>OY744482.1:370146741-371505216 GCA_963556165.1 Tipula helvola
AATTTGTTGTTTTAATTTTTTTTCAATCTACAAATTTTTATTTAACTTGGTTTGATTTTTAAAGTTTTTAAAACATTACATTTAAATTTATCAAGGGACATTGCTTTAATCAAATAAAATGAGAAATACGTCAATCCCGTGACGCGCGTCATCACATTGAAATTTTGGTTTACCCCCCATATATGAGCCGTTAATTTTGAAAGTGGTGCAAGTTCATTTTTCAAAAAATTTAAAAAATTTAAGTTAATAATAACAATAGACAAATTAAAGTATAATCTTACTAACGGTGAATAATTTATAGTCAAAATTAAAAAAAAAAAAATCCCTAATACTTGTTCAAAAAATAAGAAAATTCAAAATCCCGTATATTTTTGCATTTATTGTTTCTCAATTCCTTCATTTTCTCGTTTCAACAAAATGTGGACTTGCCCCACTTTCAAAATAAACGGCTCATATAATGAAAACAAAGACGTAGTCCTACGTCAAAATCAAAAAATAAAAGGATTTGTGTTTTATGACCTTACCGTGGAATTTTTATTGGAGATAAAGGAGAAAATATGTATATAATCGGGTTTTTATTTCAGAAGTGGCATAAAGGACTCTAAATAAAAAAGAAAAAAAAAACCCACAAGCGGTGAATGAAACATAAATTGGGACCGGCACTTGGATATCTGTATGTGGATTTGGGCACGAGAGAGTAATACAGCTATAATTATAAATAAAATAACGGAACTTTGGAGTAGATCAAAACTGCACAGTTGGAATCCAATTAAGTTGTTATGAATATTTCAAATCTTTCGGTTCCGAAATTACGGGTCGAATGCGAAAAACGTGGGTTAAGTGATAACTGGAGGCGTAAAACGTTAGCGAAACGGTTAGAAAGGTATGAAAGTGGAACGTCGCAATTACAAGGGAGAGTGAACAAGGAACATGGGGACGGGGTACACCAAAATGGTGGCGATTGTACGAAATCGAAGAGTGGAAACATTAGTAATACTCCGATTAAAGTGAATCAACAAAATACTTGGGAGGCAAACGAGCGAAATGATGTGGTGTTGCATTCGAGAAAAGTTAGTGACGGGCAAAATTTCACTTAACTTGAATAGCGAGTAAAGTTGTTAGAACGAGAGAAAGTGCTTATTGAGCATGGGCGTATGCTTAATGAGGAATTATCGAAATTGACGCGTCACTAAGCAAACGACGAGAAATGTACTACATCCCTGGAGGGAGATTCTCAAAATCGATTTAGCCTGACACCCTGTGATATAATCGAGATACTTCCAGAATTTGATCCTGCAAGGGCAGCATTATTAACGTCGGAACAATTTGTTCAAAAAGTTGAATCATTGATGACTATTTATGAAATAAATGACCGAATTGTTACGTTAACAATCGCAGGAATAAGCTAGAAGGATCGGCCAAATTATGGTTTAGTTCAGTACAATGCGTATTTATCAAGTGGAGGATATTTGCAGACGAATTGATGAAATATTTTAATTCACATTCGCAAACGAGACCAAAGGTTGATTGAATATTATTACGAAATGTATGCCATCGGCCAACGTAAAGTTTCAGATGAGGTTTTGATAAAATATATCATTTTGGGGCTGAATGATTATCAGCTAAGTACATCGTTGCGTACACAAATAATAGCTAATGTTGATAAATTGCGTCAACGTATCGAGTGGTATTCGAGCATGCAAGGAAGTGCGCAATGTGCACGGACTATAAATGTTGACCACAATTCGGGTCGGCTGAATATACAAAATAATATCACTAAGCCGGAAAAATCAGTTAACAAGGACGCAACCAACGAAATTCGTCCAGCTAGGACATATGAGTGTTATAATTGTTTAAAACCAGGACATTTGTTGGTAAATTGTCCTGAACCACCTAGACGAGAACGATGTAGGAGATGTTCGCGTGTACATCCGAGGGGACAACCAGAATGTTCCACTACGACTGGCACTGAAAAGCTTTCAATGACAGAATAACAACTGACGGGGAGTGTTCCTATATCAAAACTGTAATGTTGAATGGTAACGGGAAAATTTTGGGATTAATTGATTGTGGAAGTCAATGCCCAATTAAAACGAGAAAGTAACGAGGGGCTTGAAATGGAACGAAGCAAATTTAACGTGGTTGTCAAAGGATTTGCAGGTGGCGGTATGGTGCCAACGAGAAGATACGAGCGAGGGTTCAAATTGATGAAGTTGCCGATGAGATTGAGTTGCTTATTGTTCCTGACCAATATTAAAATACTCAATTTCTAATTGGTCAAAATTTTATTGATAAACCAACCGTAAGAATGACCAGATAACAGAATACGTTAAAATTTCAAAATATCAACGTAAGCGATACTTTGTTGCCGATAATGATGAACCAGTGTTCTATCGGCCTTACAGACTATCATGACATCATCGCGAAAAAGTAAAAACAATGATTAGTGAATTGTTGGAACATAAAATAATAGGTCAATCTGAATCACGTTATGCTAGTCCAGTCGTTCTAGGTAAAAAGAATGACGGTGATGAACGAATGTGCATTATTATCGACAATTGAATAATAAGACGAGGCGGGACCAGTATCCTTTACCGATTATGGAAGATCAACTATCACGACTCAGTGGTACATAGTAATTATTTCACTGTACTGGATTTAGCATCCGGGTATTATCAGATTACAATGTCCGCTGAATCAAGTTCTTGTACAAATTTTGTGACGCCGGATGAGCATTTCGAGTTTTTAGGATGCCCTTTGGGCTACCAAATGGTCCGGCTGTTTGCCAACAAATTATGAACGCCATCGCTCGGGAGATTAACGAGGACGTAATTGTTTATCTGGATGATATTATCATACCAAGCAGAACCATCCAGGAAGGTATGGAAAAGTTGCAACGATTATTGGTGTAACAACAACGAGGATTAGAAAGTTGAATTCCTCGGCCATGAAATTGATTCTCATGGTATACGACCGGGATCAAACAAAACTAACGCAATTTTAACATTGCCAACACCCAAAGATAAGAATGAGGTTGATTTCCTGGTATAGACTTCCAAATTTTAAGTATCCTTGTCGAATCACGGCTTGTAGTCGCTTGGTTAGGAGAACAACCTTTCTTCTTGTCGAAAGTACCCTTGTTATCTCTTGATCTAATATAAAGCGCAGTGCTATAAGTGTTTTCAGATGCATCGCTAACTCCATGAATTTGAATTGGTTTATTGTGCACATTTACTATACAAACGAACTTTACAGATTAGCCCATTTTGCAGCAATATCAAATAACCAAAGATCGTCCCAGATTAGTTTCAACAACCATAATTATTGCAAATAACAACTGATGCTTCATTAAATGTGACTGTGGCGTAGGTCGTCATTATAGGAAATTGCCTTCACCGAGATGCCATTGTAGACCCTAAGCCATTGTGCTGGTTGTTTCATTGAGATGGCCCACATACAATTTTCTACTTCCGAAACTTCATTACTGTTCATTTGGTCCAACGTTGTGAAAAGTTCATTGGTCCAAAACCAATTTTCTCGTCAACCTGATTCGAAATTTTTAAGGTCAACCTGTTTCTTTGGTCAAGGCGGAGAATTAAAAAGCTTTTGGATTGGGTTAGGATTTAGTCAGCAATTCAGCTAGTGATTTATTTGCGCGTTGAATTGACGGGTCAATTAGAATTAATTTTTAAGATCTTTAAGAGTATGGGATACATAATTTTATTTTATTTTTTTTTTTTTTTGAGGTTGATCTGAAGATCAGCTGAAGATCACCTCGTGAGATTTCAGCCCTTCGTATTCTTTGATATGATGTCCTAAAGACAACCACTCTGTCATTTCGCTTTATAATTTCAGACAATAATGTCTCGAGTTTGTTTGCTCTTGAGCACTAGAGAGCGGCGTTGTTTACAAAATCATGTGGTGAAACATTATTCGGGTCTGAGGTGGAAGGTGTAAGTTGGTCTTGGTGATTGCTAATTGGTTGAATTGCGGATGATGAAACTGATTGGCTACATCTTGTGTTGAATGATGTTACATGGCCATTGTCGTAGATGCGGCATGAATTCTAAGTCTGGATGTACATATAGAAAATTCAAGCTTTGCACAACTAACTTGCGTCTAGGCAATCCTTTGTCGATGACATGTTCTGCCCACATTATTCTTGTCTCTACAAAACATAAATAAAGGGCACGAAAATGAGCAATGCTTTATGATAAGTGTACGATCCTTCCCACAAAATGATAAAATGGATTAAGTGGAAGATCGAACATAAGAAAGGAGGCCTTAACCGCCGTTCTGCTGCACATGGATTTATCGGTAATCATGCAATTTAATGCCAAATTGAAACAATTGTTTGAATACTGAAGTATTGTACCTTGAAGGAAGCCACCTAGGAAATAATAAAACACTAACTTAGCTATAAAATATGAACATTTCTAATTTCTACTGGTGAGGCTATATACAGTAGACGTTTAAAGTAACAATTTAATAGTGCGATTAATAAGCGTGAATATTCTTCGGAGCATTGATTTTCAGCTCTTATATTAAGTATCTAAGTGTACAGTGGTTAGTAACCGATCAGTTTCTTCTTTCGTTCCTGCATTCGACAACAAAAGTTTATCAACAATTTTCGAAACATAGTTACAGACGGCGACTTTACTGTAACTTTAATTTAAAGCTAAGGTTACTGTAATTATGATAAGATATCAAAATGATGCTCCAAAAGTACGTAGCTTAAAGTTTATTAATTAACCTAAAATTTAATGTTAAAATTTTTGTAAACCAAAGAAGTCCATTACAAATTTTTATCGCGTATTTTGTATTGAAATTTCACAACTACACGATGACAACTACAACAATATTTTTCCATAATCAAAACTTGGTGTGCAAACACGTGAGCCAACAATCAAGATTACGTGATTGTTTTAGTTAATACTAAGTAGATGTTCCTAAAGTGTTATGCGGCAGTTTTTTTTTTTTTTTTTTTGTTGACGCAATCAATCGAAAATTCTTAATCTTTATTAATAAAATTATAAATTATCGCGCACGTAAATTTGACTATCTGTTAAGTCATTTTGTACGTGCGTCATCAACTTACAAAAATATTTAGATTCGGGAAAAAACTACAACGTATGACAAGACAATTTTATGTTCTATAGACACAATTACCTAGAAATTGATATATTGTGCGTACGCTGGGATTCGACAATTAACACAAAAGATTAGATCAGTAAACAAATCTCAAAATTGATTTTCAAAGCAGTACAATCATCGAACTTCAGATTTTTTGATGGCTCAGCCAAGACAACGCACGGAAACTCGCTGAATGATCACTTAGCTGTTAGGCCAGTTATACAATCTGCGTTAGTAGAGCTAATACTCCGATTTCGTTCACACAAAATTGTATTCACGGCCGATATTGAGAAGATGTTCCGACAAATCTGGGTCAATCCTAAGGACAGCCAATATCAAAACGTATGGTACGACATCAGCTTCATGTTAAGCGACGCAAACATTGAATCAACTAGCGTCAAATTTCCAAGGCGAGTTTCCAAAGGTTTCAGAAGTACTGAAACGAGATTTTTATGTTGATGACCTTATGTTGGAAACAAATAATCTATAAAAGAAGCCGAGATTGTTCGAGACTTAATTTGTCTGGGCACTTCCCAATTCAAGGTGAACATAATGTATCACAAACTAACAAAACACAGCATGTTGTGGGAAGCGTCAAAAATATTTGACCCAATTTGTCGCCAAAAATAATCAAAACCAAAATATTATTCCAGAGTCTATGGCTGTTAGGAATTCATTGGTATGAATCAATACCAAATCCAATTTTCGAAAACTAATCAGCGATTAGAGGCAACTTGAGCAGATTAAAAGACATCCGAATACATAGACGATTACATCGAAGGCCAGGAGTTGGAATTTCACTGATCTACAGATGCGTTCGAATTGGCATATGCTGATGTGATATATAGTAGAGTGAAGCACGAAAACGGATATCAGATAAATCTAGTAACGGCGAAGTAAAAAGTGGCACCAATCAAAACAATCAGCATTCCACGGTTGAAACTTTGTACTGCGATGTTGCTAATAAGGCTTATTTTATCTCTTTTGGAAAAAGGAGATGGCAGACTTATATTGCAAATAGAGTTTCCTTCGTTTTGCAACATACCAGCCGCAGTCAATGGAGTCGCATGCAACATACTCTTACAATCCAGCTGAATTAATCAACTATAGCTTATAGTGGAATGATCTTCATTGGCTATCCATTCCAGACGTAAATTGGCCAAGTCAATCTCGAATTAATTCGAAATTAGCAGATGCAGTACTGATAGAAGAGAATACAAATTCCGTTATGTTAATGAACCGAGAGATTAGAATTATCACAGCAGCTCAATGAGGCTAAACGTGATGCTTTCAATTTGTTCATCCTAACGATGATTTACCATTTATAGATCAAGTTGGTTTGTATAAACGAGTTGGTGGAAGGCTGGGTAACGCAGATGTTTTATATGAAACAAAGCAGCCAGTTATAATCCCAGCAAAGCATCGGGTAACCAACAAAGATGCTGTTTGACGAGTAATTGGGCGTTGTATTATGTGCGTCTGTTTGAAGGCACAGCAACAACAACAACTAACGGGTTGCTCACCAAATACCCTTTAATCAATTAACACAATTAACGATCAATCAAGTTTTGAGGGAGATATTAATTACCGTATTCAGTTGTTTCAACTCATTTGCTCTTGTTATGGTTTGCTTGTAGGCATACCAAATACACCCTTATATATTTAGTTCATACCAACAAAGAACCAGACTCCATTAAATTCTGTATAAATGGGAAAATTGCTCCACTGTGTGACAAATAATTTATTGAGTTCAGCATTTTTCAATGCCTCGAATTAGCTAAAAATCCGGCGGACAATGTTGTTATTGTAAACGTAAAAGAATGAGATTGCAATGCGTCAAGAAACGACATTACGCATGATAACTGCTGCACCTTTTCAATATAAGGCCATCTCATCCGAATCTACATCACTTCAAATTACATCGATGAAAGAAATTTCGTTTAAGGAAACTACAGCGCTTCGCTGAACGCCATAAAGAAGAACCAACAAAACACCACATAACAACTAAACTGTCTGAAGAAGACACATCCTCTAGTCTGTACCACAAAATTCTTCAACACCAACCTACGTATCCAGCAACAAATAACACAGATTCACGATTTTTCGAAATAAACAAATTTCCTCTAAAATTTTTTACTACTGTACATTTAACTGTACCACTGTAAAATCATTTATGTAGAATTTCCCCTTAATTTAATTAAAACGTGGTAAAGCAAGCAAAAAGGTAAAAAATTCTCACAGTGAGAGGCGATTGCGAAATATTCTTTCTCAATCCCCACATAGAAACAAATATTATGCTCACCATTAATTTTTTTTGTTCTGTAAACTTTTTAGCGACTTTTGTGACATCTACCGAAACTTACTAAACCAAATTATCGAATACACAAACCATAATGTTTATTATAGTCTACCATCTAGTGAAAATAATCGAATATTAATGTGTTAGCACTTTTTTAAATAAATACACAACCAAGTTTTATAATTTAATTTAATAAATTTAACACAATTTTATTGCAAAACTTTGAAAAATTTAATTATTACAATTAAGAATGGCACAGTTTATAAATTTTAATTATTTTTACTTTTCATCTTCGGTGACTGCTTGTTTCCGTTTCGGCTTTAGTACATTTAAATATTCGGTCAACCTCAAAATGAACATCAATGTGTTCACATAATCCTGGACATCTTTTTTCCGCAATTGATTAATCTGGCGTACCGCAGTGTTATAGATGCGATGTGAAATTTTCGTTGATAATTTGCCAACCGTTTGAATTGTATGTAATAATGGATTTTCTTCAAACGATACGGGTTTACGTTCGGTTTCAACATCTCCAGCAGCCGCCGGTAAACAATAATCGAGTAATTTCTCGGCTAATTCTGTTGTTGAATCTACAGTATTAACTGCTAACGTTCCATATTTCGTTAATAGTACATTATTCACTTTTTGAACGGACACTTCTTTCAATGTGGTTACTTTTTGGGCACCAATCGCTCGTAGCGCGTCCACCAATTCGAGATGTGGTTGAATTGTATGCCAGACACGAGTTTTTGTTTGTTGATAAATTTTTTGTGGTCGCTGTTTAATAATCGGTACCGTTGTTTCCAATTTATTGATGCCTTTAACAAGTGTACGATCAACAAATTGAATTGGTGTATCCAATTTGTTAACAATTGGGGTAGCAACAACAACGGTACGTTGAATTACATGTTCGGTGGTGGTTAAAGCCCAATTGAATAGTTTGTTGGAATTTTTTAATTTATCGTAAACATTTTGACCTTGATTCCATGCGGTCTCGATAACGGGTAATCTCATCATGCGATCAATTGATTCGAGCTGCGGCAATGATAACGTTTCTTCGGTGCCGCTCATTTTAATATTTTATGAGAGATTACAACTTGTTTTGGTTTTAACAATAAATGAACACTTAATAAAATTGTTTTTTATAAAAATTACAACACAAACAAAAAATTGATATGTTTGATACGAATACACAAAATGGAATGAAATCGATTGAGACGATCGTCCTATTTATCACAAAATTTGTATTTTCATTTCCCCTTTTTCAAATAAAATTTAAAATAACCGTATATTTTATTCGACCATTCGTAAAATTGTTTAGCTTGTGTGCATTTTACTGCGTATCTATGTGCAAAATTTTCCGATCAAACTCAATTTTATATACAAACAAAAAATATGTGGGACCTGAATGTACGTAAGCCAAGATTTCGTTAGGGCCACAAATAATTGAATCTAAAACAAAACCCATCAAGGAAGGCTAATTGTATCATTACCACTCAAACAGCGTCCTTCACAGTTAAGAGATTCATTCAACCAAGCAAGGCTCAGATTTAATGCTTTGTATAGAAACCTAACTACTAATCTGCCTTTACACAGCCAATACGATTATCATCGGATTCTATATGACGAGATTCACCGACCAGGCAAGTCAGAAAATATCGTCTATTTACCGTGACTTACAGAACATTTTCTGCACCATTCCTTGCAACATTTAGTATTCAACATCTTGCTGATTAAATCATTCACGCAAGCTTCTACAAGCAGCCACAGTAAGCAAACGTTACTTTTATGTCGACGACTTAATGTATGGAGCAAGTACATTAGGAAAAGCCTCGAAACTGTAGCGGGATGTAATTGAAGCAACCATTTTAACTTAATAACACATCTACTAACCCGAGAGCTGGAAATACTGGAACGAGAATTTAATGATGGTGTTAAAGCCGTATCAATTCTGGGCATATACTACCAAACAATAAAGATATTTGCAAGTTTCGCGTAAACATACCTGTAACAGTATAGTAATGAAATGTCTATTTCAATAAATTTTGGTTGACAAAATTGAACTGGAATGATGAATTAACGAAATGGTCGGACCTCCGAAATGAGTTGAAGATACTTAAAGAATTGCAGTTACCAAGATGGCTGAATACTGGATAACAATTTGCGATTCAGTAAGGATCAACCTAATCACTGCCAAAACAAAGGTGGCACCGATATAAAAACTATCAGCATACTTAAACCACTATTAAGTCTCTTACACTCACAACGAAACCTTAGTTGTGAACTTATATTTGGATTTCATCATTATGTTGAACTGGCTCTCTGAGCACCCAAAATGTTAGCCTACCTAAGTACCTAAATAACCAACAGGACAAGCCAAATTTTGACATACACGAACAGAAATCAATGGCACCATATAACGTCAAGCGAGAATCCTGCCCACTGAATGAGCTAATAAATCATGAGTTGTAGTGGAATGGGCCGAAAATGTTACGGTTTGAGGCAATCCAGATACCCAATGAATCTGAAGAAATTGCGTTACCAGATGACATTGGTGAAGCAGTAATAATAACGATGTGCAGTGCCGATTATGAAGAGATCGCATTTATTGTTGATAAAAACTGTCCAGCATAGCGTCAAGGAGTCCAATAATTCTGAGAGTGCTAGTCAGAATTTGAAGATTGGCGTTCATTGCAAACAAAAAGAACCATATAAAAAGGGCTGCAGCATTATCAAACGATGAATTGATGTGGGCTGACACACGGTTGTTTCTACTGATACGATACATAAGATTCAGAATGGAAGATAGTTTATTAAGAAAAGGGTTGGGTTGAGTAAAGGTAAACTGAACAATTTTGTTCCATTTTTAAATAGTTCTGGATTAGAAAGAGCGGACCAACTGACTGTGATAAAAATAGTGCCACATTTACATTTAAAACTACTGCATGCTGGACGTGTGTAATTGGTGTCTGATATCAAAGAAAGTTTCCAGATCCTGAGAGCAGAGGAACTTATACGCGAGATTTCTTCATCAAAGAGTAAAAGAACAGACTCAGCTAATGGAGCAATTACCGTCCTTAAGGTTGTCTTTGGTGAGACCTTTTATCAAAACTGGTATCGATTACGCCGGTTCATATTCAATCATGGCGCACCAATTAACACATTGACTGCCACGTGACCCTCCCGTGGGTCACACAATAACGGCTTTTATTGAAAACTTCTAAGCATAAAGTTGGATTACCCTCACATTACCTGTAATATGTTGATACTACCTACTACCTTCTAAAATCGCGAATGTGAGTATTTGGTTTGGATTCTAATTGTGAAAAGACTTCTACTTTTTGCATTTTTGTAATAATTTATTTCCATATGGTGGTACTCCATGTATTAAAGAACTTAAGGATCATCAAAAAACTACCTTACCGACAATTTTTCCGACAACAGAACCAATTTTGTTGGAGCTAGATGTCATCGGTGCAGTGCATCAAATGACCCTTCATACCTCCTGGTGCACCAACATTCGGAGATTTGTGAAAGGCGGTCATGAAATCAACCAAATTTGACCTTCGGCGAGTTTTGGGAATATTTAACATCACTCAACCAAATGCCTAAATAGAACAAGGTCAACAGTCAACCTAAAGCAGCCATTGGCTAAGATTATACCAAAGTGCATCCCGGTCCAGTTAATTTAGTACATACATATAAACGACCAATACAAAAAATTACTAACTAAACAAGTTAAAGCTAAACTCAAAAATAATTCGAATCTTGAAATTCTACGACTTTTCGGAATTTTATTTTCGCGGATTTTCTAGATTTTTGTTATAGACTTTACGAAATTATTAGTAAACCTAGGTCCCAGATTTCCGATATTATTGAAATTGTTCGAGATCATTCGAGGTTCTTATAAGGAGTTTGTTCTAAATTCCTTAAGTTTTTCAACATTTTTGGATTTATCGAACGTTTTCAGGCATTAAAAATACCGGCTAAAAATACTAAACTAACAGAAAACCATCATCATTTGAAAAGTTACAGAGATAAAGGGTATTTAGCTGTCTAAAAGCGCATAGAAGAGAACGAAAAATGTATCTGCATCAAGCGAAAGCATTGATAGTGTGTGTAAAGATGTGAGTGAAAATGCGGTAACATCACCAAGAAAATGTGCACCGCAATTGGGATGTAACCGCGCCTCTTTACGCCGAATGTTAAACAAAATTCAATTAACAGACAATTTGATGCCATTGGATCTGCAATAACATTTAGGTGGGGCGAGCAGCAATAGAGCATAATCGCTATACCAACAACTTCAACAGCGATGTCAAGTAACATTTACTAAGCTTAGTACTAATTTGGGTGATCGCTTGGGAACATGATGATGGAACGAAATCTCGCCCGTCCCTCCGTCCCCCCGCCCAACCGCTGATGGGACAAATAGATCTTGCAGTTAGGTGTCTGGAACCGGATTGAGTCTTTAATACCTTTCCTTTCCTTCATTGTTGCTGTATATAAAGTGGGTGTACGGAGGGCCCGGTGTCATCCGGGAGTCTTGCTTAGACTTGGTCGTACATTCTGATTTACAAAAACGTTTAAAGTACCCTATTACCGTCGCAAGCACGTTCAAATTGAGCCAAACTTTTGGTTGAAAATTATCATGAGCGCTGAGCCGCATTTTTGCCCAATGGCAGTATCAATAAGACAAACAGTCGATACTTGGCATCCAAAAATCCTCGAATTATTCACGAGAAAGTTAAAGTAGGCAAAAACGTAATTCTGGTGTGAGATTTGCTCGAAACGAATCATTGGACCACACATTTTTGTATATAACGAAAGCAAGGCTGTTACTGTTAATGATTATCGCTAGAGAGAAAAGTGTGATGCTATATGCGACTTTTTGGAGCAAAAGATGGATGAACTTGGTATGGAAGGCCTTTAATTTCAACAAGACCATAAGTACCACATGCCACAAAGCCAGTCAAACAATGACAATTTTGCGTCAAATGTTTCGTGGTTCGTGGAAGTATCATATCGACATTCAGCGATATCCTAAATCGCCAATTTTACATCACCAAACTTTTTGTGGGACTATCTAAAAAGCAAGGTGTACTTCACTCATCCCCTCTTGTCGATCTAAAAATACTGCCGCCACGTCACGAAAAACGCTCAAAAACGAACCAAAATTTGCATCAGTGCTAGCGATGGCTACCTACCGGACATATTTTTCATATACATAAGCAAAACGGATTCTAGTGATTTCATTAAATGATTTCTGTAGAATTCAAATCGGGACTCCTTGCAGGCCATGTCACCTTCGAAATATTTACTCTGCTAAGTATTCCTTCAAGAGTCTGGCAACATGAAGTCTTGCGTTATGGTGTATTAGCAAGAAATTATCGCCTATACATGGTGTGTAGGGAGCAACATATTCTTCCTATATTTTGTTAATATAGCGGCCGGCCGTTATAGATCCCGTTGGAACCAGGCAAAGCTCGGTGGGTCTTTCCATCAAAATTCGCGTACCATGACTGATCTTCCTCGAACTCTTTTGCTGAAGATGCCATACACCATTCTCGTTCTCACCCATATGAAGACATCAAACAAAGTCTTGATTCACCGGTGAATAAGGCTTGGCTCCAATCAGGTTCAATCCAATTTTCATTTTCCCTGGCAAATTATAGATGACCAAAAATTTGGTGGTTTTTATTTTGTAATGAATGCGTTAATACTTATTATAGAATTTGTTCTGTGATCAGTGGGAAGATTTGATCGTGGATGATGGTAAGTGATACACGGGGACGCAGACACACTGCTCTAGGTATTTCATTTTTAGAATTTGGATGGTCGTTCATCCTAAGATGGAGCAATGGAAAAGAAGGAATTAATGGGAAAAAAACTATGGTGGACTATGCCTCCACTAGCGCAGCAAGAAAAACAAAGAAAAAGTACACGCATATACTTCAAATATTAAATACTAGGGGGTACAGCCCGTCCTAGGACGGATTCATTTTATATAAAGTGGTGATGTCCAGTGGTTGCTGCCACAATCACCATTTGAACATTTGATATATTTTTAGCAGATTAGGAATAGCTCGTGATTTAAGGCTTTTAAGGATTATTGTAACTGAAATAGACCTTAAACCAAAGAGTAAGGGCTTTTAAGAATGATTTTACATGGGTTGGGGCATCCCACAAAAAACTTTACAGACCGACAAACAGCGGAAGCTGTGCTTTTCTTCTAAAAAAAAAAAAAAAAAATCGGGGTGGGCTGTGTCGTCTACACGGCCGTAGGTATTATGCGTGATAACGTTTTTAAGATGTTGAGATTAATTATTTTAATTCAATATAAATTATAAGCCAAAGTTTCTTTACGCACAAATAAATGAGGGATTCTCTCTCTACAGTGTTCTAAACTATATATTGTAAATCGAAGATATCAATTTCATTTAAAATAAATTATCCACCACAGTTTCTTTTTTCACAAATTGAGATTAGAATCGCTTCGATCAGATGAGGCGTTCTCTCGCTACAGTGCTCTCAATCATTGCAAATATAGCTATTTTGTAGTTTGTAATTTTAATTAAGATTTATGTGGAGATTAATTAGGTATTTTAATTTAAAATAAATTATCTGCCACAGTTTTTTATATGCACAAATTAGCACCAGAATTACTCCGATCAGAAGAGGCATTCTCTCGCTATAGTGCAGTCAAACCCTGTAAATCTCTATTGTATAAATTTAATTTAAATTAAAATTAATGTGGAAATTAATTATTTTAATTTAAAATAAATTAACCACCACTGTTGCTTTACGCAAAAATTGAATTCAGAATTGCTCGGATCGGATGGGCCATTCTCTGGTCCACGCATTTAAATCGCCCGAAATCCGAGGTTCACGACCCGGCTTGCCTCGCCGCCTGATGACGTCGTTGCGATAATATTATGCGTGAGGCATGAAGCCTAAGGACCAACCTAAAGCGCTTTGCCCATAGGAAAACGAAAAACATAAAAAACGAAAAATTTGACAATTTTTAGCATTTTTTCGTTTTGCCTTGCCCATTAGGGACAACTGGTGTGAGAATATTATAAAAATTTCTGAAACAAAATGTTGTTTCCATTTTACTTCGCAAAAGAGAAAGAGTTTTGACACACAATTGTAATTCTAATTTGACACTTATTTTTATCTCATTTTAAATTCTAAAAGGTGAACTAATTTTGAGACACAGTTGCGATATTAAAGCGAGGCGGAATACTATATACAATAAAAACTAATTCATTACAGAGTCAAAGTAAAAAAATTTTTTTTTTTTACTTTGATTCTACCTCACAAATAATAAAGTTTGGTATATAGAAACAATAAAATAAAAGCAGGTATGTACATTAAATTGCAACCACTCTAAATTATAATATGGAATGAGTCCAAACAAGAAAACTACAGGGTATAGGAAAAACAAAGAAAAGAATCATGTGATTTTCTAACTTTTATTATTTTCTTTGCTTCTCTTTATTCTGTCATTCGTATAGTCAAACCATCTTTTTTTAATATTTACGAAATCAAACGGTCTAGAGGTTGGAAACTTCTTCATTGCGATTTCTGTAATTTTAAAAAATAATTTAAATATCATTATAAGACTTGGAATTAATTAAAAGTATGTATTGCCTTTAATCGTATTTAATATTAAGTACGATTTAACGGGAACTTTCCCATTTTTTCCAAACCATGAATATTTGGCAGCCATTTCGTTTGTTATGATGGCAGCTAAAGAGTGCTTTATAAATTTGTCGAGCGACTGGTCGGACACATTTCCTGTAACATTGATTCCTAAAATTTAATTTTTATTTAATAAAATATTATTATTTAATACAATTGTTTACTGGCACCGACATCACTTTTAATGAGCTGCTCCAGTTCTTCGAACTCGTCCGTTGTAGTACATGGAATCTTAGATGATTTAGAAAGACTGCACGTGCTGTCTTTCACATCCTTCGCTTTCAACTCTCGGCGAAGAAATTTGACTTCTTGCAAAATTTGTTTCATGAGCTGGTTATTTTCAATCAGCAGCTGTTGATTTAAATCATTAGAAGCTGATGGCGTTTCTTTGGCGGGTATTTCGTAGGAGCTTAAAACATTTATCGAATATGGTGCCTCATTGCTAAGTTGTTGCGTTTGTATCTTGTCTTTGTATGTGAATTTTTTTGAATATAGAGATGGTGGGGCCTCATTTGCTGATGTTTGCATGTGTGTTTTATCATTGTAAGAACAGTTTCGCGAATATTGAATGCCCATTGTTGGCATTATTGTATTAATCCGAAGAAATTTATGTTTATAATAGCACTCCTCGTTCGCTCTAAAACAGTCCGACTCGAGAGTCGTAATATTCTTATTTTGATTAAGAAAAATATCAGCTAAATTTGTGGAAAAACATTAAAAAATACTTTACCTGCTGCACTTAATTGTATTTTCTGTGAATCTAAAAAATAATTTCCGGAGTCCATTTGGGCATTAAAAATTAAAAAAAAAAATTATGAACAGAAATGTATAAATTCAGCAATTTATTGAAGATAAATTTAGATCTTGTTGCAATTTTCATCATTTTATTTCAAATGTTTCAATAATGTCGGAATAATATTCTGCGTGGCTACTATAAATTCCTACATGAGATTATGAAACAGTGCTGTTGTGCTGGAAATCAGTTTTAATGAAAAATTCTGTCACAAAAAAAAACATACTGAACCTTGTTGAAGGGAATGTCCTGAGCTCAGAAAAGTTGAAATTAAGATCATTGGAGGTGCCGCTTTTTTTGGCGACAATTTTAAAATTTAAATAAATTTCACAATATGAATGCTTATTTTATAGTATGTCGTTTTTAATTCTGAAGTTTCAGATTTGTATATATTATCCATCCAATTAATAATTTGATATTTACAGGCTTTTTAATATTATTAAAATTTCACGGGGTGCTTGTTGACAGCCTCCTCGTGGCGCATCCTGGGCAATGTGCTGTAGATCGAACGGTTGTGGTATCCAATCCCTACGTAGTAGAGAAACAGTATAGCAGATAGTCAACAAAAAGATGAAATGTCGGGTGTAAACAATAATGTACTCCAGGTGGGTCAGAACTTAGATTCTAAATCCCGCCCCGGTTTACCGGGCTGCTCCACGGATTCTGGAGGGAGCAACACGACATTGCAAGGGAAATTGTCGGTAGGCAACCAGGCTGACCCTTTTCCTAGTACTACTGGAAGCACGGAACAAAAAATAAATGTATGGCCCTTTGGTGGAAGAAGTACGGCACTTCAGAGAACACCGCCGTCAACTCCACCATCAGGGAGCACCACACTGTTCAGTGAATCTAACAATGAGAAGGAAAATACCTCTCCTATGAAGCAATCAGTAGTCAATCAAACTTCTGAAGTCGTGCAAAGTGCACAAACTGATACAATAAACAACGCGGATTTAATAAGTAAATTTGAGCAAATGGAGAAGTTAATCGCGCAGCTAAACAATGAAGTTGTCGTGCTAAAGAAAGAAAACATTATGCTAAAGGAAACAGTAAATAGAAGTAACAACGCAGGAAGCTCAGTATTAATGAACAACCAATTTCAAGTACTCAGAGAACAAGAAGAATACCACACTGATGAAGATGAGCTTGAAAGAGAAACAAGCTGGATACTACAGAGAGCCAGGAGAGCAAATAAGAAACCAAGAAAAGAATCCAATCCAATTAAGAGGAAAGCTGAATCATCACCAGAAGTTGAACCAATTCAAACTCACTCTAAAACTACCAATGCAATTACTGCACCTAAAGTGCATGAGCCAGAAAAGAAGAAACATGTCCCACCCCCGATCAATATTCTAGGAATATCAAATTACGGTAGTATTCAGAAATTGATGAAAGAAGTAGTACGAAATGACTACAAAGTAATATCGCTCAATAATAATATATGGAAAATTAATACAACAGAGCCTGACGACTATAAAGCTCTAGCTAACAAATTAAATGCTGATGGTCTCCAGTGGTACACCTACGAGGATAAAAATGATCGATCAATTAAAGTAATGGCACGAGGTCTACACCCAACTTGCTCAAAAGATGAAATCATTAAGGACCTGCAAAGCAAAGGCCTGAAAATAGTTGATGCAGTCAACATCATTAGAAAAGAGAGAAGAGATAACAGGGAGGGAAATGTTGAAATCAACAGAAGAGGTCTCCCACTTTTTATGCTAACCTTCGACAACCAAGAAAAAATAGAAAGTATCTATAATATTAGGGCTATCCTTAACCTCAGAGTTAAAATAGAAACACCGAGAAAGGTCACTCGACTAATACCACAATGCAAAAACTGTCAAGATTATAATCATACACAGAAGTACTGCCATCGAGAAGCAAGATGTGTTAAATGTGCAGGAAAACACGCAGGAAATGATTGCATAGTTCCCCGAAATACAACACCGAAGTGTATAAACTGTAATGGCCAGCATCCGGCAAATTACAGAGGATGTGAAGTTGCAGTAGAACTACAAAAAATGAGAGATAAATCACGCAAACCAGTTGCATCAAGAAATGTACAATCTATAAAAAAAACCACGGAGCCAAAATGGTTGACTCCTAATCCTAACGCACAAAGAGAGCCAGTAAATGAAAATGTTACTTATGCACAAGTAGTTCAGCAAACAGAGCAGAAACAGCTCAAAGTGGATCTTGTTTTACAGGACATACTGAGAAATCTAGAGAACCTCAACAAAAGACTTTCTTCACAGGAAATGAGCCTGCAGAACGCGCTAGAAGAAATGAAATCACAAACTAGTTTCAATAAAAAAATTGAAGGAAACTTTGATCGAGTGTATCAAAATATAAATTATATAAAATCGAATTATAAAATAAAGAAATGAATAAAACATTACGAATTGTAACCTGGAATGCAAATGGGCTATTGCATCACATTCAAGAACTAGATATATTTTTAAACATGTATAATATAGATATATGTCTTATATCAGAAACACATTTCACTAAAACTTCATTCTGTAAAATAAAAGGATATTATTGCTATCATGCATTACATCCAGAGAACAAAGCTAGAGGTGGATCAGCTATTCTGATAAAAGATCATATACAGCATAACGAAGAACTTAAAATTGAGAAGCTTTCCATGCAAGTCACAACAATCAAAATACAATTGAACATTAATAAAACTTGTAGTATCTCAGCAATCTACTGCCCCCCAAGATACAATCTCAAACAAGGAGATTATACTAATCTTCTCAAAATACTAGGAAGTGTCTTTTTAATTGGAGGTGACTTTAATGCAAAAAATACCTATTGGGGATCACGGTTAACGACCACTAAAGGAAAAGAACTTTTCGCAGCAGGCAAACAACTAAAATGTGAATTTCACTCAGGCGGTACACCAACCTATTGGCCCTCGGATATCAGTAAGACTCCAGATCTTATAGACTTCTTTATTACAAGAGGAATTTCAGATAATTATACCCATATAGAGAACAGTGAAAGTCTATCATCAGATCATTCACCAGTTATTATGACACTTAGCCAAACAATTATTATGAAACAGAGCAACCCGAAATTAACGAGCTTCAAAACCAATTGGGATCTCTTCCAAACACGGTTAACAGAAAGAATTAATCTGCAGAACCCAATTCAGGGATCAGTCCAATTAGAAGAAGAACTAGATAATCTCATCTATAATATCCAAAGTGCTGCGTGGGAAAGCACTCCTAATAACAATCATGAATTGAAGCGCAATGCTAGCTATCCGGAGGAAGTAAGGGAACTACTTAAAATCAAAAGAAAAGCACGGAAGAATTGGCAAAAACATCGAAACCCGGAAAATAAGAGGGTATTTAATCACTTGTGTAACAAATTAAAATATCTAATAAAAGATATTAAAAATCAATCAGTTAATAAATACCTCAGCACTCTAACTGGGCAAAAAGATACTGATTACTCATTATGGAAAGCAACTAAGAATCTTAAAAGACCCAAACTTCAGGTTCCTCCAATTAAAGATAAAGACAATTGGGCTCGAAATGCTAAACAAAAAGCTGATTTGTTTGCAAATCATCTTGAAGAAACATTTCAACCTTACCCAAAACAAACGGAAGAGGAAAATATTACCCCGATAAATAAACAGGATGAAATAAAAATTACACCAATAACATTGAAAGAACTAAAATGGGAAATCAAGAATAATCTGAATGCGTATAAGGCCCCAGGATATGATCTTATAACGGGTCAGATAATAAAAGTGTTACCGGAGAAAGCATTGAGGAAACTAATGCATATAATTAATGCAGCATTTCGACTAAGATATGTACCAAGACAATGGAAAGTTGCAGAAGTAATTATGATACTTAAGCCGAACAAACCTCCGAACGATAAAGCTTCATACAGGCCGATTTCTCTGCTACCAACATTATCGAAACTATTTGAAAAGGTTCTTCTTAAAAGACTAAAACCAATTATCGAAGAAAGGAATCTTATCCCCTCACATCAGTTTGGATTTAGGGAAAAACATTCTACTATAGAACAAGTACATCGAATTACTGATGTAATCGAGAAATCACTTGAAAGCAAACAAATATGTTCAACTATATTCCTTGATGTAGTGCAAGCATTTGACAAAGTATGGCACCAGGGGTTAGAATTCAAACTTCATCGAGATCTTCCAGAGCAATTTTTTCAAATTCTAAAATCCTACATATCAGAGAGGCACTTCCGAGTAAAGTATGAGAATGAATACTCCCAGCTAAAACGAATAACAGCAGGAGTTCCACAAGGGAGTGTTCTTGGACCAATCCTTTATCTCCTATATACTAGAGATATACCAATTATAGAAGCAACAATGGCGACTTTTGCAGATGACACGGCAATACTTGCAACAGCAAAAAACATCAATGAATCCACTAGTAAACTTCAGAAGGCTACTAACCTGATATGTAAATGGACAGAGAAATGGCGAATTAAATTAAATGAAGCAAAATCAGTCCAAGTGAACTTTACCAATCTAAAAGTTAATCATATACCAATAATGATAAACTCTATAGTAGTACCGCATGCGAACACTGCTAAGTATCTTGGCATGACTTTAGATGCTAAACTTAGATGGAAAGAACACATAAAAAAGAAGCGAGAAGAACTAAACATAAAATTTAGAAAGATGCATTGGCTCTTAGGGAGACAATCTGAACTAGCGATCCATAACAAACTGCTGTTATACAAACAAATCCTTAAACCTGTATGGACGTACGGTAGCCAACTCTGGGGTTGTGCCAAGAGGACAAATATTAAAATCATACAAACAGTTCAAAATAAAATCCTGCGATGTATTGTTAATGCACCGTGGTACATTCGAAACGACAACCTCCATCGAGATCTAAAGATCGAGCTTGTCGTGGATGAAATTAAGCATCATGCAACAAAACACCTACAACGTCTGCACCAGCATGAAAATCTGGACATACGCTGTATGCTGACTACCACACCTACCAGAAGACTGCAAAGAATAAAACCATTGGACTTATCGCGACCAGGAGGTCAGTAGACTTGCTGTGGCGAAAATCCAGGGGATGAGTTACACGAAATGGGGGATAATCTTGTGATTGTGCCGACTAATCAAATACTTTATAATGCAATGTAAATTACTAAATGGGTGTAAGACTCAGTCGTAATATAAATAAATAAAAAAAAAAAAAAAAAAAAAAAAAAAAAAAAATAAATTTCACAATATGAATGCTTATTTTATAGTATGTCGTTTTTAATTCTGAAGTTTCAGATTTGTATATATTATCCATCCAATTAATAATTTGATATTTACAGGCTTTTTAATATTATTAAAAATGAACCTGAACAAAAAATATATTTTTAATTTGGAGTACACCAAAGAATTTAACATCAGCCCATATGTTGGTATACAATTGCTTCATTTCAAAATTGTCACTGGATGTATCGTGTGTTGGGCACATTTGCCATATATAAAACTTTTCTGGCACAGTCTGGTCCCGCCTTAACATGATTTGTTCGGCTTAATTTATTTATATATTATTTTTAATAGCATTCTAAATTTGGTCAACATAATTGTATTTTTGTAGTTTGGTCGCAGCTAGCTTTTTATCAGTACGAAACCAAACTTCCAGGAGCTTAAGGAAAGTTCTAATTTATTGAAAGGGTATAACACATCGTATAACCCTTACGAAAATTACGGGGGAAGTGAATTTCTACGTTTTTTTGGTAGATGTAATTATTGTGAGTACACAGCTCCTTTATTTTATTGACTAACAAGTCGTAATAATGAGAATGCTATTAAAAATAATATATGTTGTCTATAAAGAGCCGAAAAAATCATATTAATTGATAACAGACAAATCTCAAACTTATAAATTAAAAACAACGTATTATAAAAAAGCGTTCATATTGTGAATTTATTTAAATTTTAAAATTGCCGCCAAAAAAAACGGCACTTCCAATGATTTTAATTTCAACTTTTCTGAGCTCAGGACATTCCCTTCAACAAGGTTCAGTATGTTTTTTTAGTGATAGAATCTTTCATTAAAACTGATTTCCAGCACACCGCGTTCCATTACACGGTAATCTATTCATTTTATCTTCAAGACATCTAGGGAACAATTGTTGAAATTTGCAATGTATGTGTATTAACTGTAGTAATATTTCTTCAGAAAGTTCGACATTACCTCGGTAAACATAAACAAATTTATATTACTCCTTTTTGTCAAAATGAACCTTAGGCAATGCTTCAATCGACTTCAACTTTTGTAAACAAGTAGTTGTTGAATTGTCAAATTTATGCCAGTTTTGAGAAATTCTGTTCGGCAGTTTTCTCTTCCACTGCAACCCCCTCTATATTCTATTCTCGAATGGACCTAAAAGTTAACACAAACTGCTTATTTTTTTATTTTATTAAATCTATCTTTGTATAAAATTTCGACCAAAACTATTAATATTTGTGAGAATGGGAGGCAAATCGAAAATAATAAAAATGTGCGACTGGAAGGACGGAAGGATGGAAGGACAGACACGACATTTTTCTTACCGGTGTTTCGGGGTCCTGGTAACCTAGTAATTCACCGAGAATTGTAAAAATTTTAACAAAATTCTTTTCGCGATTACAATACTTACCCAATATAACATCGTTATAGTGGGCAAAGTAGAGAGTCGGATAGACCCTCTTTACGAATTTCGTCTTTGTCCGAAATTTGTGTTTAGACAATTGAAAAACTTACTAAAAGAAAAATCTAATTAGAAATAAATCAGTGATTGAATCTAATCGTAAATCAGTAAATGAAGATTTCTTTAATATCAAATTGCTTAAAATATTTTAAATTATAGGATTATGAAATTAAAATTGGAATAATTTGAGTTCCCTTCACTAATAACTCTTTAACCAAGTTTCGAGATTTTAGCGGTCGATATCTCTGAAGACATTGGCTTCGATTCAATGTAAATCTGTTATTTGTGTTTTGTTCTATTCTGCTACTATTTCACATTACAATTTGTGTCGATTTTTTGTTAAATTGTAGGGGTATTGAGTTTTCATTGCAAGAATAGAAGAATAAAAGAAAAGAAAAAGAATAGAATTGCATTGAATCGAACCCAATATTTCTAAATTCAGTTTTTTAAATTCGTGACAATTTTTTTATCGATATTTTTTCTAATTCGATATTTCTGTGGCAGGATTTCAAGACGATCTCATTTAGGTATCTGGGTTTGAATACGGTTGAGTTGTTTGGTCGGAATTATCAATATAAGTCAACATAATTGAGACTATGCATTGATATTTTTTAAGATTATTCTACAACCCTAAGATTATTTTAACTTTTCGTTACTATTGGAGTTTCTCGCTTATACTCGAAATTTGCAAGGTTGGAATTAAATTGCGAGTAAGCATAGCACCCAATTAAATTACCTTAGAGAGAAAATATCCTCGAATTAAAAAGATTTATGGATTTATCTAGATTTGTAGATTTAAATAGCGTTTGGTAACCGAAATACCAAAGTATTCGAACTTATCGTCATTGTGCTACTTTCAAGATTTTGCAATAGAACTTGCATTATTTTAGATTATTCGAGATTCTTAGTGATTTCTTGGTTTTTAAGATTATTCTATGATGTTATGTTTATCCGAGTTAAGTGGTTTATCAAAAATTTTGTTTTTCGATTCGCGTAGCTTTCGATTTGCGTAGCGTTGTGTTACAATAATAATTGAGTGTAGTAGTATCAAAACCGATACTTTTCCATTATTTTTTTTAATTTTAAACTAATAACGGCAACTTTTTGTAAAACATAAAATCTACAATTCTACGTATTCAAACTACACCAAATCAAAATATTTCTAATATAAATCTGTAATCGAAAAACAGCGATTGATTCAAAACCAATTAATCGTTGCATCAAAGTAAAACACTTTCCATACAAATATCATATAATTTTGAAACAAACTGTAATATTCCTGTAGTAAAACCAATATAAAAATTATAATTGTATCAAACCTAAACACTTCCGATTCGACGTTTCGACATGGATGGAAGTTTAGTCTGTAACTGAATTTACAAGTGGTTACTGCGTTTTACCCCCAGACAGTCTCGATGCTGTAACGCGCAGTAACGCAATAGCGCAAAAGTTAAATTACATAAAAATATATGCGTATTGATAACGTCGGCCAAGTACTAAAACTAAATTATTTTCAATATTGCACGGCAGAACGGATTGAAGTGCCACTTTGTGATTGAAAGAAATGCAAAATTAAACATATTCTTGTGAAACTAACGTTATACAAATTAAGGTGATGCCAATCATATTAAACAGCATATATGTAGCTAACTTATTAGTTATTAACTAGATTAACCTCAAAACCGTGTTTGGGGAATACAGTTTCCCTTAAAATCAAATCAATGAAAATCAAACACTGTATAGAAGCATTTTACAATATTTATTTCATAAATAAACAATCAAAATCATTTATAAAATGGCATTATCCCTTCATTTAACGAAAACTAATATTGGGGAATTCCATTCCCCATAACACGGAACTAAGTTGTAAAACATATACACGGGTCTAAAGTTAATAGATTTTATATTACTAAAGTTAATAGGTTTTAAATTATGTATTTATGAACTTTAAAAAGTTTTGGGTCATGCTAGTTAGTTTAGATTATTTTAATAACAAAAACATGCGTCGAGATTGTCTCCACCTCTATTAGTAAGTGCTGTTGAAATAATCCGCCAATAATACACTTGACCACGATGTCGTTTATTCTGGTTATATTCGGTGAACTTTATTTATTATAAAATTTTGTTATTTTGGTAATAATTTAACAAACAAATTAAAGAAAATTTAGTTCATCCGAGGAAGTAGCCACGTTAGCCGCAGGTAAGAACATTCTGTTATAATTTTCTCGCCTAAAAAGGCATCTATTATAAGTGAATCAATTGCTTATATCTACAAACCAAAAGACTTTCCTAAAAGGTACCAAAGTGTGCCCACAAAAAAATAAAGCTTACCTTTGTATTAAAACAACGGGCCAAGATTGCAAGGAATTTCACAAACTATTTTATTTATGTGATAATAAGGCATCACAGGACGCTTTTATTTTGGGGTATACAAAAATAAGCGTGCTAACGAGGTCCGATCAAAGAGCTGGTGGAACTCCAAAAAAATACGTAACTAAATGCTACGTTAGGAATAGGAAAGAATTGTTAATTCGGGTGTGTTTAACGGCCTTCAAAAATATTTTACAAGTTGGAGTACAGAGAATTATTGGTATTTACAAACGTTTTTTTTGCAACTGGGACAACAGCTAAAGAAAATCGGGGAGAAAATAGAAAAATTTCATTGTACGTACAAGAAAAAAGATGCAGTAAAAAACTTTATAAAAAGTTTTTATGCTCATGATGTACATTATTGTCGATCTAGAACTTCAGCCAGACAATACCTCCCAGGAGATTTACCCATTAATCGAATGTGGAAACTGTTTAGCGATAATCACGTCAACACGCCTGTTAAAAGTGGTTTTTCTAAAGTACCCTTCGTACTAATTTTAATATTAGTTTTAAAACGCCCTCAACGGATCAATGCACACAATGCCTGATGTACACTGAAAAAATAAAATTCAGTCAAGATCCCCAAGATAAAACCAATTTAATACAAGAAAAACGAGTGGATACATTAAGGGCAAAATCGTTTTATACATTGGTAAAAGAAGAAGCCGCTGACATGATAACCTTCTCGTTTGATTGTCAAAAAAATATGCCACTATCAAAACTACTATCATGCAAGACTCTTCTAAATCTTGTTTGAAGAAAGAAAACATATTCATGTATTTATCGAATAGGACTTGAAACGAGAAAACCTTACGGCGCAGGGAATCGGATACCCAGTGCCGGCGACTTTGAAGGATGAGCAAGCGGGCTCCCAGTCGTCGGCATCCAATGACCGCAATACTTTAGAGCTGATGAACTCTGAACCATTTGGAAGAAGTTCCATAGTGCAAAGATCACCAACATCCTCAGCTAGAACAGTTGAGATAGAAAATGCAGAACTACGCAGACAACTATGTAACATTGAAAAAATTACGTCGGGTTTAATGAATGAAGTAAAATCTCTTAAGTTAGAAAATGAGAAACTGAAAAATTCTTTACAATCAAAGGAACCTGAGGAACAGGATGCTTCAGAGTTCCGTGAGAAAAATTCTTTGCAACCCAAGAAGCCAGAAGAACAGTATGCTACAGAGTACCATACTGACGAAGAAGAATAATTAAGAGAAGAAACTGACTGGATCTTAAAACAGAACAGAATCTACTCCAGAGATTGTAGCTTCAAGTCGCATTTCAATAACTGCTATATTAAATCAAAATCAGCAAAATATACCTGCTCAGAAAAACCAACCTACCAAAATTAAGGAAAAGGCTTCACCATCAATTAATATTATTGGCGTAACTGAATATAGTACTATCCAATCGTTAATGAAATCGGTGACTACAAAATATTACAGAGTTGTAGCACTGAACAATAAAATTTGGAAAATCAATACAACAGATATTGAAAGTTATAGAGCCTTGGCTTCAAAGCTGACAGATGACGGCAAGGAATGGTACACATATGAGGACAAAAATGATCCTCCAATCAAAGTGATGGCCAGAGGTCTTCATCCAACCTGTACAAAGCAGGATATAATGGAAGACCTTAAACACCAGGGCTTCAAAATAGAGGATGCGGTGAATATCCTAAAGAAAGAAAAAACTGTGACTGATCAAGGGATTAAAATGAATAAAAGGGGGCTCCCATTGTGTATGCTTACTTTTAATAGCACGGAAAAAGTGGAACAAATTTTCAATATTAGGGCAGTCCTTAACATGAGAGTTCGAATAGAAGCGTTAAGAAAATCCACAGGTTTAATACCTAAGTGTAAGAAATGCCAAAGATATAATCACACACAGAAATATTGCAAACGAGAGCCTAGATGTGTGAAATGTTCGGAAAAACATCTCGCCCAAGATTGTAGGTTCACAAAAGCTACGCCTTCGAAATGTGTAAACTGTAACGGAGAGCATCCTGCTAATTATAGAGGATGTGAAGTAGCCAGGGAACTTCAAAATCTGAGAAATAAAAAACAACAAGGGGAATGCTCAATAATCAGACAATATCTAAAAATCCAGTGGTAGAACTACCACTAACAAGTGCAATACCAGGCCGAAAAACATACTCCCAGATTGTACAACAGCGGGAAGTAGTAAGTAACAAGGAAGACGGTCAAAGCCTAATTCTTGAAAAAAATTTAAAAAATATAGAAGCATTAAACTTAAGGCTACTGAAACAAGAAAGAAGCCTGGACGCTTTAAATAAGCGGTTAAATAAGCAAGAAACAGTGAATAAAATCGCATCTATGATGTACTAATCTATGAAGATGAATAACACATTCAGAATCGCCAATTGGAATGCAAATGGGCTGTTGCAATAAATTCCAGAGTTAGAAATTTTCCTAAAAGATAGATATATGCCCAATTTCAGAATCTCATTTGACAAAAGATTGATTCGTTAGAATTCGAGGATACCAGTGCTACCACGCCATCCACCCGTCCAGAAAACCGAGAGGAGGTTCAACCATATTTGTGAAGGAAAACATCAAACATTACGAAGGAGTAAAAATTGAAGAAGAAATTATGCAAGTAGCCACCATTAATGTTCGATTGAATAATCAAAAGGTAATCAACATATCTTCTATATATTGCCCTCCGCGGTATTATCTGAATAAAGAAAACTATGTTACGTTACTCAAATCGCTCGGTTTTAACTTCATAATCGGAGGCAATTTTAACGCTAAAAATACATATTGGGGATTAAGGCTAACAACCCATAAGGGTAAGGAGCTATTTGCAGCTGGTCGGGCTCTAAACTGCGATTTCCTGTCTGGAGGTAAACCAACGTTTTGGCCAGCGGATATATAAGATACCAGATTTGATAGATTTCTTTGTAACAAAAGGGATCTCTGTAAACTACGTATTACTCGAAAACAGTGAAGGAATTTCATCTGACCACACATATGAAATCAGTTATGGAGATTTCATTTAAAATAAAACGTAAAAAGGAATAACTCAAGTTATGCCGTTATTCCTTGAGGCCACAAATTAACAATTCGTAAAACGTTTTTTTCGTTTGCCCAAAAATTTACAAAAATGAAGAAGAATCGGTTTTGGTTCTACTACATATATGTACACTGATATACTTCATTTGTAGGATGTTAAGTAACATGGATGACTTTCATCTAGGATATTTTAGATCTTTCACATTTTGGCTTTTTCGTTTCGTGATACTTTCAAGATTAATGTTGAAGATGATTTGTTGATATTACTCTCGTGATGTTACAGATTATTCAAATTTGTTGAAGCTGTTCTGTATTCTTCGAGAATATTTGAAATTTACAAGATAATATTGAAAGATGATCGAAGTTACTTGATAGTGTATTAATGTTGATTTCTTTAGTTACTGCTTTAGGTTCAGTTACACGCATTAACTGTAACAAGATCATTGCATACAGTGTCGGCCGAAAATAAAGTATAACCAAATAACTTTCAATGCAAGGTAGCTTCAACTTATAACTAGGATATTTGGCACCAAAACCTATAATTTGAGAAAAATGCATTACTTTTAGATGTATACTATAGCCTTTTACTCAATTAGAAAGTCAATTATTTTCTGGTGATGAGCCTCCCGAAATTGGCTAAAAATTATTCCGTTATGCCAGCAATTATCTCACTGGTAACTTTAATTTTATTTTATATTAAACCCTTTTTATCACTTTTGAAGTATTCATCATCAACCGTACTTTTGCATCCTCAATAAACACCGCATTTTACGGTATATGAAGTACCTATACAACGCGCTTAATAATTGAGCCGATATGCTTTTGGAGGACGAACTTGTAACTAATAGCGTTCTTTAGGTAGCAAGGCAAGTTAAGATTATTTACAGATCAAGAAGAACCGAAAACCGATAGAAGGGTTTCTATTCTATTTCCAAAAAATTACCTGAAATCCTATAAAAAGATAAACTGTTCTCTCGATGTTCATCTTGATCTGTAAATAATTTTAACCCCCTTCTTAGGCTCCCTGCTTATACAAATCACACACAAACACACATTCTCTGTTTAGCGTAACAGCAAATTAAAGCAGAACCCATTGTTACGGTTTTGATAGGTGCGAAAATTTTACATAAACTTGCACTTGACGGATTTTTACTTTTTTATTATATGCCTAGACATGAGTGTCTTCTATTGGGGCACCAGTGTATTTTGATGCAAATGGAATAAAACATGTTGTAAAACACTTAGGTGCCTACCTTTTGTATATAGATAAACAAAAGTTGTGGAATAACAAAGATAACTGTGATCAGGTTAAGTTGGAGAAAAAATGCGATTTAGTTTAAATAATTTTTAGAAACAACAAATATTTATTAAACTGTATAACAAACAAATAAATAGTAGGTTAACACAAAATTTCACATTTTTTCAGTTTTAATTGATATCTCCTCTTCATTTTCTATCATCGTTCCATCATCACCCTTTTTATCGCTTGACATTTTCAAAAATTGCTTTATACACGTTTTCGTATGCTCATAAATTTGTTGCGGTGTTTCCTTAATAATTGGTGCCGTTGCTTCTAATTGATCGATACCTTTAACGACAGCCCGATCAACTAATTGTATTGGTTTGTTTAGTTTTTGTGAGAATCCTGTAGATGATGCAGTGGAACGATGTATTGCAGATTCGGCGGAGCTAACCGCCATATTAAATAGTGAACATGAATTTTTCATTTGTTTCCATGCGGTTTCAACGGTTGGTAATTTTAACATGCGATCAAAACTTTCGATTGATGATGATTTTGATTCGGTTGACTCAATATTTTCACTGTTGTCCAATTTTGTTAATTCCATTTTGTTATTCCTTTTTGAATTTTCGAATTAATTAACACGAGAAATTTAATTAAAATTAATTTGGCAAATTTTTAAAATTATCTGGTACGAGACGAAAGCACAAAATGAATTGAAATGATAATTGTGTTACAACACATTGATCCGTTCTGAATTGAATTTATTTCGTAACTGTATAAAACCTGTTGGTGATTAATGTTAAAAATGTTTTGAAAAATTTAATATGCATTACGCATACTGTAAAAATTCGATAGGGTGACCAGACAAATCTCGTTTATTCACTGGAAATATGGAAAACGTTAAAATTTGAAAATATTGTGAAAAACGCATTTTGGAAATTTTACAAGGTAAAATATTTCCCCTGCCTGGAATCGAATAGCCAACCGACCAAATAAACTTAAAGGCGATGACCTAATTTAAAGGTGTTTCCTTACATTTTACCCAATTTCAAGATGCAATAGGATAAGATCAATTTAGACTTCTGAAGAACGAGCAGTCAGTAGATTACAGATCATTCAAAGCGTTTAAGCAATTCAATATATGGATAGTAAGAATCAATTTTAAATATTTTTTCCATGTAAACGGATTTTAGTCATCCCAATCATTTTCAACCTGAATAAAAATTAAAATAAATCCAAAAATTAAAAGTCCAGATACTACATTAAAATTGTTTTTATTAACAAACAACAAAGTTATGCCCTTCTTGTACAAATTCGATCTCCATTTTTACGTCGCTATTATGATATCGATTTGCTCCGACCTAAATTTTGATAAAAAGATAAGAGAACGAGATGGCCACCATCTTTAAATTAACGTGTTGTTATCTTGTAGAACGTAATGCGAATATGGTAACATTTTTACACCGTGCAACACAAATACTTATACTCACCCTAAACTCTAAATGAATTGGTCTAATTTGTACAATCAGGTACAAAATTTAACGAATGGTCTAAAACCACAGGTATATAAGCCAACTACATTTCTCAACTCAACACACTTTCATTTCTGCTTCAGTGCAATCAATTAAATTAAATTTTAAAAATTATTTGTGTTAATTTTAATTAAAAAGTTTTAATTAATTAAATCAAAATGCGTACACAAGAAAAAGCAAGCGGAGAGCCTGTGGTAGCCGAATCAAAATCATTGTCATCATTAGAAACTGTAGATCGTATGATGAAACTTCCGATGGTTGAAACTGCATGGCAGCAAGGTCAAGATGTTTACAGTAAAATTAAACATTTCAACACCTTATTCAACTGGGCATTTAGCACTACTGAAGGTGCAATTCAACGTACTGCCGGAATTGCTGCACCCATTGTCAATAAATTTGACGGACCAATACAATTCGTCGATCGTACCTTGATTAAAGGTATCGATAAGTTAGAAACATCAGCTCCAATTATTAAAGAGACGCCACAACAAATTTTTGAGCAAACCAAAACTTGTGTCATGGAAACGGTTCAACCACATTTCGATAGAATATGTGCATTAAAGGCGGCCGGACAAGGAAAAGTGGCGGCCATCAGAGATGTTTCATTACAAAAGGTGAATGTAGTTTTAGCTACAAAATATGGCAATAAAGCAGTTAACGGTTTAGATTCAACATCGGCGCTTGCCGAAAAAATAATCGACTATTGTTTCCCAGTTGGTGAAAATGAAACTGTAGTGGAAGATGACTCTCCGATTTCGGCGGAAGAAAATCCCGTTATGCATACAATTCAAACGTTTGGACGGCTATCTAATAAGGTTACTCGTCGTGTTTACAGTACAGTAATGCGTCAGGTTGAAGTACTTCGTAAGCAAGATATTCATGAGTATATAAACTCATTGGTTGCAATCTTGAGAATAACACAGTATTTAAATTTGTTAAGCCGAAAAGAGCAACCAGCGTTAACTGAAAGTAAAGAGGAAAGTGCAGCACCAGAAAAATCGAGTTAGTGTTATTCCGCAAAAAAAAAAAATTGTTGTTATTGTTGCTAATTATTTATTTATTAATTATAAAATGTTTTTTATAAATTTGTGTCAAAAATTTAAATAAAAATTTAATTTACTTTGTTAAAACTCTGACATTTTATTCCAAAGGGTTTTCGTTTAATGACGATTTACTGTCAAGTAACGAAAAATTCGTTTCACCTCCAACCCAATGTTGCTTACCGGGATTGTTTGAAAATCGGCTCATCAAATTTACTGCGAATGCAATATCAGGTCTTGTGTCCTGGGTTACATACAAAAGGCTGCCGACTGCTTTTTGAAATGGGATTTTATGTACGTCCTCAATTTCGGCTTTGCTTTGCAACTGGTTTGGATTGAGACACATTAAATTTTACCAAAATGTTGGTTATATAATTTTGCTGATCCATCGACAAAATTCCCTTTTCTCAATTTCTCGTAATTCGGAATCTCAAATTGCTTTCGGCTTCTCCAATAGCCTTCATGTGATCCGTTTGGTCAATTCCTTTTGTAACGCCTTGCTTTGTGTTTGGGTGGTACTAAAGATAAAAAAATTATCGAGCGCTTTGTTCAGCTTACAAACTTTTGCTGTTACACTGTCTCCTTCAATTCCCCTTGAAGGAACGCAGACACTGCAGCCGTTTGTTCAACATTCATTGTATTGAACAGCCAATGATGATGATGATGTATTTGACTACTGGTGCATACGTTTCCTCATAATACAGACCTCCACGCTGGAAACAACCTTTAATAACGGGCCATGCCTTGTATTGTATCATGCCATCTATTTGTGTTTTGGTGTTTAAATACCCATTTTGACTTGAGCGATTTTCTATCGCCTGGTAAGTTGCATAAAGCAACCATGCTTCGACAAAATCTTTTGACAAATCATTATCGCTTCGTATTCTTGGTTCAACGCTTCTTTAACACTAAGCGGATCATTCGTTGGCAATTCAATTGACGAATAAACGAAATTATCTTTTCGGTTTAATTTTGGTGTTCTTGCTGAACGCCGACGACTTTCACTATCAGACCCATTTTTCTGAACATCAACAATCGTCTGATCGTCTCATCACCGAAATACTCATCTTCAACGCTTGGGCTGTCATTATCTCCCACTACATTCGGAAACGGTAATAAATTTCGTTCCGGGTGAATCCCTGAATATTTGCATGACTAGATTATACACAGGGTACCCTTTTTGGTTTTCAAAATAACCATCCATAATACGAGTATACTGTTTCGCTGTGGGATCGAGTTTTCTCCGGTTTTGTTTTGGCACGTGTACCATTGCCTTCGATCCAGAAACTCTCTAACTCAACAAATCCAGCTGCCTTCCAATCCAAACCATCTCTGGTGCCCGTCCCGATAACGCCTTTGTCGGTAACCGATTTATTGAATACACGGCTGTGTTCTCCGCTGCGGCCCAAAAACGAAATTGAGTTGTCCAAATGTTCGAAAACGAGCTGTTCAAATTTCTAAATCATCGATGCCAGAATTTAGTAGGTCGAATCGTCGGCCAACTACTAATTCTCACCTTTGTAATATCATCGAAGTTAAAATGTCTGTACTATTTATGGCCAAATAACGATATCGGATTTAAATAGCTCAATACATGATAGAAACCGGGAAATCACTAGACTCAATATATTTTCTAACTGCATCATGTTTCAAATAACGCTAGTGATGTGAAACATGACTCAAATTGTAAACCAATCATCAAATCAAGCCGCATCAGTGCCATTATATACCATAGCCGATACCAAGCATTCTTCTTGCTCATATCATAATAATGCCATTGGTTATGTTTATTTAGCGACGGCTATAATTAAGGTGTTAAATAAGGATGGATCAGCGCAGTAATGAGCCGAGCATTATTGGACTCAGCATCACAGTTATGTTAGGTTAGAGTGGCTGCTATTGCACACTTAGCAGTGGTCCATTGTGATACCACAGGATCTCATCTCCCCATTACTCCCGTTGAAACCAACCAGAGTCACTTATGTAGCGTAAAATATCTCGCACTCCACAGTCCGCGAGTTCCGAAAGGCTGTCCATACCTTCTGTATAATAGCGCCGGACATGAGCATAGGAAGTGATCCAAAGTCCCTCCTCCTCTTCGTCCATGCAACTTCTACAAAAGTCATTCGTCTGTATCCTCAGCCTTCTCGCATGTTCCCCAGAAAGGCAGTGACCTGTCATTATCCCTACGACCGATCCCATTTCTCGTCTTCCCAGGGACACTAATACCTTGGAGCGCCGCAAGTCCAGTTTTGGCCAAACCTGTTTTGATACCCTGCACGTGAGAATGTTGATCCACCTCTCATTTGTCAAGGCGATTGCCTTTTTACTGAGCGCCAATTTTATCACTTCCATAGGCCTCCCCAGACCTACCATTTCCAGCTGCATCTGGAGAGTCGTACCGTACCTAGCTAGTTCATCCACCCTGCAGTTCCCTGTGACGTCCGAGTGACCCGGGACCCAGATTATCTGGATGCTGAAACACTCGCTCATCTCGTTAAGAGATGATTGGCAATCCAGCGCCAGCCGTGACTTCAGACAAACTGCCCCTAGTGACTTGACCGCCGCCTGACTGTCCACATAAATTGCGATATCACTCACGGATACTATACATTATGTCATGACTTCGCCGATCGCCACCACTTCCGCCTGGTACACGCTGCAGTAGTCAAGGAGACGAACAGAAATACTAACAGTAAGCTTTTCACAGATGACTCCGGCTCCTACCATATCGTCTAGCTTCGAGCCGTCCGTGAAAAATTGCACTGCCTCGTTTTCTAGTATTGATCCGTTTCTCCAGGATTCCCTTGAAGGACAGATGGTCCGGAAACCTCTATCGAAGCACAACGTTGGTTTAATATAATCCAGATTCGCCAGTTCTTCGCCAGCGAATCTACCTATCGTCGAGTGTCCCGCCTGAAGACACTTCCACTGAGAGACAGCCGAGAGTCTCGTAGCCACGTTGGCTGCCATCTGTTTACCTTGAAGGTCGATTGGAATAAGGTGGAACATAACCTCTAAAGCGCGTGTAGGTATTGTTCTAAACGCTCCGCTTATAAGCATACAGACCGTTCTTTGCACCCTCTCCATCATACCTCTATATGTTCATTATCCAGAGCTGGCCACTAAACGCCCACCCCGTACATTAGCACAGGTCTTACCACGGCGGTATAGAGCCAGTGTACCAGCTCCGGTTTCAAAGCCCATATTTTACCTATGGCGTTCCTATACACGAGTATACGGCTACATTAGCCTTATTTACCCTTTCCAAAGTGTTAGGCTTCCAGCTGAGCTTACTATTAAAGAGTATGCCCAGAAATCTCACTCTGTCAGCAAAAACCAGTCCACTGCCGTTTACGATGGAAGGGCTAACTACCGGAATTTTATATTTTCTAGTAAATAGTGCCAGCTCTATCTTGGAAGGGTTGATCCCCAGCCACACTTGCTGGCCCATTTCGTAATGATCAGGACTGCAATCTGCATAACATCCCTAATCGTATCTAGATATTTGCCTTAGACAGCTATCGCTACATCATCAGCCCCTTACGGGGTTCCTCTAACCACCCGCCTTCTAATCTTGAACTCTCCCAGCTCCAGCATGCTGAGAACGAGAGCCGCCGCAGCAGCCTTCGTATGGTGAAGATTAATTTGCACAACGTTAATCATCGTGCATTATTTCACTTACCTTGATGCATTCCCTGTTTCAGACTAACACCACCTTCCCCCGGGGGGCCGCAGTTATTCGCCGTTTCACCCCCCATAGATAACGCTTCGCTGGCTTGAACGTCATCTCTAGCCAGAAGGCCGCCTTTCCCCAATAACAACTCTACGTCAGTATCTTGAACCTCATGCGCTTGCTCGACCGTCTCCCGCTGGGTCTGTCCGACGTCCTCCGAGCGTATGCCTACCTCATCCTTTTTAAAAACGTTCAGAGTGATCGACCCGAAACCGAAGCTGATCACCTCTTTTGTCTCCGAAAGGGGAGTAAGGGACTCCTTATTGATCAGCATGATTGCCACTCTGAAGTCCCTTTAGCCTCCTCCTGTTTGAAAATCTTCCAGTCTTTCGTTGGAAGATCTGGATTACTTGCCCGAATGACCTCAAGGACGTCTTTTGGCTTGTCCGATTTGGTTGGTAACCAGACGCGTGCCCTTGGTTTAGTCGAAATTTCTTCCTTACAAACTGCCTCAAGCTTCGCGCCTATCCGCATCTCACCTACTTCGGCTATTGCCTTTTTATAAAGAACAACCGATCTCTGATCCGAGCACGCAGTTAACTTAACGCGCACTCTACAGAACGGAGGGGTCCTGGATTTTCTCTCAGGGCCTTGATGAATATGGAGTTTAGTGCATTGTACACTTCCCTCCACTTCTCTGATGTGATGTTCCCATCTTCTTGACTTCTGTCAATGACGGCTAGCACCAATACGTTCTCCTTTAGGATCTCACTGAATAATTTCGGTTTTTCCTTGGGATCTCACGACCCTGCTTCTGTGACTGTCTTGGCTCGTTTGTTGCCGCCCACTTCGAGCTTATCCTGGACCTCTGTCTTTTAGGCACAAGGACCCTATCCGAGCTGTCGCGGCCGACAATCTCCCTCTCCCATACCACAGATTCCTTCTGTTCTACTGTAAGCTGCCCCTCAGGGGTTGCTGCCAGTTTGTCCAGGATTTTAAACGCCAACCGTCTCTCCCGGTATCGTCGCTTTGCAGCAGCGATCCTTTCCGATCTCCCGCTTTCTTGCTTGGCATTGGTACCGCTGACTCCTGGCTTTAGTGCCATGGTACTGCTTACCCCTGCCACTGAGGAGGCAGCTCCACCTTTAAGGTAAGAGACATTTTCTTCCTTATACTTTTCCGGTTTTTCAAGGGTACCGGCTACCTTATTTAGGTTTATTAGTTCATCCATAATATTCCCACGAGTGTCGGAGAAATATTGGTCCATCTGCGCAGAGATCCGTATACGCAGGTAAGGCTAAATACAACTGGAGGCAGACATATATCCAGAGGGCTCCGTTAACGACAGGGCTTTGTTAAATGGGCCCTCAGCCTAGCCGATCATCAGCACGGGTCGCATAATACCTTAATCCAGCCCAGTGGCTCACCAAGCAACCCGTCTCCAGCACCCGCGCCCCCATCCATCCTTCACCCAACCATTCACCCATCCATATGGATATCCCAAACCAATGGGACCCATTCCATACAAGAGGTAACCCGTTTATAGGGCTCCTCACTCACTACTTGGAGACCCGGGAGCGCAGGAATATGTGACTCTCAGTTATGGCGCCATCAGTTTGCCATACCGGGTATCATAGGCACTCAGAATTTAGCAAACTGAGGTTAACCACTCCCCAGTTTCCTGAGATTCTCCTGCGGTTGGGGGTGGCCTATTTAATTCACCGCTAACCTAACTATCGATAGGCCGTCCACTATCCACCACCTATGACCCCCCCCCCCCCCCCCCCCCCCGATAGCTGCAGCATGCCCCGGGCAGCATCACAGTTAAATTTTATTACGCTATCATTTGGGGCACAACTAAATTTAAAATACGAAAGAAGCCAAATACCTGTTTGCGGGATCGGAAGTTCAACAGTAGCATATCAGTCGCAAAAGTTTGTGACAATTCACACATGCGTCAGTTCATTTTGAACCGAACTCCAAGTACTTACATATGTATTAAGAGAATGAATACATTGCGAAAGTTTCAACCAATATTCAGCTGGCGCATCCACACTTTAATGTTCCTCACAAGATTGACATGCCAATTGGACAAGATACAGACAAGTTTCTTCAAAAATTCTGGGAAATAAAAACCAGTGAATCCGCCCTGGATACTTTAACTCCTGAGGAGGAAAACTGTGAACAGCACTTCAACGACACTGTTGCTCGAAATTTATTGTTTCATTACCATTATTATAAAGTCATCGTCGAGTTTAGATAATTCCCGTACTATGGCTGAAAAATGTTTCTTCAGCTTAGAAGCCCGCATAAACAAGAATATAGTGAATTTCTCGATGAATATAAAACTATTGGATACATGAGGGCTATTGATGAAGGAAACATTGAAAGCACTGAAAGCACATCGACAAAGCCCCGCGATGTTTTCAACAAATTTACAGCTGCTTAATAATCCTCGCATAGATCGATATATATTTTCAGAAGCAGAAACGAAATCAATTCAAGCTACATGGATACACCGAAACTGGCATGAAGGCATCTGGATGTGCTAATTATATACGCAGTATATCCCACGTCAATCTGATCCCACGTCAATCTGAGCTCAATACCGTCATAAAACAAATAGAAGTCATGTTGAATTCGAGGCCATTAACTCCAAATTCGTCAAATCCAGATGACTTCACAGCTATTACATCCGGTCACTTTCAGACCACTAAATGCAATCGTTGAGCCGAATATTGGTCAAAATGATGTATTGAGTATCGGTCAGAACTTCAGTGAACAAGAGGAAAACGTAAGGGTTGTCACTATCAAAACTGCTCAAGAACAGGTTAAACTTGTCTGTACCAAAGCACTGCTCACTCCCGATCAGTTATGGTGATAATAGAGAATTGAAAGCATAAGTCTTTCGACGGAATGTTAGAAGCAATGAAAAGCAACACCGGCACAGAAAACGGGACACTCTAAAATTTTTTATTTTATTTTATGCGCAGATGTTTTGAATCGCACTTGCTGGAAACATGAAACAAAAACCGAATTTTAGGTTATTGAAAACAATCTTAGATAATGTAGGATGCCATGGAACATTTGAATGTATCGACAAAATCGAAAAACTGTGAAATTATTTTTGCGATATTCAATCGTTTTATTGTCGTGTTTACATTTTGCTGTGTCAGTGTGTTAAATTTTTATTATGTCTCTAAAGTCAGAAAGTGTAGCGGCAATCTTGGCATTGTTGGAATAGATGGGAGAAACCAACGGCTTTCGGATTTCCCGTAGTATACTACAACGTGTTTTGTCGTGATTTTTTGAGACAGGGTTATATTTCAGGCGACCAGGTATGGGCAGACAAAGGGTAACAAACATTCGAGATGGCCATTTTGTAGTTTTATCAGCTCTTAGAAATCATCATGCAACCGCTGTTGAGACCTGCAATGAATTGTTACACTACGTAATAGAAATGTAAGCCAAAGAACGATACTATGGAGTTTGGTAGAAACAGATCTTCATGCATGAAGGCCAGCCACAGGTCAAGAACTTCTGCCACAACACAGGTTTGCTCGCATATAATTTGCCAAGGAACATGAAAATTAGACTGAACCTAATTGGAGCCAAGCCTTCTTCACAGATAAATCGAGGTTTTTATTGTGGTTTATTTGAATCCTGTAGGCGCGATTTTAGAGGAATGGAACGGAGGAATTTTATTGTTCCAACCATGCTGGTATTAGTAACCAAAGTGGTGGGAATTAAGTGCACCAAATAAAATTTTTTCGAAATCATTTAATCAAAGCAAAATAAATTTTTATTTTAATTTCAAATAAATATAAAAATACTTTATAATTAATAAATAAATTTGAGCAACAATACAACACAAAATTTTTGCAGAATAACACTAACTCGAATTTTTCAGTGCTGCACTTTCCTCGTTACTTGCAGTTATTGCTGGTTGCCCTTTTCCACTTAACAAATTTAAACAAAGTGATATTCTCAAAATTGCAACCAATGATGTTACATACTCATGAATATCTTGCTTACAGAGTACCTCCACATGACACATTACCGTACCATAAATACGATGAGTAACCTTATTTGATAGCCGCGCAACCGTTTGAATTGTATGCATAACGGGGTTTTCTTCCGCCGAAATCAAAGAGTCATCTTCCGCTACATTTTCATCTTTACCAACCGGGAAACAGTAATCGATTACTTTTTCGGCAAGTGCTGATGTTGAATCTATACAATTAACTACTTTACTACCATACTTTGTAGCTAGAACTGCATTCACTTTTTGTAAAGGAACATTTTTTAATGCACGTACCATATCGTAATGCGGTTGAACCGTTTCCATGACGCAGGTTTTGGTTTGCTCAAAAATTTGTTGTGGTGTCTCTTTAATAATTGGAGCTGATTTTTCCAGTGTATCGATACCTTTAACCAATGTTCGATCGACGAATTGTATTGGTCTATCAAATTTATGAACGATTGATGCAGCAATTGCGGTGGTACATTGAATTACATCTTCAGTAGTGCTAAATGCCCAGTTGAATAAAGCGTTAAAATTTTTAATTTTACCGTATACATCTTGACCTTGCTGCCATGCGGTTTCAACCACTGGAAGTTTCATTATACGATCCAGAGTTTCTAATGATGATAATTGTTTTGATTCGGCTGCCACAGACTCTCCGCTATCACATGGTTTTTCTAATGATGACAATGGTTTTGGTTCGGCTTCAAAAGACTCTCCGCTATCACTTGATTTTTCTAATGATAACAATGGTTTTAGTTCGTCTGCGACAGCCTCGCCGCTTTCACTTGCGCTATCAGTTGCGACATACTCTTCGGTGTCGCTTGGTTCACTTGATTCTTCTAATGATGATAATCGTTTTTTTCCGGTTGCCACATGCTCTCCACTACTGCTTGGTGTTTCTATTAATATTGGCAATGGTGTTGGTTCGGCTGCCACAGTTTCTTCGTTTTGACTTGTATCTTCTAATGAGTCGAATGATTCTTCGCTATCGCTTGGTTTGTCTTGTGTTTGCATTTTGATTAAATTAATTAAATTAAAACTTTTTTAATTAAAATTTACACAAATAATTTTTAAAATTTAAATTAATTGACTGCACACATGCACAAGTGAAAGTGGATTGAGTTGGGAAATGTAGTTGGTTTATATACCTATGGTTTTAGACCATTCGTTAAATTTTTCACCTGATTGTACAAATTAGACCACTTAATTTAGAGTTTAGGGTGAGTACAAGTATTTGTGTTGCACGCTGTAAAAATGTTACCATATCCGCATTACGTTCTACAAGATGACATTGCTGATTTTAGATTATTTTCTTCTATCTGGATATGTGTTATTAATTTATGTGTGTATTAAGTTACAGATTATGACCACCGTGTAGCATCGGCACGTGCAAATAATTTTTAAGATTAACAAGTTTGGTGCTATTAATATACGAATTAATGGAATATTGTTAAAGCCGCAGACACAAGAGTTAGTTAAATTATTTCATTTAAATTTGATCGTGATGGAATTTGTACCTGAAGGTCATAACTTGTAATCTGTTAAAAATTTATAAAACTACTTTGGTGTATGTATGTGCTTGTTAAACATAATTTCTGAACTTCTATAAATTAAATTTTGGTTTTGGCAGTCACACATATCTCAGTATTTTTTCACTTAGAATAAATTTCATTACAGGTGAATTATGATAATTTTTGTTATTTTCATTTGTCCAGAATAGACTGAGACTAAAATACAGAAATTATACTTGAAAAGGCGTTTCGCCATTCTTTATGATTTTTTTATGAAAATTAGGTCAGAGTTGGAATCAACGCGATGATTTACTGAATATCGTGCTATCATAAATTTGCCACATCTAAACTTCTTGAATGTCAAATAAAATGGCAACTTATCAAATTAATATACCAGATGGCTTAATTCGTATAAAAATGTTAGGTTTTGAATTTTAAATACCGCAGGGCTTAGGCAAATCCATATTTTGTCATCCACCATAAGACACCATGTCTCAAAATATAACGAAAACTCTCAAAAGTTGGTTTTATGGTTGCTTTGATTCATTCATTCATTTGTTTAGGGATTTTTTTAAGCCAATCTTATTGCTCAAAAATGACGATTAAAAAAACAAGAAACAAATTGATCATTTTTAAGGAATATAATTCGCTTAAAAAAATTCCTGAACGAAGGAATAAAGGCCACAATGAAATCGATTTCAGACGTTAAAGGGCCGAATGCTGGAGGGCTGAAAGTTTCGAAGAGCCCAATATATAAGTTTGTTCTGCTCAACTCAATTTTTTATGTTCTGTTCAACCAGACTGTGCGTCTGACAAAAATCGACTTAAAAGCACCAAAATTTCCACCAGTGCAGTAACTTCAATTTTAGTGTACATAAGTGACCAACCAAAATCCAAATATCTCAAATACCCGACGTTGTGAAAAGCCTACGTAAATTTTCCGGACAACCAGGAGAATTTGGATCCTACAAGAAAACCGTAGATCGTATCCTAAAAATTTACCAACATCAAAAAGGAACACCGAAGTATTATGGAATTCTCAGTGTTATACGAAATAAAATAACAGGTAATGCGGATACGGCCCTCGAGTCATACAACACTCCTCTCAGTTGGGAAAGAATCTCAAAATGTTTAACGCTCCACTACGCAGATAAACGAGACCTAGGTATACTTGAATACCAAATGACTTCTCTAATTCAAAAAGGTAGCTCGATTCCAGAATTTTACCAAAAGGTTTACTGCCACCTCTCACTTATCTTAAATAACTTATCATCAATGGACATGAGCCAGGAAGCTATGAACGTGATGACTCAATCATACAGATATAAGGCAATCGACACCTTTGTAAGAGGGTCTCAGAGGAGACTTAGCGAAATTATGGAGCATGATAGGACCAATGGGTTTACCAGAAGCTTACCTGTGCATAAAACTTGAGAATATGCAATACCGTGTTTAGCACAGCCATGGAAGAGCCTTGATTTTCTCAACCTCCTTCACCACCTCCTAGTAGTGCATACCAATACAACAGCAGCATTTTCCTAACCAACCCAGAAATGTTTACCCTTCATTGTTATATAATCCTCAAGCATCCCAAAATTACCGAAAACCATTCCAAAATAATTACTAACATCCTTCATCTTCGAGACAAATTCTACAACATTATAATCAACAACCACCTAGAATTCCCAATATAGGAGGTATTTTCCTCAGCCACAACCAATGGAAGTGGATCACTCTATACACTCTCGACAAATCAACTACCATAACAGACAAATGAACCAATTCGATCAAAACAGACCAATAATGAACCAATTCGAGAATAAACAACCTCATTCACACCAGTTTCACCAACCGGCTAAAATACAAAGGGTTTACCATAATGAACCATCTTACGACCAAGAACAAGTGACACAGAACGATCAGCAATATGACCAAACATTCCAAGAGTATTCCAATTCTCCAAAAGGCCCGAATTTAGCAGACGAAACCGAAGATGATTTGCATAATAATGATCAAATGACTATCGAACAATTAGAAGATATCTATTTTTTAGGCTAAGGAGCTCTTCGCTTCCATATTTAGAACATGTATCGAAGAGCGGCAAACATTTTAAATCCTTAATCGACATTGGGTCGAACAAAAATTACATTCAACCTCAATACGTTAGGAACCAGATTCCAAACGAGAAACCATTTGTAGCAAATTTAGTAGCAGGAAGCGTTAGAATTATACTACATGCATTAATAGATATCTTCGGTCTCGAAAGAAAATTGAAATTCTTTATACTATCCAATCTAAAATCATTCGACGGAATAATCGCCAACGACAGTTTAAAACAATTCCGTGCTACTATACAAACGAATGAAGAATTCATGACAATCCATCCAATTATAAAGATACTCTTCAAACAACATATCTCAGAATACGTAAAGAGTATAACCTTAAGGACTTCACACCTTAGAACAAAGACAAAACGTTGAAAACACCATCAGTAAATACCCGAACCTCTTCTCTGATCAAGAAGAAAGACTAACGTACACAGCAACGGTGAAAGGGGAAATCCGCACGTACAATACAGATTCAGTCTATTCAAGACCCTATCCATATACCACATGTTTTTAAAAGAAGGAGTTGAAAAATAGATACAACAGTTACTTAAAGATGGCATTATTATAGACCATCTAGGTCTCCTTACAATTTCCCAATATGGATCGTTCCAAAAAAACTGACGCATCCGGAGAAAAAAAGTATCGGCTATAGTCATATCCTATCGAAAACTAAATAGTGCCCCAATTCCAGTGACATGAAGATCTATGTTTAAAAAGCTTGTCGAATGAAATCTTCAAACAAAATGACAAAACACTTTTCAGCAAGTGCAACAATAAAGGTGCACATACATAGATGTGCGTCATCAGATAAAAAAATGACTAAAGAAATCAACAAGTTTGAATACATCAAAACCGATCAAATGCTAGCATATTACCTTACGAACCCGGTACCTACTGAACAGAATTTGTTTTGTTGTAATGGAAATGAAGCCAAATAACAATAAGGATTTAGTGGAGGTGTTGAAATTGATAATCATACTTCTCAATAGATGTCTCTTTATGAATTATGTGTTTTTAATGCATACATTTTTTTACCGATACAGTCTCTTGTCTGTTAAAACCTATGTATATCAACGTAAATCGAAATTAAAAAAAATTGTACAGATCAACTTCATCCGGTTCCTATATCAATTTTGTTTTATTAATTAAATTCTAGGGTATAAAACACGTTAGAAAATATTTCAATGAAAAATCTGATCGAAAATTACTATCAAAAAATTGTTTATTAGCAAGTTTCATAGAAATTCATTTTTAAGTACTTTTGAACAAAAAATGCTGAGTTTCCACAACAATTTGAGAACGAACGAATATAGAATATCAACTAAATATTTATACTAAGGCTGAAATCACGCCAAATTACTCAAAACGTGTTTTCTTGACTTAAATATCCTTGCGGCCAAAAGTACATTCTAGTAAAGCAGTCTATTCATATTGCTCTACATAGAAAGTAAGGCACTAAAACGTGTTTACTAATTTGGTGGGCTCCCAGATTAAACCTTCCAGTAATACAAGGGGAAGAATCTGATAAATTTTTACGTTATTCTTTGATCAATGCAATCCAACCCCAGGCATACCACTTTAGAGGCTGATTTTATACCTTTTTCAATAATTTTGGATTCCGCGAATCACATCTATGCAATCCACCTCCTGACATAATACTCTAGAGGCAATTTTTTTAATAATTTTGGGGAAATTGAATTTTTCCAGATTTCCACGGCAAACGTGAACTGAATATTCTCCAGCGATAGCCATTGACAACCATAACAAAGCAGTCCATCTCCGGACGCGATCGCCATGTATTCTAGAAAGTAAAAAATCTGGATTGGACGAAATTGATTGAACCTGATTGATTTTTACATTATTCTTGTATCAATGCAATCCAACTCCAGACAAATCACTTTAGAGGCTGATTTTATACCTTTTTCAATAATTTTGGATTCCGCGGATTCCAAACAACAATTTTCCGCAACGAAGTGGAGCGAGAAGGTTCACCATGTAAGAATAATGACAAAAGTTTTTAATTATATCTATTCATCCATATAGTAAATTTCGGCTAAACACTATCGGCTGATAATAACTTTAGTTTTAATTTTCGGCCGGAATAAAACAAACTGCATTATCAATTTTTTTCACTTTCGGCATGAAACTTTATCAAATTTTTCCAGATTTCCCAGGGCAAACTTGAACTGAATATTTTCCAGGGATAGCTATTGGCAAACACATCAAAGCAGTCCATCTCCCGACGCGATCACCATGTTTTCTGGAAAGTAAAAAATCTGGATTGGACGAAAACTCGAAAGTCGCTTTAAAAAATATCGAAAGAAAAAATCTCGAATATGACAAAATCTCGAAAATACAAATTTCGAAAGACTAATCTCGAAGCAAATCTCAACACATTAAATGATTTACAGATTTTGTAAACCCCGAATAATTTTAATAATGTAACATTTTTTTTGTAATCTGCTTTCGATCCTTTGTTCTACCAAAACAAAATTGAAAATTTTTTAGCCCGGCTCAATTAGCCGTTTGTTACTTGAATCAATCATCATTGCTTTTGGTTCCTATATTTCAACGACAATCAGCCAGAGTAAATGTCTTCAATTAAAGAATCAAAATTCACGAATATTAATTAGTGGTTTATGGATTGGACTAGCTTTGGAATACCTAAAGGATTTTAATCACAGTTAGCATTGGAATATATGACTTGCCATACAGTTAACCATACAATTTATATGCCTTTTCAAAGATGGGTAATTCAAAACCAAACCAAATGAAATAATTCCGCTAGATTGGGCCAATTCTCTCCTCCTTTTTAGTCAAATTAATGTAAAATTTGATCAAAGTTTAAGAATATGCTGGGAGAATCCTTTTCGCGAAAATCATTTTACCAAAATCGTATACAAGGGATCTCAAAAGGTATATTAGCCTAAGCCTTCCGCAGGCTTCGAAAAGTGAAACAATCAAATAAAATGCAATTAATACGCGCATTTATGGAAATTGAAGTAGATTATGTTCTAACTGCCCTCGAACAAATCAAGGTTTGCCTAGCTGGTTTAGAAAAAAATTCAAGATAGTTTAACCAAAAGTAAATTAAATTTTTATTTAAATTATTAAGACAAATTTATAAAAATATTTTATAATTAACAAATAAATAATTAGCAACGATAACATTTTTTGCGGAATAAAACTAACTCGATTTCTCTGGTGCTGCACTTTCAGTTATCGCTGGTTGCTGTTTTCGACCTAACAATCGTGTTAATCTCAAGACTGCAAACACTGAGGTCATATACTCATGAATATCCTGTTTACGGAGTACTTCAACCTGATGCATTACTCTGCTGTAAACACGACGAGTAACCTTGTTCGAAAGCCGCCCAATTGTTTGAATGGTGTGCATAGCAGGATCTTCTTCCGCCGAAATCGGAGAGTCATCTTCCGCTACAATTTCATTTTCATCGATTGGAAAACAATAGTCGATTATTTTTTCGGCTAGCGCTGATGTTGAATCTAAACCGTTAACTGCTTTACTACCATACTTTGTAGCTAGAACTGCATTCACCTTTTGTAATGAAATATTTTTCAATGCATCGTAATGCGGTTTAACCGTTTCCATGACACGAGATTTGGTATGCTCAAAAATTTGTTCTGGTGTCTCTTTAATAATTGGAGCCGATGTTTCCAGCTTAGCGATACCTTTAACCAATGTTCGATCGACGAATTGTATTGGTCCATCAAATTTATGCACGATTGGCGCTGCAATTGAGGTGGTACGTTGAATTACAACTTCGGTAGTGCTGAATGCCCAATTGAATAATCCGTTGAAATGTTTAATTTTACCGTAAACATCTTGACCTTGGTGCCATGCGGTTTCAATCATCGGAAGTTTCATCATACGATCTAGAGTTTCTAATGATTTTGATTCGGCTGCTACAGACTCTCCGCTTGGTTTTTCTTGTGTATGCATTTTGATTTAATTAATTAAAACTTTTTAATTAAAATTTACACAAATAATTTTTAAAACTTAATTTAATTGATTGCACTGAAGCAGAAATGAAAGTGTATTGAGTTGAGAAATATGGTTGGCTTATATACCTGTGGTTTTAGACCAGTTACTAAATTTTTCACATGATTGTACAAATTAGACCAATTCATTTAGAGTTTAGGGTGAGTATAAGTATTTGTGTTGCACGGTGTAAAAATGTTGCCACATTCGTATTACGTTCCACAAGATGGCATCATCGATTCACCGCTCATAGATTATACTTTCGTATTTTTCCGACATAATAAACAGTCGCCAAATATGAATTATGTGTATAGTAGGTTAAAGATAGTGGCTACCATGTAACTTCGATACGTGAAAAAACAGTTTGATATTTTCATTTTTATCTTTTATCATATAAAGGCTGGAGCAAAAACGCATTCATAATAGTAGTGACGGAATTAATCGGATAATGCCGCAAACGCAGGAATCAGTTGTTTCTTGTTTATAAAATTATTTTATTTAAATTTGATCCTGAAGGGAATAACTTTTTTTTTTGAATCTGTTATAAATTAATAAAACCTTTTGGAGTAAGTGCTTACTGTGTATTACAGTATCTTTTTAGTTTTGTGATTTTTGAGAAGGTCTTGATTTAACGACATATCACAGCAGCCCGCCCATTGATGAAGAACATTTAAGCCTTCTTGAATTAATTCTTGTATAGAAATATTCAATTGGGTTTTGGAAGCGTTTAATTCTAAATTCCATTCCAGATTTAGATTCTTCTGGATTCTGTAACAACATTAAAATTTACTATAATTTGTAACAAAAATGGAGGTATCATTAGCATAGGCTTGGAAGTTGGTTGAAGGTGAAGTCTGCTTCGGAATGTTGTGCATGAAAAGACATACAGAACCAGTACAGAACCCTGCAGTACTCCTGAGGCAATTTTCTAACATTCTAACACTTGAATTATGTTTGTTGATGATACACACAAAAAATTTCCTGTCTGCCAAGTATATGATCTCACCAAAGAAATCAGAGTCGTGGTTTATCTTCTTGTACAAGACTTTCTCGTGCCACCCAGAAGCAAATGTTTTTTTGGATATCGAGGGATGCTAAAGCAGCTATTTTCCGGATTGATTTAGCAAGCTTCAGTTGATGCCTCATTACGGTATCCGTGTTGATTTGTACTAAAGAAAGCCAAACTGTTCATCAGGGATTAGATATTGAGTGGTCCTATCAACAAGTTTACTAAACTTGCTCAGTAAGGTAATTGGTCTCATATTTTCTGGGGTACCCGGTTTGGTGACTTTCGGTATCGGAATAAGCTTTGACATCTTCCCCAACAGAAGTGAATAGCTGGGCCTGGCTAATCTAATGAATTTATGCAAGGTGAATATTCTTCAGCGTCCTACGAATCTGGTCCTGACGATACAGGCTTATTTTGCTCATATATAAACCGGGTGGTTCGGTTAATAAGGGTGATACGATACAGTTGAGACATACGATGCCAATTATTGCGACGCATTTGCCCAAACCTGATCAATTATAGAATGGATGCAGGAAGGTATTTGAATGAATGCCCAACAAGAGGATTAAATTTATCTGATGTAGCCTAACTCATAAGGTGCGTGAAATTGCAAATTATCTGATCGACCTCCTCGACAGATCTGATCGGCTGTTTATATAAAGAGACTATTTTGTAATGCAAAACAATATCTAATAAAGCAATGCCAGTTGGCATTCTTGTAATCACGCTAACTGGGGGAGGGGGGGGGGACAGATCGGTACACCATTTACCTCACAAAAATCAGACAACTTCCGACCATTGGCATTTTCAGTACGACAACCCCAATAGGCGTGGTTAGCGTTGAAATCCACGCGCAGACGATAAACCCTATCTTGGGGATTCAACAAGCATAACAGGTCCGATAATTCCAACCTGTATATGTAAACCAGGAGAAAAGAGTCCCTTCCACCCCGTATACAGACGTACATGGCTGCACTCAAGTATCGCTGTGCCACCCGATTGATTTAGTGTTAGTTCTGTGTATAAGGTAGTCTTCAAAATGAAGGGTTATCTTAGTCTCGTTCAAGCAAACAAAGCACAGTTTATGCCTCTGTAAGAAATCCGAAAGCTCCTGGCGTCGAGCCAGACTAACAATTTAATACAAACATTTTCATTTTAGGAATTGGACTATGAAATTTAGACACATTGACTTTTGGTTCGGAATGTGTATTTGTTCTCTACTATACGAGTCGGTAACTGGGCCAAACGTTTAGTCTTAAAAAAGTTCGCGAAAGGGAGGCCCTTAACAACAAAATTTGAATCGAATCTATTAATGTCGATACTGTCGATCTGGCTTGTGCCTGGCATTTCCGACATTAGACAATTTGAGCTTTGCGTTTCGTTTCCCAATTTACGCAGCATCCATTGAACAGCCATGTCGGAGTACTTTTTTCGGAGTACTGTGACGTCCCATCTTTCACCACCTCTTCAATTCCATTTGGATGGTTTTTTTGTATGGGCTAGTCTGACTGTTATGAGTGTATGTGTTGTTAAACTCCATACAGTCAGTCTTTGCTGAGCTGTTCGTTATACAGTTGTATAGCTTCATCTCTTTAGCATAGATCACAGCACTAGTTTTTGGTATCAAACCCTTTTATTATAGTCTTCGGCTTTGATGCCACATGGCTCTAAAATCTGCTTCGGTTATATCAGCTCGTATTTGGCCACTAAGTATAAGATTTTTAGTTCAGGAAAATATTACTGTCTTCCTCCATAGTTTGCTAATTTTTTCCAGGCAAAAAGAAAACAGTTTACCGACGAGTAACGAGTTTAAAGTAAGCACAATCGCCCAAAATTTGTTGGGCCATTATTTATTTTATGGTTTTGGTCGATTTTAAATTTTTTCTTGGTTTTTTGAGCGATTCGATATAATGAGTAATCGCCAAACCATATTTTGAGCTACTTTTCATTTTTAGGCCATCTGGTTTTACGCAATTATTCGTGCCACCATTTCAATTTACAGCTTCTCAAAATAACCTTTCGATCCAAATGTGCTAATACTAATGCCATCGCCATTCTTGGTTGGGGAGTTGTAAATACCTAGAAATTAATACATGAATCAAATCTGCTGAATGAAAACATTTAGGCCAACCATCGCTGGAGGTTACATCAGAAAATGTTTCAAAATTTCTGGAAGCACTATCCAAATGACTACACTATCCAACAGGCTTACAACAAAGAAGTACAGTACTGGATATAGCAAGTTCATTAATGGTGGACTTTAAAGCATCAATTTTATATTTAGACAGATTTTACAAGTTATTTACAAAATATTATGGGAGACTCTAATCTTTGATGGCACCATGACAAGAAAGTATAACCAGTTTCAAGATATTTTCAACCTCCCCGCAAATTAATACAGATAAATCGACAAATTTTTGCTAATTAAAAGTGATGTAACATGGTTGCCAAAGTTATGTCCATCATGTGCAAATTCCATTACGAGAAACTAATTCCGGTGATTGTGGTTTTAATAATATCCAATTGATTCCCATCACACTATTAAGATGTCGTTTTAGTCCAACCTTTATATAATAACGAGATAAGAATGATTAACAAACAAACATGTTAAACGTTATAAAATTATTTTCACTTAGCGATGTTACGCGGCTACCACCATCTTTAACTTATCCACATAATAAACAATTGCGACTTCATCTTGTAGAACGTAATACGAATGTGGCAACATCTTTACATCATGCAACACAAATACTTATACACACCCTAAACTCTAAATGAATTGGTCTAATTTGTACAATCAGGTGCAAAATTTAGTGACTGGTCTAAAACCACAGGTATATAAACCAACCATATTTCTCAACTCAATACACTTTCATTTCTGCTTCAGTGCAATCAATTAAATTAAATTTTAAAAATTATTTGTGTTAATTTTAATTAAAAAGTTTTAATTAATTAAATCAAAATGCATACACAAGAAAACCCAACCGGAGAATCTGTGGCAGCCGAATCAAAATCATTATCGTCATTAGAAACTGTAGAACGTATGATGAAGCTTCCAGTGGTTGAAACCGCATGGCAGCAAGGTCAAGAAGTATACGGTAAAATTAAACATTTCAACGGATTATTCAATTGGGCATTCAGCACTACCGAAGTTGTAATTCAACGTACCACCTCAATTGCAGCACCAATCGTGCATAAATTTGATAGACCAATACAATTCGTCGATCGAACATTGGTTAAAGGTATCGATAAGCTGGAAACATCGGCTCCAATTATTAAAGAGACACCAGAACAAATTTTTGAGCAAACCAAATCTCGTATCATGGAAACGGTTAAACCGCATTACGACATGGTGTGTGCATTGAAAGATATTTCTTTACAAAAGATGAATACAGTTCTAGCTACAAAGTATGGTAGTAAAGCAGTTAACGGTTTAGATTCAACATCAGCGCTAGCCGAGAAAATAATCGATTATTATTTCCCAGTTGGTGAAAATGAAACTGTACCGGCAGATGACTCTCCGATTTCGGCAGAAGAAAATCCTGCTATGCACACCATTCAAACAATTGGACGGCTATCGAACAAGGTTACTCGTCGTGTTTATGGTACAGTAATGCGTCAGGTTGAAGTACTCCGTAAACAGGATATTCATGAGTATATGACCTCATTGGTTGCAGTATTGAGATTAACACGATTGTTAAGTCGAAAACAGCAACCAGCGATAACTGAAGGTGCAGCACCAGAGAAATCCAGTTAGTGTTACTCCGCAAAAAAAATGTTATTGTTGCTAATATTTATTTGTTAATTATAAAATATTTTTATAAATTTGTCTTAAAAATTTAAATAAAAATTTAATTTACTTTTGCTCAAACTCTATAGAATTTTATTCAGTCCATTTAATTCCAATGATGTATGTACCTCAAACAAAAACGTAGAAGGGGTTCCATTGATATTATCTACCCAGATTTTGCGTTCTATTTTGTTTATGTTACGTTTGAAAGACGCTTGTAAACCTAGTTGACAAGGATTGTGTGTTTTTTGTTTTCGTTTGGCTTACAAGCACTTTGGAATTTTAAATCGTTTTGCGTTTATTTGTAAAACAATATTTACTTCAACAACTGTTGCACAATTGAATCCATTTAAAAAAGATTTAAAGGTTACTTTATCACTGTTACGTGGAAAATGTTATTTCAGAAACTAATGCAAGTGTCGATTAAAATAGGCCCAATAAAAATGTATGTTATTCACACCAACCAAACAATGGATTATTATCAGAAAACCGGTTTCTATGAAGACGCTGCTATCACCAAACGTAGGCTATGTGAAATATTAAAGCCAGTTTAATTCCAATTTGCTTTGATTTCTTAGTTGTGAAGATATAGATTCTAAAAGAACTGCCTCGTTCGTTCGTTATCCATTTTCTTAAGGAAATCCTCCACTGTTTAGTAAATCCAAGATTTACATTTAGAGGAATAAAGCTTCTTCCAGTAAATTGTTTTCAGAAATCAAATTATCCCTGGAAAGATAGTTTAATAACACATCGTACATAATAACACTCCTAAGTTTTTAAAAATTCTCGGTTCGTAAAAGGATGTGTTGGCCACACCTCAATTTTGATTATAAAAATGATCAGTGTAGTTTGTACAACAACCGAAATTTAAAACTTCTACGACGTAAAAAGGAGTGTATGTTGATTTTTGATGAAATTCTGAAATATGGCTGGTTTGATGATGTGATAAGGAAAAGATAATTAAAGTAAAGTTAAAGGTAAATGTAAAATTAAATGTAAATATAAAGGTACAGGTAAAGGTAAGATAAAGTTAAATATGGAGGTAAAGGGTACAGGTATAGGAGCGGTAAAAGTAAATGTAGAGGTAAAGGTAGAGGTAGAGATAGAGTTAAAGGTAAAGGTAACTGTAAAGAATATGGTAATGTCTAATGGTAATGGTAATGGTAATCGTAGGTAATGGAAATGATAATGGAAATGGTAATGGTAATGGTATGGTAACGGTTTAAGTTATAGTTATGGTTATGGTCATGGTTATGTTTATGGTTATGGTTATGGTTATAGTTATGGTTATGGTTATGGTTATGGTTATGGTTATGGTTATGGTTATGGTTATGGTTATGGTTATGGTTATGGTTATGGTTATGGTTATGGTTATGGTTATGGTTATGGTTATGGTTATGGTTATGGTTATGGTTATGGTTATGGTTATGGTTATGGTTATGGTTATAGTTATGGTAATGGTATAGTTTAGTTTTGGTAATTCAACAAATATTTAATAATATTTGCCCGAATAACATCGACTGTACCACCTAAATGCTAATATAAATTTGCCTAGAATGTTTGTGGATCAGGCATCACACTGTCTTAGAATCTTTGCTTTTAGAACGACGTCTTCTTCTGACATTACCTTTCCTGTTGGTATACAAAAATTTAAAGAAATTAAATTTCAGAAAACCGTGCCCACTGACGTGAAAGTCAAATTCAATTCATTAATCTAATGGCCAAGTCAAAGTATCTATTCTTGCTAAATTTCCTCAACCGATGTTATCGAAATCATTGCTCATGACAGTGCTCCTAACTGCAACGTGTTCTTTTATACTTTTTTGTCCGTTCCCTGAGATGGTTCTTTGAAACATCTAGCAGTAGCCAACCAAAGTCGCTCTTCTCATTTGATACTTTCCTGCTATCCTGCGCTCATCAGGATAACCCAGGAAAAAACGCATCAGCACCTGTGTCCACCTTATTCCAATTATTGGCCAAATGCCCGTGGATATGAATGGCAATTCTCGTTCTCACAGTTTTATTTTTTGCTTTACGAAATTGTTTAACATTCCAATTATTGGAGGGTTCGACTTATTTCAGATTTTACTTTCACTTATTGTTATCATAATTCTCGGTTCTATACCTTACCATTGTGTAAACAATGTAAAGTCACGGGCCAGAGGAAATTATGTTATGGTAACATTTTTACAGTATGTATACAAATACTTACTCACCCTAAATTCTACACGGAATGGTCTAATTTGTACAGTCAGACCAAAACTTTAATAAATGGTCTAACACCCAAGGTATATAAGGCGCATACATTTCCGAATTTAATTCACTTTCATTTTTGTGGCGATTGTGTGTTGTATAAATTAAATTAAAATTTTAGACGTATTTGTGTCAATTTTATTTACAAAAAATTGTTAATTAATTCAAAATGAGTAAAGTGCAACTAGCCGCCGACCAAAAAACATTATCATCACTAGAAACACTAGATCGCATGATGAAATTTGCTGTAGTTGGAACCACATGGCAACAAGGTCAAGAGGTTTACAGTAAAGTGAAAAATTCCAACGCATTATTCAATTGGACATTTAGCACTACCGAAGGTGTTATTAAACGTACATCCGCGATTGCTGCACCTCTTATTCATAAATTCGATGGACCAATAAAATTCGTCGATCGAACATTTGTTAAAGGAATCGATAAATTGGAAACAACCGCACCAATTATTAAAGAAGCACAACAACAAATTTTCCAACAAACCAAATCTCATGTCATGAAAACTGTTCAACCGCATTACGATATGGTGTGTGCATTAAAGGCGGCCGGACAAGGAAAAGTGGCGGCCATCAAAGATATATCGGTACAAAAGATGAATATAATGCTTGCAACAAAACACGGAAATATAGCAGTCACGGGAATTAATTCGACATCAGCGTTAGCCGAGAAAGTACTCGACTATTATTTTCCGGTTAATGAAGAAGAAAATGTAGCAGCAGATGATGCAGGCCCAATTTCGGCGGAAGAAAATCCTCTTATGCATACAATTCAAATGATTGGACGACTATCTAACAAGGTTACTCGTCGTGTTTACGGCACAGTTGTACGCCAGGTTGCAGTACTCCGCAAGCAAGATGTTCATGAATATTCAACCGCATTGATTACAATTTTGAAATTAACCTACTATCTAAACTTGTTAGGTGGAAAAGGGATTCCAATGATTATGGCAGCACCAAAGAAATAAAATTTGCGGTTTTTTATAAAGTTATTTATTTATTAATTTATAAACGATTTTATAAATAATTTATTTATGTGAAATTTGTTAAAAATTTAAATAAAAATTTAATTTATTTTTGTGAAATTCAAACCTATCATTTTTCACTTTTATAAGCTTATAAAAAAAATATTTTCAGTCTGTGCTTATTTCATGGCAGTGACACCACTTTGGCTCGTTTACCCAGGAATCTCGAAAAAATGTTGGTGCCTTCTTTGTGTGTCCAGTGGAAAATAGATTCGTGTTCAAATCCATTTCTTACCGATTAGCTAACTAATTACTGAAATCGATCTAACGTTCTGATATAAATCGCAGTCGTTGTGTCAAAAATGAACATTAATCAATCATGCAGTACAAAAAATTGTTTAAGTTATTACAGAATGAATAAACCACCAAATACTAATTTCGTAAGCATTGCAGAGGTGTGTCACAATGCTTCAAACTGGTATCTTTCTTGTTTATCGATGCACATCAACAAATAAATAATTTTACTCAACAAATTTAAGTTGTTTCCTATAAACCATGCTATAAACACGACCAGTGAGCTCGTTAGATATTCTGCCAAGCGTTTCAATGATTTGCATAACAGGAGTTTGATTCATCATCGCAAACTAGAAACCAACTGTCGAGTACTTGATGTTGATTCAAACCGTTAAATGTTTTACGGCTATAGTTTGTAGCTGGAATTACATTCACCTTTTGTAACGAAACATCTCTGATAGAGTGATAGATGTATTTATTTTATAATTGGCGCTTTTATTTTCAATTTACCGGTTTCTTTAGCCAATGTGCGATGGACAAGTTGTATTAGTCCATCGAATTTATGAACTATAATAGGGGTTATGCAATCGCGGAGGTTCGTTGGATTTCACATTCGGCAGTGCAATTGAATAATGCGTTCGAAATTTTCACTTTACCGTACACATTTTGACTTTATTGGTATCCCGTTCCAAATTAAAATGATTTTAACTAATGCTCAACGTCACAAAAAGAAAGTCAATCGAAATGTACCGGTCTTATTATACCTGTAGAATTTGACATTCCATTCAATGTTTGATCCGACTGTACAAATTATACCAATTAATTAAGCGTTAATAATTAATTGATACCATACCGTAAACATAATTTATAAAATATCAGCTTACGATTAAAGAATTTTAATTTATTAAGGCTGTGTCCGAATTCGCTAATAAATATTTCATTGACATAGAACCTTCCCTTCTGTTACAGTTTACATCTGAATAATAAAATCCAGTGAAAACTGGAATTATATAGAGGGGAACATTTTATGACGAGAAAAGATTTATCACAGTATTCGGGGACAGTCCAAGAAAACAGAAGGATTTATTTGCCAGTCGGAGTGTGCATTTCAGAAAATAACAATATACAACAAATAAAGTTTATACAAAGCACTAAGCTCTGCTGAGCACAAGCAGAAATGACACCAAAGAGGAACTTTGGTAATGGGGAAGATCAATAAACTCGGTGAATGGGTCCCACACGATTTGAATAAACGTCAAATAGAAAATCGCAAAGTCACTTGTGAAAAGCAGCTTCACGCCACGAAAAATGGATTTATTTTGAAAACCCGAGGCGGAAAAGATGCAAATTGCTTCAGCAAGAAGACTATGCTCTGTGTCAGGTGGGACCAGAGCGGTATTGTGTATTATGAACTCTTGAAGCCCGGCAAAACCGTTAATACACAACGATATCGTCAACAATTAATTAATTTAAACCAAATGGGCCAGTAGCCCAGTGAGAGAGTTTCTCTCACTGAGTTTCATGTAACAGATATTATTAAAGATTTGATACAGTTTTCAACTTTTTTCATTTTTCCGCAGTTATTCGATAATATTGACATTATTCAATATTTCGAGATTCTTTAGAGATGTATTGATTTTTTAAGATTATCGATATTTTTCTAGGATTCTCACATTATTCGAACTTTTCGAGATTATTTCTGTATCCGATATTCCTCGAAATTTGCAAGCGATGGATTTGGTTTTTGTTATACAGAACTGATGATCTACTTAGCATCGAGCTATTTAAAGTTCAGTGTAGTTTGGAGGATATAGAACAAAAAGTTTATCGCAAGTTTGTAATAGGTCTTGAGCAGTTACAGAACTGGGACCAGACTTGGGACTGGAGAAGTACACACAAACTTCTGATACTGTCGATCCCACCAAATTAGAAGAGTTAAAAGTTGGAGTGACACATGTATCAGGACGGCTTAATAGAATCTCCTTAACCAAGTCTGGTCTCAGTTCTGTAACTGCTCAAGACCTTTTACAAACGTGCGATAAACTTTTAGATTGTCCAAATGATTAGCATAGTGATCAAATTACGTTGCCAGAAGCTGAAAATTCACTCAAAGATCTAGTGATAAGTACACCCGACGATTGGGAAGACGAAAGTGATAACACGGGAATTAGCAATGTTCAGTTACATGAAGCAAAGGACAATTTGAAAAATGATGGAAACCCAGGCTCTAGCCAACAAGCTACAAAATAAGTTGATTTTCATGCCATACCAACTCCGATAGTAACAACCACAGCAGACAAATTGTTAAACCCACAGCAAATAAACTCCATTGCCGACGCCCTGATTACCAAACTTAATTTACCTATATCCAACATCAAACAACATAATAGTCGCCAGTATTAAACCCTACCATACATCAAGCAATGCATTCGAGTGTAATTGTGTCTCCGACACATGTACAAACACCTCCAAATTTTAATTTTACAGTACCCCCTTCAAATTGCTTTAACATCCACGAACAACAACAACCGCTTTCCAATCCAATAGAAACTGCGTGCGACGCTAAACTCAAAAAGCATGAACGCCTCGAAATTCATAGGTGGGCTATCTTAATCAGCGGCGAATGCGGTGAAGTTCCAGTAGAACGTTTTATATACAAAGTGGAGAGTATAGCCAGTTCGAAATGTGTTAGCTCTAATTTTCTGGTTTAGAACCTTAATGTGTTCCTGAGTGGAAAAGCACGTGAATGGTACATCGCTTCCAGGACACAAGAATTGATGCTGATATAAGGCAAGCTTTGGAAAGACGCAAACAACGGATGAAAGAATCATTCCTGGACTTTTATAACGAAATTCTATCATTGTCGCTACCATTAAAAAGTCCAATGACGGACACAGAAACTATAAATTTGCTGGTCAGAAATATGAGGCCTGGACTTCAAGCAAATTTTGCTGGTCAAACATTTAGTGATCTCTCTTCCTTAGTAAATCGGTCGATAGTAGTCGAAGACACATGGAATAGGTTTGGATGGATTCCAGAAATCGCTTATCAGTCTAGACGCCAGGTTAATGAATTGGACGTGATCTTCGATTATGGCGAAGGAATGCAAAGTCAGGTTAACTATCCGATTGACACCTTTGTTGGAACTGCGAAAGCAACACACATATGTTTAAGGATTGTTCAATTCCTATTTCTCATAGATTTTGTTTTGGTTGGAGTGCCAATAATGTGATTAAAGTAAACTGCCAAACGTGGTGTAATAGAAATTCAGGAAACTATCACCGGAGTGTCAGAAATTCTGTAGTGCTGAGATCCCAAAACACAACACAAGATCTTATCCCCAAGCCAGAAATGACCGATGCAGTAACGAATACGGATCCCGAATTTTACAGCATCCTCCAATGAAAGAAAGTATAACCGTCTTAAAAGTATCCGCTGCAACTCAACCCCTGGAAGAACAGCATCTGGCGCCTAATCATCAAAAGGATTTAAAAAGGAATTTAGAGTATTTTAGAACCAAATGTGAAATAAAAAAAGTCATTGTAGAGTCGAAGTTGTTATGTAATGATGGCAACAGACCGTATGAGGAAGTTTTAATTAATAGGATGCAGTGTCGTGGCCTCTTAGACAGCGGGGCTAGCTTTTCGGTTTTTGGACAAGGAGCATTAGAATTTATTGAAAAACATAACATTAAATTGCATAATATGACATCCTTATTGGCAACAGATAGTGGGAAGAAGCAACGTGTCCTTAGGTATATTATTGCGAAGGTGGCGTACGGTGGTAAATCCAGAACAATGAGGGTATATGTTGTTCAAATCAGACCCAACAGTTATCCTCGGGATAGATTTTTGGGTTCAGTTTGATCTTGTTCCATTGATGGTGAATGAACTGGAAAACACGTCCGATAAATCAGATATTAATATTTCTAACCATAAGCATATATTACAACCAGGGCAACAGGAAGCATTGGACAATGTCATCGAAGATTTTCCGTCATGTGAGAGATTCGGGTTGGGCAGAACACAAATTCTGTCACACAGTATAGATGTGAGGAACTCACCAGCCATAAAGCAGAGATATTACCCTGTATCACCGAAAATTCAAGAGGATATGTATAGGGAACTATAGACCGTATGCATAGTTTGGGGGTCATTGAGGAAAGTACCAGTTCTTGGTCATCCTCGGCTACTCTTGTGAAGAAAGCAAATGGAAAGATTCGTCTGTGTCTCGATGCGAGGAAAGGTGAACTCGGTGATATCGTTTTGAATTTTTCAAAATATTTTTATATACGCCTAAATGTCATCGTATAAATCGAATAAATACGCCTAAATGTCATCGTATACATTATTTGAAGAGCTGTGTATAGTTAGTCAGTCATAAATTCACAGATATTCTTTTATATTGTTTTAGTTCAAGCAACACTAAGAAAATTCAAGTTTTAAAAATATTCTTAAAATCAAATTTTTTCAAGTTTTGATTTGCGTAGTAGATGCCTGTGTACATCAGTAAATTTTATTGCTGTTCTACAAAATGTATTTTTTATTACAGATTCCAATAATGTGTTTCAAACAAGGTTAGGTTAGGTTTGGGAGGCGGTCCACCAGGACCGGGCATAGACACAAAAAGGTCCCAGATTTCAAACAAAATCGCTGCTAAATTATTTCTTTGATGCAGAGTGCTACTTGAATATTTAATTTTGCTTATAAATCATCCCTTATGCTTATATGCTCTAGTTCCTAATACCTCTTTGACTATCTGTAAATAACTCCGCTAAAGGTGAATTTTTAGCCTGTAATAGATTTATAAATCATGAATTCATTTTGTGTATTCAAAAATGTTGTATCGCATCTGAATCCCCAAATAAAGTTTTCAACTTTTACTTGTGATTGTCCTTCAAAACCTAACCAAATGTATTTTTTTTGTGGATTAGCGGAATTTCGTAAAATCAAGAACCCACTCTCTGAAGGCCTTGGAAATATCTTTGGCATATATGAACGTGGTGTAATTACGTATACGTAAATTACGGGAGCGCTACAAATTGTAGTTCATTCTAGTACAAGTTTCTCGCCGTATTTCCTCGCCGTCTTTCCTATACGAACTAGAAACAGAATATTTAACCTCGGCCAAAATGTTTTTGTATACGAAACTTTGTGCAAAGTAGTATTCCGAAAAACTTTTCCAGTAAATTAGCTTACAAATTTGTACCCGGAGTAGTTTTCAATTGGGGTTGTTAAATCAATTGGGGTTTACCATACGAAAGATATTCTGTAGAGTTCAAGCATTCGTGAGTAATACTTACATAATTGATAAAGGAAATACACTGAAACATTATTCTTAGGGCCCGGCTAGCTCAGTCGGTAGAGCATAAGACTCTTAATCTCAGGTCGTGGGTTCGGGCCCCACGTTGGGCGCCATTCTAACGGTTTGTTTGGTAAATTTGAAATTTTTGAGAGTGGAGCAGCAAATTGCTGGCTAGGTAGCAGCTGGGTGAGTGGGATCTTTTCACCGGTCACCAAGAGCTTGATAAATGCTGCTTTTCAACTCAGATGTTTAAAATAAATCAAAAAAAAAAATCGTCATATTTCGTCGTTTCACCATTCACTTATACATGACCTTGGATCTTACGGTCATATAATCCTTACCCACACCTTCCATATAACGGGAACTCCATGGTGCCCATATAAAGTTCTACTTAATTATATTTGAGACTATCTGAGTTCCTTATTATTCCTGATATTGTGAATTTGAACGGGGGATTTGGGTTGTTTGGTATATCTTAACTTTAAGGATAATTCGAAATTTGTGCATTTTTCGAGATTGCCTGCTCGTTGATGTTACTCGTGATACAGATAATTCAAAACTTTGTTGATGATGTTTCACCAGGATTCAGTATAGCTGCTTTATATTGAGTTGTTTAAATGTTATGAAGACAAACAGATAACTTACAGTTATATTGTGTTATGGACTCTGGCAAAATATTTCTGTTTAATCAATAGATCATGGATCTTCAAAATATTTAGCAAATGTAGCATTTATTCAGCTTTCTTAAGAAGTTGTGTTTATCCTTGCAATTCATGCATTGCATTAGCTATAGTATTAACGAAGTTTTTGTTCGACCACTTGGAAAAATTTCGATTTTACAGGTACAAAATAATAAATCGAATTTTTTTCAATACATTTAAAATGATGATTTAACTGAATTACATTAAAAACCCGTCATTTGTTCTGCCGGTCAGCAGTACGACAGTGACCGGCTTTTTGCTGTGAAAACCGACAGGATCGGTTCAAAACTGGCCAGTTCGTAAAAAAAAAAATTCCTACAGCTGTACTACCAAGTCAGTCAAAAAACCAACCAAAAGCTATTCCAAACCAAAAGTTTGTGACTGAAATACCTTTCAAGAAGGTTGTTTCGTCGAAATACATAAAAGGTATTTCTGTCAAACTGGTTTAGTTTAAAAATGTATATGGGAATTTTATGGCTGAAAATCATTTATTTTTATCGGATTAACCTAAATTTTATTTTTAAATATGGGTAACATATTCTGTACATTTATTTACGTAGAGGAAATTTCCAAGAACAAAATTCAAAGCGGTATATTGCGATCGTTTACTAATTGGTCCACACATGTAATATGGTCAATTCGTGTTTTAAGATAATTTATTTAAATCGCGGCCTCTCATATACATTTTACAAGTGCTTAGCTTAAAGATTAAAAATCTCGACATAAACATATTTGTTGAAGTATTATGGTTTGTGAAATTTAATAATATTGTGTCCATATTTATTTACCATTATACCTACCAAGGTGTGATACTAATCTTAACAAGTTTATATGAAAGAAACGAGCTGTGTAAAGAATGGTCAATCACACGGATTGACGTATGTTGGAAGAATCTCTCTTATTCATCGTCATATGATGTTGGGTTTGGTGTTACTGTAAAATGTAAACACAAAAGTTGTATTTTGCTAACAAATTAATTCGTTGTGAATCATAATATGATGATCGTACACGCGTATAATTAATTAATGTTTATTTATGTTAATATGTGCCGCGCCTTTAAGATAGAATACAAAATAGATTGATATAGCCAAACATGTACGTCAAGCCATGACTTGCCAATTGCCTCCCTCGTTAACACATTACCATTTATTTGTAAATCAAATAATTAATCAACTTACGAAAAAATTAATAGAGTTTGAAGTTAATTTGAATATATAGTTTGATTAAAATATAAAGTTGAAAACAAACTCTAATTTGTCCGAACTAAGGTAAATATAATTAATTTGATCGTAATACCCAATTAGCGACCAAGGTGATTGTACCTAGTTTTTGATTGGTACAAGTTGTTCAAAGAAGGCAGAAAACACGTCCTTGCCATTCATCGACGTCTACTGATGAACAGCACGTCTCAAAAGTCAAGGAGTTGGTATTCAAAAATCGTCGATTAACAATTACAGAACTTATTAACATCAGACAAATAATGCTTGGGTCAGAATTTTGCATCACAATAATACGCCGTCCACTCCACACTGCATTGGTTGTACGTATTTGGCCAAAAAATTGGCCCATATCGTTTCGCAACCGCCCTTTTTGCCTGATTTAGCTCCGTCTGACTACTGCCTATTCGTATTCCCGAGACTCAAAAACGGCTCCGGGGACATCGTTTCAATTGAAGAGGTACAAGCGGAATCGAAGAAAGTTTTGAAGGCCTTCCGGCAATCGATTTTAACAACTGTTTCAAAGACGTAGTCCCATTGAAGGCCTTCCGGCAATCGATTTTACCAACTGTTTCAAAGACATAGTCCCATTCTGTGCCGTCAATGCAGCGTTTTTAGGAGTCCTAGGAGTCAAAACCTACATTACTACTGGTTCTCATCTGATCATTCGAAAATGGTATTGCTCTCCGCATTAGCTAGTGTATCTCATCTTGATAAATTGGTGTAACCTGACGGACTCCTATCATGCCTCCAGTTTTCCTCATAAAACTGCTTCATACTTTTTATGTTATCGTATAGCCAAACACTCTTGTTCTCTCGGCCAAAATTTGTCGCACAAAAACCAAATGTAGCCCAGAAATAAACTTAACTCTCCTCAAGAACATTGTTTGATATTATACTAATCCTTATAAAATCGACTCACCATGATGTCCATTATTTCTGAAAAATTTTGTAAGTCTGTCCCTTAATTAAGATTAGCGATTTAGGCGCAAAAGTATGGCCTATATGTTAGATGTTATCGATTTTAATTAAAGATACTCCAGAATCGTGTGTGTTCTGTCTTAAATATTATCGAAAGTCGAATCAACAGCCATTTGGTAGCAGGTTTCATCATAATTAGTTTCTGTCAATGGGCCCTTGATGGGCTGTATTTGTATTTTGTAAGGCTACATTTTTTTTGTCATTTTATGTAGCTACCCTTTCACAGCGGTTTCAGGGATGACATTCGAACATTATCAATTTTTGTTGTTGATTGAGCACCTAGAAAAAATGAAAGTTAAAATTTTCAGCTGAAGATTTTTATTTTAGAATGTAATTTGCTCTAGGGTTGTGCAATACGCGTTCGAGGGTCGTCTAACAAAACCAAAAGTGCCGTTTAAATTTCAGCGACTCTAATTTCTGAAATATGACCCTTGGGGTTGTATACAAAATTTTAATAACTAAACATCGGTCCTCGAATGATCTGCCATCTACATTTTGGTGCATTGTGCGTAAAAAGATTACTATATCGGATTTGATTTGATGTCAGCAAGCATAGATGGCAGTGGAATGAAAAGTAAAACCAACATAAACCCAATACAAACCTATGCTAACTTTACCATGTTGAACAAAATTCTTTCGCCGAGCACTTTAGAATTCTCAGCATGAGTTGAGATTTATTTCATTGAAACTCAAACCCGTTTATTCAAGTAAAATTAACGGCAGCAATTCTGTTTACAAGGGATGAAATTGCTTTTTTGGAATCATGCGTGGTTCATATTTCGTGGTTCAGATTACGCCGATTTCAAGCGTTGGGTTTAGAAGCCGAACAAGTTACATAAGTAGCATTATAACTGACAGATTTATCGTCTCAATTTTCTTCCATTAGTTTTGATAAAGACTATAACAATGCATTGATCTAGAAGCATTATTTGGATCACAACCATATCAAAACTTGTTGACCCGCCAATTTATGATCTGATCGATGCAAGTGAGAATTCAAAGATAACGTGTTCTGTTATAATCCGATCCTAGTTCGTGTTCCAGAACTAACATTAAATCCATTGATTATCACTGGATCAAAATCATTCTAGTGCAACGACCGATTTGTTTCGCTGATTTGTCAGTTGGATGTTTCAGTTGTTAAATTATTCTTAGGGCTCGGTAAAATGTTAAATGAAATAAAGACGTAAAGACATTGTAACGAAATTTATTTGACCTCCTCTGAAGAAAAGGGATCAAAATTTCGTTATCAGAATACACGAATTTAGGGGTCCGGACGGAATCTCTGGCGGGCTAAGCTGCGGTAGGGTGTGGGGTTCCGGACATAAATTCGTGCTAGAATAGACCGCCTTGAGAACCTGGACTAGCGAAGGACAAGGATTGCCCCGACCCGGTCTGAGCGGAACAACCAACCAAATTAACCTTCCGGCCGAACACGAGGGGGGGGGGGGGGAGGACCATGACCAAACCTAGAAACGGGAACGGGAATGAAGAGGCTAAGGGAGGCACCACAAAAAAGCGCCACAAACAACACCAACGGGTGGAAATGGCTAGGACCCCGCCTCCACGCTCAACGTACCTGGACCACCGAGGAGGACTGGTCCAGCGCACCCACAACGCCAGCGCCGGAATCCGCTGCGCTGGAGCTCCCCTCACTGATGTAGCCGGAGCAATAAATGAGAGGGATATATGGTGGGTTTAAACCAAGGGGACGAAGAAAAAGCCGAAAAAAACAAGAAAATAACCTAGTGTGGATAACTCGAACGTGTCAGCGCTGGGAAGCCCGAAACACATCCAGTGGAACGCCACACGGTGTAATGTCCCATTCTCCCACCTCTGACATGCTCCCTACATACTTATCTTTAGCCGCTCATACTCCTTAATCTGCTCCTTAAGCTTTGCTCGGTCCCGGCACCTGTATGAAAACAAACAAAAAAAACGAAAATTCTTCGGGTTGTATTCCCGTACGCTCGAATTTTTTTTGGGTAGGGTTCCCTTACAATGCCTGGGTACGCTAACGGTAAAAGGAGTTGAAGGATGGGACACCCCTTTCAACCACCTCCTCCCCCACGACCGGTACTCCCTCGCGCAATCCACCCAATCCAACGGGGTTCTGGTGGGGTTCTGTTTGCCTGGTGTAGCCCCTCCTGGGTGGGGATGACGTTTCCCTCACTGCTTAGCCCAGGGTGCTACCACTATTCCAGTTTTTTTTTGCTTCTTCTTTGTTTTCTTTTCTCAACTCGTTTCTTTCACGTAACCAAAAATTATTCCCCCTTCTGTTTTTTTTTCTTGGTTAGCTCTCGTTTTCCTTTACGTAATCAACACTAAATTTTATCTTTGGTAACTCTCGTTTTACACGTAATTCATAACTAAACTGTTTCTTTGTTGTTTTTTTCTTCGTTCCTCTTTTTTTCCTAGAAATTTACCGCTCGCTATAGATATCCTATAAAAACCCCTGTCCGCAATAACTCGTTGGGAAAGAGAACACACCCGGGTGAATTTTTCCAACAACATAAATTACTGGCGTTTAACATCCGAACCAAAGAACCTGATAGAATAGTCAAGATAATTAACAGTATATACAAGAAATATCTTCCAGAACCAAATTTATGTTCCACGACATTTGCCGAATTCGTCATCTTGCTCTGCGACAGCAGCTCATTCGCAAATCGGTAGAAATTCTGGAACCAAAAATTTTGTCGATCAATTAATGATTTACGGGTTGGTCATTTTGTATTTCGAGTCGAATATTTAGCACTTTTTGTGCTAATATTTCGTAAGAATTATTGATTGATAGTTTGGGTGTGATCTTTACCGGAATGGCAGCAGACTGGAATTTTAAATATCTAGAAAGTCAAAATCGCTATAACTCAACTTGGAACTACGTGCGCAATGCAATAATTGAGAGACTCAACTTATTTCGATTCGATCGTGAAGTACGGAAAGCACTGCACGCTCGTAAACAAAGATACCAAAGAGTCTTTCGTGCAATTTGCAAAAAAAAAATCAAAATTTCATTTATCTATACACAATTTCCAGACTAAAGCCGATTTATCGAGAGAATGATGTCGGTTAGAAGATTAGTGAAACAAGAATAATTACATTCCCGAAGCAGAGTTGATAAACAAGTGCGTTTATAAAATTGTAGTATGTACTACCAGGAAATGAAAAGGGATACGAGGATGTACCACAGCATCAAACGCCCTTAAATCATAATACACGACTTTTAACCCACTCGCAGGTATTATCCAACAAAAGAGTACTTTTGATTCGAACGTCTCTGCTATTAGGCACTTAGACCTCATTTATTTTCGCGTACAATATCAACCACAACCAGGGACCAATCAACAATTATTTGCTGGTACTGTCAGCATCCATACTTTTCGGTTCTGCACTAATCCGTCATATCGTGTTTTCTGTTATGGTTTTGGTAAAGAAGATGTTAAATTTTCGGTGTGTGTATACGAAATGTTCAATGAAGTTAAACAAAAAATTTCGGAAAACGCAAACCAGAAAGATTTGTTCTAGATCGAGGAACGATCTTTCAAAATCAGTTAGTTATAGACCCAGAATTTTTTCGATTCACGCACGCAGAACTTAAATCGTTTTCCAAAGAACAGCATCAAGTCAAAGCTAAACGTTATTAAACTGTAAAACAGATCTGTTAGATCCTCCTTCATATACCAAGGAGGCAAAACCCGTACAGATCCTCCTTGATATACCAAGGACGAAAGAAGTTGAGCTCTATGCAGAATTCAACAGAATACTCAACCTTGACGTCATCGAACACTGTCTAGAAAGTCCATGGAGTTCACCAGTCATGTTGTTATTTATTAAAATCGAATGAGAAGGTCAGATTATGTTAGCGAATGGTGAAGTTGAAGAGAATGAATGAATGAAGTTACCGAGAAGGATGCTTACCCATTACCCTTAATTAACGGTATCTTGAGTTGATCGAAAAATATAAAATTCATCTCCAGCTTAAATCTGCAGGATGAGTTTTTGCAGATTCGCCTCGACACAATGATTCAAAAATAAAAACGGCCTTTACCATTCCTGGACGACCGCTTTACCAATTTCGGGTAATGCCCTTCGCGTTATGCAACGAGCAACAAACTGTATGTCGTTTTATGCTCAAAGTGATTCCTTATCGGCTTCATGGTAAGATTTTCGTCTTTCTAGACGATGTTCGCTTGAGGAATACTTTGAGTTATTGGCAGTCTTGGCTTTATGGAGAGCCAATTTGACCATCAACGTCGAAAAATTCGGTTTGTATTGAAGCTTAATAATATGCTATAATGGTCCGAGTCCGATAGAGCTCAGCTTGAATTTGATGAGATAAAACGGAGGTTGCCAAAATCTCCAGTACTATAGTCCTTTGTATTTATAATTTACCACTTTTCATCCAGGTAGATGCTTCTTCTAAAGGCTGAATGCGTCAGACCAAAAATATACTACAACGGAATTGGACAGCCGATTTATGAGTGAACAACTAGAGACACTACATCGAAGGATTTGAATTCACAATTCTCACTGATCATGCCAGCTTGCAATGGCTTATGTGGCAATTAGATTTATCTAGTCAACATGCGCATTGGTCCTTAAAATTACAAAGTTTTAAATGCAACATATACATAGAACATAGTAAAGTAGTGATGTTGAATATAGTGCCGGATACCCTTTCACGAGCGTATTGTGATTGTGAAGTGTTGGATTGAAAACGTAACTGTAAACGTAATTAAAAAATGCAAACTTTGTATTCCTTCAGCACTAATTCGGTGTTTTTTAGAAAACCAACACTGCCTACCATCTATAGCAAGACTTTGAAGCGGGTTCAGTTTGACTGTTTTTGGACAGGGATCTCTAAACCCGGAGATTTGTCGACCACCCCTATCCCAGGTTCAGACTGGGGGAACGCATACCTGCCTGATGTTTTAGACCATTACAGCTGGTTTGTGTTATTAAAAGTATTGTGTGAAGCCTTGTCAGGCGCTCTATGTGAATTTATTGAAAATCGGCTGTTTCAGTTCTACTCAGTTCCCAAATCAATCCTAACGGATAATGGTAAACAATTGGAAGCTAACTCATTTAGTTGAGCTAATTATGGTATTCACCGTATGTCGACAGCATTACATCGTCCTCAGTCAAATGTATCAGAGCGAACAAATCGTACCATTCTGTCCGCAATCAGATCATATATTGGGGAGTATCATACGACTTGGGACTTATACTTATCACAAGCAGTATGAACCGTTCGAAATGTTCGCCGCACTTTTCAGTTTTAAGCAACTACAATACCCGGAGTCAGCCCACAAAAAATATTCTTGCGTACCTTTCCTCAAAGCGATAAAATGCGACATTATACTGCAAAGTTATCACCATAATTTATACCAGCCATTATCGTAGCAAGAATCGGAAATGTCGCTTATCAATTAAATGACAACCTAGGTAAAAACCTTGTTATATGGTAAAGCATACAATGCCAAGGACATAAAAGCATAATTTTTCTGCTTTTAGATTAATCGACTGTTTGAAATTCTCAATGAATTGTGTTCTTATTGAGCCCGATGTTGGATCTTGGATGCAGATGGCAGAGTCGAAAAATGTAATTTTAATATTTTATATTTCAGGTATAGAGTATCGGGGATTCAGCAAAACCGTTAGCTGCAGCTGGTTACTCTGCCTGGTAAATTTCTTAAAGTTAACGATGCTTTAATTCTAACTGCAGTTTCTGAAGGTATAATTTAATTAGTGCAACGCAGTTCAACTCAAGAAAACCAATTTCTAGTTTAGGTTTTGAAAACACGGACATCTTGAATTTGAAAATGGTTCATTTGTATACTCTCTTGACAGAATGTTTTTTTATTTCAGGTACTTTGTTTGAGGTAAATTCAGCACTTCAGATTCAAGTTGGCATTTAATAAATTAATATCCATTGTAATCTGGGTATTTCGGATTTTGGCTTAGCTCCTACCATAGGAACCATCGAATGAATGAAATTGGCTTCGGAAAACTATACAGATGCTCTCACTTCCTGTCTTCTGTTGAATCTCTACCAAAATAAAAAATTGGTTACACATAAGGGAGATTTAATTTGGGGGTTGGCTTTGACATTCAAGTCAGATGGACACATTTATTTTCTATTGAAAATATTTCCGCTAAATTGACATTATTTTCAAAATTCCAATTGCATGTTATTTTGAACGTGGAAGGAATGAAACATCTCACAAAGGTTAAACGCGGATATAAAGTTGTTGTAATCCTGATTTAAACAATTATTTACTTGCTTTGCTCAAGCGGATTTCCCCTATAACGAAAGAATACCAACGAGTTCCTTAAGCATGCCGTATTGCACCTGCAGTTCATCGTCTTGCTATTTGCATTAACTGCTTTCAATTTAATGGCCTGCAAACATCAGGCGCATCTCAATTTAGCTGCTTCAAATGCAAATCACAACACGCTATAATTTCAACAATAGTGCCACAAACAGCCATTTACAAAACTGAACTGAGTTTAGCATTGGTGGCTCAAATGTTACCAAATATCACAAGATAGCATGCGGTATATAAGCTGGGGAGGTTACTGATTTTGTTCGGGTGATTATTTATTCCCAGATATAAGGATAACAAGTGACGTGCCAGCTAACTTTAACACCCGCTATATCCACGCAGTTGCTGAAATTTTGGAACCACCCTCTACCATCTTCTCGATAGAAATTCAGAAATGTTGTTTTCGTTATGGTAACATTTTGAAAATTTGCAACACAATTAGCTACTCACCCTATAAATATAAACTGGTATAAATTATGAGTGGTCTAATTTGTACAGTCAGACCAAAAATTCGCACAAATGATCTAAAACGAGTCTATATAAAACGGGAAAAAATTCGTATCCTCCGTTCAATCCATTTTAATTTTGTGTGTTTGCGTGTTGTACAAAGTCAGTCAGTCAAAAAAAAAAAAAAAAATCCAAAAAAAAGTTTTATTTAATTAACGAAACATCAAAATGAGGCAGTTACCAGAAATCCAACTAAATCCATCAGAATCTATGGAAAAATTTGATCACCTAATAAAAAGTTTGGACATTAAAACCGCATGGGAACAATGTCAAAATTTACTATTTGGTAAAGTGAAAGATTTGAACAGACAGCGTATCATACAAAAAGCTTATGATGGTGTCCATGCAACATCAGCACTAACTGAGTTTATAGTTGACATGTGTTTCCCAAATGATGAAAATTTTGTGTTAGATGATACACCGATTTCAGTTGAACATGATCCTGCTTTACATAAAATTCAATCGCTTGGACTATTACCTAATAAACTTACACGACGTATTTACGCCAGAGCCAAATTTGAAGCTCTGTTCATTCCAAAAGAATCTATTCTGGGGTATGTAGTGAATTTTGTTCAAATCGTGGGATTAATACCAGTCTTAAATATAGTAAACGCTAAGGAAAGTGATTAATGTTAAGAATAAAAAAAATGATTTAAGCAATATGTAATAAAATATATTTTCAATGTCATACGATTTCATTCAACAAGTGTTTAACTGACATACAATTACTGTTTTTCGTTTTTATTCTGTTCCATCACAAATAATTTGTTTACGTCATTCTTATCGAACCGGTTCTAGTTATTTCAGTTAATAATTTGTATACAGCGTGGTTCCATTTCTCTATCTGAGATACACTTTATGTGTCAGTTTCTTATCGCACAAGATTAATTTAAAATTGTTGAGTTTCTTATTGCATAAAATATTTGGTTAAATCGCCATTTTCTTGCTTTTCATTTCAAGGTAAGTAAGATTTACTCCAAATTCCAAAATATCATCGATAAATATTTAAATTTGGTATATATTGAATTTAAGCATTGAACTTTGGAGAAGATTTAATATTGCCTGATAAAGTGCCATCCGCAATGTGTTAATGCACCCAATTCCGTTCCTTTTGAAGTTGAGGGATTGCTAATATTTTGCTTATAGGTACAGATGGACGGCTTCTGAATTTTGATATTCTAAGATAAAGGTAAGATAAAATAGCCACCACAAACACGAACAATAAACAAACCTTTATCTTTTACCTATATCCATGATCTTTATCATGCCACAAAGCATGGAAATGTCCCACAACCAATGAGAGAAGTCTCAAAAATTAGTATTAAACCTAACACTTACAAAAATTAAATGAAAAATGAAATCATTTATTGACAAGTTTCAAGGCAACAATACCAACGGGTTCTTTAATAAATGCCGTTTTGAATTTCGGTGCCAATATTGCCGAAAATTTTTGAGTTGCATCGCTTTAAAAAAAACTCCTTACAAAAACTTGTTGACCAGCTGAGAACTTTCGTTCGAGAGTTCTCAAATTTTAACTGTTTGAATGCTTTTTATAGGATTTACACAATTTCTCGAAGACAGGTTTTCTGGACGATTAGTTTATCGGCGTTGGACAACTGAATTTTATTGTCTTTCAAACTGCTTATTTGGCTTAATGACGAAATGTGATGCTGTCAAAAAACTATGAAATACGGGTCAAATTACGTAATCCAGATATAATGAAATGGATATGTATATCACAAATTGTATGATATTCTTGAATGTAGGAGCGGATGGCGGACAAAACACTTTTATTTTATTTATTTGATGAAACATTCGCGAAAGACTTTGGAAGTAATCATTCAAAACTTGTTCAGGAATGGAGAATACATTTAAGATGCGATTTGCTAGAAATTTCACAACGATTTTACTTGTAGCATCTCTCAAAGGATCAAGGAGGACAAAGCGACTAAGTTGATCTAAGACGACGAATAGGTAACTGTTTCCTAGCTTGAAGCGAGGATATGGCTCTATAAAATCAATAAATAGTCGTTGAAAACTAAAAACCTCCATATAAAGTCCCATTGGGACGAGTTATACGGTTTGATGAATAGTAAGGGAATCGGAGGGTTAGAAACACAAATTTTCTATGAAGGAATATTAGAATGCGGATTATTTTGGATATGGTTAATTCGATAAACATATTCGGGATCCTGGAAATAAAGGGAATCCTGATCAAAAATAAGACCAATAGCGACTTACTACATATCGTTACCCAGTAACGATGCCTCGGGGTAAAGTCGCGTCCGGCAGTAGCCTTCTATGTTATACAAATATGTTTGGTCTTTCATAATTGCGATCATAAGTCATAGCATCCTGTGTTCTTTTATGCATATATCTCGGAGAACCAATAAAACATGAATCAGAATCATTTTAACCATCATATCGGCATAAGACTGACTGAACAAATCTCTGTGATAATGTAAAGGATTGAAACAGTTAGTTCTGATCATCAATCCGTATGCATACTTGAAACCGTTTTATTTATTGCAGAATTTTGCTGAGGAACAGTCAGATAATAACCATCTTCTCCTGTTACAAACATCAAAGGATTGTAATGGATCGTAAGCTCGATCCAATTCAGAAACTCTTTTTAGCTGGGCGTCTCTGCTATGCAATACTATATCTCTAGATCCTTTGTCTTCATCGATTTTCTGACGGCTTTCTGATGTGCGATTGGCGTGGATAATTAATTTTAAGTTTTCTGAAGAATTCTGTTCTAAAATGTATCTGACACTGTGAATGTATAGATTATGGCTATTCAATGCGGTCTGTAACTCGTTTATCAAATCTATTTTTAAAGTAGGAGCAAGATTTGATTTCAATGATAATTGATCTGCATTGGAGATGAAGTAAATTTAAAAAAATTGTGGTCTATAGTTCAGTTGATTCCCACGAAATGTGTAGAAATGTTCGAGCGATCTAAATGCATGTTGGCAAGACATTTACAGGTCTCAACGTAATCTAATGGTTGGTTGCCTGTCCAGAGATTTTTTTTGATTGTGGTGCCTCCTGCATATCAGAAGAATTATTATTCCAGCTGCACGACACCGTTTGCTTCATTGTTCCATTTTTTTCGCAGAACAATTAGAGCAAGTCTTATTCATTCCTCCAAATTGAAGGATGGGAAAAATCTAAATGGTATGAATTAAAAATTGAAATGTAGGTAAGTAGAAACTCTCCAGCTACATCCCAAGGGTAGCCAGGGTGCTGCCAAACCGGATTCTGTAGGCGCGCCCAAAGTGGTCAACCCTGCGGAGGGTACGGTGGCGGTACCTGTGGCCAAGATCACTGGAGTGGCGGCCCTCTCAAAGAGACAGGCGAAGAGAAGGCGAGGTAAGGAGCTGAAGGCGTCGAAGGTTGGCGAATCCTGGAGGCTCCCAGGTATCGGAGAGCAGTAGTAGGGTGGTGGAGAGCACTGGTCGGCCACCTACCGACAGTTTTGGAGTGATGGGTAATGGAGGTGCGATGAAGGAGGCTGATCCAGGCCTCCTGAAGCAAAAATCTTCTGATAGGTGATGGCAAACATCGCCTGTCTCCAGATAAACCTGCATCATGCAAAGGTGTCTTCAGATGTCCTTTGTCGGAGGTTTATCTGTCAAAATATTGGCATGGCTCTAATCCAGGAGCCATGGGTAACAGGTAACCAAATTAGAGGGATACCAAAGCAAGTGGGTAAGTTAATTTATCATAACGGAACTGAGAGTCCGAGAGCGGTCATTCTGGCCAGTTCGCAAATTAATTTTATTCCCATTTCAGAGTTCATCTTCAGGGACTTGGTCGCAGTTATGGTGGAGGTTCTGGTGGTAAGAGGCAAACAGAAGGCTATAATGGCGTCCGCCTACTTTCCTGGAGACTCAGAGATGATACCTCCACTCGAAGTCAGGCGGCTTATAGCTCATTGCAAGCGCAATGGGCTGGCTTACCTGATAGGATGTGATGCGAATGCCCACCACACGGTGTGGGGCAGCACGGACATCAACGATAGGGGTGAGTACCTTTTTGAGTATTTAATAACAAATAATGTATATATTGTCAATAGGGGAGGGAAACCTACTTTCATAAATGCGATTAGGCAGGAGGTCCTAGATTTGACCCTCGCTAGTCCGCAGTTTAGCCATCTATTTAAAAATTGGCATGTGTCTGAAGAGGCCTCCTTATCGGATCACTTGCACATCAGATTTAATTGGGCGGCCGAGACCATGCAGCGGCAGGAGATTAGAATTCCGAAACTGACCGATTGGGATCTTATAGGGTTTCTCTTGAATCAGGAATGCCCTCGATCATGGGGAACATAGAGTCTCCAGAGGGCTTGGAATTCTGTTCAAACCAGCTGCATAATTCTCTACACTTGGCTTACGAGAACAGCTGCCCGGTTAAGCAAAGGGATTCTGTTAAGATGGTCCCTTGGTGGAACGGGACGCTGGGTAAGCTGAGGAAAAAAATGAGAAGGTTATTCAATAAGGCTAAACGCACCGGTGAATGGGGCGAGTATAGGATGGCCATAACGGAATATAATCTCGAATTAAGAAGGTCCAAAGGGCTACCTGGAGAAACTTCTGTGAGGGAATCAATGAATTGCCCTCTGCAGCTCGTCTCCAGAAAGTCCTTTCCAGGGATCACTCAAATGGTTTAGGGCTTCTTCAGAAGCAAAACGGAAGTTTCACTGAAAACCGGAAGGAAATACTGGAGTTACTATTAGGTACCCACTTTCCGGATTCAGTAGTGTTAGGAGCCCAAGAGGACCCGAATGACCCTTCAAGTGAGGTAGCCTATTCACTCACAGTAGGATCTGGAGTCTCTCTGGGAAAATGTTCACACCCAGCAAGGTCAGATGGGCTATTGGCTCTTTCAAACCTTTTAAATCCGCTGGAGGGGATGGTATTTTTCCTGCTTTACTCCAAAAAGGTATTGAGAAAATACTCTCCAGCTTGATCCTGATGTTTCGGGCAAGTTATACTTTCCGATTCCGAAGCTATTGAGGAAAGTAAATGTGGTCTTTATACCAAAGGGAGGGGGTCGTTTGAACACCGAGCCCAAGCCGTATTGGCCAATTAGCCTCACATCGTTTCTATTGAAGACGATGGAAAAAATCTTGGATCATCAAATAAGATGTGAAGTCCTTGTTAATAATCCGCCGCATCGGGATCAGTTTTCTTATCAAACTGGTAAATCCACTGTGATGGCTCTTAGTGGACTAGTCACAAGGATTGAAAGAGCGGTGGCGTATAAGGAGATTGCCCTTTGTGCCTTTGTGGACATTGAGGGCGCTTTTGATAACACCTCCTATGGATCGATAGAGAGAGCAGCAATGGAGAAGGGGATTTCGCCTTCTTCAATTAGGTGGATACGCTCCATGCTGGAACATCACGAGATTACAGCCAGATTAGGTGGCGAGTCAGTAACCATCAGGGCCGTAAAGGGCTGTCCCCAAGGAGGCGTACTGTCTCCTCTTTTATAGTCATTGGTTATTGATAACTACTGGTCCTCCTGAGTAACCATGGGTTTGATGTCCAGGGCGATTAGAGGCAAGTTTGATAGGATCATCTCTGATCTCATGCAAAACGCACTCAATTTAATATGGCAGTGGTGTGACAAGGAAGGACTCAGTGTCAATCCAAACAAAACTGTCATTGTCCCTTTTACGAGGAGGAGAAAGCTCTCACTTATAGCTCCCTCGTTAAACGGTGCTATTGTTGCCTTTTCCAAAGAGGTTAAATATCTAGGGGTTATCCTAGATCATAAACTGAACTGGGAACAACATTTACAAAAAATTCAAAATAGAGCCACAAAGGCTTTTTGGGCCTGTCAGAGACTCTATGGACGAACTTGGGGACTACAACCAAAAATGATCTACTGGTCATTTCTAACAATCATTAGGCCTATGGTCACTTACGCATCGCTAGTGCGGTGGCCTAAAACTGAACAAAGGACAGCGCAAACTTTATTGAATAAGGTTCAGCGTTTGGTCTGCATTGGGGTTACGGGCTCAATGAAAACATGTCCGACCGCAGCAATGGAGGCTCTCCTAGGACTGACTCCATTGCATCTGCATGTTAAAAAGGAGGCTGCTATTATGGCCCTTAAGATGCAGGCGGCGGGTAACATCAAACCAGGCAATATGGTGGGCCATCTGAAAATCCTCAAGGAGTTTCAGACAGACCCCACTATAGGAATGCCTTCCGACTGTATGCCAGCCAAACTGGATTTCCACAAACGATTTTGTGTTAGATTACCTAACCGGGAGGAGTGGAGTACAGGGGGACCATCCTTTGAGCGAGGGTCATTGGTGTGGTTTACAGATGGATCAAAAACGGAAGATGGGGCGGGGTAGGAATACATGGGAGTGGAACATCACTGTCGAAGTACTTGGGTACCAATGCTACCGTATATCTAAAGGCCTAAACGACGCAAAGGTTTATATCGTATCAGACAGCCAATCGGCCTTAAAGGCTCTTAGATCTTTTGCCATTGAGTCAAGGCTGGTATGGGATTGTCTGAAGGTTATTAAGTTGCTGGCAAGCTCAAATAAGGTAACACTTGTTTGGGTGCCAGGTCATACTGGAATTGTGGGAAACGAGGCAGCTGATGGCCTTGCCCGCGAGGGATCTGCCTCTCCATTAATTGGACCAGAGCCCTTCTGCGGCGTCTCTAAGGGGCACCTTAGGGCAGCGGTTAAACGCTGGGACGATGTACAAAAGTCCTCTTTCTGGCGCGAAATTCCTGGTTTGAGACGAATTTATTTTACCTTCGCCGGCCAGGGCCAAGGAATGTCTTGTACTTAGGAAACCTGAGTTGAGGCTGCTTCCCGGCTTCTTCACAGGTCACATTCCCTTTAAGGTATCACCTTAAGAAAATGGGTCTAACTTCGACGGATAGATGTCGCTTTTGCGACCTGGAAGCGGAATCAGCGGAACATGTTCTGTGCCATTGCCCAGCCATTTTCTGCAAAAGGTTACAACATCTAGGAGGGAGAGTAATGAGCCCGGATAGTATGCATCATATATCGGCTGGCAGTATTGTCAGGTTCATTAAGAGCCTGAATATTGATTGGACGGCTCATTAAGTAGGGTCCATGCACTTGATCTTTTAGGTCGCAGTGCGGGGTGGCTTGAACGCCCACATGGCCCTCAAGTAATAATAATAATAATGGGGTAACCGAAGGTAAAAATTTAATAAAATACGTATACCGTTATTTTTCAGGAGGAACAAGAAAAACAAAAAAAAATTAAAAGCCTAAGAGGTGAATTTTGGACGTTGCCCTTATTATAGTGGAAATACCCATTTTTATACACAAAAATAACGCAAAACGTACGAACCTATTCCATTCACAATTGTTTACTTACTATATATCAATTGAACTTTAGAAAAAATGTTTGATGGTGACGGTAATGGTGATGATGAGATGAGATTTTGTCTAGTATAGATTTTGAAATTTCTAGAAAACGTGGTGAACCCTTCCTTACCCAACGATAGGTGATGTGGACCCTTCCTTACACAACGATCTGGTCCAATTTTTTTATTTTTAAATCCTGAAATTTGTGTATTTTGTAAATTAGTGATTTTTACAAAATATATTTCTCGTTGCGATGTTGTACGCTACTGGAACAATAAAAATTTGTAGAACAGGTAATCCCATTAATTGTTTCGTAAACAACAATTGATAACTTACCTAATACAACTACGTGTTTACATTAATTTCTCCCTTTATATATAAAACTGGTTAACATCTTTATTGTTATGCGGCCAATATTTCATGACGATATATGAAACATCATAATTTATCAAGTTGCAAATGCATTTTTGTACGATCAGTTTATAATGGGACGGTATTGTGCTATGACGTTGGGGAATTCTTATAAGCTACCGAGATTTTTTATCAATTTTGACGTTCTAATCTACTGGTGCAATTAGTGTTCACGTGTGTGTGTGTGTGTATATTATCGGTAGAATAGTTTTTAGTTTTTGTTTAATAGTGAACCGACAAACTTTGAAAATTGATTTTGTTTAGTTGTTTTGATGACCTTTTTGTCGTCTTAAATCTATATATGCATATATACATACATAAAACTATTAAACATTGTTGATGTGTGCTATTTAATGTGGTCGTTGTCATAAGTGGTATAGTAAGAAGATAAGAAAAAACGAAAAATTCCTTTAAATCGATATAGGTATTCACGAACGCATAACATCTGAAATGATTAATGATCGTCATTGTCGTCGTCATGTAATATTTAGGAAATAACCAGTAAAAATTGTATGTGCGTCTAGTGTCTATTATAACTAGAAGATATTATTTTAGTGTGTATGCAACGTACTCGTATTTCCTGCTACTATGAAGCCAAACAATTTTTTTTTATTTGTGTTAATTTTAATTATTGTAAAGTTTCGCGGACTACATGGCCAAAGTAGTGCTTGTAATTTGAATACAATAGGCCATGAACATAACATATGTAACACTTTTAATGATTTGGTGTATATAAGTGAAAGTGATTGTGATACGAATGGTGCAACGAATTGTTGGTGTATTTTAGTGGATAATCGTGAACGGAATTTCGATGACCGTCTAGTGGAGATTAAAGTGGAGCATTCATGTCGTGTGACTTGGGTAAGATATGTTGTATCCGATCCAACAGTTCATACTATTTAAACGTTTCTTTGCAGTCACAAGCCGTAAGAATCGATCTCAAAAACAATTCAATGGAAATGCAATTTAAAATCACCTCCGGTATCAATCGAATATTTTTGCAACCTTCCTCATCATCTTCCGCAGTTCCTAGACTAGTGTCGTTTAAAATGGAAGGCAATGAAATTTGTGGTACACTAAACCGACTAAAAAGGCAAATTAATGCACCCTTCCAAGAAGAAGTATATGAACCAAACGATGACCAAATGCAAGGTATATCACAAGGCAAACCGTCCCAAAAGATACAGGATAATTCAGATGATCAGTATCGTTATTTAAACGATTGCATACAAATAGGTGGTTATACGGCAAACTCTGAACGATTTTGTCGCAATGCTGATGGTACCGATTTTGTAATTGAGAAACGTTACTTTGGACGAGGCGAACGATACTGGTGCATCCGAGTGACTAATGAGAAAAGTAGATTTAATTCAACAAATCGACTAAAAATTTTGTTCACACTTCAAAATAAGTTTTTAGCATGGGTGAGTACCGACCGACCAAGATTACATAATTCCCATATTTTATAAAACATTAACATTTAGATTCCATCCGACTCACTACTCGAAAAAACTGGCATCGAAAGTAATTTCCACTTGGGTAATCGTCGAACAGCAATTGCGGTTTCGGCAAATGGTGATGAACTAACAGATTTAAAAGCAGTCATGATCGATGGTCAATCGATTTGTAATTATTTTGGGCCACCAGTAACTGTACCTCCACCACCACGCACTACGACATCATTTTATACACCACCACCATATTCACCACCATCATATACATCACCACCTCTATACAAACCAACTACCCGTAAAATAGTTACAGATCGGTATCCAACTACACCACAACGTGAGGAATATCAAACAACAGAACCGACAAATAAACCAAATTTGAATAAAATGTGTGGTGTTAAACCGGCCAAACGGGTAACCCTAATTTCATTTGGATCAAATACCAACGCAGGCGATTGGCCATGGCACGCAGCAATTTATAAATTACAATCGAAAACCAATCGAAATTATATTTGTGGCGGTACCTTAATCGATCGCAAAACAATTATTACGGCCGCACATTGTGTCCTCGATTTGAATTTGGTTGTAATCCCCGAACGTATAATTATTGAACTTGGTCGCTACGATCTATCAACAAATACACCCACTATCCAGGAACTTAAAGTATTCGATGTAATACCGCACGAACGTTATAATCCGGAAACAATTGAAAATGATATTGCCATCTTGGTCCTGGCCAATTATGTACAATTGACATCGTACGTGAGTTTTATTTGTTTGCCCGAGCCAAATATGAATTTACAGAATCAAATTGGTAAAACGGTGGGTTGGGGACGTGATCAACATAATCAGCTGCAAACTGAATTGCAAGAAGCATCCATGCCTGTCATAGATAATATCGTGTGTTTGAGTAGTAATCGAGAATTTTTCGGCAATTTTTTGACAAACACGAATTTTTGTGCTGGATATCGGAATAGTAAGTCGGTTTAAATATGGTAACAGTATAAATAATATACAATTTTGGTCCACTTTTAGATACAAATGTTTGTCGTGGAGATTCAGGAGGTGGATTGGTTTTTAATTTTGGTAATCGATGGTTTTTAGGTGGTGTTACCTCGTTGGGCGTTTCTTCCAAATCGACAGAGATTGAATGTGATATCTCACAGTATGCAGTATTTACAGATGTTACGAAATTTGTTAGTTGGATTAGACAGAATTCTTAGTGCGGATCGGGATGATTTGAATTATTAAAATAAAATGTTATTAATGAATTGTGTTGATTTGATTTTGAAATGCGCATTTTCGCCAACAAAATTTTAATGTTCAAAGTTCAAACCTCTCTGTATGAGTATATTTAAAGGGTAAGGAATTATGCCTGAAATGTAACCGTGTAAGATTGTTACCGCTTTAACATTTTAATGTTACAATGATGGTAAAGATGTACTTTTGTAAATTTTAATTTTCACCAAGGTTGATTAAATTTTCTAATTAAATAGACGTTTTTTTATTTTGCATAAATTCCTATATTCTTTGTGTCTTGACCTTGGTAAAATTATTTGAAAAGCTGTTTGATATACGTTTTAAGTTTATCTATAAACGTGAAAGAGCATTTTACAAAAACTAGTATGCACTATTTTTAGAAATTGATTTGGTGTGCCTCGTGTTACTAATGATGAGTAACTTGTATGTTGTTGATGTGAAGAAATTTAAAGTTAGTTAGAATGGTGATTTCAATTTGATACACTCCTACCAAGTACTGTTACCATTATAGATGGTTGATGGTTGAAAATTGGTTGAAAGAACTTTATAACACTTTTATTTCGCCTAGTACTAAGTAGTAGTATCTAGTTTTTAATCTACTTAAAGTGGCTACTCTTAATTGTTACTCCTCAAGTTCAATTTACATTGGAAGAATATAGTTGGTTAATTGACCCATATATCCAATAATGCTAGACCATTTTACGCTTCAAAGGCTACCACTGTACTTGGTTCTCTGTGCGGTTATTAGATCGGGCTTCTTTAAATATAGATGAAAACTCTAGAATGGGGTTATAGCTGAGAATGTACTGAAGCAATAATATTTTATGCGTTTACTGATTTCTTATCGAATGCTCCATTTATATGTATGTACTGCTCTCAAAATCTGAATTCATTTTCGCTAAGTTTTCGATTGTGCGTGATCTCAAATTCAGCTCTTTCCTTAATTTTTTTATGGAGAGCTGAGTTTCAATTACTTCCTCAATTTCATCTTCACTTTGACTTTCGTGTTCAGCTGGCTGCTCGCAAATTTCGATTAAATCTTCTACACTTAAATCTTCATGACAATTTAAAATTTTGTTTATATCTTCAGAATTGAGTATTACTCTAATGCTGGCTTCGTTTACCAATTGGATTTATTAACTTCCTCATGTTACACTATATATGTTGCCATTCTTTCCAAGATTTCCCGATGTTCTCAACAGCTTCTACAACATTATTATAGGCCCTCCACCAATCCTTAATAGACGATAATATGTTTTGAAATTAGCTATAATCCTCTAGTCCATGGGCTATAACAATGGTGTTGTATTAGGAGGCATAAAGCCAATTTTCACTGGTATAGGTGCATTTAAATCCAAATAATTTTGATGCTCAGGCGCACTATCGAGTAGTTCCAATGCTCGAGTTTTCTATTTATTTTTTCGCAATACTTTTTGACTTTTTAGTTTCATTCAACCGCGCCAGTAGAGTTTTCACCAAATAACAATGTAAATCTATCAGCAGTCTTAAACCCTGAAGCCTGTTTTTCATCTTTGCTGATAAAGGTCCGCTATAGCATCCGCTTCCAAATTAAGATGGTTTCTTCTACATTGAACACCAGTTGTGTTGGAAAATTTCGGTTTTCGATTATTTCCTTAAATTTCTGTGGAAATTTATTTAGCTGTTGTGTATCAGTAGATGTACTTTCACAAGTAATTTGAAGGTTAGAATGATACTTAAACCATCAACGAGTAGCAGTAGATGTTTCTTACCTTTGCCATAATTATTAACTGATTGTTACCATCACGGGCGATTTTTGTACCAGATAAAGGTGTGTAGATTATGCAGCAGATTTGATTTTTTCTCCTGCATCCATAATTATCCCGATAGACCTTTTTCCTTAATTGTCAAACATAGTGAATCGTCAGAAATATCTGTAGGTGTTGCATAATATTGGAATCTTGTTTTCAGTGTTTTAACTAAATAAATTAAATTTTACATTAAATTTAACTTTAGAAACGCTTTTGCAGAATTGTGAAGTTGTTTCCCGAAATTTAATTCATTAATTATTTTTCTACAACATTAATTTTTAGTTTGGACCACCTACGGATCGCCGATCTTGTTTTGGGGCTGCGAATGCTAGTATAGCTGCTTATGCTAAATTTATGCTTAGTGGACTGTATCAAAGTAGCACTCGCTGTACACAATTTTTACTTCTTCACTTTTTTTAATAAAATACAGAATTTATTTTATGCTGCACGACTAATTTTTTATTTATTTTCTTTATTATTTTTCGACTCGACTTGACAACTTGAATTCGGCAACTGAACTGACACAAATTGTTACAATATTTTTCTATTTATAAAGCTTAAAGCTAACCATAAATTTAGAACAGAAAAACGTCTAAGTATAACAATTTTAACTTATAATAATTTACAAGAGATGGCACTAGTGATAAATAAAGATATTACATAAAATTTGTCAACAATTTTACAAATGTCAATTATTTGCTATTTGTTTTGATTTGGTGTAAGTAGACAAATTTTTTACAATAATTAATTTAAATTGCTGATAATTTTTATAATTTTAGATAAATGGGATACAACATAATTAAGCTAAGTATAATTTAGTTACATAAACAATTACAATAATAATAATACATGATTTTTTAATTTCAGATACACAATGATAAAATTGGACATCCAGCTGGAGTTTTGTATTTTTTCCCTTGTGTACTTTTGTATAAATACAGTGTGTTTTTAAATAATTAGTGTTTTATTTGAACTTTGCTGAGAAATCATAAACTGGCCTATACGCTACCGAAACATACCGCCGGCGTTGAAACATAGTTTTAATTTACTGGAAGTATGCATAATTTTTGAACAGGACGCTTGTATACGCCGCCCGCAGTTTTAATTGTGGCTACTCGCACTATATCATCACTGCCCGGATGTAGATGAACAACCCGTCCAATTGTCCACCTCGTCGAAGGTAAATGCTCGTCCTTTATAATGACTATGTCGTCGAGTTTAATATTTTCATGCTTCTTAGTCCATTTAGTTCTGCGTTGCAAGCTGGTTAAGTAGTCTCGGTGCCAACGGATCCAAAAATGCTGTTTCAGCTTCTTGATTGTCTCCCATCTGGCGTTCGCTGATAACTTTTTGTTTAGCAGATCATCCTCGGGTAGTGTATGAAGTGCTCGACCTATTGTGAAATGTGCTGGCGTTAAAATTAGGTCATCTATATCATCGGATGATGAAACATTTGCACATATAGGACGAGAGTTCAGGATACTCTCAATGCCGGTCATCAAAGTGCCAAATTCCTCAAGTGACATTATGGAATCACCAACGACTCGTTTGAGATGAGTCTTCGCTGACTTTACGGCTGCTTCCCATAGCCCATTCATGTGAGGAGCACCTGGCGGATTAAAATGCCATACAATTTCTTGCCTTAAAAGAGAAGAACTGATATTAGACTGGTTTGTTTTTAAAAATTGGTATAAGTCTTTTAATAGTTTGTTGGCGCCCGAAAAATTGGAACCATTATCGCTAAAAAGCGCTCTGCACAACCCTCGTCTTGCGGTCATCCGGCTTAGAGCCGCAAGAAAACTTGCCGAAGTTAAATCGCCTACAATTTCAATGTGTGCTGCCTTCGTGCTGAGACAGACAAATAAGCATATGTATGTCTTGACTGCATGTTGTCCTCTTCTTCGCATGGGAGTCACGCTAAACGGGCCGGCGTAATCGACGCCAACATTTACAAATGCATCAGCGTATGTAACTCTGTCTGCTGGGAGATCGCCCATTAGCTGTAACTCGAGCGTTGGTTTCTGCTTCACACATTGTACACATTTATGTATGATTTCTCGAATGACATCTTTGGCCCGTACAATCCAGTATTTGCTTAGTAATAGGTTGCTGGTTAGATTGATACCGGCGTGATAGAATTTTTTATGATAGTCTCGTACAACTGCTTTAGTGACGACAGATTTACAAGGCAAGATAATTGGATGTCTTGTATTATATGGTGCTGCTGATTTGCTGAGTCTGCCACCAACTCGCAGGATCCCTGCTTTATCGACAAATGGATTTAATGTTTTAAGATTGCTTGATTTATGTATTGGCAGTCGCTTCGTTAGATTTTTCAGATCTTCGTTAAATGATATAGCTTGTTCAAAGCGAATTATTATCCCGGCTGCTTCGTCGACATCTGACGGTAGTAATGAACCAATGCGTCGCTGTATTTTAGATACCTGACAATTGCGCGAGAATCGTATCATCAATGCTAATATTTTCGACATTTTATAGAAGCTGGAATACTTTTCGACGATATCTTGGATGACGTTGCTTGCCATAACTATCTTGAAAGCAAACGTCTCGACTTTTGCTTCTTCATTTGTGCCGTACGAGACTCGTTGTAACGGCCAATTTGCATTGGGTTTCTCCAGCCACGAGGGACCCTTCCACCACTGCCTATTTTTCATTAGCTCGGTAGCATCTATGCCTCGAGACGCGCAGTCTGCAGGATTATCCGCAGAACTCACATGCTTCCAACGGTCTCTTTTGAAATGAGTCAAAATTGAAGCTGTGCGATTGGCAACGAACGTTGGCCACTTTCGGGGATGCGTGGATAGCCAATCGAGAACAATCTTTGAGTCTGTCCATAGCGTCACACTTTCAATACTTAAGCACAACGCGTCTTGAACAACCAACATAAGTTTTGTGAGCAAAAAGGCACCATTTAGCTCTAATCTAGGAATACTCAGCTGATTTAATGGTGCTACTTTAGTCTTCGCTGCTATTAAATGTGTGACTGTTGTGCCTTCACTGGTGGTGCGGCAGTATACCGCTGCGGCATATGCCCACTGACTAGCGTCACAGAATCCGTGCAGCTCAACCTCTTTATGGGACCCAAGCCATCGTGGAATTCTTATGTGTTGAAGACTCTCCAAGTCTTGGCGTAATTCTACCCAATGGTTATGCGTTGGGGCTGGTAGCTCATCATCCCAGTCGATAGCTTGCAGCCAAGTGCTTTGAAATAGTATTTTTACTCGTACAATCGTAGGGGACAGCCAACCCAGTGGATCAAAAATTCTGCTCGACTCGGATAACATCGATCTTTTAGTGTGTTTTGATCGGCTTTCAAAATTCGTGGCAAAGTAAAATTCATCTGTCTGGGGACTCCATTCCAACCCCAAGAGTTTTGTTGCTTCTGGATGCTCTGCGATTTTCAAGCTGCTTGTCTTAACGTTTGTCTCGCAAATATTCTGCCGAATTTCTTCATCATTTGAAGACCATTTTCTCATGTTGAACTTTGCTGAGTACAGAATTTTCGAAATGCTCTTTTTTAATTCCATCACTTCTTGCTTTGAATCTGCGCCCGTCATCAAGTCGTCCACGTAAATATCACGTTCTATTGCTATCGCTGCTGCTTTATTCTGCTCGTGACTCGATATTGCTAGTTCTTTCAGGCATCTTGTTGACAAAAATGACGCTGATGCTGTTCCGTATGTTAGCGTTTTCAGTCGATAATGCCGTATTGGTTGATTTTTATTAGCTCGCCAGACAATATTTTGCATTTTCGCGCTCTCTGCATCGACTAACACCTGGCGGTACATTTTTTCTATGTCCCCAATTAAAACAAATTGATGCTGGCGAAAACGCAGAATTATGTCCATTAAAGATGATTGTACTATCGGCCCTACACGCAAGACGTTATTTAGTGATTTGCCGGTATTTGACTTGGCTGACGCGTCAAATACAACACGTAATTTAGTCGTTGTGCTAGCTGTTTTAATAACGCCATGGTGTGGGAGATAATACTGCTGCTGAGATAATTGGTCGCTAGCTATTTCTTCCATATGACCCAATTCTTCATACTCCTTCATAAAGTCGGCGTATAAATCGCGAAATATACTATCCCGCTCAAATCTCCGCTCCATTGCTCTCAATCGACATTCTGCTAAGTGTAATGACGACCCAACGGTACTGGGAGACTCGGAAAATGGTAACTGAACGATAAATTTACCTTCTGAACTTCTTGCGGTGGTTGCACTAAATAATTCTTCACACTTTTGCTCATCATCTGATAACTGAGGTTTCATTGGCACTGATTCGACTTCCCAAAATGCGCGTAATGATGCGTCAATGTCGAGCAGTATGCTGAAACAAGCTGAGGCAGTTTCCTGCTGATGATCAAATCTTCCTGCTACCACCCAACCTAGTGATGTTTCTTCTGCAATCAATTGATTATTTAGCTGTAATCTTTTCCCTCCTGTTACGGCATAGTATATTTCAGTGCCAAGTAAAACGTCAATTGAACCACTCCGATTAAACTGGGGATCGGCTAGTGTCAATCCTCTTAGCTGCTCACACTGAAATGGATTGAAATTGCTGGATGGAATGGACGATGCTATTTTTGGGACGACGAATGCTTCAACCTCCAATTGCGGATAATGATTTTTGAGTGGCTGCAACGAAAGACGCACTTTGCCTCTCGAACATCCAAGTTTTGTGTCCCCAAGACCCTTCATCAACATTCGACCATTTGTTCTTCGCAGCCCTAGCTTCTGAGAGCATTCCTCGGTAATGAACGATTCTTGGGACGATGAATCCAACAGAGCTCTGCAATTGGTTTCACTTCCATCACTGCATTTCAGTCGTACTATTGCTGTTGGCAATATGACTTGAGACGTCATCATAACCTGGTAACTATTTGAGGAACTGGATGGATTTGCCTCAATGGGTGAGTTTTCTTCCGTTGAATTATTTTTAACTTCTTCTGGAGGACGCGCTACTTCTTCTCTGTGTAACATGGTGTGATGCTTACGTCGACAATGATGACATCTGGCTTTAGACCTACACGTCTTAATGCTGTGGTTGAAGTTGAAGCAATTAAAACATCTTTTTTCAGTTTTTATTACTTCTTCGCGCTTGGATACAGAAAGCGCCTTAAATGTCTCGCAATCGAAGAGTTTGTGATCATTGCTTTTGCACAGAGGACATGATAGTGGTGTAGTATTGCTGCTGGCCGTTGTAGCGAAGGCATTAGATTTAACAGGATTGATCGTGGGAGTTCTAACCGCCTTTTTTGCTGAGTATGCTTTCAAGGACTCCAATGCATCCGTACGACTTTCCAAAAATTCGAAGAATTCAGATAATGTAGGGAAATCCTTGTTTTCTATGTCTTGCTGTGACCATAATGTTTGCGTTTCCAAATCGAGTTTGTTCAGAAGAATGTAGATCAGCCACGGATCACGCTGTTCCGCTTTTGTCCCTAAACATTTGAGACCACGAAGTGCTTCATCTGACGTATCAAGTAACGATCGGATATTTGCTGCTGTTGGAGTACTGATCGATGGCTGCTTCAAAAATGTTTCAATATGTGACGTGATAGTGTGACGTTTCTTGTCGTACCGATTGATAAGCTTTTGCAACGCTTCGTTGTAGTTGGCTTCCGTTATATTAGTATTGCGTAGAAACCGTTCTGCATCACCTCTAAGGAAGCTTTTCAAATACTGAAATTTTTGCGATGAGGTTAGATATTCTTTCTCGTGTATCGTAGACGAAAATAAGTCGAAAAATGTTTGCCATTCTTTGTATGCCCCACTAAAGATAGGAATATTGATTTTGGGCAGCTTGACGTCGGCGGTACTATTATGTGATACGTTTACCGTATCATTGTGCATGTGGTGTGATACTCCTTCTGCTACGCTTTTTTTCCGAATCCACGAATTGAGCCCTGAAAGCACAGTATAGTAATTGTCTTCAAAAGGGCCAAGGTCGGACTCCTTAGTTGGATCGCACCGAATAATTTTCTCTTCCAGAATCATAAATTGGTCAAAGATTTCTTGCGCTCGTCCTGCTCTCGTTTTCAGCTGATCAATATCTGGAACATTATCGCTTTTCACCTCACTTACAAAATTTAGCAATTTAGTCATGCTGCCCTTCTGACTAGCACGCAGTTTCTTTAGAATATCTAATTCACTCATCGCTGTCGCCTGATTTTCACTCGGTATTTGAAAAAATACGCAGTATACAATTAAATTGATTGGGTATGCTTGATAATTTCGAGCTTGTATCACTTCACACAATAAATGTTAATTCACTAAGCTAATTATTGCACTGTTAGCTATTAACGCACTTGATTACCAATAACCGCGAATACAGTTACATAAACAGTTCGACACACGATAATTATTAATAAATATTATCGAAAAACGCAAGCGAATTTTTATAAATAAATATTAAAGGCACGGTAATTATTTGTCTTTATTTGAATTTAATTATTTATTTCAATAAATATATATGGCTCGATATTAAAATTGAAAAGCAAATAATAATAAAATGTGTCCACTTATCTGAATTAGCGTGCTCCACCGCGTGGTTTTTTCTTCTAGAATGTGGTTCCCGTTATTTGCCGAATTTACCGATACAATATCGATTCTTCTAGATAGCTGCTTAATTTATGCTCAATTTGCCGGTTTAAATTGGATTCTTCTGTATGGCTGCTTAATTTATTCCAATTTACCGATAGCTGCTTAATTGATGCTGAATTTACCGTTGTTTCGAGACACATCCGGCTCGAAGGACCAAATGTTTTGGGGCTGCGAATGCTAGTATAGCTGCTTATGCTAAATTTATGCTTAGTGGACTGTATCAAAGTAGCACTCGCTGTACACAATTTTTACTTCTTCACTTTTTTTAATAAAATACAGAATTTATTTTATGCTGCACGACTAATTTTTTATTTATTTTCTTTATTATTTTTCGACTCGACTTGACAACTTGAATTCGGCAACTGAACTGACACAAATTGTTACAATATTTTTCTATTTATAAAGCTTAAAGCTAACCATAAATTTAGAACAGAAAAACGTCTAAGTATAACAATTTTAACTTATAATAATTTACAAGAGATGGCACTAGTGATAAATAAAGATATTACATAAAATTTGTCAACAATTTTACAAATGTCAATTATTTGCTATTTGTTTTGATTTGGTGTAAGTAGACAAATTTTTTACAATAATTAATTTAAATTGCTGATAATTTTTATAATTTTAGATAAATGGGATACAACATAATTAAGCTAAGTATAATTTAGTTACATAAACAATTACAATAATAATAATACATGATTTTTTAATTTCAGATACACAATGATAAAATTGGACATCCAGCTGGAGTTTTGTATTTTTTCCCTTGTGTACTTTTGTATAAATACAGTGTGTTTTTAAATAATTAGTGTTTTATTTGAACTTTGCTGAGAAATCATAAACTGGCCTATACGCTACCGAAACAGATCTTACCTGTCAAATTTTTTTAGGGAAAAAGGTCAATTGTAGAATGTGAAAGTTTCATTTTCTTTGCTACTTCCGATTTTTTCCCTTGATTCTACTTTCCTAATTATTTCTTGTTTTAGTTGCACTTCCTTTTATTTTTAGTTGATTCAGCATCGGTTTTATTTCTTTTTTGCTTCACATATTTTTATTATTTCACATCGCCGGGTCTCACCGAACACCTTATTACATAAAACATAAAGAGGATTTGGATAGGTTTATTTATTTGTCCACTTCAACATCCCTGTCTCACCCTGTGCACCCACCATCCAATAATAGATCACAGCTACTGTACTAATATGATTCCAGGTCTAAAAAGACAAGCAGAGCAATGGTAAGAGAGCAACGATCCAAAGGGTCCACCTTGTGAATCATATCCCGAAATTCACGCATGATCCACCGCCTTAAACATAAACAACACCCTCCTGTCAGACAAAACCTCCAGTGCACGAACGTGACACAAAGGTCCAATGGTCTCGCTCTCCACAATCGCATCCTAAATCGCTATAGATGCCGCGACTGCAACGAGACTCACACATCTCCAGGAATTTATCATTCTTCTGGTGAGCTCCGTCCTCTAGGCCCCACACTCCTGCCATCTGCGGCAACTCACTCTCCCCCTTGTCCCCTCGACAGGCTCTCCCCATGGTGGACACACTTCTCCCGCTGATCCTGAAAAACCTCCAATTCCACCTGTCTATAACACCCAGCAGAACAAACCGACACCTCTCTCCACAGACAAAACTAATCCTGCATACCTCCACATATCAATTTGTAAAATGAGTAATAATTGCGGAAAGTGTAAAAGCAACGCGTCAAGCCGGGAATTATTGCGGTGTTTTGGAGAGTGTAAGAAAGCATTCCACCTCGTTTGTATTGAAAACTTCAAAGTTGATCAATGGGGAAAATTCTTTAAAGATTGCCCATTTGCTAAATTTATTTGCATTGACTGCCAAAATGCTTCTGGAACGCATAATGTTACAGAGATATCGATGCTGAAAGACAGTTTGAAGGAGGTCATCATCTCAGTTAACAAGCTATCAGCAAAATTAGATAGCAAATTTAATGAGATCAATAATAACATGTTGGGGATTGATCGGCAAATTCAGTCTGCTTCATCATCATTGGCAGGTGATTTTGGTAGTGCAAATACGAATGTTTCGAATTATGCGCAAATAGTTGGAACTGGTGTCATCTCGTCTCAAATCACCGATAGCATAGAGACCAACGTAAGCAACGCAAGCAAGGTCATTATTGGTTCGTGTGTTGATGATTCTTTAAATTCAGTCCCTGCAAGGAGATATATCTATGCTTCAAGATTTGTGTCATCTACCACTACCGATGCAGTGCGAAAATATCTGAGCAATAAACTACAAATACATGAAGAGGAGATAGATTGCCGCTTACTAGTTGCTGCGAATCAGGATGTTAGCAAACTTAACTTTATATCATTTAAAGTTGGAGTTAGTCCTACAATATTCGACAGGCTACTTCAACCTGATGGGTGGCCAGTGGGGGTATTGATCCGTGAATTTGAAATTCGACCAGAAAACGTACGAGCTGTGGTGTCGATTTAACGAAATATACACCTATATCATCAGTTTCTAGTAATATTTCTAAGTTTCGTCAATCCAAAATTGATCAAAAATTCTTTTTAAAAATGTATTACCAAAATTTAGAGGGCTTCGCTCGAAAAACAAACCATTTTTTTAGCGAGTAGTGTAAAAGCGTATGTCCTGGAACACCCCAAATGGGGTGGATTTTTATATGTAAATTACAACAACACAAACGATTACATATGTTTTTTAATATGAAGATTACAGTAGAACCACGATAATTAAATCTCTATATAAAATGTAAACGTAAGTATATAATTTTATTAAAAATCCGTTGTTCAACTGTACATTAACTGTACAATATTTTTTTAAGACATTTTGTTAGATGGCAGCACAGTCATAAACTTTAAGCTTTGAACTTTTTAATATTAATTAATTTTTCGATAGATGGTGCACATTTCTTACAGTTTAATTATCAACCACGATAACTAAAACTCTATATAAATGTATCTAACATCAGGTATTCAACTGTAAATTATTATTATTTTCCAACTTTATCTGTAGGTGTCACTTTAAAAGCTTATTTTATGTACATGGTTTGTAACTTGGTTCAATATACAGTTTTATTATCAACCACGATAACTAAAACTCTATATAAATGTATCTAAAATCAGGTATTCAACTGTAAATTATTATTATTTTCCAACTTTATCTGTAGATGTCACTTTAAAAGCTTATTTTATGTACATGGTTTGTAACTCGGTTCAATATAAAGTTTTATTATCAACCACGATAACTAAAACTCTATATGAATTTATCCAAAATCAAGTATTCAAGTGTCTTTGAAAGTTTATTTTTAGGTACTCAACTGTAATAAAGTAAAAAATATTGATTATGATTAATTTCTGTCTATGTAAGAGAAAAATATTCGCTTTTGAAGTGTATTAACCTGATATATCGCGTTTCATAAAAAATAAAATTATTCACATATACATACATGTACATATAACAAAAATCATCGTGAATAAACTGCTAAGGTCATTAAAATCTAACACATTAATTAATATACATGACTTAATATATTATTAAAGTGAATAAGGTCATTAAAATCTACAAGAAATTTGTGAAGTTCTGTTATTAGTGTTATTGCATAAATATAGAAACGTTTTGTTAATTATTTTGTGAATTAATAAATCTAAATAAATAAAAATAAAATCAGCATTGATACAGATTTGCGAAGCTGATTTATACGTGTTGTAATAAATTAAGAAAACTTAATTCAAATACTGTTTTTATTGTATATCAATTTAAATATATTAAATTTGAATAAATAAAAATAATTTCAGCATTAAAGAAAAAGTAAGTTTAAATATATAAAAAGTTTTTATTATATTATTAGAAATATTTATTATTATTATTATTATTTACTATATTACAGATAATTAATACTAAAATGAACAACTGCGAATTATGTATGTTCACTTTTTCGTCAAAAGACCATCTAAAACGTCACCAGGAAAATCAGCATCCAACAGAAAAGACGTTATGCGATATATGTGGATGTACATATATCAATAAACGAAAGCTGGATTATCACCAAAAGAGATGTAATCGTCTTGATAATTTACAACAGCCAGGACCATCTATTCCATCAAATTCAAGGATAGCTGTAGTAGCCGCTAAGAGAAGGAAAACGGATGATGCACCCGCTGAGGCTGCTAACGTTTTATGTGGTGATTGTAATGTAAGTGTTCCAAAAAAAAATCTGTTTAATCATTATAGATCATTATTACATAAAAATAATTGTTTACAAAACTATAATGAGAATGATGATGAAAACATTCGAATCATTAGCAATGCATTTAAATCCAGAATAATTAGTTATAGGGTTTCAGATGTACCTAATAACTATATTAGTATAAATGATTTTATGTGTTCTATAAAACATAAAATAATCAAATTAATACAGCTTCAAACAGAATCATTTAAAGCTGTTAAAACAAATTTTGAATTGTTTGGTTTATTCACCAAATATGATTTGAAAAATGAATCAAATGTTAGTTCAATAAAATCATTTAATACTAAAAATGCAATTTTAACGGAAGCTACTGATTTGAATGAGATATTTTCTCAGATTGTTTGCACCCTCAATACTCTGAGTGAGGAGTTTCAGGAGAAAGAGTCTGGATGGGCTATGGACAAAGTATTGTTCATTGAAGTGAATTTTAATAAATATAGTCCTATGAGAGGGTCCTCTTACATACCTCTCCCAAAATTTTTTAAAGATAAAAAGGCTATAATCAATGTCCAAAATTCAGATCAAGCCTGCTTCGCCTGGTCGATCATGGCTAGCAAATATCTTAATGTAGCAAATCCTCAACGGTGTAATTCTTATCCTCATTATAGTTCTATCTTAAATTTAAGTAATCTTAGTTTCCCCATGCCATTAAAAGACATCCCACAATTTGAAAATCAGAATAATATAAGTGTAAATGTGTATGGGATAGAAGGTAATCAAATTGTGGGACCTTTATATTATACAAATTCGAAAAAATCACACCACGTTAATTTGTTGTATATAGACGATGGTGTAAATAGTCATTATTGTTTTATAAAAAAATTAAATACGTTAGTGCACAAACAATTATCAAAAAGAACAAATAAAAAATTCATTTGTGATGGATGTTTAATTTTTTTTCATACTGAAGAAAAATTAAATATTCATCTACAACATGGATGTAACAAAATTAAATGTGTGCTCCCTAATAAAGATAATGATATTTTAGAATTTAGAAATTATAATCATAAATTACAAGTCCCATACGTGATATATTGCGACTTCGAAGCAATATTAAAACCAATTGATTCGTGTACTCTAAATCCTATAACATCATTTACTGAAAATATTTTAAAACATGAACCCAGTAGTTTTGGATATTACATTAAATGTTCATATAATGATAGTAAATCTAAATTTGTTACATACAGAGGTAGTGATTGTGGAAAAATTTTCATTGATAAAATAAAAGAGGATTTAGAAATTATATACAATGACCTACACATAAATCGAAAAATGAAAAAACTTTCCTGCACGGAGCAATTAAATTACAATTTATCAAATCAATGTCATATTTGTAACGGTGATTTTAATGATGATGAAAACTATAAAGTTATGGACCATTGCCATTTAACAGGAAAATTTAGAGGTGCTGCGCATACTAAATGCAATTTAAATTATAAGATAGCAGATTTCATACCAATATTTTTTCACAATTTAAGTGGCTATGATTCGCACTTTATCATAAAAGAATTAGGTTTTGATACGGAACAAATAGATTTAATTGCTCAGAATAAGGAGCGATATATTTCATTTACAAAAATGTTCAAAATTAATGAGATTAAAAAAATTAAATTGAGGTTTGTAGATTCATTTAAATTTATGGCAGCTAGTCTTGATAAACTAGCTAACAATCTTAATGACTCTCAATTCGATGAAGTTAGAAAGAGTTTTTCTAATCAAAATGAATTTAATCTTATAAAGAAAAAAGGTGTTTTCCCATACGATTATGTAGATAGTTTTAAAAAATATGATGAAACTGAATTACCATCCAGAAATCATTTTTTTAACAAATTACAAAATACTGATATATCTGATGAGCAATATAATCATGCTCTAAATGTATGGAAAACATTTAAATGTAAAAATTTAGGTGATTATTCCGACTTATATTTAAAATCAGATGTACTTATTTTAGCCGACATATTTGAAAATTTCCGGAAAGTTTGTATGCAAACATACGATCTAGACCCGGCCCATTATTTCACAGCCCCAGGTTTAAGTTGGGATGCCATGCTTAAATTCACCAAAATCAAATTAGAATTATTAAAAGACATTGATATGATAAATTTTATTAAAAAAGGTATTCGTGGCGGATTAACACAGTGCTCCAAACGATATGCTAAAGCAAATAACAAATACATGAAAAATTATAATAATGATATAGATTCTAATTTTCTTGTTTATTTAGATGCTAATAATCTATATGGCTGGGCTATGAGCCAATCACTCCCTTATGCTGATTTCAGATTTCTTGTTTCAGCAGAACTTGATAAATTTAATTTCGATCATTTAACAGATAATGAATCAGAATCAGGTTATATTCTAGAAGTTGATTTAGAATATCCTGATCAATTACACCAAAAGCATAATGATTTACCATTTTGTATGGAAAATATACAGCCACCATACGAAAGTGCAAAACAAAATAAATTAATTGCTAACCTAGAACCTAAAAAAGCATACGTCATTCATCAAACAAATTTAAAGAAATGTATTAAAAATGGACTAATATTATCTAAAATACATAGAGTTTTAAAGTTTAGTCAAAAACCATGGCTCAAATCATATATAGATTTGAATACCGATCTTAGGACTAAAGCTCTAAATGCGTTTGATAAAGATTTGTATAAATTAAAAAATAATAGTGTTTTTGGTAAAACAATTGAAAATGTTGACAAGAGAACAGATGTAAGATTAGTATCACATTGGGAAAATATTGGAAACAGATTTGGAGCAAATACTTTGATCAGCAAACCTAATTTTCATTCTTCAGCAATATTTGACGAAAATTTGGTAGCTATTCAAATGAATAGATTATCGGTTACGTATAATAAACCCATTTATGTGGGTTTCTGTGTTTTAGAATTATCCAAAACTCTAATGTATGATTTTCATTATGATTATATTAAGACGAAGTATGATGATAATGCTTCACTTTTATATACTGATACGGATTCATTAATATATGATATTCAAACTATGGATTTTTATGAAGATATCAAGCCTGATTTAAATGAGAAGTTTGATACTTCTGATTATCCATCCAATAACATATATAATCTTCCATTAGTTAATAAAAAAGTTTTAGGAATGTTTAAAGATGAATGTTGTGGTAAAATTTTGACAGAATTTATTGGGATTAGAGCAAAATCATACTGTATAAGCTTAGAAGATGATAATGAAATAATTAAGAAAATAAAAGGTGTAAAAAAAAATGTAGTTTCAGATTCGATATCATTAAATGATTTTAAAAATTGTTTAAATAAAAATGATAATATAATTAGATCACAATTAAATTTTAGAAGTATTAGACACAACCTATATACTCAATTGTTAAACAAAGTAGCGTTATCAAATTTTGATGATAAAAGATTTGTAATTCCAAATTCATACAAAACTTTGGCATGGGGTAATAAAGAAATTGATAATTTTTATTTTAATTAGTTTAATAATACATTTTATATTTCTTAAATATAATATATATAATACATTTAATGTCTTTTAGTTTTAAATTAAAATATTAAACCAAAATTATATATTAAGTAGTTTTAATAATTAAGAAAATTTTAATCGGTAATAAAAAAAATAAAAAAAAAAAATATAAAGTTTAAATTAAATCTGTTTTATTTATCCACGAGTTATGTGATGATTCAAAACCTAGCCACTTAACATAAACTTGATTACCTTTCTTCTTCAAAACTTTCTCTACGAGGTAAGTGTCAGGATGATGTGTCTTTTGCAGCTCTTTTTCATAAAACCGGCCTGATATTAGCTGCCCCTTATAATCCTCAAGTAAATACGTTACAGGAAATTTGTTGTTAATACTAACAACTTTAAATATTTCAGTAGTCCAATTTGGAGTATAACCTTTTTCGAAAACGGTTTTAAATTTGCTAACTCGAACGAAATCCCCAACTTTAAATTTATTTTTTTGCATTAACTTAGGATATGTATACACTTGTTTTAAAATTTGTTTTTCATTTGCCATAGTAACTTCTACAGGTGCTAATTTAATTGTCCTATGTTTTTTATTGTTGTAATCTTTCACTAATTTTTTTAAAATATTCAGCCACTTGTAAGATCCTTGAAGACTAAATTTCCTCCACATATTTTCCTTAAGAGTTCGATTAAATCTTTCTACTATACATGCTTTTATTGGACTAAATGTTGAATAGTGGTTAATATTTTTCTGTTTCACAAGCTGTTTGAAATCTTTATTATAGAATTCAGTTCCCATATCCGTTTGTAGATTCTTTGGTACTCTTTTACTCTCATTGAAAATTTTTTTTAAAGCACCAACAATCATCTGTGATGTTTTTTTCTTTATAGGCTCAACCCAAGCAAATTTAGAAAAAGCATCGATTACAGTTAGAAGATATTTAAAACCAGCATTTTCTCTTGAATATGGAATCATTTCCACGAGATCTGCTTGCCATAAGTCATCAATACCCTTAATTTTAACATGTCTGCGTATAAAATTTTTACGTGCTGGCTTATGCAATTCATTCACTATTTGAATCCGACTCATTTTATGTAAGTGGATGAATTAATAATGAAAGCATATGAATTTTGGATTGGTATATATAAAATATTGTTTCCTCATAATGTTTAGGATTTATTTAAAACGAGAGATATCTTGGATTATGATCACTATAACATTCATCAAAATGAATGATCTTTAACATAATAAATGTTAGCTAATTTGCCCATAGTGTTGAAAACAGAGAAGTAGCGGAGTCGAAAACCATAATAAGATTGTTTTGAAATTAAATACTTTTTCTAAATAATTTTATATATAATATTGTTTTATTTATTTATTTATTTATATAAAATGAACATTATATCTATCAGTTTTTACCATAGTTAAGTGTTCTTTACACAAATGGTTTAAATTTTGTATTTCTCGATCATTAAAAACGTTGAATCGCTCCGGCATAAATATGATGGCCTCGTCAGTCTCTATTAGGATTTTCACGCCATATCTCGTGTTGACTGATTTGACTTCTTGTACCACGTAGTTTCTACCCACATCCAGATCTTCAAATTTGGTTATTTTTTTCTCAGCAAACCTTGGCACATTGTTGAGTTTTTCTAAAAGTTGTTGACGAATATCCATGGTTGGTTGGTTGGTTGTTAACAATCTTATGCTTACTATCAAACTGATAATTTTCAAAGAAGCTCACTATAATTTATACTTATTATGGTTTAAGTTGACTTTTAAACACGCGCAGTTTTTTCCAATCTTACCACATCAGCATAAATATTACGAAGTATCGATTAAATACAAACCTTTGTCATCATATCAAGTTACGTTCAATGATTTCAACATCCATATTCGTAAAATAAGGTCAATAAACATGTTTAATCATGGTTAATCAAACAAGTCAACATGTATATGTACATCACGTGGCCCCTCTGAAAACATCATTTTCAAATATACGAGAGTTTATCTAGATCTAGTATAGATGTGTACATTGTTCGAGTCACACGCGAAAAGTAAAAAACCTCATTTAAATGGATTCACCAGTACATCGAGAGGAACAAGGAGATACATGCGGTTTATACGGGTTAGAAGGTGGAATGAATAAGGTGCAGAGTCGGCTAAAATCATTCGAGAAGTTATGGAACAAATGGTTCATCGATCCATTAGAACTATCTCGAGCTGGATTTTACTACACAGGCGTGGACGACTGCATCAAGTGTTTCAGCTGCAAAGGAGTTCTCGAGGATTGGAATATCACCAATGAAATATGGACGGAACATGCATTTTGGTTTCCCGCATGCCGACACGTTAAAAACATTAGAGGTGAAGAGTTTATCGATAATATTCAAACCAAATGGATTCAAGACGGTGTAATTCATTGTAAAAATAATATTTAAGAAATAAAAAATTGATTTGAAAAAAGTATAAATTGTTTTTATTCATTAATTTCTTAGTGTACGAGTACAAAGTTCATTTATTAATTTTTCCTTACATAAAACTGGTATTTCATTAAACAATCTTGAATAATTAAAATAGTTATATCCTGTTACTGGCGGTATAAAAAAATCCTGTATTTGTAGAGAATATGTTAGCTGATCGAAACATTTTTCTTTGTATAAATAGAAATAATTAGCAACATCAGTCCGTACTGTTTCGCTCCAGATAATGATTGATTGCAAAAATGATGATAAAGATGAGCAGCGTTCCCATTCTTTGGAATTTAAAACGATTTTCTTCCCTCCACTCGTAAATATAATACGTCTCTCATTATTTCTGCTGGTTAGCTTTACATCACAATTTCCATTCGTTTTTGGTAATTCAGCAAAGGAAATGCTACCATTGAAGTGGTTGTTTATTGTTGGTAAATTATTGAAAATTGTAGTCGTCCACATTTCAGCACTTAGTGTATGAAATATTGTATTTTTGAACAAGATTATAGTAGTTTCAAAAGTGTTAATATCATAACCAACATTTAGATAACTTGTATGTTGATCATTTAAAAAATATGTATGAGACAACAATAAATTAGGTATGGTTGCCATCTTTTTTTTAATTAAATTATTAACGCTTTTTACTTTAAGCATATTGTTTGTGTTTCAAGGTAAATGTAAACTAGTTTTTCATAAAAATAACTTCCGTATTTATACTCTTCAAGAGTGGTACTATCCCTTTCATACATGTTAATAAAATCATATTTTATTCTTCTTATCGATGAACTTAAATAACCTTTCTACAAAATTCCTAAAACGTGATGAATCATGTTTGTTTTTGTTCTTGTAGTTAAAACCTTAGGAAATTCTTTTTTAAAAAGTTTCTTTATTTTTACATCATTTTCAATATGGTTTTTAACATTAAATAATTTTATAAATTTTTTCATTGAGTTACGTTTACATCTATTTAACAAATATACACAACAATATTGGCCACAAACTCCGGTGAATAAACTTTGTAATTGTTTATTATTGTATGTAATGCATTTACTGTTATATTTTAGAAATCTATTAATCTCAGGATATTTCGTTGGTGATCTTCCGTAAGAATCAAAAAATTCTCCACATCCATTTGATGGAAAATAAACAGCTAACCAATGTTGCCCAGGTTGATTTGATTTGTCCGTATTAATAACATATAAAGCAGGTTTTGATTTAACCCTCTTTGGGATTGTGTTTATTGCAAAAACACCTTGAAAATACTTCTTAGTAAATTTATGTGTTTTCAATGCTTGTTGAATATCTAAAGTAGTTGTTGTATTGGCAATCATCATGTGTATTAGTATAAACTAACTTTTTATTTAGGATATAAGAGGTATTTATATTATTAATAATTCGTTACAATATTACGATTTTTATCTATTTCTAGAGTTGTATCATATTCCAAGTACACTAAACATGTTTTAGTTGTCTTAAGAGCTTCCCCAAATCGTGCCTCGAGTCTTAAACTTCCTTGATTCATTAGAGAGTTGCATGATAAAGTACTTGACATGTCCGAAGTTAGATCAAAAGCTAACAGGAAATAGCCATTCTTGAACATTTCTTTGGTAATCAAATTTCCTTGAGGTGTGTGTAAAATTCCACTCGATGTAAATATTGTTGAATACGCTCTAGCGTAACTGGACCCATCTGCAAAATTCATTTCAATCGGTGCACTAGGAACTTGAACCCCATTTATATAAATTGCGAACGATGTTATTTTATTATTTTTAAAATTATATGGATTCTTAGATCTTTTCCCAGAATATGCATCATTATCTACCATTGTAAATATTAGATTTGTTGGGAGCTGTCCTAGAACAATATTATCTAGTGAAATTGAGTTTCCTCCGGCAGGAATTGTAAATGATTTAATTTCGTTACGCTTATAGTGATATTTTGCTGTTGTATTTTCAAGCATTTTATGGTGTGCAATTAAAATATTTGGATTTACATGAGCATGTCTCAAGTAAAGTGTAGCTTCTGTAATTTTGACAATCGAAGTATCTGTATCAGCACCGAGTAAATAAAATTCCGGTTTATTCAATGTTAACGAAATTCGTAAATCTACATTGTTTAATAATAGCAAAGGTTGATTGAGCATGTCAGCATGCAATTTTCCATATACTTCTACAATTCCACTGTTTTTAGTTAATGCTGTTCTTAATTTTAATCCATCGTTTTCAGCAAGATTATCAAGATTTTTTGTCTCCAAACTCCATCCTGATAATTGCAAATGTGTTTTGTATGCATCATCACCATAATTTAATAATTGTTCTAAATATGCTCGATAACTGTAATTCCCATCTGTTGAATTTATATTCTTTCCGTTTAAAGAAATATTGACTTGATGAAACAGGGAATGCAGCATATTGTTAACTAAACTAGGCTGATCTTTGTCGGCCTCTACATATAATTTGCCATCATTTTTAGTTACTTGAAATTTCAGACATAAATTTATTGATGATAAATCTAAATATGAATCACCATGACTGTAACAAGCAAATTCAATAACCGACTGATTTTCTAAACTGGTTATAGGTTTGTATGCTACTTCTTCATTTTTTAAAATACTTGTTTGAATTGAAGGTGGTTGAAATAAATCTAGCTCCGATTTCATGCATTCTGTAAACGCCATTATGTAAAAATATCAATAATCCGTTTCTTGTTTGTTTTATTTTTTAATATATTTTTTCTCTTTTTCACGCTGTCACGAACAACTCTCAACTGTTTACAACGGCTTTTCAAGCAGCCTTTTATTGATTTTTTAGCTCCTGTACCAGACATTTGTTTAATTTTGTCTGCTGCTTTATCTCGTAATTTATCAACCACTTGTATTGATCTATCACGAAGTATTTCATTAATCGGCTTTTGTGTCTGAAGAATGTCTGAACCAACTTGAAGTGCTTCACTTGTTAAGCCATGAAGGGCTGATGTTAATATTGGTTTTAAGTAACGGAATATTCCGCCGAAAAATCCTCCTAATCCTCTTCCCTTTTGATATACTCTTTGAGATCGTAATAGTGGACCAAAATCTTCATTGTTATAGCCACCACCGCCGGATTGGTTAGCGTAGTACTTTGCGTAATAGTTATCCATTTGTAATTAATGAAATCCGTAAGATACCTCTTTATATACCTTTGCGAAAGTGAAGTACTAGGTAGGTCATAAAAAGTCCATCTTTAAAATTAATTTGTTCACCAGTTTCATCAGTTATTAAAATACTGATCTCTGATATATTATACTTTTCAATGGGGCAATATTGAACATTATCTATTTGATATGATCGAGATATGCTTCTATCAACGTCTGTTCCTAGGGGATGCATATACAAGCATGATACAGATGCATCCCCAATAGTTCTCGGTTTGATTATATTACAATAAAAACACATGTAAAATGGAAATGGATTGATCTTAGTCTTCACATCAATATAATTATCTTTAATATTTTTTATTTTAGCTTCATTCTCTTTGGTTGCTTTGAAATTTTTAATTTCCATTTGTAAAGATTCTATAAACTCTGGCCATCTCGTTATTTTAATCTGAGAAAATATTACATCAAAAAATTCCTCAAGTGTGTACTCTTGATGACATTTTATTAAAGGGTTAACACCTTTCAACGCTGGTAGCTGAATATATGGTTCTTCTTTGTTATAATTGATTCTAACTAATTCAGTTGATGAGTTATACCGATCAAAGAAATTAGCTTCTTCGATTGGTTGATAAAATTTAGGGGTAGTTGCATATAAAAATATTATTAATTCAACGTTTAAAGGAAGTATGTATTTTGATGGCGTTTTAATTGTAATTTTTGTTTGTTCACTTATGGAAGTATGAGCAACGTTAGTTAGACCAACATACCATTTCTCATTAGGATCCAAATTTATAGTGTTAGGAAGTTTAACCGTGAACCTCGATAATGAATTGTTTGGGTAATATTTTAAAGAACTGTTACTTAAAAGAGTTACGTGTGTGAAATTATCCATCACTGTTCTCATTAATAACTAATAAATTAATAAATAAAAACACCGATTTTATCCTTTATATAACTTTTTATTTTTATAATTTTTATTTCATTCTTGTCCAAGGATGTTTTCGTAAGCGTTCTTGTTCACTACGTTTTATTGTTTGAACTGTTAACGTACGTTCACTTTTCCTCTTAGGTGGGTCCTGAGATGATTGCATTGATCCTGGTTTTGGAGGCTGAAGATCTTTCCGGTTTTTAAAAATATATTTTTTTGTTGGAACAGAGATTGTTGCACCGTCTTTCATTTCAAATGTTCTGTACATGTTAGAGTCTGAAGAAGCTCTTTCCCGCAAAATTTCTTTTGGATCAATATACTCCTCAGAAACAATCCTATCATCATCATCACCATCATCATCATCATCACCATCATCATCATCATCATCACCATCAAATACACCGTCATTATTTTCAAATATTTCTTCTGTGTCTAATTGTGTAAAATCTGGTTTAGTTTTTTCATCAACATTGGTGTACACCTCTTCAACTTTAGGTATATCAGTTTGTGTACCAATATCAAAGCCTTCTGATGATGAATCTGTATTTGCTTCTTGGTCTGTATAAAAAATTCTTTTAGTTTGAACTCCCACTCCTTGAACATGACGTATTGCTGGTTGATGCCAATTAAATTTATTCTTATAAGCATTTTTTCTTTTCATTGATGAATATGTTAATAAGTTCTGCCTATATAGATGCCACTTATTCAAATCAGTTAGTTTGTTGTTATGTAGAATTGATTTCATATTTTTATCTAATTCCGATAGTTTACTATCATCAATTAAATATTTTTTAATTTTTTCGAAAATTTCTGGTTGTATAACAATCATCCGTTGTAAATTACTCATGATGACTGATTAATTATTTGGCCTATCAATCCTGATAAAATAGTACCGATTAAAACGGGTAAGAATCCACCTTTTTGTACAAGAATTTTACGCTTTGAAGAGAGACCCAGTTTTGGACAAGCCAAGCTGCGAAGTTCTCTTTTATACTTTTTTAATTTTGTTTTACACTGTTTAGAAATTCTATTGTTTCCATTTAATGTGTTCAGTGATATTTCACATAAAGTTTTTATAACTTCCGGGGGACAGACCTTAAGTAGCGCTTTTCTCGTTTGTGGGTTACACTTTTTTAGCACATGTAGAATATGTTTGTTTGCCTTCAATCGTTTCATTTTTTATACACACGTTTTTATTTTCAAATAAAATAGTTGGACAATAACATGTAAAATAATCTTTTTTTAAGATATCTGTACGGAAACGAAATAAATCATTGGCTGACTGTGTTAAATCAAATAGTAAATAACCGTGAGCTCTCGAAGTAGCCTCGTTATATACCCTCATAAGTTCTGCTGTGTTTTCAGGGTATATTTGTCTTGCTAGAGAACAAATCTGAGATCTATCTCTGGGATTTTTAAAAACTACCAGATATTTACAATTTAAAGAAATATCTCGACAATATTTTGCTTGGTGAAACACATTCTGAGTTACTAAAATAACTGACAAATTATTATGATGTGAACCTTTGGTAAAAAGTTCGCAAATATTTTTATTATAAGCTTCTGTCATTAGATCATCTAATATTATGATACTTCCGTCTTCACAATTTTCAAAAGTGTCTGGGATATTTTTTATAATTTCTATCTGATTTGTTTCATAGATATCTTGTGGTATCGCTTTTGAGTTTCCATTACACCATACAATTTTATTTACTTTTCTACCATCATTCAAATGTTTTAATAAATTTATAACGAAAGTAGTTTTTCCACACCCTGATGGTCCCGCAACCATCATTGTAAACGGTCTAACAATATACATTATTCTAATGTATTATACAATAAATGCGTACCCTTTTATAACTTTTTAATAGAACATAATTTTACTTTCGTCAAAAAAAAAGATGATATACAGATAAAGTTGATAAAATAAAAAAATTATGATCAAGATTTCAAAGCCAAGGTTAAATTATAAAATATTAATACATATAACGTACTATCCAATTTCAATTATGCAATTTTTTTTTCTTATCTTCTTTTCTTACTTTATGCTGATTACATTTTACAGTTTTTATTTATTGTACGTTGAACTAGTTTTTTTTCAATGTCAAGGTAAAATTATAAAATATTATTATAACTTTGTAGTATCCAATTTCAATTAAAAAATAAATATTATTCGTCTAAGTTACAAACCATGTTTACAGAATATACATAAACTTTGAAATGTGACATCTACAGATAAAGTTTTAAAAAATAACAATATACAGTTGAATACTTGATTTTGGATAAATTCATATAGAGTTTTAGTTATCGTGGTTGATAATAAAACTGTATATTGAACCAAGTTACAAACCATGTACATAAAATAAGCTTTTAAAGTGACATCTACAGATAAAGTTGGAAAATAATAATAATTTACAGTTGAATACCTGATTTTAGATACATTTATATAGAGTTTTAGTTATCGTGGTTGATAATAAAACTGTAAGAAATGTGCACCATCTATCGAAAAGTTAATTAATATTAAAAAGTTCAAAGCTTAAAGTTTATGACTGTGCTGCCATCTAACAAAATGTCTTAAAAAAATATTGTACAGTTAATGTACAGTTGAACAACGGATTTTTAATAAAATTATATACTTACGTTTACATTTTATATAGAGATTTAATTATCGTGGTTCTACTGTAATCTTCATATAAAAAAACATATGTAATCGTTTGTGTTGTTGTAATTTACATATAAAAATCCACCCCATTTGGGGTGTTCCAGGACATACGCTTTTACACTACTTTAGCGGTTATTGAAAATGATTTTGATGTTATTATTTTAACTGAAACATGGCTTTCTTCTGATATTTTAAGCGCTGAATTATTTGGGACCGAGTATGTTGTTTTTAGATGTGATCGCGTGTTTTCTCGTGGGGGTGGCGTCCTGGTGGCGATAAAATCGTGCTTTAGTAGTAGTATGATTAACATCAATTATGCTGGTGAGTGTGAAGTCATTTGGGTTAAATTTAAGGTATTCTCACAGAATTTTGTAGTTGGCGTTCATTACATTACTCCTGGTTCAAATTTGGACCGATACAAAGAGCATTGTAATATAATCACGAATACTGTTGCAAGCTTGGATGAGAACACATTTGTATTAGTTTTTGGAGATTTTAATTTACCCCATTTGTCTTGGACACAACATTCTCATGGTATGCTACCCAGTAACTCTTTTTCTGCTATTGAATCACGATTTATTGACACCATGTCGTCATTAGATTTAATACAAATCAATAATGTATATATAGTCCAGTCATTATAGGGGGTTCACTTCGGAAAATCGAGATACCCAGTATATTATTACATGAAAACTTGTATTTTGGCATCCTAAAACTATTCTTAAAATTCGAAAATAATTGGATGGCCGCAAGTTTTAAAATCAGGGGTCAAAGGTCACAAAAATCGATTTTTTCTACTTTTTTTGCAAATATCTCGGTTTCTATGGGTTTTACGCTAACTGTATTCATTATCAATATTGTAGAGAATTAAATTCTCTACAACTTTTGTATTTAACATTTTTTCATACCTCGAATTGTTTTCGAGATAGAGGGCGGAGAGCGCGCGGTCAAAGAATCATGTGAGGTCAACTGATAGTCCCGATCAAAAACTTGTAATATTAAGGTTATAAATTATTGTTAAATATATAATTATCATTATTTATTAACTTTTTTATTAAATTCAATCTTTTTTAGAGAAATAGAGAATGGCTCGCAAGTTGATGTTGTTTTCACAGACTTTAAAAAGGCATTTGATAGAATCTCTCACGAGATTTTGTTATCTATATAGCAGAAAGCCGGTGTTCACTCACACTTGTTGTTGTGGTTAAAATCTTACCTATGTGACAGCAAACTGTTTGTCAAATTTAATGATTGTCTTTCTAGCGAGTCTAAACAAACGTCTGGAGTTCCCCAAGGCAGTCATTTGGGCCCGTTGTTGTTTTTATTGTTTATCAATGATGTTGTTACCTGCATTCATGCATCAAAATTTCTGTTGTATGCGAATGATATGAAAATATTCATTAAAATTGATAGTGTACACGACTGCGAACGTCTACAGCATGATTTAGATAGATTTTTCGTCTGGTGCGAACTCAATAGATTAGAACTAAATATTAGAAAATGTAGAATTGTGAGCTTCCATAGAAAGAAAAATCCAATTGTGTTTAACTACACATTGAACAATATTGTCATTGATCGTGTTACTAAGCTTATGGACCTCGGCATTTTTCTCGACGATGGCCTGGCGTTTATCCAACACACCGAGAAGATAATAAATAAATCCAACGCGATGATGGGATTTATGTTTAGAACCTGTAAGGATTTCAAAGATTTGTCTACGTTTAATACAGTTTATACAACTTTAGTAAGATCACAAGTTGAATATTTGCCAATTATCTGGGACCCTCAATATGATATTGAAATTTATGATGTCGTTTAAAAAAATAATTTATGATGTCGTTGAAATTTATTGTCTCGTTTTTGCCTCCTTCTAAGTAGTCAAGTTCATATTTCTTATAGTGATCGATGTAATTTATTTCAGTGCTTCCACTAAATCGTAGACGATCCATTAGTTCTGCTTGTTTCATTTTTGATTTGTTGAATGGCAGTATTGCCTCTGCTCAGTTGTTGTCTAACCTTGATTTTCAGGCAAGGAACCTAAATATTAGAAATCGTTCGTTATTCCTACCTCAATTTCTCTGGACTAATTACGGAGCTAATAATCCTATGGATATGGCTATTAATAACTTTAATGATTATTATACGGAGTTTGATCTCAATATAAGTAAAAGCGAATTTAAAAATAGAATTAACGGTTTGTTTTAACTATTCTGTGATATCGCTATTTTTTATTGATGTATCACGTTGTTTTGGTTTTGTTGTAAATCTTAACTTTTAATATGTAATTGCAATGTACTTAATCAGTTTAATATTAATTATGTTGATCTTAAAATAAATAAATATCTCCATACTACCAGCATCCTCGTATGTGAAATGATCCGAACCCACAAACAATATCCGAAAAATAAAAGCCGACAATTTATACATTCATTTAATTATCTATTTATTCACTTTATTATCTAAATGAATCATCAACTTAGGGCCCGAATCCCTCAACCGCACCCGCACGCCATACAACACTCAAGCTACCATACACACCCCATACACCCAGAGTCAACTAAACTACCAGTATGTTCATCCTTTTTAATTGAACTAGTAATTGTTGGATTTATTACTTGAAAATGCTTGAACAATGGTCTTCTTAGGCCGGTCCTTAATATCAACTCTTCATCTCTATCTTGTTTACGATAATTTACATTATCACACCTATTACTGCCACCCTTCAACCACTTATCTTGACTTCGTGAACTCGTAGCTGGATTTTCCAAACGATCAACATAATTAGTATTAATGCTTCTGATGTTGGCATTGATTTTCCGTGTCTTCAGATTCCGTATCTATAATTCCATCAGACGCCTGTCATTCCACGACTTCCTAAAAACCAAACTACCTCGCATCGGGAAATATTAAGAACTCAGCCAAAAACTCTGCGTCCGTCTATCTAATTATTAACTAACTTTCTAAGTTTAATTATGTAGTAACAACTGCATTCTGAAATAACATTTATTGTTTGATGGGTCTGATTTCTGGTCACTTCTAAAATCGTAATTATTATTAATTTAAATTCCACTTAACAGTTATAAAACAGTAGCTCATAGAAAAGACCTAACATAATAAATATAATTAGTCTTAGCTACTTATTTAAATGGTTTTCGCCATTCTGGTCCCTGTCCCAACTTGAAACTATAATTTAGCCCAAACTACTATTATAAATAAAAATTTCCGCGAACCTGCCAAAATTGTGAAATATTAAGTCCGAACTGAAGTGCCTGCAAATCCACAGAAGACAAAAATCAAAACAAACCCAATTTCTAAACCAACTACATCCGTTGGATGCTTAATGTTTCCAGAAATCCGGTCATGTTTCTCACGTGTTTCTAAACTAAAACAAATTAATCGATTATTTTATTGCGGCATCATATTTAATAACCAACTGGTTCGTTTCCTATTCTATGAGACTTACATATATCCTAGTTTACTTCATAATTAATAATTTATTTACAAATCAGCCCGAAACTCCCTAAAAATAAATTAAATTGGGCATCTAAATTGTCAGGACAGCAAATTAATTACTAAATTTGACAAACCTTAAAATAATAACACGCACAGATTATGAATTGTATCATAGGTCTTCCAGCGTAACAATACCCCACGCAGCTTCAATCTTGCACGAGGTACATATATCTAAGACTTGAATAGTTAATATTTTGTTATTATAGTGTTATACATACATATATGATAAAGTGATAAAGATAGAGGTTGGTTCAAGAAAGCCCAATGCCAAAAACCACCAATCCGCTAGATGCTTGAAGATTCTGGAAGGTTGAGACAGGTTCCGCGGGGCTTCCTAAAAATCGAAGTCGAAATTGAAATTTTGATTAATTAGTTATTTCTAAACTTTACTTACTTGAGTAAAATATCAACTTTGACGTCCAAATGGAATTACGATGACATACAAACTGTAATTGCGCAAGTTTATCGCTCCGACGAAACCCACCGAGCCATTGTCATTTGTCGTCGCTCGAACCTTTTCATGTCTGTCAACTGGTACCACATTAATCAATATCAACTCGCAAAACCAAGTGCATCCAACGTATCCACTCCAGTGGCAAGCACTACCATTATACATGAAGAATACAATTTTCTCATTCCTACTTTTTGGTGGAAGGAAGCCATTCAAACAATGATTCACTTGCTTTGCTCAAACGGATCCTCAAACTAAATCAAAATGGAACAACACAGCCCTTATACCGAAATAATACAAACGGGTTCCTTTAGCATGCCATATTGCACCTGCAGTCAATCGACTTGCTATTTGTATTAACTGCTTTGAAATGAATAACCTGCGAGCACCAGGCGCATCTCGTTTTTGCTGCTTCAGATGCAAACCACAACACCCATCTCTGCTGCAAGTCCTCGCTTAAATGAGTTTCAAACAGAATGATCTCTCATTCTCTTCTCTTCCACTATAATTTCAACAATAGCGCCACCTTTAGCCATCTACAACACTGGACTGTTCAACAATTAAATTTAGTGGCTCAAATTTTACCAAATATCGCAAGCTATAGCTTGCAACAAAATAGTTTGCGGCTAACTAACCTCATCTATAAAACACGAAACTTGTACTTGTTTGAATCGAAGCTGGGGAGGTCACTGATTTTATTCGCGTGATTATTCATTTCCAGATATAGGGATAACAAGTGACGTGACAGCTAACTTTAACATATATCCACGCAGTTGCTGAAATTTTGGAACCACTTTCTATAATTTTCTCGATTGAAATTCAGAAATTTTGATTTCGTAAATAAGCAACACAATTAGCTACTCACCCTATAAATATAAACTGGTATAAATTATGAGTGTTCTAATTTGTACAGTCAGACCAAAAATTCGCACAAATGATTTAAACCGAGTCTATAAAACGGGAAAAAATTCGTATCCTCCGTTCAATCCATTTTAATTTTGTGTGTTTGCGTGTTGTACAAAGTCAGTCAGTCAAAAAAAAAATAAAAAAAATCCAAAAAAAAGTTTTATTTAATTAACGAAACATCAAAATGAGGCAGTTACCAGAAATCCAACTAAATCCATCAGAATCTATGGAAAAATTTGATCACCTAATAAAAAATCTGGTCATTAAAATAGCATGGGAACAATGTCAAAATTTAGTATTTGGTAAAGTGAAAGATTTGAACACACAGCGTATCATACAAAAAGTGTATGATGGTTGCCATGCAACATCAGCACTAACGGAGTTTATAGTTGACACGTTTTTCCCAATTATGACTGATGGAAATTTTGTGTTAGATGATACACCGATTTCAGTCGAAGATGATCCTGTTTTACATAAAATTCAATCACTTGGACGATTATCTAATAAACTTACACGACGTATTTATATCTCAGCCAAACTTGAAGCGATGTTCATCCCAAAAGAATCTATTTTGGGATATGTAGTGAATTTTGTTCGAATCGTGGGATTAATACCATACTTAAATGTATTAGATCTTAAGGAAAGTAATAAAAATATAAAAGGGATTAAAACCTTACTTAAATGTATAGGAGATCGTAAGAATAGTGATTAATATTAAAAGTAAAAAAAAATTATTTAAGTAATTTGTAATAAAATATATTTTCAACGTCGTATACGATTTCATTCAACAGAGAAGTGTTTAACGCACATATAATTACTGTTTTTCGTTTTTATTCTGTTCCATCACAAATAATTTGTTTACGTCATTCTCATCGAACCGGTTCTAGTTATTTCAGTTTATAATTTGTATACAGCGTGGTTCCATTTCACTATCTGATTCACTTTTTTATTTAAGATGATCGCATGAGATTACTTTAAAATTGTTGTGTTTCTTATTGCATAAAATATTTGGTTAAATCGCCATTTTCTTGCTTTTCATTTCAAGGTAAGTAAGATTTACTCCAAATTCCAAAATATCATCGATAAATATTTAAATTTGGTATATGTATATTGAATTTAAGCATTGAACTTTGGAGAAGATTTAATATTGCCTGATAAAGTGACATCCGCAATGTGTTAATGCACCCAATTCCGTTCCTTTTGAAGTTGAGGGATTGCTAACATTTTGCTTAGGTACAGATGGACGGCTTCTGCATTTTGATATTCTAAGATAAAGGTAAGTTAAAATAGCCACCACAAGCACGAATAATAAACCTACCTGTATCTTTTACCTATATTCATGATCTTTATCATGCCACAAATCGTGGGGACGTCCTACATCCAATGAGAGAAGTCTCAAAGCCGGATTGACAGGTCTAAAGGCAACAATATCAACGCGTTTGAATTTTTGAATTGCATTGCTTTGACAAATTATAACTGTTTCAATGCTTTTCATAGGATTTACGCAAATTATTCAAGACAAATGGATACTGTCCAAACATCATGAAATATGGTGAGCGATCATTAGTTTCATTTGTCAGTATACCGACTTCACCCAGTAACAATGCGCATCCTGCACGATCTGTTCTTTGCCGGTATCCATTCTTATAATTAAACTTGCAGTTTTAGGTTTCAGCTAGCAAGATACCCAGAAAGTTCTCTTTGTCCTATTAACCACTTCAAACTTGCGTGACCCGCATGATAATGGTAAAAGGGTAGCTTTCTACTTATTGCCTGAATTTCCCAACTTTTAATTCAGCGGCAAAACACTCCAATGTGCTGCTGGGAGACTTTTGGAAGAAATAAAAAACATCTGACCTAAATCGGGATTGCTGAGAAGAGGAGCAGTAGATTGAGCCAGTTTTAACTTTTCAAAGGACATCTGGACCATGTCATTCCACTCAAATTTTCGTTTTTTTTTTAATATATTGGTAATCTGACGTTTTTAGGAGTAGGGTACTCTACTCAACAACACAAGATTCTCATCGAACGTTAGGGGATAAGTTAAATTAGAGAAAACGGAATGGTATGTATAATCGTCAAAAATCGATCCAAATACAAATTTTGCATTAGGCTTGGAACGAAGTGCAGAGATAAATAATTTGTTCGGCCAGCAAACGTTATTGGTATTATTACAAGGCCAATTATTTGTTTGACAGCCCTGTTGGCGGTCTTAATCTTCCTTCGAAGGAAGATGACGGAAATGAACAGTAGGATGTTGGGAACAGGAGGACCAACACATTGACACCGCTATCCAATAAACCTCTTAGCTTCTTACCAAGTGACGAAGTGTCCTATTTGTCGATAATTCCAACAATCCCGACAAACAAAAATCAACCGTAACCTAATTTACAGTTCCAAGTCGGTTAAATGTATAATGTAAAATATTAAACTTAAACCTAAAAAAAGTACGAAATACAGCCGATTTTATGTAAAAAATATAAAAACTCACGATTGATAAACGATTGATAAACGATAAATAATTTGAGTTTGATTTAGTTGAATATAATTCACTAAGTCGATACACTTTAGTTTTACATATAATGTAAAAATTTAGAGTTGATTTACCAAATCGAAAATACAGTGAATGTCATTTACATTACAAGTAATACATTGCCTATAAAAAAGCCGAAACATTTACATAATATTCAGACAATTGGTTAAATTTCGTAATGATAAATGAAAGAACAAAAAAAAAATACACGATGCATTAATCGTTTAAAGTTCGTCACAAAATTATCGATGAGTATAATAACCGCTAAATAACCGGTCGCTATGTAAGGTGGCGCTAAACTTTTACCACGTTAATTGTGATAGTATTTAACCGACAAAAGACTGATAAACCACATATCGGTTTTTAGTCAGTCAACAAGCACTGTCCAACGCCTAACTAATTCTGGTTCCTGTGTACTATTTTGCGAACAAACAAATCAGATAATAAAATCGGTTTTTAGTATTATAATTGAACCAGGATTTGACCAACCAAAACACCGCTAAATGACCGATCGGTCTTCGTTCAGTTAATAAACACCGCCTAAGGTCTTACAAATCGTGGTTATCCTATAATACTTGAGGAAACGAGTGTCCAACCAAAAACTGCTTGGTCCCTCAGTCCCTCATCGGTTATTTTATATTACTTAAATCGTAAATTGTTTTTCGGGAATGTTTAATTATTTGACTTTCAATTGGTGGGGGTAAAGCTCTTTGTGTTTGTGAGGTTTGGTTCGACGCAATAGCGTTAAGCGCTGTTTATTGTAGTATGGTATTATTAAGAAAACACGGATTTTAAAGAGAATAATCCATACATTGGTGAGGTTGTATTGATGAACTGAAATTATGATTGCAGTTTTGATAAGATGCTGAATTTTGTAAGCCGCTATGATTATCTGAGCTGTAGTTTATCGATTTTGAAACTAACTGAACATAATTTGTATATTGGTAACGTAACTCTGGCGTAACTGGTAACGAGTCTCCGTGACTCGCTGTGTAGTTATGGTAAAATTCGGTTCTGTGTCCAAGCATCCTCGTATACGACGCTTTGATGAATCAGTTCAACGAGAGTCTTAAACTGCGCAACAGCCAAACTCTATTCACCTTCATACCATAATAGCAAAGTACAATCATACAGGTATACGTACCGTCGAACCATCATAATCTTAAACAATCATTCCATATTACAATGTTTCCATTATACCATCATATTAGTATCAATGGGTTCCTTTAAACCATCATACACTCATACCATCGTACCATAATAAAGCCGAACCATCACACAATGATGTATATCATACCATCAATCAACCAAACCTTCATTACTTCGTACCATCGAATCATTATATAATCAAACTATCAGGCCATGATGTCACAATCCCATCCAACAGTCATACCAATATACCGTCATATCATCACACCATCATACTATCACACCTTCATACCATGGTACCATTACACCATCGTAAAATCGTAACATAATACTATCATACTGTCATATCATCATCCATCGCAGATGTCAAATTTCACTAATATCCGTTAAGAAATAGCCAAGTATTCCGTCCAAATTGGCCATATTCCAGAACTTCATCTAAAAATCATTTTAGATTCCATTTACAATACACATGGTTAATTTCATCATAATCGGTTAAGAAATATCTAAGTTCCATCCCATACTTCGCCATATTCCAGGATTTTGTCTAATTTCCATTGAAAATGCTAAATCACATCAAAATCGGAGTTTTGAATTTTTCAAAATATTTTTATATTTAAATTCGCCTAAATATATGTATGAATACATACGCCCAAATGTCATCATTTGTTTCTTTACGTAGATTGAAGTGCTACGTATGTATAGTCAAAAAACCAACAAAAATGTTTATAAAGGGTGTTCAAATTTGAGGTATCTTTTTAAATATTCCGCCATTTATATTTTTTGTACTATTAGAGTACCATATGTTATTTGACAGATGACAAGTACCTGAACAAACTTATTTTAAATATGGTGAAATTTATTCAGATGTTGGAAGAAAATTTCATTGATAAATTTAAAGAAACTGGTTCCGTTCAAGATCAAAGAAGCAGCATTAATTATCGTAGTAGTCGTCCAAGTGAAAATATTGCAGCTGTTAGAACAAGTGTTGCTGAAAAGCCAAGGACATCAATTATCGATATCGAGAGATGATTAGAAATTTGTTGTGGAGTCAATTGGAAGATATACATATGCAGAATATGTGGTTTCTACAGGATAGTGGAACTTGCCACACAGCCACGGAATCAATCAATCTTTTGAAATAGAAGTTTGATAATCGAATAATTGTTCGAAAAACAGACGTGAATTGGCCACTAAGATCATGCGATTTACGCCATTGGATTTCTTCCTATGGAGTTTCTTGAAGAGTAAATTTTATCCGGATAATCCTCAAACTGTTCAACATCTTAAAGACAAAATCATCGAGCAAATATCACTAATTAAACCATCACTATGCGAAAAAGTTATACAAAATGTTGTTAAAAGATTAACATAGAGTATACTAGAGCTAGCAGAGGAGGTCACTTGAACGACATTCTTTTTCATTATTAACCGGAACCAATAGCCGTCTTCCAATGGTAAAAATGTGCTACTTGGAAGTACTTGTGAGTAGATAACCGATTTTGAATAGTTGTTTAGTATTAACGATTGGAGGATCGTGAGAACCACGTACAGGAAAAATTTGGAGCTGAACGAGCTATCCCAATTTGACGTTTAAGATATTATGGAATGTCATTTAAGGATAGCTTGCTTAATTTTTAAATTTTCTGTTAGTTCCGGCGCTTTGCGAACATTTACAATTGTCAATTGACACTAGGTAACCTGCCACAAAAGATTTGTAAGACACAATTTTTGATCGCTGTAAAATCTTATTTAAAATTAAAGAATAAAAGAATATTTAAATATTTTTGTTAAAAATATTTTCTTCAAACTTGATAACAATTACACTGAAGAATTAGCTATCTCATTTTGTCTTATAAAACACTTTCCAAAATATAATCAGAGATGTCACTGAAATCAATTTACCTAGTGTCAATATTAAAGACGATAAATAAAATTAGATTGAAAATATGACAAAAAATTGGACTTGTAATAAAGGAAAAGCATTGATATTTAAATCCATTTTTCACAAAAATGTAACATCAACAACAAAATAATTGTATATTAAATTCGACATTTTACATTACCAAAAAATAAAAAACTCTCGAAAAATATCGTTAAAGTTCTAAAAGCCATCTATTGGAATTATCGCAACTAAAATCCAACTAGCGCAAGTTTTATGGGTAACTATACTTCTATTTTCTACACCACACTGATGTCGCCGTATACAAACACGGCATACAATATAAAACTCACTGACACACCGACACAGGTCAATTTACATTTGTTTTATAGTATCTGTCACTTAAGCGATTAGCATGTCTTATATAAGCACATTTGTGTTGGTTTTGGAATAGTCATACATACGTAGATATTTTATTATGTATATTGTTTTAGTTCAAGCAACACTTAATTCGATTTTTAAAAATATTCTGGAAAGTCACTCCGAAATTATTTTTTGATGCAGAGTGCTACCTGAATATTTCATTTTGCTCATAAATCGCCACCCATACAACATGAAAATGTGCTCTAGTTATAAATACCTCTGTGATTATCTATAAATAACCCCACTACAGGTGGATCTTTAGCGTATAACAGATTTATAAATCAAGGATTCAGTCCTTGCGTGCAAAAATGTTGTTTCGCATCTGAATCCCCACATAAAGTTTTCAACTTTTACTTGTATTTGTCTTTCAAAACATCAAGAACGCATTCTCTGAAGGACCTCCAAATATCTTTGGCATATATAACGATACTCAGCGTCAAACACTAATCACTCGGAACATTATGTAACACAAAATAAGTTCTTGCATAATTTCTAAAGTTGCATAATAATGTAACATCAAGCAAGCACCTCCACTCTAAAACTGGAATATATTGAACCATAGAGAAGCCAAGCAACATATACAATTAAAACCCTCACTCCAAAAAGACTTGAATAATCTGTTAACATCGAAACGTCTTGAAAGTTTTGGAAAATGGCGTCCTGTTAGAAAAATTTTAACATATAGTAAACCAAAGTCAAGCAATCCGAAGCAATATTAAAAAATGTTCAACCTTTATTGGCTAGCCCTAAAATATGTGATTTTAAAAAAAATCTAAACACCGAAAAATTTTCAAAATATGAAGATAATTCGTAAATCATCTTTTGAATAACCCCAAAATCAGAGTTTCCTAGACGCCAATACTATTACCTGTCACTGACCCTCAAAATAAACATCGAAGCTCGATTAACGTTGACATTTCTATATCATTATAACTGTGATGTATTTGTCGACAAAACCACACCGACACATTTTTGGAGAGGAAATACCCTTCTCTTACACTGCCTAATATACAAAAACCACTACAAATCTTTGACTAAACTTTTAGTTATTCTGTTCGACTGCGACCCGGAAAATAGCTAATGTTCATTCTGTGCGCAAGAAGGGCAGAAAAGCCGCTTTGAATGGTCACTCGTCAGCTATTGCCTCTGTCCTTTCCCAGGTGCTGTCAACAACAATCCATTTCTTCTGATGAAATAGCTGGAAGAAACCCCTAACAATTTAGATCCAGAATCGATCGGTGATTTAACTAACCGCGCAACCAACAAGGCACAAGAATTTTAAATACCAGTTGAGAGCAACTGGACTTCCTAGTAGGTTGGTTTCTTGGATTCTTTTTTTTTTTTTGCCACGCCATCCAAGTAGTGCAGTGGATCCAAGTAGTTGGTGTTCCTCAGAGATCCGTCCTATTATTAGTATTAAAGATTTGTCACCATGTACCTATAAACACGTTATAAAATTTGTACACCAAAAAGTAAAAACAAAAAAATATTTTACGTTTGTATATGTTTATAATGATACAGTGGCGTAACCAGGTACCTGCAGCACACGCAACTGCTGGGGGGGGAGGGGGAGGGGGAGGGAGGCCACGGTTATTGGGGCCCCGAGATTTACCAAGCGGTCGAATATTAGTTCAAAAATAAGATTAGATAGATGGTAGCTCAGATTAAGCTTAAAGTAGACCACCCTTTCAAAATTGTAGAACGGGACATTTCTAGGAAATTTGTACAGAAAAGGCTGTGGTATAGTTTTTAGAGCAAGAATAAATCGTTCTGATTCCATAGAAATAAAAATGGCTTTCGTCCAGAACATTAGCCAGGAAACCAACATATGCAAGCGTTCTCAGTGGTAAATCCTCAAATGCTGAACCTAACCTGAATAACTGTATGCAACTGATGATGCAGTTAATGACAACAATGCAAAATATGCTACAAGCAATGCTGCAAAATCAAACCATTAGCATCCAGAAACTTGAATATCTCTGATAAATTATCTGAAGATATGTCACTGGAATGCAAACGGTATAAGCCAACACAAACTAGAATTACAACATTTTCTTGCAAAATACGAGACTGATCTTACCTGAAATCCATTTAACCGATAAACATAATTTTAGAATAAATACGGTTACAAAGTCTATGATACTAAATATCTCTTGGGCAGAAGTCGAGGAGGAACTGCCATATATCATTATAAAAAATCGGATTTGCCATTATGTTCTGAATGAGTATAGCACTGAAGAAATTGAAGCAACCTCTGTATGTGTGTTGATGTTATAAATTCAAGACACATTACATATGGTAAAACTGAAGGTATAATGGCTGAAATGAAACTTCCGTCCATGACAATTCTAATAATAGTATGTTACCAATCCCCCGCCTGCTATATACAAACTGACATGGATCTTTCCAAAAAATGCTATCCTTTTTTGTATTACGATATAGTCAATTCGTAATAGGCGGTGACTTCAATTTTAATATCCTTGACAGATCGCACAAATTTCATGATTTTTTAAAAGCAAATAGCCTTTTATCAGTTCCCTTTTTACCAACTCGTGCCCCATCGTGGCTAGGTCAGTTTATTGTTTCTATTCCGGATCAGGCTAAAATTTTGGGGTTCAAACAATACTCTATGCCACATTATATCTGATCTTGATTTTCTACTCATCTCCTATAAAGTAAAATCCAAACGTGTCAAAATTCGGAACAAGCTAATATACGACTATAATAACATACTTAGATAATGCTGCAATCTCTTATTGCCTTATGGGCGCTGATTGGGGTCAAATGTATTCGACCGATAACATTAATTCTATGTTTCACTTATTTTATGAGTGCTTATACTCTATTCATGATAACTGGTGTCCCGGTGAAACGAACACCGGATGGCCAATCTGCAGCTCCTTGGTTTAATTTTAAAATTGCTAATAGAATGTTACATCATGATCTGGCCTTTGCTAAATTTCAGAAAACTTCCGATATGAAGTACCGCAAAATATTCCAGAACGAACGAAATTGTGTTAAGGCGGGGTTTGAGTTGCATTCGTTCTTTCGTTCTGAATTTTTTTTTAATCAATCGTATTCCTTAAAAATGACATTATTTTTCGTTCGTATTATCGGACAGATATCAGTTGTCGGCTCCGCAACGTATTCCTTCTGGTGTTTTCCAGAGAAGTCTCCTTAGGCCATTATTATTCTCCCTATTTATCAATGATTTACCACAGGTTTTGAAATATTCGAAATGTCATTTGTATGCAGATGATTGTAAAATTTACCTCGGGGGCGTTAAGGATAATATCTCTGAAACCTTTAATAAAATTAATAATGACTTATCCAACATATTAGGCTGGTCTATATCTATTGGAATTTCAATGAATATTTCAAAGACGCAAGCGATCTTCATTTCAAAGCGTAATTTTTCAGTCATCCCAAATATTTACATTGATAATAAGATAATTCCATTTCAAAACCACATTAATAATTTAGGCATTTGTATTAACAATTGATTCACGTGGGATTCCCAGACGTAATTTAAAACGTTAGTAATTCCCCATGTATTGTATTGTGGATTTCTTTACTTGAGCTGTGATTGTAACTCGAGGGAGATTTTGCAAGTTACTTTAAACAACATAGCCAGATACGTCAACGGATTAAGAAAATATGATCATATCTCTATGCCAAGTTTAGAGAATTATTTGGTTGCACAATGACTCAATTTTTTTATTATAGATCATTATTACTCCTCTATAAAATTATCATTAATGAAGTTCCTGTTTATTTATACAATAAAATAAAATTGATTCAGCTCGAAATAGCAACATAATACTGCCGGTCAACCATTGCAATGTGAACACGCACTGTGCTAACCAATTTCCCGCCGATTTCAGTTAAACTCAACAAATTTTCTTTTTCAAAATATAATTTATGTATTTCTTCCAAATTACTGATTATTTGTGACACGATTCATTATTTGACGTCTCTTTATATACAAAATAAGTGCGCTCTATACGGAGAACGCATGAGTAAGTTTTATACAAAATGCTTAATACTAATTCAATATAGATGGCAGTAACGTAAGTGAAGATACAAATTAACAAGTTTAATTACTATTACATAGATGGCGTTAATTCAAGACAATTTAAATTTAATACAACTAATACAAATTAGATTGCATTAAGCCAAGACAACTTTAGGTAATTTCAAATATTAAAAACTAGATGACATTCTTAAATAAATACAAAATTGTACATTATAACGTTCAATTGTGTATTTCAGATGATCACCATTACGGTGGCCGTAACATCCTGGCCGGCTAAACGAACAAGATGACCCCATAGTGGTTCCCGTTACCATGTCGAATAATTCCTTTAGCTAATTCCAATACAACTAGGCGGTACAACATGCTCTTTTCTTATACAAATTTTCATAATCAACATCCAGCATTTTCTCTAGGATACTGGGAAAACCTTAGGGAAAACTTCCATTAAAAAACCCTAAGGAAACCAGCATCAGATGTGATTGCTTCTTTCTCCATCGTCTGCAGCACGTCACACACTGATATACTATGCTGCGTAATAAAACTCTACATCGAAAAATCAAATACTTATTTAGCAAATATTGCGTACAAAGTTGCGCTCCCCCATGACATAAATCTCTATGCGCCTTTTCGACTATTCTTCTAACTAAAGTACCTTTGTGATCTAAAATAATTGGCTTCCGCTGTGCCAACGGTAACTGTCCCTTGTCCAGTCTTCCAGTAATCCTTAGTAATCCCTGCTTGTCCATCCATGGAGTCAACATCCACAATCGGCTAGTCTTGGATATTCCAGCCTTACTAAGTAGCGCTTTATATTCGGCGTCAGTCGTGGCACAGAACCTACTACCTTGCTTCTTGTAACACCTTCAATGTTGCTGCTTCCCAGAGCTAGCAGTTCCTGATTTATATGATGATATTTCATATGATGTCCTTTTCTCCATTAATTCAATTTCTTGATCGCCATGTTCGACCGTCGTCAGCCAGACACAGTCTAATCTCACTGGTGGTTTACATTCCGTCTCAATCTGGATATTAATCTCTTTGTTGCTCAGTTTGGGAGGCCAATATGGCCACTTCTCATTACTCTCTCTCAGCATAGCTGGTCCTCTCCACCATAGCTCGTTTCTTAACAGATTTTCCACTTTTATCCCACGAGATATTAGATCGGCAGGGTTTTGTTCCGATTTGACATAACGAAATTGCTCTAATGCTGATTTCTTGAGTATCCTATCAACTCGATTTGCCACAAATGGTTTCAATTCATTAATAGGCTCTTTCAACCAATGTAACACTATTTCTGAATCAGTCCAAATATAAATTGGCGCTCCCCCAAACATTGTTATCTCCTTTATCTTCCGAATTAATTTACAACTTAGCTCAACCACACATAGCTCCAATCTCGGTATTGTCACTAATTTTATAGGAGCTACCCTACTTCTTGAACACAATAACCTGGCACTCCACTGCTTGTTAATACACACTCGTACATAAACCGCTACTTCATACGCCTTATTTGATGCATCAGAAAATACATGAATTTGAGTTTTCTGGTTTCTTGATGTATCTAACCATCGTGGAATCCGTAATTCATTAATTAGTCTTAATTCATGATAAAAATCCTTCCATTCTTGTTGTATGGATAACGACAACGGTTCATCCCAATTACTGCCCAGTCGCCACAACCCCTAAATAAACAACTTCGCTCTTATTGTAACTGGAGATACCCATCCTTGTGGATCAAATATCCTCGCCGCTTCTCCGGTGATAAACCGTTTATTGATGACATCAAGTTGATTACGATTCTGCACATTTCAATTTAAATTGATCCTTGACAAAATCCCACATAATACCACGGATACTAGTATTATTTTGCAACTCTACCACCTTCGCTGTCAATTCACTTCCCATAATTTCTAAACAGTTTGACCTCCATTTATCCAACTCGAACCCACCTTGCCTAAGTAGTTTAATAACTTCCGCCTTTAACTTGATTGGTTGGGATTCTGATTCAACTGACGTTAACATATCGTCCATATAAAAGTCGCATTGGGTTACTTGAGACGCAGTGGGCATCTCAGCGGCACCGTCGATAGCACATTGATTTAACGCTTTAACTGCCAGGTATGGAGAAGACGCCAACCCATAAGTTACCACTGTTAACCAATAGTCACGAATTGGCTCATCTGAGTTTGCTCTCCACAAAATTGTTTGCAGATCCCAATGAATTGGCTGAATCTCTACCTGGCGGAACATTTTACAGATATCCGCCGTTAATGCTATTTTTCCGGTGCGAAATTTCATAGCTAGATCCAGTAAGTCCCTCTGAACCTCTGAAAGTCAAAAACAACCCTGAACTTGAGCTCCATCGAAACAGCGTGGTGTGGGATGTAATTATGTAAATCTCCTAGATTTAATGCTGTCGCCCGTTATTTACTCCTATACTCCGGGTCACGTTTAAACTTATTCTCCTGACAGTAGAGTCGACGTAATGCCACAGCTCTCGATTCTCCTAATTCCACATCAGGCTTCATTGCTATAGTAACAACTGTGCTTTTGAATTGTCCGCAAAAAATTGGTCTTCGGCTGATAACAATTTTTCATGCATCTCGTCTATTTCCCACAATTGTTGAACCAGGAATCGAAGTTCGTCCTTAATCGTTATCCCTATTGTACACAAATGTTCTCCAATATCTTGTAATAAACCTTCCCCCGAAACAACCCATCCAAACGATATATTTTGGGCCAATAACCCAGCTGCATTTCGGCTTATACCTTCGTTGATATGGCTTGCCAATAACCCCACACCAATTATTGCATCTATCCGTCCCTGCTTATAAATACTGTGGATCCGCCAAATCCTTTGCCTCAATGTTACAAAATTGCTCAGGTTGAAATGATCTTTGGGGATGTTCTGGAATAGAGTCCAACAATACCACAAACGTTGCTCTTATGCTCAACCGATCGTGACAGTTGTGCCATAATTCCAGCTGTACCTCACCTTTTGTCCTAGCTAACTTACCATCAATCCCCCTAATGCTGGTTGTGGCTGCTGATCTACTTAATTTAAATTCCTTTATGACCTCATTAGCGACTACGTTGGTTTGAGCTCCCGAATCACAGATTACTCTGTATTGTAATTGTGTATTTCAGATGATCACCATTACGGTGACCGTAACACAATGTTTACAACAACTCTCCAGTGTTTACTTTGTTCACAAATTGGAATCTGGTTCCGGTGGAGATTAGAAGTGTTAAAACTTTTGCTAGATTTAAAGTGTTATTGTTTGAATTTGATAAAAGTAAATTTTAATTTTGTGTTTATATTACTTATGTGTGTAGCATAGAAAAGCTTTGCTTTATCCAAGATTGATAAATAAAATTAATAAAAAGAATGAAAATTCGTCGTAGGCTGATTTTACCGTCTTCGACGTAATTTTAGACAACGATTCTTGTCTGCAAAACGTAGAAATTGACAATGATGCAAGAAGATATGCATGTGGTTAGATTTTTAATTACCTACAACGTGGAGGGCTATCTCTTACATCAGACGAAACAAATTATATACTCTTCCACATGTCTTCCATATTTCAAGCGATTCTACGTAGCTCCGGGCTAACAGTAAAAGAATCAAAAAACCAAAAAAGCAAATTAATAAACTTGACAATAGATAGTCACGAATATTTACATACAAATAAATTTCTCTATTTGAACAACTTTTAAGAATTTGCTAACCAATTTTTTCTTTATTTTTTTTCTATGTACATCACCGAAACGAGCTTTCGTGAACTAGAATTTGCCAAAACTAATAAGTTGTATAATATTTTTTTCCTTCGGTGTATTCGCGCTTGTGGAATGGACGGTAAGATGAAGATTTCCCGATGGCTTATAATTTGCAGAACCTCAAATGCAATTTAAGAAAATAGAACTCTTGATGACTAAACGTCCATTCCATTTGAATAGAGAAGGAATGTTCTTTTTCGTGACATTTACAATTATTAGAATGCAATAAAACAACAAATACAAAATAGATTCCTCTAATTTTCGAGGCCAACATATCGAAACACTGAATTTTACTATCCAAATAAACATTGTTAAACGTTTATAATTAATGTTTCTGATTCTAAAAAACAAGTTTCAAATTATATATGAGCGGATTTTGGTTCAAAATATTATAAAATTAGAATACGAATCAAAATTGGCTAAGTTCAAGTTCATCGGAGCTTATTTACTATACATATGTATATTATTAGTAACGTAACTATTTGTTATTTGCTAAGTTTACACAGATGGAAATTATGTAAAAATTAAACATTCAAACAAATTATAATCCGTTATTATTTAGTACTTATCTCATAACTTCATGACGCATAAAATCATGATACCCAAAAAATTATTTTGTGCATAAAATTAAAAAAGTTTGTTTTGTATACATTTTACAGCAAAAACTTTCGTTAACCCCTTGTGTACTTCATCCGCGATCAGAAGATTGGCGCGACAACACTAAGAAATTTCAAACTAGTTATAACAAACTATTAAAAATGCTATTTCATGTTAATACTCGCGTGTCAATTCCGGTTTCATTCACTAACAAAAAATCCTAAAATGTAACAATAAAAACTTGTTAAATCTCAAATTTAAAACAACAATAATTCTGGTATTTGTGCGTGTGCACACATCTTCAATAAAAAATAAAAATTAGAATAGTGGCAGATTACAAAATCTGTAAAAAAAATTTGTTCAGTCTGTTTTGTGCTTTTGGTGATTAAAGAGCTTGACCACACCTAAGTGTGTGCGCAAATTTTCAAATGATGCATAAAGCAATAACTTAATTATTATTATTTTAAAACTGTGACGCGAATATAAGTTCGATGAAGTGTTCGACATGAAGTCTAGAAAAAATTTAATTTACTTTTATTTATTCTTATTTATATTCAAGTGTAATGCATTGGGCCGAACTGGTTTATGCCGGTTAGATGGAAGTTTCTTGCCAATTGCATGCGATCATTCAGATCCTTTAATTTATGTGAGTGAAAGTGAAAACGGTTGTAGTGGCAGAAAGTGTTGGTGTATTTTACTTGATAATCGAAATCGTATATTCGATGGTGGATTATGGGTTGAATTGGTGCACATATTTAAGCATAGTGGATATTCGGTAGGAAACCATTTTAAAATATTTGACATTAAAATTTAACAGTCTCTTGTGTCTATTTGTATAATTTAAATAATTCTTATGCGGTGTATAAATTAATTTTTTGATTATTATACGAATATGAATAAGAATATTATTTTGAAAAGATTCTAATTTCACCAGATCAATTTATATGTTAATATTATTCTAAATTTTCCCATAATAAATTTGATTGATGATTCAGGAAAGGTCAGCAAACGCTTTTTATCCAAACATAAGATAATCATGTGACTTTGAGGGTCTGTTAATAGAATTCAAGATTACTGGTTAATGCGTGCTAAGTAATAGGGTAAACAGACAAATATACGTGCTACATATAGTTTTAGCTAAAGACGTAATTATAAAGAATAATTTAATTTTATTGGCATCAATCGACACTAAACACAAATTATGCATGTTCTGCAAATGATTTGAAAAAATTAAATGGAAATTTACATATTTGAACAATACAAAGGTTCCCGAACAAATAAATGCAACCCATAAACGGTTTCTTCTGCTTTTCTATACGTTTTAAAAAAATGTAAAAGAAATCGAAGGATTTATAATTTGAGTTATGTACATTTATTTAACACAAAATAAGAATATAAATATTATTCAGTATTAACCCAACTGCCAAAAACATATTTTGACGTGATAACGTCTTACATCGCATGTTCAGAAAGTGAATGGCAAGAAAATAATGTTGACCTTTTATTTCGAGTGATCGGAGCAATTCTGGTGTCAATTTTTACGTAAGGAAACAGTGGCGATTAATTAATTTCAAACTAAAATAATAAATATATTCTGTTTATCATTACTCTCGGCTTTGAAGACGACCCAGCCCACCCCGAATTTTTTTTACAAGAAAAACAAAAGTTTTGTTATTTTAATCCAAATTATTATATACAAGAAAGTAAAAAAATTGTCAGTTGAATTTAGAAACAAAAATAGTTTAAATTAAATGTGTTTTCCGTCATAAACTGGCTAATTAACAATATTTTTTGGATATTATGATTGTGACTTATTCAGCTTCGCGTCAATTTTGACGTAGGACCAAAGTTTTCAGTGTATATGGGATAGAAAAATAATTTCGATGTATTACAAAAATGATGACGTCAGATAATGGGAATTACGAGATTAATTTTACGAAATTTATGTGATGAAAAGTCAATGTCCCGTATATAAATTTGCACGGATTTTCTGTTAAAACGTAAAAATAATAAAAATAAATTTGTGCGAAAAAAAACCGGTTTTGGACCAACCAAATTGTTGGTAATTTTTGACATAGGATTTCACTACTTTGGCCTTTTAAGACCGAAGTAATTTTCACAAGAGAAAATAACAAACACAACCATTTTTAATATATAATTATGGGCTGTATCTTTACGCGAATATAAAAAAAAAATATTTTATTTCCAATTTTTATTTAAGTTTCAATGTTACACGTTTCGTTTCTAAATTACAATACAACTAACTATTTTTGAGCTTAATTCTATTCTTTATATTTTACATATTGCTTACTTTTTTAAATAGGTTTTCTTATACTTGTAACTAACTGGTGGTATCTTGTTTTTCCCGCGTGTGTTGTTTATGTGCGGTTCAGGTTTCCCAACGGTTCTTATTGGTCTCTTTTAGGCTATTGGTTCCCATTATTAGCGGTTTTATACATTTATCTCGAAATTCTTTATATTTGAATGTTTTTGAACGAAACTATTATGGTCCGAAGTTATGAATAGTTTCTTATTTGATTTTACGAGGTGTTGCGGGTACTTTCCGATAACTGTATTATTTATAACTAGGGCTGTGATTTTTAGGTTAAAACGTTGTCGTGCTGGAGCCCGGAGTTACGTGTTTTGGTTACATAGAAACATGATTCATAAAATTTCCTTTCATATGGCATCGGTTTGTTAGCACCTTTTCTCACCTTTCCCGTGGTCTGGAACCTTTTTCACCTAAAAAAACATTTTTGAACCTTTTTGTTGCCTACATTGTATTTTATTCAAATGATTTACAAAATAATCATGAAATGTTCGCATTTTATATCAAATTGGTATCGTATATATTTTTGTCTACGGAAATGAATTTTAAAACAAGGACAAAAATGTAAACGCGACATAAAAAAATGTCCTCGGTTCAAAAATATGAATACGACACTACATTGTTCATTATTTTTAGTTCCAACACTATTTTGAATGTGTTTCTTTTTTATTTTGTTGGCATCCATGACATAATATTTGACATAAATAGGTATTTTCAGTCTGTTTCACCGATGGACAAGAGTTATTTTGTCAAATTTGTAATGTGTTGCAGTTAAAAAATCACAAGTAGATCAACATGCGGAGATCCAGCAACACAAAGAAAATGCCACAAAAAACCACAGCCGAAATCAGACGTTACGTTACAAAACGTTACGTAGCCGGATTTTGTTTAAACCTTAAATAAATTGATAAATTCACATTTCCCTCAATTTATTTACAAATAAGTACCTGAGCCTATATACAATACGATGAAACTATTTTTGATTGATTGATTTTGATTGATTTAGTATGTTCGACCAAGCCTAAGGCAAGTTTCCCGGATACGCCGGGTCCACCGTACATCCTTTTACGAATAACAAGATCGAAGGAAAGGAAAGGTGTATTAGCTTTAAAGATTTGACCCGGTTCCAGACACCTAAGTAGTCGATAGTTAGTAAATTTGTAAGTATTTTTTTTTTTTGACACTTGTTAATCACAAGACAACACAATTTTTTCTAATACAGCTTCTGCCTCTTGTAACCGCAAGATCTGAAAAGTCTTAATTTAATTAATTATTAGTCTCCACTATTATTACACCATCAGCAGTTGCGCGGTGGGAGGGGGCGAGATTTTGTTCCATCATCATGTTCCCAAGCGGTCACCCAAATTTGCACTAACCGTATCAAATGTTCCTTGACATCGTTGTTGAAGTTGTTCCGTCTCTTCTCTCTTGTCTACTCGCCCCCACCAATACAATACGATGAAACTATTTTACAAATAAAAATGGATGCCAATTAGACGGAACACCGACAAAACCGGTAGATATGTGGTTAATGATGTGGTAGCTGTTATGAATAGGGATGAAGATGAAAGTAGCAAAATGTTTTTATTGAATACTGCTTTATTAGACAAAGCCAATAGTTCCACAGTAGCTAGATTTTTCGATGATTCCGTTAAAATTTTAAGCGAAGATTTTAACCGAAACAAAATTAAAATGTTTTATCAGATGCTGTGCCTTATATGCTGTAGGGGGCTGTTGCAATTTACTTGTTTGGAACACGAAACAAAATCATTATATCCCGATTTAAAAGCGCCCTCAAGATTCCAAATTTTTTAGAGAATCTGAACCGGGTTTGGAGCTTCCACCCTGCCACCAAAGTCAATAGTCAATACCTTTTTATTTATGAATTTTACTGTGATGAAATAAAAAACAAATTTATATTAATAAATTAATTAAAAGCAGCTTTTTTACTCAAATAATTTTAATTTATGAAATCCATTTTTACCACCTTTTTTTAATTTTACAGAGCATATTTTAGGTGCCTAAAATGAATTTTTTAGGACCTAAAATTCACATGGTATGATAGTCATCATTGTTGACTCTTCCTCTTCTAGCTTAAGAATTTGTAATATGTAGAGAAGTGTGTCTTTGTTTGTTGCAATCTTTGAAATTACTTATTGGAGTGCTTGATCTGGTAAAGTGATATTGATACCTTGGTTGTTTAAAATATCTTTGTTATAAGTTGAATTTGTTTGTTGACCTGCTCGTTTATCTTGAGTTGTTGGTTATTTTCGTTTATTAAATCGTCCATTTTTTTTGTTAATTATAAGAAGATCTTGATCGTCCGGGTTGCCTGCTAACCATTTCCAGGCTGAGCCCAATTCGTCCCACCGTTTGTGCCTTGTGTTTTGGGTTGGCTTTATTTGATGAAAGTTGTTAACTAATTATTTGTATTTATGTTCCATTGTATTATGCAATTCTTACTTATCATTTACTTTATTCTTAACAATTTTATTAACTGATTGTTTAGTTAATTCTAAATTACTTATACGGTAGACAATCTTTATGCTTCCTATTTGGATTTTACATGCTCTTAATTTAACTAATAGGATAGGGTCTTCATGTAGATTCTTGATTACTAGTTTTTGTATATAACCGAGGTAAGTTAAACTGATTACGAGTAGTAGTTTTTCTTTGGGTTTCGGTTACGTTTGTTATAATATGTTTAACTATATTTGGCTTAAGGAACACGGTTTGGTTTTGCTACCAGATACCAGTGTTGGTGGTTCCTCTTTTCTAATATTATTTTGTTTTTCCATTTTTTGAATAGTTTCTTCTAATTTTAAGTTTACGCTGTTAAATATCTCATTCGCTTGTTTTTGGATTTCATTTGGGTCAACCACATTATTTTGGTTAAAACTAATTTCGTTTGGCGTGCAGCCAGTAGATGTGTAAACTGTGCTGCTGTATAGTGCTACTGATAATTCTATGCCAGTTGGGGTGCAGAATTTAATTCCATTAAGGTTTTCGATTATTGTTGAATGAGTTTTTTTTATTTGTCGGTGTGATTCGGACGATGACGCGTATTGTAATTTAACGTTAAGTTTTCTTAGATACTACTTAAATTGGAGAGATTGGAATGTAGTCTCGTGATCTGAGATAATTGTGTTAGGGATTCCGAACATTGTAAAATTCTTGGTTAGTGCATTAGTTGTGTCAGTTAGATTTTTTGGATCATTTGTAAGTGTATGGAAAATGAATCTATTATGGAAAGGAAATTGATTTGATTGATATTAAATATATCAATGTGTACTCTCTCCAGTGGCTTTTTCGTGCTATGCTTTGGGGGAGATTTTTATGTTGTACGGCTTCCATTCATTGCAGGTGTCGCATGCATTTATGAGGCTCTTTTTCTTGTTCACCATATTCGGGAAGAAATTGGCTCGCTTAATTTGTTTTTCTACTTCCTCTATTCCTCTTTGTGCTCTCTCGTGTTCTTTACTGATCATAGCAGTCTGCCTAACTTGACTGGTTACGACTTCGGTACCATTTTGTTGATGAAGACGAAGTGGCCATTTTGAGCAAAAATATTCTCGAAAGCTTGTTTTTATTATTCCGTATAATGTTTCAGATGCTAGTATTGCCGTCAGTTTACCATTGCCGAAGACATTTAGGTAATTTGTAATAGCTGCCTTCGTGACTCTTTTGCAATTATATTATTCTGTTATAATTTAAGAATATTTCTTCTGTGATCGTGGTATCGAATGTGGTAGAACCCCTGAATATTAATTGGTTTCTATAGTAGTTTAGCTGAATAGATTGTTGGCTAAATAGATTGTTCTCATCTCGCTAGGGTCATTTGGTTGTTCTTCTATGGTACTCGCTGATTTACATGGTGTGGGCATTCTGCTAAGTGCAACTGCTTTATACATTTTTACTTTTTACTTTCTACTTTTTACTTTTTACTTTTTACTTTTTACTTTTTACTTTTTACTTTTTACTTTTTACTTTTTACTTTTTACTTTTTACTTTTTACTTTTTACTTTTTACTTTTTACTTTTTACTTTTTACTTTTTACTTTTTACTTTTTACTTTTTACTTTTTACTTTTTACTTTTTACTTTTTACTTTTTACTTTTTACTTTTTACTTTTTACTTTTTACTTTTTACTTTTTACTTTTTACTTTTTACTTTTTACTTTTTACTTTTTACTTTTTACTTTTTACTTTTTACTTTTTACTTTTTACTTTTTACTTTTTACTTTTTACTTTTTACTTTTTACTTTTTACTTTTTACTTTTTACTTTTTACTTTTTACTTTTTACTTTTTACTTTTTACTTTTTACTTTTTACTTTTTACTTTTTACTTTTTACTTTTTACTTTTTACTTTTTACTTTTTACTTTTTACTTTTTACCTTTTACTTTTTACTTTTTACTTTTTACTTTTTACTTTTTACTTTTTACTTTTTACTTTTTACTTTTTACTTTTTACTTTTTACTTTTTACTTTTTACTTTTTACTTTTTACTTTTTACTTTTTACTTTTTACTTTTTACTTTTTACTTTTTACTTTTTACTTTTTACTTTTTACTTTTTACTTTTTACTTTTTACTTTTTACTTTTTACTTTTTACTTTTTACTTTTTACTTTTTACTTTTTACTTTTTACTTTTTACTTTTTACTTTTTACTTTTTACTTTTTACTTTTTACTTTTTACTTTTTACTTTTTACTTTTTACTTTTTACTTTTTACTTTTTACTTTTTACTTTTTACTTTTTACTTTTTACTTTTTACTTTTTACTTTTTACTTTTTACTTTTTACTTTTTACTTTTTACTTTTTACTTTTTACTTTTTACTTTTTACTTTTTACTTTTTACTTTTTACTTTTTACTTTTTACTTTTTACTTTTTACTTTTTACTTTTTACTTTTTACTTTTTACTTTTTACTTTTTACTTTTTACTTTTTACTTTTTACTTTTTACTTTTTACTTTTTACTTTTTACTTTTTACTTTTTACTTTTTACTTTTTACTTTTTACTTTTTACTTTTTACTTTTTACTTTTTACTTTTTACTTTTTACTTTTTACTTTTTACTTTTTACTTTTTACTTTTTACTTTTTACTTTTTACTTTTTACTTTTTACTTTTTACTTTTTACTTTTTACTTTTTACTTTTTACTTTTGTGAGATATGGACAACTAACCAGACAGACGGGCGGACGGACGAACGGAATATCGAGAAAAGTGATTTTGGATCAACCAAATGTTTGATCATTTTTGACGGGATTTCAGTACTTTGCACCGAAGTAATTGTCCATCCATCTGACTGGATGTTTGTATATCTGGATGTCTGTTTGTATCTGTAGTATCTCGAGAACGAGTTTTCCGATTTAGTTTGTTTTCGTCAATCTGTTACTACGGTCAAGGCGGAGAATTCCGATGATGGTTATGTGTTGGTTTGAGGATTGAGTTTGGCGTTGAGTTTGCGGTTAAGTTTAAGGCTATGTTGGTTCCACTTGCGGGTTGAGTTAGGGTTGAGTTGGGTTAGAGTTTAGCTAGTACCTCACCTGGAGATTTATTTGTGTGTTGAATTGACGATTGATTTAAGGTCAGCTAGACTTTAGTTCATGTGAACTTGTAGTTTTTAAGACCATTTTGATTTGAGAGTTGAGTTCGCCGCAAGTTTGGGGATGATGTAAGGGCTGACTGTCAGGTTAGTTAAGGTTGGTTTGGGGCTGCACTAGGGCTGAGTTGGAGTTGAGTTGAAGTTCAGTTGGATTAGAATGAGGGATTTAACTAGTTTGCGGTCCCGTTGAATGTTTACTTGGAGGTTAGATTGAGTTGAGTTGAGCTCATATATTAATCTCGCTTTCGGGATTGAATTTTCCGTTGAGTAGAGGGTTCAGATTTGGTTCGAACTAAGTGGCACTATGTGAGCAGATGAGTTGGGGTTTAGTTAGCTTGCATTGGGGTTGAGTGAAGTGTTTGGTTTAGGATTTATATGGGGGTTGATTCGTAGATTGAGTTAGGCATAAATCTCCAAACTTAACGCCTGAGGTAAAGGGTTGATTTTAAAATTGATGTGAAGTTGAGTTGAGGCTTGGTTTGATGGTAGGTTTGGTGATTCCGTTCGAGATTGAGTCGTGTTTGAGTTGTAGGTTGTGTTGTAAATTGAGTTGAAGGGTCAGCTGAAGATTGAGTTAAGAGATTACGTTAGGGATTGATCACTTCATGAGATTTTAGGCATAATTCAAGTAGTTCAATTAATTTGTCAGTTATTTCAGATAAGCCGTCAAACGTTCCACTCATTCTAATTTATTTGTGATGGTACATCCCTACCTCTAAAACCACTTTGGCTCCGCGTAAGGGTGCACATCAGTGGAACGATCTATAAGTTGAATACCTTTAAACCAAATTTTGATTTTTGAATGAATAGCGACTAAACCGACAAGTGACTATCGGGACCAGAATGATGATTGGTTTTAATGCTAAACCAAGTGAGCAAGAAATTATTTTTTTTGTTTGTAGAAAATCCGCCACAAATTCTCTAAAGATTGCATAAAGATTTATGCCAGAATATCTTAATGTATTAACCCTAAAAGTTCGAATACCATATAGCTATATCCTACAAAACGGTGGTGATGAGCTGAAATTCGGAATTAACATTTCTTGCGTTGTTTTGTGGTACTATTGGCGTACTGAGATAGAAAGAGAGATCTGACCATTTGTCTATTCATTTCTAAATATTCCTAGAAAACTGTTCAGAATTTTAAGGTTAAATACGATCTATAAAGGTTAAATGGCAATACGGAGGAGAATGTAACCATAAACCGAGGCTTAGACATTCATTGCAACCAAATTTATGATCATTAAAATAATTTCTAGAAATTGATTTTAAAATAACATAGTTAACTATTGTATTTCCAGCGTCGAGGAGAATTTCAATTTGATAATGTTATATCAAATCTTACATTGCAAATAGTTCCGGGCATAAATCAACTTTTTGTTCAACCATATGCATCATCTCCTAATGCCATCTCTAAAATTTCATCGATCAAAATTCACAATAACGAAATTTGTGGATTTACCTCGTCAGCAGAAAATTTTAATTTTCAACCACCAATCTACCAACCTAGTAGATTTCAATTTCCATCATTCGACGATGATCGTACAAATGAAGAATATCGCTATGTTTCCGATTGTATGAGTCGTCCAGGTTACACGGAGAATGCCATGAGGTACTGCCCCAACTATAGGCAAGAATTTGTGATCGAAAAACGTCTCACGCGGACTAAGCAATCCTATTGGTGCATCATCATTAACAACGATAATTATTCATTCACTTCGGCAAATCAGCTGCGCATCGTTTACTCGTCTAAATATCGTTTCAACTACGTAAGTAAACGAAATACTGGATATTGTTTGAATTTAATCAAAATAAATATTTTTTCTTTGTTTCTTTGTAAAGTCTCCACTGGATGCGTACTTCGAACAAGAAGAACCGGGCAGTCATTTTCATTTGGGTAACCGGCAAACATTTATAGCCATATCGGAATCCAATAATCAATTGGGTATTACTATAGACAATCAGCCGATTTGTAATTATGTTGACCCACGCGTCATCTCATCATTTGTACCAGCTGCTAGTCCACTAATACGATTTATTCCAAAGAAACAAGCGTCTCAACCACGTCAGGACCCAACTACCGAAGTATTTGTCCCGTCCAGGTCAGCCATTGTACCTAATTCCATGAGAAATTGCGGTACTAGGCCAATAAAGAACAATCTAATTGCATACGGGACGGATACCGAACCAGGTGAATGGCCGTGGCATGCCGCCGTCTATAAACTTGAAACAAAAAAAAAGAATCAATTCATTTGCGGCGGTACTCTGATCAGTCTCAAACATATTATTACCGCAGCGCATTGTGTAATCGAAACAAATAAACTTGTAATACCGGAACGCCTTACAGTCGTATTGGGGCTTTACGACCGATCATTGCCGCCAACCGTGACCCAACAAACATATACTGTATTCTCAGCAAAACCGCATGAGGCATATAATATCGACTCGTCTCAAAATGATATTGCAATTCTGTTGCTAGCGAATATTGTACAGATTACGCAATATGTAAATTTTATATGTTTGCCGCAGCCGAATGAAAACTTCCTGAATAGACTCGGAACAGTAAGTAGTAATATTCTATTTTTGATGAGTATAGTAGAAGTGTATCGTTTAAATATATACTATAGGTGGCGGGATGGGGTCGTGATGAAAATAATGAACTTCTGTCTGAGCTGAAACAGGTGGATTTACCAGTGATCTCGTTTACGGCGTGTTTGGAAAGTAATCGGGATTTTTTTGGGCTGTATTTGACGGATTCGAATTTTTGTGCCGGTTTTATGAACAGTAAGTACCTAAGCGACAGGTTTAATATTTCTTCATTTTCATATAAATTATTAATTATTTTATATAGAAACAAATGTATGCAAGGGTGATTCAGGCGGTGGCCTCGTATTTAATTCCGGAAACCAGTGGGTGTTAGGAGGAGTCACATCAGTTGGTGTTTTATCGAAATTCGTCAATCACTCTTGTGATCTAGCACAATACGTAATATTTACAGATGTATCGAAATATTTACCGTGGATTCAACAGAACTCATAATACTGAACCAATTTTTTTTTGTAGTTTTACAAAAACTTTAAAGCATAAAACCCTTAAGTTTATTGAATTTATATTAAATTTAATATTAATTTTTAATATATACACTATTTACCTTTGACAACTTATTTATTCCTAGTGGTCGGTTGAGATATGAAATTTTAAGGTAAGTTAAATTATATTGTCTTCATTCTTTCTTAACTGAAAAATTCGATAATCAAGTTTCCGATAATGATTTTAAAAATGTTATTTGAAAACTGGACAAATTAGATCATGTCGGTAGTACCGCTTTAAGAAAATAAATTGGAAACCGTAATCAAATTTTAGATTTCCTTGCAAAACTATTTATTATGACAATATATGATCGGGTTAATATGACACTTTACGACACAGCCACAGTTGTTCACCTAATGCCCCAAAATAAATTAGCATTTATTAACTTACGATGCTTAAAGCAAAGAGCTTCGTACTAAGATTTTTGTCAATAGTCATACATGGTAATACCTCATTCCATTTTTTAGAAAAATTAGTGGAAGAATGGAAGAGGTAAATAAAAAGTTAAGACTGCAAGGACATGTAATCGGGACAGATTGCAAGTGTATACGGTTTAAATGTTTTGAAAACATGTATCACAGACATCACAGTCAACTTTGTATCACAAGCAAACGTTTAAAATATTTGCTAGAATGTTTCAAAACTACAGGCAATATACCGAGAGATGGAAGAGGGTGTCATCCTAAAGGAAACCCTACAAAAAGTAAATCTGTGAACGTAAGCGCCATTACAATCTTGTCTGATGAGCTTAATTTTAAAAAAAATATGGGAACAGTACAATGAATACAACCCCGATAATAAAGTTTCATATGAGGCTTATAGAAAACATTTCCAAGAAAATTTCACCATCTCTTTTGGGTACCCTAGAATGGTGTGATAAATATTTGGCAGAAATCAAATGTTTATAATCTAAAATAGAGTCGTGTATAGATTAAAATGAGAAAGAACCAATAATGTCCAAATTAAAACAGTTAGAAACACAAAACAAGTTGCACAAATTAAAGGCTGGCAAGTTTTGGACATTCCTCCATGGACATTCATCATTTTAGCATAGTTTGTGAACGAATGACATGTAAAGTCAATATTAACCCATAAGAGATACATTGGGTTAAATTAACCCAGTTCCTTCTTTAAATGCGTGCCATTTTGGAACACGTGGTCCTTGGACCATTAGGCCAGCTATAGGGCGCTTGTAGAAGCCAAGCAATGAGCATCGTAAAAACAGATATGGGTAAAAGTCACCCAGTGTGTCTCTTACGTCAGAAAAACGAGAATAGACCAGATCAGATCACCAGATCTTACTTCGCCACATTTCTTTTTGTGGGGCTATCTTAAAGACCAAGCTTACAAACAAAAACCAACAACTCGTGAGAATATGATTGAGCGAATCAGAAATGCATGTGCTGAAATTCAAGCAGACACACTTCTCAGTTGTTTACATTAATTTGAAATGTGGATTAATAAGTGCATTAAAGTCGAAGGCCATCACTTTGAGCATTTAATTTAATTGAAAGATGATGAGGCGAGGGGACTCATGTAAGTCAAGCACTCTTTTCCCAGTTATTCGAAAGTTGCAACATGAATGAATAATTATTTAAGACTAACTTAGAGTATTTACAACTAAACCATGGTATTTTTATTGCAGACGTATTGCAGAATCGTTTGCGTAGGTTCTCAATAGGAGAAATCGTAAAAAAGTGAATATCGTTAATTACAGCGCCATCTATCATGAATCGAAAAAAATGTTTCAGTCAAATCCTACGTATTTTTAGCCGTAGAATCCGAATCTGCAATAAAAAATAGGGGTTCCTATTTTAGTTTCAAAGTTAAACCCCGCTCCACCTACAAGGATAGGGACGAATAATTAAATTTTGATCTTTACCATTTTTTTCGTAGAGTGCTTATTCCGAGATATTTGAGCGTATCAGGTTAAAAAAATCACCCGGTTTGTACAGAGAAACCTAACTCCAACGGACATCGACGGGACTTGAACTGAGAATTTGGGAATTTTTTTTATTTATAAAAATTTAATGAAATTCAGCATTCCCAATGGAAATGGGATTCTTAAATGATTTTTAGATAAATTTACGCAAGTTACGAAGAAATTTGGCCATTTCTTATCCGGATTTGATGAAATTCTCAAATAGTTTTTGGATCAAGTTCTGGAATATGGCCAATTATTTTTTTATTTTATTTGATAGCTACAGTGGTTACAATCGGTACAAAAAATAACGGCTAACTACAATTAATTAGAATTATACAAAAAAAAGTTTAAATAAAACATTCTTGAATGAATCTCTCGGCAAGTGGAAATCGAACATTTCAAATACTCAATTGAATATCCGTGATGTTCTCAGGATAGGTTCCGAAAGACCATAGTTAGTTGGCACCGGGTCAATGAATAAAAGCCCATAACGTTGCCGTATTCGACGTTCGGGAGCATAGATTTTTAGACGTGCAAGTAACTCGGTACAATGCGGGAATTAATAATATTACACACGAACAGTGCGGAAGCCACGTCCCGGCGACAGCCTAGACGTTGCAGTTTCAGAAGATTACATCGATCCTGATAAGGTGGGAGGACATAATCCAAAGCACGCATGGACGGCAAACAACGGAGCGCAAAAAGAACAAATTGTTTCTGAACACTCTCAATCCTCCCGGAATGACAGTGGTAGGATGGCGCCCAAACTGGAGATGCATACTCCAAAATAGAACGAACAAACGAGACATAGAGTGATGTCAAAGTTATCGGGTCTCTAAAATCCCTGCAGTTTCGTTTAATAAAGCCCAACATAATGTACGACATTGAAATAATGGTGTTAACATGTCTAGTAAATGTAGCGTCGGCTGCACCAATCACACCAAGATCGGAAATGAACTCAACTCGGTCAACGTCTACATTGTATAGCTGATATTGGTGAAAAATGGGTGAGCGGTTACGATTAAAGAAAAGAGTCTTACATTTGCTCACGTTCAGAGCCAATCTATTGTTAATTGACCAACTGCAAAATCTATTTAAGTCCTCCTGTAACTTTACGCAATCAGATATAGTAGCAACACGGGCGAAAATTTTCATGTCGTCTGCGAAGAGGAGACAGTTAGCAAACACAAAGCATTGAACAACATCGTTGATAAACAATGAAAACAACAATGGGCCAATGTGACTACCTTGAGGCACGCCAGATGGTACACGATACAATTGGGAGTAAGAACCCAAGAATCTAACGGAATGCCAACGATCAGAAAGGTAGGAACGCAACCATTTAATAGGAATGAGCTGGCAATTTAGACTCTCTAACTTACTAATAAGAATAGAATGGTCAATCATACCAAAATCCTTGGCAAAATCTGTATAAACAACGTCGAGCTGCTGTCTGGAATTTAAACTATCAAATAAATCACTGCAAAATGAAACCAGGTTAGTTACTGTGGACCTACCGGGATAAAATCCATGCTGTGCCGGAGAAATGAAATTCTTAGTATGGAATTGCAAGATTTTATGAACCATAGACTCAAACAGCTTGGGTAAGACGGAGAGAATGGCGATCCCACGGTAATTACTCACATCACTTCTTCTACACTCCCTGAAAATTGAATGAATACAAGAAATCTTCCAAGGATCGGGGAAAACCCGCGACGAAGGCTTTCATTAAATATGAAGGTAATCGGAAAGGCCAAACTCTCAGTACAACACCTAAACAGAATCGGAGGAAAACCATCATAACCCGAACCCTTTCAAACCTCGAGCTGGAGCAAACAATCCAGAACTTCTTTCTTGGTAAATTTGAAGTCTTTAAATTGACCGAAGCTGGGAAAAGCTGGAGTCACGATAGTGGGCGAAGACTAGAGGCATAACAGCTGAGTCTATATAGTTGATAAACGTATTATAGTAATGCAAGTTCGACCCGTACGGTATATACACGGCGACTACAACAATCGAAGTATTATTGGCCAGTCTGGCTCGAACAGCAATCACGTCTAGACTTTGATGACATGCAATCACATCACTAGGAAACGATTTATTTACCGCAATCAAAACACCACCACCTTTACGACTGGTGTCAAAGTTGTATCTATCCTTTCTATAAACGACATAATCGGATGGAAAGTATTCTTCGGAGGACATATTTATCGTAAGCCAGGTTTCGCTGATTATTATGACGTCATAATTGTTGTCCAATACACCTAAACGAAAAACCTTAGCTTTACCTCGAATGCTGGAGGCGTTGTGGTAGTATCGAGGTGAAGTCGTTGATAGCGCTGGACGCATTAGCAGTTATTGATGTTGTTGGAACGTTAGAGTAGCTCCGGTTTTTGGTTTTTGTGAATAATTTACAAATGGACGGATTAACACACCACGAGGCCACATATCGGGACTGTTTAGCTTATTAAAATGAGCATCCTTTAATCCAGTTTTAAATGAAATAAACGTAATGGAATTGTAAATTACCCGACCCTTTGCAAGTAATAATCTACAATCCACTTCGTCAGGCAAGCACTCATCAAGTTTAAGTTTTGGCCATTTCTTATCCGATCTTGATGAAATTCAGCATGTGCGATGGAAATGGGATTCTCAAATGATTTTTAGACGTAGCTCTAGGATATGGCCAATTAGGATAGAACTCGGCCATTTCTTATCGGATTTTGATGATTTCAGCATGTACGATGGAAATGAGATTTTCAAACGAGTTTTAGATGCAGTTCTAGAATCTGGCCAATTAGGAAGCAACTTGGCAGCATGTACTATGGAAATAGAATTCTAAACTTATTTATAAAATATGTACGTCATTAAATAAATCAAATCGATTCATTCATATCGAATACGAAATTATTAAGTTCCTTCCTAGTCGGCCCCATCCAAGAAATGCATTTAACAATAATTTTAGAATCCTATTGACATCCTAGTTGCTGAATTTCATTAAAATTGGATACGAAATTGCCAAGTTCCTTTCTAATTGGCCGTATTTCCAGAGCTTCTAAAAATCATTTAAGAATCCCATTTCTATTGGGAATGCTGAATTTCATTAAAATCGGATAAGAAATAGAATCCCAATAAAATGTTTATATAAAAAAAAAATCACAAGGGACACCTCACTACAATTCACAACTTTTTGGCCCCGTCGATGTCCGTTGTAGTGAAGTTTCTCTGTACATATTTGAGTTCAAATATAGTAGACACAAATTATATAAGTTTAACACAAACACACAATATTTAACACAAAAGAATTTTTCAAATGAGCACGTTTTTCTGACGTAAGAGACACACTGGGTGATTTTTACCCATCCCCGTTTTAACGACGCTGACTGCTCGTCTTCTATAAGCGCACTTTAGTGGCCTAAGGGGGATATTAATGGATATCTCAAACTTCCCTAATCCACTGGCCTGATGGTCCAAGGGCCACGCGTTCCAAAAACGCGTATTAAAAAAAACTGTATTAATTTAACCTAATCTGTCCTTTAAGGGTTCATATTAGTTACTTAATTTAGTCAACATTTAACAATTTATAATTAATATTTTCATAATTAATATAATTTATGAAAAATGTCCATTATTAATATCAAAAAAGTCAATTTTGCTGTTTTCAAAAAACTGATACTTCCGATTTGCAAAAAAGATATAGTTTTTGGAATGGATGGAAAACCCGTAGTACCATCTTAAAGTTCAACTCTTTAGCTTTTACCTACAGAGTGTCAAAATATTAATTTTTGATAAAAATATAAGCATTTAAAAAAAAAAGTTCCGTTAGTTTTTTATAAATATTTTTGCACCTATTTATTTTATCTCAACAAAATTATGTTTTTATGTTCTTGAGAAAATTTTATATCAATTAGTGACTTTCCCAAATATAATTGCAACGCTTGCTGACTGGCGGCTAAAATATTTCATATGTAGTTTTATATGTTCAAAATGTGTCTTGAATGTTTCATTAAATTATTAATTTCGACTAAATTAATTTTAAAATTTGTTATTTATTATTAATCACAACATATTGAATTTTATTAATCATACAAAAAAAGTAGGGGGACATCCACTAATTTAGACAAGAAACTTGTATTTGTAAACATGATTTTACTTGTTTTTGCATGTAAAAAAAAAAAAAAAAGTAGTCAGCGCTGCCCAAGCGGGGGGACAAATGAACTAAAATCGATATTGGGCAAATGGCTAATTGAAAAAAAAATTGATTGAATTTGATCACGAGATATAAGTAAAAATCACCCATTGTGTCTCTTACGTAACTTTACACTAGCGCAATTATGAATCGCATCAATTAATTTTTACAATTTTCTTGTCGGTCACATATTTTTTTGAATTTTATAATCAAAGCAAACACTTGTGTTTCATTTGTTTCTATATAACAGTAAACAAAACTGCAATATTTAGATTGCATTGGTGACTTTTACATCAGATGCACAATCCAATACAAACTAAAACATTTTAAATTATCAGTATTGAGCTAGAAATTTAGCAAAATTCTGTTGTGATATAAAAGTTTTATTGAAAATTGCACAATGAGTTCTCGTCGAACTACTCTTGCTAATTTTAGTGAAGTAGAGGCAACGAGATTAGTAACATTACTGAAAGGAGGACATAGTCAACGGTATGTAGCTAATCTGACAGGAACCCGTCCATCAATGGTGTCTTGTGTATTTACACGTTATCGAGAGAGTGGCAACAATCAACGGAGACCAACATCCGAGTGAACAGGTAAAGCTTTTGTTTTACATGATCGATATCTCAAGTTATTTGCAGAGAAAAGGAGTGTTAGTATTTCAAACGAGACCGTGAAAAAAAAGGTTTATTTTTATTTAAAGAAAAAACATTTTATAAAATTCATATGAGTACATACATCATTATGTATTATGTATATGTAACATTAAAAAACAAAATAAAATAAATTCATAAGTTTATCACAAAGAATATTTAATTTTCATCACTAGAGCTGGAGTCCAAAATAATACGACGTCGAGGGCTTTCATCGCTTGAGTCTTGGATATTTTCCATTTCTCTAATCGCTTCAATCGGTTTTAGGAAACGTGTTATAAGGCTCTGCTGAGCATTTTGTACCAAATGCGTTTCGAGTTTATAATATGGCATTAAAACTGCTTCGAATTGTCTCTGAAATGTACCAGTTCGATCCATCGAGGGATCATTATCCATACAAAAATTCACCAAGCCTCTTGCCGAGTCTAATCCTTCTCTTAATTTTTTTATAGTATGCACTTGATGAAAAAATTATGAAATGGCCGGACCCTGGGGTCGGCCATATAAATAACAAGCAATATTTGCATCAAATGTTGTACGATTTTCCGCCGACGAAATTTGTTCAACAAAAATCAAAAGTCCCAAAGTCAAATGATTTTTCTCGAATGACCATAGTATACACTTGATGAAAAAATTATGAAATGGCCGGACCCTGGGGTCGGCCATATAAATAACAAGCAATATTTTCATCAAATGTTGTACGATTTTCCGCCGACGAAATTTGTTCAACAAAAATTAAAAGTCCCAAAGTCAAATTATTTTTCTCGAATGACCATAGTATGCACTTGATGAAAAAATTATGAAATGGCCGGACCCTGGGGTTGGTTGTTGAACAAATTTCGTCGGCGGAAAATCGTACAACATTTGATGAAAATATTGCTTGTTATTTATATGGCCGACCCCAGGGTCCGGCCATTTCATAATTTTTTCATCAAGTGTATACTATGGTCATTCGAGAAAAATCATTTGACTTTGGGACTTTTGATTTTTGTTGAACAAATTTCGTCGGCGGAAAATCGTACAACATTTGATGCAAATACATATTGCTTGTTATTTATATGGCCGACCCCAGGGTCCGGCCATTTCATAATTTGAAATTTCTTTCTGCTCTGAATTAGATTGACTATTGTGATTTGTGACAGCTACAAAATGCAATTGGAATTGCTTGTCAAACTATACGCAATCTCACACACCCAATATTGAACTACAAGTCGATTATACTGAAGATTAAATTAAAATATTTCTAAAAAAGTTGCGTTTTATTATCAATACGGGCAACTTGCAGTCCATGTAGTATTTTATTGGTATAGTTAACATTTAATTGTAACATATTATTTTATATTTCGGTTTATTCAAATAGATCAAGGCTTAATATAGTAATTTAAAGCAGGATTGGCAGACATGTATTCCATAAACTTTAAGTAAGAAAATACGAATTTGTTGATAATTTTTTTTGTTGCATTGAGATTTTAATTTATTACTTGTTTCAGATATTTAAATTTAAGTAATTTTGAAGTTTGTTTTATTTATTGAAAATAATTGAGAAACCTGTCCCACCTTTCCTGGAACTACAAGCGGCTAATGAACATGAGCTTAGATATTGTGTTATCATATATGCTAACTAATTAATTATATATGTTACTAACAAAATTGACTATCGACTACTAGTAAGTGTATGTAACCGGTCCGATTCTTGAATACCAACTTACGTAAGTTACGTGTCCTTTGCTTCGATTTTGTTATGTGTAAAGGGGTGGGCGGTGGAAACGCGCTAAGGCTTGCTTGCACATTCTAAACCACTTAAACGTAAATTCCTTGTAACCTTTTAAAATTTCAGTTGTTAGTGCAGCTTATTATCTCTCAATACTACAAAAATGCGATTATATATCGAAATCAAATCCAATATCGATCATGATTCACCGAAAAAAATTTGTAATAAATTTTAAATATTTACGATCATCATAAGGGAGGTTGTTTCAAACAGAACATCTTTCTTATAAAAACAACAATTTTGAATTTGTTTGTATATTTTGTAGTAATCATCAGCTTTCATTCTTTATCCAAATTCCCCGCGTTGTATATTAAACTTGTTCCCAAGCATCGAAATGGAAAATCTGACTATAGTTTATTTTCATTCACAACTGTAAATCATCAGCTATATTTAAATTAGATTATTAGCATTTAAAGTAATATTTACGAAATGTTATCTCTTCAAATTTCAGTTTGGTTTGCTCCTTTGCTGAATGAGGTCTACTCATCCAATCTATACTTACTAATTTAAATATTTTATTTTGTTTGTTGTTGTTGTTGTTATCGTGAATAAATTTTGTGCAAATACTAATTTGAATAAGTGATTATAATTTTTTGGAGCTTGTTCCATCATGAATCAGATAAAAATTTTAATTTATTTAATTTTATTCAAATGTACATTCATGCCTTATACATTGGCTCAATATGACTTTTGCACTTTAGATACAATCGATTCTGCGTCAAATATATGCGAACAATCAAATAATTTGTATGTGAGTGAAAGTGAAAATGATTGCCGTACGGTGGGTAGCAAGTGTTGGTGTATTCTTATTGATAATCGAAATATGGTGTATCACGGCAATATGGTGATTGAATTGGTGCAGACAGTTAATAGTGTTAATTTGGTAAGATTATATAGTTAAGGTGATAAAAATTTGATTGATGATGACAGTCAATGGCTTGTTTTATTTTAGTTTGTGATTGATTTATACGTATGTATACTTGTTTCGGTTAAATGTTTATTGTGATTTTGAATTTTTAGTTTGGGTTTTTTTAAAAATAAATTAAAATTTTCGGTTTTACCATATAGTGCAACCAAAATAAATATTAATGTGATTACTCGCAGATCTTTGATAGCGAAAAGATGGTTTTAAATATATTCCTTGTTTTAAACTTGATGTTTCTTAACTCGTTGATAATTGGTAGTTTTTCTACTTTTAAGGCTACAAAGCTTTTCCAACTCTCACAATTCATTTCCGTTTTCTATTGTTCATTCAATATTTTCGCTTTTATTAATGTAATTGATGATATGGCCCAGTCCTGAGTTAAAAAAATCGATTTGCTGTTCTGGTGCTTCTAGACTTCAGTAAGGCTTTTGACTGCCTTGACCATGTTTTACTTATTCAAAAACTTATGTTATGGTATCAATTTTCACCAACTGCGTTAAGACTTATGACATCATTTTTATCAGGAAGAAAACAACAAATAAAACTTAATGGCTCATTGTCTGATTATAGGCTGTGGTTTCTGGTGTTCCTCGGCGTAGTATTTTGGGACCTCTCCTGTTTAGCCTATTTCTTAATGACCCGGTGAATAATATAAAATTTTGTAATTTTTTCATTTTTATGCTGATGAAATTTAAATAAGTTATAAGCTGGTAAAGTTGGGAGTAACAAAATGGTTGACGTGATATCTCAAGTTCTATCTAACCGATTAACTTCAAATTTGGTACCAACTTTCAATATATAACTGTCTATCGCCCCTACTAGAAATATCTCAAAATTATGTTTTCTAATATTTTAAAAATTTTAAATTATGAAACAAAGAGTCGAAAAATGGCGGCTGTCCTAAAAAGACGCCATTTTTCGAAAAAAAAAAAAAAACCGTTTTCTCTCTAGTAGTGGCTATAACGACCTTCTTAATAATTACGAATCTGTTTTTTAATTTTGTTTCAGATGACCAGGGGGGTTGCAATCGTGTCAACTATTACAACTCCTTTTTTTACCCCCAAATTTACCACCTTACAACTTATTTAATTTTAATTTTTTTTTTTCTCGAAATTTTTTTATATACATATTCTCAAAGTATCAATAAATATGTTGATAAAAAGAGCAAAGTAAAATTATTTTTTGTTTTTTTTTATCGAGCCCGACAAACCGCCCAAAATTTAGGCCTCTAGACCAGAATAACTTCCTAATCTAAAACTTCCATAACTTCTATAAAATCGTAAAATTTTATCAATTTTATTCATTCTTAAAATTTATTAAATTTGTACTAATAATTGTAAATGCTTTCTTTAAATGTAATAAATTGTATAAATGTTTAAATCCTTTGAATTTTACGGAATTCATAAATTCAAAACACTCAATCAATGTTGATAATTTGCAAAAAATTTTTACATTCTTCAAATTCTATAAATTTTATGAAATTTTCTAGATTCTATGAGTTTTAAAAGTAGTTTCAACTCTGTCAGTTCTATCAGTCTACAAATTCAAATTTTACTTAATCAAATTTTACTTATTAAAATTTATAAAATTTATCTATTCTATAAATTTAAATAATTCTATAAATTCCATCATTTCAATCAATTTTATTTTTTAAATTCTATAAATTCTGTAACTTCTTCAAAATCTATAATCTAAAATTCAGCAAATTTTTGAAATCTATTAGTTATAGAAATCCTATAAATTGTGTAAATTCAATAAAGCTTATTAATTCTATAAATATGTCTATAAACCCTATACATTTTATAAATTCTATCAAATCTAAACTTTTTAAAATTCGACAAATTTCAAAAATTCGAAAAATTGCATAAATTTGGTAGATTCTTTAAATAGTATATATCCAATGAGTTCTATAAATTATTTAAGCTCTGTCATTGCTATATGCTCTATAATTTTCATAAATTATTTTAATTCTATAAATAATCTAAATTCTGAAAATTGTATAAATTTTCAAGGTCTAAAAATTCAATGAGGTCTTTAAAATTTAAATACTTTAAATTCTGTAAATTCAATAAATTTTATAAATTTTATCAATTCTATACAATTTAAAATCTATGAATTCTACAAATTCTAAAAATTCTATAAATTATCTAAATTTGTTTAAATTTTTCAAATTTGCAATATCCTATAATTTCTGTAAATTGGTACAACTCTGTCGGTACTCTAAATTCAACAAATTCAAACATGCAGTAATATAAAACTCCCAAAACTTCTATAAATTCTATAAATTTTAATAATTCTATAAATTTCATAATTAATTTTATAGTTTAAATTCTAGAAATTCTGCAACTTCTGTAAATTCAATAAATTCTGTAAAGTTTATAAATTCTACCAATTTAATAAATTCTTAGAATTTTGAAAATTCTTCAAATTCTAAACGTTATATAAATTTTATGAATTTGGTAAATTCTTTAAATTCCTATGGGCTCTAAATAAAGTTTTTCAACTCTGTCATATAATTCAACAAATTAAAATTTTACTAATTTTTCTTATTCTAAAAATTTCATAATTTCTATAAAATTCCATAAATTCTGTATATATTGTAAAAATTCCAACAATTAATTATTTAACATTCAAAATTAAAGTAAAATTAGCTTACACAGAAATAGGGCTATGTGAATGTCGTGAAGAAGAAAAATTGTAAGAGAATTTGGCTGTATTAGTAAAATTCGCTAATACAACCAGCATAGTACATTCTGTATATACAGAATGTAAAATTGTGATACAAGATTGATTTTTTCAAAATCATAAGCTCATCAGTACGAAACTGGATTAATTCTCTAACAATCTTCGGAACATATTAAAATCATATACATTAAAATTAAATACCAATGGCTTCGGTCCTGAAAAATAAGCTTTTACATGACAATCCCAATTTTTTATTTTCTTCTACTTTAAGTAAAAATCTCACTAATTCCTTTTTTATTCGGGAAATAAATTGTAGTGAAATAGTTAATATAACAAACCAAATGAAATTTATTAATTCTACCGGTGTTCATGGAATTAGTTGTAAATTAGTCAAGTCATGCACCAGTAAATTAGCTCCCATAATATCTAGACCAATTAATGACATTTTCCAATACGGCACTTTTCCATGCGTTTTAAAATTCTCTAGAGTTATTCCGTTATTTAAATCAGGACATAAATTATCTAACTATCCACTTATTTCCATTTTTCCGTTTTTCGCTAAAATTACTAAAAAGGTTTTATGTTTTAGAGTCACTAAACTTGCAAAAAAGTTCAATCTTATCGATCATTATCAATACGGTTTTCAGAATCATTCAAATACTGAAGCAACAATGTCGCAATTAATATCTAATATTTATAAATCATTAAACAAAAGCAATTATACTGCGGGCCTATTTAATGATGTAGCTAAAGCTTTCGATTGTGTTGATAAGTCAATTTTAATTTATAAACTAGAAAGGTTAGGATTTAGGGGCCTGCAACTTAAGTTAAGTGATTCATATTTGAGTTGCAGACACCAATGTGTCCGTTCTTCCATTCCATTTAGTGAGGTGAATGAAGGTGTCCCCCAAGGTTCTAATTTAGGTCCGTTTCTTTTTTTGGTTTGTGTAAATGACATTTTTGAATTAAAGCTTGCAGGTCATCTACATTTATTCTGCTATAATTTATTCGTGTCCTAATTTTGATCAAATTTTATATGATATTCAAAATGACTGCAACTTAATCTGGTTTTTAAAAAATTAATTAACGGTAAACCCGAATAAGATGAAAATTATCTTCTTTCACCACAATAAAAAAATGATTCCCAATCATAACTTGATATAAATGAATAATATCAATATTGAAGAAATGAATCAAGTTAAATATCTTGGTTTGGTCTTTGGTGTTGGATGGGGAAATTAAATTATCTGAGCATATTCATCCGGTTAAGTCACGTTTGATTCCATTTATAGCAGTTTTGAAACGTATTAGATATTTATTACCGGTTAATATTCGATTACTTTTGTACTACTCACATATGTATCTATACATATTTAAATTACCTTGTAAATATTTGGAATTGTGCACCACAGTATCGGATAGATCAATTAATTAAATTACAAAATAATTCTATCAGTTTTCAAATATTTTTTATTCTAATAATTTTATAATTTCTATAAAATTTATAAATTCCATAAATTCTGTGCATTGTAAAAATTCAATAAATTGTGCAATGCCTCTATAAATCCTATAAATTTAATAAATTGTAACAGAATTGTGCTGAATTGTATATATTTTTAAATTTTTTGATAAGGGAAATTCTTTTCTCTATTTCTCTTTAAATTCTATAAATTTACTAAATTCCTTGAATTCTGTAAATTCGAAAAACTCTATAAATGTTAATACATACTTCGAAAAATTTTATTATATTCTTCAAATTGATTTTTTTTAGATTCTATAAGTTTTATAAATTGATTCAATTCTGTCAGCTCTATACATTCTACAAATTCAAATTTTACTTAAGCTAAAATTTCCATAGCTTCTACAAATTTTAAAAGTTTTAAAAATTATAATTTTCAAATTTTATAAATTCTATCAATTCCAATAATCCTTTAAATTCCATAATATCCATCGATTTTATTCTTTAAATCCTAAAAATTCTGTAATTCCTTTAAATTCAATAAATTCTATGAAGTGTGTAAATTCTATCAAATTAATAAATTTTTAAAATTCTTAAAATTCTAAACATTATACCATTTTATGAATTTCGTTAATTCTTTAAATTTTGTCAGTTCTATAAATTCAACAAATACATAATTTTCACATTTTCACATTTTACTTAATCTAAAACTTCTAGAACTTCTGTCAATTCTATAAGGCTAAAATTCAGTAAGTTTTTGAAATCTGTGTCATAGAAATCCTATAAATTCTGTAAATTCTATAAAAATTCTATAATTCTACAAATTAAATTTTATCAATTCTAATTTTTTTTAAATTCTACAAATTTTAAGCTTTATATAAACAAATTTAAATATCAAGAACGATAAGATGGGCTAATCTTTTCTGTGAAGAGGTGTAAGGTGAAAGGACAACGCACAGTTCAACGTTTACGCAAACCATAATGTCGACCAGTAAAAATTCTTCTCAGGGTAAAGTTTTTATTTTTTTTAAATGCTGCCAATGGCTTTATTCTTGAATCTTTCTACATAAGAAACTAACAAGAAGTAATCAAATCTTAAGCTAAAATTATTAGGTACATATTTTAAGTCTTAACCAATGTTAATACTTATTGTTAGTGATCACAATTTAATTAATTTAGATTATACTTATACATACATTAATATCAACATTTAATAAATTTACAGGTTCACAGGTTCATCAGTCCGAGTGGATCTATTCTTTTCAGTCGCCTAAATCGTGGCTGTTTTAATATATCTCTGGCCAATTCATTGGGATGCGCTTCTAGTTTTGAATAATATTTAGAACTGAATTCTTTAATTGTTTCTTTAATGATTTTAATCCCAAGGTCGTCATGTATACATATTACTATTTCGAATGCACCACGGATCATTAGTAATACTGCGAAGTATTTTCGCCTGAGTTTGTTGCAGGGGCTATTTTTTTTTTGGGTTTCTAAAAGAGATTTAGGTTGATGTTCCGGAATTGGCGTTAACCAATATTGCTGAATCAACTGGATACCAACCAACAAGCCGATTTTTTAATTATTAAGTTATCCACCACTTTCGGTACACTTTATTATTAATGAGCTCATATGCTCAAAATAGGGTGTACCAAAATATATGTAAATTAATAAATCAATAAACGTTATCACTAATGGAATTCTATAAATCTATAAATTTTATGAATTTGGTAAATTCTTTAAATTTTTTAGATTCCATGAGTTTTAAAAATTCTTTCACACATTCTACAAATTCAAATTTTACTTAATCTAAACTTCCATTATTTCTATAAATTTTATAAATTCTTTGAATTTTACAAATTTTATAAATTCAAGAAATGACGGAATTTATAGATTATTAAAATTTATAGGATATATCTATTCTATAAATTTGAATATTTCTACAACAATTTTATTCTTTGATTTCTATAAATTCTGTAATTCAAATTTTATAAGTGTTAAATTCAATAAGTTTTTGAAATCGAAAAGTCATATAAATTCTAGAAATTCTTAAAGTTTATAAATTCGATCAATTCTAAACATTTTAAAATTGTATCAATTCTAGAAATTCTGAAAATTTGATAAATTCTATAAATTTGTTTAATTCTTTGAATTGTTTCAGCTCTATCAATTCTATACACTCAAATTTTACGTAATCTAAAAATTTCATATTTCCTAAAAATTTCTTAAATCCTTTTAATTCTACAAATTCTATAAATCCTTTAAATTCTGTAAATTCTAAAAATTCTTAAAGTTTAAAAATTCAGTAAGTTCTTTAAATCGATCTGTAAATTCAATAAATTTTACCTGTTCTATTATTTTAAAATTCTTAAAATTTTATAAATTTTAACTTTTTAACAAATTCAAATTTTGCTTAAACTAAAAATTACATATTTTCTGTAAATTTCATAAATTCTTTGAATTCCATAAATTCTATAATTTTTTTGATTTTTGTTCAATAAGAAAAAAAAAACGGTTTCGGTGCATCCAATGAACAATGAAATTTTTTTTTAAATTTTAATTGAATGAAAGGGAGAAAAATATGCGGATTTCGTGTGGAATTAAGCATATTTGGTGTAAACCCACATCGAAAAATGGTAAAATGTGCATACAAATCATAAACAATAGATTACATCAATATTTACAATTAAGGAACTAATGTGCATTTAAATGCAAATTATTAACTCACGTAAAAATTCGGGCTCTGCTTATGAGCTTAGATGTAACACTTGAAGGTCCGTAGATGACCAAAGTTAAACTTAATTTTATTATTGTCATCGTACATCGTAAAGGCTACTAAAATTCCAGCTGGACATAATGAGATTTGTGTTAATTGTTTAAAGTCCGCTTTCTTAATTGCTATATTGAATGTTCCTCGAAAATTCCACCATTGACAAAGCTGGCAATAGCTATAGTTTCTCGGGGCCAGTTTTTGAGTAGGGACAAGAATTTTCTAGGCAAAAAACAGTTTTGGCTATATTTACTAGATCCAGTCATACATATTCAAGATTTCTGATTCGAATGTGATTCGAATGGTGCAGCACATATGAATTTAAAGGATTCAAATAAGCTTACTTGGTCTCTGAGATTTGGTGGCATAGAGGTCAGTAACGAAGATTATGGCTCCTCGTAATCGAAATCGATAGAAAACCACTTCGGAAAATTTAATGATTTCTACTTCAGCACAAAACTTTTAAATTAGAATTTTAAAAAAAAAAACTCTTATAATTTTCCACAATGCTAAAACAAAAATTTATTTATTTCCAGCATCCAGAACAAACTGAATACGGTGAAATTAAATCATACCTTCAATTTGAAATTATTTCGGGATTAAACCGTTTCATTGTTCAACCACCAACAGCGAGTACCATAATTAATTCTATAAAAGTCCCCAACAATGAAACTTGTACATTTCCCAATACGAAGCGCGGACATAATTTAGACTTTCATCAGCCAACCAACGATGATATCCAATTTACGTCTATAAACGGAGCGCATCCCAATTTTTTCGATTGTCTGTATCGTAGTAATTACACTGATAATGCAATAAAGTACTGCCCTAATTACAGGCCAGAATTTATGATAGAAAAACGATTGTCGCTGCACAATCAAATCTATTGGTGCATTAATATAAAGAACATCAATTATAAGCTCACGTCAGCAAATCGATTACATATCGACTACTCGTCACCAAATCGTCGGTTTGCCTTTGTAAATAAATTTACTATAATGTTTGGTTTGCCCTAACTAATCATTTTCTCTTTAAAGTTTCCCCTAGACGCATATACAAAACGAGAAGATACTGGTAAAGATTTTCATTTGGGTAATCGACGAACGACTATAGCGATATCGGTAAATAATAATGAACTGGTCGACCTCGAATCAATTACTATAGACAATCAGCCGATTTGTAGTTATTTTGGGACAACGACCGCAACAGATGGACCAGTCGCACGAGTAAACCCACAAGAAGACCTACGGATCGTAAAAGATTATTCAACCTTTTTCCCAGAAGTTGAGCAACAAAACGATTTAAATCCAGCAAGCTCCGTTAAAAATTGTGGTGTTAAGTCAAACAATAGAAATTCTTTGATTTCATTTGGTTTAGACACTAAACCTGGTGACTGGCCATGGCACGCCGCCATCTATAAAAATCGAGCAAAAGCAAATCCAGAATTTATTTGCGGTGGCACACTGATAGATGAACGAACAATTGTTACGGCTGCCCATTGTGTAGTCGATATACTACCGGGAAGGTTAACAGCCGAATTGGGACGACATAATCTCAGACTTGCATCGGCGGAAACACAAGAGTATCGGGTATTTGATGTAATTCCGCATAATGCATATAATCAAGAAACGTTTGAAAATGATATTGCAATTCTGGTTCTAGCGACTTATGTTAAATTATCACGGTTCATAAATTTTATATGTTTACCACAGCCAAATTTTAATTTAGAAGGCATAACGGGAACGGTAAGTAAAGGTTTTTTTTTACTTTCTTTTTTGAGCGGGTCTAATATGTTTTGCGTACAAATTTTCATTAGACTGTCGGTTGGGGTCTTGATCATGATAATCAATTTCAAAACGAGCTAAAAGAGGCAAGTTTTCCAGTAGTCGAAAAAATTAAGTGTTTGGAGAGTAATCGGGGTTTTTTCAGTAAGTTCTTGATGAATACGAATTTTTGTGCCGGATATAAAAACAGTAAGTGTCTCTATGCTATTTGTTATAAAATTTTTATAAATTATCAAAATACTTATACAGATACGAATGTATGTCGTGGCGATTCAGGCGGTGGCTTTGTGTTCAATACCGATGGCAATTGGTTTTTGGGAGGGCTCACGTCAATAGGAGTTTCATTGAAATCACTTGAAAATGACTGTGATCTATCACAGTACGGAATTTTTACGGATGTAACAAAATTTGTGACATGGATTAAAGAGAACTCTTAGTTGGTAAAAAAACAATAAAAATGGGTATTTTATTCAAGATACTAAATAAACGGTAATGATTTGTGGTGTGAAGTTATATTATAATAAAAAAAAATTTCGTTAAAAAATTTTTTCGACAAAAAGCCAGCAAAAGACACGATGAACCCTATAAAAATAATTTCCGAATGTTCGTTATAACAAAAACCAATTTTTTTATTAAATTAAATTCGCCTAAATGTCAGCTATGTATACTAAAAGTATTGTTACGGTGACACCTAGGGAAGAATAGAATAAGTTATTAATAGCACAAATTTACCGTACTAAGGAAGTTGCACTGTCCTAAATGTGTCTAGACTATTCTTACCAAATGTTCTAATTCGAATTAGATCGCTCCTTATATACTAGTCTAGACCCATTTAGGACAGTTTTATCATGGAAAATTCCATTGTAGTAGAGTAAATTTGTGCTATTAATAACTTATTCTATTCATCCCCAGGTGTCACCATAACACAACCCCCCACCTAAGCCTGTTCGTCCCGAACAGGACCCAAATCACCTTATCTGTAAATGGCCAGCCTCCTCAAATGTAATTCCGTTCACCTCCTTGTTCTTTTCTAGTCCTGTTGGGTTGCGCCCATGTATGCTGCAGATTCGACAATGGATCCTCCTTCATTCGATACTGGTTGTAAAACAGTACTAATTGCCCTTCCTGGAATCTTTGGTTATTTTCCCGTATGTCATATCCAGTCTTCCTCCAGTCGCTCGACATTCGCACTCCTCTTGGCATAATCCGGCACCTCTCATTCAATATCTGCTTAACCCGATGTTCACTGGTTTCCCCCACAATTGTCTCTGACATCGATGGCAGCTCTTCGCGATGACTGACGGTTACTCACTCGCCTTACTGTGGCATCCATACTGTTAAATTTAAGTGGCAGCTCGGTGTCATTCGCCCTCATGAAATCCATTCCCAGAATGACCTCATCCACAATATCTGCTACCAGAACTTCGTGTGGGAAAAGAATTTCACCGATCCTTATGCTCACGAACATTTTTCCTTTTATTATTGTTCCATCTCCATTTGCCATTCTTAATTTTAACCAATCAGTCAGCTGCACAACCCTTCCGATCAAGTTTTCCCGGACAATCGTACGTGTTACTCCAGTATCCAGCGTAATGACACACTCTCTCCCATCAACATCGCCATCGATTGTTACGTTGTGACCGCCTCATTCTTCAAACTCTTTCCTTTTGAAAATAACGAAAATTATTGTTCCGTCGAATGTTGGTGGCTTTAATTTGATAGAGTGAACGGTCTGAACCACATGCGTCGTTGTTCCCCTTGTCTTGACTTCAGTTAACTCCTTCTCGAGACGTTGAATTTTTTCTTCAACCTGTTGGACCTCTGTTTGCAACTTCACTACTTCGCCATGTATGTATGTTAGTAGCTAGTTCGAGAAGTTTCTCGTCCATTCTCTTTTGACCATCTGTAATTTAATCTTTAATTTCCTCTCCTTGTTGTTTCATTTCTTGGTTTGACTGGTTTATTGCCTCCATATGTTGCTCATTTTGTTGTTTCGTTTCGAGGTCTGACTGCTCCATTTGTAGTTTTATTTGGTTTGACTGCTCTCCTTGTTACGCTATCATCTTCATCAAAGCAGCCATTAACTGCGACAAATCGAAACTTCCAGATGGTACTTTTGTTGTTTCGATCGACAGTTGTTTATCTCCTGTCTTCTCTACGATCGCAGCATCCGTTACTTCCACGCTAAAATCATGATGATACGCGTCTAACCCTTCCCTCTATGGCCTCACGTAGTCGCACTTGTAAAGCTTCTTTAACACCACCAGTGGACACATCTCGCTTCTCTAGTTCCTTCTTTAACTCTGGAACTCTTAATTCGGGGTAAATCCTTTTCTATAGGCCTATTTTGTCAAATTCAAAATTGGTATTCATTTCGGAATCGCGTCCCTGCCAAAAAAATACTATTGGATTTTTGAAAACCAAGTACACAACGAGTATTCACGAATACCAAAATGGTATTGGATACAAGCAATTTTTTTGCAAATGGTCACATAAAATGTATAGGTGACATTTAGGGGTATTGATTGATTTTCATTTCAATCGTTTTATGAATGAAAATTGTGAAAATTTATATTTTTGTGGAAAGCACCAATTTGTTAAATGTGTTTACCACTGGAAAATATTAAGTTAATTAATTAATTTTAGTTGTCTGGTTTTAGCTGCAAATCGGATTCCATTCTTGCATTGTTTGCCGTCATTCAGGCGTAATATAAAAATGGCTTTCCTATTTTTTTGGCTCCTGGCTAGCACTAATTTATTCGAATGGGCGCTAATTTACACAAATTTGGTTCTAATGGTATAAGAAGTTTCATTCTTAAACTTGAAAGTTTCTTTGCTACAGTTTACGATGCCTTCTAATCCCTTCTTATAGTTCCTTCAATGTTTCATTTCTTCCCCCTGAACCTATAAAAGGTTTAATCAATAAATGTCCACCTTCGAAAAGCTAAAAAGTAACATTAGAACATCAGTTGAGTAAACATAACAGATGGCCGTCAGCTGCATCGCCTAACAATCCGATGGCCGAAACACTCACATCGCTCACAAGACAGAGGCCGATACAACTCCAGCATCGCTAGAACAGATGGTCGATAACTACATCACCGATACGACAGATGGCCTGAAAATTGTAAGATGTCAATTTTCTTAGACATGGATAAGATTAAATTTTTAAATTGTCAAACTAGGTCGACTTTAACAAGTTAATCTTTGAGCCAGCTTTGAGAGTTTCACGCCTAATTGTACGGATTACATTTATAGTAAGTGCGTGAGTTTGTCGATAATAATCATGCAATGAGTCTTTAAATTTTTCGCGATGTAATCAGGCAAATAGAAATTTAATTTCTTGCAGAAAAAATCTGTAAGTGCCTTCGAAGTGAAGTAGTAACTAACACTTCATTGTGAAGTAGTAAGTAACACTGGAATTTATCGGATTCAAATAAGCATAAAGCTGTAGGCAGTTACCATTTTTTTTAAAGAGGGTCCGTTACGGAACTGTGTGTACTTCGACCAATCAGGTTTATTGTGCAAAAATTAGTTGACTTATTAATAAAACGTTAAATATTCAGACTAAGTATTCCCATTTGAGGTTAGGCGCAAATCAATAATTCGATGACCTCTTTAGAGCATTCAAAGTCTATTGACCAAAATTACAGGATGGCATAGACGAATATACTGGAACGTGCGGAGAAAACTAATAAGAGTAGCCAGTTGTATTCTTCAATATCGTCACAATAGTGCTCTGTAGGATCACGTTTAAAAGAAAAAAAAATTTCACTTTGGAGATCTAAGATTATATGTGTGATGAATAAAGATAAACCTTTTCTAAAACTATATCAACAGTACATCCCTCAAGCATGAGTTACATCTGAAAGTGATCAAACATTAACATCTAAAGGTAAGTACCTAAATATGTATGAGATCTGGAATCTGGAAGTGAGCAAACTATTTTTTTATAAATATACGGTAGGTAAATGACTATTTCACCATTTTAAATAAAATCTAAATGTCAAAAAAAGAAATTATTTCATATTGACATCTGTCATCTACAGTCATTAACAGTTTTAATCATGTATAGATACACGGTGTTACCGTGAGGTGATCAGAACTGCGGTCCTGAAACTGAACCCCTTTACTAAATCTTCAGCTCAACCTCCAACTCAATTTACAACGGAACCCTAAATGCAACCACCAAATTAATCGCAACCCAACACTCAACTCAATCACCAAGTCATCCCCTAACCTAAGACCAAGTCAAATATTAAATAATTCCCCAACCGAACAATTCAGTTAACTCCAACGCAAGCTAACTAAACCCTAACCCACCCTTAACTCAACTTAGCTCGAACCAAACCTTAACCCTCTACTCACCTCCAGATTGAATGGCCAACCCAACCCTAAAATGAACTCGAGTGGAAAGCTAAGCGTGTATAAACTCAACTCAAATCAACCCAATCTAATCGAACTCCTCACTCCAATCGAACTCAACTTCAACTCAAACCGTATTCTACCCTAACTCGACCTCAACTCAATCCAACCCTAAACTCAACCATAACTCAACCCAAACTGAACCTTTAACTCAACCTCTAATCAACCCTTAACTCAAACCAAACTCAACGTTCAACTCAAACTCAAAATCAACACGGTTCGAAAACTACAGGCATATATGCACTTAACTTATTCTAATCTCCACCGCAACCACCAACTCAACCACCAAATAAATCATTAACCCAACTTGAACTCAACACTATGCTCTACCAAAAAAAAATTACATGCGTACATTAGCTCAATTCCCAAGTCAACGTCCAATTCAATCCTCAAATCAACGCGATTCGAAAAGCTATTTACATACATGAACTCAAGCTATCTACCAACTTAACCGTTAACACCGTCCCGGTGGCACAGTTGTTAGCATGCTTGCTTTAAGCTTCGGAGGTCCCAGGTTCGATTCTCGGCGGGTGATGAAAAAATCACGGCTGGTTAATGTAAGGATCAATGAACTAATCACTCATTATCCGTTGTAAAAATGATTACGAAACTTTACTATGAAGCGGCCAAATCTCTCTATGGGATGTAGTGCCAGCGAAAAAAAAATAACTACCAACTCAACCCTTAATACAAATAAATCGCCAACTTAAGCACTGACTCCTACTCAACTCAATCTCAACTCAAATCCACTATCGGTGTGCTGTCACTGAAATTTGCTTGACATACCTCCAAAGGCGGCTATTATGAAAGCTACGTACAATCATACCATTATACCATAATAGCATCATACTATCTCAATCTTACCGTCACCACTACCATACCTTCATACCATCATGTCGTCGTACCGTCGTAACATCATATTATGCGTACAATCAAACCATGTACCGTCGTACCATCACACAATTAAACAATCATTCCATTATTCCATTATACCATCATACCATCTTACCGTCATACCATCGTACTATCATACCATCATTCCATCGTACAATTATACCATCATACCGACATACCATTATACCAACATACCATCTATAGATTGCTCAACTTTCACTAAACTCTAATCAGACCCTATAACTCAACTCCAACTCAACCCCAATTCAACCAGAAAATGTAACCCAACTCAAGGGGAAACTTAACGCGCAACTCAATCCTCCAACCATCATACTATATATAAAAAATTGGCCAACTCATCTTAATCACTATATCCAAACCCAACTCAACTCCAACTCAAATTCAACTCAACCCGCAAATTCATCCCTAACCTGACGGCTCCGGGAATTCCAGTAAAAAACAGAAAGGAATTTCAGTCAAAAATTAAAAGGCAAATCAGTCAAAATAGTTTTAGATTGAAATGCCGTTTCAGAACCAAGTTAAATCAAAACACTGAAAAGGCATTCAAGTCAAAAAATTTTTTGACTGGAATTATTTTTGGATTTTTGACTCAAATTCTTTTAGGAATCATAAGCAAAATTTTTGTGAAAAGTGAAATTAATGGTATGGTTCATACAGACTATGGGTACGTTTGAAACGGTTTTAAAATATTCTGGAAAATGCAGATTTTCAGTCAAATATTAAAAATAAACCTCCATTTTTGCAGAATATTTGAAAATTAAAACTTCCTTTTCCAAAATTTTTGGAAATGGAAGGTATTCCAGTCCAAAAATATTTGATTGAAGTAGCTTTCAAGAAAGTTGTTGGAATGTAAGAATGTAACGGCATACCTCAATCAAATCTCAAGAGTGACAAATATGCACAAATGAAATTTTAACAAAGTTAGTGTCAGAAGTAGTTGCATATTTCAAACAGTGACTTTGTTACCGGCGTCTAAGCAGTGCCGCTCAAACGTTTCATGGTTGTTTGAGTTTTATATTTGGTTTTCCTTTATATTCAAGATATTCTTGTCACATCGTACAATGAGGAATAGCACAAATTACCCTTGGAGCAACTCTTCAACAAGTTAACTCACTTTGATGTTCACATCAAGAGACTACAGAGGAACGATTTAATGAAATTAGGGAATTTTCAGCCCCTACATCAACTAATAGTATACAGAATCACTACGTTGCGTTGAACCATCTATCGGCGTCCGTGCTTTAACCCAGTATAAGAAAAGACATAAGCTATTGATCAGTCTTGTTTATTCTGCCAACGTGCTAAACTTCAATAGCACACAAAATCAACCCGTGGATAATTCGAAATTCCACGTAGAGCATAGCATATAGTTGCAAGATGTTTCGTTTTATTTAAGGCCATTCAAATAAATCATGTTCTGATGATTGGTTTTCTTACACATGTAACGCTCGAAAATTGAAACACATTTTGGATGAAAGATATTTAAATTGAGAACAAATATTCTGAAGTTCTTCCAAAAAATACCCTTTGTAATATTAAATTTCTGAGTAAAACGATTTGATTAGAAAAGCTTCGATAAGTGAAAGCTCTTAACACATTCTAACGAAAGACAGAATTTATGGAAAGGTATACAAAAATTACCGAGAAAGTATAAATAAATTATCAAGCTTAAAGCTCATTGAAAACAAAAATTCTAAATTAATCCCAAAATACAACCTTAATTTATAATATCAAATTTAAAAGTCAAATGGTTTGGCTTGAAAAGCTCTTAAAATTTAAAGCTCTTAATAATTTACATTGAGCACAAATATACTAAATCATACCCAAAATTCTGTCATCCCTTGTTTTATGAAATTTCGAAGTAAAATGGTGTATTTAAAAAGATTCAATAAGTGAAAGCTCTTAAAAATAAAGCTCTTGTCGATTTTTCCAAATACATATATAATTTATGCTCAAAAACATTTTATTAAAACCAGAAATTATTAAAAAGCTCAAAATGTTAAGTTCAAACCCAAAACGTATGAATTAATTGTCAAGCTTAAAGCTCATTGGAAACAAACATTCTAAATATATCCCAAAATTCCATTACAAAGGGTAATTTTGAGATAAATTGTTTAAAATGTTTCGATTAGAGGGAGCTCTTAAAACTAAAAGCTCTGGAACTTTTTGGAAATAAATATATTTTGCACATAAAACAGTGTAACAAAAACCTGAAATTATTAAAAGTCTGAGAAATATTAAGTTTAATCCCAAATACATAGTATTCGTTTATACCTATCAAGCCCAAAGCTCATTGTAACAAATATTCTAAATTTATCCCAAAACTACTAAAAGTATGAAAAAGGCTCAACATTAAAAGTTAAGTTAAAACCCAAACTTATTTAAATTAATTATCAAACTTAAAACTAATTGACAATTTTTACAGATACATATTTTATGCTTATACCATTTTTTAACAAAACTTACGGATAATTCGATATTTGAGAACATTCAAGAATATGCAAGATATTTCAAAAATTCAACATTTTTGAGATTATTTCGAAATTTGTGATGCTTGATCGATTATATGTATTTAGAAATCGTCAGAGCATTGAGTTGCAAGATGTCTCGAAATCAGATAGTTTTAATTGTTTTAATTAATGCGAGGCTAGACAATAGCAAGAAATAATTTTTTCACTTAGCTAAAGCTTTACTTGTTCATAGGTACACGTCCAATAAGAATTTTGAGAGGCCAAAAAAAAATTTGCGGGAGGGGGGGGGGGGGGGGGTCCGAAATTAAAAATTACACCACTGCCCGAATGACATCATCTATTGACGCAAAATTAATTCGAAAGGTTAAATTAATTGTATGTGATGCAGCTACAATGGTATCTGGTATGGCTATGAATGATGTCGTTAAGCTTTGTAAGGAAATAATGAAGATTTTAGACAAACGTTACCTATAGTTGTACATGGTAGTCAGTCTGCAACTGTTGAAGCTAGCTTAAAATCATGATATTTGGATCCTTTGATGGAACTTTAACAAACAATTATGATCTCTAGCCGATGGCGTAATTAAAATTCAGAGCAATCTGATTTTCGAAGGCTCTATAATTACCGAAATTTGTGGCCAGATGCCAAAAGAATTTCAAAAATGGCAATTTTTTATTCAAAAAATGCCGATGTGGATATGAACAACGAAGAGGTGTTGAAAATTATCGGAAAAACTTATCGGGATCAAATGCAGTTGTTACCAAAATTGTTGTATATAAATTTTTTTTCACATAATAAACAATAATTACGCCCATTACTATACCGTCTTTTCTTCAAGTATTATATAATTTGCAAATTTACCTTTGGTTTCATCGAGGTGTAAAAAAAAATATTGGTTTTTAACACTTAAGCGATCAATTTGGTAAAGATTTTTATACTGACGCGAAACTATATCGAGCGAAATATTGAGCGCGAAAATATTTCGATCTATATCGTCAATAAATCATGATTATAAAACATCAATCATACCAATCAAATATATCAAAATACCCCAAAACTGGTTAAGAGTACACAAAAACACATACATCTATAGGCATTTAATATATAAAATTAGAATATGGGTGCTAACTTACAGATTAGAACATCGTCTAAAGTCTAAACAAAAAATCGCTCTCCGCACAAGCCTCAGTTTGTTTTGAGATTTTGCTGACTAAGGTTCATATAGATTTAAAAAATATTTTCGATTTGTGTTGTTTGTTTGTTGTGAAAAATTGACGACTATCATGTGCCATCGGCAACTAATTTGCCCAAACATATAATGCAAACATTTGTTTATTTCTAACTACTATAAATAGTGCGTGATGAGGCCTAGAAAAAATTTAGTTTTGTTTATTTTATTCAAATTGTTATTCAAATTTTGTTGCGGTTTAGTTCCAAATAGTTTATGTACATTAGATGGAAATGGTACAGTACAAAATATATGTGATCGTTCAAATTATTTAGTGTATGTTATTGAAAGTGAAAATGGTTGCCGTACGGCAGGCAGCAAGTGTTGGTGTATTTTAATTGATAATCGTAATCGTGCCTACGATGGTGATATGGTGATTGAATTGGTGCAAATATTTAGTCAAGATCAATTGGTAAGCGCATAGATATGTACATATACTTGTAAAATACGTTAGTGCAGAAATATTTAAGAAAATTGCTCTGGTCACTGTTCTGGCACGCGGTCGTCCCTAAAACAAAACAAAACCATGGGTTTTTTTGAGTGTACATGAATAGAATTCATGTTTCTAACGAATTTATTTAATTTTTTCTAAATAATGAGACGAATTAATCATCATAATAATAAAACAATTAGAATACAAAACAAGATAAATTTGAAATCGAGAAGTTAGTGAAACTAAAAAGCAAAAGTCATTTTTACGATTAATTTTATAAACAAGTATCTGGTTAATAAATTTTATTTAATTTTTTTTTGTAACTGCTGATCCTTTTATATCGATAATTTGTGGACTCAATAAATAATGGTTTGAAAGCTATGGATTTATTGACCACGCTAATTACTAACTAGTCTATAGAATTTCAATTCAATTTTACATGTCGGTATAATTTCGTTAGGCGTGTAATAATAATAATTCGGCACAGAAATAGAGGACCGAAGGGACCCTTTGGAAACAATTGGTGTAGAAAATTTAAAAATTCTAAAAACTGCCACGTATTGATAGAATTAGCAATTGTGCTAAAATGTATCAGAATCAAACTATCGAATACCCTTAAAATTTTTCAAATCGGCTGTGTCATGATGAATTAAATTATCAGAATCTATCGATTGTATATTCCTCATATAATGAAATTATCTTTATTTTCGTTACAGTAAAGAGTTATAGCATAAATTTTGTATTTAGAGTTAGTATTTTAGCAAGTCATTAATAAAGAAACACGCAAAAACGTGGTGATTATTTTGAATGTACATACATACAAGCACATTACTTAGTAGTTTTATTATTTCAGGTAACTTACCAACCATTCCAGTTTCAACGGCGTTTCTATGAACGGGACGTTGTTTGTCCTGTTTTGGTCAAATTAATTATATGTTGGTAAAAAATATGAAGGCTTTGGGGGACAAATTTAGAAATTTCTTTAATAGAACCCCACAATTTTTAAACACATCGAGGGGATAAGAACTATATTTATAGGTTCTCCAATTATTTTAGAAAAGGATCAGAGTTGTAAATCGCTGTATTCTAAAAAAAAACATGTAAGATTTGAAAAAGTAAATTTCACTCCCTGATCCTTTTCATATGCTGCTTAACCGATTTGATATTAGCTTCTCTTGAAGTGCTTGAGCTGACTGGAGATTCTATACGTGATATGAATTTCTTCAAGGCAGACATAAAAGCTGGTGTGATCATGTCAGTCACGAGTTTGATGTGAATAGCTTTGACAGATGCAGACAAACAGCGTAATCAACCCCGACGTACAAAAAGGGTCGACCGATGCTCACTCGTTCAGCTGGAAGACTGAAAATCAATTGTTTGTTTTTGAATTTCTTCTGTCTGAAGCGAATGGAATACATGTTGAGACATAATAGCGTCACAAATTACGACAACCGATAATCCAAAAGCGTTGATGTAATTAGGCTTGTTAGTAGTGTTAGACTGGGATGAAAATTCTTCATGCGGCAATCAGCGATCAGCAATCGGACAAACATATGATGTTTTGGCAGAATTATCGGGTGTTTTGCATCAAAATTGCATGTTGAGTTCTCAATTCTGCCTCCAACACGTATGAGGTTATCTTCGTTTAAAATTGGTGTCAATGAAGTAAGTTGGCTGTTCTATATAATTCACCATCCTCCTGAATGTCACGTGAAAAATTCAATGAAATAATTGTTAAGCCCATTTAATCAACTGATTTCTTCAACTGATAGTGGATGATTTTGGTATCTTGTGATGTGCATGAAATCGGCGATTTACAGCGTGTTTTATGAATAAATCTGTAAACGTAACCGATGGTTCGATAAATCTTTGAAAATGATGAACATTTTTCAATCTGTACAGAACAAAAATGTGTGATCAGCTGAACATATCAACTAGCAAATATTTGTTGCGAGCTTTAAGCACAGATTCATCCGGCTGGGTTAAAATGTGCTTTTGGCTTGGCCAATGACTAGAATCCATTGACAACCAATTTGACGTTTTAACCAAAACTTATTGTTGATTAATTTTTCTGGACCAACACCTCGAGACAGCAGATCAGGAAAGTGTTTCTTTAGTATGGTCGAAGTTCGGTTTCCGATAAAACTTTTCCACTTCCTTGGAAAGTCTGATAACAAGGAGAGTACGATTACAGAATCCGACCATACATGCGTTGAGTGAATTGCAACCGTTGAGTTGTTTTGAACATAAGACATCAACCGGCTAAGTAGTACAGCAGCACACTGACTTGTTGAACCGGAGTGACTTTTGATTTAGAATGAATGTGAATTTCGCCATTATTGTCTTCAATAAGCAGGTAAATAACAGCTCCAAAACCGTGAAGCTGGGCGTATTAAATTTTATTCTGCAATATATGCAGGTACCATGGAATCTCTATAAGTTCTCTATAAGATTTTTGCGTATCTTGGACCATTGCTCTAAGACATCTTGTGGTAGTATTTCATCCCATTCAACTTTGCGAACCCGCACAGTGTTTGAAACAACAGCTTCATTGTGATTATAACTAGAGCCAGCCAACCTATAGAGGATCAAAGATACGTGAAACTTCAGATAATAAATTTCTAAGCAGCAATCCTTTTGTATATGGATTCCAGCTTATCCCCAATGTTTTAATGGTCGATTGCCCGTTAACGTCTAGAATTGCCACCTCTCGATCACTGTTAGGTATTATTCTAGGTAAACGTTGATCATTCGACATCCACTTGCGTATTTTGAATCCGGCTTTACTAAGTAACGAATTCATATTATGATATAATGAAATCGCATATCATCTACATAGAAATTATCGGTTAAACATTGTGCTGCATCAGGATAGCGTTCGTGATAATTTTTGGCTAGTGGGTGTAAACTTCGAATTGTCAAGAAAAGAGCACTAGATAAGCCGTAGGTTACGGTAGTCAATTGGAACTTCTGAATTTGTTCATCTCCTGTCTTCGAATGCCACAAGATCCTCTGATAGGGCGTTTCATCTGGATGTACAATGACTTGTCTGTACATTTTTTCGATTATTTATATTTTTTTTCTCGAAAACAAAGCAACAGTGTGGTAAGATCGGTTTAGATAGTTGGTCTCACTTGAAGAACATAATACAATGATAACCCTGAAGATGCCGCCTCGGCGGCACAGTGGTTAGCATGCTTGCTTTAAGCTCCGGAGGCCCCGGGTTCGATTCCCGGTGGGTGATGAAAAAATCACGGCTGGTTAATCTGGTTAATGTTGGATCAATGAATTTATCAATCATTATCATTAAGCGGACAAATCCCTCTATGGGATGTAACGCCAGCGAAAAAAAAAACCTGAAGAGCTCTTACAAGAACCATCGAATACGACGCGTACCCCAATCACCACCTCCATGTGCCCCATATCCACCTCCATGTGCCCCAATTGCTCGTATTCTTCCATAAATCAAGCATATGAATTTGCGATATTCGAATTTTGAGTGAGCTTACGATCAAGAGTCATTAGTATTTTTACTGCAGCTTGGTAAGTTGGTTTCTGGATTTCGCTTGGTATATGATCGTTGTTGTGAATGGTGGTTACAAGTTGGTCTTAGAAAGAAAACCATTTAGCGTAATCACCTGAGAAACTCTCTATTACCACACGTGGTAATCTAATTTCAGAAGCTTGATCTGTTGTACGATCACGCGGAAATTTGAATGCGGAACGATTAAACCTAGCGACATTTGAATTATTTTTGGATTCCAGTAATACTGTGCGATCGTTTCTTCAAAGCGTTTCATTTTGATTCAAAAAACTGATCTTCAAAGTCTTTCGTCACAGAACTATCTGAATCATTTTTGTCGAGAACTTTAATAATATTATCACATTGATGAATTCAACCCACGCTTGATTTAAAATCTCAATACGCGCCTCAAGTTGTTCTATACACAATGTGTCGTCTTGATCTTGACTCCATTCAGCGACAGTTTTATCGACATATACTTTCACGTTCTTCACTGTCTTGATAACAACTCCATTACGTTTTTGAATTGCTTGATATACCTCAACAGTCATTATTAAAATTGATTTAATGAAAACGAAAATATTCACTGGATGTTATTTTCACTTATCTACACGATTTGAATTTGACAAGTTGTGCTATCGGTGTAATGGTAAAGGCCACTTTGCAAGGAATTATAAGGCCCAATTAGGCGATCGAATTTTTAAGCCTGCTGAAGGAAAGAAAATTAATTTGGCGACCGAACGGGATGACGATGAACTATCCGGTGGAGAATTTTTATTTATTATAAATGGAAGTTAAGTGGATGGATCATTAAGTCTGGTGCCACGTCTCACATTACATCCAATAAGGCATTATTTAAAATGCTCGATACAAACCATCGCGATAAAATTTTCGTAGAGAATGGTGAAGCTGTTGAAGTTAGAGGAAAAGGGTATATTGATGAACAAACTTCCATTGTATTAAATGAAGTGCTATGAGTTCCCTCCATTAAAACAAATTTGGTATCCGTACGCAAATTAATATATTGGCTGCGAACGGCGTGCAGCAGTAGCCGAAGATCAGGGAAATTTGTACGTTTTAAAGGAACCAAGCAATACATAAATGGCATAGAATTTTGTGGCATCGTCAGGCAAGATGGTTGTCAAAGCGTTAACAATAGTTGGGCACGTAAAGGGTGTGAAAATAACGCACTGTACTGATGAAAGTTGTCGTAATGTTGCCAAGTAAGAATGCAATATGCTTGATTTATTTTATTCAGATGTATGTGGACCAATGAAAACAGCGTTAGCTTTCGGTAAAACATATTATATTTTAACAATAATAAATGATTTCTCCCGATATACAACAATATATTTGTTAGAAAAGAAATCAGAGGTGTTTGAAAATGTAAGGAATATGTCGAAATGGTGAAAACTATGTTTAATAAGAAGCCCAAGAGTATAAGATCAGATAGAGGTGGCGAATACGAAAACAAACAGTTTGAGTTTTATTTGACAAATGAAGGAATTCAACAGCAGCGAATGGCCCTAAACACTCCTCTCAAAATTGGACGCAGTTGTTACTGCGAATTATGTGCAGAATCGTTACCTGGAAGACCGATTTTAACCACACCGAATGTTATGTTTTAGTGCCGCCACAAAAGAGACATAAAATTGAGAATAAATAGCAGCAGTTGGTGGTTATGACACTAACTCTAAAGCGTATAAATGTTACGAAAATAAAACCGGAAAAATAATAATCAGCAGATATGTTCAATTCTTACAAAAGAGGCCAAAATTGGAAACTGAATTTGATGTTCCTGTAAGTGAATTAAATGAATCCAAGAGATCAATTTGCGGAAATAAGGAAATGCATATAGATGTAACAGAAAATATATTGGCTTATGATGCAATAAGGCCAATTGCACTTTCATTAAGAGATGACAGTCGCTCAAGTTTTTACCCAGAAATATGGTTTCGATTATGTGAAATTTTTGCTCCAGGGGCACGGCAAACGGAATGGAATTCGGAATGGAAAACTCAAAAGCTTCCGAAATATCATTGAATATTAATAACGGAAAAGGTGGCGAATCTGAATTATTGCAAGACAACAACAACTATCGAAAACTAATTGGAAGTCTATTACACATATAACAAATACCCGGCCAGATATTGCAGCAAGCGTGGCTATATTATCACAAAAGGTTTCCAAGCCCACCCAAGAAGATTGAAATGAGGCAAAAAAAATTTTAAAATATTTTAAAGGATCAATTGATTTAAAATTAAATTTGTTCCTCAACTATAATGAAAGTGAGCTGATTGGGTTTACCGATGGTAATTTTGCCGAATGCAAAATAACGCGAAAATCAAATGGTGGTTTTGTATTGTAAACTTATGGTGCAACAATCAGTTGGAGAAGCAAAAAGCAGGTGTATAATGGCTGTTTATCCGATGGAGTCTGAGTTCATTACTCTATGGACGCAGTTTAGAAGTCGAAATGTTTGAGGCGAGTACTTAGCAATTATGATATTGAGATGAATCGTCCTACCATTGTACAAGAAGATAAACAAAGTTGTCTAAAGTTTGCCAAACAAGAAGAATTCTCTGACCGTTCCAAACATATTGACACAAAGGCGTATTCAGTGAAGGACAATATCGACAAAGGCATTAACCGTTGAATAATACACTATTATTTGTAACCCTGTTTTTTTCTGCGTTGAGTTTATCATTTATGTGAACAGTGATTGTTATTGGGATATTCCATAGGGTAAATACTCCAATAGATACAAATAAGCTTCTACAGATAAGTGATAACCATTTTCAGAGGGGAAACTAATTTGTCTTCTCTAACTAGCTTTTCCACTACCATTATTAAACTATGACCAAAAAATACACGGACACATAAAAAATGTTTATGTACCTGAGAAGAAGAAGAATGCGATCATTTGAGTGTAAGATACATTTGCGCCTCTAAAAGTTTTGCACCCTGCGCGGCCGCAAAGCCGCCCTTATAAACCGTAGTAGTATTTATTTGGAACGCTTTAATACAAAACTGTTTACAAACAAATTAAATCTCACCGCATAGCTGTTAGAAATATTACTGGTAAGGAAATAAAAACAGATTAAAGTTAATCTGTTAATTTAAACCTTTTAATCAATTCGAAATTCCGAATCATTTATTAAATTTTATGAAAAACGTGTCACAAAAATTAGATTCTGCAAGCAAATTGTCAACCAAATGCGCTTCAATTGTACAGAAAGTTGTAATTAATTAAAATTAACCAGTAAATTGACCCGTTCAACGAACGGGAAACTAACATGACAGGGTATAGGACTACGCAGTGTTTCAAAATTTAAAAGTTTGAAAAATTCGAAAAAATTAAAAATTGATCTTTTGAACGGAACATCAAAAAGTGCGCTCCAAGAATTTCTTTAAAGCAAAAATTCGACACGTTATTATGTCGAAGGGCACCCACCACTCACACCATGCCCAATGTTCTTTAAAATTAGAAGAATTTCTGTGTAAGCGACATTTTGCGTGAACACTTTGTCACAATTGGAAACTAATTTTCCCTGCTCTTCAGTCTCTTTGACTGTAACTTTGATATTTTCAAAGGTTTTCACCCTTGAAAAGGAAGTGCATAATTTCCCATGAGCAAATACTGGTTGGGACAAGTACAGTCCCACTTTCACAAGAGTCTGTCCTTAAGCTTTATTAATAGTCACGGCAAAAGCCACTCTTACAGGAAATTGCTTTCTCTGTAACCCAAAGGGGAAAGGAGTTTCAGAAGGTGTTAGTGCCATTCTTGGAATGAACACAATTTCTCCCTTTGACTTGCCATCAGATATTACTTTGGCAAAAATCACGTTGTTTAACAACTTCGTGACAATGAGTCACGAAACATTTAGAGTGTTCAAAAACTCTACTGGAAAGTGTATTCTTTCCTTTTCATCGTCGATGACGATACCGTCTCCACTTTCGTAAACTCTTTCACCCTGAAGTCTATCTTCAGATGTAACTAAACGAATCACAACTTGGCAATTAATGGCGAAAGTGTCCTCATTTAAAAGGCACAGCCGGAGAAAAGGAATCAGGGAATATTGCATCCATGAGTCATTGCAAATACACTGTTGATGTATTTCAATGATATCCTCACCAAGACTTTGATCATTAGTGAGTGTGCCATTACCGAGGGACATTAGCCACTCAGCATATTGAGAGTTACAGCTCTCATGTTCTCAGTCAATTTAATCTGAGTAATATGACGCCACACTGGAGATCTCTTAAGAATGTCTTCCACGATTTGTACTCGACCTCCACCGATTACAATTGGCAATGTCTGCCGAAAATCGCCTCCAAAAAGAATGACGATATTGTCAAATGGCCTATAACCATTTGACATATCAACAGCTCTTTTGATTTCTTTGAAAAGTCTGTCAACACATGCCAGGGCTTTCCCTGGAGTGATTTCAGCTTCATACCAAACGATTAGTTTGGCATTCCTGACTTTCAAAGCGTCGTCTGACGTCTGCTTCATGTTAGATACCGAGTCCGTTTTTGTTGGTACTGATACCTTAAATTGGGAGTGGTATGTTCTTCTTCCCTCAAGAAGAGTGGCTGCAATTCCAGTGGAAGCAACCGGTAACACAATGTCACTAAAACTCAATGTACAGAGAAGTGTATTGTATACAGGAAAGTTTTTCCATTTCCTGCAGGCCCATAATCGAAAAAGCATCTAACTTTTTCTTTTGTATTATCAACAGCTTTCATGACCATGTCATGACCTTCTTTTTGTTTAACATCCAGCTTAGATAACAAGGCCCTTTCCTTCTTGATAATCTGCACTTCAATCAGTTCCATGTAAACGGAGTGTGTACATTATATCGTGTAATGAACGAAATCTTCCGTTAGTGCAACTTTATGGGTAGCAAATAGCTTTCATCTTGTGGATTGCCAAAAATAAAAATTCATTCAAAGAGAAATCTCATTTGCTTAGGAAACGCTGTAAAAGAGGTATCCCACTCTTTGTTATCTGCAAGTAGATGTCTGCGTCTACAATTCTAATATGAAGAATAAGCATTCTGAGGCAATATCGCTAAGTGTCATTAAAGTGAACCCAATACATTCTTGTTATGGCTTTGTTGGCACCCCTTTGTCGGGGTTCCCAATGGTTTATTCCTCCACGTTCTGTGTGGGTATTTCCGTATATAAATACTGCCGCGAGTTAGAATCCCTCTGATTCAATTTAAACCAAGCTGTTAGCGTGGTTTCCTTTTCTGCAGCCCTTTGCAGAGCTGCTAATTTCTCTCCAGGTCGGAAAGTCAAAAGTTGACAGTTCTTTAAATGAACTGATAGTCGAATGATATGATGCGACTTGTCGTACATCAATCATGTTGAAATGCCAAGGATTGTAAGGGACCCTTGAGTTATCAATCCGTTGGTTTTCTTTACAATGATAAAGAAACCTCCAGCATGGCTTTGGTACATGGGGTAGCCGTTTTTATTTTGTCGAATTAGATCTTCCAGAACTTTGGGAACTTTGGTACATTTCCAATCTTTCAAACATTTAAACATCCATGTGTCATGATGTGCCTTGTGATATGTTCAAAAAGAACTGGGTCTTTTTCCTTGTCTGGAAACCAATTTGTCAATAGCCTCGGTTGTTCGAAGTTTGTCTTCATTTTGAAGCGTTAGCAACATATGTAAATGTGTAAGTCCACGTTTTTGAAATTCTATTATATAGTTCAGTTTCGTTCATTCCATTTCACTCCACTAACCCTAGCATTCGACTGATGTAGGAGCGGTGGAGACCGGATACTGGCAAGCTTGAGCTTAGGATCAACCATGCTCGCTTGCCTAAAATCACATGGTTAAAACCACTTTTTTTACTTTTTCTCGTATATCTCGAAGGTAAAAGTTCGGACGATGCTCATCTTGGAATTCAGCTGAGCTATTAAAATTACCGATTCCTTGAGACATAAAGAGGACATGTACGAGGTCCTTAACTCAAGTTACCACCGTCAGTGACAGACAGAGTTAGCAACAGTAAAATTATGTATAATAAAATTCAAATTTTAATTTCATCTGCTATAGGGTTAACTCTGCTGGTCGGTAATCTCTCATATTTTGAATTTCATAGGCATCTCGATTTCCAAATTTGAGTTACCTTTCTTGGGATTATTTGACTCGATATCTGAAGAGCGACAAGTTGTTGTTACCTAACTTATTTGAAATTATCAACGATTCGAGATTATTCAGTTTTTTGTTTTGAATTTCTTAGCTTTGCAATTTTCAAGATTTTTAAGAATCTTAGTTAATTCGGGATTTTCGGGAATATTTTTGTTTGTTTTGTTTAGGATATCTCGATTATTCTAGAACTGTAAGATTATTCGAACTTTTCGAAATTATTTGAGTATATTCGAATTTCTTGCTTTTACTCGAAATTTGAAAGCGTTTTGGAGTTGTGTTCCAGAATTGGTGATATATATCGATAATTTCGATAGTTTCTGGAATTTACCGAGTTTTTTAGTTTATTAACCGAAATTTTGTAGACTTCGATTTTATTCGAGGTTTTCGATATTATTCGAGTTTAGCTTAGAATTGAATTACGAGTAGGCATAGCACTCAAATGAATTAGCTTGCAGAGAAGAGATTCCCGAAATTCAAGATTTTTTAATTTATGTAGATTTTCAGATTTAAATAGCGTTACCAGCTTAGCTTAAATTATCGAAGTTATTCGAATTATCGTCATTATCGTATTTTCGATATTTTTTATGGTTTTGCAAAGACTGCATGAAATGTTTCAGATTATTCTATCATTTTAAGTTTTTCTGGAATATTCGAAATTTAAACAAAGATTACACAAACTTTTCGAGATTACTCGTGTTACGATATTTCTTGGAATTTGTAGTAGGTTTTATTGCATCTTGTTGCAGAATTAGTGATTTACCGAGAATTTTGTTTTTAAGCTTACCATGGTTTGCATAATTTTGAGTTACGTAGAGATACAGTTAAGCTAAGTTTGTAGGATGTGTTCAGGTTCCTCCAAATAATTTTGAATTAACCCATATTTGGCTGCTTGGTTTCGAGATTATTCGATACTTTCGAGACTATGATTATAATTCAAGATAATTCATCGACGTTAATCGTATGATTTGTTGCGTTACTGCTTTAAGTTGAGTTGCAGTTGAGTTATCAATTGATGTTAAAACGATGAATCTTTAAAATATTTAGCTAATTTAGTAATCAAGTATCAAGTTGCTCGATTCTATTATAGATTTCCAAAAGAAAGAACCAGTAAAGCAAAATGCAATAATTTTTAAATGTTTTAAAAAACCGTGCTAGCACAGAAAACAATTTGGCAATCTTTAGTTTGGCTGTTGTTGCTGCGATTGTATGGAAAATGTCAATTATTTAAAAAACTTGTGGATGGTAAAAGAGAAAGTGCATAGTGGTTGTTGTTAAATTTAGTAGTAAGATAATCAGAGAAGTCATTTTACAAAAGTCCCGTGGTAAAACTAAATGTTGAATATGAGCCAATTTCATCGTCTTCAGATTGATTTAACAACATAAATTTTCTACATCGTTTGTATGGACGAATGACGCCACCAATTATTGTTGTACTAGAATAAATATTTATTTATTCATTAATTTCTCTTTATCAGAACTATTTCAACATTAACTTGTTTTTTATTTTTTGTAGAATTATACTTGTTATGATTATAAGTTTACCTACAAATGATCAAATTAGTCAAATTTTATTTATTTTGTTTTGGTTGGTGGCATTGAAATGTATTTACACTAATACAAAAACACTAATTGTAGCACCTTTCGATCAGCAAATATTGTTTATATTTATACAATTTACTATCGTGCACAATTTGCAGTGGCGGCTGCTGAGAAAGAGACCGGTGAAGCATATAACGCTACAAAAAAAAAAAAGACACGTCATGCCCCTCCTGTGGCTAGATTCTGATCATGTGACCAATTACAGTTATGTGACACTATTATAATATATTAGATTTGGTCACTAAAAAGCAATTCTAACAGTTGATTTTGAAAGTGGTCATTTCAAAGAATCTAGCCCTAATCATGGATCTTTGGATTAATAAACTACCAATTTTGATTCTCATTTTAAAAATAGCGAAATTAATTCCCTTTTAACTATATGAATTAATTCCGCGATATTGATTTTTTAAAACACTGAATTAAATCCACGCGAAATTAGTAATTTTTCATGAAGATGTAAGGTATGTATAATATTTCAATATCATTTGAAGAAGTTAAATTTAACTCAATTGAAGGCATTAAATTCAACTCAGTCTTTTGTAATCCAATAAGTGTTTTAGTACTTTTGAGAAGGTACTCAGTTCAAGTTTATTTCAAGACGTTACATTCCTTTCACTTTCGATGACAATATTTGTATTTCAATTCATAATTATTGGCGGAGTTAAATTCTTTTTGAAATGAATTAATTTCGCCGATAAATTTGAATTTATTCTACGATAATTAAATATGAATTAAATACGCAACATTTAACTCTTAAAAACTGAATTAAATCCGGTTGAAATTATTTAATTTTTAAAAAATGAGACAAACATCCTCCCATTATTTCATGCCCATGAAGCAAATTTTCTGGGTAGTCGATCAAACTACTTGCGTAGTCGAGTATTCAGAAAAGGACCAAAATATATGAGTACCCGGATGCTCTAAAATCGGTATTGGATACCCTAGTTGTCTCGTTAATAAAATTCCTCCAAGATCCAGAGTTAGAGACAAAGGAAGTTATGGATTATGTATTCTTTGGGATTGGGATGAGCTCAAAATCCGAAACACCATCTTGTGGCATAATGAACCTTAAACTGTTCCCATAACCGAAGAGGGTCATTTGGATTACAAAAAACACAAATATAAGCACTCCTCCTAATTGTTTTGGCATTTTAATGGCCGCTGCTTCAGTCATGCAATAAATACATTCGCTATCATGTGAAACTAAGTTTCTATTGTTTGCAACTTCTTTGAAACTTTCATAAGTTACTTCATTTCACGTTATAAGACTCCCAAAAGATTTGGCTGCAGGTACACTTAATAACAAAATCCTTAAAAAGAATATCTCACCAGCTTTCGGATTGACGGTGTACATTCGAGCTAAAATGAACGATTTCCTTTGTCTGAGTTGCCAAAGAGTTATTGGTGAATTACAAACATAATGATAGGGAATTTCATAATACATAAGTGTCAATTTCATTTAATTTGAACCAAGCTACTAATTTTGTATTGCGATTTGTAGACGTGGCCAATGCTTGATGTTCCTGCCAAACTAAACATTTTGGTTTAGAGGAAAATGAACCGGAAGTTTTATAATATTATGCGGCCTATCGGGCGTTTTATTTTCTAAAAGCCTCATCAATACTTCTGGTGCTGAAATACATCTTGCATTTAAAAAAATCCTTTTCGAGATTTTTCGAGATTTTCTAATTATTCGAGTTAAGTTTAGATTGATTTAGATGAAATTCTCGAAATTCGAGATTTTTGAGTTGAATAGCATCAAGTTGCTAGCGGATTGTTGTATTAGGTTGTTCAGAAATTAATGCAGGTTTTCAACCATTTTATTTAAAACGACATATCTCAGTTTAGAATAAATTTTAGTAATCGATGTAAGAACCATTAGAATCTACACATTGCTGCCAACAAGATGCAAGTTTATTAATTCCAGTAGCATATAATTCTGAAGTTCTGGAAGCGAACGAATTTTTCGAAGGCATTTTTTGCGGCTGTTTGGTCGTTGAAGACTTTTCCTTGCAAGAAGTAGCTGAGATGCTTGAAAAAGTGGTAGTCGGTTGGCGAGCGGTCTGGTGAGTATGGTGGATGAGACAGAGCTTCGCAGCCAAGTTAGTTCAACTTCTGCAGCGTCGGCTGTGCAACATGTGGTCGAGCATTATCATACAGAAGAATTGGGCCCTTTCTATTGACTAATGCTGGACGCAGACGTTCCAGTTATTTATGCATTCTATCAATTTGTTGACAATATTTTTCTGCTGTGATAGTTTCGCCAGGATTTAAGAAGCTGTAGTGGATAATTCCGGCTGGCGACCACCAAACAGTCATCATAGTCTTTTTTGATGCAGCTCAGGTTTGGAGAAGTGTTTAGGTGCGTTGCCTAGGTCCAACCACTGCGCTGAACGTCATCGGTTATCGTATAGAATCCACTTTTCATCGCACGTCACAAAGCGATCGAGAAATGGTTCGTTTTTGTTGCGCAGAAGAAGTGAAGAGCAAACTTCATAACGCCGATTTTTTCAGTTTTCATTCAATTCCTGTTGCACCCATTTGTCAAGCTTTTTCGACTTTCCAATTCGCCTCAAATGTTCCGAAATTAATCCAATATCTACGCCTAGGCCCCTGCAAGCTCTCGAATATTCGTGCGTGGATTTGCTTCCTCCAAAGCCTTCAATTCATCATCGTCAATGGCAGAGGGACGTCCGCGACCTTTCTCATCTTCAAGACTGAGTTCACCTCGACGAAATTTTTGACACCAACGTTGTATTGTGCATTCGTTAACACTTCCTTGGCCCCAAACTTCATTGATGTTTCGAGCCGTTTGTGCTGCACTGCGGCCGAGTTTAAATGCATACAAGTAAATTTGGCGAAATTCTTGTTTTGACATCTTAACTTCAAAGGTCTAAAAATAGACAAAACTACAATTTAGATTAATAATGGGTTATGTGGTAAGAAAGAGAATAAAATAAGCTTTAAAATGACGTATAATGTTAAACCCTTTGCGTAATTCTTTATTGTTAAAAAATTGTTGAAACAAGTAAAATCATAAAACCTGCATTAATTTCTGAACAACCTAATAAAAATCTAATTTTATTGGGAAATAATTGTTATTGATGTTACAGAGTTTCAGAGGGATATTTCGATATTTTATAGGATTTTTCTAAGTTAAGCTTTTCGTGATTTGTTTGGTAGGATTTCACGATTTTTCGATATTAATTGAGTTAAGCTTAGTTTTATAGTAAAACAAGCTAAGTAAAATCTAAAATAATTTAAAAAATGTGATATACTGATTTAATCACTCAATCGGTGGATTCCGTTCTCCCAACATGGGAATCTACCAGCATAAAACTTAAACTATCAGCGTTAACACTTTAGTTATGGAAACCACAGCGGCGCTATATACATACTATAAGAATTTATAAACTATCAGCATTGATTTTACTCAATATATTTCCAACAGTTGGTGGAGCTGAATGCGCCCAATGATGATATAATTCTCTAAAGAAATCCACCCGTCGTCGTTTTTAAATTTGGTTGTTTTTCCTTTTTAGGCTTAAACTTAGCACATTACTTTTCCTTGTACCAGTGTTTTGGGTGCGATGGTTCAGGTTAATTCTGCAGATAAACTATATACGTCCAGCTACTTTTTTGACAGAAGATTATTTCTTTGTTTGCTTCCAGTGGTCCTACCACATATAGGCCATTTCCGATTATGGGCTCATCCCAAATGCACCATCCATAATTTTCTTTATCCCCAACTCTGGATCTTGGACGAATTTTATTAACGAGGCATCTTTATTTTTCCTGATGGCTATTTTTTTAACGTCTATTGGTGGCATGTTCTTTTAAATTTGTTAACAATAATGATGAAGTCGCTACAGCTTTGGCTATCTGAAGGCATCTGAAGATTTATTCAGCAGTTTAGAACCATTTTGTCGTCCAGCTACGGCATTGCTCAATATTTAATCGTTCATCCCACTTTTCGTAAATTTGCAGTTCCCGATAATATCCAATTCTATGCGCGCTCTCTATAAGGTGTCTTTATTTTTTTTAGCAGTGTACTCATCACCGGCGACTTTCTGATTAATTCCATGAAGCTAAAAATGACATAAAGGAATCTTAAAATTGGATCTTGCATTCCCAGGAAATATTCACAACATTCCAGGGAAACGGGAATTTAAAGTATTCCCGTTTCCCTGGAATTCCATCCCGAGAAGTCCCGGGACGCAGACCCTAATACATAGCAATCAGTTATATGATGTTATACAGAGAGGAAATAAAAGTTTTTTGGATTTATCTAAGCTTATTCGAAATTATCGACATTATCCAATATTTTCGAAATTATTCGAGATTATTATAATTCAGGCTTTATTTCAAATTAATACGGGATTTTGAGTTTATTCGATTTTTTCGGGAATATCCCAAATTGTTTTGAATATCGAGATTACTGTAGAATTCTATAATTATTCAAAGTTTTCGAGGTTATTCCTGTTTCTCGATATTTCTCGAAAATTTTCGGAATTATGATTGAAGGTTATTCGATTTTTTTTTTTAATTTTTCAGATTAGGCGCTCATTGATGTTACAGATTATGTTACAGTTTGTTCCAAATCATTGAAGATATTTGGTTTCCAATATTCCAACCAACACGTTGGTTTATTTTGCTTTGAATTAAGAAAGCAGAAGCATTCATAAAGTATTGTAGATGGGTAAAGCTTTACGAAACAATTTTTGTTATCAGACGAAAAAGGATTCGAATGTACGACGAATTTTAAAAATACTCCTCGATTTAAAATTTTTGAAATTCGTATAGAAATAAATGGCCATAGTGTACCAATTTTGAACATTTTTAATGTTTTCATTTTAACAACAAAATTTATTTCGGAAAGCTTAACCTCTCACCCAATTAATCAAAATATAGGCCCACACTTGGTTACATTTCTAAGATTAAATAGAATGTCCATAGAGACGCACCAGTTTTTAACATTCATTCATTCTCAAAATTTTGGAAAGTTGGTCGTACATGCCCAATCCCTTAGAGATAATGCGAGGTCCGGACTAGTAGTAGCTTGAGGGCGTCTTTCTTGATCTCAACTCAATTTCCCTAATTTCCGCTCAAATTCGGCCGCAAATTTATCAGAGTTTAATATAACAGTTAAAAGAAACTCAAAGTAAGTCAATTAAACATTATGTCTAAAGGTTGAACGTTCACAATGTAATGTTAAAGTGACGTCGATGAATCGTTCCCGGCCTGAAGTCAATCACAAATTCAAGATGTTGGTTGCTAATCTAGAAGCCGACACCAAATTCATGTTTATTCATGTTATTGCTGTGACAGAGAGTTGATTTGTAACGACAGTAATGGAAGACGTCATTGCACGTTAGCTTTAATTCCCGCAGCGATAAGAGAAGAGGTCGAGTTTATACGTAGATGCTTGTTCGAAGAGTTGATGCAGTTGTTCTAAATCCAAATATATACGGGCTCGTGTTGTGGTTTCATACCATAGTTTACCATATCACTTACACTTTAGCCTAACCCTTTACTATACTTGCTGCTTGTTCCGGTATACGAAGCAAATCTTGTGTTTATCCCCCTGCATAACCAGCAGCCTGACCACCAAATTTGTGCTAGTAGGGTGTTAATAAATAAATTTCCTTTATGAAATTGATGAAATGAATATTTTAAAGAAATACACAGTACGCCCTAACTATATTGCTACTGTTAATTGAGTTTTTACTGATTAGTTATATTATTGACGTAGATGTACTGCTTCACGCAAGTTTATTAATAACAAAAATTTCAAAAATGTTTAATTCTATTAAAATTCGGTGATTTTTCAAAATGTTTATTGTATTAGCTAAGTGCGTAGCAGTTAGCAGATTAACTTTATAATTATTTTTTGCATGAATCACTTTGGAAGGGAAACTTTTGATTTTATGAAAACTAAATTAAATAATTCGACACGAATGCTGATTTAAATTATTATGGGATTTCATTCAATATTCTATAACTTTGTGAAAGTTAGAGTGTTGGAGGAAATAAAAGTCAGTTTGTGTGTTAAATTTACTCTATAGCTCTAGTTTTTTACCACCGATGATCCTTTCTGAATAGCATTAAACTTGGCATAATGAAACTTCAAATATCTGGTATTTCTTATATTTAATAATAGTGGAGCTCAGTAGGAAACGTCTTATATCGGAAGTTCAATTAGGCCTTCGTGATTAAGCTTCTATTTACAATTTTGAATACTGAAAAACATATGTAGCCATACATCATCTAACCAAGTATGCCAAAACCATTTTTTTTTTTTTCAATGTATACAAATTTGTAAGGAATTGAAATATAGAGCATCGATTTTAATATTGACGTAGATTTTAAAAAATATGAATTTCAATAAATTAAATTTTACAAATCTTATTTATTCATTAGCACCCGTTGAACGACGCACGATAACAAAATAATTTACGATTTGTTTACTTAATTAGTCGCATTTTCTATTTTAGTATTAATTACCATATACCACATGTAGCCAATTACACATGAAATCGGCGCCGGTAGTTTACCTACTATATTTGTTTACTCTAATCTTTATGACTCTTACTCTATCGTGCGACTTCACTTGGAAGTAATTTCATACTACCTCAGTGTAGTTACGAAATAATTTGAATTTCGCGAGTGTTATGCCTAAAAGCAATAGGAGCAAAAAGCTTAAGAGAAATGCACAAGAATCAAATGAGAGATAAAGCAACAGGGACGCGCCAAGGCTACTAGCCGCCGGGGTGCGAATAATTTTTGCCGCCCCCTATATATTTGCTTAAAAAAATTATTATTTTAAATCATTCAATGTACGACGGCGACGGTGTAAGTCAAAGAAAGTAAAAAAACTTTTGCTGGTCAATGAGAAAAAAGAAACATTTGGAAATGAAATAATAAATTAAGTTTATTTTACAAAATAAATATTTGTACATGTTGATTGTTTGAAAAAGTAAAATAAAATAATAGTTTTAAATACTAAATTCAATTCAAAATTATATAAACACTAGAGGGTACAGCCCGTCCTAGGACGGATACAATTTTGTGAATAACTTTAGTTATGTAATATTTTGGTAAAGATATTACACCTAATCTAATGGACTTTTTCTGTCAACACTGTAATAATAATATCCGGCAATGCTTGTTTTGAAAAATGGATTACGATTTTTTTTAAGTATGCTGGTATCCTCGCAGTTCTCTGTTGAAGAACGAAACTCCCGTTTTTTCTATCGCGTTCCTTGGATTGATTAGAAGAATGACCACAATGAATGAACGAATGGGTCTAATTAGCAGTGTATTTTCCTTTTTTTGTTGCAAGACACTAAATCTGTTGAATATTAACGAGCTATATCACTCGCTTCTTGATAATAACTCCTCTCTATAAAATTGTATTTTTCAGGAAACGAGAAAAACTGTTTCATATTAACAAGGACGCCTTTACAGAAGTAATGATTTTCACCTATCACTCGTTTCGCATAGTATTATCATTTCAAGTAACGTGACTATAGTCGTGTCACATCAATTGAAAATTGATTCTGAAGGTGAATCAAGTGACACCACCGTAGCTTGAAATGTATTAGGTAAATTAGAAATAAAATTGTTTTATAACAACAATATAATTATTTTAAACAACAACTTTTAAAAACGTAGTAAAATAAAATAGAATAATTGTGACCTTCCATTTTGTAGTATTCGTCTGTCACTTGCAAAAAATCATTGGTTGTCATGTCACGTCAGTTTTCATGATTATAGTCACGTCACATCAATTTTGCCATTGTCTTAGTCGTTTGTTACGTCTAAAGTCACTTTATAATACGACAGATTCTGTCGTACAAAATGACTTTAGACGTAACAAACGACTAAGAGAATGGTAAAATTGATGTGACGTGACTATAACCATTAAAAATGACGTGACATGACTATGAGACATGACAACCAATGCTTGATATGATAGATTGGTTACCTAACGTCTCGTGGTTAAAAAGATGATAAAGGAATCAGATTATATGTTGACTATACATACATACTAAGTTGAACGAGTCAATGAGAAGCCTAAATTATCCCATACCCAAAATCAAATCAGCATTAACCAATCTTAGCAGAGCCAACAAATATTCAAAAATCGATGTTAACAAAGGGTTCTACCAAATTAAGCTTATCAGAAGAAGTCAATTGTTAACCTACTTTATCACATAATTCGGTATAGATACAGTTTTATTCGGTTACCGTTTGGAATTTCTTGTGCACTGAAGTACTTCGTTTCAAAATATGCTCAAATATTTAGAACACGACATCACAGATCACTCATTGATGATCTTCTCATATACGAACACATTAAAGAAGAACATGATAAAGTACTTCTTATTGTTCTTAAACGATTAAATAATGAAGGCATAACTATCAACATATTAAAATCCGTGTTTGGTGTTCAACTAATCAAGTGATTAGATTTAGAACACGTGTGCCCCAATCAAGATCGTGTAAAATCAAGTTAATTAAGATCGTGTAAATAGCTATCAAAAATTTTGTAGTTCCCGAAAATAAATCTCAACTTCTTTGGTTTTTGGGGGTTGCGCATTTTATTGGAAAATTTATTCAAAATAAATCTATTATTTTAGAGCCACTGACTACGTTAGCGTATTAAGATCCAAGAAAAAATATTTTAATAAGTGCTGAGGCGTCATAATATGGTATTGGAAATTGTTTAATGCATATATAACTCGAACGATGACTCAAACACAAAGTCATTACGCCCAAATAGAGTGAGATGTACTCGAATTAATATGAGCGGCGGAAAAATTGACCGTCGATACATTCACATCACTCTCATGTATCATAGAGAACATTTTCTCAGGGAACTACTCGGCCAATGCAAAAGGTAGCTTTTGTTCGTTTTAACCATGCCCATTGGTACAGATTATTATTCTCAATTTTTCTAAATTATTCCTTTACAGATGATCCATAATTTAAGTCGAAATTCAAAGAATTTGCGACTAAATGCAATTTTTTTACATTTGCTTCTCCAATGATCTGGTGGGAACCAAAAAATCATGAGAAGGTTATTACAATGCAGGAAATCTTGACCTTATTGAGTATTCGAATTATAGTTTTGGAGACCCAAAGTTTATGAGAAATATGTAAGATTAAATATCTGGTTCAAACTTTCTGCAAAACAAATATTAAGTCTCGATCATAAGTTTTGATTGTAGCTTCCTGAGATTACACGCTCTTAAAGGCTCACTTGTAAGTTTTTTTGTTGTTAGGGTTATGGGGCTCTAAGGTTATGGAATTTCTGGCTTATAGGGCTATGGGGTTATGCGTTATGGAGTTATAGGATTATGGACTTTTGAGGTATTAGGTTGTATGGAGTTATGGGGATGTGGACTTATGAAATTTAATTCTACATGATTCGGAGTTATATTGTAACATGCAATTTTCTTATGTTACAATTCAGGATTGTGGGGTTTATGGGTTTTGAGGTTATGAAATGATGGACGTATGGAATTATAAAGCTAAAACTCTCCGAGATTGAGGTTTGAGTTTTGCGTGTAAGTTTTTTTGTTTTTTTGCTGCATTTTGTTTTTTTTTGTAGTTTATTGGGATTAGATTTATGAAGTAACTCCAAAAAACGAAAACGCGCCGAGAAATTTCAATCTCTTGCTGATAGAAAATGTAAAAATCGGAAAAATAAGAATGAAAGAATACACCGCCGGTTACAGCAAAACAGCTGCCAGTAACATTTGAGGCCGCCTTGCAGTGCAAAACCAAAATGTGAGAAACATAGAGAAATGTATCGGTCTTCATCGTAAACGTTTGGCCGCAATCACCAAAGCAGGTAGGCGAGCCAAAGGTTGCAAAATTGTTGGAAGTTGCGCGGCTATGCGAAAACATCAGTCAAGTGCACGTTAAAGTCGTGGCCAATGCCAAAAAGTTCGTGATCAAGAGAGCACATCGATTTTGAAGGATCTTTAAATATTTTTTTGGTGCCGCAAATTGCCGGAGGTCAGAAAGATTTGAGTCATTCTGCAGTGAAAACTATATCGAACATTTCAGAACGGCACCGTTCACAGTCGAATAGTCAGGCTGAAAAATACTTCGACTCGCTAAAGACTGAACTCAAGAAGCTAGGAGGAGATGGAAACGCCAATCAAATTTTACGCAAATTTTTGACGTGCTTCTACCGTTACACACCTTCATTTGCTATTGGCATGAAGTCACCTTTCTAGTGATGATGGGATAATCGATGAAGACGAAATTAAACTTGTATAAACCGAGAGCCAAACATCCTAAACTCAAAACTTGTTCATCCATATTTGTTAGAATCGAAGGCGTTCACGCTCCGTTACAGAAATCTTATGATGGTCATTTGCTGTGTAGTGTGTTCCAACGACAGGCAAATAAAATCTACATCAACACAAATATTATTATAATCTTCTTTTACTTACAGAAATAATTTCGAGTCGACAAGCTCCGTGAATATTTTTATTCGCAGCAAAAACTTGGCGTCACTATGAAACTTTCAACGCCAATGTTTTTTGTTTGTTTAAATTTACACTGCACTGTAGGTTATTGCACATTAATTTGCAATTTTTTGCAATAAAAAAAACTCAAATTATTTTAATAATAAATATTACAGTTATGAATAATACTAATTGTTAAGATAAATAAAATTGAAATACGCGTACTCCAATGGATTCTTACTATGTACATCGATGCACACACACTCACTACGAAAATGACATTTCAATGAAACAAAAACGATTATGCATATTAAAAATGGCCGGTTTTACGCAACACCATATAATTTATTTGAAAGGCATTTTCTTGTATAATATATATGTTATAATTTAGTGGTTTGCGTATCGGGTTATACAAATAACATATTTTACAAGAAATAGCCTTCAATTTGTGTACTAATTTTTTTTATAAGAACAAAAGCGTGCTAAATTTAATTTTGCCTCACATATAAGATTTACTTTGATTTTGCGAATTAGTCTCGGTAATGAATTAAATTCATTACAAGGTTTTAGAAGAAAACAGAAACGCATAAATAGATTGGATGTAGTCAACCGTTAAAATAGTCTAGTTTTCTCTTAGTTATTTGACTGATGTACTGAAAAATCTATATATTGGTCAAAGGTTTTATCGTGGCCAAGTCTTTTATTGTAGGCAATGTAGTTGATTACACTTTATCCCTTAATTTATTCAGTAAAATGACAACTCTTGTTTTACCATTATTGGTACAGTGTGGATAGCGCTTATACAATATAACGTCAAAGCAAAAGCCGTTACCGTTTGGCTGGGGTTCGGGAGCATTTTTCCTTCGTTTTTTTTTTTTTAACTGGAGGGCCCTTTTAAACTTTCAAATTCTCTCTTACTTGTGCTTCGTTTCGCTCGCTCTCTTTTACTGAATAAGTTATCATCTTCGTACAGCACTTTTTATCATTTGCAAGATATTAGCCGCATTTCTTGACGCATTAGTGATCCGGATCAGATCAAAGTTTACATTGAAAACAACAACAAAAATTAAATTTTTGTTGTTGTTTTCAATGTAAACTTTGATCTGATCCGGATCACCAATGCGTCAAGAAATGCGGCTATTATTGCGGTGTATTAACCTTTGCTAAATGAGAATTACTAACTGGGTTGTTACTGTAATACAAAATTTATCTATTTCTCCATTTCAATTATCTTCTAATCCAATTTTCACTAACATAAGTATGTGATAATTTGTCTTTATAATTGCGTTGTCATTCATATTATTTAGTTGACATTCTATATTAATTTTATTATTTGTTGCGTACATATATTGAAGTCAATATTTACACTTTTTGTCAGAAACGTTTGATGATATTGCACTTTTACTTTGCGCAGAGTTCGATGGCAGAGGAGACTTTGTAGCTTATATCGTTAATATTCTTAATTTTTCTTTTTCTTGCAGCGTCCAGACCAAATTCAATATGGCAACGTTAAATCATATCTAACATTTAAAATTATCCCAGGACTCAATCGAATCCTTGTTCAGCCATATGCACCCCCAGAAGCATACACAAAAATTACATCAATCAAAATCCATAACAATGAAATTTGTAAATTTACCAATACCGTGCTGCCTCAAAGTAATCTCGACTTTCTACAACCAACCAACAGTTATATTATACCATCAACACCAAACAGTGATGTTTCAAACCATGAATATCGCTATTTTTCCGATTGCTTGCACCGTAAAGAATATACTGAGAACTCAAAGAGGTTTTGTCCGAACTACAGACCAGAATTTATGATTGAAAAACGTTGGACGCCAAATAATCAAGCCTATTGGTGCATCAATATAAATAACAATAATTATACGCTCACAACGGCCAATCATCTACACATCGTGTACTCATCTCAAAGTCGTCGTTATGTCTATGTAAGTAAATGAAACTGTACAATAAATTTTAACAAATTAATTTTTTTTTTTTTTCGTTAAAGTCTCCGCTAGATGCTTACATCGAACGAGATATTCCTGGTTGTGATTTTCATTTGGGTAATTGGCGAACAATTATTGCGGTATCAGAAAACAATAATGAACTGGCCGACCTCAGTTCGGTTACTATAGACAATCAATCGATTTGCAGTTATTTTGAGCCGAGCATAACGACACGGGCCACACATTCCATGCGATCAATACCCGATTTATCAGCAGATGTACCAGTAATTGAACCTGGCCCGAACCTGCCTACCGAATTATTTATCCCTTCCAATCAATCGATCACAAATTCAAATCCCGATTTAGTAAATTATCCAACCGGTGGGCCAAAATTAAACCAGCAAAACGTTATTAATCCTGTTAGCACCGTTAAAAGTTGTGGTATTAAGCCAATACACAAAAATTCTCTAATTTCATTTGGTTTGAATACAAACCCTGGGGATTGGCCCTGGCATGCCGCCATCTATAAACTACAAACAAAAACAGCTCGAAATTTTATTTGCGGTGGCACCTTAATCAATTTGAAAGCTATTGTTACGGCAGCCCATTGTATTCTTGAATTCAATTTAATCGTAATACCGGAACGTCTTACAGTCGAATTGGGACGACATGATTTGACTATATCATCATTGGCGACCCAAGAATATCGTGTCTTTGATGTAATACCACATGAGTCATACAATCCGGATACATTTGAAAATGATATTGCAATTTTAACTCTAGCGAATTATGTTCAATTAACGAAATACGTACATTTTGCTTGTTTGCCAAATTCGAATTTTAATTTGCAGAATCAAATGGGAACGGTAAGTTTTCTCGATTTTTTTTTTTCGGCAAATGCTTGTAATTAGTAAATGAATTATTATTTTTCAGATTGTTGGATGGGGACGTGACCAAAAAAATCAACTGCAAACTGAATTGAAAGAGGCAAATTTGCCAGTGATCGATAAAATTAAGTGTTTGGCAAGTAATCGGGAATTTTTTGGACAGTACTTGACGAATACCAATTTTTGTGCGGGATTTAAAAATAGTAAGTATACCTCATGTCAAATATTACAACTCTTTTTTTGTACGTTACCAATTTTTCCAGATACAAATGTATGTCGTGGCGATTCAGGCGGTGGGCTCGTATTTAAATCCAAAAAGCATTGGTTTTTGGGTGGCCTCACATCAATAGGAGTTTCACTAAAATCGATCGAACACGAATGTGATCTAACTCAATACGTAATATTTACAGATGTAACAAAATTTGTATCTTGGATTAAACAGTATTCTTAGGTGTTAAAAATAGTGAAATTGGATTTTAATACTCCAATATGTCGCAAAGAAGTGAAGAGGGGCACAGAATTATATAAATGTTAAGCCCTGAGACTTAAAGTTGTGTTGTAGTGTATGGATGAATGGAATAAATGGGTCTTAATCGTTTTAAAACAAACGTTTAAGTAAATTGAGCTTATTTAAGTTTGTAATTTTATATTTGTAATAATATATTTATAGTAGGAATTATTATTATGTATTATTGTTTCAATAAGATTCGAAAGTGCCGGAATCCGAAGTTTGGTAATTATTGATTTAAAAACGTAAGTTTAACCTAACACATAAATTCTTATTGATGATATGTACCAGCATAGATTCGATGTTCGGTTTGTGTGTAGCTCGCCAACATAATAATATTATTGGCAGATATTTATACGAACTGGTTTGATTGAAGATGATAGCTTTTTGTTTTCAGGTGAGGAATGTTTAACAACTTCTATAGGCCGTGGAATTGCAACGACTCGAACTGCTGTCCTTGGTCTGATGTAATTGTTCTAGAAATTCTGAAGCATGCAAACCATCTCGAAACAAAATTGTTTGCAATAATCTCAGCAGCCATATTTGGAATTGGAATTGCCTTCGGGCCTCTGGACTGAAGTAACGACCGATGATTGTAAGATAAAAGGTATTAGGTAGCAATTGATTGAGGTAGTGAACAATATGCTGTTCGTTGTCCTCTGCCCGTAAAACACAAACCGACGAAAATTTTTTGGACGTGGTACAAATAAACAAGTGTCGTCAACAAAAATTCTTAGGCACAGTTGACTACTACCCGATTTTTTTTTTAATAACATCTGCAAAAAAAACTTTAGCAGACATCGAGTACCAGAAATAGTTCTAACGAATGGAGCAACAAATTTTATTTGGAATGCGTTTCGAAACACTAATGACATCAATGGATGGATCAAGAAATCTAATAACAGTAAAGAAGGGATTTTATGATACCCTTTACTAAACTGGAGAAATATTCCCAATAAAATAAACTCAAGTCCAGTACAGAGACAATTTTCAAGAAAGACTAGAACTGGATACCTGCCTCGATAAAATATTTAAAACCGAATATTCTTGAAGATATGTCGTCGATAAAATCGAATTAAGAAGAAGACAGTAAATATTATTATGGTAAAAAAGTGTGACATTTATCTGAATAGGTTGAGCAATCTGTTGCAGTAGAAGTGCATCCAAAAGAAAATAATATTTGGTCCAAAGGTTTCATCGAACAAAATCTATCCGATAGATCATATGTGGTGAATGTTGTGCAGTTTAACGTCATTCATCATAGCTCTTCACAAACTAATTCCAATGAAACAGAATATTTTTCCGAAGATATAGTGGCGTAACTATAAATGTCGGGCCCATCCCGCAAAATAATTCGCCCATCCTTCCGCTGGCGCTACATCCCATGAAGGGGTTTACCCGCCTCAATGATGCTCCTCCAAATAGTTCAATCCACTGCAAGAGAATAACAAAGACGGTGACCAAGCGCATGTGACTCGCATTTAGTTTGCTTAAATATTTCCAGCCATTCCATAGAAAATTTGATTTTTTTGAAAATCCGCTTACTATAAATCACGAAATTCTGAGCCACAAAAAGCAAAATCTGCAATTGTGCTCCGATTACTGTTCTTGCTACCTCTAAAAATAGGTTTCGGGACCTGTAATTATTGTGCCAACTCGCATTTAGTTTGCTTAAATATTTCCAGCCATTCCATAGAAAATTCGATTTTTTTGAAAATCCGTTTACTATAAGTGACGAAATTCTGAGCCACAAAAATCAAAATCTGCAATTGTGCTCCGATTACTGTTCTTGATACCTCTAAAGATAGGTTTCGGGACCTGTAATTATTTTGCTAACTCGCATTTAGTTTGCTTGATTATTTCCAGACATTCCATAGAAAATTCGATTTTTTTGAAAATCCGCTTACTATAAATCACGAAATTCTGAGCCACAAAAAGCAAAATCTGCAATTGTGCTCCGATTACTGTTCTTGATACCTCTAAAAATAGGTTTCGGGACCTGTAATTATTGTGCCAACTCGTATTTAGTTTGCTTGATTATTTCCAGACATTCCATAGAAAATTCGATTTTTTTGAAAATCCGCTTACTATAAATCACGAAATTCTGAGCCACAAAAATCAAAATCTGCAATTGTGCTCCGATTACTGTTCTTGATACCTCTAAAAGTAGGTTTCGGGACTTGTAATTATTGTGCAAACTCGCATTTAGTTTGCCTGATTATTTCCAGACATTCCATAGAAAATTCAATTTTTTTGAAAATCCGCTTACTATAAATCACGAAATTCTGAGCCACAAAAACCAAACTCTGCAATTGTGCTCCGATTACTGTTCTTGATACCTCTAAAGATAGGTTTCGGGACCTGTAATTATTGTGCCAACTCCCATTTAGTTTGCCTGATTATTTCCAGACATTCCATAGAAAATTCGATTTTTATGAAAATCCGTTTACTATAAATCACGAAATTCTGAGCCACAAAAATCAAAATCTGCAATTGTGCTCCGATTACTGTTCTTGATACCTCTAAAAGTAGGTTTCGGAACCTGTAATTATTGTGCCAACTCGCATTTAGTTTGCCTGATTATTTCCAGACATTCCATAGAAAATTCAAGTTTTTTGAAAATCTGCTTACTATAAATCACGAAATTCTGAGCCACAAAAACCAAACTCTGCAATTGTGCTCCGATTACTGTTCTTGATACCTCTAAAGATAGGTTTCGGGACCTGTAATTATTGTGCCAACTCGCATTTAGTTTGCCTTTATTTCCAGACATTCCATAGAAAATTCGATTTTTTTGAAAATCCGTTTACTATAAGTCACGAAATTCTGAGCCACAAAATCCAAAATCTGTGGTTATCTGTAAGTTAAGTGTAATACTGACAATAGGCCTGCCCTTCCAACATACGCCATCCTTCCTGACCTCCCATCGTGCAAAATTACGAAATCGGAATCAAGAACGAGATCATCCAACAAGTTTAATCAAACAGCATTCCTGTCACACCCCAAAACACCCGAATATAGTTCAAATCACCCCCATAATCATGTCACTGTTTCCACAATCAGTCAAATAATTTTTTTTAAATATCTGAAGCATTTATCTCTAACACTCGCAGTTGCAACTGAAGTTATATATTCAGATTCCCAGCTTTGGCAGCGATGGCCTCGATGTACTTGAAATTTTGCGCAATATACATATGAGGAGACTTGAATATTTTGATATTAGCGTAAAAACTCGCTAAGTAGCCTGTTGCGATCCTCGATTAAATGACCACAGAAACGGAATATTGCTCAATGATCCTAGGTATTTGAACTCATTCACCTTTTCATATTGATTATCTCCTGAAATGAAGTTTCCACGCGTCTTCGCGGTGACCATATATTTAGTCTTCGTTTTCATTTCCACTATTTAATAATTAGCATGTATAAAATTATGTTTCTCTGCCCGCAAAATTTTTTTTTTGGAAGATTGGCGATTTTCGATTTTGTATCTTAAAGATATTGCTTCCACTCTCAAAGTTTTAAATAAACATTATAAATAATGAAAAAAAGAAAGATAGCAACTTATTTTTCATGTTTTATTATTTTTTTTTTATTTTATTTAATTTAAGACTTGTTTGTTTTTCTTTTTGTTTTTTTGCTTTTTTTTTTTTTTTTTATTAACACGTAATGTATTACAGCTCTATAACCGACATATTAGAAATGCGTGAACGAAAAAAATAAAAATATATCTTCTTTATTTATTTTGTAATAATTTTTGTTTTAATTATTATTATTATTTTAGGTGATTCTAATTTTCTTTTTTTTTTTATATTTAATGCAGTTTTGTTTATATTTTTTTTTTGTTGTTTTATTTATTTATTTTAATTATAATAAAATATATATTCAAACAATATTATATAATTATATAATAATTATAATTGAATCGCGCGCATCAAATTTTTTTTTTCTGTTGTATGTCTTGTGTAATGTATAATAACTATTTAACTTTTTAAAATAATAATTAAATAAAACATAAAATTATTTTGTTTATTTTTATACATTTTGTTGTTTAATAATTCATTCAAGAATATTTACAGTTTACCATTTTTTTTTTTAAATTAATTAATTAATTAATTAAGGTAGGATGTTTTAATGTTAAAAATTTATTAATTAGCAAAAAAGGATATTTATTTATTATTTATATATAATTTTATGTTTTTTTTTTGTTTTAATTTAATTTAATTATTATTTTAATTTATTAATGATATATAAAGATAGTACATGAGTGGTAAAACACATTATCTAATTTCTAAAACCTAACAAACAAAAATAAAATATTTTTGTTGTTTAATAGCGAGAAAATAAAAATTATACTCGTTACTAATTAAACAAAAAAAAATTCGATGCCGTATTTTAGACAAGATTATAATTATTTATTTTAGTTTAATGTTAATAAACATTTCGTTATTTATTTTTAATATATATTTTATTTTAATTTCAATATTTAATTTTTCTTAATAATTTAAAAACAACAACAACATTCCATAGCTTCTAAAATAAAGCCATTTCTTTTTAATTATAATAATTTTTAATTTTACAATAAACTTTCACTAAACTGAAAAAAAATAATAACTAAAACGAAACAAAATAAAAAAATAAAAGTTCATCCATAAAAGAGCGATAAAAATTTTTGTAATAATTTTAAAAATTATTTTATTTATCATGTCTAAAACACGACCGAAGTGCAATTGTTTTTTTTTAGATTTATTTTTATTTATTTATTATTTAAATTAAAATTATTTTTAGTTTTTTGCAATAATTAGCTTAGGACTAGGCCTAAAATATAATTTATCTTTTTTTTTATATTTTTAATTATTTATTTATCAATTTCTATATAATATTTTGTTTTTGTTAATTATTTAATTTATTTATATTTTTAGTTTTTTGTTTGTTTTTATTTATTCTTTACGGCAGTTTTTGCCTTTCTCCCCAAAACATCACTATTTATATTATTCTAAAATATTTACTAATTTTTTTTTTTTTTTTTAATTATTAAAAATATATTTATTCGACAAAACAAAATTAAAACTGATACAAAATATAAAGAATTAATCAAAATTACTACTTTTACTTTTTCATCGGGATTCGGATTTCTTTTTTTAAATATTAATTGTAATAATACTTTTAGATTGATCTGTGTGCCGTAGTATTGTACATAAAAAAATATTTATAATTAAAAAAAAAAAAATTTAAAATAAAACAACAAATCCACAATAATTTTTTTTATTTTTAAATTAATTATTTATTTATTATCATCAATGAGAATTGTTTTTCTTATATTATAAATATATTTCATTTTTTTTTTTTTGTTTTTTGATTTTCATCCAAAATAATTTTTTATTGTTTTTATATAATAAAAAATATAAACACTAACAATACAAAGACATTTTATTTTTTTTTTTTTAATAATAAAACGAAGTCGAAAATAATAATAATAATTATATAATTTTGCTTTAATCTCTTGTATTTATCTATTTATTTTTCAAGTGACACAGGTTTTAATTTAATTAATAAAAAAAACTGCACCTCCATTAAATGGAATGTGACTACTAATATACATCCTTTTTGTGATTTAATTTCATTTTGTTTTTATAAATAAAGAAAACACTTCTAGTGACTTTTAATATTTTTTTTTTTCGTTTATTTAAATTATTTATTTTTAAATTAATGAAATTCTAATCGAACAAAACAAAACAAAATAATAAATATTAAAAAATATATATAACATATAATAAAAAATCCTCATTCCTTGTTTTTAGACACGTTATTATTTTATTAAATCATCAGGATCGTCAATCACCAATCTCCCTCTTAAAATCTATACCGGGTATGTATTATTAATTTTTAATAATAAAAAAAATGTTTTTAAATTTTTTATTTTTTAAGCAATTTTCTTTATTTTTTTTTTTTTTTTCATTAACTTCTAAGTAAAAATTAATAATAAATTAAAAACATAATTACATAATTAAAAAGTAATAATATTTTAGTTTTATATAGTTATAATAATTAAAACAACACTCAGGCAGTAGTTTTTCTTTCTAAATTATTTGTTTTTATTTATTTTAGTGATGCGCTGTTTGCTTGAATTTATTTTTCGTTATTTTTTAACAATTTATACAATTTTTCATTATTTATTTATGGCATCATTAATAAATTCTACAAAACTAAACAAAAAAAAAAGTTTTTTTAAATAAAAATTATGGGGGAGAATTGAAATTTGTTATAATTATTTTGTTGTACAGAGGAATGAGGGGTTTTGGGAGGTACAGTTGGAAATAATAAAATTGTTTTTGTTGTTGTTTGACGATTTGTTTTGTTTCGCGTGTGTGTTTGTGTTTAATAATAAGTTTCCTGTTCCAACCAGCCTCCTGGACTGCGACGAAGGTAGAATCGACGAATTTCATCATAAATGAAGATCGATAGGGAGAATGGAAGTGCTGGTAACCACCATACGAATCTGTAATTTAAGAAAAAATATACAATTCAGTAAACGATTTATCTCCTACTTAAATATGTAAAATATACTCACTTTAAGGGGAACATACGAAGACCCTTATCCATTCCTGGGCAATACGAAAGGAATGCAGCTAGTGCGGTTTCAAAAAGTATACCAAAGTTCAAAGCCCAATTTCTCATTCCTTGGTGGAAGATTGAATTTCGTCGAGTTTTGCAAATAATTAAATCAGCCCATTGTACAATTACAATTGATACGAAGAAAGCAGTATGACATGTGAATTCCAAAGTTTTTCTGTCACGATATGTCTGCATAAAAAAAAACAAACATATAAATTAATTACACAATAAGATATATACCCCACCCATTTTTCATGGTAATCAAGATATTTATAAACAAATAATTTTCGTTGCACTTTTTTCATATTTGGGGGTGACTTTGCAAGACGTTTTTAATTCACATGCTTAACTCGTTAACATTATGACTTATTATACTAGAGTAAATAAAATGTGACGCAAAACCTTGAAAGTAAATTGTACAAACCAATTAAATAATTTTAAATTTACGAAATATTATTAAATGTTAAAATAAATTAATAAATTAGTTCACTAAATGTCGGTCACAGTTAATGGATTTTTTTTTCAATAATCACTACTTTTGGGCGCTTAAGCGCTTCGAAAATACCGAAGCTTTAACCTATGTGCCAGTTTGTCCGATCAAATTTTTTTTTTGGATACATTTTGTACTAAAATAAGTTGTGTTGGTTGCGATCTGAGCTAAATATTATTCTATGAATCGTCTTTATACGATTGTTAACACAAAGTAATATCGAATTCTCTAGATAAGTATTCTAAATTTAAATTAAGTTTTTGACAAAAGTATTTAAAAACAAAATACTTAATGAAAATAAATAAATCAAAATAATGTAGTAAATAAAGTTAATAAGCAAATGAAACACGGTGTGCTAAATTAAGCTAAACTTCCCCTTCAAAAACGGTTTGAAACTTTGGAAATGAATGTATCGTCACACGATTTATATACTCTTTGTAAGTCAACCGACAAAACAAAATTATTGGGGCATATTACATAAGAAAAATAAACATACGGTAAAACTAATAGATCGAATACATACCCATTCTTGTCCATATGAATCAGTTAGATCGTTGACAGCTTTAGAGTCCCACATTTTACGGATACCAAATAATTTCAATGGCAAGAAACCATTTTCAGCCATAATTACGAAGTATACAAAGAATCCAGCCGCCGCTTGAATCATACCAATTTGACCGTATGCCATCGAAATCAATCTATATATACACAATCGCGGCAAATTAAAAAAATAAAAATAGAACAAGAAAAAAAAAAGAAAAAACATAAATTAATGACATAGAAAAAAATTTAAGTCCTATAAATATCGTCTCATTATGTGTGCCTAAGAAAATGAAAATAACACACAAGTTTTTAAGAAAATCATATTTTCATTTTCACCACACATCATAATGATCGATTAAATTTGAATTTTTATTTTGTTTAGAGGTTTAAATAAAATTTATTGTGACATAATACTCATGCATATTTACACTAATTTATACTAATTGTAAGAAACACGCATACTGATACATGTACATAGTTAAAAAGCAACATCGATTACAAACATAAAATATAATATTTTTTTATTGGCTCAATCTAATATATAAAAAAATGGAAATTTCGATTTATTAATATAAAATCGCATCGGCAAATAAATAAATTAAATTTTGCTAAAGCATCTTACCTTACTAACTTAAATCTATATAATTATGTATTATAAAATATATATATTTCGACAAAATATAACATTTTCATTTTAATACGTGTGTGTGTGTGTGTTAGTGAAATTTAACCCCCATCACCCTTTAATATTTTATTTTATTTTTATTTATTTAAATTTAGTTTAGTAATAAATTATAAAAAATTAAAACAAAAGAATTAATTTCAACAAAACACATCTCATTTTAATATTTTTTTTTTTCAGCATCGTCATCGATCTCACGATGAACGAACACAAAGCTATCTTTCCTTTTGCGGTGATTGCGCACATATGTATTTAATTAAAAATTATTCTGTTTTACCATTATCACATGCTCTCTAAATCTATATATTTAAAATCAAATAAAAAAAAAAAGTCTAGAAATTAAAATTATTTGTAAAACACATCAAAAGCATCATTTCATATAATATACCTAATTATATGTCAAATCAAATTCAAATTATTTAAATGTTTTGTTTGTGGATCGTGTTTTAATTTATATATTATAAACAAAACATTCATTAAGAATTACTACTTTTCTAAGAAACGGACGTCAAGTTTTTGTTAAAACAATAAATTTTATACTATAGAACTTTATAAAGATAAACAAAATTTTGGATTTTTCGGTTTTGGTTTAACTTACGAAACAAAAATAAAGTTCTAAAGTAAAATATTTTCTCTTAATATTTTGAATGAAAACTTGAAATCCGTTTTTAAAAAAATTATTACGTTCGAACTCTACTACTTTGTTTAGGATTTTCAAAATAAATTCAAATTACACACAATCAAATAAATGTATAAATATGTGATTTAAAAATATAAATAAATAAATTATTAAATAAATAATAGAAATATGCAATAATAGAAAATATGATTTATATTTTTTATTTTTTATAAAGGACTAGCAGAAGAGATAAATTCAAGATTTATATAATAGATAAAGAAAAAGAAAAGAGACTACAGAAAAATATTTATACTATAAATTACTAATTTAATTAAGAATCTAATTGTTGTTTTTGTTTATACGTGTGTAGGTAGAGTAGTCAGATTATAATGCGTGAATATTATTAATTACGTGTGTTTGTGAGTGTGTATTTGTGTAGTTCCATTAAAAAACACAACAGACGTTGAAACGACAAACGACGGGCGGGGTGACATATTCTGCTAGTCCTATCGCTCAATTTAAAAATAATTTTTAAAATTTAAGATTCTTAAAAAAACAACATCGATGGACACAAAAAAATATTGGTTTGGAATAAAAAAAACATTTAGGAATAAATAACAAATGTAATGCAAAAATTATAAATAAATTAATTAATTCCATAATAAATATTGTTAATTTTAATATTAAATGGATTTTTTTTTTAAATAAATTCATTATGGAATATTGTTTTGAACGTAATAAAATTAAATTATAAATAAATGATGAGTTAAAAATTAAATTATAAGAAATTAAATAAATAAATAATTTTGTTTTGATATAAAATGGAATATGGAACGTCAACGTGAACGCATAATTTCTTTTCTTTATTTGAAAATGTCTTTAAATTTGGTATTTAATATTTAATTTAAAGTCGTTTTCAAATTATTATAATTTTTTTTTTTTGATTTTTTAAAACTACCAACAGGTCTCGTAGGTTATTTTCCTGACCTGCGATTGACCAAGTTGTCGCGATATGGATCTCTGGGTTGTCGTTTCATAATGTCACTCTCTGGCGCCTCATACGCTAATGAAATGGCCGGCACCTTTACAATTATACAGTAATTTATAATATATAAATAAAATACCATAATTAAGAAAAATATTGAGAAAAACAAAGTTGTAAAAATGAAAATTAGATTTTTACATATTAGTGTCTTTTTTAGCACAATTTTTTTTACAACTACTACTTTATAAAATTTATAAATATAATAGATGAATGTAATAAATCCTAAAAATTATTTCGTTTCATTAATAGTTTTTTTTTTTAAATAGTTAACAATAATAAAAATAGTTTTGCTATTCTCTTTGATTTTAAAAATAGTTTCAATCAATCAAAATTATAAAACTAAATAAATGCAAACTAATTTTAAATAAAAAGACAAAACAAGAATTGGAATCTCGTAACGATGATCGCGCGCACACAAGAAAAAAATATCCAATACAATATAGAGCAAAAAATGAAAATCTCAAGGTCGAAAACTTTATACAAGTTACTTGATTTTATAGTTTTCTTATTAAAATTGAATAGATGTTTTGTAAGTTAATTTGCATCACTTTTTGTTTATATAATGTAAGTGTGTGTTTCGCTAAAAAAAAAAACAAGTTTACATTAGATTAACTCGTGATATAGGTTTAGGGTTACAATTACTCATTCTGTGTTTTTGTAAAAATTAACAAAAAATATTTTAGTACGTAACCTTGACTTTGTATTTTATTTCTAGGGGTTTGAAAGTCCATATTATTATGTAAGTGTACCGTGAATTTCCATCCCTATTTTTAGAAAAACTAAATAGTATCTAATATTATTTATATAGTTTTTAAACTACCCATTCATTCAAAAATACCGTTTTTATAGTTTTCATACAAAATGGGGCGATGCACGAGGCGAAATAAAAATTCGTTTAAAACAAAAAATTTGTTTCGATAAATTGGTTGATGATGATAATAATGTTCGTTAATTTAATAATTTGCTTAATCAAATTTCGCCTTTTTTTAGATTAAACTCAATCGCCTTAAGATAAGCGCCAAAATCGAAAAAAAAATCTTTCGAGATTATGAAATTGTAATTCAAATGTATTGTGACATGCATCATCGATTTGGACAACAACTTAAAAATGATTTTAAAATCAAACCGTCTTCGTGCATATCCCCATAACAATTTCTAATTCACAAGAGACAGACAATATCGAAAAATAAAATGGAAAATAATAAACTACTATTTTAGTAATAATATTTTCATACAATCTGTTAAGACAGTAAATAATATAAAATAAGGAACAATAGCTGAAAAAAAAATTTGTTTAGTTTTTTTTTTAAGTTAGTTTCTTAACTAATTTTTAAAGTTACTAAGTTATAGATATTCACTTCACAGGCTTCACGTTATTATAATTTTTAATTTTAGAGCTTCATTACCAAAATGAAAAATTGTTATACTAAGATTTATACTACATAAAATTAATAAATTATAAAAAAATATATTTTTTTAAATCCCCAATATTAAATTTTGTCGAAAATATTTTGTCGTAACTTTTGTCCGAGCGAGATAGATTTTTTGATATTTTTTAAAGAGTGAACTTACCTTAAAAATTATAAAACATAATTTAACAAAATATATTATATGAAATATGTATGTTAATTGAAATTTTATCGAAAATGTTTTTAAAAATTATTTATAATGTAGTTTATGTGTTTTGTTGAAATTTCTATTTTTTAGTGTTAGTATTTTATAATAATAAAAAGAGCAAAATATAATACAAATAAAATAAAATAATAAGACGCAAATATCATATTTTACTATAAAAAATAAATGTGTACCAAATAATAATTTTTATACGTATAGATTGTGCCAATTTACTGGTTTCTTAAAATTAATGAAAACGGAAACAAAAAATAAATAAATATATATATATATATAATAGATATACACACAAAGAAATGCACAAGATTTTGTTTTTGTTTTTTTAAATACAAAAATATCGCATATTAATGAACTTCTTAATGAAAAATTATAGTTTTAAAATTTTGTATTTTCTTAAGAAGCTCATTAATATATTATTTTTTAAATACAAGATATATATTTTTCACACCACAAGGCAATATAAACGTAAATCATCCGCTCTCTGTCACAATCTTTTTTGTATTTTTAATTTTATTAACTTCCGTTGAAAACAATGTTACCTTTCGTTTACTAGCTTATCGCTGAAAGGATTCCTAGGTTGTCTTTTCATAATATCAGATTCGGCTTCCTCGTACGCTAATGAAATAGCTGGGACCTATATATGACAACACATCACGGACCACACATTTTAATTAAAAAATAATAATAAAAATATAATACAAAAAAAATTATAAAAATTCAATAAATATAAAAAGTATGATGATTAATGACAAAATTATATAATGCGCTAAGACAGATAAACAGAAAATAAATACATAATTAAAATTCTATAAGTAATAAACAAAATAACTGAAATGTTCTAAAAAATAGAAATTTAGCTCTAATTGCACACATTGTTAAGATCATATTTAGTTCAATAAATTAAATTGAACGTTTAATGTAACGTCAAAATCAACCATTAACATTGCTGCAATCAAGCACATTTCTAAGCGATATAATTTACTAAATGTTTAATGTAATAATTCGGTTTGAAAAGCTTGAGAATAAGAAAAAATTTTGATTGGTAATCAAATTAAAAATACTAAAAAAAACCTCACCAAAATTATAATTTATAGATTATGTATTAGGTAGTTTTGTGATTTTTAAATATTATTTTGGTAGTGGTGTTATTGTTAGTTTGAATTTTGATTATTAATCGCGTATGTAGAATTAAACTATTATTTCAATTGTCAAAGAATATGATGAATATACAATTTTATATTTGAATAGATATAATCTACTTAATGATGTTGATAGATATAGTGAGGAATTATTATATAATACATAAAATGAAATTGTCAGTCAATTTCTATAATGAAGATAAGATAAATTGGAAGAAGATAAAAATATTTTTTTCTCGATAACCGTATTAAATCACAAACAGTAACAAAACTAACTAATTTCCTAATCAAAATTCAAACAAACAAAATAAACCCTTAGATTTCAGAATTAGTGTGTTGTAAGTGTATCTATCTTGGTATTGATTTTTGTTTAATTTGAGAACAAAACATACTAATTTTTTGTTGTATTTATAATTTAAATATTAAATTTATCATATTCTTATAAAATACGAGTAGTAGTAACTTGTAAAATTTTAGACCACCTAAATATATTTTAAAATAATTTTATTGCTGATGAATGCTAGTTACTGTTAAAATAAAAATATAAAATTTACACCTGGAATTTGCTAATTTATCGTTGACATTTCATAATATCTGCAGCCGGTTATTCACAAGCCAATAAAATAATTGACCACTAAGATAGGCGAATAGTTTTTTAAAAAAAAGTGTTTATGTTTAAAAAGGCAAAATCTATTTAAGTAAACATAGTTTTTAAAAATAAATACATTTTTTTTCAAATGTATGGGCCAATATATATTCTAGTGACCTACATAGTTTTTTTTAAATTTTGATCGTGAAAATATTATATGCACTTCTGTATTTGTATTAATATTTTTTTTTATAAAAAAAAAAATTAATTTTCTACTTTTACTATTTATAAACGAAAATCTTGCAAAAATTACTATTTATAAATAAATATGAAAATCGAAAAATAAATAGAAAATGAAAATTTCACGGCGACGTATCAGAAAAATTTAAATTTTTTTTTTTTTTTTTGTAATGAAAACTAATTAACTCAAATAATAATAAAAATATTTGCTTTAATATAATATATAAAATATGTAAACTGGCACTGACTAAAAAAATATAATAAGTAGTAGTAGTTAAATTACTAAAGTGTAAAATAAAAAGTGTTTAGCGGGAAAATATTTTTTTTTACTTCTAAGAATATTTTTATAAATATATTGTACAATAATAAAAAAATATTTGTAATTTATATTTTGTAAAAATTTTTAAGAAATTTTACGCAGCATAACCATTTTAAAATAATAAATAAATAATTGAGAACGAAATTTAAAAAAATCCTAGCAATACGTATATATATAATAATATATAAATGATTGGAAGGCGCGCGCACATGATTAATTTAATCGATTAATTTCAACCGCGGTACGATTCATGAAAACCATGTGGACGCGCGCGCCCGCCATTTTTTTTTTTTTTTTGTAATATTTATATATCAAAATAGCAATAAAAATTGTAAGAGATTCAAAAAAATAAATTTGATTTATATAAATCAGGAAAACGCAATGCGCGTTTACCTTTCGTTGACCAGTTTATCTGCATATGGATTACGGGGTCTTCGTTTCATGATATCTGATTCAGATTCTTCATAAGCAAGAGATATAGCTGGAATCTACAGTGAGTCCACCAAATATTAAAAATATTTTTTATAAATTTATGTAAATATTTCTAAAAACAAAAAAAAATCAACCTAATAGTTGTTTTTATTGTAAACCCCTAGTGGATCACTTAAAATCTAGTATATAAAACATAAATTCCTGAAAATATCGCTTTCGTTTTTGGTACATTTACTGTTTCTTATATAAATTGTCATTAATTTCATCAATAAAATATTTTTTTGATTTTTAAATAATAAAATAAAATGAATTTTCAAATAAATAAAAATCAAACTTACCATATCAGTTCCTAAATCAATACATAAAATTGTTACGGTTCCTAGCGGTAATGGAATATCACATAAAATAAATGCCAAGAACGGTGAAATTTCTGGAATATTTGAGGTTAATGTGTAAGCGATGGATTTCTTCAAATTATCGAAAATTAAACGGCCCTCTTCTACACCAGTTACAATTGAAGCAAAATTGTCATCGAGCAAAATCATGTCAGCGGCCTAAATTTAAACACAAGACAAACATTTTTAAATACATAAAATAAAAATTTAATTTTCCTCAATCAAAAAAATCACACTTACTTGTTTGGATACATCGGAACCGGCGATACCCATAGCAACACCAATATCTGCTTTCTTAAGAGCAGGCGAATCGTTAACACCATCACCAGTTACAGCTACAATAGCACCCAAACGTTGACAACCTTCAACAATAATCAATTTTTGTTGTGGTGATGTTCGGGCAAATACAATTTCGGTGTGATAACGTAAAATTTCATCTAATTGGTCTGAAGATACTTCACGTAATTCTGCACCATGTACAACAGCGGCTTTAGCCTCACGTGGATTTACTTCGGACACGGGAATATTTAAACGAGCGGCAATATCTTCAACAGTTTCATTTCCTTCTGAGATAATACCAACAGATTTTGCAATAGCTTTGGCTGTAATTGGATGATCACCAGTAACCATAATAACTTTAATACCGGCTGAACGACATTTGGCGACGGCATCTGGTACGGCAGCACGTGGGGGATCAATCATAGACATAAGACCAACGAAACGTAAATTATCCAATGGGAAATTAGGATCATCGGTATTGAATTTAAAACCAATTGGGAATTTATCGGATGGCAATAAATAATCACAGAATCCTAAGACACGTTCACCAAGTCCACCGAGTTCCAAGTATGCGTTATTGAATGCTTCCTTCATTTCTTCGTCCAATACTTTTTCTTTGCCATTGATGAAAATGGTTGAACAACGTTCCAAAATACGTTCTGGAGCACCTTTCATTACCAGTAATTGACGTGGATCATTTGGATCTTCAGTTTCGTGTACAGATACTTGATATTTATTGGTTGAATTAAATGGAATTTCAGCTGCTTTCTTATTACGTTTTCGAATTCCCATAATGTCACCAAGTGCCAATTCCATACACTTGAGTAGAGCAGCTTCTGAAGCGTCACCGCTAACTTCTTTCTTCAAAATTGATACACCATCTTGGCCACCTTTGAATTCAGCACGATTACAAAGTGAAGCGATCCGAGATAGAGCTTTAAATCCAGGGCTTGTGCGATCATATTGTACACCAGATTGATCTTCAGTGGTATCAGCCTCAATAATTTGATTATCGAACCACATGTGAGCGACAGTCATACGATTTTGTGTTAGTGTACCGGTTTTATCCGAGCAAATTGTTGATGTGGAACCAAGTGTTTCTACAGCTTCTAAATTTTTAACTAAGCAATTCTTTGAGGCCATACGTTTAGCAGTTAGTGTCAAGCACACAGTTACAGTGGCCAAAAGACCTTCAGGTACGTTAGCTACAATAATACCAATAAGGAAAATAACAGCGTCCAACCAATGATAACCTAAAATGAAGGCAATAGCAAAGAAGAGCACTCCTAAAAATACGGCTACACCGGTAATTAAATGAATGAAATGGTGGATTTCTTTTGCAATTGGTGTTTCACCAGTATCAAGCCCCGAAGCTAGACCAGCAATACGTCCCATAACGGTATGATCACCACAGCTAATAACAACACCTTTGCCAGTACCTTCGACGGCATTGGTCGAGAAGAAAGCTAAATTCTTGGTTTCCAATGGATTCTCGTGTGTGAATTCGGGTCCTCGAGATTGAGGTTCTGATTCGCCGGTGAGTGATGAGTTATCAACCTGGAATAGCAAAAAAAAAAAAATGTTTATACCAAAATCACTCAATTTCATATTTTTTATTTCAGTGTCACAGAAATAAAAATAATAAAAGTGGATATCATTGAATTTAATTGAAATCATTGTCATAATTTATACAGAGGGGAATATAACAGAACTTAAAAAAAAAGAAAATATTTTATTTACCTTGAAATTTCTTGCTTCAATAATTCGAATATCGGCTGGTATTCTATCACCAAACTTAACTTCAACTACATCGCCCATTACTAAATCTTCGGCGCGTAATGTTAATTTTTCACCCTCTCGTATTACAGTAGCGAATTGGGGCACCATATTTTTGAACGATTCCATAATTTTCGAACTTTTTGATTCCTGGTAATATGAGAATATACCAGTGACTATAACTACAGCGGCAAGTACAATACCCAAATATAAATTATCGTCGGATGGTTCTTCGCTAGTGGTTGCTAGAATAGCGTATGCAATAAAACATAAAATCGCACCAATCCATAGCAGTAACGCAAAACCGCCAAATAAATTTTTACAAAATTTAACCCATTCCGGTGTTTGTTTTGGTGGCGTTAACGCATTTGGACCATCTCGCTCGAGATTCTCTTTGGCCTTGGCATGGCTAAGACCATTTTCGGGATGTGTTTGAAACCGTTGATATAATTCTTCAGGTGTAATTTTATGATAATCAATATCCAATTCTTGTTTCAAATCATCTAAATTTTCTTTTTTCAGCTGTTTTTTATCCTTTTTATCTGCCATCTTGCGTCTTGACTATATAAACAAACAAAAAAAAAAAAAATATTATTACCTAACAATTCGGCGTTAGGGCACAACAACAAACACACGAATATAACACTAAATTCTAATATTATTTATTATTATGAAACATACCTTAATATATTTTGAAAAATCCCAAATTATTTTTTTATAGATTAAGAGTAGAGATTTTAGAGTAGTTTTAAAAGCATGCAGTTAATAAAACATGATTTTTTCTTAATTACAAATAAAATCCAAAAAAACATAGTTTTGTGTTAAACCAAAAAATTGAAGCAAACCTCAAATAGACAACTAATTTTTTGCCATGGACCTATTATTGTATAATATTTAGTATAATAAATTATATAAATTTGAACTAATTTCCGCTTGTTATAATTTTTCGTCGTGTGTGTAGATAATAATCTGCGGTTTAATCATAGTAAAATATATTTAATATGCTTATGGTGAGAGAATTGCGTTTCACATTGGTGAAAAATGGCACACATATACTTATGTTATATTGATTTTGAACTTGAAGAAAATATTTGGTTATCGTTATACAAACCAAAGAGATAACCAAAATTTATTTAGGGCACTGTAGAAAGATCACTAAGATATGATGCATTGATGCCTCGTTAATTGTTATATAACACAAAGTCTAACATAAATTAAATACTTACACACAAGTACTAGAAATAACATATATTATGTAATTCTGATGTGCACAGTCTGATAATAAAAACTAGACTGAATATTAAAAAATTGAAAAGCTTCTACTTAGTTCTTATGCTCACCACGACTTTATAAAATTTTCTCTATTTGATAAAGGTCATATTAAAAGAAAAACCCAAGGTTTTTTTTTTTCTAACTATAGTACCACCATCACCAAAGAACACTAAATTATGTTGTGCTTCAAATTAAATATGTAGTTTGTTTTTAGAAACTTTATTTAAACTTTTATTGTAATCAAAATGAGAAAAATAATAAACTGAGCAAAAAAATTTACCTTATACATTCCATCGGCCGTACGATTGTCATCTTGGATTCTTGCCACGGTCGCGACTCTATAAGAGTCCGTTCTCCCATGCTAAATGATTATGGTTTAAAATAAAAATAAAAGCAAACAACACAAAATACAATAATGGATGAAAAAAAACATAATATAAAAAAAGGATAAAAAAATGGAATCAAATACGCAAATGTTACGTAACGTAAATTTTCTAACAAACAAAAATTTTATTAAATTTCAGAAAAGGCGTATTACATATAGCAAACTAGATTTTTAATAAACGTACGTACACGGTTTAATTATTTAAACAAACTTATTTTATTATTAAATTTAGTATTACAAGAAACCGCACATTTATTATATTATAATCCGCACTGAAGACTTATAACTGAATTTTTTCGAGAAAAAAGCAGGAAAAACGATTTTCCAATCAATATCAAAAATCCGGTTGTGTTAACTTTTTTTTTTATTCTTTTGTGAAAAACACAAAAAAAAAATGTTGAATCTCCAGTGAGAAAATTTTTTATGAAAAATATAAATCGATTGTATGACGGGGATGAACGTTTTTTAAGGAACCGGCATGCGCATGTTCACGAGCTTTTTATTATATATCTATAAATTTCTCCTTGCGCTGCATTAAAAATCAATGTTTTTCATGTTACGTTTAGGAGAAATCATTTTGGATTTTTAACTAAACTATAAAGCTCTGACATTGAATAATAAATTTTCTATAAACTTATGAAATTATGTAATATAAATGAAAATATATAAATATAATAACCATGCAAAATGCAACTGAAAACACAACAAAAAAGCTGCAGTCTTAATAAAAAAAAATTTTGATATGGTTTAAAAAAAAAATATTTTACGTACATTGAATGTATTTCACTGTGTATCGCACAACAAATGAACTTTTATTCTTATAAATTTTGATTGAGCTTTTCGTGAGAATTTTGTGTAGTTGGACTAGTCAAAATTTAACAGAAGTTGCGCTATTCAAAATATAAATGAAAAAATCGGTTAGATAGTCTCTCTTATGCAATATATATATAACATAAACGATGAGGGGGTGGTTTTGGAGTATACCTCATACTAGTCTCAGATTTTAACACAAAAAACTACTACACTTATATTGTGTCAAGGAAAAATGGAAGTCAGTTTTTTTTTTTTTTTTGTTATGTATGTGGAAAATTAGTATTCATATACACGAAAACCTGTTTTCTTAATATTTCAAAGACACATATATAAGAGCTAGAGCGCTTTTTCGTAATGTATTAAGAAAAATCGATAAAATAAAACTCTCATCGTCGCTTTTCATTTAATAAAAAAAAAAAAACCGATAGAGTACGAGGTACACAGAATATTTGTTTGGCACTAAATTTTTTTCTCTTTTCTAAAGGAGGAGAATACTTTTGATAAAAAAAATCGATTTTATATTTGATTTGAAATGATTCGCGAATGTGAAGCCCAATCTCAAACTTTTCAGACATTTTTTTCAGTCTTGTACCTACCTTATCCGACATGTCCATAAGTATATAAACTTCTTATATATGTAGATATATATATATAGGAAAATTTGCTGGGTATTGCGCAATGCTAAAACCCAAAATTAAAAATAATTTAGCAGACTGTTTTCTTAAACATAAAAAAGCAACACAAAAACTTAAATTATTATTTTTTTTACTTAGACGTACTTTGTTTTATATTATTTTAGAACAAATAAATATAATTTCCAATATTCTTAAAAAAAAAGTTCTATAACCAAATTTTCCTCCTATATAAGCGCGCTATACAGAAGAAGAAAAACTAATTTTCTCAACACTATGTCATAATAACAGATTTTTTTTTATTTTATTATTCAAAAACTAAAACTTTTTATTTATTTTTTTTTCACAGAACTTTATTTTTGCTTTTTTTATAAAAATAATATTCACTTAATATTCAACAAAATGAAATTAAATTTCACTCAAAATTATAAACAAAAATCGTATTCAAAGTTTTTTTTATTTTTTAAACTTAAAAAATAAAAAAAAAAAATATTTTCTTTAAAATTAAAATGGGGTTTGATATACAACACTATACAGTCCCGTGATATACCGAATAATTAAATACAGCGCGACCTTCTCGTTACTAGATCGGCGCTCGACTGACAATTATACTTTTTCGTTATATTCGTTCTGTTTTAAAATCTACTCGTTTTGAGTTTTTTTTTTATTTATTTTAAGGTGGTGGGGAATGAAAATGTATAGAAAATACAAAAAAAAAAATTAAAGTATATATACCTATATGTATTATTTAAAAGTATTTTTATATATAGTTTGCTACTCCGCCTGAGCGATACGAATCAAATACATATTATATCGTACCATTTCAATATTCTGCGCTTAAATGACGTCATACTGCGTCACGGCGCGATTCCATTGGCGTCGTAATGACTGCCTATATATAATATAATATACAGACCAACATTCGGTATATATAAAATTTAAAAAAAATCAGGAGAAAACAAAGTACATAAAAAAGCTTAATGCAGTTAATATTTATTTATATTCTTTGTTATACATATTGCAATTTTATATACATATGTATAATAACCTATTTTTGTGCTGAACAATTAAAATCCAGCACACAAAAGCTTACATAATATCAAAGTGCAAAAAGCTTTTTATATCTATGTAACGTTTAAATAAAAACCGAGAGAACGAGAGCGAACACATAACGAAATAAAGAAAAACCCTCCCTAAAATCGATTTTCAACTATTTCCGTTCATATTTTTTTCATTTTTAGTACAATAGGATCACCATGTAGAGTGTAGACTGACTGCCTTTTTGATACAAAAAATAAAATAATAGAAAGACAGAAAGGTGCAACAGAATCGGGATTTGAGGTGTCTACACACATATACACAAATGCATAAACCAACTTTTTATTTAAGATTATATCCAGCTTTAATTGATGGGAATACATCCTGTTTTCAAATATTTTGTCAATAGACATAAAATTTAATTTAGGAATAATTTTTATTTAATAAAAAATGTTATGTACAACAATTGCGAATTTCATAATATGTACACATAAACTCTACACTAAACAACAATACAACAAAAAATAATTTAAGTTCATACGTAGGATGAAGAAGATGATATTGCCGGAAAAAGCCAATTGTAGTGCGTTTAGTAACATCTTATATTCCAAATGATCTACAATCTACATCATCATCATTAATGATTGTGAATTATTTTATTTAGAAACTAAGTTATTTTTTTTTTTTTTTCAAATAGATACATTTTTTTAACACATAACATAACGTTAGTTAGTTAATCGCTGCTGTTTAGTAGCATAAATTACACAATCGATTCATGGTCAAATTGATGCAAATTATTATCTATTCATATTAAATTTGTAACATTTTTGATTTTGTTGTTAGCCTTCGATTTTCATTATAGTTTCGATAATCTGTAATTATTTGCATGAGTGACCTGAACATATTAAGTTCTTTCTGACGGATTTTGCTTAATTTTAAAAAAATAATTTAAAACCTGAATTTTATTTAATTGGTTCAACGTATTAACACTTGACGCATCTAAAACTAGAATTCTGCCGTGCTAAGAAAAAGTCACATGAAGTTTTGAATAATTTCAATTTTTCTATTTTTGTTTGCATATCGTTAAATGACTATTAAATAACGTGATTTTAAGCATTTTGATGAACGATATTTGCACGGCAGAATTATTCACCTAAAGAGAAGTAGGCTATAGTAAAAAGTTGCGTTTTATTATCAGTACAGGAAACTTGACAGCCCATGCAGTAAAAATAATTATTATACGTGGATATTTATCACGGTTTTTGGGCAGAGCACGAATGTCAGGAATACGTGACAATTTTTTCAAAAATCTTTATCCATATTTGTGTTTCACATAATAAAATAAAAAACTCCTCAAAACATCCTTTTGTTACCATATTGCAGTTGATTGTAGTTGCGTTTTTCGAGTTTTTTTTTTGGGATTTTTATATTAATTAATATTGAGCAGTGAAATTCGGTACCCAGAGGTTTTTTGGTCACTGATTACGAATATGGTCCTAATTTTATAATTTAAGATGACAGATTTAATATGGCCGCTATAATCTACAGGCACACAAAACAAAAAGCCGTGACCCAGAGGAGAGACTCCACTATTCCCACGTTTTCAAGGTCGCTGAAACCGAATATGACCATAAAAAATGATTCCAATTACCCAATTTCCCGTTACCACCCCCTGGGGGTCAAAATTTCAATTTCCAAGCAAAATTGAGATGGATGTACATTTCTATGTTTTTTGGATCGCTGGAACCGAAAATGACAACAAAAAGTAAATTTGACCCCTACATCACCCCTTACTACCGCAAGAAAATTGAAATTTCAACTCCTTTCTGGGGGTAGTAAGGGGGTGATAAGAAGTGACAGAAGGGTCAAATTTACTTTTCGTTGTCATTTTTGGTTCCAGCGCCCCAAAAAACATAGAAATGCACATCCATCTCAATTTTGCATGAAAATTGAAATTTCAACCCCTTTCTGGGGGTAATAAAGAGGGCGCCATTCCAACTTTGCATGAAAATTGAAATTTGAAAATAGGCAATTGAATTCATTTTTTATGGTCATATTTGGTTTCAGCGACCTCGGAAACGTAGGAATAGTGGAGTCTCCCCTCTGGGTTACGACTTTTTTTTTGTGTGCCTGTGTAATTATTCAAAAAATTTACAAAACAATAAAAAAAAGTATTTTTGGAGTCACTGATTACGAAACTGAGGGCCAAAAAAATGCGTTTTAAAATGGCGGATCAAATATGACCGCTTTAAGTAAAAAATAGCCGCGCAAGTAGCCAAAATTTGACATCTATCTGTCACATGGAGTGTACAAAGTTGCGTTTGAGATTATATTTTTTAGAAAAAAAAACACCCGTTCCCGTTAAGTATTAACTGAAGGTTACTGCGGCCATTTTGGATCCGCCATCTTGACGGAAAAATAACTACAAGACCTGGAGAAGCGACCCGAGTTTTTAAGTCAAAACTACAAATGATATAACTACTACATACTTATTAAAAATCAAAATTATTCTATTTCGAACACCTATCTGCTATACGAGCGCCACAATATCAAATTAAATCAATCAATTAACCATGGAAAGACATTAACGTTTATTTTCGAGTTAGTGATAAAAATATAATTATTAAAAAATGAACGAGTTCAATTAGTCTAAATTATCGCTTACTGATTTGTTAAAAGTTGAAAAATCTAGTGTAAAATTGCATACATTGCAAATAGGTATTAGGTAAGTATATCATCATCGCTCATGCAATTACATACATTTATAATCTTGAGTGTATACTCGCAGTCATTCTAAAAATAAAACCTGGTGTTGATTGATGTCGTGTTTAGATATAAGAAATTGTACGGTTTCAATTAAGATAATTTAAAGGTGATGGAATCTGTCAATCTTAAGCCACATTTCAAGATAGTAATTGATATATTTTTTACTTGACTTTTATTGACGCTAAAAAGAATTCGATATTCGATCCCTCATTTTAGGTGCTTAATTCATAAGATTTTGATGGATCAATTTTAATACAATTCACAAGATTATAAATTTATATTTTGCTTAACAAATTATCAGTGAGCGTCACTAATAAGTATCTGGTCACATAATAAGAAATTAAATCAAAAAAACGTAAATTGATGCTAAGGCTCTTTCCGAAAGTTTTACTTATTTATTTAGACATTACATACTTATAGAAATAAGTATGTTGGCGAGGTAACTTAAAATAAGTATATTTCTATCCCTTTCTTACAAAACAAAATCTAAAATGAAAACAAAATGATTTTTTTTTTGTAGCTGCGTTTTTTTATTCGCACCCGATAGCTGCTATGCGGAGCAGTCAATTTTCTCCACCCAAATTTAAATTTGACGTGCTATTCCTCAGTGAAAACGTGATATAAAAAATATTTTAGCTCTACCAATTTATATAGAGCTATTTTTATATGACGGCCCTCGATAGCGGCTCCGGATAGCGAATAAAAAAACGTACTTTTTAAGTTACCTCGCCAACATAATCCAGCATGTCTAAATAAATAAGTATAACTTTCGGAAAGAGCCTAAGAACTTAAAAAGGATTTTGATGAAATTAGTTTGTAATAAACCAAATAAAATAAGATATTTACAATATTATGTCGTCTTCATTAAATATGTACTTGTCCCCAGTATGGTTTACTTAATACATACTTAGTTAAATAATGTCGTAATTATTAGAATTACAGATAACTACCAGGTTAAAAAGTTTTTATTTATTTCGGCAAAAAAATATAAAATGCACATATGAAATCAATAAACTTGTGCTCGCTCGTTACACCTTGGTCGCAAATAGTTTTTAATCAAAAATTTTATAATCGATTTAATTAGTTATAAAACCCATTAGTTGTGTGTACATATAATATTCTGCCAAGAAACTGAAAAATATTTACAATTAGCAGAAACAAACCAAAATAATTGTGTTATGGTAATGTCTGATTATAGTAAACTACGTAAAGAACAGCCTTCATAGATAATTAAACAAAAATTGTTGTAAGAAATTGTGTAAATAAAATTTTGTTATCACCAATTTTAACTATGTACTATTTGTTTTACATATTTAAATCAATCACTCAACAAAATGTTACGTCTCGTCGCCACAACTATTATGCCGGCTTAGAGACAAAAACAAAAATACCACATATACATTATAAAAATTCAAATGATTCATTCCTTATATTACCAGTTTGAATTATAAAATTTACTAAATACAGTAAGATATGAAGCATGTGCCTCTGTGTCAACATTTAGATGAGATGCGTACATAGGAATTAAAATAGTCCAAATTTTACTGAATAAATCACGTTTAAAAAACTTGATTAAAAAATTTTAATATCATTTAATTAACACATCAGAATACCAATACTAATTCCAATTAAGCCAAAATAAATTCACTTTAAACAAGAATTAAGTTTTCCATTTTTTTTTTTTTTCTGATTAGTAACCGAGGTTTGATTATGTCGCCGGTTCATTTTACGTCAGTTTGAAATTCTATTTTCGGTTTACTGAGATAAGATGTTTGAAACACAATTTTATGAATGTATTTAGTATATCAATTTTATATTTTGTTGCAATTAATATTTATCACAATTCAAGTATTGCCTATGTACGTTATCACTAAATCCATTACCTAATGGTTTGCAGTCGTCAAACGTGATAGCATAAAAATAAAAAAATAAAAAATCACAACAAACTTATCAGATGTGACGTAATATTTTTAGCTCGACCGTAAATACCTAAATCAAAATCATAAACTAATAAATGTTTAAATACTATTAGTAGTAGTTCAAAAAATTACTCTTCTTCTAAAAAATGAGGTTAATAACCCAAAGTCTACGTTAAACTGATAAAGAACAGAGAGCACTTGGTTACGTGTTAAACAAAGCCACCTCCACATCGAATTACGTCTACCTTATATTTTTTCACACTTAAGTATGGGATTTTCACTGCTTATGTCATTGAGATTGACGCATTTATGTACATATATATACGTAAACCAATTCGCATTTTTTTTCATTAACGATCAGCGTGTTACATATATTTATAGTGGTGGTATATGTGGATATTTTTTTGAGAATGAAACACTAAAATATTTATATCGGTTATTTTTATATTACAACAAAAACAATTTTTTCTTTAAATATAAAGCGGAAAATTTTTGCATCTTTTTAAATTTATTGTAGGCGGCCGTTTTTTCATCAGATACCACTTTTGTAGTAGGCAAATAAATACACAATGATTTCAGCTATTAAAATCATTTAAAAATATTAATTTTATTAGACTTTGACAATGATTAGAGCATTTACACGAATTTAAGTATTAAGTAAATCCTATTAACCTAATCGCGAAAATTAAATAAAAACAAAAATTAATTCAATTTAAGCTATTCACAAAAAAAAAAAAATCATTGAAACCGTTGTTGTGTTCGCCGCGCGACGCGCTCGTCTTGTTTATATTTACTTCATTCCGATTTATTGTTTTTGTTTTTTTTTTTTGGCATGAGCCCAATATTTACAGACAGTCTGTAACATTTAGAAGAAACTGGTTAAATCAAGATAGGATACTACATTATTTTGATTTTAATATTTTAATTCATGCGTGCACAAGGAAAACAGCTGATAGATTGATAAAAAATATTTCGTGGATATGCCTACTAACTACCTTAGGAGATAATATCGATACGAAAAATATTTAACACTTATTCAAAATGTAAAACCAGTCTTACTGATAATAAATTTCCTACTAGATCGGGAGAGTATTTAGAAGAATAATGTGTTTTTTTTTTCTTATCTTAACAAATTAAATAATTCTGTCAAGGTTATAATTTAGTCTTAATTTAATAAGTATCAAAAACGATTTTAATAAGCGCTTGTATCGAGGAAGTTGTAATTGAAATTTATGCTTATGTGTAAGTATTTTTTAATCAGGGCTGTGATCAAACTGCTGAACAATATATTTTCAGTAAAAAAAAAAAAATGTAAATATTAAATGTAAATGTAAAACTATAATATCAAACCCAAGTTGAAGGTTAAATTAAATAGCAAATTGCCCGATTTTTATTTACACAATTTTTAATACATGTTTTGCTGTTTTCTGGTATCTTGCCATATTGCAACCGTCACCGCTTCCTACAACCATGTACGATAATCACGTTTTCCGTTAAAATTCGTTAATCAAGATTTTTTTGTATTTACTTACACTCATTCTTTATGATTGTATAAATTGACACAATGTGACGAAATCATCTTCTTTTCAGTTTTTTTGCAATTGTAGATTTTTTTAAAAATAATTAATGTTTCGTTTCGTAGTTTGTTTTTTATAATATTCATTATTAGATTTTGATAAAAATATTTAAACCCAGGGGGATTACTTTAAATAGATATAAAGAAAAACTTCGGTGGTTTTACCTAATCCAGCATTTTAGCCTCTCCTCTGTTATATTATATAAGACTAAGATTTTTTTTTTAATTAAACAAGTTTTTTATGGTGTACAAGGTAGTCTAGTATATAATTATATAGGTAGTCTAGTATATAATTTAATTCGAATAAGATTTTAGAAACGTTTTAGAAATCTATTTTACCTATTTGTTCACACCGTCAAAAGTATACGAATATATTTAGCATTTTGAGCTGTGACTTGTGTGAATTTCTCAATGATCATACACGTGACTGTAACTTTTCCGTATCAAATTCTATTATCTCTCTAGTTCTAGGACTATACTATCAAATCCCAAAATTCCTTCAGCGCTTTCTAGCTAGTTGGCATTTACTAATTTGAAACGTCAATGATTCATACCTCAAAAATTAACTACATTTATATAAAATAAATAAAGGAAAACCTTTTTCTTTTGGATTAATATGCCTTCTAAATAATTACTACTATAAATCCCACTTGTCTATATAAAAATTTATATAAACATTAATAATTCGCACAAAAACTATTTATCATACTTGAAACAAATATTTTAGTGTGTATCGCGCGCAAATCACAAAACTTCAGAAGAGGTATAATAATAAACATATCTTCAACGGAAATTCTCTATGAAACTATCATACATAAGTATGTATATATGGTTTTGTTCTAGAAAAATTGATATGAGTCTCAAACAAATTAGCATACACTCTACATATTTCTTTATTATTTTAAATTTAAATTATACTAAACTAAAAAAAAAGTTTATTTATATGTAATTGTCATCCTGTAATAAATTTTTTTTCTTATGTACAGAGTTTAGCATTGGAACAGTATTAACAATAATTATTATATAAACTAAACATACTCGTATGTACATACATAGGTATATACATACGTACACACTCGGGAAGTCTGGAGTAATATTCTTAATAAAATAATTAGGTTTGTGTGATAACGTCATAAAAACTTTTTTATTGTTGTCAAAATAACAAATCAATTAAATAAATAAATATTAATAAAAAATATTTTATAATTTTATTTAGAAAGATATCAATATTTACTCATTTTCCCATAAACCAATAAAATTTTGTTGATTATTAATTTTTGCAAATTAAATTTTACCGCGGCTAGCCAGATTAACCCCTTAATGCATAATTTTTTTGAAAAAAATACGTCAAAACAAAATCAATTTTTTTTTTAAATGTTTTGTGTTTCTTATGTTTTGTGCTATCGAAGATAGCAAGATTCCTTATATTTCACACAAATAAATTTAAAAGTAAGTTGTTCGAGTTATCTCGAGCGTGCACATTTCTACAAATATCACATGCTCGAGTTATCTTGAGCGTGTGCGTTAAGTGGTTAATGCGTTAAAATGTAGGTTATTGGTTAGAAGAACGTGATTAAATCCCACGGATATGTATTTGCATGTTTCTAAAAATTGTTATACAATAAAAATTAGATTAAAAAAACTTCCTCGAGTTTGTTTATTTTTATTTCATTATTATTGTATGTGCACGTTTAAAGATTGCAGTTTATAGATTAAATTCCATATTTAAAATAGTCTGAATTAATCACAAATCATATTGACAAGACAAAATTATTTTCTAGCAATAGGTCACTGAATCAACCAAACCAAACGTCACGCATTTCCAACATTTGATTTTAATATCATTGTCTAAGATGTGATTAGATGCACAAATGATAAATAGAATTTTTTATTTATTTTTTTTAACGTCAAGTTAAATTAACTTGCTTTTAACATGGCAACACACAACTCTACTTATATTATATGTTATGTATTTGTAAAGACGACGAATCTACTTTAAAAAAAAACGTTGTATAAATGATGCTTAAATTGAATATTTTAAATTTACTTAAGAAACATAATAATAAAAAACACTGTGTAGTGAATATGTGTGTACAAAAAAATACCTACATAAATAATAATAGATCACGGTCAAATATGTACATAATATAGTCACAAAAATTACCAAAAAGATGATTATGGATTTTAATTATTTTTAGTATTACTATTATCGCATAACACTTATTTATTTAAAATGAACATTTGTGTATTTTTAATTAAACACAATTTTTATTTTATGCATAAACATTTTCATGCCATGTTTTTTTTTTTATATAATAAAGGAGCCAAGAAAATGGTTTGGTTAAACTAAAATTAATCAAATTGAGCTTACACATATTTTCTTATTATTATTATTTTTTATATATACATACATATTTAGAATTATGACGTTCATTTTCGTTTTTAAATTTTAAAAAATAGATAAAAAATTTAATTTTTTGACGTAGACAATTTTATTTTGGAGACGCGCGGGATTTGTAAGCCAGACAATACGTCATTTCACGAAGTGCAAGTTTTTGTTTAAATTATATAAATAAATAAATGTTTAGTGAAATTTTTATTATATAAAACACTGAATGCGATGGACATTGGTGGGTAATACTATCTACTATGGAGTTTATGACTTGGGAAAATTAAGATGAAATTTAAATTATAAAACTGATAATTTAAATTTGTATTTTAAGAATTTTTTGGAGCTAAGAAAGTTATTGCGTAGCACTTTGTGAAAATGGTGAAGAATTTTAATTAAAAAGTAAATACTAAACGTGTTCTAATTAATAATCGATAATTTTTTACTTTACTGCGGCACTCACTCGTTGAATCTACAGTGCGGCTTTAACTCCAAAAAAAAAAAATTACGCTGGTGGACAAAGAAAAAGTACCAGAAATAGGGATAGTCATTTCCGACGTATTTTTCGATGCTGAATCCGAATCTTGCCGCAGAATTGCCCTACCAGTTCAGGATTTTGGGATATCCTAATCTAAAATTACAAACAGGCTGTTTTTATGGGTTTTCAATATTTTACTGTATTGTTAGGGGATTTCAGCAGTAAAAACCAATGGTTCCCTTGTAAAATACCATTCATCACCTCTCATTTTCAATTTTAAACGTCTTAATATCTTTATCTGTTACCGAGATATCGTGAATCAAATAAAGCGCGCATTAATAAATTATAAGTGATTAAGATGTGTGAAATATAAGCTCATACAAAAGTCTTAATAATTTGATTTATGATATCTCAGTAATAGATAAAGATATTTAGACATTTAAAACTGGGAATGAGAGGATGACAATACAGTAAAATATTGAAAACCCATAAAAGCAGCATTTTGCATTTTTAGGCTAGGATATCTCAAAATAATAAACTAATAGGGCAATTCCGCGGCCAGATTCGGATTCAGCATCGAAAAATATGTCGAAAATGACTATCCCTGTTTCTGGTACTTTTTCTTTGTCGACCAGTGTTATCGCTAACAATTAAGCAGTGATTGGTTAAATATAAGTGTTTGTTACGTGTCGAATAATTAGAGGATCGATGGTAATTGATTTTGTTATTATAATTTAACAACTTAACAAATAAATAAATTCGGGAACTTTTCCAAAATCCAATTTCCTTTTTAAAATAAAATCTCTTAAATAAAACTATTTTGGCACATAAAAATTCAAAATAGATTTATATCAGGATAATAATTTTATTTTTTCACATTTAATTGGATTTTTTTTTATGCACATCTTATATTGGATTGTATAGTTATAGTATAACGTAACAAAATGAGGACGTACTACTACATCGGCCTGTCATTTAAATTGAAAATGTATTTTATATTTTTTGGCATAATTGCAATAAATTTCAATTTTACAAAATATATTTAAAGATGTACACTTTTTTGGAATGAAATTGGACTAATTTTAGATAATAAAATAAAAAGGAAACTGAAGAAGAAGGTGTCAGCAAATTTTATGACTATGTTGACATAAGTAACTTGCTTAGCTTCTTATCCCTAAATTAAAGCCAAAACCATAATATAAGCATATAAAAAAAATGTTATCACTTTGAACATAAAACGTTTCTAAAAACTTATAAATTATGCAAAGTGATTCATATTCAATAAAATTAATAAAATAAGCAAACATTTTTTTTTTTGTGTTTAGCTGGTATAAATTCATTATTTACTTTTATATTATTTTTTTTACAGAGAATAAATATACAAAGCAGTGGATGAAGAAGAACAAAAATTGTAAGTAAGCAATAAAGTATGAATACTTTGAAATCGTTCATGATAAATAGAAGTAATATACATATGTTTTCCTTCAAAGATGAGTATCAAAAGGTCTCATTCCATTAAAAAAAAGCAGCAAAATGACCTTTTCCACTAATATTTACTATATTCCAATGCGAAGTGTATATTTTGTACATTTTTGGAAATTCCCAATTCCAGAAAAATAGCGAAATTGACAATCCCCAATTTTAAGAATATTTTCATTCGAAAATATTTTACGAAATTTATTTGAGACAATCTGCATCTATTCTATTTGGTATAACCAAATCAAAAAATGTACAAGAAATATTTTGCTAATCGTCATTTATTGTTTTACTAATTGGCCTGGTGGTTATCAAAATCTATATTGGGGTTGATTCAACTTTTGTAAATCAAAAACATTTCTTTTCTCTAGAGCTTTAAACTCCTTTAATCTCCTTCTTTCCTCTAGAGCTTTAATCTTACGACACTGCATTTAGGTGGCCGATCTATAAAAATTTCGTGTAAGATGGACAGAACAATTTGTAAATTAATTTAAAAAAATCCTTTTGGGTCTTTTCTAAAGAAATTGTGAAACGTTTAAATTTAAACGTCCATGACAGCACGGTCCGTAGGGTAGCTATAAAAAATAGTAATTTGAATAGTTATAGGGTGTAAAGAAACCAATGCTTATGAAAAACCATTTTAAAAAAAGGTAATTTTCATGTTTATTACGGCAAGCTCATAAACATAAAAAAAAAATTTGTTTTGTTATTAGATCAAATTTTGCTGATTCCCATTTAAATTGGACTGTGGATAAATCAAGAAGTATGTGCTTTTCAGCGTTGAATCGAAGTTCAATTTAATTCGGATGGCAACTATTTTGTCAGACGACGTAAAGAACTGTACGGTCATAGTAAAGCACTAAACACGATGAATGAATAATTCCGTTTTCTTGTAAATAACTAAAGTGAAAAAATAAATGTATTATACAATTTTTTGAAAGTTTGTTGCTATTAGGGAGTGCAGTCCCGGGATCCTGGATTTTTGCCAAATCCCTTGATCCCGGGGCCCCGTTGAAATTTTGGGATCAGGGTCCTTTCGTTAAGTCCCGGGATCTCGGCCTTTTTGTCAATCCCAAAATCACCAAATCTCTATTTTTTTGTCAATACCGAATACCGGGATTGCATTCCATAGTTGCTATTGTTTTGCACAGCACTGTATATTTTCCTGATGCAAGAGTTTGCATATAGTGAGTGAAATTTCAACGTTTACCTTACTTGGTAAGTGAGACAATTTGTACCCGGACGAGCGAGTTCATCTGCCTTTACATTACACCGAAGTGCCCTGGCACCCACGTTAAGTCGATGTTGAACTGATCTGCCACCTCGGTAAGAGATGAGAGACAAGTCTGGGCTACTTTCGACGTAGGAAAGTAAGATCGTAGCCTTTTAATAGCGGCTTGACTCAGGCTTCCTTCTCAATTTTTTCATTTAATTAATTTTATTTAAAAAACTTTACATCGATTCTTTAACAGTTAGAGTATCCAAGCCCAGAATTATATTTAAAGTCAATCCCGGGATCCCGGAATTTCGGGATTAACAAAAAAACCGGGATCCCGAAGAAAGACAAATTTGCTCAATAATCAGAGTTCTAATTGACAAAAAACAATAATTACAGCATTAAGCAATAATTTTTTGAACTAAGTCATTTTCCATTTGTTTTCCAATCTACCTATGTAGGTCGTCGCACCCTTTTATGGCTGGTCCTGATATAGCATAGGGAGTGTTTTATCAACAAAACAATATTGTGAATTTTGCACAAAAAAAAAGCTTTGGTTATTCTTCGCCCTTTACACTTTAGCTCAAAATGAAAAAAATGTTTCTTCGTTTAAAAATTCTCGAGAATTTCCGAGATACTCGTGAAAAAAATTGAAAATTCTCAAATTCACGAGAAATAAAATTCGTCGGGAAATAAATTTCTTAGAAAATCGCAATCTCGTAACAGGATGTATTCCTTTAGTTTTAACATTTTGAATATTCTATCAAAAGAGTGTAATTCGATTTATGTGTTGGATTTGGAGGTCAACATAAAAATCAAGCAATGATTTCCTAATGGCTTCACAAACAAGCCCCCACAACGCATACATCAAATTGAAGTGATTTATTCCGTGGCTGGTCACTCACTCTTATATTCCTCTAAATTGTTCAGCTTAAAAAAAGGTGACATCCAAAGAAAAAAATGAACATGTAAAGTACTTTGAGATGTATGTATCCACCAGGGAGCCTTGATCAAACTTGCATCGAATTATTGCGTTTTAGTATTGTAAACCACCTGGGCACTGGTATTTCAAGTTTAACCTACCAAAACGATTTCGTGTTAAAGAAAATTAAAACCACGTTGCTACCGGATATCCTGATTCAGAAGGCTAAACAACCTACAATCAAACCAAAAACTGTAAAATATCGTTTTCAATCAATAAATTTTCCAAAATTCAATCGTATTTTCTAGTGAATCATTGTAAATGTTTTAAAAAAATTACTTCAAAGAGAATATACTAATTTTAAAATTAAACCGTCAACAACACAACAAATTTCCGAAAATTAGAAGTTTTTTTTCATTTAAAATAAAACCATCAAAAATGGTTAGAACCTTTTTGCTTTTAATTGACACGTCATAAATGCATACATACATAATATACTAGTTACAGATCGACTGACCCACTAATACCCTTTAATATTTTTTCTATTTTTACTTGCAGATTATCGTGTATTATTTTTTATGTATAACACAATTGATTTTCCAATTTTCGACGATTGCATGCATGATTTAGGAAATGTATAACATAGCAGACATAAGGTCGGCACAAAAATCAATAGTGTACAAAAAAAAAAGTATTTGTAAATTGGCTTTTCATTACTACATCGCAAAAGCGGTAGAGTGTACCAGTTTGATGTAAATAATTTTAAATAAATTTATTGTCGCTTATTGTTGCTAATAACAAAAACATTGACTTGGTAATTATCATGTTGCTAAATTTCAATAATCCAATTGATAACATGTGTATACACAATTTAGTATTATATGTAGATTTACAAAAAAGCACGTTATGACACCAATGACACCAATGTGGCGATCTTAAAAAAAAACGTTTTAATTAGTTGATCATAATTGCATTTAAATTGTTAAAATAAATGTATACACATATAATATATTTTTTTTATAAATTAACACATTGAGACATTGCCAAATCTCTTCCAACAAAGTCCTGTAACAACGAATGTTAATTAGAATTAAACCCATCATGTCTACGACCCACATACTTTGTCGCCGCATTACCTTTTTTTGCTGCTTATCTATAAACGAAATATTTCATACAAAACAAATCCTTAGTGATTATAGAAAACGCCCTAATCGCATGATATATCCCTATAACGTATTTTATTTTCTATCATCGCGTGCGTCTAAAAAATTCGTTTCAAAATTATACAATAAATAAAACATCAATAATTGTTTTTAAAAACAGGGTGCTCTTACAAAAATTCAAACAATTTGTTTTGTTATTCTAAAAAAAAAATGTTTACTATTTACCACCCTCGCACAACTATAGCTAAAAATACTGCAATTTTTCCAATGTAACCTAGATTACATAACGTTTGTTCTATCGTCAAGAAAATAAGCGGCAAAAAAAAAATCTAAACTACATTTTTATAGATTGCATGTTCTACAAATTTTTGCCAAAAATATTTTATTTTCCACATTGAATAAAAAAAAAAAAAAAATCGAAAATTTGCTGCTCCTTCAATACACAACTAAAAAACTATCCTTTCTCACTTCTGGGTGGGGTATTTTTATATATTTTTTCGAATATAATTTAAATTACACAAAAGTCAAACTTAAGTTATTTTCCAATAAATACAATAAATTTATTTTCACATTTTCGTTGTCGTGTTTCTAATGTATTTATTTATATGTATATGTTTTCATTTTTAATGATAACCCTAGAAAATCCATGTACATATATAATAAAAAGAAATTATGCACAATGCAATTATTCATACAACTATTATTACCATAGACGTCGTCTACACATCCAAAAGTTTTTATTTTAAAATTTAATTTAGGTGAAAAGGACGTACCGACCACTTATAATAATAATAATAAGCAACCTACCCGAAATAAATCAATAAAAACTAAAAAATGAGCAATGATATAAGGGACTGGGATACGTGGCTACGAATTATAGCCAACAAAGACGTAAACAACTATTATTAATTGAAACTATGTTTTTCAGGTTAATTTTGTAATTCTTGTTTTAAAATGTACTGTAATAGCTTATGTTTTGTTGGTCACACGTAATTTAGCATGATTAATAATGCGAAAAAAATATTTATGTAAAATGGATTTTTGTTTTGTTCTTTATTTCGGTGATTTAATTTTATTAGCATAATGTGATAAAAGGGTTGATTTTGATTATGTTGGTTAAATTTTGGTGAATATCATTTTTAAAGAACATTTCTAAATATTTTTTTTTTTTAACTAATAACATCTACTTGAAGAGAAATACATGTTCAATAACTAAACACTTGAAAGATGCTTGGTTACTTTTTAAACGGCATTATCTCTAATTTGTGGCTTTAACATATCGGTTCGAGCAGATTATTCTATATCTTTTTCAGGTACGTCTATAATTAATGATTACTTTTGCGATCTATTTTAAAAATTAAAAAAAATTAGAACATGCCATCCTCGAATTACGTCTCACTTAAATGAGAAATAAGTCAAAACATTAAAAAAATCATAAAAGAAACTAAATTTTAGTTTCTTTATTTAGGTTATGACTTAAATAAAGAAACGATAATTTTGTTTACGACATAACTCAAAGCAAAACAACAACTCTCAAACGACATAACCCGAGGATCACCTGTATAATAAATTAAATAACTGACCTTTCTCAAGTGAAAATAGAATTTGTCTGTATTGTGTAAGGATTAATAGACTGGGATCCGAAGAGATACACGGTTAAATTATGGATTCTTAAAATCTCTCTTATTCAGAATATCGAAATTAAAAAATTGTTACAAGTCGAGTTCCTACTGTATCCTATAAGATACTATTCGACTAAGAAAACTTGATTTGTAATTTAATAAATTATTATTATTTGTAATAAAATAAGCATTATCCATATCAAGGAATAATTTATACATTTTTGTTGATTATTTTACAATTGCTATCAAATATGTTCTGTACAATTTGCTATAAGAAAAGAAAAAACCTTGTCTTTGTCTCTTAGTTGGAGTATCAGATTTGTTTGTCTGTTAGAAAATTTTCTTGGTGGAATAACACCTTTATGATGAACTTTATAATCATTTCGATTAAAAAAACACGAGATACACGCTTAAATTTTGTTTTACTTGTTAGATTCAAGGTAAAAAAACACGTTAGAAAAAATATCAGTGAAAAAATCTGGTCACAATGAAATTATTATGAAAACAATAACTTCCACCTAAGCAGTCATTGCCTACTAAAATAAAAATAATTGTTTACCCCCTCCTCCTGATATCTACTATATTTTTTATCAGAAAACAATATCTACCATTTAGAAAGACCAACAAGAATTGACAATAACAATTTTATTTTCGATACGATAATATTTCCGCATACACTTTAGCGTATATGCATGTTAATAGCCTGGTCAAACTTCTAAAATATTAAAATTAGTTTTTTAAAAAATTATTATTCTAAAGAATTATGATAATGCATCGCAATTTTTATATTTTTATTTCATTCCTGTATTATTTATCTTAAAACAAATAATTAATGATAATCTGAAAATTATAAATTCAAATATTTTACGATGACGATAAAAAAAATTGTAAAGTCAATATCAAGACCAATGTCTTTACTTATTATTAAATTTCTTACTAAATATTATATAATTTATTTTGAATCGTCATTATAACAAGTTTCTAAAAAAATTTGTAAATATTTTATTATTTCAACGAATTAATAAAATTATAAATTTTCTGAAAATTGTTTACCATATATTTTTATAGCCAAAATTAAAAACAATACGTACAATAATATTTGCATGACGCCACTAATATAAATAATATACAAAACCGCGTCAAGTAACCGTGTCACAATTGAAAGAATAAAATAAAAATATTTACAACAAATTTCCAATTTAGCCCAGCTCTTCGTTTTTACGTAATTACAATATAATTTACGTCTCCAACAAAACAAAACAAAAAAAAAATGTAAGACAGTGAGAGATAAAAAGAATATACCTGTATACCGGTTCAAATAATATAAAAAGAAACAAAAAAACTAGTATCATATTATTAATTCCGTCTGAATTTATCTAGATATTGTTATTAGTTTAGCTTTGAAATTATAAAATATTGTTACTACTCTCTTGTTTTAAAATACGAGGGCAGTTCATTAAGTCCATGATAAATGAAAGAAGGTACTTAATTGTTTTTTTTTGACTAAAACTCGTTTTATTTTTCAACATAGTCACCGTTCGATACACTTAGTTCAACGTTTTTCCAATTTCCCAATCCCTTCGAAAAAAATAAGACTTCGGCCACTCATCACCTCGTGGTTTGAGCCAAATCTTTTTCCGCCACGCCATTTTTTCGTATTCGGAAACAAGAAATAATCGCTGTGGTCCAAATCTGGCGAATATGGTGGATGAAGAAGCAATTCGTATCCTAACCCATATGCACAAGCGCACTGTCTTGATGGAAAAGAACTTTTTTCTTCAACAAATGTGGTCGGTTTTTTTTCGTAAGTCCTCGTGAAATCGGTCCAAGAGAAATGCCCACAACCTAAGCAATTTTACGCACTTTAACTCTCAGATCATCCAATATCATGCCATGGATTTTATCAACCATTTCTGGTACGAAATTCAGCAAACCACTTCTGAATCATTCTAAACATAATGTTTGTTAAGCGATTTTTTTAACACATTAAATTCACTTTTTTTTTGGAAATTCACGAGACCTGCGTGAACATTTTTCCGTGGCCTAATTAAAGATAGTACTTTCCAAATGTTGTATGAAAAGTGTGATTGAGACGCCATCTATTACATCTATCATGGACTTAATGAACTACCCTCGTATAATGTAGTCGTGTGTTATCAACACAAAACGTGAAATTTTCATTAGCATATTTTATGAAAAACTTATGTATTAATTATTAATTACTATACAGTATCGAAATTATTACTTACATTTTCGGTACGTGCTTTTTACTAATAATCTAAAATTGTGTTGTCAATTTTTTTTTTATTATTTTTAATTAGTATTGGAAAAAACCTACTTCTACTCATTCTCTCTGCCTTGAATTATTTATTAGTTTTTCACATTATTTGAATGGCATTGATTGGATTTTTATGTCACATTATTTGTGTTCGGCAATTCATAAGGCTCAGAATGGTTCATTTGGTTTTATTTCCTCTTATTTATTATAAAGTAAATGTCGATATTATTTGAGTTTGTAAAATATGTAAAACATGTGTTGTTTAATGTATGTATATGGTTTAATTAAACTTATGTATGTAATTTATATATGTATATGTACTTAAGAATGTTTATAAAAATATACCTCTAGAAAATTATTGATTAGAAACATAACATAAAAATAATGTCAAAATGTATTTTATACACGCAAATGTACAAGATAATTTAGACACCTTAATTTAGAATAGAATAGAATTGCCTTATTGATTTTTGAAATATCTCGGCATAATTTCCAATATGTTTTTTAAAGCATATTATAACAAATTGATTTCAAGCAAGTATATGTTTATTATGGCGCACTACTAGCGCCGTATTGATTAATTATAACAGATATTGTTATTAATTACGTTAATTATTACCTAATTATTTTTTGATTTCAATTGAATGACATAATCTACAATCTCAAAAGATATTTACTAATAAATATTATTTTTTTGTATTGTTGAATGAAAAAAATTACAATTATGTGAAGTATTGTAAATATGTATATAAAAATTATAAATGTAAGGAGTGCAGCCTAACGCACACTACTCTAATTTGTAATCTAATTAAGATACTCATTTATTAATAAAATATAAATTGTGTAGACTTTAGATAAATAACTGGTGTACACACATATTAATATTGCCTTGGCCTAACTTTCTAGCACTGATTGAGTTCCATTTCAATTTGTTCTCATTGTTACGATGACACATCTTACTTGAAAACATTCACATTAAATATAATATGCATTTAAATTTAAAGATTAGTATTCAATATTCAAAGCACGTATTCTTATTCTATTAACAGCTTACTATATTTGTTGAATAAAACGATATAACAGAATAGTGATTAATATAGATCCACACCTTATCAAATAATTGAAGATTTTGAGGTGAATTTTACTAATCTTTTCGTAAAAAATATTTAACACCAAATTTAATAAATGTGTACGACTTTTAATTTAAACAAATAAAAATATGTAGAAGTACAAAATTAATTTATTGAAATTAATCCTAGTGAACATACTTATATTATCAAATCAATTAAATTAGACTTACAAGATAAGATCTAGAATTAAGTGTGATTAATATTTTGAAGATATAAATTTGGCCTTAAGCTAAATTATGCTGAGCTACCTACCTTTAACTGTGATAAATTACTAATACGGGTTATTAGGACGCTTCTCTTACAAAACTGACCAACTCCCTAAGATCGACAAATTTTTTCCAGTCCCTTGAATATTCCAAATAATTTTTTGTTACAATACATAATATTCTTATTTTCAGCCTTACTTTGACTACCTCCGAAAAGTGACCAACATTTCGGATTCCCTTAGAGAAGTTTCACTGTATTTAAATTTAATAAGAAAATTATAGCGCTAAATCATCACCACACAATTCTATTATTAGAAAGAAACTAAAAATCCATCTACTTAACCAAAAAAAAAAAAAAACAATTTCTCACTTACTTTAATTTTTAATCAAAATGTCTTTCAAGCCATTATATAATTCTATCAATCGAAATTAACGAGAAGGTCATTAAATTAAAACAAAACATGTCAAGGCTTATCACATAGAAAATAAATGAATTAGGATTAATGGAAAGTACATCGTATCGTTAATAAAAATGGCCAAACGTCTTTGCCAAAATCGAATAAATGTATATATACGGGAAAAAATCAACAGTTGAAGATACTGTGGCGATACTGTCATAAATTCAAACGCATGCGTTTACTGAAGTTATACCACACAAAACAAAAGATCACCTTTTGACCTCAATTTTCATTTTAAAGTTGTCTGTGTGTTATACATCCATATATATAATAATCAATCGATTTGCATGACCTTTAGAATTTTTCTCCTTAAACGCGCCCCACATAAATTCGACAATTTTTTTATTTTTGATATTTTCACGCAAATAAAAAAAAAAGTTGGTGTTAAAAAAACGAACTAAATGTAACATATTCTCATATAGATTAATTAATAAAAACAAATTATTCATGTTAAATTGCTAAAAAAAAACACACACACAAACATACACATATATTTGTGTATAATGAAGTAGTTTGTTGTACTGAAAATATCTAGTAATTTTCATTTATAAACTGGACAATAAATTCTAAATTGATGCATCCGCAAAATGAGTACAGTGACGTTGTTCCAAGTTATAAAATTATAAAATTTTATTATTGTTTGGCTAGAATTTTTATGTTATAAAACTAAATAAATTTTATTGTACATATTTGAAAAATTTAATTTCTATAATACTGTACACATAATAAATAAATTTATTTACATAGATAGATAGATAGATACAAAGCACACCTCTGTCTCATCTCTATTGATATTATCTCTAGGATGTATAACAATTGCAACAACAATAATAAAAATAAAATCTGTTTTAATACATAAACTAAATCACAACCTTCAAACAAATATTATTTTGTATGTACCGAGAGTATCAAATTGTGCGCTTTGTTGATGCGGGATTACGTAAATCCCAGCAGCATTTTCATTCTATTGATACCTTATTTAATCGATTAATTGCATAACAAAATCACATATCGTAAATGACCTTCTGATCCCTATATAAAAACTACTCATATACAGTACACACTAATTAATTGAATAAATCAACCATAATACTATAAATCTCTGATATAAAATCACTTAAATGGAATATTATATGATATCAGATATAAGCTAATGTATATGTAATAATAATTGTAGGTCATAAAATTGCTTATCTAAATGATATGTCATAGAGATAAAAAAAAAATCGCTCGGTGTCAATATTTTGTATAACAAAAACAATTTTATTTTTATCCAAAAGAGCGAGTGTATGTACAGAACATTACCATTGTTCGAGTAAAAAAATCCATTATTTTCTATATTTTTCCATGGTATGCGCAGAAACTATAAGAAAAGAAATAGGACATTGCATTTACTATATTTTCAATTTTTCTAGAATTTCTCATATAATAACATGTACGACACATTACATAATAATTATGTATATATCATTTTTCAACAATGTAAACGTACATAAATTATACTTAACAATAAAACCACAATCGTGGATGATTTGTCATTTTACTGGATCTGTATAAAATAAGCTACTGCATATTTATTACAATATACTACTACACAAAAATTATTTATAATTTTTATAAACACATTTAAGTTATTTTCCGAATCGTAACTTAACCACAAATCTCATAAAAAAAATATTAAATTTTAATTAAACACAAATAAATAATTAATAATGGATATCTTTTCTATTTTCAATTTTTCATATAATTTACGACATATTTGATTTCTTGGTGGGTTACCGCATACAAAAATATAGGGGATGGGAAATATAAAGGTTTAGGGCGTTTTTTTTTTATACTTAAAGTATTGTATGCACATTGAACGTACGAGAAACGCGAAAGTATTGATTTTAATATAATTTAATAACAATAATAATAATAATAACGACGACGATAAGAGGCAAACACTCCACACAAGTTGTCTTTGGCATATGTTCTGTATTTAAACCATAATTATATTGTGATTTTGTTTGCATGGCATTTTGTTTGACCTATAACCTATTGCTCTTAATGGACAGAAAAAAAACTTTAACACCGGAATTAAAAAACCAAATCAAAAACTATTTTGCAGGTAAAAGCTATGTAACAAAAAAATGCAAAAATTAAAGTTTTGTAAATACAATTTGAAACGTGCGACTGTTCCCTGAATATTGGATTAAAATACAGAAATATTTAAAAATAACCTTAATTCATCACTTCTAGAATGTGAAGTATGTAAATTTTTTGAACCAAAAAAAATTCTCAACGATTGTACCGAATGTGGCAGTAGATTCAATGAAAATTACATTAAGGTAGGCTCGTGCGAGGTATATTCGGTCCAGGTCACTTTAATAATACTACTAATAATTATGGATATAATTAGCAAGAATCATCGGAAGCTTTCGAGTACCTCTCGAACAAAAGTTCGTTAAATTTTCGGGTTTTCATAAAACCTTGGTTAAATTTTATTCGATTTGTATCATATTCGGCCCAAGTAACTTTAATAATACTACCAATAATTTTGGATATAATTAGCAGGACTATTTTATGAAAAGAAGAACGTTGATGTGTACAGAATCATCAATCAAATTATTGGCTTGCTTCACGAACAAATTCGAGTTTATTTTAGTACAGTTGAAGACGTAGAAGATGAAAGTGAGCGTCTTAACTTTCCGCTAGAATATTTGAATTCCATCAATCCGGCTGGGTTACCTCAACATACTCTGATTCTTAAAGTTGGAGCTAGTTATGCTACTTCGGAATCTCAACACTAAACAAGGATTATGCAACTGCACACGATTAGTTGTGAAAAGCATGAAAGATAACTTGATTGAGCCAGAAGTGCTCCCTAGATCTCATAAAGGTAACATCGTTTTTATGTTTTTATCCAAGGATCGATCTTCCAAGTTACCGGAGTTACCTTCTAAACTTAAACCGACAACAATTTCCTATTAAGGCGGAATTTGCGATAAGCATAAACAAGTCTCAAGGTCAAACAACAGACAAAGTCGGGATATACCTGCCGGAGCTTGTATTTGGACACGGATAGCTGTATGTTGCATTCTCCAGGGTTCGTCCATCCTATGATGTCAAAGTTAAAATTCCGTCCGGTCTTAACGGTTTTTAAGATCTACGATGTATTTTACCCTTTCAAAAAATGAGAACTTTCCTTAAGCTCCTGGTAGTTTGGTTTCGTACTGATAAAAAATTTGTCTACTCTCTACTCATCAGGTAGCTTACGGCCAAACAACAAAAATATGATACAATTCCCAACTTTTACGTATAATACTAGGTAAGAACGTAATGATTTAGATAAACGATTTAAATAAAGAAACATTTTTTTGGCTCTATTTAAATCATGCAGCGCTTTATATCCAATGCAATTGTGGTTGTAATTTTTTCAACCAAATACACTTATTATGTATATAAATAAATAAAACCGAAAAAATCATATTAATTGATAATACAGACAAATCTCAAACTTCTAAATTAAAAACGACGTATAAAATAAGCATTCATATTATGAAATTTATTTAAATTTAAAAATTGACACCAAAAAAAACGGCACTTCCAATGATTTTAATTTCAACTTTTCCGAGCTCAGGACACTCACTTCAACAAGGTCCCTATGATTTTCTTTAGTGACAAAACTTTTCATTAAAACTGATTTCCAGCCCACCGTGTTACAATATACCTTACATTTTTACTTTCTAAAATAAACCCGAATTATTATTAATTTAGAATAAATCACACTGTCTTATACTTTCTTTGGTATCTTCTGTACATATTAATTGATTGATTAGAAAAAATGTTTGAGATTTTTAAAAAAAAAAATCGATTCGTTACAGAATCGGGGGTTTACTAGTTTATAATAAAATAATTCATTTGGTAAATTACAGAAGTATATAAAATTATAAAATTTAATTTCAAAATACCACAGTACCAAGAAAAATGAAGATATCGAATAATTATGATTATTAAAAATCTTCGATACTTAAAATTAATATTTAGCAGGCCAAAACAAGTCCATAAAAATTGAAATACTTATAGGTATGAGGTTAGGGATGTTCATTATAAATGTCACAACAAGTGGTATGTGACCATTTAAAATTTTTGTGGTGAATATATTTTTTATTTTATTTTAATTCATTTTCAATTTTAATTTTGGTGAATATATGTAATGTCAAAAATTTAACATTTTATGCAGTACTTTTTTCGTTTCGAGTCTGAATTTCTGAAGTTCAAGACCCCAATAACTGACTTGAAAATATATTCGAACACACAGTAAACTTACAAACCTTTACTAAAGTTATCGTTAGTTTTACTAGTTTACCTAAAATGTTGCGTTGTTTTACAGACAAATACATAATCGTTAAATTCAATAAAATTTAAATTATTCAGAATTTATATCTATTTTGATAGGCTTAGATACGTTAAAACTCAAACATTTATAATGTCATCTAAAGAATCTTAATTAAGAATTTGTGGCGTTTCCATTTAAGAATCTGTCTAACTAGAAAGGTAGCTTTCCATAAGTTATACAGATTGTTTTTTATTTTGTTTCAAATCCGCTTAGTTACATTATGGTTCAATAAAAAATAGGTTGATCTGGTATGATTTGACCGGAAAAACGCTGATCTCAAACTTTGTAGGTTGCAAGGGTTTTGTTCGAAACTTTAAAACTGCTTTATATGTGCCAACCACAAGTCTTTATATGTGCCAACCACAAGTAGCAAGCCACTTCTTTTTTAACCACTCATGGCCGGATTCATAAAATAAGACCCAATCTCCAGTAATATAATATTTGAAAAATGTGGTTCAGCTTGCATTGATAATATTTTAACAAAGAAATATTTGCCATTCAGGTAAATATTTAGCTGAAAGAAATTGAGCAGCTAAATATTTAACTCTCCGGTTACAATGTTCATGTAAAAAAATAGCTTGCGTTGAATTTGTATTTTGAAACACAAATCGCAATTTCACGAAAGAACACTTAGATCAAATATTATTTAACCGGAGGTTGCCTCTTTTTTTTGTGGAACCTGTTTTAGTAGACGGTAAGGCTGTGACTAGAACGAAAGAACGCAATATAAATATAAGAACAGGATGGATTTCTTAGCAAGTGAAGTTGGGGCCTTAGTTCCAGAGTTATTAGTATTACTAATAATAAAGAAATAATTAGCATACCAATAATTGAAATTTGTATCTCATGGTCAACAAACTAAGGAAGCAAACGATAAAATCGGCAAAACCAACTATTTAAGACGGAAAGTGGCTTTTCTCAATCGTCCGCAGTCTATAAATAAATAAACCAAATTTTAATGAAGTTTTACTGCCGAGCAATGCCGGATTGCCGGATATTTCAGCTAGTACCGGATATTTTTAATTCTAATCTTCTTGATAGTAATTTTCTCTATTTGCTGATTAAATGGTAATTGAATTAGGACTGAATGTAATACAGTGCAATGACAAATCCATTAAATATTTTTCGAATAATGGCCGCCACTTATTTAACGGTTCATTTACCCGGACCACATTTGATCAAAATCTATGCATTAGCATTTGCAAGCAGCTGTAATTACATATGTGAATCGCTAACTGCAGAAAGGGGACTATGTCTGTATTTGAAATTTTTTAGGAAGTACAAAAAACTATATATCTTTTGTTATTGTTGCACTAATGTAATGAAATCGACAACCTACATTAAGATCTGTTATTGCAATCGTATCGAACTCTAATGTTCAATAGAATTGACTTACTCACCGGAATTTTCTTGATTTAATTTTTCGCAAATGTCCCCTTTTAACAGTAATAATTAAAAACATAAAGTAATTTCAACACATTATTATATTTCTCGCTAACGTTTTTTAATATTCCTGTAATAAAATAATAAAATAATAAATAATTCTAGTCCTTCTCGACATCGTTTTCCACAGTAGGCCATTCTGAAATATTTTTCCAAAATTGCAAATTGGTGTCTGGTAAAGGGGTCAATTGAAGTAAATGTCCCGTTTCTGCAGTAAATAAGTTTTTCAATTCAATTTTGTTCTCTTTATTATAATGGTGTAAGTCCCATTTCTACAGTAAACGATGAGTCTATATCTAAAATATACTAAACCGTTAAAAAATGAATTTTGGAAAAAATGTAAGAAGTCCCGTTTCTGCAGTTAGCGATTCATGTATATAGCTGGCTGTTTATTTAGTTCTCTCTCATATACCAACTAAAAAGTCACTTTTTAAATTGTTGAGCCAATAATATTGAAAAGGAGTTAAAAACCTCTTTTTGATATTCTATTAAAATTTTTGAATGCGATTCATGTGATTTTGACCCAGTATTAATTCTGAAGTTAAATGTTTGATAATCTCAGTTTTGACAAATAAGGATGCATCCAGATTTCTCTAGTGTTAAAAAACCAGCAATAATTCATTACCGGCGACTTATTACTAAATATGTAGGTTTAAGCTTGTAAATAGGTAATCAGTTGGCAATATTAATCTGCAAGTACGACCCAGCAATCATTAACCATACATTGCCTGTCACAAGTCACAAGGCCGGAGATAATGACCCAAAAAGCATGCTCAAATCAAACTGCGAACGAGCTCAGAGGTGTTCCGATCCTGGGCTATTAGGATTAGTCTAATTTTACAACTACACAACAATATAAATAGCATATCTTTATTGATAATAAAGAGAAAATATAAAATAAATTAATAGGCAATATCATAACCGACTACCAAAATAATCTCCACAAAACAAAGGTTGTACATATTTTGCAATGTGTATATTTTTATTTTTATAATATTTTAGAAAATAAAATTATGTTAACACATTTTTGACATGAAAATTTTATTAATTAACAATTTATATTATTTTTGGAATTTAGAATATAAAGCATGATGCGCATAAACCCAATTACTATATCGCGAATCAAGGTGAATAAAACTATAAATAGGAATATAGCGCAATTATGTATTAATTTTATAAACCTATTTTGTCACGTGAAATACATTAATATTATTTAACTAAAACATAATATCTTCAGGTGAATTTTATTAGAATAAAGAATTTATGATTTTTATGATTTAATTGACAATTTTGAATTCATAATTATTAAAAAGTTTTTAAATCGTGTTCTATGTAAAGAACACAAGGTTATTTATATTAATAGTTATTCTCAGAGCTTAAATTAGTTCACAGAGTCCATTAGACCGAATCTATGTACGAACGTTTATTTTGCTGTTGATGTTTACGGATTACCATATAACCTCTCAAAAGGCCATTATTTGACATGAAATAATTAATCATTATAGTAGTATAGTAAATAAATTTCTAAACTGTTGATCGATTAGTCAAAAATCACAAAAACTGGAAAAATTATTTATAGCTTATCTAACAACCAGCAATGAGTAAATAATTGACAGAGTAGCAAAAAAAATCTGAGATATTATGGAATATGTATACCTCTTTTGTAACTATGTACATATACATATTTAAATATGTATTAACTCTTAAACGAACTTTTCGTTTAAATTCTAGCAGCCCGATTTAAAAATTCCTAGAATTTTTGTTAAATTTTTATAGTTGAAAATGCGATTCAAAATTCCACGGCAACAACAGCTGCACTTGGCAATTAATAAATTGTGGAAGTAAGAAGTTAGCAGTTACTATTTAACTTTAGTCCCACAACTTTATCAGTTTCACAAATTAAATTATTCACACATTATGGTGCTCTTTATTTACGTGAAGATTTGCTTCTATTATCCAAATTAAACGTCCCTCAGAATTTAAAACAAAAAAACAAATGCAAAATATTTACCACAATTAAAAAGATGTGATATAGTATAACAAAAGAAATTGTTTAAAACGTCGGCTCAAAAAAATTATCTTAATCAAATTTTGAATCATTTATTTTCATTAGAAAAACATTTTTTTTAACTAGATAATAAATGTGTAACATAATATATCAGCGAATTTAGTTTTTTCTTGTTTTAAACTTTTAACCATACTATTTAAATTTAACAATTTATTTAATTTGTAATGTTATCAAATGTCTTTGGGTTAGCCCCTTAATCTTGCACTACAAAATGTCGCATTACAAAATCTTGCATTATAATATAATCTTGCATTACAAAATCTTGCATTTCAAAATCTTCCATTACAAACTCTTGCATTACAAAATCTTGCATAACAATTTCCCGTACATTTATAGAATCGCGCGCGCGATTCTATAAATGTACGAGAAATGGATATGCAAGATAACAAATCGCATTGACAAAATTCTGCTGTATAATGATAATTATACAGTAGAATTTTGCTTGAGATATCAAAAATTAAATGTCCACGATTAAATATTCTTAACCAGAATATTATGTTGAGATATTCTGGAAAATGGAGATTTCCATTTTAATTTTAATATTAAATCTTTATTAATCAGAAACGAAAATTTAAATTCTGGAAAATGAAGAATAAATATTCCTTATCCAGAACATTTTGTTGAAATATTTTGAAAAATGGAGATTTCCATTCTAATTCTAATATTAGCCGTATTTCTTGACGCATAGTTATCCGGATCGCTATTTGCACAATTTTTTTTATTTTATTTTTTTTAATTATATTGAACTTTTATGAATACGCAATTAATATTATGTTAGATACTAAAGACAGGTACAGATACTAAAACTGCAAAATATTTTAAATACAAGATATTGTATTTGCAAGATTTTGTATTTGCAAGATTTTGTACTTGCAAGATTTTGTACTTGCAAGATTTTGTAACTGCAAGATTTTGGGTTGGCAAGATTTTGATTTGCATGATTTTAAAAAAATGCAAGATTTTGTACTTGCAAGATTTTGTAATGCAAGATTTCGGGGCGCTCCCAATGTCTTTTTATGCAAATTCATCATAATATATAATTTAAGAAAAAATTCGTTTATATGTATTTGCTTTAAACTTAAAATTTACGCAAAAAGTAATATAAACTTAAACTGGAAAATACAGGATAATTAATGTGAAATAAACAGTAAGTATAAATTATTTGAAGTGCAAGAGTTTATATTAAAAATAAAATAAAATGGAGTCATCCAGATTGTCTACTGAAATTGAATGTTTAAAAATATAGCTTAGCAACCACCAGTCTACAATACATGTTTGGCGGTTGTCGCTTGATGTTTGATGTAGGTTATTTAGAAGAAGGCCTAAAAAACAATGAGTGGATTTGTAATAATTGATGTGGGTGAAATTAATAACTATTCTTGTTGAAATAGAAATCAAAAGTTGTATAATTAGTGTGTGACAAGATATGATACATATGTAAGTATAAAAAATTTGACCATTTTGGCTTGCTATTTAAAGAACTTAACCGGAGTTGTCTTTAAACTAAAACTAAAAATGTTTATTGATGATACATGAAAACTAAAATTATTTTAAAAAAATAAAATTTCCCCATGAATACCTTTAATTAGAAAATTTTTGAAATTATCTACAAACTTGACCTTCACAACGTTTTTTTCTTTTAAAATTTATTTTTAAAGATTATTGAACAGGAACTGAATGTGAGAAAATATATTCCAAGTTAAATTAAAAATAAGTGAAAAATTCTAGAATTTACTGCATTTTTATTTTTATTCCTATTACAATTTATCAAATTGAAATTCCAGAATTTCCCTAGTTTCATACTTACAAACTAAACATGTTACAAATTTTAGCAATTTTCTGTGCCAAATTCCACTTTTAAGGGGCTACAAAACTTAAAATTCATTAAAAAACAAATCGGAACTAAACCATACGTAGATGTTATACTAAAAAAAAATCGTTTGTATCAAAACATTCAATCAAAAAATATTAAAATCAATTAAATTAATTTTAATTGAATGTCAATCGTGATATAGACATATGTATTGTATTTATTATGAAATAAAAATAAATACTATAAATAATTTATAAGCGCGAATCAGTTTCATTTATTGAACAAAAACAAAATTAATTTTACAAATACATACTATTTATTAGCAATATAAATAGCGATGTACTCGTAATATTGCGAAATTTAATACAATTAATAATTGATATGTAAACTTATGTATGTATGTAAATGTGAATATTAAAATTTTATATTTCATAATTAAATGCAATAAAACGTATTTTTATCTATTTGGATATTAGTACGTTGTTATGAGAAGTGTCCACATTGGTAAAGAGTTTGTGATCAATTCAATGTAAATAAATATACATACATATTTACAGCGATATATATCGTTCGATTATTTATCAATGATTAAATTTAAACAATTCCAATATTTTGCAAACAGACAAAAAAATGGAATTTCGATTATTTGTATATATTAAAAGAATAAATAGTAGATGAGAGCAGCATTAAATGCCGATAAGAGAAACCAAATTCAAGTTAAAAAATTGGAAAGTTTTCAAAATCACAACCATAAATTATATTAAGCTTCACACCAGACAATTAGTTTTACTTCTAAGAAATAAAAAACGCGCTAAGATTTGTGATAAAATATTTCACAAAATCCATCAACCAAGAATACAATTCTTGTGTACAGAAAAAAACAGCAAACCATCGATCGTATTTTTATATGCAAAATAACCAGTTATATACAAAAGTACTTAATATTGAGTATTATTATAGTGTACACAATAAATGCAATATAAGGAGTTGGGATAAATTATGAATCCATAAAATAAAATAATTATTTTAGTCAAATTTTATATGTAATAATAAAGGCAGTTATTTATTTTTTTTCTAAGGAATTAAAAATGTACAGGGTGTCCCATTTACAATTAAACAGGAAGTTCAATGGAAATAAAAATATGTCAATCATACATGGCGCCATGTGCCTTTACTCTTAATTGTGAAATTTCAATAAAAACATCATTTCCACTTCATTACAGATTTGTTCAGCGTATCGCGAAAGTGATTCTAATAATATTGCATGCGCTTAGATACTAGGAAAAAACATCATTTGGACGCATTTTTAATTATTTAACATGATAAAACATCAAACAAAAAGTCCAGATAATCATTTACAATAAAAAAGAAATTTTTTAATGGAAATTTCCACACAAGTTTTATCAAGCTAGATTAAGTCCAAACAGACAAACAGATACACACACAAGCAAATTCACATAATTAACACCAACCTAATCTTTTAAATCTATGTTTTAACATACTATGTAATTACATTGATAAACTATAAATTTCAAATCGAAATCAATTTTACGACAGGAAATTCCCCCCAAACACAATGAAAAATAAACCATAAAGATGTAACAAACAATTAAGATTATCATCACACGTTTGTGTTAAAGTTGTGCGCGCACACTAAAACGCGTAACTTAATTCTACAAGAAAAAGAAAAAACAAAAAAATTAATATAATGACTTTCTGAGAAAACGAGACAAAAAATTATTGTTTATTTTACGTTTTTGCAGTAAATAGCTGCTTCTTTAATGTACAAATATTTTATCGTTAAACAATAATTTCTATGTACTTTTCTGTCGAATTTCAGACATTTTAAAAATATGTATACAGAAACAAACAAACAAAAAACTCTCAAACTTTAAATTCGATGTGACAAGAAACATATCATTAAATTTTATAATTATTCGTAGGTTAGATTGTGCATGGTAATCGACTCAAATCAATCTAGGTAATCAATTTTTCAGCTGTTTCTTATTTGTTTTCAGGTTGGTTACATCAATCTGCAAAAAAATTCCTTCACGTTACTCAACCCACTAATAATAATATTTAAATGACTGGAGATGAAATAATTGTTTTATCTCAACTAATCTGGAATCTGTTTCTTATTTCATTTTGCTCAAACTGATTTGATTTTATAAACACAATAAAAAAAATGTTCTAAAACTGGCTGTTTCTAAACTTTTCCTAATTTTTATAAAATAATTGGGTTTTGGCCAAAATTATCAACTATTTGTGTTGAGGTTTGTCATATTGACATATTTATTATACTTCTACCGGTAAATTTAATCACAATCGAAGGAAAATAAAAACCAGTGTGTGACTGCACGCGCGGCATTAGGTAAACTACTAATGGTAATGCAGGGTTCCGGAATTATAAAAATAATTTTAGAATCTCTTCCCACAGTGTATGTCGAATTTCATAATAATTAGTTAAGAAATAGACAAGTCCAATCATAATTGGCTATATTCCAGAACTCTATCAAAAAATCATTTTAACCCTGGTCCGACGGCATAATTTTACAACCTTAACAGACTCACTGTATGTATTCCTTCCTGAAAGTATTTCTCCCTTTATGCATTCCTATATGATCTAGACTAAAAATGTGGAAATCTTACGAAAGTTCCATACTCTATGGATTCTACAAAAAAGGTTACTGCAATTTAAAAATCGCAAAAGAGGACAATTGTACCTATGCCGAATGACGAGGGTTAAAATCCCATTTCCAACGCAAATGTCAAATTGCACTAAAATCGGTTAAGGAATAGTAAAATTCCATCTTACGTGGCCATATTCCAGAACTTCATCCAACAATTAGTTTAGAATCTCATTCCCAACGCACATTATCAAATTTCATCAAAATCTGTTAAAAAATAGCGAAGTTCCATCCTAAACAGACATATTTCAGAAATTCGTTCAAAATAACATATAACGTAAACAATTAATCGGTTTAAAAAACAATTAATCATTTTCCGTTTTGTTCGAAAGCCGATTAATTTTCCTTGCCCTAATATATGTTACAATGTTCGTTGTAAATACCGATTACGCTTAGTTGCTATCCGATTTGCCTTTCAATTCATATTATTTTTCTCACCAACTGCAGTGTTTTCTGAAATAAATAATTCCTAATTGAATTTCATGGTAAAATTCCACGAAAGTAATTTTGACGTTTTATTCCACAAAAGCGGAAATTTTCTTCTTTCTGGATTTTCTCCTCATGCGAATTTGTCTGTTAGAAAATGTCTCATTCCATAAAATATTTCCATGCAACCGAAATCTGCCTGCAGACCGAACTATGAAACCCTATTAGAATGTAAGGGGTGTAGAAGTATAATGGATTTTCAATTATGATATATAGTTAATCACCTTCATAAAGTAGTGAAGAGGTTTTAAACGCTAATTAAGCACCAACTGTTTTTTGTTAATTTTGGTATTAATTAATTTCTCCAAAATTCAACTATTTGAACACCAATTTAAGTAATTATGCTCAAAAAAAAAAATGGTGAGACAGCCAGATGTGCTATCTAAGACAATGAAGAAATTTGTTACTAATTAAGATCAACCAAACATGTTCCAAAAGACAATCATCAGACGACGTGTTATCAATGAGGAATATAACACGACCACGAGCAGCCTCTGGCGTGCCAGACTTTTCGACAAGATCGTTACACTAAAATAATTATTTATGATACAAGGCCGACAAATTGTTCTCGAACGAATACGGGAAATTGCCGGACGAGTGGCACCGTGTGAGTCCGAGAAACATTTTCGGCGCATTTGATTTATAAGTACCTATATTACGATAACAACTTATAAACAAAACAGATAAATTAAAATAAAATATTTTGTCGTTTTTAGATCAGTTAAGTTTATGTATTACTAAAATATTTTCTCTATCATGATAATCAGCTGGTTGTTCTTTGATTCAATTGACAAATGCACGATGTTTTGAATGATCCAAAGGCCATCCATTTTTATAAATGGCATAAACGACACTTCTTAAATTAGGTGACAAGACCTAAGTATGCAAACTCGCAACGCAATCAGTGTTTTTGGAAAAAAAATCCAAATCCGAAATAAAATGATAGTCGAAAAGCTGTATAACACAACAACAAATCAATTATCATTGAAGTGAGGCAATAAAAAATACAAAACCTAGGAACTGCAACGTCCGATAACGATATTATCATGTAAATACAATAATACATAATTATACTATAATGAATTTTTAGAATTATTATCGTGAAAATACTACAAATTTCTAAATTGATATGAAACACATAAAAGTAGTAAAAATTTAAAAATAACTTTTCATGACATTTTTAACATTTTTATCTGTTTAGTTGGGTAATTTTGAAAGATTTTATTTTGTGCAAATAATTAAAAAAAAATTAAAATTGATGTGCTTGTCATCTGATAAAAGAGCTTTGGGACGTTTTAAATGGAAAATCATGCTTAGATATTGATTTGACATATTCAATCTAAAAATACCAAATTATTGATAATTGTTTTATTTATAGAAAAACTCATTAATATTAATAAAACAATTTTTATTGGTTTAGGGCTCTTTAATATTATTTTTTAAAGCTAATTAAAACTAATTAAAAAAATAATTTAATCGGGTTCATTTTCATCCAAACGTAGATTAAATAATAAATCGTTACGTGGTATTATAATATACTCTATAATATATTAAAAATTTATTAAAAGCCTTTAATACGTGTTAATAAATTTAGGATTATAAATAACCTTTGCAGCAATTTTGATCAAAAATATAAAAATTTGGTGGCAAAAAATGTTCACTAAAAATAAAAATATCTCAGCAATAAAACAATTAATTATTTAAAACAATTTTCAGATATAAATAAAAATCTTCTTACAATACTCTCGGTTTTTATCCAGTTTAAACTCCTTTGGGCCAAAGACACAACAAGATAGTTTTTAGTATTTTTAGATGTAGCAATTTTAAGGGATAGTACGTGCACCAATGTTTATATGAATATTCTAATTTTAACAAAATTTATATCCAAGTAAATGAATCATATACTTATTATTAATTCATTATTATGTATAAAGTCTATAAACTGACTGATTTTTATTAACCAGTGGCAGACAACTTATATTTAGTAAATGCTATGAAAAAATTGCAGCGCGACATTATTATTTGCAGAAAATTTCATTGATTAAAATCAATAAAAAGAACAAAATCTGACGGTCAACGTATGCAAGTAATTGGGATAATTTAAAAATAATAAATTTCAGATTTTAATGATAAAAAATAAACTTGGAAAATGTTATAAAATAAGGTATGGTTGGCGTCAAAAATACAGTATGGTAGGCCGATTTATTGTTATACCATTTTATAAACTATAAATTGGGAAACATTAGAAATAGACGCCAAAGCTTCTATAAATTAAAATTTTTTTTACCGCTTTTTGGTGGTAATAATTTCTTAAATTTCAAACAATGAATTTTCATTTTTAATTTTTATTGGCAATGATTAATCACCAACCATGTTCAACATTTCAAATTTAAAATGTCATATTGAACAAAAAATTTTACAAATTATTAATGTATCGTCGCCTAAATAATTCTTCAAAAATATCGAGAGATAATCTCATAATTTGTCAAAATTTGTATGACTTAATTGTGTCTATTTTATCAAATTTAAGCATGATTAGGTCGTTGACGAGAAATAATTTAAAAATGTCGATTAATCGAACAATTTTTTCAATCGCAAAATTTTACAAATTACACAACTCTTTTTTTTTGGAAACATCTGTCGCATTTCCATGAGAATTTTGCAACAACAATTGTTCGCGATACGAGTTAAATAATTCAAACCAAAAGTTTGAATTATTTAATTCATTCCTAATTTTAGTTATACCACCCGATACCAGGCGCCAACTTGGTCTTTCTACTTGTTGTTTTATTTCAATTCGAAAAAATAATTCGCGACATGTTTCCATGAGAAAAAATAATTCAAAAATAATTTGAATTCATTTTTCTCATGGAAATTGTCGCATTTTCAGTTATCTTGGAATTATTTGTGGAACTGGAAATGAACCGTCTTGAATGATTGTGTCTTTTAACAAATTATAATTAATATAAAAACTACATGTTTGATTGTTTGATCATATTCATCCATTTTTATTAATTAAAAAAAAAAATTCAACAATCGAAAATAGTTAAATTATTCAATAGGGCATGCTTATAGTAACAATATTCGCCGCTGTTTTAGAATGCAGCACCCTCGGTAAAGGTTAGCATAGCAAATGTTATTTGTGTTTTGTATCGAAAGTGTATGGTGAATTTAATAACAGAAAAGAATTTGTATATTTTAAAATGTTTATAAGTCGTTTAACGACGCGTTCGAACTTCGTAGCCATAAAATTAAACATTAAACATTATTGTAACCTTTATCACGACGGTAATGACATCTGATGTGCGGAAACAAAATCAAACTCGTTTTTCATGCCCCATTCACAATTACACAATTAACGTCAAACGAAAATAGTATTCGGGCAGCGAAAAAAGCGAAGGAGAATGTTTTATTTTAAAGTGTCAAAAACTACTACGAGAAAATAATTACTACAGTATTCGAGCAGACCCTTAGTGAAAAATGTCTCGCTGGTCAATGGAATAGATTAATTTTAAGCTCTTTAAAATTTATCCTGAGTTTACTGAAAAATTTACTCAAACTTTCAATATTTTTAACGCTATTGAGCACTCCCTTAAAATCATCAGACTTTCATATTATTTTACTTAAGTAATAATAATAATAAAGTGAAACAAATTTAAGGAATCGCAAAATCTAAAGGAAAATATTGAGTTTTATGGACGATCCTATGAACTACAAAAAAAAAGGACGGACGAACTTTGGCTTGTGAACCCACACAGTAATTTGAAGGCGATTCAGATCCTGATCCAGAACACTATACATGCTCAGAAAACCAATTAACATCATAAGTAAATTGAAGACATGAGTGAATGAAGGTGATATGTAACATTTTTTTAAATTTTGATTTTTTACATAAATGAAGTTGTTATATCTGTATGTGCATTCTGTCCCAATAAATCTTCGCAAAACTAGAGACACTTAAAGCGGATAAAGACTAAACTATACTAAGAACAAGTATTTTAAAACTATTCGTAGAAACTTTGAAGGTCGTTTCTGTAAAATTATGGAAATGTTACATATAACCATCATCCACTCATGTCTTCAATTATAAACCATCTATTTCCTACATCTATAAAGAAATAAGCTGAATTTAAAAAACATATGTTTTCCGTATATTTTATTGATTTTCCGAATTTTTAGTTAATTTCCCGGGATCGCGGGAAATTGGGTTTTGTCGCTCCCTGCTCCCGGGATTTTAAAAACAGCCGGGAAAGCAACCCTCTGGGCTAAAGTTTACGTATATGTACATCGAGAAAATCAGAGTATATATTTTGAAAATTTTTGAATGTAGGATTTTCTATCTATAGTTTTTAGGAGGAAGAAGCCAAATTTTCCCGGAAAATTATTTCATTTTCCGGGAAAATTTTCAATTGTGTATTATTTTATTCAAAAGACGTCAAAATGTTCAATTTTTATAAAAATTTTGATATTAGGATTGTATCTCAACAGTTTCTCGACAGTGCAAGTAATTTTTCCGGGAAAATTTTGCAATTTTTCCATGAAAATTTTGCAATTTTTTTTAATTTTTTTTTTACTTAGTTTAAAATGATAAATAAAATTTGAAACAGGAAGAATTGTATAAATTCTGGAAAAGCGGGGATTTGGAGCAGCAGCCCCCATCCTCTAAGCCTAAGGTATACAACGAATTAAAATTACATTAAAAAAATTGTTATATTTACAAAAGTTGCTGTTTTTAACATTTGTGGTACTATCAAAAGAAGCGATAAGAGGAAAAAAACTCTTTGATCTGTGTCTGCAAGGTTGACGAAATAATTACTTAATAAAAATATTGAAAATATTAATCTTTGCTAATATGTATGTATAAGAAATATTTGAAAAAAGTTTTTTTTTTTAATATTTTAACATTTGTGGTATACTATTAGAAGAAGCGATAATGGAAAAAAAACTCTTTGATCTGTGTCTGCAAGGTTGACGAAGCAATTATGTATTATTAATTAATACACAATTCTAACGTGAAAAATTATCAAAAAGTTTACATTTTACCTAATTTTGAAAAATTAAAAATAAAAAAAGAGAAAATTTTCCGGGGAAATTTGGCTTCCCCTCCTAAAAACTATAGATACACAATCCTACACTCAAAAATTTTCAAAATATATACTCCTTACCTGATTTTCTCGATGTATACGTAAAGTAAAATATAACGTCAAGTTTTTCAAACAAACGTTAAAATCGAACCGACTAAATTGGATCGTCTATACTCAACATACACCAACCAATTGGATCGTATGTAGGCAACTCCAATTTGGTTGGCCGACCGTTTTTATATGAACTTTAAAAATTCATTAAATTAAATCAACCTAATGAAGTGTTTTATATAACAACCAGAAACCGGTATTGAACTTAGGCGTTTTAATTACACAAAATCAACACTAAGATTAACTGGTAAAACTAGTATTCAAAATTGTTGCCAATCTGGAAAGAGTTCAGTTGATGCCTTGTATCTATAAAGCATGCTTCATGTTGCAAACACATGCTATCAAAACAAATATGTATTTTGTACACATGCACACACAAACACATATATTGTTAAAAGTGATTCACTTCAATTTGATTCAATAAAAAATGTAAAATTTTTGATTTATAATCGGCAAAATTTTATACAATAATGACAACAGTCAACAATATAAACTTCAATCATATTAGTATTCCTTATTCACCCTTCCTTTCTATCAATGAATACAGAAAATAAAAGTATGTACATATGTTATGTATGTACAATAAATTTTTCTTGTACAGAACATATTCATACAATCATATATAGCATAATACAAAATAAAAGTTTACGTAACAATTACGAATAATGAACTTTTGTGTTTTTATTAAACAAATAACAAATTTATGTTTAATAAATTTAGCAAGTGGCTGCCGCATATTAAAACCAGCAACACATTGAAATAAACGCCACCACTGGTTTTTCCCTTTGATAAAATAAAAACCAAAAATCAATAACAAATAGCTGACAAGTTTCTAATTGGAATTATTTAAGTAATTTAAAATTTTATTAAATGTAATTTCATAATCATTCTAGCTGTGTTTATTACACAAAAGAATTTAAGAACTATTGAAAATGTTGCTTAAATATAAGAAAATATGCAGAAAAAGTTGTTATCTCCATTACAGTTTTAAGGTGTTGTTGTATTTTGACATTTTGTCTAAAACAATTTATAAATTAAAAAGCAACATAACTCAACAAAAATAAGTATCTTTGAACTATTTTATAATCAACACTATATTTAATAATTTACTATCGTCGAATAAAATATTTGTGATAACAAGTATTTAAAATTTAAAAAAAAAAAAATTTCGACTGAAGAAAACACGTCCGAGAACATTTGTGATGGGCGTGACATTTTTTATATACCAATTATTATAAGCAAAATACACAAAAATCATTTCATATAAATATCAAATCGATCGAAGGTAAACTAAATTGACACTTTGGGCAAAATTTAATTCATTTTTTATCAATTTATAATCTTAAATAAATAAAAATTATCTGACACTTACCTCTGAGTTGGCTCTCGACGCCATTACAAATACACAATTACCAATACAAAAATAAAAATCTTGTTTTTTCCTCTACACACAGTACATACACTACACAAAGTTTATGTTATTCTTATCAAAATTACCAACCTGACGATATGGATTCACAATAAAATTTTATTTTATGGAAATTACCCAATGTTTGTACATTTATAATTTTATGTACAGGCAAAAAACATAAAAAACTATATTTTAATACTACATCGATCTAACTAGAATAAAAACTTAAATTAAAAACACATATTTAACAATGATATTAATAATTAAAATATTTTTTTTTTAACACAAAAAGAAATTTAAATTTCAAACGTCTTGTGCTCGAATAATAAATTTAATATTGTTATGTTGGTATAACAAAACACAAGTATACCATCCGGGCGAAATTTATTGATTGGTTACTTTAATCATTTCACAACAGGTGGCTCACTAGTTGGTAAAATGATTTTGTTTGATAAAAGTGCTTCATCTGAATTTAGAAAAATGTAATAAATTTAATTAAATTAAATAGTTTGTTAAAATTAGAATTTTCAGCCTCACAAATCAACATATCCCTAGAGCATTTTTATAATAATCCTATGTACATAATACAACATAAATAATTTTTTTTTTTTGTTAAACGATAACGACATTTGAATGCAACAAATTGACGCAGCATCGTGCAACATCACAATATAAATTCATCTATGAATCATTAAAGTTAATTAATTAATTTAATGAATAATGAAAATATTTTAATTAATAGTTTTCAGTAAATGTCGTAATGATTATAAAGTACACCAATTTATCCAGTGGCGTGGCCAGAAATTAACCACACATTTTGAGAAGAACGCTGTGATCCAAAATAAATAATATCAGCTGTAAAAATATCAGCTTTATTGTAATTTTACTATGTAGTTATTCCATTTATCAGAAATACAATAGTGATGAGTTTAATAATTTTTTTTATTTTATTTTTTAAATTGTACTGCCCATCAATGGTAAACACCATGCGGTACGACGGGCGACAAAATTAAATGCTTGTTATTTTGGTGATTTATGAATACAAATCATAGTTTAAGCAAAAATATAAGTGAATTTCATTAAAACATTCAAGTATTTTATAAATTGGATTGGAAAATCAACATTAAGGCGTACAACACATCGAGCGCGAACTGCGATTTGCGAATAAATTCCACAATGCGATATTCGTAAATTTATAATATATTACGATTATTTTGTTCAAAATAAACTAAATTGAGCCCTAAAAAAAAATTACTAAATTCGTACAAAGATGAAATATTCGCGCATTCGCTAAAAAATAAAATTACGTTCCACTCGCGTTCTACATATTTTTATTCGTACGAGTATTGACATTCATACGAGTATTTTTTTATAAATCATTTCAAATACGATCAAAATGACTTTTAAAGATTAAAATAATATTATTTATATCGAATATAAACTTTGTTAAAACGAATAATATAAAAAAAACAGGTTTTGGAAAAAATTACCGTATTATTATAAATATTTGATCATGGATGGTATTGATTTTGACATATAAATTCGCTCGCGTTTAGTGTGCATCAAATTTGCGAATTCGTGTTTGGAATTTATTCGCAACTCGCAGTTCGCGTTTGGTGTGAGTAGTCTCTTAAAGCTAATGTATCGAGTGAAGTTGTATCGGTCGTCGCGACAATATGTTCCACATGTAGCTTAAAAAAAAAATCGCGCCTCCTCCAATATACCTCACTGTTTTTTGATTTATTTTATATAAAATGTATTTATATAAATACAAAAAAGAGTATAAAACAAGAATTTGTTAGTTTTATTTATCTTTCTAAAAACGTTAAAATAATTAAATTCGTAGACAAAATACAGCTTTTGACATTTAGCAAAAAAATAAAATCCAGAGATGTGTTGTGTCGAAAACTAGTATTTATGACACAGTTTTCGACACTTTTTGACAGTTTTTCAAAACCTGTGTTTTCGACACTTTTTGATACGGCTTTTTGACAGCGAAAACAATTGAAAAACTTTAAGTTTTAGCTTCATTTACGTTAAGAATTGTTTAAACAGTTTGAACATTTTCGAAATTTACCATTATATTTCAAAAACTTGCTTACGAAACAATAGATCATGTTTAAATGTCAAATTTTCAACAACCGCGAGAGCTACCATCTTTCGGAAAACTTCGAAAACACAAGCAACTTTCACATAATGCCACTAGGTGTCACTAAATATTTGCTGTCAAACCCTTTTTGAAAAACGTCTGTAATATTTTTTTGATTGTGTAGTAACATCTAGTGACAAACGCTCTGTACTTCTTTTTTGACCGTGCTGCCTCTTTCGGGAAACGCTCTGTACTTTTTCAACAATCGTGCTGCCTCTTTCGGAAAAGATGATCTATAAGAATATTTTGTTTACTCTTTTCCCAATATCACACGCACAGCTATAAACACTTTCCGACAGTTTATGACACTTTTTGACACTTTCAGACAGTTCTTGACACTTTTCGACCGTTTTTGACCTATTTTTGACAAAATTGTCGAAATGTCAAATTTTTTATCGTTTTACCCATCTCTGGTAAAATCACGTCGTTTGGTGTGCACAGATGCTAACGTCTATTGTGTGACTTGCTTGGAGCATGTCGCATCGCGTTTGGTGGGTTTCACCCTTACAATAAAGTACTTTTCACACTAGACGCCTCGCCTCAAAATGTTTAGTTATCACAATTGCGAAGCTAACACTTTTCATACCGGTGGCGTCAGCTTTGTACATTCGGTTGCTATCAAATATGTTGTTGTTGTTGTTGTTGTTATTTTCATTTGCTTAGGTCGACTAGCACTTATAGCTGTATATGACCTATTTTTGTATTATATAAAACGGTTAGTCCAAACTTCTAGAAAGAAGTATGGATGTCCCGAGTCTAACTATTTACTTTCACTGAGTCGCACTTTGTGATACCACCGACTAGCACGGATATATAGGCCTTAGACATTAAAAATGCAGTACCTAGCACCACTATCTATTTTATTGAGCTGTTATTTGTGATACCCTCGCTTTTGTACACGATATAACGGGCCTTTTACGTATATTACGCAGTACCCGGGACCACCAGCTCAATAAAGATGTTCACTCTTCAAGATTTATATTGCGACTGATCAAATATGTGATTTCCATTTTCTAAGCAAGAACTGAGATATTCTGAATTCGTAACGTACATATGAGCTAGATTTTTTCGGTAAATATAAAACAGTTGTGGCAAAAATGGGATTTGTAGGTCATGCTGACAAAGCACTTTGCTTTGTATGTACCTACTACTTTTAAGTACTTTTCATACCAGGCGCCTTGGCTGTGAGCTTCAAGAATAAAACAATTTTATTTCATTTTTCAATCATGTAAATTAGTTTCATTTGATTGATAACATTCAATTTTATAGAAATAAATTCAATTTGTTGAGAAATGATTTATTTTTAAGTGATAATTTAAAAAAAAAAATCAAAATATATTGCAATAAAGTTATCTATAAAGCCAAGGTAATGGGTTCCACACTCGACTGCAACGTGTTAAGTACTTTTCATACCAGGCGCCTCGCCTCGAAATTTTTAGTTACCACAAGTGTGAAGCTAAGACCCTTTCATACCGGTGGCGTCGGCTTTGAACATTCGGTTTCTATCAAATATGTGATTATTGGTCCATTTTACACGTGAATTATAGCAAGAACTGAGATATTTTGAATTAGTTGTGCGAAAAATGTAATTTGTAGGGTATGTTAGCAAAGCGCTTCGCTTTGTGAATCACTATAGTTTAAAATGTCGCAGTCGAGTTTGGAACGCATTGCCTTGGCTTTATAGATAACTTCATTGCAATATACTTATTTTGGTTTTTTTAAATTATCACTTAAAAATAAATTATTTTTCAACAAATTGAATTTATTTCTATAAATTAAACGTTATGAATCAAATGAAACTAATTTACATAAATCAAAAATGATGATTTTGTGGAGCCTAACTTATTCAATGTAATTTCTTGTGTACTAAGTTAGGTTCCACAAAATAAGTTTGAAAAAGGGCCAAAGTCCTACAGTGTTCACTGATGACAAGGGGTATAAATAAAGTGAAGTTAGCGGGGGTAAAATTTGTCAAAAAAATCCGGATATTTTCTGTCAAAAAGCCATCAGTGAAAATGTCATACGGTGTGGTGAAGCCAGGAGGTATTAAAAGTAGACTTTAGGCTAATACCATAGACAGACACAGAGTTAATCGCAATTTTCAGTTGTCATTTTTGTCAAAAATCGCGTTGTGGAAACAAAATAATCCGGTTTAGGTGCAAATCGTGTAATGACAGACGACTGTCATTACACAATCTTCACAAAAAACTGGATTATTTCGTTTTCACAATGCGATTTTTGATAATCGGGATACATGAAAATCGCGATTAACCTTGTGTCTGTCTACCGTATAAGTGTTAAAAGAGTAGGCATATATTATAATTGTTTATTTGGATATAGGACATTAGATTTCATTATTTTATCCAATTTTGATACATAACAGCCCGATAACTATAGACTGTTTTCAAATAAAGAAAATGTAAAATATCCCATTGTTATTGTATAACCCACGTTGCTAGGGGCAACGTGAGTTATATTTTGTATAACAAAATGTTGAGTAGTCATTGGAAAATTATTCGTAGATTTTGTAATTTACATCAAAGGAACACGTCACAAAAATTTAAAGAACGGTCACTATGATAAAATGTATTTCAAAATTCAATGCTACAGTGTGAAAACACAAAATGGAACTATTTCTTATCAATTTACGATTATTTACATTTATTTCAACAAAATTGGATAAAACGTTGTATGCCACTCGTGAGCAAAGAGATATTATCCACTCGGGATAATATCCCACTAGGCTATCGCCTCGTGGGACAAACTTATCCCTCATGGATAATATCTCGTTTTGCTCACTAGTACCATAAATAACTATTATTGGATAGCGAATTAATCGGAGTGAATAACAAAAGATCAGATTATTCGATAACCGTTGTCCAAGAATTGAAGTTTTAATTATTATAGTACAGGACTCAACAAGGCGACAAGGAAAATAGAACGCGTGCGAATAAAAAAAATGATTTGAGTTGAACAACGCTACACGCGGCGATATAACCGTACATTAAAGATTGAAAAGCTGGATGAAAGTTTTTTGCAACAAATGCAATTGAATAACCAGCAGCACGAGGCTGATTCCCAGTGAAAAAGGAACTCATGAAACAATTGTTGGAGAGTCTTGTAAACCAGCAGCAAAACTCGCTTAATCCTGAAAAGAAAGGATACTTAATCAAAACGTACCATTCGAGTTGTGGTATGCCCGGTATTCGAATCGATTTGCACCGAAGATGCGGCATCATTGACGGAAAAGGCGAAAGTTGGGTTGTTGCTACAGAAACTCGAGTCGCGAGATTACCAAAAATTTGCCAACACTATTTTGCCGCGAAAACCAATCGAGATTAAGGGGGATTATTAAAAAATCGATATTGCAAATTGTGTTATCCCAGCCGAAATTATAAAATATTGTCGTTTCAGCCGTTAGTGTTCAAAGATGTTATTAATGATCCGATTACAACAAAAAATGTAAGCGCTGAAAAAAAAATTTTAAACTGTTACAAAATTTTCCTCTAGAGTGTTAAGTGTGGAGAGGGATTGTATATATGTGATATGTCATGGTCAATCGCAAATCAGCCAAATGAGGATGAATGCTTTGATGTGGTTTAAGATTCTAGATTTTTTTTTAAAAACAACTGTTCAATCAAATTTTTTGTCAATCCATGTAATTGGACATGATTGTTTTAAAATCCCTTATAAATATTGTTGTTGTCAAATCTATTGAAATGTCAAATACCTCTCGCTTTCTTGATTTAGTTTCATTAAACTCAACGTTTCTATTTACTAAAGAGCTAATTTAAAAACTTTACTGAGCTTTTTGTGCTTATAAATCTTAAAAAATCTAGAAATGAATATCTGCTACATAATAAGCTAAGGTACACCTTGAATAAATGGGTTCAGATTCAAGTATTATTTTCTAACTAAACACTCTACACAAATTTTTGAATACATAATTCATATTATTGGACGTTGTTGTTGTCAAATTTCCTTATGGAATGTTGTTGTTGTCAAATCTTTTAAATTATAAAATAATGCTCATTTTCGTGGTTCAGCTTATTACAGATTTAAAATATTTACTGTGCTTATTGTGCTTCTAAATTTAGAAAAAGCTAAAAGCGAATACTGGCTAAATGATCATAAGTAGCACTTTAAGAAAATCGGTTTCAGATTCTACATTTATTGTAAACAACCACTGCACAAAATTTTTGATTAACACTAGAACTACGGACCCATCAAAATGACAGACTTACATTTATTGAATTCATTTTTTTTATAATTATAAACTGCCAGTGTCAAAACATTCAGTAAAGACAACATTTTCATCATGGTGAAGTACACGAACGAACAACGTTTACAAAAATTTACCAAAAATTCCGAGTCGGTGACTGCAACTTCAAGAGCGTTAATTCCAATTTTTGATCGTAATTATCGTCCCAGTAGACAAGCAACTCATAATCTAGTGAAAAAATTTGAGTCTAAATATTCGTTGTCGGATGTTCCCATGTCAGTGAGACAACGGGTTGGTCGAAGTGCCGAGAATATTGTTGCCGTTCAAGCGTCCATCGCAAACGAACCAAAACAGTCGATTACACGGCGTTCTCAAGAATTGGGCATCGCTCAGACTACTCAGAAGACGGTGCGACGTGCCACACAGCGGGTCTAACAATCGACTTATTGAAATCTAAATTCGATGAACGTGTTATATCCAAAAATGATTCTGTCGATTGGTCGCCTAGATCGTGTGATTAACACCTCTAGACTTTTTTATGGGGCTACATTAAATCATTAGTCTATGCCAATAATCCGGCGTCGTTAGAGGAGTTCAGAGCCAATATTGAACTAGAGGTAGCGGCCGTTTCCGTCGAAATGTGTGGCCTAGTCATCGAAAATTGGGTTCAACGAATCGACACATGCAAACGTTCCCGTGGTGGACAATGGACATGTGAACGATGTCGAATTCCATACATAAATGTTTTGATTGTATACTTTGAGCCAATAATAAAATTTTCGAGCGATATCTCAAATGGTTTGCGTTTTATTTAAAAAAAAAACAGTTGTCAAGCCTTTATTGGAAAATCCTCTAATTTTAACATTTTAAATGAGCTTTTTGCGCTTTTTAATTTATAAACACCCCGTATTTTATAGAGCCACAATCGAAAAGCTGAACGTTTAATAAGGAATTACAAACGGTGAAAAAATGAAGCTTTCCATAGTAAAACACAAAAATCATATGGAAAATCACTTCTTTTCAAAGAAAGATTGTTAAACGTAATAAAACCATAAACAAAATTAGTACAGATAAATAGCTTATACACATGGGCGGATCTAGCTTTTAAGTTTGGGAGGGGTGGTAATTTTTAACTAATGTGTAACTATTATATACCTAAACATAAATATCTTTTTTACAAAACCCGTTTTTAATTATTTATAAAATATATTGTATTTAAGAAGGACTTGGTCGCACAGAGTTTATGATTATTTCTTCCTTAGCCCTCAATCCATGAACCAGGGTCGTTTTCATCCTGGCCAAAACTACTTTTTCTAATTTTTCCGAAAGTTGCTCCATATGCAATTTAAAAAAATATATTAGTTTTTTTTTGCGTGCAAAGAAAAACGATTGTTTCTTGAATGAGGATGCCTAAAGATAATCCGTGAATTATTTAAGATTTTTTAATTGATAATTGTTGATTTTATAGCCCAAAGACGAAAACGACCATGATTCATGGAATTAAGGTGCTTAAAATACCTGCATGGACTGAGGATTAGTGTTAGTAGTTGGCTGCTTTCAATTAGGATATGAAATATGCGTAAATACTAAAGTTTTTGTTTACATTTTATTTTCAATTGACTGGTAAATGTAATCAAGATTTTTTTTCATGCGTACATTATTTAATCCATTTTTTTAGCATTATTTCTGTAAAATATCGAGTTTTAACCTCTCTGAATTTAACAAGTGCTTATATACCCTTAGTCAGTTAATATGTACATAGTTGAATTATTTGCGTTGATTTTAATGATTGAAATGTATATTTTTAAAGGTTTTTGTTTCATTTTGGGAGGAGTAATTACCCCCTCTACCCCTCCCTTGTATCCGCGCCTGCTTATACACAAAGCGAAATGTGTACGAACAGTATAGTTTGGCATCTAAAGGCGTTTACTTTCTTTAAACGAACAGGCAGAAAATGACGACGTCACTGGTATCCAGAACTAAACTTGATGGATTTATCATAATTTACCCAAGATGGGTTTATGTATTAATAATTTCATTATTAATACATAATCGGTCCGATTCAGTGTAAACCTTCTGTCTAATATTTTTATACTCTTCGAGAACTATAAATGTGATTTTCAAATAATTCATTAGTTTATGATAAAGCTAATTAAAATGACGTATATCAATCAAACACAATGACTTTATTTCGTATATGTCAAAAATTAGCACAGGATTTGTCAATGATAATTGGCGTGTGTGCGGTTCTTTCAATTAAATGTCAAAAATTAGTACTATAATATATGTTTATCACATCTTAAGCCGATAATTAATTGAATGATCATAATTTGAGATCATAAATTAGCGTAAATTTGCACTCCTTAGCAATTATTTCAGTTAATTGTCAAATTAGACAAATGTTTAATGTCAACGCCAAGACAGAAAATTCGATTTGTGATAATAATTTGGCTTTAAGATTTTAGTATTGCAGCTAATTATTTTGTCAAGAAATATTATGAGATCTATTCAGCAGTCGAGAAAATAAGACATTATTTCGCTTCTGTCAGAAATGTCTCATAAACTTTGACAAATAAAAGAGTGCAAAACAATTTTTGTATTGTGAAGGTGTGGGCTACAATCATATTAGAAAAAAGAAGGCTTGCTTACAAGGCTGCGCATACAATCTAAAGTTTTTGCGTTTAATTAGACTATTAAATTTGTTCTATGGGTAAAGTACATTTCTAGATTCACGTTTGGGATAAATGTTGAATATATTTTGGTTTCGGGTTTCTTTTGACGCAGAATACAGCAAACTCATTATATTAATAAGTACGTACTAGTAATTGTTTACTACAGAAATCATTTAAAAAGCCTTGAACAATTATATCAACGTTTAATAAATTATTCATGCCCTCTGACTGAATATTATGTTAATCAGATGATCAGTTAAATAACTAGTTTACGTAACTCTGGTTTATTATTATTTTGAATTGTTGTGTAAATAATCCACCCGATGTAAAGTACCAATTTAGTTGTTTTTCAAAAAATGTGCGATAGAATCCGTTTAACATGTACACGAGTATTTAATCGATGCGACATAAATCAATGAAGCATTATCAAGATCGATTTCGATAGTTAGTCAAACTTGTAAATAATGTCATTTAGAATGTTCATATATTCACTAAACGGCTAATTTATATAACAAAAACAATTGAATTTCCAAAACAATAATTAGCAGTTTTAGCTTAAAAAAAAATCAGATATCAATTTTATATTTGCGCATTTTGGATAAATTTCCACCATACAGTTAGTTACACATCATATATAAAAACACGACATATAAAATGAAATTAGACTAAACCACCGAGATGTGATGTACTTGATAAGAAATTAATTTATAGCATGCAACAGTAAAAAAAACAAAATAAAAATCACTTCGATCAAATTTTGCCATAAATAGGCCAACTCGATCGAATTAAAATTCAGTAACTAATTTGATATACAGTTTTACGAGACAATAAACCAGGATTTAACATTTCCAAAATGTTAAAATTAAGCGCATTAGTGATTTTAATTTATTGTTTTGTTACGGTTGTTGTACAAGCTGACGATGTGAAATTCGATTACTACTATGAACGCACCGAACAATTAGAAAACCAAGATGATTTTGTAACAAACGGGATTGAAGTCGAAAAATCGGGTGACTCAACATTTAAAATTAAAGGCCTACTCAAGCACAAAGTAACCACAGAAGATATGGAAATCGAAATGGTATCGTACCACGGCGAGGATAAAGATGGTGACTTTACCGAAACCAAATTCAAGGGGCGTAAAAATATTTGTGACTTTATGAAAGGACCATATAAGGCGGCTATTTATCCCAAATTTAAGGATACATCAAATGTACCAACCCCTGAAACTTGTCCATTGCCAGCGGTTTGTATATTTATATATATTCGCGGATGTTTAATTTTTGAATTTATTTTATTATTTATAAAATATATCTATAGGAGGAATACGTAATTAATGAAACTGAGATCGACGTCGATCGGTTCAAACATTTTTTGAAACCGGGACACTGGAAAATTGTAATGAAATTATACAAAGGTGAGGACGTCATTTCGTCAATGGCCGTCTATGGATATATCCTTGAAAAACAATAAACTGTTATTTTTGAATACAATATACATACATAATATGTAATAGTTTTTGAATTTCAATAAAATTGATTTAATTACTTATCATTAGATTTGATTTTTGAATATCTTTACAACATTATTTCAGTAAGAAGTAACCCTCGTTAAACTCTACATAATTATAAATTTTAATTGTAAAAATTAAACCTGTAGCTGCAGTTTAACCAAAACACATAAAGAATAGTTACAAAACAATCAATAAGATTTATGGTAGCTAACAGTAGGTTGTTTGGCTACGTTAATACCCTAAGGTTGTAAAGAGTGAGCTCGATGATAAATAGATATTAATATCAACAAAGTATTCTTCAACTGGTCATTCGACAGGAATTTTTCCAAAACGCCAATGGTTTGTGCAAGTGTTTTTTCGTGAAAATTATCTTCCGATTTAATTTTTGTTTGGAAACAATTGGCACTCCAGATTCAAACAGCCGACATCTCTGCATAATTCATCTTCCCTTTCCATTGCTTTCCAAACTCGTTCTTTTCTGGGTCTCTTTTCGAAATCTCCAGTCACTTTGAAATTGTTTAGTACCAATTTATAGTTTCAAGTTGAAAAATTATAGATCTGACAGTTGTGGTACAGAATTCCGATTTTGATTAATCTCAAATCAGTCGAGTTGGTGTTATCCGTTTTTAATTCGCACCTGTCAAAAATCAGAACAACTTCTTGGCTTTCAATAGGATGTTCTAACCAAAAAAATTATAATAACTATAAAAAAAATGAGGTTATGTTTCCATAGTAAAATTGCCTGCCCACAGATTTTCGTTCAAATAAATTTTCGAGATTCTCACAAGCGGCGTGCTAATCGTCTTAACGAAACATTTGTTGTTTTCAACAAACAACAGTATATCGATCGCTTCAGCGAATAAAACTGATGATAAACGTAGTAATGCAGTGGCATTATTAAAACCTCTGCGAGAATGTAAGCAAAAACGCGAAGAATAAGAGGCAAAACGGTAGGCCGAAGAAAGCGCCCAAAGAAGAGAAACTCAATTATTTGAATGTAGCCGGTGCGGCAAATCTACCATCAGGAGATCTTTTGTTCAATCGCTATAGCTTGATGAGATGATTTATTTTTCATAATCTTCGTCAGATCGAAACTGAATTGCAAAACTCTTAACATTTTCTCTTCTTCGTAAAATTATTATCTATCTGGCTAATTCTGGAGTAACCTAATCTTTCAAATAGAATCTGCTTGTATATACGTTAAATACAATAAAATTGACAGTGTTAAAAGGTTTTAAGGGGAATTGTAAAATTCGTGAATGCTACAATTGTATGGTTAGGAAAAAATCAGTGTAATATGTTAGCAGTTCAATCGCTATAGATGAGACGATTGAAAGATAATTTATTTTTCACAATCCTCATCAAATCGAAACTGAATTGAAAAATTCTTGGCAATTTTTCCTTCATTTTCATCGAACATGATCTGCTTGGCTTCAAATAGACTTTCCGACTTTTCTTATTGACGCTACCCTAACCCACAAAATAATCGGCTCCTCAATTTCGAAGTTAATCAATATTATCTTCTGTTGGCCCATCCCAATACCAATCGTCGTCTGTACCGTATAAATGCGTACTCTCGCTTAGTGCTTCGAACGCCATTTTTACATCTTGTTTTGTCTCGAATTTAACTCTCTTAAGCCTGTACATTTCGTACCAATATTTTGTTACCCGTTTGTTCAAAATTCCTCACGTTTTTCCTTGTTAATGTATTCTACCACCGGGCGTATTTAGAATTCAATTCAATTCTACTGTATTCCCGTTAATGTTTATAGGGAATCCGTAGAAGAACCTTTCTGCATCTTTGTTTCTTGAATTGAATAAATCCATAGCCCAAAGAAATAATTTGGCCAGATTCTTCATGTATTTTTCTGGGCGATTTGTATTAAATGAATGCAGCTGCATTTTGCAAACCATCTGGCTCGTTGTTATCATCGCCTTCTTCATCTTCTTCTTTAATGGTTTCTTCTATATCCTCTGTAGAATGCTCTCGATATCGCTTGCAAAAATATCGACCGGTGCTCATTCTAGATGCAGTGGCCAATGTTTAAATTTTTTATATGCATTCTTAACCTCCGAACTATCAACAAAGTCAATAATCGCTGTTACCTCGTTTGGTGGTAATAAAATTTTACTCACTAACCCAAATGGTGCGAACAATTTGACTATAAACAGTTTTTGGCATACTTTATGACGACCGTACTGAATACATCTAGATGCACGCTTTCAGATGGAGTTAAAAATGGAAGGTTCTTAATAGTCTGGGGAAGTTCCCCAGATTGGTAACAGATAACGAACGTGGCTCGAAACATGTGCATTATAAATCAGATACTTTATTTTCATAGGTAAAACATTTTTTTCATTTTATACAAGTTGAATGATATTTTCCGCAATTTAACTTTCAACTCATCCACATGTTTTCCCAGTTCAATTTACTGTCAAAAAATATCCCTATATAGGTAATTAGCAACAAAAACCCTTTTTATTAAAACATTGTTCACGGATACGTTGTATTGAGACATATCGTTAAGAATTTTGTTTCTTATTTCAAATACAATACAATTGATTTTTTCCTCATTTAAAATTTGGTGATTATTGATTTATTGAGATTATGTATATCGCGTTGTATTTTAGCCGTCAAATCTGGAATATTTTTCTCACCATAAACCAGCACTATGTCATCAGCATATAATTGTATAAAACCATCCAGGGCGGTACTAAAAACACTGTTTACATAAATATTAAATAATAAAGGTCCAAGGACTAACCCCTGATGAGGTATACCCCATTCGATTTTCGATTTTGCACTTGTCAAAGAACCATTTTTTACCATTTGAACACGATTTGACAAAAAAATTTCAAACAGTTGGGAAGATTTATGGCTAATCCCAATTTCTCGAATTCTGATAATTAATAAACAATGACAAACAGTATCAAAAGCCTTATGAAGGTCAATGAATAAACACGAGGTATATAGTCCATCAACTAAATTCTTTCTTTTTTTCGAAATTAATTGACATAATGCCGATAAAGGGCGCTATTGAGGGCAAAACATTGGTTAGGACTAATTACTGAAACGAACTGAAATTGTGTCGCGACGACGTACTAAAATCATCAGGACGTCATGACAAAATTTGTATATTATACTTACAACTACTAACATAACAATTATATTTTCTCTGTTTTTATTTATAAAATGCAAATCTATTTACAAATGTCATTTTGGATAGTGAGATAATAAAATATAGCAAATCTAGACTTGTATTTGTATCCCATTTAGGTTTGCAGTTTTTAGGATTTTTTATTTTATTTAAGTAAATTAAATTCAAGCTGCTGACAAGCTGAAAGAAATGTATAATAAACCTTTAATAATATGAACATCGCTCGTTTTGCCACCGATAGCCATCAAATAAAATTCTCCAACTGAAATTACAAATTAAACTTATGTATGAGCCAAGTCTTGTTACAAAAACAATTTTAAATTAAAATAATTCATAATTAACATTTCATTTTGAAAATTAAATTATTCATTATTAAATTATATTTATTGTTATTGTTTCAATTATTATTAATTCTCTAAAGGCCGGTATTCACGTATAATTAAATTGTGCAATATAATTGTGTGACGTCAATATTGCACAATAAAATTCAAAATCTTGAATAAAATTGGAGTATATTGTGCAATTTTCTGATGCCACACAATTTTATTGTGCAATTTAACTGTACGTGAATACCGCCTTAATAATTTTGAACAAATAAAAATTTTTTAGGCATTAGCACAAATAATTGAGAGTAAAACCCAAATTTCGCTCACTTCGTCACGACAAAATTTCAAAAAAGATGAATATTGTGATGTTTTGGTTCTCTTCGTCGCGAGTAATGCGCATGAGCACAATCAGTTTTGTTTATGTATTCATATACCAATTTTACCCAATAAACAATAATTGGCACAAGCCCGTGCCAATTTTTCTTCGTCGTAGCGAGTGGAGACCGGACATAAAGCCTTGTTCAGGCTATGTTAGTAATTTAGTCGAGTAGCGAGTATTTTAGTAACTAAATGTGTCTGAACAGCAAAATTTTAGCCGAGTAGATTATTAAATGATTTAGTCTAGTCGATCCATTTCGTACCACTCGACAGTGGTATTTAATCCTCTATGTATTACAATACTATTCACAATATTAATAACAATAAGTCTATGATCACTAATATACGAATCAATTACAGATAGTTTAACCGTATTAGATGTAACATCGGTGACGATGTGGTCAATAACACAATTGTTATCATTATCAATTTTATTTGGTAATAAGGAACCACAGCTGTTTAATACGTGTAAATATTTGTTAACTCTTCTATTTTCAGTGTTCAATACATTTATATTAAAGTCACCTATTACGTAAGAATTTCTAAAAATGCTGATAATATTTTCTAACACATTTAAAAAATCATCAAAATTTGTATTTATCTCCTTTCTATAAACAGCAATAATATTACAATTGAATTTATTTTAATTCTAGGATCAGAAGAGAATGATCGTTAATTGTGATACTTTTGACAACGTGACAAATTATCCCGTTTAAGTTTAATACGTAAATACCACAGCCCCTTCTCTATTATTATCTCTTGTAGCAAAATGTACTATATAATTTTCAATATCATAATCATTAATCTCGCTGTCATAAATAAACACTTCTGTTAAAACAATTATATGAACAACAAAATTATATCGTACTATAATGTTATTGAGATCATCAAATGAATTTCTTAAACTTCTAATATTACAGTAAAGTATATTTAAACCAGTAGTTCCAAAAAGGCCATTATCAAAATTATTTAGATAGTGACATACATTTAAACTATCTAGTAAATTATAATTAATAAAATTAAGATTAACAATTAGCAACATACTCAAAGAAAAAAAAAGAAAACATGCATTTACTTTACATTATTAAATTCTTTACCTTATTAATCAAACTCTCAACATCATCCATATTTTTTATGAGAAGTATTTTTGATAATGATTCACGAACACACACAAAATTACCTCCCAGCCAAACATACTTGATTGAGTGATGTCAAATTCGGATTAAAATAAATTTGCTCGCCTTTCTTCAAACCCGTTGTAATTCTATTCAAGTGCACAGGACCATGAGTCTTCTTCTTATTTATAAATTTGGTTCCGCCGGGTTAACTCTCTTATCCACTCTTACTACCTCCAATATGTCTTGTTCACCAACATCGTAATTTATTAGTCCACCAATTTTTACCACTGTATCCGTAAGGTTTTCATCTGGTAGTTTAGACAGCCCTGATATAATTAACTAGCTCACTAATTTCACTTGTTTCTCATTTTTAGTTCATTCCTCAAACTTATATTTCTCTTTTCGAGCAAATCCATAATTTTAAACATGTTCTTAATTTCACTACATAATATCACTCTGGATCGTGTCCATTTGATTATACAGAAAGTTTTTAGAATTTATAACTTCGCACAATGTTTTTATTTTTTAGTTTATTTATTCGAATCTATTTTTTATTGTAATGATGGGCAGATTTTCAAGGAGATATATAGAAATATATATAAGAGAGATTAATAAAGACTCACAATCTTAAAGTGAAAATGAATTGAAGGAATTTTTCGAAAGTGACTCTGAAATCAATAGTGATTATGAAAATTACTCGTCAAGCAATAATAAAGAGGAAGATCGTTTGATTGCAAGTAGAGGACGAAAGAGCGTGAAATTGTTGACGGAATCTGAAGACTCCTGGCCAGACCACCTCTTCATACTATTTTCAAAGATGTATCTATGCCAACTATAGGCATGCCAAACGAAATATTATGATGGGTAAAGTAAGCACAGCATATTATTTTCTGTTTAAATAGACAACAACAATTGCTCGCGACAAACGAATTAAATAATTTAAACGAAAATTTTGAATTATTTAATTCATTCCTAATTTTAGTTATAACACCTTACACCAGACGCCAAATTGTTCTGTCTACTTTAAGCGTATTTTGTTGCCGAAAATTTAATTCGAATTATTTTGGATTTATTTTATTCCCAAGATAATAGCAAATTCGATTTAATTTTCTAAAGACAACCTTTCGAAATAAAATATAAATTTAATATGTATTATGACATCTAATGGCGTCTATCGCAAAGTATGAACACTAAAAAATGGGATAGAATTTAAATAATTCCAAACAAAATTTGGGATTATTTAATCCCTCTCGGGGATTATTTAGTGCAATTGTTGTTTGTTGTTTTATTTCAATTCGAAAAAATAATTCGCGACTTGTTTTCATGAGAAAAATAATTCAAATTAAATTTTTCTCATGAAAATATAGCAAATATTATATTGGAACACATAATAAAATGTAAGGAATTGGAGTTTACCTTGAGATAAATTACTTTAGAGGCATTTATAGGCCTTTTATATGTACGCGGTGCTTATGAACAGAGAATTGTTAACGCATCGTTCGAAACTGGAATCGAAATTAATTTTCGTTCCGGTTCAAGTTTTTGTTATCCTTGCTAAACTTAAATGTAAATGCCACTGAGGATTATGAATTTCAACAAAAAATCAATAATTTGATTTCACAAATTTCACAAATAAATTCCCTCATTCCACCTCGAGAAACAACAAACACCGATATTTTGAAATATTGGAATCATAAATGGAAATGTTTTATTAACAAACAATTCTTGAAACGGTTTTGGAGCCGAACCGGAACCGAACCGATATTTAATGACCGAACCGGAACTGAACCAAACCGAAATTTAAAAATTAGGAACGTAACCGAAAAACGGAACGAAAAACATTTCGGTTCCAGTCTCTGATCTCTAGTATACTATTGAAAATCCTTCAGAATTTAATTTACTTCATTCAGAGAGCATCCGCACACGGTTCAAAAATTAATTTTCTGAAAATTTGTGCCGTTGGTTCAGATCCCAATATTATGTGAGCAACGTGAGAATTGGCCGATATAATTCTTTACTCAGTGGTTCAGTCTGGACGGGCATCGCTGTGGACCATTCGAAAATACAAAATAATAAAACACAAACAATACAAAATCAGAATTAATGTTAATTATCATTTGTTACCAAATCCCACCTTATTATCATATAACATTTCATTTAATATATCTCCAAAAACTCATATTAAAATCAATCGAGTAGTCAGATTTTGAAGCGCAAATAGTTTATTTGCGACCTGTTGGAGGATATATACCCCATATACGACTTTGAATTCCAAGAGAATTTATTTCTCAGAAATAATACCTTTAAAGGCGATTTCATTAAAGCAATTCACAAATAATGTATCGATCAACATGTCGTTGAAATTTCAATCATTATAGTGTCATAAAATGTCAATAAAACGTCACAGAAATGTCAATGTCATAGAAACGGAAATATCTTGCTATATATTTAAAAGCTCACTAGATATAATTATTTTTAAATGTTGAAAATATTATTTGCCATCAGCAAAGTATTTTAGATGAATTTAGAAATTTAAATTTCATAGGGCTACATTCTCGTACATCTAGCAAAACAACATGTTGCTATTAGCAAAAATGGCGGAATTGCTAGTGACAATTTTGGAAATAAGAAATTACATTCTCGATATGTCTAGCAAATCCGCCATATTATTTTTATTCAGCGCGATGCTGAATAAAATTTTGACATTAGGGTTTTGCACAACGACATATAACGAAACAAGAATGAATAGCTCTAAAAAAAGTAAACCTAATTACACTGAAGAGGAAATTAATATTACTTTAATTATACCGCCAAAAAAGGTGGAATAGCTTTGCTTCGTAAAGTTTCTCGTTTCATGTCTGCTGAAAGAAGTTCAATAATAAATTTGGCGGCATGTTTAGTAAACCTGTACCATTTAAAAAAATTTCATCTTCACATTCAAAGGGATTCTCCCTATCATGAAACACTTTTCGATTAATATTGAAGCGATACCTTTGACGTATTAGTAACCACTCCATTTTTAATTCGAAACAAATATTTTAAGTTTTGACAAATCAGTTTTACAACCGAATAATTTTTGAAACAAAGATGGTTTATGTCGCAAATAAAGATGGAACAATTTGAACAAAGATGAAACAAATATTGAAATGTCAATCAACCTAACCTAAAAATACTATAATATTTGATTTAACATCTCAAAAACTTGATAGCAAGAGTTTGTGCTATTTTGATTGCTATAGCTAGCAAAAATTTTTGAGAATGTGAAAACTCGATTTCAGCTAGCAAAGTTGCTAATTTGCTTGCAATGTGGTATCGAGAATGTAGCCCATATTAAGCTCAGTATGCAGCTCGAGCTAAGATAAATTTTAGCGCGGTCTCCACAAGCCTTTATTTAATTACAGATAAATCGTCAAGCTAAAAATTTGTGTAGAGATAAATTTTTTTGAGTTGGTTTGAATTTTATTCGTTTGTTTTTTAATGAAGTTTCTGTCCAAATAATCCTCTAAATATTCGACTTCGTAATGATAGTCGGCCATTTTGACTTCTGTCTTCTTTATAAAAAAAAAATAATTTTACTTCGTGGCTACTTCGATTATAAAATGAATTAAATTTCAAAACCATCAAAATTTATCTTCAAATTATTGTCCTTGTGAGCTAAATTGCGGCTAAAATGTTTGGAGAATTTATAGTGGCGCAATCTAGATTTGAATGAAACAACTGATATTTTTTCAAATTTTTCACGCAAAGGTGCATACCGCTCAGCGAAATTGTCAGCTAAAAAAAAATTATTTTATTTAGCTAGCTAAATTTTACGTCAAATTTGTATGGAAAATGTATCTTAGCTCGAGCTGCATACTGAGCTTTACACGGTAATCTATTCATTTTATCTCGAAAACATCTAGCGAACAATTGCTGGAATTTGCAAAGTATATTAACTGTAGAAAAATATTTCTTCGTGTTTACACTTTTCCGGATACTTATGTTGAATTCTTTTCAACCAAAATCGTCCAAAAATATTGATGCACATCGAAAACTGTGTTCTTTTCGCCAAAAAACATCAATGCTTTTTCAATGTGCATCAATTTTACGAAATGCCGATTTTTTCAAGAATTTCATCTCCAACTATTAACACCATCAAAATAGAAACGTCAATTTTTAGTTGTCAAAGTTGCCAATATATAGAGTTTTTTGTGTCTCGATTTTTAATCATTTTAATTAGTGTGTTTAATTGTAATTGTCGAATAAAGCACTCGACTAAGCACTACAAAAATCAATTCGAATTTTTTAAACGTCAAATGTCAATCAAGCAAAACCAAATGGTTTATATTACCAATACAAACGCAAAACAACATCAATTTTTGTTTCATGTACTTTTCATGGGTCCCATTTGAAATGCGTTATTTTAAAACGCGATATTTCAATACGCGATATGGTACAAAACACGATATGGTACAAAAGGAGATATTTCAAAACTCGATTTCCTAGTTCTGATCGTACATGTTCAATTTCATCATAATGACGAAGGAAAATTTGATTTAATGAAGGAAGATCAATAATTATTATTATTTTAAAATTGTAATTTCAAAATATCGTGTTTTGTACCATATCGCGTTTTGAAATATCGCAATTTGAAATATTACGTTTTGTACTTTATCTCGTTTCATCATATCGCGTTTTGAAATATCGCGTTTCGAGCGGATCCCACTTTTTACACCACAAAATTTGCATTGATTTGAAAAAACGAAAAGAATTCGACATTAATATTCAGCCCACAAAAATAATAAAAACAATAACCCCAATTATGATTGTCGATATCGTATTCACGTACGTTTGAAAATCGTCGTTTGTCGTCAAATTGACATTTTCTGTCGATTCTGTGATGCCAAATGAAAAACGACACGATAACAGAGATTCGTGTATCGTGTCGATTATTGATCGATTCGCTAATTAAAATAGCGGTGACTATACAACTCATTGGAAAATAAACCAATCAGATAGTTGAATTTTCCTTAGTTACGCTGTATAATATCGGTTATTTGCGTTGCTAAGTTGTGTTTCGCGAAACACAACTAGTGGTGTTTCGGCCGCAAACAAATAAATCATATCATCCATGAATATAAACAAACAATTAATATTTTTGATATTTGACATGGTTGATTCGTTGTATAGTCTTAGCATATACAACTCGAGCTTCGAAAATCATCTGAATATACAGTTGCGGACTCGATGTGTTACCTAAGAAACACAACTCCACCTGCGGTGTCGTTGTGTTTCCTAAGCAACACATCTCGTCCTATCAACTGTATATTCGATTATTTTCGAACCTCTTGTTGTATAACTAGTGAATATTCCAAAGCTTTAGTTTGATCGTCAATACAAAAAAATGTTCTCACCAATAGTAATAAAAGCTATTGTACGGCATATGTCACCAACTAATAGTATTCTTGGCTGAACACTACCGAAAAATGAGGTGATTAGAAACAACGAGGTGAATAGATACAAAACAAACAACGATAAATTTTTTACAATTGGTGATGGGTGTAAAAGTTTAAACAATGTTCGGACAAGTGCAAAAAACTTTGATTTATGTTTTTAATTTTTATAATTTTATGAATTTATTTACAAATAAAGTAATTATTTTGTATTGTGATTTTTTATGAACAATAAATGATCCTAATCACAATGACTGTTTTCATTAACCTTCTAACCACATACATATATATTTTCACCGCAATCGCAGATCAATAAAAATGATGAGGTTTTGATGTGTAAACCAACACGTATGATGTATTTCGTTGTAAAATAGAATAAGATAGCGTCTGATTTCTACATTGTTAGGCAGTGCTCGATTATCATGGAAACTTTTTTTATACAACGTAAAATACATACTTTTGACGTATTTAAGAATATTTGTTTCCGTGTAGACTAGGAACACGTGATTTCCAAAAATTTTGTTTTTCAGTTTAATATCTACTCAGTTTATTTATAATTAATCATATAATCAGGGTAGAACTCACAATAGCTTTATCGGTTATCTATCTTCCCAATAACTTAAATGGGCTTCCTACAAAACGTGCAAAAACCTGCTATGCACAAAAATGACAGATTTGATAATAATGACGACACATTTTTATCATTCAAGTACCAGAATCTCAAGTCAAATTCCATTGACCTATAACTGATATGATCAAGCAGGGATGTTCAATTCTCTTGCTTTCCGAGGCCTGGCTAGAGGTTGAGAAGTTTAGTATACATAAGTAGGCAACGGCTTATCAAATATAATTTGCCAAAGGATTTTTCGAAAAATGTGTACACGTTCAATTATGGGGAGTGTATGCAGTTTCAAACTAATGGACGGTAGCGTATTTGGAAATGTTAATTTTTAATTTGTGCTCTATATGCACAAAATAAAGTTTCGATTAATTTTAATTTAAGACTTTGTGTTTTATTCACTTTATTTTAAATGCCAAGAGTATTTTCTTGCGGCTGCAAGTTTTTCTAATTTATAATTGTGGCATATAAATAATAATTATGAACCGCAGAATTTTATAAATTGGCCTTTTCAGCTACTTTATTTTTTAATTTTTAGAACGCTGTTTTAAACTCTTTTGTATTTTAATACAAAGAAACCATTTAAATAATTTGTGTGCTTCTTGTTTATTAAACCACATTATGACGGAAATTAAATAAAACATGCAAACTATTAAGTATAAATATTAACAAACTATTTATATAATATTGTAATTTTTAGCGCATTTATATTTGGTTTATAGCATTAATGACTGAATAATGCAAATTATCAAATTTATGTTCCTCATACCATCTACAATAATATGTATGTACTGACAGGCATTGGGTTTGTGTCTTTGAAGTTGAATGTTGTTGGTAACTTTTCGATTTCCTTTATTTAAGAAACGTGCGCACGTGTCCAAATATTATGCGTTATGAATATCGTTTTTGATATTTTTTGTTTAAATTTATTTGTTATGTGAAAAGAAACGAAATGTTCATAGAGTCATGTCCGCATCTTCAAAATTTTATTGATTGTAAACCATGCAGCACCTAAACCTCCGATCGAATTATTAAATCGATTTTTATTTCAACAAAATTGTTCTTTTTTCAATGACAATATTGTTGGCCGACAAACTACATATAAAAATGCATTTTTTTTAATGGAAATTTTGTAATAATTTTAACAAAATTTTTTAGGCTTTAATGAATCAATACGAACCGTATTATATTTTAATGATTTTGTCAAAAATTGAAAATGTCGATTTAAAAAATCGATCGCAGTCAAATCAACTTATTTATATTTAAATTTAAATTTATTAAATTTTTTATAAGTTCCAATCGACCTAGCTGTAAATATTGTACAAATAAACATAAAAAAGAATACATTTACTTTGTTTCTAAGCAGAGTTCAACCTAGGTTGAACCTAGATTAGCGTTCATGGAAACGGGCTTGAGATGAATTTTCGTTGAGTTAATTTGAACTCAACGAAAACACCTGAGTTGAGTAGAGTTAAAATTCAAAATGGCGCGGCGAATAAATATTACAGATTTTTATTATAAACACCATAAAAACATATTACAATACTTAAATATAACAAAAAATTATTGACAAAAAAATAAGTATGCAATAAAAAAGTCCTAAATGTATATTCAATCTTTTGAATTATTCTGGTGTACATATTCCAGATTGATAAATATTTAAGAAGAGGATATAAATGTATATAATATAACGGGCTATTAAACATAAACAAAAATTTTCAACTCAACCTAACTCAATTTCATAGAAAAGATCGACGCCATTTTAAAATTTAACGAAAACCTAATTTCAATCCAACCTAACTCAATCTCGTCCATGGAAACATGGTAATTATTAGGATCAATTACTACGTTTCCAAGATGAATTTAACCGGGATAAACGTGGATTATCTCATCATGGAAACATGTCGAATTTAGGATTTTCGTTAAGTTTATTAATCCAACTTAACTCAACGAAACTAGTAGGGTAAGAAAGGATTCTATCTGTTAAAACGAAAAAAACAATTATACCAATTATACAAAATGGTGTTGGGAGTATTCTCCCTCTCCGTAATTCTTCATAAATCATAAAAATCATAATAAATATTAAATTTAAAAATTTCCACCAAACAAATAAAATTTTCAGAAGTGAGTTTTAATTGTTGTGAAAAGTCAAATTACATTAGAAATTATAATTTCATGGATTAGCGCCGCCACCGCCAGGTTATTAACTCAACGAAACTCTTAATTCGAGTTAACTCTGTCATTATTTTAGGCAAATTATTTTGTATTTCTTTGAATTATCTCTCAAAATTTATTTCCGAATTTTGCTTGGATAATTTTTAACCAACATAAGCAAAATTAAAACTTATCCTGAATTTGTGCAGGATCTATTTCCGAAAACGACTATTAAAATATTTTGTGTTAATTATTTTTCTTATCTCTTAAGTGTCCAGCGATACTTAAACATTTTTATATTTTTTTGGAACATAACCCTCAAATAAAAAGATGCCGATTTCTCTGGATGACATGAGAAAATGAATCGTTGACTTTAATAATGACTTGAATTCAAACACGAGATTAGTAAGGCTTTTGACATAATAAAAAATAAAATCGAAAGTCTGACAAACGACGTAATTACTGACCGTGATTTGTATTTTTTTGAATCGATATAGAGGAGGTTCGAGAAGAGATTGAGATTTCTTCTCGTGATTTTAAGGCTCTGGATACGGGGTACGGGGTACAGCAATGTTTAATCGTGAATGTGCTTATAGAATGTCGATTCTGAACAATTCTCTGGCTTCATCAGAGCAGTACAAAAATTTCGTAATATTATGCTACCAGAGTTATTCGAAACTCTAAGTTTGAAGTATTGAGAAAACGGATGCTTACCTCCGCGATTATTTTGGAGTAATATAGGAATGCATTTTCTTTCACAGCTTTTTTCTGAAGAGGTCTAAACCATAACTCAACCTCAGCCCAACCTTCAACTCAACTTCAACTTAACCCTCAACCCAACCCCAAGCACATTGTTTAACTTATAGGTTATACGGGTCGGCGTCATACCCAAAAACCTATCTGTTATGCTTATCAGCTTCAGCTCCGATTTTATTTATACACAAAACAATATGCCAATTTTATTTACTTTATAATTCAATTTATTTTGTAATTGTATTTACAGTTTTATATTTTAAATTTAAGTTTCATTATAAAAATTCGACATAAAAAAGAACGTGTCTGTTCACTCAGACTATTGACGTTAAGCTACTAATTTTTTATCATTTCTTTTTTAACCCAACAAACATGTACACTCTATCAATTTGTACGAAATGTATTTATTCTCTGATCAATGCCATCTATCACCGACCACTTCAATCACTCACCTCGCACTCACCACACACTCCCCCTCCAGCGAAATTCTAACGGAATTGAACGAAACTCAATCCTGCAATCGTTGCGGCAGCCTGGTGGCGCGCCCTGCTCTCGTCATTACCAGACGAGGTTCCACTTGTGATTTCTCGAAGGAAAAAGTTACTCGCTTACTTTGCTTGGGCTTGACGGTAGAGACGTCGCAATACAACTTTGTGTTTGAATTAAATGACACGGGAATTTCTTTGAATTCTAGCGTAGTATGTTGATCTTGCAACAACGCGTTTAGTTCCGTGTCGCCAACTTGCAACTTAGCAATTTTTGAATAATCGACAGACTCTGGAATATCTATTTGATCTAGCCGGGAAAGCGCATCTGCTACCACATTGCCTACACCGGGGACGTGCTGTAAATCCGTAGTAAATTGCCCTATATAGTCCAGCTGACGACGCTGTCTCGGCGATGCTTTATCTGCATTTTGTATGAATGCATATATCAGTGGCCTGTGATCAGTGTATAAGGTAAAGCTACGACCTTCCAACAAATACCGGAAGTGCTTAATCCCCAAATAGGCGGCCAACAGCTCCCGATCATAAGCGCTGTATTTACGCTGGGTTTCAGTTAGTCTCACCGAGTAGAAACCAAGCGGCTGCCATTGGTCTTCTATACACTGCTGAACTACCGCACCCACTGCGGTGTCAGATGCATCAACCATTATAGATAAACGCGCCGATGTCACTGGATGAACCAATACTGCTGCTTCGCACAGCTTTGACTTGCAATCCTCAAAAGCTTTAATGGACTTGTCAGTCCACGCAACAGGGACCTTACTATTTTTGCGATACCCTTTTAAAAAATCATTCAACACAGCTTGGTCTCGTGCTGCACCCGGTACAAAACGACGGTAAAAATTAACCATTCCCAGGAATCTTTTCAGTTGTTGTACCGTAGATGGGCGTTCGAATTCTGCAATAACCTGGACTCTGTTTGATGACGGCAAAATACCACCGGCGCTCACCAAGTGTCCTAAAAAATTTACTTCTGTCTCCGCGAAAACACATTTGCCTACATTAATTATCAGACCATATTCCTGCAACCTTTGAAGTACTATATTAAGATGGCTCATATGCTCTGTCCATGACTTTGATGCAATTAATATGTCATCCAAATAAACAAAGACAAATGGTAGACCAAACATAACTGTATGCATCAATCGCTGAAACGATTGTGCTGCGTTCCGTAAACCGAATGTCATCCTACAAAACTCAAAGAGTCCGAATGGCGTTGTGATGGCTGTCTTTGGTATATCGTCTGGTTCGATGGGTATCTGATGATACGCCCTCACCATATCTAATGTCGTAAATACTGTGCAATCGGCCAACTGATAAGAAAAGTCCTGAAGATGGGGGACAGGGTATCTATCCGGGACCGTGACATTATTTAATGCTCTATAGTCGCCGCAAGGTCTCCACTCACCGTTCTTTTTCGGCACCAAATGGAGCGGACTAGCCCACGAGCTTTTACTTGGCCTACAAATGCCCTGCGCCATCATATTTTCGAAATGCTTTTTAGCGATGTCCAATTTATCCGGCGCCAATCTACGTGTTCTACATGATATCGGTGGTCCACGGGTCTCAAGACAGTGCGTCACATTATGCTTCACCGCGGATGAATTCAATGATTCATGTGTAACAGATTTAAATTTGGACAACAACTCAATAACCTCCGCGTGAACTACCGTTTTGTCTACAACCGAAAGAGCTGGTATTTGAATCACCGTTATGGAACCAACAGTAAATAAACTTGTTAAAGGATCGATTATTCTACGTCTTTTAATGTCAACTACTAAGCCCGTGCTTTGCAAAAAATCGGCACCAATAATAGGCATAGATACATCTGCCACAATAAAATTCCAATGGAAATTTCTACGCAGACCTATATCAAGCTGAAGAGGCTGTGTTCCAAATGCTTTAATTTGCGTCCCATTGGCCGCATATAAATTAAACTGTGATATTTTGCTTGAGTTTCTAGACAAATTTGGTGGTATAACGGACACATCTGCTCCCGTATCTATTAAAAATTTACGTTTTGTGTTATATTCCTGGATTAATAGGCGACTTGAAACAGCACCATCAAGACACGTCGCCGAATGCTGATGTGCTATTATTTTTTTGCTTTTATCTGGATATCAGAATTAGGCATAAACGTGGCGTTGTGTTTACATCCCGACACGCACTTAAGTGCGCGTTCACCAAATCGGCGATGGTAAAAACACTCATCACTACCACGACTGGTTTCTCGCGATTGGGAACGATTTCGAGGATGATTATTATATGACCTACCGGGACTACGCGACCTACCATTTGCCGCCATTACTGCTGAAACTTCACCCAATACGGTGACAACTTGTGCTAATATTGCGTTTAGACTTGGGGAATTTGACTGATTAGTCTCTGGTGGAATGCTAGTCGGAGAAGCTACTGAATGAATCTGGGCTTGTGACAGGGTTTCGATCAGATTATCTGCTCGTTCAGCCAACACTGACAACGGCAGATCATTCTCAAATGGCGTTAATACTAACTGAATCTGCTGAGGTAATCTTTGCAACCATAACTGGCGTATCGAATCATCACCGAATCTAGTGCCTGCATCGCGCCTAAACAACTCTAAAAGTTGGGACGGTTTCCTATCCCCCAAGGTCAGCCCATGCAACAAATTATTTAATTTAGTCTTTTCAGACTCACCCAGTCCTTTGATCACCTCACGTTTAAATACTGAGTACGGCTGATCACCTTTCTCGCGTATAATTAAACTCGCAAATTGATTGTGCAGCCTGGCATCGAGTGCACTAATTGCATGCGAATACTTGGTGCCTTCTTTGGTAATACCAGCCACTTGAAATTGCTGCTCCAATATTTCAAACCACACCTCCGGGATTTGATTAAACAATGGCTGCGGTGCTTTGAAAGAAACGTGCGATATTTCGGAACCCGACCCTTGAATATGCAATTTTGGTATACTTTGCGACATTTGCGGTTCTTTTTTTGCTGCATCCGTATGTGCCCCTGTACTAGTACCGACTGAGGATAAAGGGAATTTCTGTTTATCGGTCTGCTGCGCAACCAACATACTACGCGCTCTTGATTCTATTAACGCGCTCAACTGTTCGGGTGTCAACGTGATAGTACTTCCTACTGGCTCGCCCACCGACTGCGCAACCGAACCCGCTGGAGTAGTTTCATTCTCCGTTTCTAATTCGTCGTCCGAATCTACGCCATTCGCCACGCGGCGAAAGAAATAACACGCGCCCAAAAATAACGCCGCGATTACAAACAAAAAACTCGCAATGGTCATTATACCGGCTACTTATATGGCACTGAACAAACAAAAATACAAATGGTACTTACAGTTACAAATTACAATAATTGCTTATATGGTTATATAAACGATACTGGATGCCTGCTTCCTGGATGTTGCACGTTGAAATTTCCCAAATGATCTCATCAATGAATGTTTTACTGAATATATTATATTCCCAATATATTCTATTTGTCCCAATATAAATGATAATATAGATGATAGTTACTCCAGATGGTAATAAATTTGGCTGGATACAGTTGATCTTTTTTTTATAGGTTAAATGTCCAGTGTTACCACGTGCACAAAATTTGGACGATATTTAATATTTTATATATATTTCATTCGGATACTTTTTTTTTTTTAAAAAACAAATGCTGATAAACTATTGCTGATAAACTATTGTACGCCTAAGTAGTAATATTCTGCTATACTTGAATAATAGTATTTTCAATTTTAATACGCAATCACGTCGGTTGGTTACCAATTATAGGTTATACGGGTCGGCGTCATACCCAAAAACCTATCTGTTATGCTTATCAGCTTCAGCTCCGATTTTATTTATACACAAAACAATATGCCAATTTTATTTACTTTATAATTCAATTTATTTTGTAATTGTATTTACAGTTTTATATTTTAAATTTAAGTTTCATTATAAAAATTCGACATAAAAAAGAACGTGTCTGTTCACTCAGACTATTGACGTTAAGCTACTAATTTTTTATCATTTCTTTTTTAACCCAACAAACATGTACACTCTATCAATTTGTACGAAATGTATTTATTCTCTGATCAATGCCATCTATCACCGACCACTTCAATCACTCACCTCGCACTCACCACAAACTCAAATCTTAAATCAAGACGGGCCAAAAACTATATGCGAACATGAATTCAACTTAATTTAATCTCTACGTCAACCCCCGACTAAATCTCAAATAAATCCCCAACTAAACTCCATAGCTCAGCCCCAACTAAACACCCAACTCGACAAAAACCACCAAACAAATCCCAAACAACTTAACCCCAGACTTAATGATTAACCCAATACTCAAATCCGTACCACTCGAAATCTAAATTTGCACAAGAATCCAACTCAAAACAACTGAAGCTAACTACTAACTCGACCCTCAACTCAACCCCAAATAAATTCCCAATTTAACCGTTAACCCCGTTAACCGTTTTAACTTTTTATTTTTAACTTTTAATTTTTAATTTTTAATTTTTAACTTTAAACTTTAAACTTTAAACTTTAAACTTTAAACTTTAAACTTTAAACTTTAAACTTTAAACTTTAAACTTTAAACTTTAAACTTTAAACTTTAAACTTTAAACTTTAAACTTTAAACTTTAAACTTTAAACTTTAAACTTTAAACTTTAAACTTTAAACTTTAAACTTTAAACTTTAAACTTTAAACTTTAAACTTTAAACTTTAAACTTTAAACTTTAAACTTTAAACTTTAAACTTTAAACTTTTAACTTTTAACTTTTAACTTTTAACTTTAAACTTTAAACTTTAAACTTTTAACTTTTAACTTTTAACTTTTAACTTTTAACTTTAAACTTTAAACTTTAAACTTTAAACTTTAAACTTTAAACTTTAAACTTTAAACTTTAAACTTTAAACTTTAAACTTTAAACTTTAAACTTTAAACTTTAAACTTTAAACTTTAAACTTTAAACTTTAAACTTTAAACTTTAAACTTTAAACTTTAAACTTTAAACTTTAAACTTTAAACTTTAAACTTTAAACTTTAAACTTTAAACTTTAAACTTTAAACTTTAAACTTTAAACTTTAAACTTTAAACTTTAAACTTTAAACTTTAAACTTTAAACTTTAAACTTTAAACTTTAAACTTTAAACTTTAAACTTTAAACTTTAAACTTTAAACTTTAAACTTTAAACTTTTAACTTTTAACTTTTAACTTTTAACTTTAAACTTTAAACTTTAAACTTTAAACTTTTAACTTTTAACTTTTAACTTTTAACTTTTAACTTTAAACTTTAAACTTTAAACTTTAAACTTTAAACTTTAAACTTTAAACTTTAAACTTTTAACTTTTAACTTTTAACTTTTAACTTTTAACTTTTAACTTTTAACTTTTAACTTTTAACTTTTAACTTTTAACTTTTAACTTTTAACTTTTAACTTTTAACTTTTAACTTTTAACTTTTAACTTTTAACTTTTAACTTTTAACTTTTAACTTTTAACTTTTAACTTTTAACTTTTAACTTTTAACTTTTAACTTTTAACTTTTAACTTTTAACTTTTAACTTTTAACTTTTAACTTTTAACTTTTAACTTTTAACTTTTAACTTTTAACTTTTAACTTTTAACTTTTAACTTTTAACTTTTAACTTTTAACTTTTAACTTTTAACTTTTAACTTTTAACTTTTAACTTTTAACTTTTAACTTTTAACTTTTAACTTTTAACTTTTAACTTTTAACTTTTAACTTTTAACTTTTAACTTTTAACTTTTAACTTTTAACTTTTAACTTTTAACTTTTAACTTTTAACTTTTAACTTTTAACTTTTAACTTTTAACTTTTAACTTTTAACTTTTAACTTTTAACTTTTAACTTTTAACTTTTAACTTTTAACTTTTAACTTTTAACTTTTAACTTTTAACTTTTAACTTTTAACTTTTAACTTTTAACTTTTAACTTTTAACTTTTAACTTTTAACTTTTAACTTTTAACTTTTAACTTTTAACTTTTAACTTTTAACTTTTAACTTTTAACTTTTAACTTTTAACTTTTAACTTTTAACTTTTAACTTTTAACTTTTAACTTTTAACTTTTAACTTTTAACTTTTAACTTTTAACTTTTAACTTTTAACTTTTAACTTTTAACTTTTAACTTTTAACTTTTAACTTTTAACTTTTAACTTTTAACTTTTAACTTTTAACTTTTAACTTTTAACTTTTAACTTTTAACTTTTAACTTTTAACTTTTAACTTTTAACTTTTAACTTTTAACTTTTAACTTTTAACTTTTAACTTTTAACTTTTAACTTTTAACTTTTAACTTTTAACTTTTAACTTTTAACTTTTAACTTTTAACTTTTAACTTTTAACTTTTAACTTTTAACTTTTAACTTTTAACTTTTAACTTTTAACTTTTAACTTTTAACTTTTAACTTTTAACTTTTAACTTTTAACTTTTAACTTTTAACTTTTAACTTTTAACTTTAAACTTTTTATTTTTTAGTTTTTACTTTTTCTTTTAACTGGGGTGGTTTTGGTTCAATACATATGGCAGATACCGGACTTGACCATAGAAATAAATTGGCCCATAAAATTCCAAAATGGGCAACCCTTTCACAGGATAGAGGATACTATGGGTAAAGACAGAAGGGCGGTCATCTTTTTTTCTTTTTCGCTTTCAGGGACTTTCGAGGAAAGGTCGTTTTAAACGTCGAGGAAAGTGGTTTATACCAACCAAATTTTTGACAGGATTTCAATACTTTGGTCTTTTTAGACCAATGCATGGACTCAGCCGTTTTTATTTAATAATATCTCGCCGAAACTTGTCAGTGTGTAAGTTTAGATCGTAAATTTACCCGTAGTCTTGGCTTATTTATCAACAAAACGTTACAAACCGTAGTCTTATGCCCTATCACAAATACAGAGTAATCATTTTTTTTAACTTTTAGATCTACAATCGAAAGCCTGATTATTTATTTAACAAATTGATGTTTGCTCGTTAAAAAATATACAAAATTAGATTATGTAATTGACAAAAAAAAATTTAATCAACAATACTGGTACGATATTTACAGGTTGATCGCAAATCGCAAATTAAATCGCGTCCGGATGTTGAACAATTCCTAATTAGCCACAACATGCTAATAGGCATTGGTAACCGAAATTAGGTTCTGAAATAACTCATCTAGCTATTAACAAACTAGATTGGATACCGAATTCCACTTATTGGACATAACATAAATACGACGTTAGCTTAATGATCTTCAATTTTAAGACTACCGATTAATAAATTCCTGTGAAATAAGTCCTCCAATTCAAAATCAAGTTGCATGTGCATACATAACATTAGCTTGTCACAATTACGAAAATATTTGTGCAACTTAAATTTTGTTCAAATAAATTATATTTCTCACGCAAATTAAATCAAACTCTTATAGTCATACGATCTTATGGCGATGTACATAATTGCTGTATGCGCTCTTTCTATACACTATTATTGTAAGCCGATGCAAAAAATAATGTTTACAAGATATTAAATTATATAATAAATATTTGGGTGTATATAATGTTACAATCATCGATATATAATTATTATAAAGGGTGCCTCTGAATGTGGAATTTGTTGGCTACGGAAAACACTGTCAAAATCGATCAATCATTAATGATTCATTTTTGACTTTACCACAAAATTAACTTGCCAATTAATCTTGTTAAAATTAATACGAACCAACTTCCAAATCATTATAAATAATTTTAAGTTGCTAAACCACTTAATAATATTTACCAGTAGAATATATAAGTACATATACATAAAGTATTGACTATAAAGATAAAAAAAGGAAAAACCTGTGGCAATCTCGTGTTATATAAGAATAAATAAAAAATTCAAAGTCAATAGGTTATGTATTGTGCAAAATTAAATAATAACAAATAAGAAATACTTAAATCAAAATTGCTTTTAATAAAAAAAAAAAAAAATAAAAAAAATACAAAATTAAATTAAGAATAAGAAGTAAGAAAAGAAAACTATATGGAAGTTTGGTAGAGCGGCAAATTATCGTTTGTTTAATATCAGTCTCACAAGAAACGTTAAATAATTAACAAGGTAAGCTTAACACACAATTTTTATTTATTTATTTCTAATTATTATTAATAAAAGCGAAAATAAATTATATTTATTGTGAATCTGCTGATATAATATATTAGTGAAACTTGCATTTATTGCATAATTGTTTTGTAAACTAAAAAAACTTTCTAATTTGCTTATACATGCATTAACAATAGTTCTATATAGTGATTGAATGTTTTAGTAAACTATTAGTGATACTCGATTTGAATCAATATTTTTGTAAACACTTCATAATCGATTAGAATATACCTTCAAAGTGACTTTGTGCTTTATTTATTATTTAAAGTTGAAATTTGGTTAGCGTCTTAAATTTATTAAATTTTTTAAAAATTGAAAGTGCTTAAGTTGTATGTATTTGTTTTTAAAATAGTTTTGAATGGTTGGCCCAAATAATAACTTGTTGTTTAAAGTTTTATTTTATGTTGTACATAATATATAAAAACAAAAATGTTTTACAGTTTCGTAACTTTTTTATACATATATAACTGTTTAAGTGTTTATTGATTGTATCGATCTAATATTTAGTACTTTAAGTGACTGTAATTATATCGTAAATCTAAGAGCGTTGAAGTACACTTTAAAATCAAAATCAATCAGTTTGAATAGATTTACTCTTTGTGCAATTTAGACAGATTTAATTTTTCCGCGAAATAGACCTTCAATTATAGTCAACATTTATAAATGTATATTGTACACGGCACATTTTTCATTGAAATTTACACAATTGTAAAACAAATTGCAAGTAATGGTGAATATGTTTAAATGAATTCTTAGCAAACTCAGAATACAGCGATATATTAACATGTTAAGGTAGTTTAGCGATATTTCTAATTAGCATGATTTTGTGCTTCGATTAGATTAAATATGGGTCAAATGAAAATGAAAACGACAATATAAAGTTCTAAATGCTGCGTCCATTAGACTGAATTTTGTGTAAGTTTCAGGCTATATTGGTGTATTTTTTTCTAATTCGAATATGCAACCTCACATTCAACCTATAAAATTATTTCCAATTTTATTTTTCACTAGAATTATTCATCCCAGAAGTTTAGATTCCTCTGCAATGAAATCCATGGTGATCCGCATTAATCTGATTTTAATCCGGAAATTGGAAATCCGGGACCTACATAATGTAAGTTCAAGTTAACAAGTCCTCGATTGTTTTTCACAATATTACTTTTTAATAATGTGAAAAACATTTCAATCATTCAACAAACAAAGACTATTGCTGTGGAAAGATAAATTGGGCTTGATGTTTTGTAAAATCTCAAAAATTATACAAATAGATTCTTGTTTGTTCAAAATATTAGCACTCAAAAGCTCAAATATTGGAGTTGTAAAAGTAATTAAGATGAATTTTCGAAGTGTATTTGTAAATTAGTAAATCATCGGTTAATGACTAAGTTTTGCTTGACCATAACTAATTATTTAGATCACAAAAACATTTAACTGTTTTTTACACACAATTTTTCAATTATAATTGAGTTTTCAACAAACGGAAAATCCCGTTCCTCGAGTAGAAGACTTATGCCCGTATTCACGAAACTCTAAAACAAAACAAAAAAAGTTGAATTCCAATTAACTTTTGTGAATACAGGCGTAATCTAACATTTGCCATTATTTCGAACGAAACTGGATTGTAATGCTTCCCTAATAATTTACAATTTTCTCTAATCCTAATCCCTTGAGAACTCAGTTAAGCTAAAGGTTTTCAATTATAAATCAAAGGAATAATTTATTCTATAAATTTCTAATAACTGTTATTTTAACAAATATATTTCGAATTTCATAACGGTAAAAAATAATGATTATTGGTACATCATATGGGCCCCATTGATGCTATTTGGTTGTATCTTTCGTTTTCTACCTATCGAAAACTGCTACTACCCCTCCAAAGTTACCAAAAATTTATTGTCGACAGTTTTCAAGTATGCGGTTTCGTAAGTTTTTCGGTTTCTTTTTATGTGCAGTTGGCTAAATACTAAAACTAATACACTATATACAATAAAAATTTGTTAAGATTTTACTAAATCTAAAATTATGAATATAAATTCAAATTGAACGGTTTACATTCAATATTTATTAATTCACCTTCGGTATTTTCCCCGGAAATAAAACTAAGAGTTTATTCTTGGTTTATATAATTTGTTGATTGAAAATGTTCTTTTTTGGTGCTTACATATTTTCAGACAAAACACTGAAGGTGGTTTAGTAAATTATGTAAAAATATCACCAAATACTAAAACTATTGTCTCTGATTTTATATTCAATTGTTCGATTGAGTGTTTCAACAAAATATTAGGTGACTCAAAACCAACACAAATGTCTAGACAGTAAAACAATTCCAAACACGTTAGTTGGTAAACTAATTAATAGGTATGCTTGACGGTTGTTTCAAAATCGTATACTTGTCTTTGCTTATTGTTTATTGGTATAACAAAACGAAATTTTTGCACGGTAAATGACGTAATTTTTAAAGTAAGAGGATGCTAGATTAATGCGAGATAAATAGATGCGCTTGCAACTGTTTACAATTTAACATTGTGTAAATATTTTGAAAGAAATCCCATAAACATGAACAAAATCAATTAATATAATAGGCACATTCTTAAACAGGTCCTGAGTAACTTCAGAGTAACAAACATAAAAGTTTCTCATCTATTTACGAATGAAGCGGGAGTCTTTTACCGTTTTAATTTTTGTTTTTAATCTAGGGGCCTGTTTGATAATTCGCACGGTGCAGTGCAGTGCCTACTGTTTTCCTTGTCTGCTTTGATTTATTTTCTTTTGGTGAAATAAAGAAAAAAACGTACACTGCACCGCACCGTTCGAATTATCAAACAGACCCTAGATGTCCACACAATACAATATTTTTTAACTAAATCTGAGTGGCGAATTGTTGCAAAGCAACCTTGATTATACCAGAGCCTACTGTATAAATAAGAGCCTCCACTATCGACTGTATTTTTTACTAAGCTTAAAATAAGGACATACAATTTTTCTTTAATGCAACTATATGGAGAAACGCTTATTTTGATTTACAGTTTTAGTTTATTAGAAATGTGAGCTTTTGTTTTGTTTTTATACGAAAATGTTCATGAAACATGTAAATTTATTTGATTCAAAAATCGAGTCATGAAAATGTTAATTTCTTAGTGAAAATCGTCATGAAAAATAAGTTATTTTTGAAATTTACAATATTGTTGTTTTTGTAATGTACGTCATAAACATAATTCGAAATTTATAAACAATCACCTCTTTCGTCTCCATTCAAATTTGAATTCGAATTTGTTTCTATAGTTATTTTGAATTTGCAAAGCATGCTAGATTGTTTTGATGTTTTGTTTTGTCCAACTCATTGTATTGATTTAATTTATTCTGTTTGGCTCTTTCTGATTTTTTTTTTTAATTTTGATTGTTGAGCGGAGACGTGTTCTCTTTTTTCTTACCATTGGTTTTAGATGTGGAACCTGATGACGGCATTAAATTGAATTTTCTCTTTTTAATACATATTGTTATTGTTGTAGAATGTTTTTGAATTTAATTTCCCTTATTTTCTGTAGCTAATTGCTGGAAAATAAGGAAATTTTAGAATGTGTGTTTTAAATGAGTTCGACATTGAGTTATTTGTTAGTGATTTCAGAAAAAATTATTTAACGCAGTTTAAGTTTTAATTAATGTTTTCAATCGAAATCGCGTTTTTTCATACAAACACTACGAAAATAAATTAATTTTTAGTGTTTCTATATCCCTTATTTTAAGTTCATTTTTCACATGCCGGCTTTATTTACATCAAGATGATTCTGATTATACAAAGCTATAATGTAAAAAAGGAAGCTTTTATAAGGGAATTAGAAACGAGGAATAAATCAAACTTTTCATAGTAAAACATACAAAACATAATATGCGAAATCACTTTTTTTCCTAAGACAAATTTTTAAATGAAAACGTTACAAATTTTTAATTATGATTTCTGAAATATTTTCATAAATGTTTGAATTTCAAAATACATAATAATAATGTCTTTTAAGTAAGTCGTTTTAATTTTCATATAATAATTACTTCGGTCTAAAAAGACCAAAGTATTGAAATCCTGTCAAAAATGACGAAAAATTTGGTTGGTCCAAAACCACTTTTCTCGACGTTTTGAAAGTCCCTGAGTCTGAAAATGCACAAAAAAAAAAAATGTCCGTCCGTCTGTCTGGATGTCTGGATGTCTGGACCCATGGTATTTCGAGAACGCTTTGTCCGATTTGGATTTTTTTTCGCCAATCTGTTTCTATGGTCAAGGCGGAGATTTGAAAAGCTTCTGGAGACTGTACGTCAAGGGGGTGGGGTACCTGCCATACGAATTGACCCAAAATACCTGGTTTTATACATTTTTAGAATTTTTTGTGTATGCTGGTTTGATTATTATTGAATTGGGCATTGAATTGGGAATTGATTTTAAGGTTAAATTAGGGGTCAATTTGCGCGTTGAGTTGAAGTTGAGTTGGAGTTGAGTTGGGGTTGGATTTGGATGTAGTGAATAGTTAACAAATTTTTTATATGATGAAACTTGCCTATTTCTCAACCGATTACGATGAAATTCGACATTTGTATTGGAAATGGGAATCTAAAATGAGTTTTGTATCAGGTTCTGGAATATGGCTAAATATGATGGAACTTGCCCATTTCTCAACCGATTATGATGAAATTCGACATGTGTATTCGAATTGGGAATCTGAAATGAGTTCTGGATGAAGTTCTAGAATATGGCCAAGTATGATGAAACTTGGCTATTTCTTAACCGATTATGATGAAATTTGATATGTGTGTTGGAAATGGGATTATAAAATGATCTTTGGATAAAGCTTTGGAATGTGGCTTTGTAGGATGGAACTTAGTTATTCCTTACCCATTTGTTATGAAATTTGACATGTGCGTTGTAAATTGGATTCTAAAATGAGTTTTTGGATAAATTTCTGAAATATGGTCAGTTAAACGGTTAGAAGTATCAGTATAATTTGTTATACCATTTTCGGTATAAGGTTCTAGAATACGATTTTTCGTTTTAAATTGGATGCCTGTACTCATGTTACTGAAGCTTTTGACCTGTTTGGCTGTTGTTGTATAAGTAAATATATGTTGGTTAAAATAGAAATCAATAATGTCAAAACTGTCACACCAACTTTATGACGTTATTGAAGATACCAAAGACCGAAGTTCTGATCACAAAGCTAGCTACAAATTATGTGTTTATTAATTCAATATAGATTACGTAGATGGCAGTAAAAATTTTGTAAAACCGTGCCAAAAATTGCCACCTGGGGAAATTTCAAGTTCAAAAATTGTAGGAAAAGCAAAACAAATTCACAAAATATTAAGAACGTGTTATAATTTTGTAATTAATGCTGTGTGCCTAACATCGGTTTTGTGTGACTAAATTGTTGACTAGTTCGTACCAGTCGTTCATAGATGGCATAAGGATCAATAAGACAAGCTGTGCCTGATTTTTCATTATTCTAAATTCCGGCTTTTGAAACGTCAACCGAATGTTATTACTATTTGCTGGAAATAACTAGGAATACTGCTTGAATTTTCGTTCCTTTTCATTTTGGCTCGCGCGCAAGTTGATTTACCATGATTTTTTGGAAATTTTCAATATTTCATACACAAAATTATCTACAAAATATTAAATTACTTTATTTTCGCTATAAGAAAATCTAAACACTTGCAAAGTCGTTCATGAGTTCAACAAAACCGAAACTAAAGATGGTCTCACTGTTCGATCCAAAAGTTTCTCCAATCCATGTTGCCTAAACTTTTATTAAATATTTCTTGAATAATTTGATTAATTTTGATAATTTTTGAAAAATCTCGGATTAAACAAAACCTTCTCCTATTTAAGTGAAACTATTTCTAAAATGAATGAAAATTATTTCGAATTGAATAAACCTTTTTACGGAAAGGATGAAACTAATTTCGAGTGGAATGAAACTTTAACTTTTTCTAAATTAGATGAAATCAAATTAAATAGATTTAAAAGCAAAAATTGTATCACTAAAATTTAACAGTAGTTAAACAAAAAAACGTACGGAGTGTCATCTTCGTGTCTAAGATGAAATTGGCCCAATCTGATGCTGTGACTGTTTCAATTCTAAATTTGATTACGCCTTCTAAATCAAAAACAAAAACAAAAATTTCGAGGAATTTTGGAAGCCTGAGCGAGGCGTATCATTATAATGGTACAACCGTAAAATCAATTGTGAAAATTAATTTTATTTAGTATAAAATATCACAAACAATCATTTAAAAAATAATAATTAATTCAAAATAAAATCACTTCAGTTCAGGAATATGTAAATATTTTCTAGTGCTAATTTATTCTTTTGTATACCATTTTTGGAATCATTCAAGATGTAAGGTAACATTACATTTCGAACATTTCCTAGATGCTTGCTTATGGCACAATCGACATCTTGTTCTGGACGATTGAGTATATGAATCCAATGATCATAAATATCATATGTGGAATCATTACTTTCAATGATAGAGTGTCGCCTCTTGCCTAAAGTATGACACTTTTGATGTTGCTTCAAAATGGGAATGACTATCATTTCACAAATTTTTTAAAAAATTTCACAGTCTGGCCCAAAGATCGTACCCAAGTGGACATATATTTTTAAGGATAGTGCGTGACACCGTCTTTCTACAAAAATATTACAACTTGCCAAAATCTAGAAGATAGGTAACTTAGGAAAGACGTATGTTGCGTCCCTATATGTAAGTTTGCATAAAATTAAATATTAAAAAAATTTTCAGTCTGGCCCAAAGGTCGTACCCAAATTAACAGATATTTTTAAGGGTAGTGGGTGAACCCCTCTTTCTAAAAAATATTACAACTAGCCAAAATCTAGAAGATAGGTGACTTAGGACAAACGTGTTGCGTCCCTGTGCTATATGTAAGTTCGCATAAGAGTCTTAGAAGTAAAAAACCGGAATGAACTCGCCATCAAGAATTTGAGGAAATGATATGGGGGCACGCACAATTGTGGCGGAGGCAAGAGGGCACCATATTCAACTTTATGCGAACCTGCATAGGAACGCATCACGTCTGTCCTAAGTCACTTATCTTCTAGATTTTTGAAAGAAGTAATATTTTTTAGATAGGGGAGGTCGCCTACAACTAATCAAGATATATGTCCACTTGGGTTCTATCTTTGGGCCAGAATTAGAAATTTATTAAAATCTAACTTTATGAAAACTTATGTATAGGGGCGCAACACGTCTGTGCTAAGTGGCTTATCATCTAGATTTTTGGAAGTTCTAATAGTTTTTAGATAGAGATGACTGCCAGCTACCCTTAAAAATATATATGCACTTGCGTACGATCTTTGGGCCAAAATGAGAATATCCAACTTAATGCAAACTTACATATAAAAAACAATCACGTCTGTCCTAAGTCACTTATCTTCTAGATTTTTGAAAGCCGTATTGTTTTTTGAGTAGAGGAAGTCACCCTTTACTAATAAAAATAAATGTCCACTTGGGTACGATCTTTGGGCCAGAATTAGAAATTTTTTAAGACCCAACTTTATGCGAACATACATATAGGGACGCATCACGTCTGGCCTAAGTCACTTATCTTCTAGATTTTCTAAAGAAGTAATATTTTTTAGATAAAGGAGGTCACCCACTTCTAATAAAAATATATGTCCACTTGTGTACGATCTTTGGGCGAAAAAAAAAAATTGTTAATATCCAACTTAATGCCAACTTACATATAGGAACGAATCACGTTTGTCCTAAGTCAGTTGTTCTAGATTTTTGAATGTTGTTATTATTTTTAAATTGGGGAGATTGCCCTTCATCCGTAGTGAAGTCTTTGTCATGCTTTTGGCTAGAGGGGACCTCCAACTGTCTGTAAAATATGTGTGCACTTAGTTATCATCTTGTGTGCCCAATATGTAATTTTTATAAACTCGTATCAAATTTCGAATGAACTTTGATTTTGCTAAATTCTTTCTTTGGACAATTTAAATTAAAACTTGAGTTTATTTAGTTGCTTTTTTGCAAATTCAAATTACATAGTATGTAAAATAATTTGTTTACCTAAAAATCCTTAATAACGAGAGATATATTATTCTCACTAATACATCCAGAGGAAATTCATTTTTTAGGACAAATGTTTAATTTTAGGACAAACTTCACACCCGTCACTCGTTTAATTCCCCATAATGGTACACTGAATGTTAGGTTATAAAAACTACAAAAAAATTTTGAACACACTTTTTTATTTTTAACAGCATCATGCCATAATTAGTCTATTTTATAATTTCACAAAAAAACATTTAAAAAATTAACTGTAACATGCGAAAATTATTACCTTTTACTTTTATAACTCTTGATTTGTTGATCTGCACGTGTCAAAATGGCAAATTGTAATGCCCAACTAAATATCTTGCGCAATAAATTTTTTATTTCTCGTATTTTGTTTTTTAATTGAGAACATAATAATCAAATATAACAAGAGAGTAAAAGTTCTCAGATGTATTAGTTTTCGAAGGAAAAAAAACTCAAACTTGGTGTACCATATATCGAACAATGGTCGTGTATGGTTTAATAAGTTTCTTGTATGTCCTTCGACGTAATTTGCAAAGGACGTGCACTATCGGATTTACTTTTGCAGATTAAAATAACAATTTGCCAATTAAAGGTTAAATAATTAAAATGGTTTTAAATTGGAAAAAAATAAATTGAACCTACGGTACCTTCCTTCTTCCGTAACCAAACTAATTATTTGTTTTATAAAATAATTAAAATAAACCAAATTGAATTGTAAATTTACGCCAACACACAGTGGGGCCGATTTCCGAAAAGCTGGCCAAAATTCTGAAATTCTCTACTGGGGGTTTCTAGGGTCGCTGATCACGAATCTCTAGTCATACTTGTAAAATTTCACCCCCTTCATCCCTTATTGACAAACCTTACAAAGAATAGGGTAAAACGCCCTATATATCACATTACAATTAAGATGCATGTCATTTCTATGGGTGTTTAGGTCACTTATTTCGAATCTTTAGTCATATTTGCAAAATGTCACCCCCTTCATCCCTTTGCATAAAATACCGTATATATCATATTACAGTCAAGATGCATGCCATTTTCATGGTTTTTGAGCCACCGATTACGAATTTCTAGTCACATTTACAAAATGTCACCCCCTTCATCCCTTATTAACCACTCTTATTCGTCAAATAACCTAAATTTTATGAAATTTTGATTTATTTCTCGTTTTGTTCATTTAGTAAAACCAACAATTATTTATTTTAAAATGTCCATAACAAATCGAGGGGCAGCTAGGTGCAGCTGATTTTTATTTTATTTTATAGGTAATACTTTTAACTGCAACCTCTTATACATTTGATGACCGAACACTACAGAACAATATAACTTTTATATTAAAAACTTTTTTTTAAATATAAAGTTTAAAAAAACAAACAATCATTGTTTAATTAATATTTATTGTTTAAAATACTAATATTTTAAAACACATTATTATATATTCTACATACCTCCAGGCGTTGATTCCATTTTATTTGATTAAAATTGGTTGTATTTTAAAATTTCTACGTATGTTTTTGCACTAGTTTCTTTTACGACTGCAGCTTGAGTGAAGCTACGTTGCAACTAAAATTCTAGAGCAAGTAAAGGTATTTGGACTCTCTTGTGCGTGTTTTAAGATGTTAGAGTATTACCAAAGCCAACTCAAAGTAAACAAAACCTAAATAAATAGTTTCTTTTTTTAAATTTTGGCCAGCTTTTTGGTAATCGGCCCCACTGTGCAACAGTTGCGGTCACGTGAGCAAGATATACGGAACATATAATTATTTGTAGCTTATAAATCGTTTAAAACGCAATACATACAAACTAATTAACCTTTACCAATTGGATTAGCTTTAAATAATAATTATAAATATTTATATGTAATCCCAATTACAGAATAATTAATTGAACTTTGTCTAATTTACATTTTATAATGATATTTTCTGACACGATTCATAGTAACACGATTATAATTTAGAATTGTAGAAATAACTTAAAATATATATTCAACAAAGGCCAAGATCACAAATCACTTTGAAAAATTCCATTTAAATAATTGTGAAACTGGTCCAGCTGCCTATTAGTTCCCGTAAAATGTATAATTATGTCATCTACGTATCTATATGCCAATATTTAATTTTATAATGTAATTTATTTCGGCTGTTCACAATCACAATATACATATTATGTATTCTGGACGTGATTTAAGAGAATATTTTCCAATGTCCCGGAAAGTTGGCTACCCATAGGCTGACTGGTAATTTCTTTTAATAAAGTGACAATCTAGTTTATAATATGTATGTCTGTTAGCTGATCCAATAATAATTTCCTCGTTATTTCCAAAAATTTTATCTACCGTTAGGTTAGAATACATGTTAGTGACATCAAATGACGCTAACTTTGCACTCATCTTATTTACCAACTCTAATACCGTAGGCAGACACAGAGTTAATCGCGATTTTCAGTTGTAATTTTTGTCAAAAATCGCGTTGTGGAAACAAAATAATCCGGTTTAGGTGAAAATCGTGTAATGACAGACGACTATCATTACACAATCTTCACAAAAAACTGGATTATTTCGTTTTCACAACGCGATTTTTGATAATCGGGTTAAATGAAAATCGCGATTAACTTTGTGTCTGTCTACCGTATAAAGGCTCAACCAGTGAAAAATTATAAATTAAGGAATTTTAACAACACTAATTTTTCTTAATTTTTTTTGACATTCGAACCAGAGAAAAATTATAAACTTAATAAAGGAACCTACACACAAACAAAATAAAAAATATTAAATTACAAATTGTTATTGTTTATGTGCAATACAAAATGGGGCTACATAATTTGCGAGCAAAAAATGATCACATGTTTTACCCTTATAGGAAAAAGTACATTAGAAAAATGTTGTTAAATCAACAAATAAATTAATTTCAGTCAGTTAAACCTAGAAAATAAAACTGAAATGAATAAATATAAAATGAAAAATAAAAGCCATGACATGAAAAAGTTTGCATCTCTCGCATAAACATTTGTTTGGATTTGACGTTTATTTCTTAAGTTTGGACGTAAAATCGCGGGTTCCTAATTTTTCTTAAGTGACAGATCAAATTTAACGAAGCTTCGTTAAATTTCTTAATTGACGTTAATTTTTCACTGGGCGAGAATACAGAAATGATATCTATGGCATTTTTAAGTTTTGTTAATTTTTAATTTTTAAGTTTATAATTTTTCGCTGGTCACCACTTAAGTTGTTTTTGATAGAGTGATCCCTTTCTAAACAAAGAAAGATAAAGCCATTAATTTATAAATTTCGCGATTTTGTAAAATTAACCACTGGTCTCATCGGCATGTCTACTTTATGAATTTTGCGCATTCCTCTAATTAAATTGATTCAATTCAAATAAGAATCCAATACTTTGAAGACTCGAATACGTTCGAATCGAATTCACAAATAGCCCCTATATTCACACGTTGAAATGTTCAACTCTAATTCCCACATTTCTCACATAATGTTGAAGACTGAACAAACACAACGAGGTGTAATCTCAACTCTTCCTGGCGAATAACGAAATTTGATAACGATACTATTCAGACAAAAATTCAGACATGACTTTCATATCCATAAAATTTATTAGATAGATGTATCCGTTTTACCGTTATTCACCAATGTCTGTTTTTTTTTGCCGGTTTTGCTTTGCACTCTACTCATTACAGGTTTTAGTTTCAAATTGAATTAATTTATTGTTTTTAGAATAAAATGAGACGAAAGCAATGTGAAACAGCAGTCGAATTAAGGGAATTAATCGTTTTTAATCGGGAAGCAGAGAAAACCTTAAAAGAGATAAGCTAAATGATTCAAAAACATGTTTCTACACTGAGAGAAATGATTCGTTGGCATGAGGTTGCGAGAAAATACTTTCCATTGCGATGAACGAATTGTAGTTGCTACAACATAATTTCGGTAGCACCAATTGACTTGAGGTTGGTACAAACAAACTACGGTAGCCACTAATGCACAGATAGTTGCAACAACTTCGTTTCCAAATTTTCAACTCCGTTGATGCTAATTTCCTAGAATTCGTTGTCAGAACCGAATGAGCCTAATAGTTTTTAAAGTATCAACCTCGTTTCAGTTGCCACAAACGTAATTTTGTTACACCAATTAAACGAGGCTTTTGTGACAACTGCGAACAAAACTAACTGACTAATGCTGTTGCGAGAACAATATTGTAGTTCAATGTAATCATATCATTCTGTCGTTGTACCAAAATATCAAAGTGGAATTATTTATTTTGGAATTCCGTTGCTACAACTAAATATTATAATCGTATTTAGAATATGTCATGTTTAAATAATACAAAATGAGGAGGGTGTTATATGAGGAGAGGGTAGATTCACTATTTGAAAAAATTACAAAATGATTTGTGGTTATTTTGTAAACAAGAACACCACATGAATAATATAAATTGTTTTATAATGTACGCGATAACTGACATCTAATCAATGGCGGATCGAAAACTGCATATAACAAAAATAGCAAACAATTTGTGTAAATCAAAGTATCCTGGAAAACTTTTATTGACATTTACAAGCGATTTTTTGATTCCCCGAACAAACGCAATAGTTTTCTTGCGTTTCAAAAACAATTTTTTTATGACGAATTGTAAAAAATTCTAAAGGAATTTCAATGAAACTATGATATACAATTATTGTTTCTCATTTTTTTTATATGTAGTTTTCGATTTATATGAAATTTGATCTTAATCTAGTTGCGATGACCGAATTGGTGTCGGGACAACTAACTTATCGATTAGTCCAAACGAATTGCGTTTGTGGCAAACTCTACCGCAATCATGATAAACGAATTTCATGTTGGCATAAATACACACGCGAATATAATTCGCTAAGTCAGTACGTTCTGCTTACCACTTAATGTATTAAACGAGAATTGTATTTTTGTAGTTCGGTCGTAGCTACTTGATAAGTAGGTTGTACTTTTGAGTACGAAACCGAACTACCAATATAATTGAACTCAAGTAAAGGAGGGTTCTCATTTTTGAGCGTCGATACATTTATATTGACTCTGTGGTAAAATAAAGGGTGGGGGGAGGATATCTGGATATTTCTACTTTTTTCTTAATAAAACTAATTTGGTTAAATGAACTGGCAACAATCCTATTCGGTTGGAGAAAACAAATGAATGCGGTTGCGTCAACTACTTCTGATTATGTAGTAACCGAAATAGGATTGCACTAACCCTGCAAAGAAAGTTGCTTTAATAACCAAGTCTGTTATTACAATCGATCAGTGATCACGACAACTATAATTTGTAATATTCCTAAACGAATATTCGATTAATTCAACCGAATGATCGATAAGCTCAACCAATGGTCGGTTGTAATACAGTATATTTCGTTCTTCATACAAGCTAATTCCTTTAGGCTAACTAAAAAGGGTTAGTTACAGCTTCTTTTTCAGTTCTGATAAAAAATAAAAAGAGGTTGTCGTAAAGTTTAATTAAAATGTATACAGGACCGAATAATTCGGTAGGGCAATTGATTCGGTTGTCGCAAACGCTTAGTTCTCTGGGTGTACATGTGGTTTTTAGCATCGAGTAGAGAAGTTATTTACTAAGAAAACCAAATGCAAAAAGCTTCCCGCAGAGGAAACCAAATTTAGCGTTTTTGAAAACAGTAGTTCATATGAAAGGAAATAAATGGATTCTGCTTGCCACGCAGAATTCTGCAAGTTGTCCCCTGGAAACAGATGTGCAGAATTCTGCAAGTATCGAAATTATAAAACAATAGTTTATATGGAATAAAATTCATGGATTCTGCTTGCCTCGCAGAATTCTGCAAGTTGTTTAATGCGGGAAACAGATGTGCATAATTTATGCATGCAGTGATGCACGCAGATATGCACTTGTGGCTCTGACTCTGAAGAGCGTCGCTGGTACATTTATAGGACGTCCTGACCGGGTCTCATCATCAATATCTATTCCTCCATCGTAAATTCTTTTAAACCATTTCTGGGCAGTCCTTACTGTGATAATATTTTCAACATGAACACTGTTAATTTATATTGCTGCAGTTTTGACACTTTCATCGAATGAAAATAGAAAATATTAAACGTTACTGATTATTGATATTCATTTTCTAAAATCCTCCTCACATGAATCGCGATTTTGCGCGTACGAGTAAAAATTATTCACCGATTTCTCTTCAATTACATAGTAAAATATTTACCAATCACTTGAAAAATAGGAAGTAAACGATTTCGAATGTAATTTCATTGAGATTTTTTTTAGCAAACGCAGATTTCCTAATAAAAATTAGAAAAAAGTGTTTTCTCGCGCATACTTTCCAATATGGCAGCGATTTAAACATTTTTTGCAGCTTTTATTAGGAAATGTGTGTTTGCTAAAAAAATTGTCAATGACATTAGATTCGGAATTGTTTACTTAACATTTTTTAAGTAACTAGCTTAAATTTTACTATGTAATTTAAGAGAAATCGGTGAATTATTTTTACTCGTACGAGTAAAATCGCGATTCATGTGTATATGGACCAAAAGGGTATTTATTTGCGTCCTTTGTTTATGAAAATTGGTAATAAACCATGATTCAATAAATACCAGGTTAGCCCGATTTTTCAAACCATGTGTTCGTGACGTCATGCAATTCTGATAAATATATATGTTATCCTTTTTTCAATTTTTCGTTTTTTTATTTGTTGTTGTAATTTATACGTAAAGAGAATTCGGTGACGTCAAAAAAAAAAGTTGGACATTTGTTTACATTTTGCGGGCTAACCTGGTATTTATTGAATCATGGTGATAAACTAAATAATATAATGGGCATTTGAAGTGAATCGCGTATTTACAAATGCGCACGAATTTATGAACTGACCTTATACCTATGAATTATTTAAAATAAGCAAAAAAAACTAAGAAACTTAGTTAGAATTTTAAAGATCAAAATATGTGTTCGACTAATTGTGGCTTAATTATAATTCCACCACTGTATATATTTACCTGTAATTTTTTATAAGCAAGTGAAGGCAACTGTAATTATCGATCCACTGTAATTATATATTTCCTAGTGGACAGGCGATTTATATTGTCGTGGCCAATGAGTAAATTGGGGGGAAGTAGTGTTCAAATATAGGAAAACCCATGACGTCATTTAACGACTTCCTGTGCTCAAAATAATAGAAAATTATCGTAAAATGTAAACGGTTGGTTTGTGGTCATTCATTATATGTGTCATTATGTGTGGTAATATTATTTTGTACTGTTTGTAGTACTGTATTATTTTGTTATTATATGTACTATCTACAGTGTAAAATCAACACGCAAAGATTTATGTTTAGGTCTATTTTTTGTTTGATATGTTTCATATCAAACAAATTCTAGTGTTAGGTATTACCAGTAAAAGTCGGATTAGATTTATGTCAATCTATGAAAAAAAAAATTTAATAAATTTTTTAAAATTGAATTTAGCTTAGTCTTTTTTTGATTTCTCCAAATTATATTTATTACGTTCACGTAGAGCAGAGTGAAGTGACGTGTTTTTCAAAAACCATCATTATAGTGCAGCGTAGTTGTTTTAACAAGTAAACATCGTTTTGGATCTTTTATAATTGTTGGTTTTTGTAAAATGTATTCCTAAAAACTAAAGTTATAATTAAAATAAATCAAATTGAATTGTAAATTTTCGCCAACAGTTGCGGTCACGTGAGCAAGATATACGGAACATATAACTATTCATACATTATATGCAATAAAATCGGCCTTAATAATCATCTTTGATTACTGCTAACTGTTATATTTAATTATTTAATCAGATTTGATATCCGTGTAGCTCATAAATCGTTTAAAATGCAATACATACAAAGTAATTAACCTTTACCAAGTGGATTAGCTTTAAATAATAATTATAAATATTTATATGTAATCGCAATTATAGAATAATTAATTTAACTTTGTCTAATTTACATTTCATAATAATATTTTCTGATACGATTATAATTTAGAATTGTAGAAATAAATTATTATGTATTCAACTAAAGGCCAAGATAGCCTCTAATTTTATATTTCGCTGCTAAAAATTCAAGGAGTCCGGCTACATTCAGCTATAAACAATATACTTAACTACTCTTCTATGTCATTACCGTCAAAATATTACAGAAAAATTTAAAAGTCTTGATTCAATTTTAATTGTTATTTTATAATTTATAATTGCAGATTTTTTTGGAAATATCATCACACAAAACCTAATAAAAAGATGAAACTACTAATAGCAGCTGCATTTGTAATCACCTTAATCGGTTTATCTCAAGGCACACAAGTTCGACAATGTACAGGTAAGGAATTTTTGTGTTTATTCGAGTCAGTATATTGTCTACAATTTGGCACGTTTCATATATATTGTTTAAATTTAATTGATTGAGAATTAATTTAATTTGTATTGATACTGAATTTTAATTATAGTTTAGCTAACTAGGTACCACATAACGAAATATTCAGTTAAAAATAATATTCTGATTTATTGATTTAATAAGTCAACAACCTGTAAACGATTATTTCAAACTAAGTACTCTTATAACACGGTTTCTATATCCACGGTCATTAAACGTGGTAGATCAATTAAAAAAAAAGTTGTTTATCACGTGGTAATAGTTAAGAGTATATACATATGATGACATTGTACTGGCAAGTTAATTGCACTAAGGAATATTTACGTGCAAATAATTTTGGCCAGATCGAAAATTTTCTTTTAAAAAAACGTTATAACGCACTAAACAGCTCTCTAAAAAATTATGATATAATTTGAATTTTTACTTAGAATTTCTACGCACGGAACTTATCTACCTTTTAGCGCACGGAACTTATACAGCAGTATTCGAGCAATGCCGAGGTTGACAGTTCGAGCCTTGTCCTAGATCAGTTTTTTTTTACCGCAATGTTAATTTTGGTTGATCCAGTATTCAGCACGCAACTCATGTTTGTGAACTACTAATTTCTAATTATGATTATTCCTTAAAGACTAATTCAAGTTTTTAAATTTATCGAACTTTAATTTTGAAGCGTATTATAATATAATATTCACATAACTGGGCCTCAAATTCATCTGTGCCGAAAAAGTCACTCTTTTAAAAAGAAAAACAAAGGAATCAACGATTTAGGAAGTTGTTTCCTGCAGCCTTATTTTTTATCTATTTGTTCGAAAATAAAACCAATGATGTATTGATTAAACCTTAAAGTAACAATATTTGGGAGAAAGGGGGGGGGGGAACTAAAAACAAAAAAAAAGTTTAAAAATCGGTGTTTTCGATTTGTTTACGATTAGGTACAGGTTTCCTGAAACGGCAAGCAATAAAATCAACTACTCGGAACAAAATCCACAAAGAAAAATTTGTTAAATTGTTGTTGTTACTTTCAATATAATATGTAGTCTTTGATCTGATCTGGATCACTATATGCATCATGAAATGTTGCTATAGTCTTTGATCTGATCTGGATCACTATATGCAACAAGAAAAAGTTCAAAGAAAGTTCTAAAATCATTAGCCCTTATTAATCAAATTGGGCAGATTAATCGAATCCACTTTATAAATTCAAATTAACGAGATTAACTAAAACAGCTTTCACGTAACTCTTTCTTAATTACTGTGGAAAAAGTTTTTACAATAATTAAATCCACAAGCAATGAATTTAAATATTGATTAAAATAAATTAACATAAAAATGATTTATACATAAAATTGTGAAAATTATAACATTCTTAAGCAATAAATTTATTGTCTACCAATTTTATTTTATTAAAAAGCACTACCGTATAACACATAAGTAATGACCGAAACAATTGACAGCTTGATAATTAATGTTGACCTCTAAATGCCGTATTAAACCGACTTTGGAATTACACATTAGTATAGTAAACTATTTGTATATAGTTTAGCAGAGCTATTGATAATTGAAATGCTGTTAACTAAATCATCTATAAGTAAGACTGCATTCGTAACTAACGTAGTGTTAAATAAAACATTTCAAGTATGTATATTAAATACCTATTGGAATGTCATTGGAATTAATGTTTCGCTAATAATATATCCTACATACTTCCAATTATTATTATTCAAGCTTGTTTGTTGGTGATAAGCGTGACAAAAATTACTATAATAGACAAAAATTGTACTTAGTGAGTGTGTTAGCTGTTGATGAGGCGGCATAAATGAAATATAGCAACATAAGGGATATAATTAATTATAATTAAATTTCGACGCGGTCGCACATCATATAATCGGACGTTGTCAAACACGTTCAACGGCCACAACTTTATGATTAAATATTAATACACGTACAGATATATTGAATAAAACATGTAAGCAATTTACTATAATGTGTGCGGTACAATTTTTTATATGAGGGTCATCAATTACTCAATAACGGTCAATACATTGCAAATTGTTTGTATAGTTGTAAAATATGTTACATGCAATGAACGAACGTTTTTTTTTTTTAATTGAACGCCTTGATGTAATCGTTTTCATACTTTCCGACAACATATCGCTGCTCAATTTTTGGTTGCCGCCTCCAAACTCCCGCTTTGACGATTTATTAAAATTTCAATATACATAAATAGAAATTAGAACGTTTTTTTAAAAATTTGTATTTTTTAATAATTATTCACATACTAAAATAGAAGAAGGGCCCAAAACCCGCTAAGCATTGGAGCCTTTGAGTAAGGCTGATAGAAAAACGTGCTGATTTTTTAAAAATGTTGATATTTATATTATTATTTACATTTCTATTTCTCATACTAAAATAAAAAACTTCTGAAAGCCGGTTACCATTGGTCCTCTCCGCACAAGGATGGCAAGAAATTATGCCGGATCCTTTTGTCAAATTGCGTAGTTGGTCGTATTTAACAAAAATCTAATGGGGTCTTCTGGTAATTAAATTTGTGTTTTTCGGGATTTTTTTGGTTTATTTTTTGTTAAGATTTCGAGGGTACACGCTTTAGTGAAGTACAGTATATGACAGACCCGAACAAATAAAGTCAACTATAATACACTTTTTATAAAATGCTAATAATTATGTAACACTCAATGACGTAGATGAGGTTAAAGTAGGCTATGGAGGCTATAGTTGCCCATTTGTCTGTTAAGATTATTGGGGTATTTTGTATTTCTATAGCTTCTTTCATTTTTCTTTTAAAAATATTTGGTTCGGATTTGAGTATTGTGCTTGAATCCCAATTTGTTGTTTAAGGCGCCTTTATGGTTGTGTTCGTTCGTTCGTTCATTCATTCTGTTATTTTATTTTGATAATTTATGGTCGATGAAAAAATCGCAGAACGATTTTGTTGCCAGCTATTGTCAGAATATCCAAGTTGTTGACATTTTTAGAATACATATTCAGCTGTGCATTGTTAGAATATATTATATTCAACTGTTAAAGTGTTTATTTTACAATTGAATTTGATGAAATTTTTATTTTTCATTAACTTTAGTTAAAACCACTGATCACTCATGGATACGGCATACCCAAAAAACTATGGTATAAAAAAGAAAACTAAAAATCATTCTTAGTGTGCGACAGAGAAAGTAAAAATGTATCTTCCTTGTCTAAAATTTCGAATTTTCGGAAATCAAATTCAAATTTATTTAAAAACGTAGGCGAGCAATTATTGAGCAATGCAACTGTTTTTGAAATTTTGTCAACAAAATACATTTATTCCGTGTGTTCAGACGTATATTTTCTACATGACATAATTACACACATTTTGCGTTCACACGTGAAATCTCAAACTCTCGGCACCAATTGCAATTTATCTATGTATGTGTAAAATTATTTTCATTTCATTATGATGCTTTGAGAAGAAAGGTACTCAACAACAAGAAATCAAAAATCAAACATTTTTAGCAAACAATTTTGTTTAGTCATCGCCATTCTGGTTATTGGATAAAAATCAGTGTGTATTAATAATAATTAAATAGCTATGATCTCAAACCTAAAAAACCATGTGTTTAAATTCATTTTTCGTTCTCTTTTTTAATCTTTCTCTGCGAAAGGAAACAAAAAAAAAATTGTTTTATTTCTTTCCCCGGGAACGAAATTCAAAAAATAAAATATCTCTCCCCGTATAAAAAACAAAGGGAAAGGAATGAAATAGCGATCGATTTCTTTCTTTTTTAAAGAGAGGAAACAAAAATTAACAAAGTAAAGAAGCGAAAAATAAACAAAAAATCGAAATCACAAATTTTAAATTTATTCTCTGCTAAAAAATGTTTAAAACTATAAAAAGACGGAAAAACAAAATCGAAAACATAATTTGTTTCTTCATTTCACAACGGTCATATTTCAAATGAATAGCGAATATAAAAAAAAAAAGTCCGACCCTAAACATTTTTATATTACTTTTTCAATGTATTAGTGTGTAACAATTCCCTGGTAACAAAAGTTCACCAGTTTACCAATACAATTTTAACGAAAATCTCTCGAACGAATATATATAAATAAAAAATGTCAAAGTATTCATAATTTTTTGATTGTATTTATTTATAAAAATACATAAGGAGTCGAACGATGATTATTTAGATGATACTCTTGAAGAATTTCATGATATTTATCAGCAAATAAATATTTTCTCTCGCTATTCTTCTCTCATTAATACTATTTTGAGTTCATTTATGTAGAATAAAAATAAGGAAACATATGATGAGTGATATGATGATTATCATTAAGTTGTTCATGATGATAATCAGTAAAGAGTGAAAGCACATATTTTGTTTCATTCTAAATTCTTGATTTTTGTATATTATTACCGTTATTAAAATTCAAGGTTCATTTTTTCATCATATTGCTCAGTTTTTAACACGAGGTGGACACAAAAAGTGATTTTAGTAATTTATAATAATAATTTGTGTTAAATAATAAAAAAATATTTGAAAATTTTTTCGTTTGGCTAAAAATAAGGTAAACCAGTTGAACAAAAATATTTTTTTTAAATAACCAAAATAAATTATTTCTCTAGGATAAAATGTCAGCATCAGGAGCAAGTACGAAATAGATTGAAAGGATTATTTTATAAGTTTATAAATTGAAATAAAAAACAATGGATTAATCAAATACTTATGTATGTATTGAAATAAAAAATTTATTTAATTAATAAAGACTGAGTTTTTAAAAACAATAAACTCCCATATGAAAACTTATATGAATTCTTTGATTCCATCATTTATGAGCCCATGAATTCAGATAATATTTCATTACCATCATTAAAAATATTCTGAAATTTAAAATGAATGTAATACGAATTCACGAGAGCTATCATTGATGAATTCAGTGACTCCATTATGATGAAACTCCTAATAAAATCTTTCATTATTTCACTGGTTCTATTGTTACGTATTTCCTAGTGATTTTCAGTACTGAATTAATCAAGGCAGCAGTAGTGTAACTCCTAATGATATTCACTTATTGTTCATTGAATCGATCATCGAAAGAGAACTTTATATACAAAAGTATATAAGGGAATTTATATTCCCTAGCCCATATATCGTTCATTGAATTGGTATAAATGAATTTCCTGATGAATTAATTGATGATTTCATCAATCCTATGTTACCAGGGAAGTCGTGCCGCAATAAAAATTTTTGAGGAAAAATTCCACACAATTATCCCCACTCCAAAATTAGTTTGTAGGCAAAGAGGTAAGGAACGAGGAAGATACTCCGAGTATAAAATATACGTCTGAACACGCTGATTGTGTTGTGTCTAATAAATTTCGTTATTCGTTCTTTTACTATTAACCAGCTAAACAGGTTAATTATTTTCCGCCACAGCTAAGCAGGTTAATTATTTTCCGGCACGAATGATTTGAAATTAATTGATATAGCTATTATGTACAGAATAAATATTTGTACATATTAAACATTTTCAAATAAACAATAAATTTTGAAATATGTAATCAACTTTGTTTATTTATGTTTGACTGACATTGTAAACCGAATTTTTCATTTGTTGTGTTTTTTTTAGTTCATAGTTCAGATATGCACTTAATATTTCAAGGGGAAAATATGAAAATGTATTTAAATATTTTCTGAAAATACCCAGTAAAGTGGTTTATTTATTAAATTATGATTTTAAAAATGAAAGATTTTGAATATCTTTCTGTGTATCTTAAGTTTATTAGAAAAAAAAAAGATTTTGAATATTTTTCGGAAATAAAATTGTCCCAGTGCAGTTCTTGCTTTACATTTTCGGAAATACGATTTTAGAGTAAGACGTATATACAATTCAAGTGAGTGAAATATATAAAAAAGTTGTACCATTGTTTGTTGTTGTTTTCTATGGTAATTTAGTTTTATGCCGTATCCATGAGTTATAGATCAGTGGTTAAGGCGCTTTTATGGTTGCCGTCGTTTCGTCGTTTGTTCGCTCAGTTATTTTTTTAAACCTATCATATTACTTAAAAATGACGAATTTTTTCTTCTGCAATTTTTGCATCAAGATGGTTTATCTCCAACTTTTTCACAGAACGAACATAGATAGAAAGAGATTTGAAAATAAATGAAAGGGATGTCTATAATAGTTTTAAATGCAAATAATTTTTGTTGAGTGCACATCGCCAAAATACATACAAAATATTTTTAGTGGATATAATTTCTTGACGAGTTCACGTCAATTTTTATTTTTATTTTGTGTGACAGTAATATTATTATTACAAGTTGTACGACTATAGGATTTTATTCAATGTCTTTATATTCAGGTAGGTTAATGTGGCGGCAAAATCATTCTGTGATTTTTGCAACAACCATAAAATCGTAAAGAGAAAATGACTGAAGGATGAATGAACGAACAAACGAACGACGGCAACCATAAAAGCGCCTTAAACCATCTCTCGTCGTGTGGCATGTGCCGTGTGACGAATGTCAAAATATTCGTCTTTGATTGGCTAGAAGCTCCCGTCACACGTCGCAGCCGCATATGTAAATTAACCTTAAAGGCGCCTTTAGTAAATAATTGCATGTTCTACTAATCCACTATGATGCTCGTTTTTTACTTTTATGGGTTATTTACCGTTAGTATGTGTGCCGAAAATCGTTTTTTAAGATATGTACTGGCAAGTATCTCTTTTATAAGAAACTGGAGTTCCGATTTCTTCACAATCCTTGCATCTTTTTCGGTTTCATCTTTAAGTTTGGTGAAAATTGCTGATTTCAATGTATTAGTAGGCCGGAATAGGGTCGAAAGGCCGACCGTCGAACGGCCGAACACCGAAAGGCCGAATGCATCGAAAGGCCGAATGCGTCGAAAGGCCGAATGTCGAAAGGCCGATTGTGTCGAAAAGCCGAATGTTGAAAGGCCGTTTGTGTCGAAAATGATTATAATATTTCATTTTTTTATGAATGAAAATTTTCAAAATTTATATTTTTATGAAAATCAAACTTTATATTTTTATCAAAATTTTGGTATTTAAATGTTTAATAGTAAATCGCCTTAAATATTAATATCTTCTTACGTTTTTGTTGTCATATAATTAAAAATTAATTAAGGTTTGGCTACCTTATCTATAGAAAAAAAAATCCAGAAACAAAGAAACTCAGAAAAACAAAAATCCAGAATACTAAAATCGAGAAACACAATTATCAAAGTGCGGCCCAAGTTAAAATTAAAATTTATAAAATGTCTGTCAAATTTGAGTTTTTCCGTAAAGTTCTTAATATTTATGATAATGGAAATTGCTTCGCCAATCTTTCAGACACAGATCGATCAAAGGAACCGTATCGCTCATATCGCTTCTACTGATATTCCAAAAATGGGGTTGGCCACGTATCACTGTTGTTCAAAAGACAGTTTACAAAACACTGTTTCTAAAATCTTTTCTCCAAACTCTTGTCACCAAAAATCTTTTTGGAGAAAATCTTGTTTCTCAAAATCTTGTTTTCGAAATACTGTTTATTTATGTTAATATTTAATCTTTTATAGATTTTACATCAAAATAAAATGGCATCGACTAATTTAACTTAGAATTGTAGAGGCTAATGGCTTCGGTAACTCTCACGGGTACGCGGGAGGTCGCTGCGCTCCTCACCGCTTAGCCCTCCAAGGGGCTTTAGATTTGAACTTCGGGGGACGTAGGAGCCAGGATCAGCAAACATGTCGTACTGCGTGCCGCACGTAGGAGAGGATTATACAGAATCTACTAAAAGATTACTAAAAGATTTTAACTGCAAAATTTTGTAGGTACACCATTTTGTAATTGCAACATTTTGAAATGCAATATTTTTTATCGATCCCAGAAAAACTATTTCACTAAATATTCATTACTTCACTATAAAATAATCAAAATAATTATTTCGGAAAACAATATTTTAAAAAGCAAGATTTTGTCCAACAAAATTTTGGTAAACTATATTTTATACGGTAAGAATTCAAAAAACAAGATTGAATGGCAAAACAAAATTTTGTCTTGCAGGCAAATACGCCGATCCCCTAAAAATACTAATAAAATTGATTTTTTCTTCATTTTCAAATTTTTTTCTGGATTGCTTTTCCGGTAATTTCTAGATTTTTTCGGGATTTTTACTTTTCAACTATTCTGAATTTTTTACCAAGTAAATGTAGTGATTCCATTAAATAATTATAATAAAAAAAATCAATTAAGTGAAGGAAAATTTCATGAAAATTCGGCCCCTCGACATTCGGTCTTTTGACCTATTCGGCCTTTAGACATTCTGGCTTTCGACACCTTCGGCCTTTCGCCCCATTCGGATTTTGACATTCGGCCTTTCGACACATTCAGCCTTTCGGCGTTCGGCCTTTTGACATTCGGCCTTTCAACACATTCGGCCTTTCGACCCATTCGGCCTTTCGACACTTTTGGCTATTCGGCATTCGGCCTTTCGACATTCGGCCTGTAATAAAAAAATAATTACGTCGTTATTCGGTTCGGTTCCCCTATGGGCTTACGTATAAACTATAAAAGCATTAACTGGATTAGTATGAGATTTTTCGATGGTGCGGCGGAAGTACAAATCGTCTATTTCTATCGTATTAAACTAAATCCAAATACGAAAATGGTTTCAAGCCAGGTTGCTTTCTTTTTGTCCCAGCATTTGCTACATTAATATTTAAACAACGGAATGGGCTACGTACTTACATAATACATTAAAACAAAGGTAATTCTAGTCTCTAAAAATAATATTACAAATGCTTGGCTTAGTCTTTCTAACTTTAGAATAATTAAGAAAAATATGCGTGCAGGTACCAACCCAAACTGATTTTCTTTAAAGCACTGTATCTCAGTAAATATTGAAAATGAGCCCCCCCTCCAGAAACGATTTTTTGCTTGAAATTAATCAAGGAGTCATCCCTGAAAATATTTACACTCTAGTACAAAACACCCTGTATATCACTCAAACAAAAATATTTATACACGAATTTACTATAGGAGTACTTATTATATCCATAAGATTCGTATCTGAGCGGAAATGTTCGATAATATCTTTATTCTTAAACTAATTGCAGTAGTCAAAACATTTTTTTTGGATTAAAATAAATCCTCAATAAATTAAATTCTATACGTCTACAATCCAGTAAACTTGGATAAACCCGTCTATTCGCAGTCACCTTGTTGCAAAGAGTCATGTGGTTCACTATCTTTTATAAGCGCCAACAAACACAAATACGAGAATACAGAGCACCTGTTATAAAAAATTATGCACAATCATGATGATTGGATTTACCTGCTGCATTTATTGATAAAAATTTCTTTTAGTTTATTAACATATTTTATCATCCAGGCGACGACCAATTATCAAATTTTGTAAATCTAAGATACCGAACTCAAATTTGATATATCTTTTTGTTAAATTAATGATTCACTTTATTATTGTGTGCGATTACATCATTTAACTTTACCATATAATTGCGGGATGTATTATTAATTTCGCTCTTATTTGAATAATCGTTTTTCTAACAAAACAGAAACTGAATTTAGCTATTATTTTATATTGCACTCGTACATGAACATTTTTTTATTTTTTATTTTTTTTTATTTCTCATTACAGATAGTAAGGCTCGCAAACTAAATACGGACGAAGTAAAAGTAGCTGGCTGTGAAAAAGGAACATGTCGCCTAAAGCGCAATAGCATTGCCCAAATTGAATTATCATTCACGCCAGAACGTGAAATTAAATCACTAACAACTTCAGTCATGGGAATTATTGGTGGGATTCCATTACCATTTCCCGGTGTTGATGGTACCAGTGCATGTGCTAATGTGTTCGAAGAAGATGGTACAACTAAAACAAAATGTCCACTAAAAGCCAACACAAAATATGTGTACAAAAATCAATTCCCCGTTTTGGAATTATATCCAAAAATAAATTTAGTTGTACATTGGGCATTACGGTCGAAGAATGATGATATTGTTTGTTTTGAGGTACCAGCTAAAATTATTTAAGTAACAAGATTTGCGTTTGTTTTTGAAATTAAATCGTAAGGTTAATTAAATTAAATGCGCGTTTTAACTTAATCCATAGTTAAATATGGACCATATTTTTTTTTATGTTTGATAAAATTGTTAAAGTTTTTTTTTAAATAAATTAACGAAGTTCTTTTTTAAATTTGTATGAGTTTTATTTATTTGGGTTTTCATCAAATTTTTCAATTCCGTCAAATATAGTTACATAGGTGGCATTGGTTTCTACAAAAAGGATGAGAATTGACAAATATATGCAACGGTTTGAGTCTCCTTCGTTGTATGGTTAAATCATCTTCAAGTATTGTTTGCTAGATGACAATTAATTAATCATTCATCAAACCTCATTTTTTTGTCGCTGAAATTTTAGTTCAAGGAATTTTATGGGAAATACAATTAACAAATAAATTAATAGAAATATAATTTATACCAATTTTTAAGATAAATAATTATAGGAAGAGAAGTTTGTCTGTATTAAAATCAATAAGATTCTTTCGGCTTTTTATAGACAAAATAAATTAACAATAATGGCATTTACAACATTTTTCGACTTGTTAATCCAAAAAAAAAGAAGAGACCATACCAAAAAAGTAGAAATATCAAAATCCCCCTGTACTGCGAAGTCCCATGTTTTGATGGGAGTTCCGATAGCAACAAACAAACTAACAGTTGATTTAGATTATAGTTGATCCATTTATGAAGAAGGAAAAACTGATATGTGTGCTCCACTGTCGACTATGAAATATTTATTGAGTGACGGTTCCAGAATATAGGTACAATCGATTTATTTGATGATTATTTTCATGGCCGGTCTCCACTTGTATATTTTTCTCTTAACAATTTTTTAGTACATTTTGCAAAATACATACACAGAATTGGTTTTGAGCATGCTCATTGAAATTTTGCCAAGAGAGGAAAAGATTAGAATATTCAATATTTTTGTCATGACGTTGTGCCAATTGAGCGTAATTTATATTTTATGCCAATTTCTTGTCATTTTATGTTGAAAATGTTGACAATCAAAATGAAATTTTCATGTTTTTTTGGGAAAATTTTAGACTTTAATAAATTTTAGGTGAAAATAAAATAAAAAAAGAAATTGTCTTATTAAATTAAAACATAAATAATAAATTGTGAAATATAAACATAATATTCCAAAAATTATATTAAATCGAAAAAGGAACCAAATTCAAATTTTTTTCTTATTCTCAAAGAGAGAAATTTGGTATTTCTTGTTAGTAATTGTACAAAAAATGTCATGAGCCGAATGTCATTTATTTTTTGTCAAGAGAAAAATATACAAGTGGCTATGAGTTGATGTCATGATAAACCAATTGAATAAGGTATGATTGACAGCTGTTTCAAATTGGTCTTTTCTTGCGCATATCGTCATTCGGTGCGATAAAATCACAAGGCTTCGTTGTTTTCACAAAAACTATCACCGCAAAACAATTCGATTTTTGTTTGCTATGAACTAGTGTTTATAAAAAAAAGTGTATCAAGAAAAAAGCACCAAATGACAGAATTTTTTAGTGAAAGAGATAGCAATACATGCGCTTGATCATACCTACTTAAATTGGTTTATCATGAGTTGACGTTAATATTTGTTGACTGATTGATTGCTTTGATGTTTGAAATTCAGTTGATGATTGATAATTTGGTGTATTTAGAGATTTTTGCTGGAATCAAGTTTTATTGATTGCGCTGTTGATATTTGAAACTGGCGATGTGCCCTCTATTCGTTTTTTGAAGTTGCGCAATTATTGTCGCAGGGCCTTCAATTATAATTACACGGTTCCATACACACACACTTATTTGCGTCTACACCATAATCTCGGAGGTACCAACAAGTGGTAGATTGTTTTGGTCTATTTGGCATCTTATCTCGTTGTGGTATGCCTTGGTATCGATTTCGAGATTATTTAACTATCGTTTGTAGAGCCATACCCAATAGCTTGAATACTGTTGATATCTAACTGTTCAAGTACTGCAGCAGCAACCACAGCTAGCTCGCTTAATGATCCTCTTGCTGCAGCGACAGTTGATGTTGTAAATGTAGTTTTTGCTGGTTCTTTTATATTAGCTCCAGTTCCATTTGTCATGGTAAAAATTGAACGTGCATGAAATTTTAGAAATGACCCGAATATTCTAAAAAATTATTGACGCTGTAAATGTAAATAGAGCCGCCATGTGAAAAATGAACTTAAAATAATTGATATAGAAACATTAAAAAGTCATTTATTTTCATAGAGTTTATATGAATAAACACGATTTCGATTGACGATAAAACATGAATTAAAAGTTAAACCCAGTTAAATAATTTTTTATGAAATCGCTAACAAACAACTCAATGCCTTACTCATTTAAAACACAGATTCTTAAATTTCCCTATTTTCCAGCAATAATCAAAAGAAAATAAGGGAAATTAAATTAAAATCATTCTACAAAAATAACAATATAAGATAAAATTCAATTTAATGACGTCATCCTATATCAACATCTAAAACCAATGATAAGAAAAAAGACGACACATATCCACTCAACAATCAAAATAAAATAAATCAGAAATAGGAAAACAGAATAAAATAGATCAATACATTGGGCGCTTTCAGTTCCTCCAACATGTTGGCATTGAAAATTTACTGATGGAAAAAATAACATTCGATCTATCACATTGGGGTAGATACTCGATACTCAGATAAGCAGTTATTTTTTGCGAATTTGCTAGAAATGTTATACACTATAATTTAGCAACCCAATTTGTTTCTGAATTTCAGAAAATGAGATACTTTAACGCACTTTATCGTTTGTGCTGAATACAAAAATATATTTTACTTTGCTAAAATAATCGAGTAGCTTACGCAAGCAAATTTTCGATTAGCAAATCCGCCATATTTATCGATTTGCGAATTGCTAGAGTATCGTGTATCTGGCCCATTGCCATGCAATTTTTGATAAATTGGTTGCATTCAGAAAACATCATGATTATTTTACTCAACATGTTGCCAACAGCGCCGGACCTGAAAGCGCCCAATGAGTGCGAAGAAAACAAAAAATCAAAACAGTCTAGCCTGCTTTGCAAATTCAAAATAACAATAGAAAGATATTCGAATTCAAATTTGAATGGAGGCAATGAAAAGATGATTATTGTACTGTTTATAAATTTCGAGTTATGGGTGGGGAGGGAGGGGGTGACTAGACAAGCGAGAAGAAACGCAATAACTTCAATATCGATGGCAAGCAACATTTGCTAAGGTTAGTACAAATTTGGGTGACCGCTTGGGAACATGATGATGGAGCGAAATCTCCGCCGATGGGAAAAATAGTGGAGATACAAAAAAAAACATAATTAATATTAATTAATTAAATTAAGGCTTTTCAGATCTTGCGGTTATAACAGGGGGCGCTGTAATAGAAACAAAATGTGTCTAGTTACAGATGGGACATTTACTATTTACCGACATCTTTTTTTTAACAAAAATAAAAATTTACATTAAAATGACGACTATTATCCAATTTCGAAAAGGGGTACATCTCGTATATTTTGGCAACATCGTTTTTTCACGTAAATGTGATGGAAATAATATATCCCCACACCTATTTTGTTTGAAATAGGCACATCTTTTGTATTATTACTGCTACCAGGGTCGGTGTGTATAGCAATAATTTCGAAAAGATCACAACTCTTGGAGTTGTGCCCTTTTCAAATTTCATTCAAGAGATGTGCCCTTTTCAGAATTGCATATTCAATTTTATTGTACACTTGAGGATACTTTGTATGGTTTTAATCTTAGACCATACAATAGAATGGACCGCTGGCGAAGTGGCGTTTCCATATAAAATTGTAAAGTAGCCTGTCTCCAACATCTGCAGCGCAAAGTAGCTTTGTGACCGATAGGGTAACTGTAACAACTATAATCAAAATTAGTACCCACAGATGTCACTACAAAATTCAGTAGAAACATTTAGTACCAACAGAAGTCACTGCAAATTTAAATTACCATATAAATAAAATAAAAAACGATAATTCAAAAAAATTATTTTATTGACCCATAAAATGGATAATTTTATTTAACTTTGTTCTAACATAAGATTTATTATTTAGATTTATAAGATTTACGATGGATGAAGTTGCAGTGACATCTGTTGGTATAAACAAATCTACTTAATTTGGTAGCGACATCTGTGGGTACTAATTTTGATTATACTTGCTATAGTTACTTTGCGGTGCAGATGTTGGAGACAGTTAAAAGCCATTGCTGGCGGTCCATTATATTATATGGTCTAAGGCTTAAATAATTAGTGACATCTGTAGTTTACCACAAAAATTACACATTTCGGTTACTATTTGTGATGATATACATAGTATAGAGCATAATGTAAGAATGGTTTTTTCGATGCAACCAAAATGACATTCGAAATTTCAAAACGAATAATATCTTTCATGCGGTGATTGTTGTTGTTGATTACGTAGTAATCAAAATACATTTTTGTAAGATTTTTCATTTGAGAAAAACGAACTTAAAATGATGCTTTGGTTTCTTAGTAAAGAAACATTTTATGTACCTTATTTTAAGCTTAGTAAAAACGAGCCATTTCACCCTAAACTCGCAAAAGAGTTATGTGAAAACTTTTATGTATAAAAATTATTGAATCACTACTGAATCATTTCAAGCCATTTCGATAAGGCTGAGAAACGAGAAACCAATGCATAAAGTTGGCTGTTATTCGCTCAGTATTTAAACTACGTTACATTTTTGGTTCTAAAAGTCAAACATTTATTCTATTTTTGAATTGGAGGACGATCCTTACTGACATTAGTTGAGCATGAGCAAAGCCAGTTCTGTTAAGTTAATTACCTAAACCTGTCATATACGCTTTAAAATATACTATTGAAAACCGCGAAATCGCATCGTTTTGTCCCTGGTTATAGTTTGAAATAAATTAAATAGAGCGGTTCTATTAGAGCACAATTTTGACCATAAAATCATAGCAATTGGAAAGGCGGTACCGCTAAACCCCATAACCAAACTCAACAACAGCATGAGCAATATTACTAATAACAAAGCATACCAGATACTGAAATTATTATTTTATAATGTATCAAAGTATTATGTGCAATTTTCACAGTTCGCTATTTCCATTTCACTTTTTTGAGTTACTTACACATGCATAATTTGTGATTCTTTTGCTCGTATTGGATTTTCATTTCCAAAAACACTTGCATGTTTACAACAAAATAAAGTAGGCGATTTTTTTCTAATTTTTTTCGTATTCGGCTCGCGATGATTTTGAAATGCCGGATGAAGTTGAAGTATTTTGAATCAGTATGTGTAGATTTTGTGTTGATTTTAAACAATATTATTTGTTCGGCACATATGTTTCCGTAACATGATTTCTGTACGATTTCTTACTTACTCCTGCCGCTAAAGATTTTCTCATCAAAAATATAGTTGATACTAGAGTCTCTTATTTATATAGTAGGCTCTGACATTATTCACACCAAACGTTTGTACCGTTAAATTTAGATACCGTTATTTTTGCTTTCCAAAAATATTTTTAATTGAAGTACGTCTACGTATTAATATACATGTGTACATGCACGAATTTAATTTTCACTGGAGATCGACCGTTAACGCTCGAAGAGGATATACGTGTTTTTTTGTTGTGGGTTGTGTAGATGTGTATTGTAAATTTTTGTGGTTTTGTGTGCGTGATTTTGTGTTGTGTAATCAATTAAATAAATAAATAAACAGATAATTGCAAAAAAAAAAGGAAAAACGGTTAATACGAAAGTGTAATTGAATTTTTAAATGAAGATTAGTGGTTCGGAAAGCGATTTGAGGATAATTAGGGAATTGAAATTGAAATTAAAAATATTGGAATATACAATATGGATTTCAATTTCAATTTTCTATTACAATTACAATCGTTTCCATAATCTTCATTAGTGTTGTAAAATTTTTGTGCTAGTGTTGTGAATTAATCTAAATGGGGAAATGACAAAAACGTGGTTAAAAAATGAATAACGGTACCGAGCTGGTATTGTCATACAGGTATTTTCATATCACATATATGTATTGGTATATATGTGATATGAATTTTTGAAAAAAAAAATTTTTGTTTATGATGATTTTAAGGGGAATTTTAGTTTTTTGTTTATGTACATGTCAAAATGTTCTTCTTGTTTTATCATGTTTTATTTTGTTTTTGTTATTTTATTAATAAAAGGGCTGTCTTTTTATATTTACATGAATCAAATTGTTTCTACGGATTTAAGTATGTATGTATATGTGCGAAATGGAAAGAGATGTATAAATAAATTTGTGCTAAGGTAGTATTATGAAATAGGATATTCTGATGTTTGATAAACTATAATATATTGGTTTTGGTTTTACGGTTTTTGCAGTTTAAAATTGTGGCGGGCATTGCAAAAGTTGTGGTCAAATCATGAAACGACTAACTTAAAGAGGTATTGACTATTTAGATGTATGTATGTAACCCGGACAAGATTAAAGCTGACTTGCTGACCTTACAATTTACATGCGGAATTTAATTCATTTTAGGATGTTAGGGGCTCAGTTTAATTTAATTTAAATTAATAATTAATTGGGAAGACAATTAGATTTGGGGTTGGTCATTAAACAAGATGTCACATTATTAAAATTAATAAAATAAAATAATCGACCAATTTGTTTTATTTTAGAAACACCTGAGGAACCCGACCGGATCTCCGGAAAGTACAAGCACCCAACGCCGTGTAGTTTAGAAAGTGTATTGGACTGTGCCAAATAATTTTTTTTAAATTACTAACATGAAGATTTAATTAAATTTAATTAAAAAGTGTAGTTTAAGTGAAAGCTGATGCTGTGATTTTTATTTATATGACATAAATTCTGTTAATTAAGTTAATTATTTAGTAATACGGGGTAAATATTGATTTTGGTTTCAGAGATTCCCGAGAAATTTGTTTCAGTTGCAGAAATTTCAAATATCCAATGGATACATAGTTAGAAACTATGATATCTTGGTTTTTAGTATTCTTAGTTTAAGCATTTCATAATGGCTGAGATAAACTCGACGCGAACGACGTGACTAACTAAAAAAATATTGTTAAACTTTGGAATTTTGTAACTAAACAACAACCAAAAGTTAAAATTCAATCAACTTTTTGTTAATCGCGTCTGAGTCACGCTAAGAATGATTGTTTTAGTATACATTTTCATGGTTTAATATTTTTTTTTTATTTAGTCACGTCTGGCTTATTAGAGTCTTATCATTTAATTTTGTTTACGGGTAATAGTAAATGTAACGCTTTACAGGACAGCGTGCATCACAGGATGAACTTCTATAATCTTAGTGGCAGATTTGCGGTATTTCAACAGCTATGATAGTAGCTTGAGCTATATTACAGCTCTAACTTGCGATAGTGAATAGAATACCTTTATATATGTATGTATATTATCTAGGTTTGTAACCAGAATAGTAATCTACGGTCGGAGGCTAAAGCAGCAGGGGGTGGTGGATGTTGCAGTCGGGTTACCGATATGTTAATTTAGATTTGTATCTGTTTAGAGTTTCGGTTGCAATCATTTCAGATATGTAATATATTATTTAGAACTATACAATTATTTAATAATAATTTTAACTATTGACCGCCAAGGTGTTTGTAACCGGGTCGATCTCAATCCTATATTAATAACCTATCCAATCCTTCCAAGTAAATGTAAAAAGGGTGTACGGTGGGCCCGGCATTAAAAATTCTTCGAATTACCGGAATATCCGACTAAATGCTTGGTCGTACATTCAAAATCAATCAATCATGCACGAATTTAATTTTCCCTGCACTAATGAAATCAAAATAATTAAAAATAATCTAAAAGGATTTTTAGATTTATTTTTACATTGTTGCCAGAAAAATACATGATTATGTTGTTAGTACATGCCTTTTAAGAGGGGGCAAAGTTCGAGCTCAGCTCCCACGATAAACGGTACTACGGTTTTTATTTTCCAAAGAATTTTAGGAGTTATCCTGGATGAACAACTGAATTGGAAACATGTACTTAAAATTCAAAATGGAGCCACCAAGGCTATCTGCCTTTTCTATATGATTTTAACAACCAAACATGTCCTACTGGTCATCCCTAACCATCATTAGGCCCATGGTCAGATATGCATCGGTATTATGGTGGCCCAAAACTAAGAGAAGGTAATATTAAGCCAAGTAATCTGGTAGGGCATCTGAGAATCTTAAAGGAGTTTCAAACTGATCATGCCATAGAAATGCTTCCTGACTGTAAGCCAACTAAACTGGACTTCAACAAACCCTTCTTTGTCAATTTGCCAGATTGGAACATTTGGTGCAATGATGAGCCGTTCTTTGACGGTATGAATCACAAACGGGTCTGAAACAGAAGATAAAGCAGGGTTAGAAATATACAGGAATAAAACTGCCCTCTCGAAGTCCTTGGGTATGAATATTTGTAGCCGTTATTGGTATACGTAATACTAGTTATTTTATCAATATTATAAAGTATGATGAAGAATTACCAGTTAATCTAATAACAGATCTTACTATACAGAATGATATGCATACCAATAAATTGTCGGTGACTTTCGTTAAATAATTATTTACTTTAATTTAATACAGTTCATAATAGAGGATTATGCAATACATACTGGCTCAATTGCATGGGTTTCAATCAATTGGATTTGCTAAATTGGAGTATAATCAGCTTTCTATAAATAATGTGACAGTATTTGGCGATATTAACATTCTCGACTTTACATTCAGAACTCCTGGCCACCCTAAATGTCATCGATAACAAATACTTCTACACGCTGTAAACGTCAGTGTGAACACCTGATATTTTATCTCCGCTATAATCTAAATCAATTTCTTTTTTACTATAATAAATAACTGGTAAAAAGTTAGTAAAAGCATCATCAAAACCATGTTAACAAACAAAAAATGATTGACATAAATGATCAAATAGATTACAAAAATATTTTACGGTGAAAATATCGCTAAACAAACAAAATCGAAGCGTAATTCTCAAGAACTGTATGCGCCATCAATTATCAACTAATCGAGATCGCGGGATTTTTTATCTATATAAATTTTTTCATAGTAAGAATTACATAAAATTCATCAATATTGTTAATTCACTTCCACGATTTCACCAAAAAAATGAAAGACAAAATATGAGTGTAAGAAATCAAAATTGATTGCGGATTTTTATCAATCATCGCCTTACCGAAAAATAAAAAATAAAGTATTTATATTTAGAAAATTGATAAGGGGCGGTGTTGAGATAAAAGAAAATCCAAAATAAAAGTACTTCATATAATTAGAGGTTACCAGTATAAAATATTCAACAGTATCAAACTAAATTTTAAGGTGATTGTATCGTAAAGTGAAAATATTAGAGTGAAAATTATTTTTTTTTGTGAAAAAGAAAAACGGAAATACGAATTGTAAACGGATATTAAAGAGGAAGACAAACCAAAAGTATAAATATAATAACGACAAAAAATGGGATCCAAATTAAATTACGAGAAATGGGACTTTAGACGGAAAATTTTTATTTTCGTTTTTATATTGTTGAGATGCAGTCAAATGTGTGTTAGCAATCCGACTAGACGGTCATCTTCTTTGCCTTTTGAAGATTGTGGTGAGTTATTTCGTCGCATATTATAAGTACGGTTAAAAAAAATGAGTGTTAAGTGTTTTACGATATCACAACAATAACAAATATTTCAAGTATTTGCTGATTTCAGTGTTTATTGATTAATTGAAGGTGTTTAGCTTATTGCTAATCAATGAGGCGAATCTAATTACTTTTTAATCGTATTGTTTAATAATTTCGGTAGATTACTAAATATATCAGAGCAGAAATTCGATCAAAAATGGTCACCGGTCACTTTATTGTGATTTCAGTCGAAAATTTAAATTGTTTTATACTAAAGTCACCGGTGACTTTTTCGGGCGAATTTCAAGAACCATCGCAAATTTATTGCTACAGTTCAAATTTTAAATCCCACACACTAAAGTTACGTTAATATTTTAATATACAAACATCAAAAAATATCGATTTGATTTATTGTACTATATATACATAAACCGCACCGCCACGGGATTAAAAAGTCATTCATCTTTATTCCGTACATAAATATACAGTTCTAACTGCGTAATAATGACTCACCAAATAATTGCAAACAAAAAATTGTAAAACTTAATCGATCATATTCATACACGCCATCATATGCCAAAATTAAAATCGCCTAATCCTGAACATGATAACACACACACTGTATTAGTAATCCTACATAAGTAATTACGTCAAAGTATAATTTACAATAAATAAAACTTTCGTCATCATTTACTATAATTCCAGGATCAAAATATGAGCTACTTTCTGTCCGGGTATCTAGTTGTACTTATGCACCATGCCGTATACCCATCGGGTCAACAGTTCATGTCTTTTCAGAGTTTAACAGTGCAAGTAAGTAGCTACCTCTTATTTATTTATTCGTAATGAGATAAGTTTTTTGTTTTATAAGCCACATACAAATCAATCAAATCGCATGTACGATGTTAATATAGGAGGTAAAACAATTAAATAAACATACAGTAATTGTAAATTAATTGAATACCAATAAATCAATATAATTGAGAAGCTTATCATAAAATGTACACGATGGTTATCAATATTTGTGTATAAAGACAACTTTTGATTGATTATTACTTGAAGAAAGTGTCTTACATATTTTGCAATTAGTTTTTTTTTTATTGCGATTATTCATCAATAACCGAATTTGAAATAAACGTGCGAGAACTAGCGCATTATCTGGGTGGCTTATCATTTTGGAGTTATTGTACAAAGGTTGCGATAAGATGAAGAGTAAAAAATTATTAGTTATTATACTTTTGTTATTGAAGTGTCTTAGCCACATTTGCATACTCGTATTTGTGAACATGACGATGCTTTTTTCCAAAAAGTTAAAAGTTCAAACAAACAAAAAAAATGTTCGAGCTATGCAGGTACAAAGTTTTTATTGTTGTTTTGTTTATATAAAATCTTGCCATTTACCAGATTCTTAATTTAAGTTTCTAAAAGTTATCTATGGTTACCAGATTAACCTTTGTATCAACACGAGTATAAGACGACTTTTCAACAAAACGTAAAAACCCGGGGGAAAAAAATGTATGCACAAATTTTATCGTTAGTTTCGTATGAAAGACGATAAATTAGGATAATATAGATATGATTACCTAATTATAAATAAAAGATTCACTCAATTTTAAAATAAATGAAATATATAACCGCGGGTATATCGTGTTGATACAAGGGTTAAAGTTGTTACTGACTCGCCGGTTGGCCTTTAAATTTCAATGAGATTTTTGTGTTTCAAAAGACAACCTACAGAGGATGTTCTGTTGGCATTATTCAAATAGTCTCGTTAGTATTTGGATAGGAGTTAACAATTAGATATGGGTCAAATGCTAATTTCAATAAGGTGATTTTATTTTTTCAAGACACTTTTCTAATGGGAGGACGAGAAAAAGATATGGTTGAAACACATTTTGCAGCCTTCGCATAAATAACAAAACATAGTAAAGACTATAACAAATTTATATAATCAATGAGACCATAATTGGCAATTTAAAAAGGCTAAATTGCCCAAACCAACCATTTTCCCGCAAAACTTTCCCGCAGAGGTAACCTTTCTCGACAATGGGGAAATTTCGATATTTTGAATTTTCCACGGGCTGAATAAAAATATGTTTTAGTTTTACGTAATTTTGAAGAATTTTTTGATAAGATTTGGATGTCAGGAGTCTGAATCTATAGTTTTTACGAGATTATAGCTAAATTTTCCGGATAGTTACCATTTTTTCGGGAAAATTCTGAATTTTTTTAATTTTTTTTTTATTTTATAACTTATTCTCTTTAATGTATAAAGCAGGGAAGGGTTTAATCTAAAATCGATCAACTGGATACTTAATGAGCACAGTTTTAAAAGTTAAACCATAGATACTGTGAAATGATCATGTTACAGATCGTCTTGCAATTCAACATAAAGCAGTAACTCACCACCAATAAATTATCAAGTAACTTCGAACAATTTTCAATAAAATCAAAAAATTCCCAAGTAATCTGGGAAATTTGAAATAATCTCGAACAACTTCAACAATTTTGAATAAACAGTTACATCATGCGAAAAAATCTAAAAAAATCTTCCATGTAATAATTTCGAAAGTGTCGTTGATAATGTCTGGATTAATCCAAAATGTATACAAGGCTTTATAAAAGTCTGAAATACTCTGGAAAAATGTCATCTATGTTTAATTCACACTCTATGCAAATCTCTGAAATCTCAAAAAACCAGAAAAATCTCGATAAATCACTAATTATCTAACAATACGCAGTTCAACACCTTACAAATTTCGAGAAACACGGCTAACTCGAATAACCACGACAAGTTCGAATAGTCTTTGAAGATAAAACCTCAATACTCACAAAAAATTTCGAATATTCCTGAAATTCTAAGTAATTAATTCCCGTTCAAATCCAAAAATGAAGATTAGTTCAAAAACCTCGAATTTGGATAATCTCGTCTCTGTCGGATTATGTAATTCAGTGCTATTTTTCAAAAATGTTGAAAGTTATACTCAACACCAATCAAATCTCGAATAACAGAAAATTGTTGCAAATTCCGGGTAGTAATCTGCAAAAAAATCGAGTAAATATTCTCAAAAAATTTGAATATTCCAGAAAATCACAAATAACATTAGAATCCTAGAAAATCTTGAAAATTTAGATTAATTCAAATAGAATCTCACCTAAACCTAACCTTTTATACCCTTATTTCCTTGGTCGCGTCACTTCATTCGACGCGACCCTCGTCGTGTTACTTCAACTTTAAATTGGTATTCTCTTAGTCGATCGAAGTGATAATATAAGAGAATGCGACGTAAAAGCATGTTTGTCACTTCAAACGACAATTATCGCATCGATCGACTAAGAGAATACCAAAATTTGATTAGCCGGTACAAGTGACAAGTGATACAGTTAAGGGAATAGGGGTGTATTCAATCCAAAAATCTTAAATAATTTTGAGGAACCTAAAAAATCTCGAACATAATATCTCTTGTAAATTATAATTATATCCTCGTAAATATTATTTAGCGCCAAACAAAAAACATAAAACATCGAATTGCCATTATTTAGCTAAAAATCGCTAACATATTATAACGCAACCCAAAGTGAAAAATCAAAAATTTCGATTAATTTCGAATATTCCGTATTTGAAAACAAAGAATAATAATTAAAACCGCACATCACTCACCTGAGAGCCATTTATGAGTTAAGAGATTTTTTTTCGGAATTCTGACAAAATGCAATCTCGAAACTTGTATAGCTCGAAATAACAAAAGTAGCTCTTAATAGGTGAAATTGAAATGTGGATGGATTACAATATAAATTAAAGTGCCCTCTATACGCTGAAAATCTGCTCAAATTCTTTCGTGAAGTTAATTTTTTTTTAACAAAATATCGGATCGAAAAGTTTAGAAAAGTTCAGTTTTTTTTAGTGTTAAGGAAAACAAACAGTAGTTTAGACGAAACTATCGTAAAATGTTTCAAAATTGTTTAATTTGTAATAAAACTGAAATCCAGAAAACACTCAAATGGCACAGGGTTCTAGGCCTACAACCAAGTTTTGGTATTAACTCTTAGTCGATTGATCAGACCTGCGTCGATTTAAATAACAAACGTCGCATTCTCTGTCTTTTGAAAAGTTTCTTGTCACCTGAGATGACATTTTAGTTGCGCAGAATTTTTAAGCGACAAACCAAAATGGAGGGAGAAAAGACGTAAGTTTTTGGTTTTAATTAAATGTTTTGTTGTAAATAGCACATATATTATTATAAAAAATTGTATTTTTTTCGATTTGCTTATTACGTCATTCCGTCGTTAAAACCCGTCGTGAAAGAAAAAAAATTAGAGCTTTGCTGCAAGGAGCAGCTCGCCAAAAGACCGTACCGAAAATACTATATGGAGCTAAAAGTAAAGACCCTCAAGCCCAAAGAGAGAAAGTTAGCCATAAAAGAAAGCCAGTTTGGACTTAGTGATTGAAGAGAGTGCATTTGTGTTAACGATTGTGATTTTGGAAAAAAAAATGAATTTAACATTTTCCAATTATTTTTTATAAAGCTCAGGAATTCATTAATTGATTTCGACCTCTTTGCACAGTATCAATACGCCATTCTTCTGCTGACTCTTGTAGGTGCTCATGCTCATTATCGATGTGGATTTGTGAATAGAAAAATAAAATGTATACATATTTCTGACAAAATGGGCACCCCAATTCCCATAGTTGTATCACGTCATTTTTCATCAATCTAGTCACGTCACATCAATTTTCCTATTAGTTTAGGCGTTTGTTACGGCTAAAGTCACTTTATACGACAGATGTCACTTGAATTTTGTAAGTGACAGGCGACTACAACAAAATGGATGGGCGAAATTTTAGTCCTAATATTAGTTTTAAATGTTTTTAATTGTGTAATTTTGTTCACTTATTTAACCCTCGTCCGACGGCATAATTTCACAACGTTAACAGTCCTCACTGTATGCATTCCTTCCTATAAGCATTCCTCCCTTTGTGCGTTCCTATATGATCTAGAGAAAACTAAAAATGTAGAAATATTACGAAAGTTACATCCTCAACAAAAGGTACAATTGTATCTAAGTCGCCTGACGAGGGTTAAATAAGTTGTTGTTTAAATTAATACCTTTTTGATCTAAAACTATTTTATTTATAATTTGGCCGGAATCTTTATAGTTAAAGTCGTATCACTTGAACCGACTTCAAGAATATCAATTTTCATGCGACGTGACGTGATTTAAGTCACGTCGCCTGAAATGACACGACTATGGGAATTCTTGTGGTTACAATTTGCCTTCTTGTAATTTTGGTTTTACCACTCTTGTCGATTTTTTTTTTGTCCCGGAAGCGATATGGTATCTGTAACGGTGTTAGGACTCAATAGATTGATCGATTTCGGATGTTGATGTAATCGCCGTTGACTAATTTGTTGTAATTGCTTCAGTTGGTTTGGCGGTTTTTATGTTGGTATGAGCATGCTCGGCATTTTCTTCTCATTTTCACTTAAGTCATAGTGACAATCTAATTGATAAGGCGTTCCCATATACGTATGGTACCATTTATTTTCGATCCATTATCGCTTACGAATACTTCGGAAATACCTAAACTTGCTTAAATTTCCCTTCACCTCTCGTTAGTGAGTTATAATATTCGGAATCTCATGTACATTATATATGCATCTATGAGAAGAAAGAAATCGTTCTCTTAAATGACTCTGCGAAATCAACATGTATACGTGCTCAAATGGTACCTGTACCGGTTTCCACACATGCGTTGTAATTTTTTTCGTGTTTGCCCTAGTCATTTGGCATTGAAGAATATTTTGTGTCATGTGCTCAATATCGCAGCATCAAGTCTCGGCCACCAACAATAACTCCTGGTTAACGCTTTCATTCGGATAATTCCGAAATATGCTAAGTGAAGCTATATTCTAGAACTTTATTACGTAATTCTTTTGGAACGTAGGCTCGTAGTCCTCGTAGTAGACAATCGTTGTTAATGGTAAATTCAGTTTGATTAATGGTAAAACGTTAGTCGGACTTGACTGTTATTCCCAATTTCAAACCCTGGATAAGATCCTGTATTTAACCTTCTTTCGTAGTGGCCTATTGCAGTTATTCAACAGATAATGATAGAACTTCAATTGCATTTATCTCGATTAACTCTAGCGCAACAGATCTCTTGTTGCTGATAATGTAGGAAATCCTTTCCCCGGCGACAATACCTGTGTCAAAGGTTTGTTGTCGGTGATCAAAATAAGCCGCCGCGCAAATAGACGTATTGGTGGGATTTTATATTGCCAAAAATGATTGCTTAAGCTTCTCTATCGATTTGCGTATACCGTTACTGTACTGGCAATAACGAATGTGGCGTGAACTGAATCGGCATTTCACATCTTGTTGAATTTGTAGTTTCACTGCTTGAAATGCCTATTTACAGTTTTCGTTTCACGCAAATTCTACGTTATCATTGAGTAAAGTAGTAAACTGCTTTTATTGGGCTTCGTTTGTAATTTGAGTAAACTGTTCAGCGAGTACAAAATTGTGTTGAGATTTTTAAAAAACCTTCCATAATAATTGACCAAACAAATGAATGGGCGAATCTTAACTCATATTTCAACAATTACGATTCGTCTATTCATTGGTTTGGTTGAGTTCGGGTTGGATTAGTGTTTGATGAGCAATTGACCAATAAATGAGTGTTTGTATATACATACAGCATGTGTATAATATTTAAACAAAAGCAAACTTTACACAAATATTGTTTAAGACAAGGTTACTGTTAATATCTCAAACCTCAATTTGAACCTTTTACATTTCAAATTGAACCTTCAGCAAATTATATGAATGGCCAATTAGGATGGAACTTTGATATTCCTTAATCGATTATAGTGAAATTCTAGATTGGGAAGGAGGATTTAAAATAATATTTTTAATTCCGTAACGGAATCCGTAACACTACCGTTAGTAGTTTCGGTAGTAATCGGTTAAAAAATAGCCAAATTCCTTTCTAATTGGCCATTCAAAAAATTTGCTAAAGGTTCAATTTGCAATGTGAAAGGTTCAATTTGAAGTGTAAAACTGTATGATGGTATGATGGTATAATGGTATGTTTCTGTGGTGGTTTGATGGTATGATGTTATTATGGTGATGGTATGATGATGATGATGTGATGTTATGAAGGTATGAAGGTATGCTGGTATGGTGGTATGATGGTAAAAAGGGAAATTAATTTGGGGTCGAGTTTAGGGTTTAGTGGGAGTTAAATTGAGTTAAGTTCATACACGCATGAAACTTTCGAATCAAGTTGATTTTGGAATTGGGTTGACCATTAAGTGTCGAGTTGAGCAGACGGTTGAGATTTAATTCGAGCTATAAGTTGAGCTAAAGTTCAATTAGGGTTTAGATAACTTGCATTGGGATTAGGTGAGTTGCTCTGTTGGTGAATTATTTAAGGGTTGATTTGGGACCCAAACGAAACATTTATTTCAAAGCTATTTGGGGTTGATTTGGTGATTCAGTTGAAGGTTGGGGTGGTGGTTAATTTGGTAATTGCGATTGAGTTCGAGGTTTAGTTGTAAATTGAGTTGAAGGTTGAGCTGAAGATTGATATAAGAGGTTCAGTTAGGGATTGATTTGGGAGTTGAATTGACCGAAGTTCTGATCACTTCAAGTGGTTTCAGGCTTTCAGCCCTTTATATTTTTGCATTCAATTTCTATTCGAACTGTAAGATTTTAATAAATGTGGGCATACAATTAAAGAATCAAGCCACTAGGTTTTAAAATTATTTGTACATACATAGAAGTTGACATTTTTTTCAACACTGTAAAAATAGAATTTGTTGCTACTTTCATGGTGCATTGTTCAGCAGTAGAATTTAATTCTTTTGTGGTGTCAAGTCTTGAATGGAGAGATTATTTTCAATGCGCATATTCTCTAATTTTAGATTGTGATTGAATTATTATTATTATATGCACAGAATAATATTTAAAAAAAAAATCCCAAAAACTGGTTATTAATGCTAAAGGGTAAAACACACCAAGCGCGACGCGACATGTCCAACATATTCCACTTGTGAAAGATTTTCTTTTAATGCACATTTTTCTATTAGAATTATGAAATATTTGAATGTGTTTATGAAATTCACTTATATTTTTGCTTAAACTATGATTTGTATTCATTAAATCACTAAAATAACAAGGATTTAGTTTTGTCGCCCGTCGTCGCCGCTTGGTGTGTTTTAGCCTTAACAGGTTAAAATAATAGAAAAGCTACTTAATCAATTTTTATTTAAGCATATTGAATCATTTCAGTAAATAATTGTAAATAAATAATTTAAAAGATCGCTGATAAGATAAACCTCCAAATTTTATACCATGCACACGCCAATAATTGAACCAAAACTCGACAAACAATGATAACAAGCAATTAAAAATTAAATCACCTAGATTAAATAAAATTTTGATCTACTTTAGATAACGATCGAATAAAAAAAAAATTGATTTGTTTATAGCATAAAGTAGCAGCACATCACGTGACTAATTATATTCCTAAGAATAAATGTTGTGCTTAATTTTCTACCGAGTATCCGGTTTCTTTCGATATCAGTCACACAGTGGGAAAATACGTTGTTAATCGATTCGATTTCGATTTTATTTTAAGCGCTTATAAGATAAGATAAATAACTAATTATGTGTTTAGTCTCATTTTATCTATATAATTATCTCCCTCAAAATTTCGCCTATTTAAATTTTATTTTGCATTATTTTTGCGATGATGTTCTCAATAGATAGCTAGACAAAACTTCACCAAAATCGTATCGTAAACACAGGTCTGAAGATAACACCTAACAATAGAAATGAAAAAGTGCGGTCTAATTATGTTGTTATATGAACGTTTCGATAGTCATTGTTATGTCATATAAAATTTTTTCTATCTAATCACAGCATATACGCATAGGGAAATTCCATTAACGTATACATTTTCTGTTTGGAACACTAAAATTTGATTTCTTATTTCTATTTATAGCTACCCTTTCATCAATGACTGTTCTTGCTCACAATGCCAACTGGATAATCAATAATGTTTATTCAAAGGCTTCGGTGACACCGGAGCTCTGCTCAACAACGGGTGGTTGTCCAACATACGGTGACGAAGGTTTATTGGTTCAAGCCGATTTGCAAGTTCCGGGCACTATGCCAACCGTAAGTTTATATAATTTATGACATATTATACTTTATACCTGCTTAACGTTTAAATTTTTCCCATTTCAGTTACGTGGAAGTTTATATTGGCGTGTTTACAACAGCGCCAACGAAGTCGTCTTGTGTTACAAAATCCCGATAACATTGACAACATAATTTTATTATTTACCTCTATAACCGCAATTTTATATTATTGGCAAAAAATCTTAAAGTTTGTATTGGTTTATATTAGTCTTATACATTAAATATGTGTATTATTTAGTCTTTTGAATTAAACTACAGTTAAACGAAAATGTTTTTTGTAAATTTTTGATTTAAAACAAAAAAAAAATCGAATATGTGATATTAGATAATTATGTAATGTTCAGAATTTGTTTATTTATTTTTTTTTATGCAAATAACAAATAAAATTATTTTATAATTCTGTTTCTTTTGATCCCACGCTTTTAATCTTCGCAGCCGTATATCCCATCGATCATCAATAATATAAACCAGTTTCACGGGATTAAAAAGTATAGAAACCAAGAAATCAACAATCGATGGGGAAATCAGTTTTGTTTTAGCACTTTGAACTTATTTTTTGTCCACAAACTCACATTATATATTTATAAAATATTATTAATTAGCGTAAATTACGTATTTTTTGTTCACTTATAAATAAACGAAACTTTAAAATTTTTTGTTCCAAAATATTTTAAAATTATTAACAGGTCATAATAGAAATATGAATACGTGAATCTTATGGATGTTGGCAACCACTAGCGTTCTTTCCAAATAAGCTCTTTCCAGCGGAAGAACATACTCTATACATACATTTGATGGAGAACTTCTTTGTTTTATATTTAGTAATCAAACAGTTTTGCAATTTCATATTATAATTCAAATTCCAGAGATAGAATCTCTGGAGTTTGTTTGCTTCAAGTTGGGCATAAAAGCTGATATACGTATTAAGACCCTAGATCCTAATACTTGACCAACCGTGTACAGATTCGGGAGTTTTACGATAAAAATTTTATTTCTCCGGCTCAATACGGAATTTATCCGGGTAGGTCTACGACGACTAATCTAGTCTCTTTTGTGGACATTTATATAGTAGAATAGAACTTAGGCAACAAGTAGATGTAGTATACACCGATTTTTCAAAGGCGTTCGATAAAATTGACCATTCGATTCTTATCGATAAGCTGGATAAACTAGATTTTAAGTTCATCCCTATTAAGTGATTGCATTCATACCTTTCTGATCGTTACCAATTTGTTAAGATTAATGATTTTAGCTCTCGGTTATTTCGTGTTACCTCAGGAGTTCCTCAAGGAAGTCACGTTGGTCCGCTTTTATTTTCGTTATTTATAAATGATGTTGTGGAGTGTTTTGAATTTGCTTGAGTCTGCTTTACGCAGATGATATGAAAATATTTGCTCCAATTGATGAGGTTGATGATTGTGTGAAATTGCAAGATGACTTGATTAAATTTTGCAGTTGGTCGATTAATAACAAATTGTTGCTGAATGTGGGTAAATACAGGATTTTATCATTCTCTCGGATGCGTTCGCCGATCTTCCAGCAATATTTTTTATATAATATTGCTGTTGATAGAGTTGAGTTGATGTCCGACTTAGGCATAACGTTTTCTTGTGATCTATCTTTTACTATACACATTGATTGTATCATTACAAAAGCTTACATTATGCTAGGTTTCAAAGGACTTTTGCGACCCGCTCACACTAAAAACTCTGTATATATCCTTTGTTCGTTCAGTTCTAGAATACGCTGCTCAGATCTGGTCCCCATTTTATAGGTGCCATTCAGATAGGATTGAGCGTGTTCAGAAGCAATTTGTTTTGTATGCCCTTCGTGGATTACCCACTGAGTGAATGCATCAATATATTCTCCCACCTTATAATGATCGTTGTAATTTATTAAAACTACAGCGTTTGGATCACCGACGAGACGTTGCATCTGCTACCTTCGTTCACGATGTTCTGACTTCCCGAATAGATTGTGACGAATTACTTGCTCGTTTCAATATCTACGCTCCCATATGCTGTTTGCGCGGTCGCCATTTGCTACATATTGATCCGGTCTCTACGAATTTTGCACTTTCGGAACCATTCTTGAGAATGTCGCGGCTTTTTAATTCAGTTTACGATGTTTTCGACTTTAACATGACAAGAAATTCGTTTAAAAACGAGTTGTTTAAATTTCTGTCTAGTAATTGTTAAATTTTTTTTTCTGTATGTTTACTTACCGATTGTATATATTTACTGTAGGTTATAATAAATAAATAAATAAAATTCACTTTTTAATAATTTGTTTTAAACTGTTTTTATAATACATTTAATTTTAAATATCCTTTTATTATTTATGATCCTTCTTTATTCGCTGCTGTTCTGATAATGGTTCTTCACCCATTTTCCTCTCCACGTTTTTCTTACAATACCAACCACCGACAAAGTGGTGGCAGCACAAATCAAGAGTGAAGATAGAAATGATTAGATTTGAATTTAAAATCAACGTTAACTATTACAATATAAAAATTTTCTATTCCTTCTGACCAACTATCTCAATAGCATTTGCACTAAAATTATAACGTAGTCCCCGGCATCCCCCAAGCCCCAACCCACATTCACCACACGATAGATAAACAAAATGTGGTTAGCGACATTTTCTCTGCCGACAGGTGAATAATTTTAAGTAAAAATTCAACCCCACATTGCGCTATAGTTGATCGAAGAGTATTGAATGTAAAGGATGTGGGTCTTTAAACTTTGAAAGTGAAAGCCCACCAGAAAAGTTATTTACTTATTGCTGCCATAAAGGGAAAGTACAACTGGATTCTTCAGTGGCATCCCGGAAGCGATGCACAATAATCACTCACTTATCTTGTCTAAAAAACTGGTTTGAACATTGGAAAAGGCGGAATATTTTGGAAAAGGGGGACATATTCTGGGAAAAGGAGGAACCTGTTTTAATAAATCTTTTGGAAAATAATTTATTCTTTTCTAGTTATTCAAATCTCCGCTATTGTACAAGAAAGAGCACCACAGTCGAGTGAGTGATGAATGGTGTATCGTAGCCGAATTAAGCGTGTGGCATCGAGTTAGGTGAAATTCTCGAAATCCTAGATTTTTGGATTAATGTATAGGTAGATTTTATTTAAAATTATCAAATTTCAGTTGATTTTTAGGAGAAAAACGTTTAGTTATATACTTTTGAATAACTTAACATTAAGATTTTTGGAGATTAATCTACAATTCTAAGTTTATTCGAGATTTTTGGAGATTCGAGATTTTTTGAGAATATCAAGGTTATTCGGCCTTTTCGAATTCATATTCGTTTTCTATTTGAGTTTCTCGATATTACTCTAAATTTGTTACAGAATCGACATTTTCGAGGTTTTAAGCTTATTGCAGATTTAAAAAGCAAATTTTGTTGAGCGCATTTTGTAATAGAATTTCTATTACAAAATGCGCTCAACAATATTTGCTTTGTAAATCTTGAGATTTTAAATTTTTTGGAGATTTTCAATACCATTCGAATTTGGCTTGGAGTTGAATTAAGTATAGATCACTAAGTTCATCATCCTACAGACGTTGAGATGCCAGTAACGCCATTTAGATGTAATTTCAGTTCTTTTGGAAAATGCATTTTTATATTTGTCTATCAACTATTGATATTGAACATTAAACCAAAGCCCCAGTCATTATAAAGAGTTTCTATACTCTAAATATTGCTAAAATAAGAGGTTGGTCGAAGAAATGCAAGTAACATCATTTCCTCTCATACAATATTCTCTCTTGCATGCACAATTCAAATTGCTTTTTTCTCCATTTAAGCAGCGAATATGTTTTGCCTGCTGAATCCTTTATTTTCTATTTGGTGCTGAATCCTTTATTTTCTATCTGCATTAATGACATAGAATTTAGTTAAGATTTATTGATAGTACGATTAAAAACTAATGTGTTTGCCTTCGTCAAAGGTGTCGTTATTGACAAGGTTTGTTTCCGCTTGCTTCAGAAAAATATGAATCTAGATTTTCGAATCTAGGCATTTTCCTAGCATACCAAAAGTTTCAACGGTACGACTTATCATATTTTGATAATGCATTACAAATTACGGTCACAAATTAATTTCTCCGTTATGAAAAGTGTTTTTTAAATAAATTCAAGTGTTGACTTTAAAATACTATAAATAATAAATTATTGATTTGTTCAAATCTTATTAAGGTTCATTCCCGTTTATGGTGGTTTTAATTGGATTGCAATCTCGAATTGTTTACGCTTTGTTGGTAACGGAATTTAAGTATTACGTACGTCATATTAGCAACACTTTAAGATATCGAATTGCGGTAATTGAACCATGAAACTTCGTCGTGACTCGTGATAAGGCATGCGCGTGTATTGCATGTTGCAAAGTGGTTTTCGAAGTGGAAGTTCAACTTGAAATTAAACAAATAAAAAATTTGGTTTATAATTCTAATTACAATAAATGTTAATTTATATTTTTCCATAATATGACTTTTTGTTTTATAATATTATAAACGACTCGAATAATTTAATTATTGTTTTTTTTTTGTTTGTTTAGATCAGATAGGTATTAAATACCAACTTCTTTAGATTACTACTATTACGCGTTACTTACTTACAAACTACCAATATCATTAAAACGCTTTAACTTTTCGGGAAAGTTATCTTTATACAGAACCGGATCGGCACGAAACTCGACCGTTTTCAATGGCATATTACCATATATTTTAGAGAATCGATCAATACAAGCCGATCGTTCCTTCATGTGATTCAAATCGGCCGATAACATTTCCGAATTCGTACACTCAGGGCATTTAAATTTTTTGCGTGGTGCCACCTTAATTGGAGGTTTATTGGTAATATTTGCCACAAGGAAATTCATTGCAATATCTTCACAATTCATTTTTTCGTCGACCCATTCTTTTATGTTGCCCGGCATCGAGTTTGTGTACATGTAGCTCCAAAACTTAAAACAAATTTACAAAAGAAAAAAAGAAGAATCATAAACTACAAATTTTTTCTTTTTCACAGTCAAACTATCTATACCTTATGATGGAATGCCGCTCCGGTCAACACCATCGATATCTGGTTAGTCCATTCCGATTCATAAGTCCATGTATTCGTTGTATTATCCCAAACATGTATACGACTCGGGAAGCCAACAATGCGATCGGGAAATTCACGCCACACTTCATAACCAAAATCTAACTCATCAGCGGTTAACATGATTATATCGTCGTCAATCGTTAAAATTGCTTCCGTCTCAATTTCTTCGTACGGATAAAAACGATTCGATAATTTATTCTCTTTCGTTTTAATAATTTTTAATGGTTTACTAATTTTTTGGAACATGGCTAAATGTGGTGGCGACTTTTTTTGGTTATTCCAAATTATAATGATTTTCTGTAGTGATTGTACCACGGCTAACTTTTGAACTAGGGTCATTAAACTTTCTACACGATCATACGTTAATATAACCGCTGTGAATCCTTGTGATTTTGGTGCGATTAAAGGTAAAAATAATGGATTTTTAGTTGATTTTGGCAGTGGTTGTAGATTCCAGTCTAAATAATTTTTTGCGACGTGCGGTTGTATGCGATCATTCAATTCGTCAAGCATTGTATGAACAATGGTTTCGAGAGAGTTGAAATATTTTTCGTATAACCATTTTAAATGGCTACGTAAATCGATTCGGTGGTCCAATGTAACACCGTTTAGTATATCGTAAATACTACTTAAACTAGCCTCATTAATTGTGATTGCCGCCAGTTTCCAATCTATAATCTGTGAAAATTACAAAATATATTTAATTGAACTACTTAAGTACATTAGAGAATATCTCTAGCGCTGCGTCGAGTTATATAAATGATTCGATTAAAAATGGGTCAAAAGATATGGAAAATAAAATTGATATTTGATTTCACTTTTAATGTTCAAATTCATTTCCAATTCTATTAATATTCATAATACGACCTAACACAACTTCCACATCGTAAATAGTATGTTGATTAATAAAACAATTTGTCAGCCGTTGAGCGATTAAAAGTAGTGGCATGCATAGCAATTAGAAATAATTCATTATCTCAAGGTTACGTACATTTTTTAGCTTTTAAGTAAAGATAATTTATTCTTACCTCAGCAAATGGTAGCATATCAATATTATTCACAATAACTGGGATACATAATGACGTCATGGCTTCGAGTAAGCTCATTTGATTAAAATTGCCATCCAAAGTGACTAGACAAAATTCACCAAGCTCCAGTAAATTTGGATATTCGTACACGTCTTTCGCCGGATAGCTACAATAGTAGTTACCATCCTCGGTTAGATGCTTTTGCGTCGAATATTCCGTTTGGTATTCATTTTTGCCACATGCTTTAAAAAATAAGATTTTCTGTTGATTAAACGCAATATCATGAAATATATTGATCTGTGGCACAGTCATGGTGGAGCTTGATGCAATCAATAAGAACGGACGATCATCTGATTCGTGTTTTAGAATATTTTTGTAGTTGATCCTATAGACATGCGGGCTATAAAACGGCATTGAGATATCAAAGCCACGTCGATATGACCAGGTATCTAGTTTAGCACTGGCCACTAATGCATTCGCAGTCGCAAATTCTTCTAAATTCGGTGCCACCATATTTATGAGGACATGGTTTTCTCCATTGTTCCAACTGGAAATAAAAATGAAAATTTAGACTGACCAAATGGGTTAGGTTTATGAAAGGAATAATACAACTTACTGTGGTAATACAGCCAGTGCTTTAGATACCAGATCTTGGTCCACATTAAAGAGATTCATCAAATCAATTGAGGGTATCAAAATGCATGCCTCATTCGGATTCGACGTATAATACGGGCTATTAATTATTGTTTTTAGAATTATATAAAACTCCTTGCTCATCGTATAGGCTCTCGTCCCTTTCGTGTCCGCATAATATTTTAATGGATAGACATAAATCGAAATTTTATCGGAATTCTTCTGCCCGCAACGATACACATTGAAACAATCCCAATATGAGCAATTACGATTTTTCGGTTCGACCAGGACATTATCGTCAGGCAAAACAATCTTTGGTATTTGGGTTAAGTCTAATGAGACTCGAGTAAATTTTTCTGAATTATAACTGTCTAAATTATAGAGATTCTTCTTTAAAACTAAAAAACTTAAGTAAATTAAAAAGCATACGACCAACACACACAGAACACAGTAACTCAGACAAAATTTGATTTTATTCACATTTTTTGGTTTTTTATTTACAAAATTTATATATTTAACAATTGCCATTGCAACTGTACACGATTTTATTCCATGCGAATACTTTAATTAATTCATGATAGTGTAATTAAATTTGATTTACGTTTTAAGTGCGAATACGAAAATTTTTCCCTTTCTCGTTTTGCTCTGTCAATAGCACGTACAAAAAAAAAAAATAAACAAATGGATTTGACAGATCCATATTCGTTTGATGTCAAAAACTTATCGATATCGATCAACTTTTTGTAAATGGGGTTTTTATTTAAATAATTTATACTTGTAAATATAAATTAGCAATAAAATGTAAAATTTATTTAGTTTTAAAGTTACTAAACAGATTATGCTATCAATAATCTACATATTAAAATTATTGATCACAATTCACTAATTCAGACTGCATTATCGATTATTTGCGGCAAACTGCGCGAACTATTTTACCCAATTAACCAAAAAATGGCATTGAATAAAATTGTTATGTTGTTCAAAGCTTTAGTCAATGGCAAGCTAATACCGTAGATAGACACAGATTTAATCGCGATTTTCAATTTAGGGATTCGCGATTTAGGTGAAAATCGTGTAATGACAAACGACTGTCATTACACAATCTTTACAAAAAACAGGATTATTTCGTTTTCACAACGCGATTTTTGACAATCGGGATAAATGAAAATCGCGATTAACTTGTGCCTGTCTACCGTATAATTCTGGACCTAGATTCTGATCAAGTGAATGTCAATTTTTTGTGACTTTGTAATAAAATTTTAACTGCTATAAAATGACAATATACGTTGTGAGTTGTATTTGTCATTTGTTTTTTTGTGTCATTTAGTTGCAAGAAAAAAAACGACAAACACAACTCACAACAATATATTGTCATTTTATAGGAGTCAAAATTTTAGCTCTATAGTTAGTTGATGGTTGTTCTACAGAAAAATAAACAACCAGAAGGGGCATTGCGTGGACCAAGAAATGTTTGCTCTTACCTTATGTTTTACATGTTAATTTTGAATTTTCAGCCACTGAACTACAACTTAATACCGAAAATCTTATACCCTTGACAGACTAGGGATTAGCTAAGCGCGATTAGTGATTTTTTCGAGATTAGCTGTAGTGTGTCAAGTTGAAGATTAGCTAATCTCGTTTTAATTGAGGATTATACCCTTGACATACTAGGGATTAGCTAAGCGCGATTAGTGATTTTTTCGAGATTAGCTGTAGTGTGTCAAGTTAAAGATTAGCTAATCTCGTTTTATTTGAGGATTAGTCACTAATCGAGATTAGTGCACTAGTGATGGTACAAGTGGTACTACAATGTGAAATAATTATTTAAACATAGCTGAAAATGCAAGTGGCGTGAATTTACGATAGAAGTTATAAAATCAATGACGTCTTAAAAAATTTGTGCTGAATAAATTGTGAGGAAATAGAAAATCTAGTGTGTTTTAATGTATAAATCTTAGAAATATTGAATTAAAAAATGAGTCCAGCTAATTTACTAGCTATATTTCAGCGAATCACCATAATAATATTTTATTTCTCTGCAAGAAACTAATCCCTAGTCTGTCAACGCATATGGATTTGTGGTGGATTAGCTAATCTCGTTTCACTAATCGCGCTTAGATAATCCCTAGTCTGTCAGTGGTATTAGTCACTAATCGAGATTAGTGCACTAATCCTTAAAAATTTTCGAGCTTATCTCGTTGTATTAGGTTTAGTGTTGGTACAAGTGGCACTACAATGTGAAATAATTATTTAAACATTGCTGAAAATGCAAGTGGCGTGAATTTACGATAGAAGTTATAAAATCAATGACATCTTAAAAAATTTGTGCTGAATAAATTTCGAGGAAAAAGAAAATCTAGTGTGTTTTAATGTATAAATCTTAGAAATATTGAATTAAAAAATGAGTTCAGCTGATTTACTAGCTATATTTCAGCGAATCACCGTAATAATATTTTATTTCCCTGCAAGAAACTAATCCCTAGTCTGTCAACGCATATGGATTTGTGGTGGATTAGGTAATCTCGTTTCACTAATCGCGCTTAGCTAATCCCTAGTCTGTCAGTGGTATTACCTTCGCCAAATTAAAGCCAAAAAATGAGTTCAAGTTTCTCCATATAAAAACCGCGTTATGTCGCTTGGTCTGTGGTTTTTACGAGATATTAAAAAACGTCGTGAAATGGTGGCGCATGTTTACTTCTTCGGCTAAGAAATGTCGAAACAAACAAAATACTATGAGAAATAGCTCTGTTTAAAAATTAATTAATAATGAATAGCAGAGAATTGAGAGCCAACGGAGCAATTCCAACTAGTCGAACAATTAAGATGTGGAAAATGAAGATTCCAACATTTAAACATAAACATTTGATTTAAATTTATTAGCTTATATTTTTTTTTTTATTAATTTAGTAAATTATCTACAAAAATTATTTCATTTGCATAAGGCCATAAATGTGACGGCATTGTATAGGATACAATTTTATTAAACTTTGCTAATCCGATTATCTTTTGTATTAAAATTCTAATATTTGTGATTTTTCGTGTTTCGAGCACTTCGTTCGGGGTGAGCTGTCCTTAATTTCCAAGAAATGAAGGGATATTTTTATTACTCTCTAAGAGGTCACCTATATCAAACTCCCGATCTGCTAAAACGATGTCTCCTTCACTATATGAAGATCGCTGATTCCGCTTTGTTGCAATACAGTACGATAACTCACTGAACCGCAGAATACATCAGAGCAGAAAGTTACATGTCATTTCTTATCTATCCCAATCAAATATTTTAATGTAGTTTTGCATGCATCATTTACAATACGAAGCGTTCTGGGCCTAACATATCTCAAAGCTAGAGATTCATGGCCGGTTTTTGGCAAGTTTTGGCTGGAAATCACATTAGATTTTAAATAACGCTTGGTTCTACCTAAAATTACAAATAAACCTGTTAAACTTTAAATAATTTATAAATTATTAAAATAACCAAGCTCATTAAATTCATTTGCTTCATGCTTGCTTGATTTTTGCCCCTTTTAAGTGCCCGTAACCATCTCGTCACCATTCTCTCACCTGCAACTTTTTTCGATTTACATTGCGGAACAACACTACACTGCATCATTTTTATGTATTAAAGTGTATTTAAATAATTTAAGTTTATATGTATTTCCGGATGTTTGATATTTAACTTTATTTGTGTGTACAATTTTTTTAAATTACATTTACGGTTTAATTTATAATGTTTTTTTAATTCACAAGTTCCATATTCTCCATACAAATTTTTTTTATTTTGACTTTTTAGCCCAAGAAGCCCAGTAGAGACATCTACTTTAGTTGTGTTTCATATCGCGTATTTTTTATTCCTCGTACCATCCACTGAACTTATAAAAATTTTTTAACGTGTAAAGTATACTTTAAAAATATTTTCTGTACGATTATTTTTGAGATTTGACGTTTGGTTTTCACGTCAACATCTCCACTCAAAAGTTGTGTTTTATTTTTCATTTGCGTTCAGAATCGAAGAAAACGATGATTCAAGAGAAGTTCAACACTGTTTAAACATGAATATCAAATAAATATATCATTATAAATTAATAATACCAAATTTTATATCTATTAAATCTACTTGTAATATATATTTATTGTGTGCGGAGGAGCAAGAATAAAACTTACTGAAAATATTTTATCGTGATTAAGGCCTCATTTTTCGACAACTCACGATAAAATGTTTGAAATTACAGACACGCAGAGTATGAAGAAATTTGTGATTGGTTTTAATTGGGACACGTTTTATAAATAACATATGTTTGGTATTACAGAGATTGGCGTGGGCCTGGTTGGCTTTGGTATAGCTTTTCTTTTCCTTGGGATATTGATGGTTTTCGATAAGGGACTGTTGGCGATAGGAAATGTAAGTTGTTAAACTACTATACAAAAATGAAATGTTTTTAATAAATGATCCGTCTGTTTTTTTGTAGATACTATTCATATGTGGTCTTACATGTGTTATAGGTGTGGAACGAACTTTTCGATTTTTCTTTCAAAAACACAAAGTTAAGGCGACAATTAGTTTTGTCGGTGGCATTATTATAGTTCTAGTGGGCTTTCCGATAATCGGAATGGTCGTTGAAATCTACGGATTTGTTCTATTATTTAGCGGATTTTTCCCCGTTGCGGTTAATTTCTTAAGGCGTGTACCCTTTATTGGCACTTTCCTCAATATGCCCGGTATTAGTAGGTTAGTTGATCGATTGGCGGGTGATTCAAATCGAACAACGGTATGATGAACATAATTCTAATTTATTAATATTAAAATCTAGGATAAATACTTTTTTGAAGACAATTATTTTTTGTAAATATATATAATTAAACAAACCCTTTTAAATAAAGATAAATGTAAAAATTTCTAAATAAATAATACATATTTTCCTTTTTGGTTTTTTTAAATTATTGCAGGAGGACTAACACTAAACTATTTGTTGCTCAATAAAATTCCAGTTTATACATTCCTATTTTATTATTTTTGTTTATTTATTATTTAGGTTTCTTTATTATTAGGCGACCATTCCATTATCAATTTAGGCGATTTCTTATCTAATAACATTTTGATAAACCTTTAATATGTTTTTAATCGAGATAAAAATAAATTTAAAAATCTGGGTCATGTCTTTCAAAGTAACTCATTTCGATCGATAATGCAGGTGAGCAAAATTAAAATGCTGCGTTCTTTTTGTGAACATATTTAACGCAGGTTGACAGATGGTTGGTTGTTTGATGTTTTCGCCCGGTTTTTTTAAATGTGTCAAATTTGTGCCAACTGGAAAATGGAATTATAGAAGGTAGCAATTTATTTATTAGGAGGTCTGCTGATCCAATTTTTCTATCTTCCACAAGACCTATTTTTCCTTCTTGTACACTCGTCAATAGAATAATCCGTGTTTGCTGTGTTTCCTTGGTAAATCCAAAAAATATATTACAACATAAATCCAAAAAAAGATTTAGCTAATTTTGTTTTTGGCACCACTAATGTCAAATTCTTTCGGGTTACTCCAAATAAAGTAACACAGCATTCACAATGAAAAACTTTTTACGTTTGCCTTCCAGGTTTGTATGAATTTCCAACTTGACGAATAAAAATTTTTGCTCGTTATGTTGGAAATTCATACAAACCTAAAAGTAAAAAGTTTTTGCATTGTGAATGCCGTGTAACTTTTTTATGTCCCAAAGAATATGAAATAATTTTGTAGTTGTGTTGGTGTAAAAAAAAGCAAAAACAATGAGGTTATGTTTTACTGTTTTAAGGTTATGTTTTAAATATATACATAAAAAACTAATAATATACGATTAAATAACTAAAACAAGTTTTTTTTAAATTTAATAAATCTTTTATAAATTTTAGCGCATTAATATTCACATAAACCACAAATGAAATATCAAAATAAAGTTTTGTTATTGTTTACAATTCACTTTGATATTTCACATTTGTATGTATTTGTAAAGAGCAAAGAATCTACGAAAAAATTCGGAGTAAAGGAAAATGCTCTCGAGCAAAAAAAAAGAGTGCTTTATTTTCTCCCAAAGAATTTCTAATGTCAAATTTTTACCCTTCGAGTAAAATTTTTTACCCTGAGAGTGTTTTTTCCCCCAAAGAATTTGACTTAAGTTTATGGTACGGGAACAAAACATGTATCTTTCTAAATAAATAATAATCCGTTAAAAATAAATTCAAGCAATGGCGGCATTGGAAAATCACTTTACCGCGAATGCCGCTTTATAAATATTTCGCAAATATGAATGAAAACGTTCGCTCTTTGTAACCAAAACTGTCTTTATCATTTTTTGTGTCGGTAGTGAAGATTAAGTCACCTTATTTAACAGTGCATAGTTGAAATTTGTTTGGTTGTGTCAAAAAAAAAATTACACGATGGATTACTCAAGCAAGTGAGTACTCTTAACAATAAAATTCATTTTATTTTGATTTTTTAATATTTTAAATTATTTGAAAATTGTTTAGAGTTTATATTTTACTCATTTTTCACTTAAAGTAATACAATTTCTGTAATACAAATCAAGCAGAATGTACTCAATTCATGACCATAAATGATGTTCTAATTCTTTCGTTTTAATTACTTTAGAGAATAGAATTATGGTTAACACATTCCCTGCTGAGAACATGCCTTGCGTGTCCGGTTTTCATGCATTTTTATATTACATAGTAGCAAATGCGTTAAGAAAATAAAATCAATTTTTTTCTACACAGTAAAATATAAACAATAAACAAATATAAACAATAAACAAATATAAACGCGATAGCCTAAAACTGAAGGCTTAAAAATATGGGTTGCTTTATACTTTGCTTTACAGAGCAATCTTATAGTGTTGTTTTCTTCTTGGGCTACAGCACAATGCTGTTTAAGCTAATACATCAACTCAAAAGGTTTGGTTCTTTTAAGTCTGCGTATTAAATTCGTGTTGCTTAGAAGCTGAGTTGCCTCAATGTTCACATGTTGCCGGAGCCTCTCTTCATGTCACCGCGCTTTCTCCTGAATTTCATTTACGATGAGGTTCACTTTAAGGTCTCTATGGAGATCATTGTTTCTGACATACCAAGGTGCATTAACGATCTTCCTTAATACCATATTCTGAATCTTTGGATGATATTTACGTTGCTCTGTTTGGTACAACCCCAATGTTGAATACCATTCATCCAAACCGGTTTTAATATTTGCTTATAAAGTATTTAGAAGCTTGTTGTATATTGATAAAGAAGAGTTCCTTCCCATCAGCCAATACATCTTTCTGTATTTAATTCTTAGTTCTTCACCTTTCTTCTTGACATTTGCTTTCCATCGCAGTTTGGCATCCAGGGTCATGCCGAGATACTTAGCTGTGTTCGCATATGGTACTATTTCTTGATTTATAGTAAAGTTAGCCTGATTTAGTTTTATTCGCCATCTTTTTGTCCATTTATAAATTTTAGTTATTGCTGATTGTAACTTTTGTGTTGACTCTTCGTTGCTTGTGCCAACAGCTAAGATCGCCGTATCATCTGCAAAAGTCGCCACTATGTTGTTTTCTAATACAGGAAGATCATAAGTGTACAGTAGGTATAAAACCGGCCCTAATACACTGCCCTGTGGAACTCCTGCGTTGATTTCCTTCAATTCTGAGAAAGTATCATCTAACTGAATCCTGAAGAATCTATCTTTCAAGTAAGATTCCAGTATTTTAGCAAATTGGATTGGTAGAAGACTTCTTAATTTATGGTTAAGTCCTTCATGCCACACTATCAAACGTGGCATACACCTAAAAAAAACGACTTGCGCACAAAAGTCTACATACCCTTCAATCGCTATTGCATTCGGGTCACAAAACAATCGTACTTCTAACGGGATTTGACTAGGTTATCCTTTTTTTTTTTTTTTTTTTTCACTTCCCTTTAAAACAAAAAAATCGTTTGTTTCAAATAGCGTTATTTTGGTAATTAAACAAAGAAATACATAAGTGATTATTTTAGTGTTTCAAAAATCTACATAATACTACTAATAAGTAGGTTTTGAAAATGTCAGATAAACGAAAAGAGTGTGTAAGGATTTGCGTTTTTGATGGTGAAATTGAAAAAAGAAGGAAAATTCTTAAATGAAATATATAAAATTATTAAGAAAAATGAGTGTATGGTAAAAACAATCATTAGAAATTATGAAATAAATCGTTCTGTATCACATAAACTCAATGAACGAGAAGAAAGAGAGTGTTGTAACACAAATCAGAGCTGATCCACGTAAATCTGCAAGTCAAATAGTTGCTGAGAATCTGAGATCTGTGCAAATGCAGGAAAGAAATATCATCGATCCGTTTTTAGCAGAATAATTAACCGAGCTGGATTTAGGAGCCGCGTCGCCAGAAAGAAGCCGTTTATAAACAAACAAAAACCGGCAGAAGCGCTTAAATATTAAATTATCGTATGTCCATAAGCCTAAAGAATTTGGGACGCTGTCATTTTCTCTGACAAGAGTAAGCGTAGTATCTATGGGAACAACGGAAGAGTCAGCTTGTGGTGGAAACCAAATACTGAACAGCAAACAAAAAATATAGAAGGCACAATTAAACAGGGCGGAGGTAGTATTATGGTATGAGGATCGTCAGCAGAAGGAAAAAACCGGTGTTTGCGGATACAAGGATGACACGATTTGGGCATTTAAATATTTCACAAGACAATTTGAAGACAAGGGTTTAGCAACTTGGTTTAATGTGGAGTGTATACCTTCTATTGTACACTGTATACTGCACATATTGTTCAAGAGTGGCTTACCTACAATTGCTGACATCAACTCAGAACACCATCCCAATCACCGGACATGAATCCGATAGAACATCTATTGACCTAATTAGAGCGCCAGATTCGGATTCACAACATCAGAAGCAAAGCTGAGTTGAAGAAAGCCTTGCAAACTGAATGGAGCAAAATAGGGTCTATGGTTACAAGAAAAGTCGGTGATGTGTATGCCTAAACGGATGGAAGAGGTTATCAAATATAAGAGTGGTCCAACTTCCTACTGATTCCTACGAAAATCTCACAAATTTGGCCAAATTTTCTGTTTTGGTTTTTATTTTAAAAACTAGTTGTAATCATTAAATAAAACTGATTTTTATTTGAAGGTAAAAATAGGCTGAAATTAAACAAAAACTAAGAAAATTGTTTTTTATTTGGATTTATGAGAAAACCATTGATTTATAAGTTCAATTAAAGTGTATGTAGACTTTTGCACGCAAGTGTACATCTCTGTAAAATCACGGTAATACAACCGAAATTTCGTGTTATAGTTACGAACATGCCATCGAGAATTTTTGCAATTAGCTCCGGTGCTCGACAAGGAGATGCTCTGTCGTGATACTCTTTAATCTAATGTTGGAATGCATTGATCGTAAAACTGAATTACCTCATATGGCCTTTCGACAATTGTGCCAAAAATAGATCAAAAACGCAGTTTTTTGTCGAAAAGTGTCAAAAACTGTGCGTATGATATTGCAAAAAGGAGGAAACGAAATTTTCTTATTGTTTCACGAGCCCGTTTTTGAAATAAACCTGTAACTTTTGAATTTTTGCTAGGTAGCTTTTGAAATGTAGAAAATGTAAATTAATCTAAAATAGTACATTTTTCACTGTCAAAAAATGTCGAAAACACATCGGCTTTACCACCTAATGCGCTATCGTTCCTAGCTGATTCGCTTTTGAAATTTCAGTACTATCCAAAACGCATAACGAAAATATGAACGCTTTCAGGCGTAAGGTACCACAAGAATCGAACGCACTTGTTTTCGTTTATAGGCGGAGATATCCACGCTTTGTATTTTATGGCGAACAACAAAGCGAAGAAAAATGTTTAATAGTATCAAAATGTAATTTGGCGTTATTAAACTCTAGATTAGACTAATAACTGTAAATTCAGTTAAAGGAATATTTGCTTGTAGCGTTGCGTTGTTTGTGGTTTGGTATTAATAGCATATATTATAGAGTATATATATACGCCATTACGGGGACTAATCGATTTTTTTTCCTCCCGTATTTTTTGACATGATGAAGTTAGCCACACAACAATTAACTATGTAGCTTCGCCATTTTGTACACTGTTGTTTGGTTTCAAACCACTATAAAACCTCCCGTATTTTCAAATGAAGGTCACAAAAATTAGTCCAAATTTTTCCATAGTAAAAGTAGGTTATGGCGTATATACATATATACTCTATAATATATGTAAATAGGCGAAGCGGAAATATGAAAGCGAATAACGACGAACGTCGGCGGAGTCTGTAGTAATAAATACTAGTTTTCGACACTATCCATCTCTGTATACAGGTTCTTCTCGTATATCTCGTATCTGTGTGATTGGACTGTTTGGTAACGAAGTGAAGGAATTACTTGATCAAAATCAACGAATCCAAAACAAAATATCTGACGCAATTAACTTTAGCATACTTAAAATTTCTTGTCACTAAAAATAGTATGGCGGAGGATATCAAAGAGCACCTTGGCCCTAACAGCCACGCTGTCTTCTACACTAAGTTCAGTGCTAAAGTCCATATATCTTGCAAATGCCGACAGTCTATATAATTGTACAGGGTGTTGATCAGGCTCGTTGTCATGTAATGGGTATAAGAGTTGGACCTTGATGTTTGAGTACGAAAGATGGTTGATGACATTCAAAATAGTCATGCGAGTGAGTGATGTTTGACCCCTAAAGTGACGTTAATGGCGCTCAGTTTTGAGACGTGCTCACAGGAACAAGGTTATACATTATAATGTTGTTTTTGAGAAATGTTCTCCTCTTTTATTTAGAAAAATCCACATTTTCACACCTAAATATCAAATTTTTGCCTAAATCGACTGTCGATTTTTGGACGTACATACATTTAAAAAAACGTATTACATACCCCACGCCTGAGAGGCAGAAGTGGGAGGAAATTTTGAATGATCCTGGATATTACGACGAAGAATTTTTTACCTGCGAGCTGGTATTGTGTCAACAAATTAGCGAGATGTTGGTCGATTTTGGTCACCGTGCTTTGTTTTTAGTTATATCTCGACAGCCGTTTAGCTAATTTTAATGAGACAAAATTACATCCAGAACTGCAGCCTAAAACAACCTTTTTCGATTATTCGTGTCGCCTGGAAAATCATTGCATCGCTAATTTATTACATGAATATTTATTTTTAATTTGTAGGAAAGCAAAAATTTGTGCTGCTCGTGGATGTACGTCCAACTCGCTCAAACTTCCAAATCTTTATTTTTTTCGATTTCCAAAAAACCTTGAAAGGTATGGCTAACAAAAACTTACTCTAAATAGAATTTATAAATTTTGAACCAAAAACATTGCAGAGCTAAAATTTGGATGGAAAGGGTCGGAAGAGAAGATTTGATGCAAAAAACATTTAGCGAACATAGAATTTGTAGTCTTCACTTTAACAAAAAAGATTATATTCAACTGAAACGATGTCGATTATTAACAAATTCGACACCGATGGCAGTAAGCAGAGTTTTTCGAATTAACGAAGATATAAAAGAGGAGGTTGCACAGGTAAAATATAAAATTAGAAATATATTTATTTATATCTAATACAATGTATGTCTACCAATTTTAAGCTAGGGGAAATTACGGACACTTTAGATACTTGTAACGAACCTGCACCATTAACCGCTACTGAATCTTTTGTAGATTTATCGCACTTTTTGGATATAAAAACAGAAATGGAGAATATACCACTGCTTCCTGCTAAATCAGATCCTTTGGAGTTTTTAACAATTTCCAACGAACATGAACCAAGCACATCCCGGGAAACATTTTTGGAAAAAATACACATAAAATCAGAACCTTTAGAGGCAGTTTCCGCAAAAGTACCAATAAAAATCCTTTCAATTAAGCGTACTGCAAATGTAACAGCTTTGAATAGTGATTTGGGTGTAGATGTCAAAAGGCGGAAGACGGCAGATTTAAAATCAATAGTACAAATTTTAAAAGATAAAAATTTGGTATACTCTGGAAATTGTGATAGGCTTGAAGAATTGTGTGAACCAATAATCAAAGGTATAAGCAATGGAACAATAACAAAGTTATCAAATCAGTACTCGCCAGAAATGCGAGCTTTAGTTCTAAATTTAAATTTTTATTCACCGAAAGCCTACTGCTACGTTAGAAGTAACATTATTCATAGCCTTCCACAACCAAGTATATTGTGTAACTGGTTTAAAAATAACGATGCAAGCCCAGGTTTTACTTCCGAATCGATTGAATTGATTTCTAAGAAGGTTAAATCGATGAAGGCGATTGGAAAAGATCTCTTTCTTAATTTAGTGTTTGATGAAATGGTAATCACATCCGCAATCGAAAGGACGGGAAGAAATTCAGTGGGTTATATAGATGCCGGTGAAGGAATAGAAAATACCACAGCTGCGACCATAATATTCGTTTTAATGGTTGTTTGTATATCGGGCTCATGGAAAATACCGATTGGCTTTTTCCCAAACAAATCAATGTTCGCCGAACAAAAAGCTAATATCATAATACAAAGTATACATGTAGTCTATGAAACTGGTGCAAAACTGATTGGTGTTACGTGTGATGGACGAGACTCAAATATATCAACAGCAAAACTATTAGGTTGTGGTGTGATTGTACCGAGATTAAACCCAATGTTTACAGTTTCCGGAATTGATGAAGAATTGTTAATGGTGTTTGATCCAGTCCATCTGGTTAAACTAGTTCGCAATTCGCTAGCAGATCGGGGACCATTTATTGATGGCAACAATAAACTTGTCGATTGGAATTATTTAAAAAAACTTTTAGAACTACCGGAAATGATAGCACCTCTCTCAAAACAAAGGTTAAAGTTAATGTTTGCATCACAAATTTTAAGCGATTCAGTTGCTGATGCTGTAGAATATTGTAATCAAACTTTAAAAATGGAACAATTCAGTGGTTCTGAGGGAACCGTAGACTTTATTCGAATATGTAATAAAGTTTTCGATATTTTAAATTCCCGTAAATTTTATAATGATGGATACGAAAAATTCGATTCACTCGATTCAACAAATTTTAAAGAAATATTCAACTTTTCGTTGTACGCTATAAAATATTTTTCAACATTGAAATTAGCAAACGGACAACTATTGATTGAATCGATACATAAGACGGGATTTAATGGTTTAATATTAGGATTAAAAACTTGTAAAATATTGTATGACAAATACATTAGTAAAGGGCTCTTAACCGTAATCCCAATTTACAAGTTCAGCAAAGACCATATCGAATTATTTCTCGGATTGATTAGACGCCAATTAAGAACTGATAATCCCACCGTTCGACAGTTTATAAGAGCCTATCGAAAATTGATGATTGACAAGTGCTTACCATTGGATGAATTACCGATACTTCAACAAAATCAAAACTCTTCGATTGAATTTATTAATTCGACGATATTAAATAAATTAACACTAAAAAAGGAAGATACAGCAGGCTACTATAAAAACCTGGAAGATTTAAGCCATTTATTAGATTTTGACCAACATCTTGAAAATCCGAATGAATACAATGAATCTATTGTTGTGTATACAGCCGGATTAGTTGTGTTTAGTTTACAAACGAAACTAAAATGTGAAGAATGTATAAAATTATTAGAATCTAATACAATCCGCTTACATCGCGGACTTACAATCTTAAACTCGTGCAGTTTAGTTAAACAAGGACCGTGGAGTAAATTAAAAATCGCCTCCGAAGATGTGCTAAAAATTTGCGTATACACCGAAACAGTTCTAAAGGAAGCTATTTCAATTCGCAATGATCGTGAAACGTTAATATTAGACAAACAAAATTATGCTAAAATTGTAATAAAATCTCAAGATTTATGCCGCTCCAGATTATTATTTACAAATAGTACACATGTTCATTGTAATTTTTTGATAAGGGGAACAATCGAAGAATATTTAACTGTTAGGCAGTTTTATATGTCGCCAAAAGTAACAGATTCAATTGCAATTATAGTTGTCAATTAAAAAAATGTTGTATGTTATGTATTTAACATTTTTGTAATACAAATACAGGTGAATTAAAAAACAAATTTGAAATAATTTTTCACGTCTAGATTGAATTTTCATTTATTTTTATATAAGCGGGGTTCGAAAAAATGGGGAATCAGAGCTTAAACGTCATGCCTTGGGACGCTCGGCCAAGCTGACGTGCAATTTGATAAATAAATCCACGGGAAACCACAAAATGGGTGCATCCTTCCAGCTCAGCAATTAACCGTTTAGTTAAATTTGCCCTCTCGTTTTAAGTTAGCGTCGTAACCTTTATTCCAGTAAGTATGGAAATATCCAGAAAAGATTTTTTAATTCGACAACAAAAACAACATTCTAATTCGCGCATCTGATATTTGATAATATAGTCACTGTGACAAATCTGATGAAGGCGGACAAAACAAGAAATGTATGAAGGTTTCTATTGGTGAAAAGGTTGAAAGTTGGAAACCAGTGTTGTAAGCTGTGCCCAATGCCCCAAAAATAGCAACATCCAATATTTTAAGACAAACTGCCGGTTAGTAATTCTATCCTAAATCTCGAACATACATATGCTGCAGCCTTAATAAACTGAAGTATTTTGGACCAAGACAAGGAAGATAGCTGATCTTCAACACTAGACCTAGAGTTAATTATTTGCAACCTAGCTCCATCGAAAGCAGGACAACTGCACACGAAGTGAATGCAGTCATCATCGTCTTCAAGACAATCCACGCATACAGCATCTGAGTTAGTCGCGATCAAAACTCTCTATACTGGTTCCTGCCGAGAGATAAAGCAAACCTAGTGGCCCTCAAGTTAGGTCTACTAATAAAAAGTTTCGCAATGCAGCAGCGACAAGTATAAGCCATTGCTGTTTTAATTCACTTAGAGCACAGTTTTTGATCGTATTCTTAACATAGCTAAATGGTAAGGAAGTAACTGCGTCGGTACCGACAAATCTATACCCAGCCCCAGCTTCGGCTAGACGCTAGCGAATTAGCAATATTATTATCCTCAATGTCACAATGGGCAAGAACCCACATGATCGTTACTCTATTGACCTATTGTTTTTCACAAATTTTGAAACAGTCAAGATATTATCCAACGAATTCAGCACAGATAAGCTGTCTGCACGGAAAACAAAATGTTTATTTGTAACAGCGAGATTCAATGCCTCAATTACATAGAGCGTAAGAGCAATTGCTTCCGCTTGAAAAGTTGTGCAGTACCTATCCAGGCAGCCTGATAAATTCAGGTCAAACTCATACAAGTTCTCAAGAAAATTCAGCGATCTCCATTGATCTCGAAAAGTTCTAGGATAATTATTTTTAAGAAAAGTCAGTTTGCGCGTTAACTTTCGCTCTGTTAGAAGGATTCCAGGTCATTTCCTCGCGGATATTTCCTCGCACGCATTTTCTCGCGGGAACATTTCCTCGCTATAAATTCTGGAAAATGGGGATTTAAAAATTATAATTTCTGGAAACGCTTCCTTATATCAGGCGAGGAAATGTTCCCGCGAGGAAATGTGTCCGAGAAAATGTGTGCAAGGAACTGCCCTGTTACCGTTAGGAGAACAAACAAACAAAATTGACCGAAAAGTTCTATCAGTAAAAATCAGCGAGGTTGGTTCATTACCCGGTCTAAAAGAAAAATATACGAAATAAATAAAAAAAAACATCCAGAGAGAAACATTCTGAGCCCCCTTCAATTAATCTGTCAAGTTTGTCAAACGTTTGCTAGAAGATCGTGTCGATTAATTAATGTTGAGTTCATTGGGATCATGCTCAATAAAAAAAAACTGAACTATCTATATCATTTTCTACTACGGAGAATTCAATTTTTTTATGGATTTAGATCAGTTTTTTGGTCCCAAATAACTCAACATAAAATTATAAATTTAAATAATCAGTTATTCCATACGAAAACGATGGAAAAGGCAAAATTTTGTCTGACGAAAATCACTGAAAATGCATGAAATAAGTTAACTCATATTTTTTGTTTCTTTCTACGGTACTATTCTTCGAAACAGAGCTGTTCGCTGTTTTCTGTTATTTTTCATTTTTACTTAAATTTTAATTACCTAAGTGGTCGTCCTCAAAAACTACTTAACCGATTTTGATGGTTCCATTCTGTTATGAAATTGATACCCGATGTGTTATACTATATTCACCAGTACCTACTATCAAACACCATAAGGTGCACATCAACGATAAATTTTGCAGCTCAGCCAAGTCAATTAACATCAGCAAATATGTGCATAAAGGCAGTGAAATGACATGGCTGTTTTTTCAGTTCAAAGTCTCAATGATTTAAGTCCACATTACCCAAATGGACAGATACATAAGCAGTAATGAAGGTGTATGGCTTTGTTAATTTAGATATAGCTATCAAGCTTGTGCATTCCAATTTATCATTGCTTTCCATGAAAAGGGGAGCAATCCATAATTCAGACTTTCAATATCGCGACAGGACAAAATCCCGGCTTTTCTTAAAAATGCAGACTCGACAATTTCCAGACAGGATAAAATACGAACATCACAAAGTTCAGACAAAACAAAATACAGACAAGACGAAATCCCCACAGGGGAAAATCCAGATATAAAAAAATTTATGAATCATATGGGAGCGTATCAAAATCTTAATTCTCAAAATCTTACTTTTATCAAAATCTTATTTTTTGACGAAACTTACTTTCTTGATGAAATCATTATTCTTCAATTCCGCATTTTCCAGAATTTAATATTTTTTAATTAAATTTATGGCAGCCAAGCTGCTTGCTATGTATGCGGGGGGATAAACACAAGACTCTTCTATGCCGTAATTGTGGCATTAACAGCCATTTGTAAAATCTTATTGTTATGAAACCTCAACATAACCCTCGAATATTTTTGGATTTACAACATCGGCCTGGGTAAGTTAGCCTATTTCGCCCGGAGAGCTTTCATCAACTCTTTAAACACGCATCTAATACCCTAGACAGACTTTGGTTTATTAAATCCGATTTAGCTAAACTCGTTCAAGTACTCTATGCAAAATAAAGCGATTAGTTAAAATTGACGTTGACATACTGCGACCAACCTCGAAAAATTCACTAAATCGGATTTATTAATTCACATTCTGTCTAGGGTATTACACCATTGATACACTGCGATTTAATAAAACCGATTTATTGAATTTTTCGTGTTTAGTCGCAGTATGTCAAACAACAATTTTGCTAATCGCGTTTTATATTTCATAGAGCACCTGATCGGCTACGCTGTAATGCCCTAGACATGCTGCGATTTATTAAATTGGATTAGTAAATTTTTCGAGTTCACTACTAATATGTCAACCTCGATTTTAGGTAAACGTGATTTTTTATAGCAGAAGCTTGACTTTTAAGCGCTGGAATGAAATTAATGTTAATGAATTGAACACTTGCAAATTTTTGGCAATAAAAAAAAAACGAGTCTCTTTTCATACAAATATTTCTCCATAGAAAATATAAGGAAAACACATCTTTTTATCGTCTTCTTTGATTCCTTAAATAAAGTTTGTTTTGAACATCGAAGCATTATGATTATTGCCACTTGTCATTTAACGTTACAAAGTACTCACAAGTTTTCGGATTACACACAGTTAACCCTACTAAATTGTATGAGTAGTTTGCCTTTTGAATTCATGGCGACATCGTTATCAGAATATTTTTATTACTCAATTAATATGTAAGAAGCGGCTGATTAATTTTCAAATTAATAATTTTCCAACTTGCCATAGTGCATGTACACGTTTTTAAATTAAATTTTAATTTCGCAACTAATTGTGGCGTTCCATTTACCATCTATGCACAAGTACTTATTTATTTAGTAGCCAATAGGCGGATTTTGTAAGTTTCATGAAATATATTTTGTCGATGGCAATGCAGTTTCTTAGTGGTAATGAGAAATAATAAATCTTATCGATATAATTTTGGACATGAACCATTTATTCTAGTACAGGATAAATCGATGTACATATTTTCGAAATTGAAGGTTTTAGTCTGAGCTTACTTAAAAGTCGACTTTTCCTTCGTTTCTAGTGAAGTAATATTTATTTTTTCGAAGATAGTAATTTTCATAAAGAAATGAATGATTTAATTTCTCCTAATTTCCTCCTTGTTGATGTAAAGTAATATTCATCGTCAGTTTCATTTTCATCATTTCCCCAGTCACTTCTCCTAATTTTAGCAAAGGCGGGTGAGTGATATTTAATATGAGTGAAATTTTTTTTATTTTTAAAAGTTTCGGTGAATTTATGAACTTTTCCAAAATTTATTAGTAAAATACATTCGAAATCCAATTTTTCTTCTAAGCTTAATCAATTTTCCTTTTTCCGCCTATCAACTACATTTGGTCAATCAATTTGTTTGCTATGTGTGTAATAGTTGTATAAACTATCTCGTCGAGGTTTGAATAATTCCCATACTACCACCGACTTCGAATTCTAATAATGCGGGCATTGGTTCAGCATTCAATGCATTCTTTTAAGGTGAGATTGTTAAGTTTGCCCTTATGAACATCGTTACATAATTGGTTGTAAGATGCAATTATCTTGAATTAATACATATTTAAGTTGAATTATGAAGGCTGCAGCATATTGTGCTCAATAGAATTAGCATCAGTATGTTGTTATTAGAAATAAAAAGTTCATACAAATAAAATCAAAGTTATTACAGACATGATTATGTAATTTTTGAATATACATAATTGAATGTGCAATATGTAAATAAAAAAAAATGTTAAACGACTCAGACTATTTAACTCAAGCTGTACATTCTTATGTATTAAAAATATTTTGTTATAATTGACCACACCATATGGGTTTTATATTTTAACCCCTATAATTTGGTATAGACTACATTTACTCCCAATATGTATGTATAATCGAAATAAACGACAAAATAGATTTGGTTCTTCTCGACAACTATATGAGAAAAATCTCTACCGTTCATCCAATTTAAAACTGTATTACAACAATTACATTTTACCCGTGGTAACCCATCCTGATCATAGCACAAATTGAAACACACGTCTATATAGAGACAAAATTGTCTACATATTTACATACTTGGTCTACAAAAAAAAATAAAAAAAATAATTTAATTTATAAATTGGTTTTATTAGGTTTTTCTCAGTTTTTCCAAACGTTCGTTGCTTTTTTTTTTGTTGGTTACAATTATTAAAGCTGTTCAACAACCACTTTGGGGATTGTGTACATTTATAATAAACAGTTAATGAAAATTTAAGTTGTATAGAGAATTTTTTACTTGATGATGGAGGAACACCTTACTTGAGGTACTACTTTATTTGGTGGTTTATTAAAAGATGGTTTTAAGCTACCAGATTTTCTAGCCAGTCTTCGACTTAGTGATTTGCAATGATTGCCTTTACTGCCCTTAAAAATTGCGGCCGGAATGTTTCTATACGGACAGTATGTATGGTATTTTTCCAAACAAATTATTCCACCTTCTTTTCTATAAAGTGGTAACAATATTTTATAAGAAGTTTATTTAGCTCTAGATTTTCTATGATATGATAATGTAAGACTATCACCAGCACGAGAAGTTGTGATCTTCAGATAAAATAAAATTTTTAGAAAAATAAATTAGATCATATTGGTATATGGGAAGAAATTGATTTTTATTGTGAAAGTATTCAGTTTATTTGTGCGTATTTCTTACGTGCAATCCATGAATTGCTATGGAAAAATATGCTGATGGTTACGGTTTCTGTTGTTTCTGTATTCTAATTTTGTACACATTTTCAGACACATTGAAAATTGTAGGTTATTAAAATTCGACCAATAAAATTTTTCTTTTTACTACAACAAATATCAATAGTATCCTATGTGCGGGCGGGATGAAATGCCAAGTCACTCCATTATTGGCTGTTCGTTCAGCTACACTGTAATTGACTTGCTTTATATGTATGTAACTAGTTGTAACTCCTTGTTTAAATTATTCCGAGCTTCGACAAACTTGGTAACGTTGATTGTTACTGTAAATGTGTAAAGAGGTTATTCTCCTTTCCGTGAAACGCTTAAATGATGCTATAGAAAAGCTGCTGTTGTCAGATCACTCACTAGTTCCAGATGAACTACCTTTGTTGCAAAACAAAAAAAATAAGGATTTTAGTGCCTGTGTTGGGAAATGGCGAGCAGAGATTGATTCTTTCTTTAGGTAGTATATCCATTAATTGTTCTGATGTTGCTCTTCTGAATCTAAAGAATTTTACACAGCTGATGATGCTGGTGTGCTCTAGGCTCTTTCTCTTCAGGATCTAATATTTAGTTCTTTGTTGGCCTAGTGTAGCTTGGATACCTCCGCGCATGTAGTTTAACTCGTGTGATTCCCTAATGATCATTTTAGTAAACGGATGACTCTTTGGCAAGATCAGTTGATACCTTTGCGTGTATTTAAGTATAAAGAGTTTTGCAGTCTAAGGTTAAGGAGTCTAAGGATTTAATGATCGCAAGTTTCTGTTTTTTTAAATGCCTTTTTATGCTTTTATTAACTCAATTTCGGCAGCAAACTCTGTTTCTTGTATATGTTCAGTGATTTTTTTGTGAGATCTCTCTATTTCATCTGTTGTTAGATAATTTGGTAGTTTATCAGAGTTTATATGTAATGGCGTTTTAAGGATTCGGATAAATCTATAGCAATATGCTATTGTCGTTTTGATACTAAGAGCTGCAGGAAATTTTCAAAGTCTATTAATTCTCGAAAAAGTTTCGTGTTGGTGATTAAGCAAATTGTTTTCAATTCTTCGTCCTCTGTTGCTAGTGCCAGTTCAGGTATAAGCGGATATGATGTATTTTTTAACCAATCTGTTCCTTCCCACCAAAGAAGCTATGTCTGCTGGGTTACAGTTGGATTTTACGTGCTGCCATTGGCTTTAGGTTCATGGCATCTCATACTGTTTTTATTAGTTTTGCCAGTAGTAGCGCCCCAGCATAGGCGATTTTAGTTTTTGCAGCCACTTAATAGACCGCTGGTATACCTTTGCTATTTGTGGTTTTATAGTATATTACTGCTGCAAACGCCTTTTCTGAGGCATCGCTGAAACCATGAATGTCACTTCTTCCTTCTTGTTTATGTTCAATCAATCTAGCTATTGTAATTTTTTAAGAGTGTTTTAGACCGTCCTTAAATTGGATCCACTGTTGTTCTAATTCTGCATTTGGTTTTTCATCCCATTCAATACCAGCTTTTCAAAGATTTTGCATTAATAATTTTGCTTGGATAATTACAGGTGCAAACCATCCTAGTGGATCAAATAATTTCACTATATCTGCCAATATTTTCCCTTTTGTTGGGTTGCTTTTGTTCTCAGATGACGAAATCTTGAATTCAAACTTCTCTAAATTGGGATTCCAGCTGAATCCTAAGTTTTTTTTCGTGTTGTCGGATCCGCCTTCGCGAATTTCTTCTGGTAAACGGGTTACTAGTTGTTGGTTGTATTGATCTGAAAAGTTCCATAAGCCTGAATTGAGCTTCTACTGCTTCAACTATTGGGTCTGCTTCTGACAAAAGATCGTTTATATAAAAATCTCTTAGATGAATTGATGATGCAACTGGATATTTGTCTTTGTCGTCTTGTGCAAGTTGACATACAACTTTTGGGGCTAGGTATGTTGCTGCTGTATTCTCATATGTGTTTTCATCATAAATGTTTTAATCTCTTCTTTAGGTGGTTCTCTCCATATCTCCATAGTATACGTTGATAAGTTTGATCATTTCCGTTAACTATAGGATCTGGCGAAACATTTTAAGCCTTGAATACAAATTCATGTTTCCTCCAGCGTATTATGATAAATATTAGATCCTGTTGTAATGTTGGATCATTCAACATGATATCGGATATAAATCAGAAGTAGTTTTTGCTGATGCGTCGAAAACTACCCTTAACTTTATTGTCATGCTGCCTTCTTTCATTACTGCATTATATGGCAGGTAATATGTTCCAGCTGTTTCCTCTGGTTACTCATTAGTCATTACTTTCATGTGCCCAAGTTGTTCATATTCTTTCATAAATTGTATTTACCCTTCCCTGAGGGATTGGTTCGTTGATAATCTTCTTTCGACTTGCAGGAATCTTGTTATTGCTATTTTTTTTTACTCATCCCAAGTTTAGAATGGTCTAATTTCGTACCTACCATTACCTAAGTCACTTGTGAGTGTTGCGAAAAAATTCCTCACATTCTATTTGCGGTTTTGTTTGATTCCGATGAGGATGAAGTTCTTTTAATTCTTTTTAATTCCCAAAATCTTTTGAGTTGTTCATCTATTTTCACTGACGTGACGTGTGATTTAATTTTGACCAACTTGCGCTTACTATGTATAGTTATTTTACCCAGAACTACCCATCCGAATTCTGTCAATTGTGCAGATCGCTCTTTTCTTTTTCCTTTGCATAACTGTGGTTTTATAATCTGGCCATAGAAATCTGCTCCTATTAATGCATCGATGGGAGCTGGAACGTTGTAGTTTGGCTCAGTCAGATTGATGTTCACGATACTATTTACTTTTCCAGCCATTTGTCCCCCTACTCCATGAATTTCGGCACTGATACTGCGTCCTGTTAACGCGTCGAACAACAATCAGAGAAGCTCGTTGGCGTTGTTGCTGCAGTTTCTAACCGTTTGTTGAATTCAGCAATTATATAATATTTTCACAGTCTTGTTGTAACTGTAGATGTTCATCCGTAGATATGGTGTATTTTTTATCTCACCATAACTTAGTAATTGAGAATCGCTTGCTTTATATTGATTATATAACTCTTTCAAATAATGTTGCTTCTTTTCCAAATAGTTCCTAGTATTTCTGGATTGAGGATCCTTTTTGTAGTTTGTTATGATAATAAGCTTATTTATTTGCTCGCTCAATTCGATCTGTTGTTTTAATAAATTTTACATTTTGATGTACTTCAGCGTGTTGTTTGCCTCGACCACGTTTGTACTGGGTCGAATGCTTATTGACCAATATCCAATATACTGTTTCTCCAAATAACTTGTTGCTTGAATTACTAGAAGGACTACTGTATCGTCCAAGTTTGTGTTGGGACAGGTTATTATAAATTGTTCTTGTTGAAGGCTAGACTTGTTTCGCCCAAGTTTTTGCTGCGACGAATTATCATCAATTGTTCTTGTTGAAAGCTAGAGAAGTATAAACTTACGTAAATTATTGAGTAATTCATGTGTTATGCTGATAAATGCATTAACATATATCATTAGGTTTGTGAACTTAAGAGAGCACAGCTTAATATGTACAATACACGGTATAAATATACGAGTACAGACAATTTTCAAATACTTCCATGTATACAGATAGGTATACTTAAGTAAGGCTCTATAAACATAAACCATTTGACTAAAGTGAAAATTCATGTTAATTCATTATTTATTTAATGTTTTTTGTTGCACTGGGAGCGGCACACAAAAAATAAATAAATACACTTTCTGTTGTAACAATTTTTTCTTGTTTTTGGTACCAGAACACTGTTAAAGCTAAGAAAATTGATATTATATACAGTCAATACATCTAGCTCCTCCTAGTATTACTTCAATCTGGGTCAAAACGGTGCAAAATTCTTCGTAGATAAGTATTTGTTTTCTGATTTTCGTCTTAAGTGAAATTTTAGAGACTTCACTCCCTCCTCCTATATAATCCGCCAAAAAGTGATGCTTGAAGTAAGTTGAAAGAGGAAATCAGCTATGGGATGTCTTGTTTCAAATTATGGGATGTCTTGTTTCAAATGATGCTATTGAATTTTCAATTCGCCCCCAACTCTCAATAAACCGTGGTCATCAATGAGTGAAGCTAACGTGAGAAGTTTTCTTTTACGTTCGACTGCCTCCTTTGGTTTTAATGACTAAATTTCATCTGCAAAAAACTTGAATTGAATGTATTTAACGATCAACCTTTCACTACAAGTTGGCCCTTCTCTTGTTAAAGGTTCGCAAAATTTTCTCGATCGCTTATAATTGTTTCTAAATCTATGAACCCAACAAACTACGGTTATGATTCGATGACAACTAGAATTGCCTCTATTATAGATTCTATGATATCTCCCGAATATGTTTGAGTAAAAAATGCTGGATGAATTGGTTTTCAATCAGCCAATCTGGTTCATGTCACAAGAGTTTGTGTTCCCTTGATTCTTTAGTGAACATCCCTCGAGAGGCGCAGTCAGCTGTATTTAAAATATGGATTAAAATTTAAAAAAAATACGTTTTGTAAGCTATGTATACACAGAGTGATGGTTAATTACTCTTTCCGTTATTAACTCTCTATACATTCGGGTAACATCCTCATCTCTCGCGAATCTTCTTTCTAGCGTGTTTTATCTCTTTATTGCCATATTTAAAGAATTTTCCAAGATAGGGCGCTGCTCTTTAAACGGTAGTCTTAAAATGTATCTTCCACTTGTAGCTCGAGTAGTGTTTGTGACGTAGAGTATTTCTCAAACTGTTTCTTGTGACGTACCTCTAACTCCCAGAATGCTCTCAGTTACTTATCTAGATTGCCTAGCTGAAAGTGATCTAATACGGTCGTTGATAATACCGTCGAATTGACTTGAGTTTGACTTTGTTTTCCGACCACTATCAAACCCAATAAAGAATTGTGTGCTATAATTTTGCTCATTTCTTTTTTATCTGCGCATAATATGTCAAATACACTATCGGCCCTTAATGAGTTACTATCACTGGATCTGCCAATTGTAAATTCCACCACAGTTTAAGATTGAATGACCTAGTGATCTTAGTAACCTTCTGAAGTATGTAAGCCTCTATTTCCATTTCAGTGAAATGGTTCAAGTCGGAAAAATTTATCGAAGCACCTCTTCTTGTCGATTCTACCTTACATTGACCAACAACGGGAACTATGTGATTCTTCCGTTTCATCTTCGTAAACCGAGGCGCTGCACACACAATTCGAAAATGAATGATAACTGAGAACCAGTATCTAATAGTACTCTGCATACGAAAATCGTTTTCCAAAACCATCCCTTACTCGAACCATAGCCGTTGGTAATGCTGATTGTGTTAAAGCAATGCATGCTTGCACGTAATTAAGATGCGTCTCGTTCTCTTTGTCCTGTGTTGGTACATTTGCAACAATTAAGGTTGTTGGTGAATCTGCTTGCATATGTAATAGCGTATGATGCCTTTTTCTGCATACGTAACAACTATTCCTAGATTTGCACTGATAAATCGAATGAGAATCTGATAAGCTCTATACACTGCTCGGTTGCTTCTAAAAATTGACTACGTTGATACCGCCGATACTCTGATGATTTACATAAATTGCACGTTACGGCGTTAAGTGCATATATCCTTGAACATATAACCGTCTTTTCTGATGATTACAATGATCTTGACTATTCACGAATCTTAAGAATTCTTCAAAAGTGGTGAAATCTTGGTTAGTTGTTTAGTAGTTATAATATATGTATGTAGATACATAATTCAAATTCAATATATGTATAGTTAACATAAATTTCTTTTCTTTTCAGAATATCCGCGAGTTGGTTTGTCCCATATAAATTCAAAAGGTTGTGATTCAACATGAACAGAACATCACATTGTCATCAGGTAAGCCTTCATTCCATTTCTATTTCGGTTGTCCAAGCTTTTTTCTCTATGATTTTTGATGAATCCAATTGTATAGTGATCGTTGGTTGGGTGGTTTTTATTAATTTAGTTTCCTACTGAATTAAGCTCAAATACGTCTATTCGAGAATGGTGTAACATTCTGTATATCTTTCAAGTTGATATATGAAAGTAAGCGCCCTTAGTAGAGTAGATAATAATTTCAAAACTTATTTCTGTATCAAATTCATGCAGATAAATCTATATACTCAAACAGAATTTAAATGACAACACAATACTGGAATCAGAGCATTTTAAACTTAACTCATCAATATTGATTAATTAAACCGAACAAAAATAAAATCGCGCAATTATAAATTGTACATCTATTATCATCCATGTGTTATTGAATATTTAGATAAAATGTTCATATTATGTAGTATGTACAATATACAATTTTTTGTAAATTGTGTTTTTCCGAAAGAACAAAAAAATGCATCAGCTTAAATCAAATCAGTTTTGTGTATTTTTGCATTAAACGGAATATCCATTTATAAGCCGTTCATTTCAGTTCACTGGATCGTGTAAATTGCTTGGAATATACGCATAGCATATATATACATGAAGTATATAAACGTGTACACAAATACATTCGTTTAGATTTCAGTTTGAAATATTTGCGCAAACTGATTTTGTTGTCCAGTTTCTATAAATGTGATGAATGGAGTTTATCAAACAACATGTTATACATACTTCCAATTCTAAATGTTTTGATTTCATTATTGTGTTTTTGACAAGAAAAATTAAAAACGAAATGATTTCTGCCAAATATACTCGTATAATAAATTATTTAGGATATGTACATAAGAAATGCTTCCTATTACATGGAATAATCCATCCATCATATAAGTATATTAAACGGGCGAGGTATGTGTGTTTGTTTATAATTTAATGACCGCCATAAGCTGAAGGAAACCACAAAAAAATTGTAACGACATTTTGAACTTTAATTGTACATATCGGAGGCACAACGAACCGGAATATTAAAATATAATTTGGGTTCCTTCTATGACATCACTGTTATCCAACATTATTGGTTTGATAAATATAGCAAAAGTACTAGAAGAATTTTTAATATTTTTGTCTGTTAGACATTTTACTTTTCTATCTTGTACGAATACCATAAAGAGACAAACAAGTACATAACTGACACACATATATTTATTTAATCTGGAATCTGGATAGCAGCAACAATAAAATGGAATTTATATCCATTTGTGTCGAATTGTTGTTGGAATTGTTTGGAAAATATTAAGACAGTTTAAATCTTAAAAGTAAGAAAAATAGATATTTCTTTATCACAAATCTAAATTCTCTGAAAGTCTGAATCTATATTTGTATTTGTATATATGTATACAATGCAGAACAGCAGCCAACAAATTTTATAGAAAAATAAAAACTGCATCCTACAAAATTTTCCGTAAATCGAGACTTAGGATCTCCTTCAATATATTAAAACGAAATAAAAGAAATGTGCATGATTGTATCGTACTCGTACTGTACAAGAGAGGGAAGGGAGGAAAATTTTAATACATTATTGAAGCAGCGACTATACATAACTACTTTGGGTGATGGTTGTCTGCATATATGGATATTTAGCAAAACAAAATATGGCATCTGAATGTTACAGGGTGTTATAATTTTCACTAAGCATATAGATTGAGTACCCAGGTTTATACACTCAAGACAGATAGTGGGAGTCGTGCCAAGTGATCCCATAAAATTGTATTTCCGGCACAAATACGGGATGTTCTTACAATTTTAGCAAACTGATAATGGACATAGGATAGCTTAAATCTTTTTTTTCCTATCAGCCAACACATTGCCCATACACAGCTTCAATATGACTGTTTCATGCCAGCCTCCTAAGCAGGTCATCATGATTGAAATCCTGTCAAAGATGACCAACCATTTTTTTTATCCAAAACCATTTTTGCTCGACGTTTTGAAGGTCTCTGAGACCGAAGAAGCAAAAACAAATGTCCATCCGGTATCCCAAGAATGGTTTATCCGATTTGGGTTTTATTTTCAACAATCTGCTTCTATGATTATGGTGGAAAATTGAAAAGCTTTTGAAAACTGTACGCCAAAAAAATTGGGTATCAACCATACAAATTGACCTAAAATCACGTGGTTATTAACACGTGATATTACCGTGTAGCTTTCAGATCCACGTTGACCAATTTCTCATTTAAATTAATAGAAAACATTAGCCTTAATTACACATTACAACATTAGGCTTAGGGCCTTTGTTAATTAAGCCATTATATGCTGGTTTAGGAATTTAGTTGGGCGTTGAGTTTTGGGTTGAGTTGAGGGTTTAATTATAGGTTGAGTTGGGTTACGGTTTAGGGTTGAGTGAGCAGTTCAGTTGGGAATTGAATTAAAGGTTGAATCAGAGTTAGTTGCGTTGATTTCATGTACGCATGCAGTTTTTCAGACCATGTTGATTTGGAAGTTGAATTGTGCGTTGAGTTTGGGATTGAGTTTAGGGGAAACTTATGCTGATCAAAAAATACAAAGGTTCGACAAAAATCGGTACTTAACGAGAAAGCATCTTTTCAAAAGTAGAGTGCTCCAAGATCTGTGATGGTGTAACCGGACGGCGGAAATCTATACAGACGCGTATTTCACATCAAAAACAAGAAAATGAGTTTGTAGATTCAGAAGTTAGCTTATAGTCTGGGAGATATGGCTTTTTCATAAAGCTTTTTCTAAAAGCAAATTTACTTTTTTTCTGTTCATTCTCCGGTGAAAAACAATAAAATCAATTTCTTCAAATTGTGTGAATTTAATTATTTCAACTTTACAAATGTATTTAAGAGTTAAAAGTTTCGTTGGAAAAACTTATAAAAAATACTAGTTGCTCGGGAAAATCACCTTTATTGAAATAATATCATACCATTGTACCATCATAACATCATACCATTATGCCATCATACCATCATAAAATCATGATCATCAGCCATTTATACGGTTAAATACCATTTTGCTGGCTGGTTGATCCCATTTGCAAGCTATATTATTATGATTGGTTTATAAATGGCTAAGTTTCATTTTTTGTTGGCCCGTTGGCCATATTTCAAAACTTAACTCGGCCACGCTTCGCTGTGTCTCAGTCTGGTGTATCGGAAAGTAAATAAAAGTATTCACGATGTTGCAGAATTTAAATGGGATTGTGATTTTTCCTGTTTCTGGATTTGTAGGTACAGTGCCGTTACCGACCTCGAGTGTCTTGGAAATATGTCAGGTGTTGGATCGGTTTTGGCGCTGCTGTTTTTTTTAAAAGCATGTTTTTATCTGCTGATATATCTGCCGATTTGATATTGAGAGATTTCATCTCAATTACTTCTTGTTGAAACTCTAAACTCGGCCATATTGCTGCCTTTGTTGACGTATTTACAAAGGTATTTTATGGATTTCACAGAATTGCAATACTCAACGTTGATTATATGCTTTGAAAGTTTTCGATAAAAGTGGTGGATATGGAAAAACCCAACGATTACTGACTTCAATGTCATTTCTTCGTCGATATAGTAGGTAACCATCTTTGCCAATAATTGTGTCTTTTAACAACTCTCGAGGATACCGTTTAAAGTATTTTCCATCTATCATACACGGTGAATTTGTATTGATTGCCCCACATAGTTCATGTATCATGCTCTTGGTCACAACTTATTATCAATTGTGGTTTCTGGTATTTCGGCAGATATTACTTTATCGATTTCATTTGGCATTATCTTTACAGTAAGCCATATTAGAATGTGCCCATGTGACAATCCTGTTTTTTGCCACTCAACAGATTACATCCAACATTGTCTTCCTCCGAAAACTTGTAGTGAAATGATGACATCAATTGATATATTTAGCTTTTGTTTGTTGCGCGTGCTGTTATGTCGTGGCGATCAGTAGGAGTTTGTTCTGGAAGTACTCTTTTATTTCATCCCTTGCTGGATTACGTGTAAATGTAATGAAAAGATCAGGACGACCATATTTCCGCACATACTCTGTACATAATATCGTTCTGCGCATATTTGTGCGTATGTCGTGGACTACCAGAAAATATTTTGAATCATCAGTAATTCAATTTAACAACCCTTTCAATAATTAATTTGTCTGTACAAGTTCAGATAGCTTCACTTTTCCGCTCGCGCAGCACATTTCCGGGGTTTCCTCTTTAAATTTCATTACTGTGCAGTACGGACAAACTTTGTCCTTTTTTCAGATTTGAACGAATTTACATCGAATTTACGTATTGAATATCCGGTTCATATATGAAAAATCAATTCGGTGATACGAATCTCGATCATTTAGAAATTACAACTGTATACGTCTTCGCTGTTGATCTAATTGTTCTTGGCATTGTTGAAACGATTGTGCTGCTCTTATTCTTCTTGAATCAACTCGCAAGAATTCAAATCTTTCTGCTCGCTGATCTGCCGATTCCTCTATTCGTCTTTGAGAAGTTCTGATTCTACCACGTTCATTATCGCATAAACGTTCTAAATCGGTGTCATTAAAATTTATGATTTCATATAAAAAAAAATAATTACCAATATGGGGACTCGAAACGAGAAAACATTACGGCGCACGGAAACGGATACCCAGTGCCGGCAACTTTGAGGGGTGAGCAAGCGGGGTCCTCCTATAGTCGTCGATATCCAATGACTATAATACTTCAGAGGTAATGCGCTCTGAAAACCTATTTGGAAGAAGCTCCATAATGCCAAGATCACGAACTAAAAGTGTTGAGATAGAAAATAAAGAACTACGTAGACAACTGCGGAAGATTGAGAAAATTACATCGGATTTAATTAACGAAGTAAAAAAAAATGAGAAATTGAAAAATTCTTTACAATCAAAGGAACCTGAGGAACAGTATGCTTTAGAGTTCCGTAAGAAAAATGCTTTGCAACCCAAGAAACCTGAGGATCAGTGTGCTACAGAATACCACACTGACCAATAAGAATTAAGAGAAGAAACTAACTTTATCCTAGACAAGAACAGGAAGAAAAGACCTGCAAACAAAAAGGAATGCAAAATCTTCTCCAGAAATTGTAGCTTCAAAAACTGGTCCAACCTACCAAAATTAAAGAAAAGGCACCACCACCAATCAACATCATTGGCGTAACTGAATATGTTACTATCCAATCATTAATGAAATCGGTGACTACAAAAGAAGTTTGTGCCGTTTGTTCAGATCACAATATTATGTGAGCAACGTGAGCTACATTTCAGTCTGAACGGGGCATCGCTATGTACCATTCGAAAATACAAAATAATAAAACACAAACAATACAAAATCCCAGCTCTCCTAAACCTGCTCCACCCTAATGGCGTGATATTATTTTAAAGCCTCCCATAGTAATTTGCGGCCATGTCTGAGTGGGCTAGATACTCGATACTCAGATAAGCAGATAAGCAGTCTTTTTTTGCGAGTTTGCTAAAAATGTTATACACGATAATTTAGCAACCCAATTTATTGCTGAAAATGGTATACACGATATTTTTTCTTGGTTAACAAGCAAGCAAATCATAGAAATTTTGCGAGCGTTGTAAAGTATGCGCATCTACGTAAATGTTTATGGAAATAGTTATTGATCATATTACGCAAATAAATTTACAATTCGCAAATCCGCCATATTTACCGATTTCGAATTGCCAGAGTATCGAGTATCTGTCCCAATATTTGGTTAAAAATTTGGTGAAAATTAAATTATCGTGGTGAAATATTTGAATTTACCAAATTTAATATTGCTGTGTGAATTAGTTAAAAATAAAAATTTTGACAACTAAACAAATCATCATTTTCTTAACAAATCATTTTCTTATTTTGTCGTAATTTATCAAATTAAGCTGTTTTAAGAAGAAACAGAAGGAAAGACGTCGTGCTTATGTATCAACTGAACCAATATTAAAAAACGAGGTTATGGTTTTGTAACTCGCTTGCCAAATTTAATATACGGTCCCTACCATGATATGATACATATTTTATTTTTTTGTGGTGAGTAAATTTTTTTATTTTAACTTTTATGTCAAAATTTTAATTTTTACCTGGTTTCTAACTAAGTCACCACTGCCTAAGAGTTATGTACGACTTTGAATACCATGAGAGTTTATTACAAACCAGTTAAAAATTAAAATTTTGACATAAAAGTTAAAATAAAAAAATTTACTCACCGCAAAAAAATAAAATATGTATCACAGTATACAAAATTTGACAAGCGAGTTAAAAACCCATAACCTCGTTTTTTAATATTGGTTCAGTTGATACATAAGCACGACGTATTCCCTTCTGTTTTTCTTCTTAAAACAGCTTAATTTGATAAATTACGACGAAATAAGAAAATGATTATTATAAATACGCTTCATGTTGTTGTTTAGTTGTCAAAATTTAAGGGTTTTAACTAATTCACATTCACACAGCAATATTAAATTTGGTAGATAAAAATATTTCACCACGATAATTTGATTTTCACCAAATTGTTAACCAAATATTTTTAACATATTCACACACGGCCTCAGAAATAATACCTAACCTTTACAGGCGATTTTATTAAAGAAATTCACAAATAATGTATCGATCAATGTCGTTGAAATTTCAATCATTAAAATGTCATAAAATGTATATAAAACGTCACAGAAATGTCAATGTCATTCACGGAAATATCTTGCTATATTTAAAAGCTCACTAGATAGATATAATTGACGATTGGAAAAGCTAGAAATGATCTCTTTTTGTTGTGTACTTTTCTTTTCCTTCAATTCGATAAAGTATCACTAAACAAAAATTTGAGTGATAAATAATCATGAGTATAAGTAGAAATAGAATGTTGTTTTATTCGAGCAAGCTGAGATAGCAGGAAAAAGAGAATAATTGAAAAACGAAATAGAGTAAAATTTTATTCTTGAAACATGAGACATAAAACCTATCGAATTCGAATAGAAAGTGATGTTACAACATGCCACCCCAGAGTAGTTTTACTCTATGCATTGTATTTTTTAATGTGAACTGAGCATACTCTGAGCTTATTCCGTTTGCAAATTTTTTCTCTGAAATGAATGTAAGTGTAGAGAAAAAGCAAAACATTTAAAAACATATATTTGACATTTAAAAACAAATATTTTTTTAAAAACAGATTATAACAAATTTATTTTTATATCATAGAAACATTTACGCTCTGGGTACACTGGACAATTTGACGCAGTCTGTACTCTGTACAGACACGGTCCAATCGTCAATTATTTTTATAGTTGACGATATTATTTGTCACCATAGCAAAGTATTTTAGGTAAATTTAGAAATTTAAATTCCATGTTACATGCTCGTCTATTCATTTTATCTTAAAGACACCTAGTGAACAATTGCTGGAATTTGCAAAATATTTCTTCGGAAAGTTCGACATTACCTCAGTAAACAGATAAACAAATTTATGTTACTTCTTTTTGTTGAAATGACGCAATGCTGCTATCGACTTCAAATTTTGTGAACAAGTAGATGATGAATTGTCAAATTTTTCATAAACATAACAAAAAAATCGCCGGTCTCGTTTTTTTGAGAAAATCTGTTTGGCACTCTCCTTCTGCACCCCCTCTATCCTGGACTCGCATGTACCTTAAAATTTACTCAAACTGATTGTTACTAAAATCTATCTTTGTACAAAATTTCGACCAAAACTATCAATATTTGTGAGAATGGGAGGTAAAACAAAAATAATAAAAATGTGTGACTGGAAGGACGGAAGGACGGACACGACAGTTTTCTGATCAGTGTTTCGGCGTCCTGATTACCTAATTCGTCGAGAAATGTGAAAATTTGGAACACAATTTTTTTCGCTATTACAATACTTACCCAATATAATTTCGCTATAGTGGGAAAAGTAAAAATAAAATTGGATGAGAATCGAACCGAAGACCTTAGCCGCGCTAGTCCAATGCGTTACACTAAACCATAAACCATATTAAAAATGAAATAGTTTAAGAAGTGTTTAAGAGAGTAGAGTTTAAGAACCTACTTTCGAGAAAGGCGGTCCAATTGCAAAAATGATTGCATTTCTGAAAAACAACGGTCTTTTCTATATCAACTCACGCTAAAATTCAATCCGACAAAACATTTAGTTTTGACAGCCTAACTTAACCTCCTTTTCAACATATCTGTCTACATAGAGATAGTAGAGATATAAATAACATTTTGTTCGCGAGCGCCTTGGATCGATTTTTGGTCAAAAATAATTTTTTCCATTCAAAAAATATCTGACAATCTTTTTCCAGATTATCTTTCAGAATATAAAATTATTTCTTCAACATATTTACAAGTTTTCAATTTAATATCGGCATTCCTAAAGCGGTTGCACGCCAGGGCGTAGTCGTTTTAGCCTAATGGTTAAAGGGTTCCTGGATCTCAAACAATTTTATTTCCGTCACTCTATCCCTAAAAATCGAGTAATTAAAGCGTTTATCGATTTATACGAATATTACAAACGACGGATGGTTTTATGGAGATATGAGTAAACAATAACAAATCAATTCCTTATTATCAAACATCCCCAAAATAACTTTTCAATCTACTTATACGTATTTAAATTATTCCAAACATTTATAAGCCTTGAATTTGAAAATTAATGAATCATTAAAAATGTAATTTTTCAATATTTCTATTATGTACAATAACAAAACATTTCCACTGATTGAAAATCTTTAAAAAGCGAAAAATAAATTTGCGCGCGCGGGATCAAAAGAAACACGTCGATTAATAAACATTTTGCTTAAAAATGTTAAAAGAAAAATTGATGAGGCGAACTGGAATGAGAGCAAGTAGATGTATAATGTAATTGATATTGTCGCTTAGTTAGCGTTACTTTATAGCGAGGGTTCTTAGAAGCAAAAATCAGCTTACTCTAACAATTTTCTCTGTAGGATTTTGGGTTTGTATAAGTAGGTTGTTTAAGATATTTGTGAAATCAGTTTTTTGGTGGTATGAATATTTCAAAATGATGGAGCTTAGTCAAATCGTATATAATAATTGTACAAGCTCATATTGTGTCGATCTAAAAATATGTCATCGTTATACTGCCATGTGTTGTCATAACGTTGGTATATTCACACAGCTGGTGATATGTATGTGCATGCTAGACATCATAATTTTTATAATCAAAAATATTTCTGTATATAAATTGGTCATTGTTTATGAGATACATAATGACGAATATTACGCCGCAAACTTTTGTATTTTTAAAAGGTTATTTTTTTTATTCAACATTTACCCAAAAAAAAAAATCTTTTAATTTTTGTTATCTCGATTGGCCCAAACCGCATCACAAATTTTATACAGCAATTCTGTATTTCACAATTTCATTGTAAAAACTTTTTTGTCGGTTACTCGTTAATTTGTAAATTTTTATCACCAAACATTGTTCCAAAACATAAAATCTGTATACAAGCTAAAAGCACATAAAAAAATAAAAATTACGAGATGACGAATTTATGAAATTAAAAAGCTAAATGTGACAGTTATTTGTCAAAAAAAAAAAACAAAAAAAATAATCTGTGTATTCCACAAAAATATGCAGAAAAATATGTGACATAGTTTTGTGGCTTGAGCTTTTTGTTCTTGCTTTTTGTGCTTCCAGTTCTGTGCTTTTTTTAGTGTTATTGTTATTCGTTAGATCTTATGAATGAGAAATAAAACGTATATGTATATGAGAATGAATGGCATGAAATAAAAGTTTAAATATGAAATGAAACATAAATGTGCATTAAACTTGGTACACATGTGTTTAAAAAAAACTGAAGTATGACAATCATTTTAAAATACATACATATTATATAGTATGTAAGTCACAAGTAAGATATGAAAAGTTAGAAAACCTTTAAATTTAGTAAATGTGGCTAACAGCTTTTAGTGATATTAGTCCACGAGTAAAAAAGAAAAATGCAATTTATTGCTTCTTTTGCAAAATCCGGGCTTGTCAGATTGGTCAGTTTTACTCCATTCATATTACAAAAAGTAACTAAACCTTTCCTATGATTTTTGCCCTATTATGCGTAACAAAATCCAATATACATACTTATTTGAAACTGCTTGAAACTATTAAAGAGATGGATCCTAATTTAATTCCGAATAGTATACCAACAGACTTAGAGCATGCTGCAATCATTGCCTACAGTAATGTATTTCCATCAATAGCAATTAGGTTATGCTACTTCCATTTCAAGTAGTGCCTTTACAGGCAAATCCATAATCAAGGCCTAAAAAACCATTATATGTAGATGCCGATTTTGCCAAGAAAATCAGGATGTTTGCGGCATTGGCTTTCATAAAAGAAGAAGTCGTAGAAAAAACTTTTATTAATTTAGCATCACAAATGCCAGATACTTGCGAAATTTTTCTAAATCATTTCGGAAAGGAGTTTGGGGTTGTGTAGGCGTTCAGGGAATAAAAAACCTGAAATATTTCCAATAAAAGTGTGCAATATTTATAATAATTTGAGTTTGCCGAAAAAAAATAACCATGTTAAAGATTGCGGAACAAGTCCATAAGGTAGTTTTTCAGCGGGAGCGAATTGCAAAAATTGTTGTCAAATATAATACTTTAGTATCTAGATTCCGGTTTCATGATATTTTTTTCGTAAGATTGGATTTTGTACTAAAGGAAATATTTACATTCTGGTTCAGTGGAATGAGAAAATAAATCCCGCATATGTGAGATTAAATATGTCAAATTTTATCGTTACGGAATTTGAAGCTGAAATGAAATTATTACATGGTGGAATTTTCAGTGATACACATGCATATACCAGAAGAAATTTTTGGTCGATTGATTCTAAATATTCGCAAATAAACGGTAAACCATGTATCTTTTGACATTGATCATAAAAAATCTTCAGTCCATAAATAAAACACTCTTTTAGAATTTAACTAATTCTCGAAATCTAGCGTCAAAATTAATTAGTAGTCTTACAGAGCATTCGCAATGAAAAAACTTTTTATTTTTTAGTTACAGATTTGTATGAATTCCCAACAAAGGAACGAACATTTTCGTTCGTTATATTGGAAACTCATACAAACCTTTAAGTAAAAGTTTTTTCATTGTGCATGCTCTGTTGGTTGTCGAATACCCCCGACAGGCACCCACTCGATAATCACGAATTCGAGATTATGCAATTATTTCTTCAATTTGTCGCAGCACTATTTTAATGCTTTCAGGATTACCGCGCTTCATAATCAAAATTATCGTAATCTAGTCATATAAACTCGATAAATAAATTCAAAAAAAAAAAAAAATAGAAACGATTATTAGAGGTAGAATTATTTTATTTGAATGTGATCGCGATTTAAAGTTATCGCGATATCTTTGTGCCTATCAATGGTGTTACGTTTTTGTTATTTTCCCCATAGACATTACCTATTTAACAAAAGTTTCAAAATCCAGTTTCCAAATCATTTTCCAATTTTCAACGTTTATACCATTCCCACAATAATTTTTGTCTTCTTACCAACTTGATATGTATTCTAAATAACTTTATCTATTTGTTTACTGAAATTCAATATTTTCTAGTTTTTATATACCTAAATTCTCAAATTTCTAAATTCTAATTTTCTAAATTTTAAAGATTTAGGATTCTCAAGTTTTCTTACTCCAAAATTTTGTAATTTTCCAAACTTTGGCAATCCTCTTAAACTAAAGAATTTGAAAACTTCAAAATCCTATACATTTAGAAATCCATAAATTTCTTAACATACTTCTGTTTAACACACATATCGGAATACCTAGTCATAATTTGAAAACTAATCAGTCATTTCTAATATATTAATTGTAGTTGTTCTGTTTCTAGGTTTCTGGATTCCTAAATTTTGTGTAGTTCCTTTTTTCTAAATTTCAAAATTTTCTCAATGCCATTCTAAATTTTAAACCTTAATATTTTTTAAATTAAAATAGTTTTGATCAACAAAATAACTTACCTACTTGATAGAATGGAAAGGACGGTAGGTAAGATGAGGTGCGCCTGTTTATATAAGCTATGTTATTTTACCCAGTAAGGCAGTTAAAATTGTACATTTCAATTCTCCGTATGGTCGTAACCTCAGTCACGCCTACATAATACCAAACAAATAATATTATACCTAATACTTCTAGTAACAAAGGGGATTGGAGTTAGAGTTCCTCAAATTCCTCATTTAACACTAAATTGTTCAATAGCACCTTCTTAACGAACACCGGTTTGGTTGAGTGATTCAATTAAAATAAAATTCCCTGAATATTTGCTCTTCGATATAATCAAGCTAAAACATATGTCACAAGCGAATAAATAAGAAGTATTAAGACACGTTCGATTTTGCAACGTTAAATCATCCAATTCCATATACAACAAAAATCCATCATCATCTTCGATAAAAATGAAACGAGTAACAAACTAAAAATTCTGCTTATATCTCTAAATGTACTACTAAAAAGAAAATTATTTATTTCACAAAAACATTTTCTAATTTTCTTTATTATTTTGATTGATGTCTATTTTGTATTTAATTTAAAAGTCAACGTCCGTCTCATCTCGCACAATTTATTGACCAAAATCGATGTTGGTGTGGTCGATTTTAGAAATTAAGTTTTTTTTTTATTTTTGTGGTTAATGCGATAGAATAAAATAAAACGTCACCCGACGACGAATTTACGACATTTAAGAAAATGGATGATGTATCAATATAAAATTGATAGAATGCTTTTGTAAATGGCAGAATATTTTTATATTGATTGAGTGCTAAATTTGGATTTAGGAATCTATCTGCATTTTTTTTTTTACCAGTAAGTAATCAATTGTTCACTTAATCTACAATTGTCAATCGTAAATTAGACATATATAAAATGAGTACGGGACAACAATGTAACAAAAACCAACTACTTGAATTTTCCAGTACATATACCATACATAACATGTCAAAAAATGCTTCACACAAAAATGTAGAAAAATTTGAAAATTTAACACTATACAAGAGTGTGAGTGGAAATATGCAACAATATACATAATGTATAACATGAAATCCATTTAAACTTTTAAATTGCAGTCAACAAAAATTAATTTGAAAACAAAAAGCTTTGTTTACGTTTCCAATTTTTTGCAATAAAGCACTTCAGCTGCTACAATGATGTGTGATTCGATATTTATACAAATAAGTTTGTGTTTTAATTACAACGAGTTGGTAATTATATTGTGTTTCACATACAAGATGTGTTAAAGCATTCAATTATATTTTGATGGGTTGATCATTGATGAGAGGAAATTTAAATTGATTTGTAATTTAATAAAATTAAATTTTCGTGTATGTGCTTTTTTCTTTTGGTGTTGTGACCTTTCCAGCGACCGACCAAATAGCTTATGTACCGAAATAAAATCGGTTTACTTTTCGTAGCGTTGAAAACATGGTTGTGCTATGCCGCATGTTTTCTAGAGTTTGTTGTTCTACCATTTCGTTTCTATGCCGCTTTATTTCGGATTTTGTTGAATGAGCTAAGGTTGAACACAAATCGGAGGTGAATTTGACGAAGGGTGTATTTCATGGTTCAAAAGTTCAAAACATCTATTGCTAAGTATATCATCCTCTAGGTATGTCTGTCCCCGTATTAAGTTTCCACTCGTTTGCTTTCTGGTGGTGACCAAGTATTTAGTCCTCGCTTCATTGATTTGAAGGCCAATTTGTTGAGTTGTTAATTCCAATAGGAGGAGGAACTCTTTCAGGGAGATGATTTAGCGACCCAGGATGCAAATATCGCCAGTAACAAACAAGTTAGACACAAGTATAGTCACAAATATAGTCATAAGCGTACTCACAGGTGTAGTCACCAAGTGTAGTCACTAAGTGTAGGTCACCAAGAGTGTAGTCATCAAGTGTAGTCACCAAGTGTAGTCTCCAGGCGCAGTCACCAAATGTAGTCACCAAGTGTAGTCACCAAGCGTAGTCACCAAGTGTAGTCACCAAGTGTAGTCACCAAGCGTAGTCACTAAGTGTAGTTTCCAAGTGTAGTCACCCAGTGTAGTCACCAAGTGTACTCTCCAAGTGTGGTCACCAAGTGTAGTCACCAAGTATAATCACCATGTCACCAAGTATAGTTTCCAAGTGCAGTCACCAATTTGTTTTTTATAGAGCAATTTTGAAAAATTCATAAATATCGTTTGACGGGTTGCGAAAATATTTCGTCTGATACAAAACATCCCTAAAGGTAATACACTATGATGTCATACTCTGATCTGCATTAATATTTTGGTAGTTTTATTTTTTAGTTTTATTTGGCTGTTGTTAGGTTTTACATTTACTAACATACGCGTTTTTATATTTAGGGATCATTTTTTGTGCCTAAAATTCACACTAGTAAAATTAATACAGTTACGAAATGTTACGAAATTAACTGAAACAACTTTAATAATTTATGTCTCAATCTGATAAGATGGTCGGGTACATTATTAAAGTTTCTCCTTTTGTTTTCTTAATTTTCATTCCTTCATTCATTTTGCCCTTTCCTAATTATTCAAATTAATTCATTATCGAAGAACTAGAAACCGTAAATTATAAATAAAATATTTCAAGTTTCAAATAACTTTTCTACGAATAATTGTGTTGTTGTAATTGTTGGTTTTTTGCCCGGCTTAAACAAAAAATAATAAAACGTTATAACTAATTAGCAATAAATTATAGGAATTTATTCCGTTTTTTGTTTGATTTTTTGTTGTTTGTGATAACGAAATTCTTTTGAAGGATTTAATTTTTTTTTGATTTCTACGATTTTCTTTTTTAATTTGATTTATTCGAACCCTAAGTTAAAGTATTGACATTTGAATTAAATTTTTTCTGAAATTTCAAAACAGCATAAAATATTAAAATAGGAAGGAAATTAACTGAACAACCAAATAATAAAATAGCTGAATTCACGGAACTAAACTTTTTTATACAGTTCAAAGTTTTCAGAAATTCAAAAAATTCGACAAATTAATAAATTTGAAGAATTTTGACCAATTTTCTGAATTTTACAGAGACGATAAGCTGGTTTATTGTATCATATTTCCAAAGACAAATAAAACAAAAGAAAGAACAACGTTTTGCGACTATTTAATGGTGATAAAAGAAGAACTACTTGAATAAAACCTAATTGTAGACCTTTACCATCTGATCAAATTTTACCCGGACTTGTAAAAAGAACAACTTTTTTATGTATTTTAATACAAATCTTTATTATCGCCTTCAAATAAGCTCTTTTTGAGCCAATACTAGCATGCCAACGGTTAATCGATTCCTTCATACACATCTTATAGGCCTCGGCCGGGATGACCTTTAGTTGCTTCAGCGAATTTCTTTTTATGGCTTCAATGGACCCATGGCGCGTTTCCCGGAGCGGATATTTAAGTTTTGGAAACATTAAAAGTCACAGGGAGCCAAATCACTTTTGTTTCGTGTTTGGCCAAAAATTCAGTCACAATCAGACTGGAATGTGACGGCGCTTAAGTAGTATGCTTTATTGACCGTTTGACCCTCTGGAACGAATTCATGGTGGATTGGTGAACCACTCCACGGTAATCGAAGAAAACGATGACCATTACCTTGATTTTCGACCGACCTTGACGTGGTTTTTTCGGTTTTGGCTCATTTTTGGCGCTCCATTTGCCAGATTGTTAGGCAGTTTCGATGTTATATTCATAAACCCACGTCTCGTCGTCAGTAATAATTCGTTTGATGAAATGTATTTTTTTTTATTTATTTATTTCATCTAAATTAACACATTTAAATTTATTATAACTTTTACAATCATATGTTATTATTGCGTATAGATACAAATTTTGGGCTATAATTACAAAAACAATCACAAATTACCCTTCCCTCTAACATTTATTAAATAGAAATGCAAACAAATTATACAATATCAATATACAGCCATATCGTAAAACTCGAATAAAACAATGCAGATTCACAAAAGATACTTTTTAGCATACAATATTATAAGTCTGATAATATTTCATTTTAAAACTATTCGACGACGCAGCATTTTTCAAATCAGATGGTAGCATATTCCACATATGGACTCTCCGGACAAACAATGGAAAATTGAAAATCCTTGTCTTATTTCTAGGTATGCTTGAATTATTCTGTCTGGATGATCGAAGTTGTACTATTTCCTCAGATAGATAAGTTGCCTCTCTAGAATTTAGCACATTGAAAATAAATAAACAAACACGATAATCAAGGTAATCAGAAATACTATATCCCACTATTGATTTAACAAACGGTGATATATGATCATATTTACGTAATCCGTGCACATATCTTGCACAAGCATTAAACGTTAGCTCAACTTTCCGGAGTCGCTTGGAAATGTTTATACTATTAGTGTGTACCTCTTGCGATATTCCGGTAAGTTACGAAAAAATTAACCGACACGAGGTTGAGTCAAAATTAAAATTTGCTTTAAATTTTCTGATTAGGCGATTGCGGTTTAGGCAGTCAAAGGCTTTACTAAAGTTCAGTAAAACAAGCACATTGCTAAGATTCATTTCCCTTTTAATGCCATCGACAACTTGCAGCATGGCGAACTCAGTACTGTGGTGAGGCTTATAGGTAGATTGAAATTTATGTAATAACTTATTTTGATCAAAATGTGAAACAATTTGTCTCTGTACTCGTAATATCCGTTCAAAAACTTTTCATGAACCCGGTTATATGTTTATAGGACGGTAATCCGTGACATCTTTAGACGTGATTATTGTGCTAACAATATTTAAGAGATAAGGGGCAATGAGTGAGAAGATTACTTTAATAAACTTTAAAAGTACATCGCATTCGCCAAGAGCAACAGAGTTAGATTTAATAGTGAACAATGTATGTCTAAGCTCCTCTATATCAATATTACTAAATGAGAAGTCACCATCGAAAGAATACGATAAGGAAACACAGTCATCACTATTATTAGTGCTCGTATGGCAAAAATGGTTATTTAGATATAATATATAATTTGTTGATGGAAATACTCCATTTTATCATCGATGTCAGTCACTTTTCGCATAAATTGGATCCCAGTCCATTGATTCACAGTCCATCAGAGTTCTACCTATATCACACTTAATGTAATCTCTGAATTCAGTAATAATAGGCGTAGAATTCTCAGGAAGGTCATAAATCCAAAACAACATATCATGATCAGACCCAACCGAAATTTGATTGACGAAACGTATGTTACTTATGTTAGTAATTACCAAGTCTAACAGAGAGGAAGATTCGATAGCCTTCAAGTAATACGTGGGTTCTTTGTTAATAACGTCCAATGAAAAACTGTTCAATAATAATTTAACTAATTTCAACTAATATTTTAGTGGAATTTATTCTACACTCTACTAGTAACATTTCTAATATAGGGCTATAGAATTTATGAATGTAGAGTCATCCCTACGTTGGCAAGCATCTCTTTTGCGACCTCTACTCGACGTTCTTTTTGCAAAAATCAGGTCTTTCGGTACTAGTCGAGTGGCAATGCGTTTCATACCTAACACCAGGGCTGTGGAGTCGGAGTCGGATTTTATATTTTCTTTCTCTCCTAAAATGCACCTTACCCTTAGTTAGAAAATGGCTCCAATCAGTATAATGCAGTATAATATATCAGCATAATTTTTCACTTGGGAATAATCTTAAAAATCCTTGCAACACAAAATCATCGTTAACATATAGAAAAATTGTTCTGCTTGATAGCGAGATATTAATTACGGAAATTTATGTCGATCCCAAGGTTAGCGTATTATTAAGTGATGATCGACAAAATAGAGGCAAACCGGCGCTAAGTAATTTGGCAATCGTTTAAAATGCTTTTTTAACATTATCGAAAATCTCACAGTCATAGTGTCACTAGTCGTTATCTTCATCTATTAACACCATCAAGAAAAACCTGTTGAATAAGTAGAAGAAAAACATGACTAAAATCTTTTAGATGACCATGAGAAATCGAAACGTCTTCGAATTACAAAAATTCAGGATTTATTTTTTTGATGGCTTGAAGAAAGTGGATTCTTGAGGCCATACTAATTTTAAGGTCAAATTTGTAATTAATTTAAATTGTAGAAATTTTTTCTTTCTCTTTAATTTATTTCCGGAATCGGAGTCGAAGAATTATTTTATCGACTCCGCAGCCCTGCCTAAAACATCAACCAAAATGTGTTGAGTCGATCCATAAGAGATGTTGAGAGCCTCTGATATCTCTCTAATGCCAACACTACGATTTTCGAGCACAATTTTCTTCAATTTTTCGATGTTATCGTCGTTAACAGAGGTAAACTCACACTAATGGCACAAACATCACACGAGTGTCAAAGAAGGTTGTACCAACCTAGAAAAGAAAAATTTACCGATTCGTTTTACGCGCGCGGTTTAAATGAACCAGTCCGGGTCAAATTTGATCAGATATTATAATGACCTCACCACCTAATTCAACTAAATCATAAGTAGCTGCCATCATGCTTGTAACTTTTAACAGTTTGTTATGTGTATTATGTATTTCTTGAACTTTCAGGTATAATCCGTAAACTGTTTTTGTTACTTTTATATCATATAAAATAGGTTTAATTAATTATATTGCATTTTAATAACTATATTTTACATTTATGTACAATGTTATAATATTCCTCGACAAAAGCGCACGTATTTATGCTTCCATACCAGTACATACATATGTATATCGAAATATTCTGAATTCTGAAAGAAGAGGAATGAGAATGCAAAAAAATGTCATAAATTAATGTCAAATACAAGTGAGGTTTTCATAATTTTTTTTTAATAAAAATTTAAATTTTGTGGCTTTTTTTTAGTAGCCTCTTATACTATATCAACATATTTATTTCAACTATAATTTTTCGTCAGTTGAATTATGTTGTAAAAAAAAGTTTATTTTGTCGTTTCTGTTGTATTGGGAAATGAAAAATTTCTGTGAAAAATGAAAACTCGAAAAATTATTAATTAATTTTCATTCTTTGGTGAATGTACATATTTGTGTTTATGAGCACGATATTGCCAGTACAAAGAAAAACATTTTTATTGGTTTGGTTTCATTGGTCGTTTGTTTCGTTTTCCTTATTTTCACTTTTATTTTCATTTTGATAATAAATGGCCAATAACGATTTTATATATTTTATGTTTCCTGTTTAACAAAAATATGTTACCAGATTTTCAGTGTTAACATTGAACACATTTTTTGTGTATCTGAAGATATAATTCCTGTTTTAGTTCTGCTTAGTTCAAAATCTTTGAACTTGAACAAAACCCTATATTTGATATTTCAATAGCCATGAGCCACCTATGTATATGAGTATTTTTAATAATTGTTACTACGTTGCTCTTCAAATACTCCTCACAAGTGGAAAGTCACCTTTGGCCGTAGCACTCCATATTCGTATTTTAATATGGTTTAAACCTAACCTAACTGCTGCCTGTTTATTATTCAGTTATTGGATACAAATCCCTTCAAGCCTTCTTTTTATGTGAAATTTTCAAATCGTTTCGTTTTGGTTAATTTCTCCTACATAATAAAAAAAAATCGATTGATAATCGCAATGCAGGTTTCGATTAAAATCCTCAACTGGATAAAAAAAAAAAATAGCCAACAACTATTTACCAATTTAAACATCAAAATGTATTTATTTTTGGTTTCGAAGAACAACAACAAATTGCAAAAACAATTTACATGGACTGTATAGTAAACCGTACATCTTGATAAAAATTCTTAAACTACACAAAAAAATCGTTTTACGAATGAACGAAAACTAAAACAAAAAATCGACTCGAAATTAATTTAAAATTCAGAGCACAGATTCGTCGTAATTGAGATGTTGCTTGATTATTATTATTGTTGGAATAATAATCATAAATAAAAATACAAATAGTAATCCGCAAGCAAATACCAATGGAATGGTGTGCTGTGCGCGGAGGAAACGAAAATTTTCTCGAGAATTCAAATTTTGCTTTATTTTTAACATTTACAAACAAAACAAAAAAAAAAACAAAATCTGAAGTATTTTTTTATTGTCATCGCTTTTTATTTAAATATTTTATGTTATTATTGTTGTTATCATTTTATTATGCTATATAACAGTTAAAATATTATTTTTTATTGTTTTTATTGAATTTGAAATTATTTGTTTATTTATTCTTATTTTTAATTTTTTGTCATTTAATATTCATTTAATTTAACTATAAGAACCAAATATTAAATGATTTGAGCTTTTAGGTTTTTTGTTAGCTCACCTTTTTGGATTTTACCTTAATATTTTAACAATTTTTTATTAATTTTAATAAAGAACGCAACGTAAAGTAACCGTAAAGCAATTCGTAATGCACCACACCACGGTAATCGAGAAAAAATTGTCAACATCACCTTGATTTTCTACTTGCGTTGACGTGTTTTTTTCGGCTTTAGCTACCCTTTGGCACGATATTCACTTGATTTTTGGCTGTTTCCGGGTTGTATGCCTAAATCCATTTCTCATCGTCTGAAATGTTTTTAAAACCAAACGAGATGAGATACGTTTGATCTTTAAAAATCGATTGTATCTACCCAAACGACATTTGCGTGATGTTAACAAGATCTCTAATTGTCAGTCGATGATTTTTGAGCACCAAATGCACGTTTGAGATAAAAGTATTCAAGGGTATCTCATTAACTACTAAAAATATTGATACGAAATTTAACACAAATGTCTGTTAGAGCGCTACCAATATAAAAAAAAAAAATTACTAGGTTTAATTACTTAACCTTATACTAATGTTTACGTGTAGCTTAAGTGTAAGCTTAAGCTTAAGTTTAATTTTAGGTTTAATCTAAAGCTTAAGCTTAAGCTTAAGTTTAATTTTAAGTTTAAGATAAGTTTAAGTTTCAGTTTCAGTTTAATTTTAAGTTTAAGTTTAACGCTTAGCGGCCACACGGGGTAACTAGTTACCCCAGGCTCAGAAAAAGGGAAATTAGAGGTCTAAAACCTTTGAAATTGATACAAGTAACGACATCTGCCGGTAGTAGACAAGTGTAAGATGTGACACCATTACATAGGAAGCCGAAAAAACGTGTAGCGACTTGTTTGTGGTGTCAATAGACAAAATAAAGGTAAATTTTTGATATTCTAGTAAAAACAAAAAAAAATTCAATCCTAGTCGTTATGGAATCTTGTCTGTTCATGTGAAATAATTCAGTTTCATTTTTATATGATATTGTTTATTGAATAAATCTAGGGCCTATCCACACCAGTATTTTTAACAACCGTATTCACCCTCGTTTCTTTACCTCCCTGCCTGCAAACCTAAATTTGTGGTAGGGATTTGTAATGTACTTTTGTATTATGAAATTTCTGGTATTCTCGTTTGTAACAGATGGTATCAAGAGCATCCTAAAAATTGATAACAACCAAGAAATGGGCGACCTGGAAAAAGTTACCTTCGACTAAGCGCGCAGGTGCGTACTGTGCGGCCGAAAGAAGGATAAAAAAACGCGTGTTGTATGTTCGGCCTGTAGAAGACCGGTTTGCGATGAATATCGGTTCCCTTTGTGCATGACGTGTGCTGGTCAATAAAATAGGATTAAAATAATATTTTTTTGTTCAAACATCAAAAAAATAAAATATTTTTTTCACTTTTCTGTACGTAAATATGTATTTAGAAGCTAATAAAACATAAAAAAAAGCAAATTTTATGATTTGTAATTTTTTTCATTTTTCCCTCCAGTAATTTTGCAAAATAAATATAATTTTTGAATGATCAGCGGATACTGTTATTTTTTATGGTATAGTGGTATATGTTGTGCGTACAATCCTAAAATTTTAGCCCTTAATATGGAAAAATGGTGGAGTAATGAATTTTTTTCTGTAGAAAGCCATTTTTGCTGAATTTTCACATATATGATCAGTTTTTAGAACGCCATCTATAAATTTACCGATAAAAATCATTAGAAATGTTGAAGAACTCTTCAACAAACATGAAACAATCGGTTAGAAGTTTTAAAACACCCATATGTCTTGTACAACTAGGTTTTTCAGCGTGGGGTAATGAGTTACTCCATGTGGCCGCTATGTGGTCCGGCTGAGGTGTGGCCGTAGGGTTAAGTTTAACTTTCAGTTTCAGTTAGTTTAAGGATGAATTATCCGAATCTGGTATTTTTTAACTAGAAATTTCTATATCACGTATTGAGAACTTTTTATTCATATTTTTATATATATTTCTGTGGTCACAATGCATAACAGCCTAAGTCGACTTAAGAAAAAATTGACTTTTCAATATTCACCATTTTCTACCTATCTTGTAACTTACCAAATTTGACTTAAGTGCGCTTATCTTTTGACCAAAGACAAAGCGAAACCGTTTAAAATAAATTTGGTGAAATTACAAGGTAGATAAAAAATGTTGAATATTGAAAAGTCAATTTATTCTTAAGTCGACTTAAGCTGTTATGACTTGTTGCCACAGATTGTAAATAAACAATTTTAAAGTGTTTTTTTAAAACTATTTGTTTATTATTAAAATTGTTATTTAAGTTTAAGTTTAATTGGTGGCGAATGATATTTTCTCAGTCTAAACATCAGGCGGACAACCGACTTGTGAGTTATCGGGATTTAATTGTTAATAGCAACTCGTACTCTGTTTTCGCCAAAGCAGACACTAATCTTGAGATACAGTTGTGGTATTATAATTAAATGAAGTTATAACTCATAGGTTGACAATCACAGTTTGTCAACTAAAAATAGTAGTATGTAGTAGTTTTGACTGACATTTTAATTATGCCACTTACTTATAAAAATAAAAAATTTGGAAAAAATTCAATATTTGGAAACCCTTTTGCTTCAAAACTATACTTCTTTTCTTGCCTATACTATTTGTAAGAGAGGCATTTTGCGCTGGCATATGGCATTGTATTCTTCCAAACCTCGGTTGCTTAATTGTGATTTCTTTTTCAATAAAGCAAACATGAATTAATTATAATACCACAACTGTAGCTGCTACCTAGTTTCAGTGATACGCGCGCTGAATTTAAGGTTATTATGTTTTCTCAACTCGTGATGCACATTAGAAGCTGCCACGATGATGAGAGAGATGACGTACAAAAGGGAAGTAAAAATCCCTTTCCCCTCGATGTCCACGCAGAAATTATCATGGAGAGGTCCTGCAGATGAAAATATTGTTAGCTTTAATTTTGCCAATTCTAACCGGTTGGACAAATATCTCACAAAAGGCCATTGTAAATTACCTAAATTTGTTTTAAATAGTACAGTTGATTCATGCGGTTGGCATCTATTAAAAAACAAAATTGGTTCATTTAGGCCAGTAATATTAAACGAGGATAGTGATTAATCGGCGAATTTATCCCCTCTTTCGTATTTTTAAACGACGATAAATCCACTGAATCAAACCTGGATTAAAATTGTATTACGGCTATTTTCGAAAATTCGGAAATATAAAACGTCATTTACGATCTGTCAAATTACATATACACAACTAAATATATACGAATTGCAAATTAAAATTTAAATTAAGTTTTGAAATTTAAGATAGAAATGGAAAATATAAGTATTTAACTTAGAGTAGAGTCTGGTGAATCAGATTACGGGATAATATTGTCGATACGATCTAAACGTCCTAAAGTATTTCAAGGAAGAGTTTCGGCGCCGATTCCACTTTTCTAAAGAAGGGGTTCATTATTTGACCAACACCCTCCTAGAAGGTCTGGAACCTTTGGGCGCATAATATCACTTATAATATCGTATATTAAGTGCAGTACTCGCTTTCCATTTTATTTAATTCTAGTACAGGAATGCCACATATCACGATATTGACTTAAGACTAATACCTAATACAGACTCAAACTAGCTAGGTCGTGAATTCGAGATTATGTAGTTATTTTTTCAGTCTATGTCACAACATGATTTAAATGCTTTTAGGATTACTGCGTTTCATAACATGATTATCGTAATGTAGAATTTGTAACTCGATGAATATAAAATACAAAAAAAAGACAGAAAACTTAAGGCAGAAAGAATTATTTTATTTTGCGGGCATTTTTAAAATTAATTTGAATGCGATAATGTTTTGTCTGTCAACGGTACAAAACAAAAAAATATTGGAAGGAAAACAAACAAAAAAATTGATAAATGTCCCAGTAAGCAGAAATTAATTCGAAAATCACCGATTTTAGCTTCGTTCAAAATTACGAGACAAAAACTCCGTTGATTTATTCTTGTTTAAAAATACGAGCCTTAAAGTCAACGATATAATATGTAGTTTGTTTTAATTTGCTGAGGCAGAAAGTGTCAAACTAAATCCGAGTAATCAGAAAAAAATCCAAATCGTTTGACCTTTTGTATTTTATCATTGGACAAAACAAAAAAGACCCTATTCCCTTAGTCGCATCGTTTGTTGCGCCAAGTAACAGCCAAGGTTTAATTTTCCTTCTATAAACCCTAGTCCCGACAATAGTCATTTCAAGTGATAATTAGCACAGCTGCTCCTTACTTGAGGTTTTTCATAGCAACTGCCTAGGGTTTATAAGAGGAATGTTAAAGCTTGGCTGTTACTTTGCGCGACAATCGATGCGACTAAGTGAATAAGGCTGTAAATTCAGAATTACGACAATACTACTGTATTGGGAAAATTTCACCAAGCTTTGCGACAATATTCTAACAGTATTTGAAAAATTACCATTTCACCAAAGCTGAGGAAGTGGGCAATTTATTTCCAAACTTCTATGAAAATATTTGTTGACCTAAATATTAATAAATGTTTAGGTCAATAAATTTAACTATTGCACCTTATAAGCATTTCTTCTAAATTCGTTAGATTATATTTCAATATTATAATTTAAACCATTAAATTAAAGCGCACCATTAAAGCAACGATAAGACATAATAGACATACTTAACCATAACAAAAATTTTCTTTCGAAAAAACATAAAACTATATAGAAAAAAAAATGTAATAAACTTTCGAGTGGCGCGCACATTTTTCTAGACATAGCGAACAACGAAAAAGAAGAATTAAAATAAACTCGAAAAACAGTAATAACCTCCCCCCAAACCAAAGACAAGAGCACCGGCAGCGAAAAACAACAAAAAATCTGTTTTATGTCTCAGCACCGAAAAAAACATAATAAATGATCTGAAGTTGAGCTTTTTTGATAAATAAATTTTGTTTTTCATTTTTTTTTTTAGATTGTATAGCCTGTCTGTATAAAATAATAAATAACAAAGGATTTGTGATGTAAACTGGGGAGTTAAAAATGTTTGCCAACATAAAATAAAATCCTGTAAAAAAAATGTTTTCGAATAACATAAATAAAATTTTCTATTGAATTATATAATTTGCAAAAGCTCTCTTCTCGCCAAAATCTTTATTATATTTGCTGCTTTAACACTTTCTTAAGTTTTGTTTCGTATGGACGACTATGCGAATGTATGTATCTGATGAAGTTTATTTATCAGCTTTTTTGTGTGCTTTTACGACGGTAAACATTTTCTTCAAAATAATAGGAATTACATTCAGGTTTCTTCCGTTTTTTTTTTTTTTTTTTGAGATAGGAAAATATAGAAAAACGGTATATACCGGAACAGGTGTGATTCATAATAGAGAAATTTATGAGGTAATGCTGATTTCATTTTTTTTTTTCGTTTGCTTCTTATAGATTTTGAAGTTGTGAAAAAGCTAACGAATTATATATTTTATTAACTCAATCACGTCACGTTTAAATCTCAATTTAAATTTAATAGAGTTTTATTGAAGATGTGTTGGAAAAAATGGCAAAAAATTATTTTTTTTTTGTTTAAATTTATGTACAAACAGCAAAATATATTTGAATGGTTTTTAAGAAATAGTTCACAAAAATTGAAATTTTTTTTTCTTTTCGATTTTATTTATTTGTGTGTGAATAATCTTTGGTTGACGACATAAAAACGGATGCATTTTCTTCTGCATAATCAGTAGAATAATAAATATACTCGTTTAGTTGACCAGAGCAAGGATTTTGGCTGTAAAATGATGTACAACAGTAAATATTATTGTTGTGTGATTTAATTTTATCACATATAGGTATGTATATCGCAACTCTCAAGATTCATTTTTCGGCCAAAATTACTGCTCAAATAATCGTTAACTGCGTAACGTTGTAAATTGTTAAACATTTGAATATTTCGTTTGATTGATTGATTAATTGGAGTGTTCGACCAAGCTATAAGCAAGACCTCCCGGGGGTACCCGAACACCCTGTTTCACACAAGGTAAAAAGGATTTGGAGAGGTTTTGTTAGTAATGATAGAAATTGGCCCTGTTACAAACACCTAAGTACAGCCAATATTTAGTAACACAATTTCTAAATAAACGGTTTATTAAAAATAAAAACTGCATTCTGAAATAACATTTACCTATCAGTTTGCTGAATGAGATTTCTGGGCACCTCTGAAAATGTAATCATAATTACATGTAATGATTACCCCAAATTCTGTATCGGGCAAACTGGTAGAAGTTTTAAAGTCAGATTTACAGAACATATAAAAGAAACCGGAAAAACCAAAAATCAACTCGGAAATATGCACAACACTTGACGACAGAAAAACATAATTACACCGACATCAACACAAATTCACAGGTATTACACAGAATTTGAAAATGACCACTAATGAACAGATTAGAAGAATTGGAAATAGACAAGGAACGATACAACGGGAATCGGGCAATTTATCATAAACAGTTTACCATTATTGTAAAGCAATTTATCGTAAAGCAATAGGTCATATCGGAATTATTTTTATAAATTCGGGCGCCTGAATTAATAAAAATAATTTCAGTATGATCAATTGCCGTACTATGCGCAACACGGAAAATGTAATAAATTGGTAATAAAAGTAACATAGGTATTTATTTATTTCGACATATTGATGGGAATTGGATTCTAAAATAATGTAAGAAATTCTGGAATATGGCCAATTAGGAAGGAACCCGGTTATTTCTTAACCGAATATGATGGAATTCGAACAAGTCGCTTATGTCGACTTAAGCTGTTTTACCTTTTGAGCACAGACTTATACGCGGCTGTGTTCTCCAATCGATTTTCTGATTTGTTGATTGGTAATTATGGCCCACGAAGCTCTTTATTTAAACCTCCCTTATTATTTTCTCGATGCATTTTCACAGACAAATAGAAGCGTTATTTGAGACACACTGTGGTTTGTTTTATATTAGACATATTCAGTATTGAAGCATAGTTCAAGTAAATTCTAAATTTAAAATTGTATGACTGTATGACTGTTTGGCCATTACTAAAGCGCTTGGAACAGTTACAAAATTGCAAACATTTAACTCAATTTACACTAATATACAATAAATCGATGCCGATAATAATAAATTATTTCAATTTTGAATCATGTATGAAATAAATTATGGTTCCATTTAATATACTATCGCATTTTAACCCTTAACGAACGAGAGCTATTATTTTAATACCAATTATGTCCTCTCACCGAGGCGAGGCGTTTCGTCTGTTAAGGGTTAATATTTTGTGTGTATACGTACATATTATATTTTCCTGGTTTTCATCTATTTTTATGCCACGAATATATAATTTCATTAAATATATTAAAATATATTTCAATATTTTATTTCCAATTTTGTAAATTATACTCATCTAATCCCAACTTTATAGCTTTTACAGAAAAACTTTAATTAGAAAATAGCGTGTCTAAAATAAACTTAAAGACGATGTAAATATACATAACGTGCTATACATATACGAAATAAAACGTCAAAATAAAAATCCATAAAATATTTTCATTCATTTTATGTTTCGATTACATTTAATTAGAAATTAAAAAATATTTTGTAAATATTTTCACTATATATGTAGTACAATACATAGATTAATATAGTTTATAAATTGTATTCCAAGTCAAACTGAGTAACTTTCAAGCCATTTGATTAATTTTTTACGCGGCTCATCTACCATAATTCTAATCAATTTCAAAGTAGATGTGGAGAAAAATATGAAAATTGTTTTTATCGTTTATGTTTATTTGACGTAATCTTGATGAAATTTCACCACGACCAAAAATTAATCAATTATTTATGAAAATTTGCTATATTGAAGGACGCGTATTCGTGTTATTTTGGATGTTAATATGTTATAAATGTAAGTCGCAACCTAAAAGGTTGCGGTTTATTTTTTTTAATTGAAATCAAGAAAGTAATCAATTTTTAATTTTTATGTTAAAAAATAGAATGACGCAGATTTATTGTATAAGGTTATCCAACAAGAACAGGTTTCTTGTTTGCTTGTAACTGTCTCATCTTTGAACATGTGTACATTTTCGATTAACACATTAAATTAAATTCAATTGTTACGTGCTTCTACTTATCAATTGAAAATCACAGCACAATTTTGTTTTGTAATTCATAAGTTTAATTTGAGATTATTGATTGGCTATTGTTCATCTTCAAGTTCAAATACAATAATTTCCTTTAAACAATAATTCTATATTATGACAGGGGTAACACTTAACGTTCATTAAATCATAAAATTAAGCAGTGGTGACATCTGTTCCGTGAAGTTCAAAGTCAAGGTTTAACAAATTTGTGTATCAGCTTCCACAAAATGGTAGCTCCGAATGAGATACTTCAGCAGTTCGTTTAATTTCACACTCTTTCTAGATTTAATTAGCTTTCTGTGATACCACTCATTTTGCTTTCAGTACTTATTCCTATAGGCCCTATTATTTTAGTATAAATTAAGGAATTCATGTTGTAATATATGTATTAATAAATAATTGCATAGCATATATCCCGTCGAGTAACACGAGCAGTGAACATGATACTCCCGACTAGTTCTCGATAAGGAACATTTTTCATTTTTACTGCTTCATTATCAGATTTAGTTGACATACTTTTCGTTAATTTTTGGTTTGAATCAATCGGTGTCAACGCTGGGATAGAATCGGCCATACTATACTATAATAGTTGATCAATCCATATTTTTAGAGCTTCACGATCCAGAGTGATTCGCGTTCCTAAGCACTGTTGAACCACTCCCAAATCCTCCATTTTAAAGGTATTCAATAATTTTCTATTCAATGAATCTTCTAAGAGTTTGTTATTCGAGAACAGTAACAAATCATCAACATACACGGCTACTAACAAAATACGTCCATTATGAATTTTGTGAAAGATGCAGGGTTCCTATTTGCAATTCCACTTACTACTGGCCTGTAACGTTTGACGATTGGTTACCATTCCGATATCCTTCCGGTTGGCACATATATATTTCTTCCCGTAATTCACTCTGCAACTACTCTGTGGAGTGTTCCTCCACTTCGTCAATATTCCAATAGAGACGTACTTGATGACTTAGTGAGCCTTGTTTGTATTTATTTGGACAGATGATTCAATGAAAATTACATCTCGACTCCTTAATACTTCATCATTATGTATAATCAGTAAGCTTTTGAATTCTCAAAATAGCCAACAAAAATACATTACTCAGATTTGAAATTCCATTTTTTACGTTAGCTGTATTTGCAGATTGAAAGTGAACATAGTTCACCGGTTCAATCAACAAAATTAATGTGGTCTCAGCCATCACATCCTTTTTATTTCCATTCACATCACATTTTCGCAGACTTTAATGTCACCAGATACATATTTCCTCAATAGCTCTAATTGGAGTAACCCTTGCATCACAAACTTTCCACACCTTTTAACTTTTCGATATGCGGTACGCTTGCAGAATTTCCAGAAGCCATTTTCCAATTTTTTCGAAATAAGCAATCTAACAAAATTATAAATCATCAAACAATATTATCGAATGCGGTTGAATGATTGTATTGTGCACACACTATAATTACGTGTGAGCTCATTTACAAAATAGAATGTACCAAAAATGATTTACCTACCCAAATAAAATCAGTCCCAAATCAGTTTCAAATCACACTATTCAAATAGGAACTCTTTATCTCTATTATAATACTAAACTGACAGTCGATGAGAAAACAAAAAACAAAACAAAAAGGCCGGTTTTACAAAATTCGCTTTATAAAATGAAGGATATTTCACGTAAAATATGCGTTGATAATAAATAATTTCGTATGTATTCACAAATATACAAATTTTTGAATTTATAATTAAATTAAATTAATTAATTTACAGTTTGTATAAATATTATGTAATCTATATCTAGTGATTGCTTGTATGTATGTGTGATTGTTATACAAATCCACACCCGTTGTCCGATTTGAACCAAACCACACGCGATTATTGTTTAAGACCTAAGAACTTTCACTTTCAATATCTCAAGTCTCAACCACCTTCTTGTGGGGTGATAATCAGGTCCAAAGTTACCATGGAGGAATTTTTAAAAATTTACCGATTGAGCTGATTTTTGGATTGGAAAATCAAAAATAAATCGACACGTATAGGTATCATTATTTTTTTAACGGTGATGGTGCAAATGAAGGTGTGTAGCAGTAGCATGCAATGCCGTTTTTACTGCAGAATAACTCAAACTCTTCTGACCCAAATTGGGGACCATTGTCGGAAACGATAATGTCGCAAAGTCCCTGGCGGGAAAAAACGTTTTCCAAGCGGTCGATCGTCTTTTCTGTCGTTGTTGATTGCATTTTAAAAACCTCTTGCTAAAATTGATGTGCACTCTTGACCATGTGCTTTTTGGCATTAGCCGCCCAACTTCCACAGATCTTTATCAGTTTTTCGACGTCTTTCCAATTTTTCGGCCAGTACACCTTGCTTCGTACTAACAGCTTCATGCGGGCGATTCCTGGTCGCCATAAAATACGTAGCCTTGGATAGTCATTAGTTCTACTCGTCGAGCGAAGTATTTTGCAACCTCTGGCTCCCTTATCTGCTTTAGTGATGGCGGCCAACCGTTTTCGATGAGGGCCCGATACATTGCTCAATATTTCGTACTACAGGGCCTCAAATGTTACTGGCCGCTGTTTTGTCGTATCGACTGCGAATGGCGGTGCGCTCTTCCATTCTTAGTTTTGAGATTTCTACGTCTTCTACCTTTCCAATGACAACCCCTTCATCCAGTTTCTCGTGACCGGCAATTAATCGCGAGATGAAAACTGTGTACGCAAAGCTATTCGTGTTTGCGATCTGAAGCTCGAACTAGCGGCCGTAGAAGTATCGGTGGAAGTTTTTAAAGGGCCCATCATGCTTCGCAAATATTGTCACGATGATTCTTATCGTCACTTCCTCCAACAATGAAATCGTCAATGAAAGGAAAAGTATCTTTAGCTCCACTTGTCATTGTGTCGATTAATTGTTGGAAAAGGCCAGGCGCTGTCTTCCCGGCCGGTTGTAGGCGTTTTATTCGGAAAAGGCCACAATGAGTGTTGATCGTCATGACTTTTTTTGATACGTTATCCATCTCCACCTGTAAAAAGGCGTCGAACAAGTCGATATTACTGAGCACTCGGTATTGACTCAGCTTCGGGAAGATTTCTTCCGGCATTGGCAGCGGGTACTTACTTATTTGGTTCATTTTGTTTGTTTCGTGCGGCAAAATCGGACTGATACTCCCAACAACTGCAATCTCTTGAGCTCATTTTCAATCGATTCAGCTGCTGCGAGAGGCACCGTAATGCGAAAAATTGTTCGTTCCCGCCTTCAATGTTAAAGATGCCTTCATTTTGTGAATCACTGAAAAAGGACGGACATTTTTGTTTGATTTTCTCGTCCATTTTTATGGTTATCTTTTGCTCAAATTTGTCGGTTAGCAAATCCACTTTCTGTGATGCAGCATCGTAGTTCCATCTGTCATAAATATAGTTTCATATCGCTGGTACCACAATTCGAACGTCAACTTGTCTTCAGCGCAATATACAAACTTCTCCGTGCGGTCTGACAGGTTGTTCTTCGCAACTATGTTACCTGCCCTTTGTCAAATTTGTTGGATTTGCTTTGGAGAATTTCATTTTGTTTGAACATATACCTAATCGACCTATAGATAAGGGAAAACGAAGAACCGCGCCATAAAATCCAAAACAACTTATAAATCTCTTAAATCAAACCATTCCTACACGCACATTCATGCCATTCAAATGAAAATAAACGAAAAATTAAATTATAAAAGATGTCGCTTGTAAATTTGCGTTTTGTTTTTGTGTTAGTATAGAAAATAATAAAGAAAATAATTCAGTGTGACAAGTTACTGTGAAAAGGAAATTTCCATTTCCTGGAAAAAAATATTTCAACTTTTATTTTTTATTTTTACGTGTTTTGTTTGTTTTCCGTTTCTCACATCTATTGTTTTTTTCTATATCACATCCCCTAGGTCATGGTGCGTCAAACAAAATACTTCATGAACTAAAATAGGTGTGTGTACATGTGTAAGACTTGTTTATATGTAGTACTAGGAAAATTCCACGATATGATACAGAATTTGGACGATAACAGGCTCTTATTAAGAAGATGACAGTAATTTTTATTTATTTTTGAAAATAAAATTATGGAAGGAAGTTTATACGTATGTACGTAGGTACCTATACCTACTTAAGTAAATAAAATACATAAAGTCCACAGCCCCCTTAAAAACGTCATACCCATTAAAGGTAGAAATATGTAAATACTTATAAGATTTTTGGCTCTGGATAAAGACGAGTACATTAAAATTTAATTAATTTTGATATAAAATGTGATAACATGCAAATTGACAAAAAAATAATTTAAAATTTCCAAAGAAATTCTAAATTGGGTAATAACAGTATTAAATTAAAGCTTTATGTAATGAGAAAATTAATTTTTTGTATTTTTGAACATAAATATTATTTGGTGAAAATATACCTTTAACGAAACAAATCTAAACCATTGTATGAATCTCGCCATACGAACGTCATCTTATAAGTTATTAGAAATAGTAAAATTGCGCGAAACAGAACACATCTTTGTTAAACGTGTCACATCTCGTTCTATATGACATCTATCAACCATAGCTGCAGGAAGCATAGTTCGACAGTGACTTCCAGTTTGGTCTCTTTATCAGTTACACTTGTGAGTTGTCCTACAATTAGGAACTCTCCATTTTAGAGTACAGAAACCGAAGGATCTTCAATAACTTTATTGGTTTATAATACCAAACTAGAAAACCGGGTCCCATGCGTTTTTCAACGCTAGCGAATTTATCACCTTCGCACTGGCCGCTAATATAGGGCTGGGAATTTTTAGTGTTTTATCCGTTTTGGGATAACCTAAGTTTCGAAAATGGGGTTTCGAAGTGACGTCTTTCTGTGTCTTCTCTACAGCCCGGATGGTTTAACCTACAGTCGAACTGAACCTTCATATTTAAGTTTTTTTCATAAATTTGGGCGGCCTCATAAATGTTAGTGAAAATCGGCTAACCAGAAATGACAAAATGTGAGATGGAGTTTGGAACATCAGTGAAATCCCATTATATTTCACATCAGAATATTTTTACCAAAAATTCTACTGTTTGATTTCCAACTATGTACTTATTTCAATTGTCTTGAATCTCTTGTAAACTTTAAGTCAGGTTTATTATAAATACAATTAGTTTTCAAAGTATTTCGAATCGTTTTAATAAACCGAAGTGCGCTGCCGTCTAATTTATTTTGAACATTTTCTTTCGTTTCTTTAATCGAGAATTTCAAAACTAAGTAGGGTCAGGCTATCTACAGGGATTCACACGACTTAATTTCTGCTTTGACATGCAAATGCGCCAACTTCGCCTCGCTGCCACCACACTACAAGCCAAACTGTCAAAAGTATTCAACAATAGGTGCCTACCAATATTAGACAAAAGTCAGCAAATTGGCCGTATGTGTGATGCTGACCAGAAAACAAGAAAACACACATCTTAACATCGTAAAAGTACCTCAAATACTGACCAAAAAACAAACATTATGTAAATATGGTCAAAAACTGTCTAAAAGTGTCAGAACTTGTCGAAAAGCGTCAGAAACTGTCGAAAAGTAACAAAAACTGTCGGAAATTGTGATATAGCAAAAAGTGAAAATAACATTCTTAAGATTCACGCACAAGTTTTTGAAATATACCGGTAAATTTTGAAGCCTTTTTAACTTTTGAAAAGTCCTGTCAAAAAGTGTCGAACATGCAGGTTTTGAAATAGTGTCAAAAACTTGTGTCAAAAGTGTCGAAAACTGTATCAAAAATACTATTTTTCGACACTACCCATTTCTGAATTCAAATCTATTGATAATCTGCAGTAACAGAAGAGGAAATGTTCGAGCAGCACCGCATCGCTTACCGCGACAGACGATTAAAATACAAATTGTTGCTCTATACTCATAGTAAGTAGTTCGGGACGAATAAATCTGGCGACTGTTGGGGTCACCTGTTGTTAACAGAATTTATCAATCTGTAAAACTTTTTATGTAAACGGCCGCTTTGCTACACACAACACATCTACCTATTTACGAACTACTTAATCGATTAGGCTCCCACTTAAACTTTTTTTTCTTGCTTATATATAGTCCAAACAATAGACCAACCGCTCCACCCATTCACATATTTTTTTTTTTTTTTTTTGAGGCCTTACAATCGTAGAGGGACAACCCATCTGAGAGAGATGTCTCATATACGAGCCAGGCAATTAACACAATATAAAACGAAATGAAAGATAGTACAACGGTTAAATCTTTATGCCCTTTACGTGATAAATTCCTATGGTCTGACCAAGTTCATTCCCTAATTCATACACCACATTCCCGATAGGTTTAAGAATATTGATATGCTTTCTGAAATTTCGGATCTAGTTTTGCTGAAACATTTTTAATTGCGTCACTTTGCACAAAATTCCTGGCAAACACCTTTTGCCCAATTGTAAATTCCCTAGGACGACTTTGAAGGTTATTAGTTTTTTGATAGGCTACTTTAAATATCGGAGGATGCTACTCTGAGCCAGAGTTTGTCTATCTGCGTTTAAAATTCCTAAGTCACTTCCTCCTAAAGCCATGGCCCATATAGTGTTGAACATTTAGAATAAAATGTGGCATCCTTAAGATCTATGCTAGATATGTAAATCTAGTTTTGTCTAAGCGACCAAATAGACCGTCGATGATAGGTAAGGGATAAGCAGATTTAACCGTAATCGCATTTACCTTCCTCGCGTCTAGGCACAAACGGACCTTGCCATTTGCCTTCCTCACCAATGTGACAGGAGAACTCCAAAAACTGTAACTCGTTATAAAGCTGTTCTAACGGATGACCGGAATTGGCGAAATTTAACCTCTAAATTGTTAAGGATTTTTTCGCTGCGTTTACCTAATACCGAAAGGTTTGCGACGCTTTCTATTAACCCAACCATTTTGTTATCAAATATTTCGATTTCGGCGTAAGGTCGTCCATCAGTTGCGCCGTTTATTAAGGATTCGGCCAACATACATTTAATTTGCTGACGGTTAGCCCAATATCTTTGGTTCCTATGTAGTTTCCGGGATATTTTAGGGATAATATTGAGGTGATTTCAGATATGGAATTTTCTGGTTTGTTGGCTGTTACAATTTTCGAAGAACAGACACAGCCGTTTTCCGACTTCTTGGAAGTGTTTTTCGATTTTTGGTTGCAATATTTACAGAAAGGTTTAAGAATTCCGGGCGCACCACACCCAAAGCAAAATTTATCCTTTAAAGGAATGTTACAATTTTTGAAGATATAGTCAGAATAAAAACAATTTCAGCATTCTTCCGGAATACCAGCATTTTGTGTTTTGTAAGAAAGATTAGTCACAGGCCTGTTTTGTTGATTAACGTGGAATGCGCAAACTTCTTTATTATAAGAGATGCATAATTGGACCTTTTGTTCCAAAGAAGGAAAATGCTTTTCAACAAGTTTGTTTTGCAACCCAGCTTGCATATACGACGAAGGGTATACATTAATTGTTCATTTGGTAGTCTCAAATTGAAGTGAAATGGACTCCAAAATGTAATGACATGCAGATGTAACACTCTTATTTGGACAAGACGATATGTATAGCGATGAAATTTATCGACACACATCGATAGTTATAAATTTATAACTCAAATTTAATTAATTGCTCAATTTGATCGATAATACAGTTTCTATCATTATTTACACTGTTAAGAAATTTTCATATGAACGCAATAAATCGTTGGCTGTCAAACAACATAATTGACATTTGACAGTACCAGACGGCATTTGTTTTATTTGTAAATAACACGCAAAAATTATTTAATTAGGATAATATTTTTATTACTGTAAATTAAACATTAAATATTTAGTGTATTAAATTACTATTTACATAATCAACTAATAATTAGTATTACGAATTGCAAGTATTTTATACAAATTATGTGATTTTAAGCCATAAAGAAAATTTCCAATGCCAATGACATTACAAATTTGGGCGATTTTCCTTTTCTTAAGAAATTAAAAAAAAAAGACGGATACCAAAAAATATTTCTTTGTTCCAATCTAAATATATATATAAAAATATAATTAATACGACGACATGGATGGTAAACGAGATATATCACTAAAACGTAAATTGGATGATGTTGATGAGGATCCGGACGAGGTGATTATCCAGCCGACAACGAAAAAAGGTTTAGTGACGGATCACGATGAATTACCTCCGGTTTCATTACTTGATTTAAGTGATGAAATACTCATCGAGATATGCCAGCATTTGGATCACCAAACGCTCATGAACTTGGCATGGTGAGTAACGAAAAACAAACATTTCGTGTTATTATAAAACATAATTCTCGAGTCACGAGTCTCCCATCTTTAATTCCACAGTACATGCAGCCGTCTGAAAAATTTTGTTGCCGACAAATCATTTTGGGTACATCTGGATTTCTCAAAACGTCCCGTAAAGCATTGCGAGGTTCAGGACAAAATCGTTAGTAAGCTTAATGCAAACGTTAAATCGTTAAAAGTACGAGGATTCCTCGGTAAATATCCGCTAGATCTGTGGAAAAATTTAACCGTTACCGCTAATTTTTTACAAATCATAAACGATTCGTGCCCATTCATTGAACAGTTAACATTTTATCAGGCAACAATTGATATACAAAATTTAAAAATTAAAGATTTCCCCAAAAGTTTGAAAGTTCTCGAATTTTACGAGACCGAGTCAATAACAACGCGACGACGTGATGAAAGTTTTTTCAATAAAATTGAAAAGCACCTGGAACACTTGGAAACGTTGAAACTGGAGAAATGTTGCTGGTTTGAGATTCATGATTTTATTGCTTTTTCTAAACTAAAACTATTGAAGCACTTGAGTTTGCGCGGTTGTGCCAAATTAAAGGATTGCGTGCCATATTGTAGTATATCGGCCCGGTTTGGATTTAAAACGCTTGAGATACTTGATTTTCGTGATACGCCTGTATCGGATAGCGATGTTCAGTGTTTTAATTTCACGGAAACTCTGCGCGAACTATATTTGGAGTGTCCATTGGTATATCAAAATTCAAATGCAACCGCTCCACGTTTTGATCACGCAAATCGGCGCCGAGACGAACATGGTTTAATTGCAGAAGTACGTGCAGGTAACTTTAATCCAAATAGTCCTCCAGTCGTGGTGCTAATTCGTAATTTGAATAATGGAAGAGAGGTGGTACCATTCGTAAATAACGTACAAGTTCGATTGGTTGAAGGTGAGATGCGAAATGCAGAAAATATTGCGGAACGGCCTGAAAACGATCAAGAAGTACCAGCTGCACCACAGCAGGTCCGAAACGTATTAATCGATTTACAAAATGAGCGACCGAACAATGAAAATCACGGTGCCGATAACATACCTCATGTAGTTATCTACCAAAGTGTAAACCGCGGAGTTTTAAATTTAGATCTAGCTCCATCATTTGCCCTGATAAGTGATCGAGCCATCCTAAGTTATGGCTATCCAAAAGGTACAGTGCCTGGCACTGTTTTTATTCGATCGGTAAATCGACCCGCAACTACAAACCTAGAAACTGTGTATCTTAAGCATTACAAGCTGGTTACCGATGTGACCCTGACCCATTTGGTTCATAGTTCGCCCAAAATAAAATTCCTCGATGTTACAGGGACTTCTGTAACCTCAACGGGAGTGAATAATTTTAAAAATGTTAAACCCGACTGTATTATTAAATCTGATTTTGATATGCAACCACCGTTGTCGGCCACCATTGAACCGGATATCAACACAACGAACAATATGGCCACCAGCGAATAAAGATGTAAATCTATTGTAATGAAATAAATTATATTTTCTGGAAAAACGGAACGAATTTTATTTTTTTTTTCTTGTAACTCGATCGGTGGATTGTAAATGATGCTCAATCTCAAATCTCTAAAGACGGTACAACTATTTAAAAACGTAAATTTAGTTTTGTAAAAAATGAATAAAATTTAAATGTATTTCATTAAATTATATAGAATTTTTAGGAAAACATTCTGCCCTAAAACATGTGGAGGAATTATTTTCTATACATATACATACTATTTCGCGGCTCAATTAGGTAGCAATCTAATTTTAGTTGAATTCTATTTATCTGAAAGAAAAATGCCAAATTTTCAATTTCTATCGGGGATTTCCAGCATTGTGGTACAAAAGTTTAGCGTTTTTTATGCTTCTGTGCTGACAAATTAGAGAAAGAATGGTAGATCAATGGTGAAATCGTCAATAAATGCTTTTAATACAAAAGGTCTAGTCAAAACTACCCACTGCCGCGGATCCAAGATTGAAAAGCGGGTGAAAGTGTTTTTATGAACTCAGCTCGTTTGGTGGGACTACCTCATACTTTTCGTTACACAATGGGTCAGTATTATTTTGTAGCAATAGAAATAATTCCTGAATGGTATTGTTCTTGCTTATCACAATTTGGCGATTTTCAAGCTTTCCGAAACTTGATGATTTTAGTTGACACGATTTAGCGATTCTAGAATAAAATAATTTTGCAGTTAAAAATATATCGTGCGACTGCCTACTTAGGTATATCTCTCGATAAAATATTATATGTACTTACGAGTGAATAGTTGCACGCTCTTCTTTCGAAAATTCTGAACTGAATACCAAATCACACAAATCATTGGTCATTTTATACTCGTTCAATAGGGCTCTAACGATTTGATTATTCAGTTTTCCTTTATGCACGTTCCCCAAACCGGATCGATCAACTTTTATATCAGCTCTAAAAAAATCGAATCGTTAACATGCAAAGTTTAGATTAGTTTTGTTATAGCACACTTACTGAATGGGTTCCTCAATTCCTTTGTTTGCACGTCCTAGACCACCGCCACTCCATCCCAACGACTGCAACAATTTAAATCCCAAATTATTCGAATCGAGTTTTGCAGGTTCTGCTGGAACAATTGATGTGCCCTTGGCGAGTCGTTGGTCGTCCTTTTCAATAGTTTTGGTACGCGACAAAAATTTCGTCTTTCTCTTAATCGTATAAAAATATCTCTGAAGCTCACACAACACCTTAGTACACGCATCACTTTTAGTTGCGCCCCATAGCATACGCGTACCATCGAATAGTATCCAGGTGTTACCGTGATTCGGTGTTTCGAATTTCGTAGTAACTTTATTTTTTGTCATTGATGCTTGGATTATGTTTATCGGAGGTTCATCCTCTGTTCCTTGAAATAATATCAAATCTGGATGTGCATTATAGAATATTCGAATAGGGTCTCCGTACGGTTCAATTTTCGGGCGTTTTGGCATCACTAGACTTCCAACATCAATACCAAATTTTCGTTTACGAACATCCACCGTACTTGTACTTGCGGCTACCGTACATTTTGCTTTGGCAAATTCGATCCGTTGCTTCCGGGTCATCGTAGTGACTGTAACATCATCCTTATTCGGTTTATATTTGGCTTCAATCGCATCGGAAGCGGTTACAAAAGTGCGTTTTAGACGATTTTTACGCGTCTCACGGAATTCATGAGCAACATCTTTACTCAATTCGGCAATAAGAGTCATAGTTTCGGCGGGATAGCGGCAACCCATAAATTCAATATTGAAAAATACTTGGGCCAAGCAAATCAGCTCCTCTTCATCAAATCGAGTTTTATGGGCATTGATGAACTTTGCTTTTAAGCTCCAATGTTCATCGCTATCGTATTCGGCACGATATTTTTCAATGTCCCAGTTGGTATTCAACGACATTTTAAACTTCTTGCGACAAATAAAGCCTTAAATATTTTGGAAACTTTCCTGGGTATGTGTGCCTACCTACTCAAAAGAGATGCTTCAGTATAAAATCGCTGCACTTGCAGAAATACAAAACAATAAACAAAACACACTAATGTTTGACACTTTCTAGAGTGATCGTGTTAATTCCTCAAGATTGTTAACCCTTTAGGTAGAAAAAACGAGTAGACCAAAAAATAAAAAGCCTGTTCCAACATTTCTAGTATTTACTCCGTATGTTCACTGATGGCTTTTTAACAGAAAATATTCCGGTATTTTTAACAGATTTTACTCCCGCTAACTTCACATCAATAAATCAACATCACATTTCTTTTTATTATTTTAATATTTTTTATTAATATGTATCATTGTGCAAATCGAAGCATTTCATATTATTTTAATTTAAATTCTTCAATTCGTAGAAATAATTCTCGGTTGTCACAAAAACTCATAAAAAATCCAAGTAAACGGGCAGAGTTAAAAATACACCGATCGTTTTTATGCGCTCGTTTTTTTCTCAAGAAATACCCGGATCTTTTTTACCCCTTTTTCATCAGTGAAAACTAGGATGGTTTTTATTTCTGAGCCCCTAAACCAATCTAAAATCACAATGTTTAATTATTTTAGTGATTGATTGGTTAAGGAGCTTGGAAATAAATACACTAGGTCAGGTAAAAACCGGCCTAATGAATCTACCAAGAAAGTATGTTGCTCCAAACGAAATCTTTCGTATGTTTGCCCTATTAGGTTAAAAATAGTTTGTAATAAGAGATGTCTATGGGCTATTAATTAGAATTAATGTTAATTAAATAATTTATTTACATATACATTTTTTAGATTTCGACACCCATCACAAACCATAATGAGCGCAGTAGAACATATTTTAATACGCTTTATGGCGATAAGCAAAAGTAGATGTCACTACCGCTGTGAATGTGGATTAAGCTTTCAAATTATTAAAAATCATTCGCCGAAAAAGCTTGTGAATTAAACTTTTGATAAATAAAATTATAAGAAAACCATTAATTAATTTAATTGAACGAAATTTTCAGTCAGAGATTACATATTTAGATATTACACGCTTAAAATTTCACAAATATATCAAGAGAATGAGCATCTATTGGATTCAAAGAAATTATAGTGTTCCAATCTCGATATAGCCGCCCCGGTGGCACAGTGGTTAGCATGCTTGCTTTAAGCTCCGGAGATCACTGGTTCGATTCCCGGCGGGTGATGAAAAAATCGCGGCTGGTTAATGTTGGATCAATGAATTAATCACTCATTATCCGTTAAAAAAACTGATTACGAATCTTCAAATGAAGCGGCCAAATCCCTCTATGGGATGACGCGCCAGCGAAAAAAAAAAAAAGAAAATTAATTAATTTGGCCATAAAATGTTACACGCCTATTTCTTAGAAAAAAGTTTTGTTTTGACATTTAATCCACATTCATATTACTAAGTAGTGTCACCATTTTAGTTACATAAATTAATAAAGCGTATAGCCCTAATAAAAAGCCTCAAATTTTATAACAAAAAGCTAAAAACGATCAATTTTGCTCATTCTACTAAAAATAACAAAATAAACCACTTTTTAATCCACTGTAGTTTTCATTCCATTTGTTTTTTGTACGTTCAGCTGTTTTTGACATTTTCGATTTTGCGCATTGGCGTTAGTTGTGTGCGTTTGTTGACAAAATCACATACATACAACAAAATAACAAAGAAATTATTACTTCAAAATTATTATTTTGCAGTGAGTGCTGTGTTTTTTTTCATGTTTGAACCTGTCTAAAGTTTCAAAAAAACATTTGCCAACCAAAATCCAATAGTGAAAATTGTGAAAAATTCTAGTTTTGTGTTAAAATCTGTAAAATCAGCAGTAATATTATGTAAGTAGAACAAGCTAATTTTTTCTAATGCATTATGTATTCTCCATTTGCAATGTTTTTGTTTTGATTTCCCTTGTTGGTGTTATTTTTGTTTTAAACCAAACAAAGCTCAACAAGGTAGAAATAACTGGAGAGCTCTGCACTGTAATAGATGAGACAATAAAGCAATAATAATGCAACGCACAAGACGAAATTCATCTACGTATTTAGATGTTTCGCTGATTTAAAGCAATTAATTTCGATTAGATTCCTCAATAATTGGCTTAATTTACATTTTTTTTTTCTCTTAAAAGCTAAAATGGGTCATGGTTCACAGGAATAACGTAATTTCAGGTTAATTTGATTTCAATTCTTGTGTGTGTCACGTCTCGAAGTTATTCAATTAAAAATCCAAAATTGTTTTCTCGTGAGCCTAATTTTTCACAAGTGATATTGAATTAGGGGAGGGCACCCATACTAGTTTTGTAATTTTTGAATCCAGTTGGTTTTGGTATAATAAACTTTTAAATTGTACCCTTTATGCTTAATTTGAGTGGCATCGGTTTAGAAGCAGATGTTCCAAAATTGTTTAGTACTTGCTCGTAAAATTTGTCAATTTTAACCCTAAAGCTCTATGTAGATATGTAAACAAAAACAAACACAAAAATATACATATTTGGAACTACATACACACAGAATGTTTAATCTATTAAATTTGTAGAATACAGAAAACTCCAAATTGCTGAGTGTCCAATCGAAATGGGTTGATTATTTGAAACGCCTTTTTTTACCTCCACCCTTGCAACCCTTGAAATGATTCCCCCCCCCCCCCTTGTTTTTTAAACCACGTAACTGAATTATGTGCAGAATGAAAATTAAAAAAATGTTTGTAATATCAACATACGAAGCAGTGGCAGCGAGCACGAGGTTGCACTTCTAGCAACCATGTCTGAATGAAAAGAAGTATGGTTCACGGAAACAGGGTAATACCAGGTTAGGAAAGTACATACACCATTTAATATTATAGAAAACTTTCTTTATTACAAATAATTATAGGCGCCAGCAGCAATCTGTCGCATGTTAATGCTTCACTTTCTCAAGTGGTATTCAGTAATATTTTCTTCTTCCGCTTGCGCTAATTCTCATGGAGGGATTTGGCCGCCTCAACGGTGTTCCTCTAAATAGTTCGATCTACTGCAAGAAAATGTCATGCACGGTGACCGAGTGTCTATCGTGCTCAAGCCATCTTGGCCTTGATGATTTTATGAATCCGATGATGACATTCTCCAATGATAGCTTGAAGAGAGTTTGAGCTATTGGGTGTCTTTACCGCACTCCAGATGTTATCTCGGAAGCATCCGACATTTTGCCTTTTATTATTATCTTATTAAGTAAAACCTTACATTCTCTGTTCAGCAAAGCTATACCGAGGTAGTTGTTGCAGTTTAACCCATCTCTTTTTTATGAAGTCTCCAAATAAGACTCGTATTCCATTCTTCTGCGATGTCTTCTATAGCCCAAATTATTGATATGAGCTCAAACATGCAATAGAACATATAAGCGCTGCCATATTTGAGCATTTCGTTGCAGATACTATATGCTCATCGGGTGTCTTGTAATTGCATGTAATATATTGCATCATCATAAAGTTTCGTGTGCTTTAATTTTGAAGAAAATCCATTTATTTTAGTTAAACAAAAGTAACAATCAGGTGTATGTTTTGTTCTCGCCAGAGACTGAGCAAGCAATTCAATATAAGGATCAGGATTTATCCTGGTTACCTATTCTGAAGACAAGCTAGAGCTCGTATGCTTTTTTCAACCAGTGATGTTATTGTTCTGAAATTAGCTTTTATCACCGCAGTCACCACACCTAACAAAAACTAAATCGTTGTGGCCCTTTCGAGGTATTTTAAAGCCCACTTTTTCATTAATTTAAACAAAATAAAATATGACGGAAGCTCGAGAAGTAATGGATTGAAGTATAATCTGTTCAAATAATGCAAGCAAATTAGATCTGATAAAATGTACACCATATCCACAAGTTACAATATTTATCGATATGATACTTTTTTTAACCCTTAAACCAGAACATATTTTTTCAGTCTCGGGGGGGGGGGGGAGGGGGCATGTGCCTAGATTTTCGCAAACCATCAATATTTAAACAGCTGTTTCTGCAACACTCTCGTCGTAGATCAGAAACAGACTGAAGCACACACAGCAATGTAACTCGTTAATTACTTCCTCTCTACCAGCAAAAAAATATATTACATCCCGTCTGACTTAGGGTTTGCAAAAACCTGGGTTTTACCCGGGTTTTTGCAAACTCTAATTTTGAATAGAATTTATTTTGAAATATAAATCCGGGTTTTAAGTAAAAAACCCGGGTTATCGCGGGTTCATAACATTTGGTAAACCTGGGTTTTTGAGACCGGGTAAACCCGGTCTGCAAACCCTAATCTGACTGATGAGGGTTAAATGTCAACAAATCTGTGGGTGATTTAGGAAAGGGAATCTTTAGGGAATAAAAAAATGTATTACAATTTACAATGGTTATTTCTGCAATTAAATTATAATTGTTATCAAATTGTATTTCTTAACTGTAGGTAAATTCGAAATTGGCTCTCTAAGATAGGATTTTACTTATTTATTTATTTATCCTGAAAAAAGTCTACAAATTTGACTTGAATTTATAACATCCCGTCAAACAAGGTGTTACGTTTACGTAACAGTAGCGAAGAATTTTGTTCATACAACTCTTCGTAAACGTAACACTTTGGTGTTACAATAACGAAGCAGTTATGTCATTCCCGTCCTATGATAATTAGACTTTTTGCGAGGAGTTATCAATGTGTTAGTAGTTCGTAAACAGTTCGCTTGAGGTGGTGCATTTACGTCACGTGATTAATGAAATAATAACGTAACATTTTTATCGATATGGATTTAATGCATTTGGAATTTTTGATTTGCAATTTTCCTTTTCTAAAAAAGTTATACATAGTTTCTTAAGTATTTTTGTTTTTATTCTAAAAAAAAAAATTAGGCCACAAATAATATTTTTCTAAATCAAATTGGGACATTAAATATTTGCTTAGTTATTTATTTATTAAAAAAAAATGATGAACACAAAAATACGTAATGGCGATCGAAAACTCAAAACTAAATGGTTATCGTTTCTTTATATTATTCCATTAATTTTCATAAAGGAATTTGGTGTTACGTTTACGAAACATCAGCGAAGAATTTTGCTATATTTTATTTAAGTGTGAGAATGTATTAGTGCAAAGCAAGAAAGTGATACGTTTATAGTACGCTTATGCGACTTATTTTGCGAATTCGCTTAAATTGTTTAGCGGAATATTGAACATGGTAGAATAAAAATTAAATTAAACAAAAAAAGAATTAAAATTGACATAAAAATATTTTTAGGTTGGAGCAAAATGTTGCTTCAACCTACGTTTAAGTAAAAGTCGAACAGATGGTCGATTTTAATTAAACTCTTCGACATCATGTTCACCGGTTCATTGTCACCATAGTTTGTTCTGTGTTTACTCGGATGAAGGAACTCATGATCTCTTAAATTCCTACTCGGTGCCTTTATTTTAATTGATTCCAGTATGGATGGTGCATCGATTTGATCAAGTAAAATATTTCCAATAAACGAACACTTTAAAAGCTCTCGTCTATTTGCAGAGCCTTCTAGAGTATAGAGCCATAATCATTATGACGTATTTTTTAGAAGCTTTTTTAGTGGAATAACTTTTCACTAATTTCCATAGGAATCCATAGTAAAAATGGTGTTTTTTAGCTTCAAGTTTTTCATTGAAAAAAGCGAAAATGTTACAAAATTTTTATACAAAAGTGTTCTACAAATCTTTAGCAGCAACATACAAGAAGGGTATATTGGTATTAAGTAAATATTAATTGCAGAAATATTAAAATTAAATTATTTCTAAAATATATTTTTCGAACTTTCATTTTGAAAAATACATCAAAGTTGGCTCTGACGAATTAAAATAATACTTGCTACATTTATCTTTAGTTTTACTAGTGTACGTTAGATGTCTCAGATTTATACAGAAAACTACGAAAAAAAATTGTTTAATCTCAAAATTATCACACGTTCTTAATATTTTGAGAATTTGTTTTGCTTTTCCTACAATTTTTGAACTTAAAATTTCCCCAGGTGGCAATTTTTGATACGATTTTTCAAAAATTTGTACTGCCATCACTGCCATCTATGTAATGTATATTGACTTAATGCACACAATTTGTAGTAAGCTTTTCTTTTTTATTTGACCAGAATGCTGTTGTTATGAACTTTTTTTTATATTTTGGTTTAAATAAATCAATTAATACAAGAAAATGAAAACGATTTACTTAAACGAGATTTATATATGTTGAAATTCAAACATTTATGAAAATCTTTCAGAAATCATAATTAAGAATTTGTAACGTTTTCATTGACAAATTTGTCTTAAGAAAAAAAGTGATTTCCCATATGTTTTATGTGTTTTACTAAGGAAATTTTGAGTTTTTCGTCGTTTCTAATTCCCTTAAAAAAGCTTCGTTTTTTAGATTATGGCTTGTATAATCAAGGTTGCTTTGCTATTTGTCAATGTTGTCATTTGATAGGTTTTGCATCCAGTAGCATGTGATGGTAATCGCTTCAGGTTAACGTCGTGCGGTAAGTCATGGTCATAATCCCATCCATCTTTACACGTTATATACCGTATAAACTTTTTTTGGACACTCTCGATTCTTCTGATAGGTTCGTCGTAAAAAGGACACCAGATGTTGACAGCGTATTCAAGTTGAGATCTCACGTAGGCATAATACAGGATCTTGATTGTCTCGAGGTCATGAATATCCCCAGTCCAACGCTTAATAAAACCAAGCATGGAATTGGCTCTAGCAACGCATTGTTCAGTATGCTTAGAAAAGCACATGTTTTCAACGAAAGTAACCCCTAGGTCTTTAATCTCGAATACTTTTTGTAAAAGTACGCCATTTATTTGATATTGTTGTGTAACAGGGTTAACTTTCCGATGGAACGATAAACTCTTACACTTGTTGATGTTGAGACTGAGGAGGTTAGACTCACACCATTTCGCTAGATTGTCGATGTCCTCTTGTAGCTTATGGGTATCGCCGATGTTTTCTACCGTTTTAAAGATTTTGAGATCATCTGCAAACATTAATACCTTAGAATGTTGTATTACTTCAATAACGTCATTGATGAAAATTATGAAGATCCAAGGACCAACATGAGAGCCTTGTGGTACTCCTGAAGTAGCTTGAATTGATTCTGATCTTCTATTACTAAGCTCAATATACTGAATGCGATTACTCAAATATGATTTAAACCACGCAACAAACTGTTTAGAAAAACCAAAACAAAAAACATACATATGTACATCAAAATTAATTTGACAAAATATCGAGTGTTGGTAAAAAAAAAATTCTTTACTTAACCTAAGAAAAACTTTGATGAAATTGTATAAAAATAATAAGAAATGATACTGTTCCTGTAAAAACCTGAAAATAAAGAAAACAAAAATTATGAAATCTTATAATTACAAATCAGATGACTATTAACCTCAAAAATGAATTCTTTGTTTATTGTAAAAATATCATGTGCTGTGAAGGTCATTGATTTGTAATGACATTTACACATTAGGAAATTATTTGATATATGAATGAAATTAAACTTCTCTAAATAGGCTTCAATAGCTTTTCCAGATTCGTATATCTGAAAAAAATAAAAAATATTATTTTGGTATAAAACTGGCAATATCTATGGTTTAGTTAATTAAATTAATCAATTTAGATGTATTTTGACTGAGTTGGCGAATTTTTAAATTTTCAAAGTCATATTTTTTGTTGTCTAATAATTAATTGTTAGATTCCAAAAATGATAAATTGATTATACATATTCTCATGTTATAAGACATGATTCGTGTATTTGTTGCATGTATTGCGACCTTATGAATTAAGATATTAATCTAGTTGCACATTAAAACTATGCTATATGCATTGAAGCTAAAACAATGTGATATAAATAATTGCTCTTACTGAAACCTTAGTAGCATCCACACTGCTGCTCATTTTAACTGACGGATAAGCATGTAAAAGTGCCAGCACGGTAAAACTGACATAATGAAGATAAGGGATGTAGTAATCCGGCTCCAGTAAAATATTATGAAAAACGTAAAATGAGAACGAGATTAGCACATATAAATCTTTAATCACACCACTAACAATGGTCCAATTAAACGCTTCGTTTACATCAGGTACTAGTTTATATATTTTGTGATAAAATCTAATAATTTTTAAAATTTTAACTCTGTCGTTGCCACTAAAATCTATAGAATCTCGTAATGCTATATGATATTGTTCGAAGTAACTCTGAAGAAACATGTAATCCACTTTATAAATGAAACTAACGAACGTAGTTATAAGAATCGATATAAATAATTTGTTATTGCTTAAATTATCAAACTGGAATATACACAAAACAAGCAATAACATTTTAGTAATTATTAAATTACGAGTGTAATTATAAATTTTTTGACGAATTATTTTATAATTAATTTTTATATTTAATTCAATCTCTAATTTTTCATCGATTTCAATTAATTTATTGAAAATTTTAAGAAAATTTTTATTCTTAAAATATGATATTATGGCCAATATGTAATGTGATAAATAAGAAATTGTCTAGAATGATTGAAGTGGTTGACATCCATGAAATTCCAAGGAGAAGAAATAATCAGTACATTCGATAGTGCAACCAATAGCGTGAACACAATTATTTGTGTGAAAATTAAAAATTGTTTTTTTGTTGTTGTTGAAAATGTTTGGTTTTCATAGTGAAAATATATTAGACCGCAAATCATTTTAAGTTTTAACCAAAATTTGAACGATTCATAGAAAGACATTTTGATATGAACTAACTGAAAATTGTTGTATAGTAATGATATTTTATTTAGATTATTTGTGCTTCGTAATTATTTAGTTTGGTTGAATTATTAATTATATTCGGTTTTTTATTTTATTTTTAAAATAACGTGGATTGTATGTGTATGGTTGGGGTCTAGCATTACCAAATTAAATTACTACGCATTTTTTCCAAAACACTATAAACCATACTTTAATATTAAAATGTATTTACTAAATTGTAAGAGGTATCGCGTCCCGTTTTAAATTAAATATCCCCAACGCCGATAACAAAGTGTTGATTTTGTTGTTAAATTGCGATTTACTTGAAGATCACGAGCAATAATTCTCGTTCTTTAATTTGATTATAACAGAAGCTCGGATCAAAGAATTTAGTGGTTTTTCATTTTTAACGTAAATAACTGAAAATAATTAATTTTTTCTAAACAAAACGAAGTGTAAACATACATACATACAGTATTGTTCGAATTAATGTGAACATGAAGATTTTTTTGCGTTATGCTATTAATTGGGCCATGCCTGTTAGCCGAAGGTTGTTAGAATCAAGTCGGTTTGGGACTTTTAACAATGTGATAAGAGTGACATGCAAAATTCCTAATATTCCTAATAATATCTAATTAAAATTTATGAAATTAAAAATTGGAGGTCGAATTATTCATCAATATAATTTCAGAATCAAAATCTTTGATGTAAATTACTTATTATTTAATTTTCTAAATTGAAAATCTTTTTTAAATTTATAATTCCTAAAATTTATGTTTTAAAAGTTAAATGTAAGAAAAGTTCCCCTGTATTGATAATAAAACGTAACTTTGTTATTGTTGGCAATGTTTTTATTTAATCTTCAATATAATCTCCTTTTAACTCAATATTCTTCATCCAACGATTTTCCAAAATTTTTTTTTTTCCAAACTTTGCTGTAAAGTGGTACTCGTTGGCATTTTTAATCGATAGTGTGTGAACGCGGCACTATACTACAGGGTGTGGCATATGTTCGTTGACTCCAACAAATTAAAAAAATACACATGGCCGTTAAACTTATCAAAACATACTTTTTGACATTCAAAATATAAATAATTAAAATTACAAAATTAAAGAAATTATTCAAAATGATCGCCTTAGCCTTAACGTAAGCCTTTAATCTGCGTGGGAAATCATTTATTGCAGAACGTATGATCCCTTGAGGAATTTTGTTCCATTCAGTTAGCAAGCACTTTTTTAGAGACTCCACTAGCCTCTAAAATGCTCCATATGGTGTAGTCTATTGGGTTGAGATCTGGCGGCGCAGATGTCCATTTATCGTAAATAATGAAATCAGAAAAATTTATTTTGCACCACTGCGGAACAATTTTTGCCTTATTTGATGGCGCTGAGTTCTGCTAAAATATACAAGAACTTATTGGAAATTGTTTTTCTGCCCAAGGTTTAACAGTGTTCTTTAAAACGTTGGGAATGTAGACTTTGGCATTTATTTTAACCCTTTTTTCAATTCATGTCTAGAGAGTTCGTCCATATGTAGTTACTCCGGCCCAAACCATACCTATTGACGATTGGAGCATCACGGATTCCACCTAGTGGAACATTTTTAAACTGAGGTACCTGATAATTTGACGTTCGAAATTGTTGTAAATAATTCCAATTTTGATTTGTAAATACAATTTTTACTTATCGGATTGCTAATAATTGTAAATAATTCCAATTTTGGATTATAGAAACAATTTTTAATTACCGCATTGCTAAATTTTATTTCGTCGCATTTGTGACAAATGTCATTTTATCAGGTGCATCATTTTAACTATTGTCCGCGAGAGGCGCTTTCTCTACTTTTACAATCGTCAATAGGAGCGCTTTGACGTCGAGTAATTTTTTTTTGGACTTTCATGTCGCTTAGCTTCCCACACACGGTTATTTTGGCGATTCAACATTTGCTCGACACTAAAAAGTTTCTCGTCAGTATAAACAATTTGTTCGTGCTTGTTGTTTGCGAGTCGAGTTTTTAGTCAACGGCATCGAACTAGTCTATTTTTCTTCTGCGTCGTAGATAAATATTGTCCCGTGGTTTTTTTATAAGCCTTACATACAAGTTTTTGTTTTAAAATTCGTCGAATAGACCGGTCACTTATACCCAATTTCATCCTCAGTTAGTTAAAAAAAAAAAAAAAAAAAATGAATAATTTTAAATTTCCAAATTTTAGCCGCCCCCGGTAGCACGTACAATGGTTAGCATGCTTGCTTTAAGCTCCGGAGGTCCCGAGTTCGATTCTCGATAGTATAAAAAAAAATTTTGTCACCCTCAAAGTATTCCCCATTTGAGGCTATTCCCATAAGCCAGCGTTTTTCCACCCATTGCACCATTTTGTATAGGCACTTTCCGGGAGGGACTTCATTTCGCGCACCTAATTTTGGTTTTATGACTTCATTAGAGTCAAAACGGGTTCCACGGAGTGACAATTTCAGTCTGGGCAACAGGAAAGTTACACGGTGCCAAATCAGGCGAATATGGCGTAGCTCGGTGTGATGCCGCCTTATCGCCGTGTAAAATCCTCGAGTTGTTTTCCCGTAATTCCGGTCGCTTTTTTCGAACTTTATCGGGAAAATTCGTTTGCAACACAAAATTTAAGGCAAACTCTTTGTTCAACAATTTCGTTCATCGTAAAAATCGGCGTGCACTAATGAGGTTGAATGACTTAACCAACTGCTATAAACAAACTGGTTGGCATAATAATGAAAGACAGTCCTACCAATCTAGGAAACAATATTCTTAAATCCCTTCAGCACGGACATTTTAAATTAACAATACCCGGTACTTTTTTGACAGAATGTACATAACCATTGTCGATAGGTACTTGTGTGGTCTTAAGAGAATTTTATTATAATTTATTTTCATGAGAATTGAGGTCTTTATGCAGGGAGTCGTTCAAATGGCAAAAACATTATAAAGTTACGTTTCATCAAAATATTTTTGGCAAATTTGCATATTTGGCAAATATCATATGATAACACAAATTGAATGGCAAATGTATGTTTGATCAAAAAATCTATTACAAATTTGACAGGTACGATGTAAATGGAATTTTTAAATGATTTTGGATACTTTTTTGGAATATAACTAGCCTATAACCTAGCTGTTTCTTAATCTATTGTGATTAAATTTGACAGGTACGGTGGAAATAGGATTGTTAATTATTTTTGGGTGCATTTTTGAATGTCGTAAATTAGTCTGGAATTTGGCAATTTCTTTCGGGATTATGATACATTTTGACACGTACGGTGGAAATAGGATTGTTAAATGATTTTTAGATGAAGTTTTTGAATATGCCCAATTGGCTTGTATCTTGGTTATTTTTTTACCGATTATGATGAAATTCGACAAGTATGATGGAAATGGGATGCTTAAATAATTTTTGGATGAACTTTCGGAATATGGCCAATTAGCCTGTAACTTGGCTATTTCTGAACTGATTGTGATGAAAGTTGGCGTCATACGCGCGTTATACGCGCTGGAATTAATAAACATATTTTTGCTTGAAAAGGGAGATTTCAGAGTAATCACTTTTTGACAATTTATTCTTCAGGAATTATGATGTCTGTATCAAAATGCCTCATAATTCCTGAAGAATAATTTGCCAAAAAGAAATTTGTCAAACAAATATTTGACATAGATGAATTTGCCATTCATACTCCTTTGCCAAATAAATGTTTGCCAAACGTGTTTTTGCTAAAAGTAATTTGATCAAACTTTCATTTGCGAAACGTTTTTTGCTAAAAGGCGTATACCCTTTTATGCAATATTATCATCACAGAACTGCTTGAAATGTTTAATTCTTGAGCACGATGGCGAGTTGATGTTGATGGATTCCCATACACATTCTGAGCAACAGCTGCAATGTTTTCAGATGTACGCGAAATGCACGTACACGTGTCGGTTTATCCAATAACAATCCAGCCTCACGAACTCTCTTCACAAATTGATCCACAAATTGCCTTGCAGGCATTTCATTTTTACTGAATTTTCCACGTAAATTTCTTAAAGTTTGGGTAGAAGACTCACCATTTTGAAAGTAAGTTTCAATATTTCCCAATTTTGTTCAAGCGTAAAGCGATCTATTTCGTAAATATCAAACAATAAACTAATTTCCTGTCGTAACACGAATGACGTAAGTGTTGCCACACTCGAAATAACCGGTAGTTAAAATTGCAAACGCTAGATGGACCAACCTTTATTTTTTTATTTTAGGTTTTGTTTGTTAACTTCATATACAAATTTTTTTTAAATTCTGAAGATTTATGTTTACCAAATTTAAAAATAGGATTACAGGAATTTTGTAAAAGTTTCTTTCAAAATTCTTCATAATTCGTCAAATCATTATCAAAGGGCATAATAAATATTTTTTACTATAATAAATACAGCAGATAAAAATTTGTCTTAAATAATGCTTCCATGAAATTCAGATGGTGTTAAATTCACGTCAAGAACTAAGAATTCATTTTCGATTAAAATTAAACTTTGAAATAAAATAAATTTAATTTTGTTTATTTTTTTCTATTGACTTCTAAATCTATTATTTTATAAACATTTTGAAAGTACCTAGTTTTACTTTGATTTGAAAAGTATACAACGTTATCTTAATTTATAGTAAGCTTTCGTGAAACTGTATAATAATAATAATAAACGATATTAATCCTGCAAAAACCTGCAAGAAAAAAAATACGGTTTCAATTATTTATTACGAATTAATATACTTGACAATCAATTTATACTTCAAAAATGAATTGTTTGTTTACTGCAAAAATATCATGTGCTGTAAAGATCACTGACTTGTAATGACATTTGCACATTAGGAAATTATTTGTTAGATTAATGCAATTGTATTTCTCTAAATAGGATTCAATCACTCTTCCGGTTTCATTTATCTGTAAGAAAACACAAAAAATGATTTTATTTGATTAGACTCGAAATTTTAACAATCAGATTTTCTAGGTTCAATTTTCAGAAAGGTTACACTATAAGAAAATTATAATGCACATCTGAACAAATTTGATTATTTATTTAAGCTGCCAATATTATTGTCTAATTGATGACAACTGGATAACACGTAGAATAGACACATTTTTAGAATTTAAACGTTTTTTTATCTTATTTATATTCTTACTCGTAAGTCGACAAGCAGTCGTGCCTATGAATTAGATAATTATATGTATTTGTACATAAAATCTATAAATTATGTTGAAATATTTTGTAAAAAAATCTATAAATTTGTAGCGCACATAAATTTTGACTCATTTATCTCTAAGAGGGGCTTATAATTTTTATTCTTAACGTGTACACCTAAAAATCTAATTGACGCAGGATTATAATTAGAAATCATTAAACAAGCGCTTTATTTCAAATACCGAGTTCAAAATTTGTTTTGGTTAAATGAAAATTTTTGGTAAACATCAACATTTTCGATCCATTAATCTAAGAAATTTGTTTAACATTTTTCTCGTAAATTATTTAGTTCTGAAGTTTCAAGCAAACTTTAGTACATACTACTAAATTCGAAAATAAAGAAAATATGTTTTTTAAGTTCGTTGATTCCTTCAAAATTAAATAAATAAAACTTCTAAATTCTTCACTCAAAATCACTATTCGAGAATAGCTGTATTTATTGATGTTTGATCTGATCCAGGTCATTTCATGTGTCATGAAACAACAAGCAATGCAAAAAACTACTCGGATTAAAATTTTGATTTAAATTAAAAATAAAGAAAAAACATTTATTAAAGTAAATGCTTTTATCACACTTACTGATTCCATAGTTTTATCCACACTACTGCTCATTTTAAACGATGGATGACCGTGTAACAAACCTAGGACGAAAAACGCAATATAATCGCCATACGATGTATAAATAGGATCCTGAAAATCCAATATAATATCATGAAATAAGAGGAACGAAATCGAAATTATCACATAAAAATCTTTAACCATTCCATTAACAATAATCCAACTAAACGCTTCATTTATATCTAGCACTAATTTATAAATTTTGTAATAAAATTTGATAATTTTTAAAATTTTGTTCCTTTTGTATTTATTAAAATCTATAGAATTCCTTAATACTATGTAATATTGATCGATGTAACACTGGAAAAATGTGTAATCCACTTTATAAGTGAAACTAACAAACGTTGTTATATGCACGGCTATAAAATATTTGATATTCGTTGAATTACCAAACTGAAACATAAACAACATACACATTAACATTGCAGTAATTATTAATTTAAGTGTATAATTAAAAATTGTCCGGTGAATTTTTGTATAACTAATTTTTATATTTAGTTCCTTCTCTAATTTACAATCAATCATTAGCATTTTATTGTAAATATTAAGAAATAATTGGTTCTTAAAATATGATAAAGCAGCCAATATGTAATGTGATAAATATGAAATTATCCAGAATATTGAACGATTAGTGCTGCTGACATCCTTAAAGTCCCATAGCAAAGATATAACCAATAAATTCGGTAGTCCAACAAGTAGCGTGAACCCAATTATTTGTGTGAAAATTAGAAATTTTTTATATTTTGTTGTTGAAAATATTTGATTTTCATAATGAAAATATAGTAGACCACATCCCATTTTTAATTTTAATAGAAATTTGAATGATTGGTAGAAAGACATTTTAATAAGCAAACTGACTGGGAACTGATGCAATCAAATATTTTGTTTTTTATGTGTTGATATTTATGCTTCATAATTGTTTTGGAATAATTAATTAGGTGTAATAATTAATGTGTGTATAATTAATTATTATTTACGAAAGTGATACATTTATTATATTTTCATAATAAAACGATCGATGTTTATGTATGTATGCTTCGGATATAGCATTTGGTAACTTTTAACTACTTGCTTTAAGTGGCGTGCGATTTATAGAATAAAAAAAACTAATGTTGGATCATATAAAATTGAAATTCAGAGAAATCATCATATTTCGTGATGCTACGAAGATCATTGATTTGTAATAATAGCATTGACATTTACACATTAGGGAATTGAAAGAAATCTGAAATGAGATAAAAAATTTATAATTTATGAATAGAAACTGCCAGTTTCTGGTTTAGTTAATTAAATCATGCCCATGTTTATAGTTGATGTTTTTTTAAATTTTCATTGTCATTGCTGCATCCTAAATAATTTTACTAGACTGATCCATTTTACTACAATATGCACTCTGAGTTTTATTAGAAAAGAGACTCGTTTATTCTTACATGGATGTCGCCGTGTCAAACCGGAATCCTTCGAAACGAAATTTTACAATTACAAAACTAAGTGTGTTGTGTTAAAAAATCGAAGCACTAGCGTTAACAATTAAAAAAAAAACTTTAAAAATTTGTATTTCAATATTTTTTGTGTGAATCGATTGACATAATATAAAACGAGGAAAGGTGGTTTTTTAATTTGTTCGCGTATTTGACTGTGTTAATGATTTTCAGTTTGTCAGAAATATAAGTTTTATTTTTAACACTTCATTATTGCCAATTACAATACTTATTTATAATTGTAATTTATTTATATATTTAAAAAGTACTAAAAAATATGATTTAAAAATCAAAACTCATGCGTTCATCCATTTTGTGTCACTTACAAATTTCAGTCGATAAAATTGTCATTTCAAGAGACATGGAACTTTTCAATTGTCTGAGGGAATACTAATTCAAAAGACGTTTGTTCTTCAAATGACGATTGTCACTCCAATCAGTTAAGGGAATAAACAAATCTTGGTTGTCGGTACAAACGACAAGTGACACAATGAATGCAATAAAATGACGCAAATATTGTATTGAATACATTTTAAAATGTTGCTCCACTGCGCGAAATAGCTATATTGGACAAGTTTTTTTTTTGTTTTTTTTTTAATAAGCAACCTCTTATTTTATTTTCATTTGCATCAGAATATTTGGCAATGCAGAGGGCATTGCGTTCGGTTAGTTTTCATTGTGCCCACATCGCTATTTATAGCAGTTTATTCTCAATTTAGCCCCTGTGGTCGGGGGGCACTCTCATGAATCGTAAAGTGGACCGAACGAGCATGATGATATCCTTAGAATACCACCACAGCATCCACTGCTTGTCGTAGGAGGCGACTAAAATGGTTGTATCGCTGGGTTAATGCCCAGCATCCGTAAAAACTTTTTATTTTTATTTTAACAATTATTTTAGTTCATATATAATTTTGCCCGCGTTCATTTTTTAATATAATTTATTTTTTGAAATTTTATTATTTAATTTTATATTTTTTGTTGGGTCGGTTTTTCAACATTTTTCCGTACAAAAATGATTTATTTTTGATATGAATAATAATAAAAGAAAATCCCCGAAACATGTCTCTTCGGATCGCGGGGCGAGGCATAATCCTCGTAAATACACCATTAATAGCCTTAACATCCATTATACCAATGTCAGAGGTCTCGTGACTAACAAAAATTGCGCACATCAACATCTCGAATCACGTAAACCCGACATATTAGTTCTAACGGAAACAAAAGTATCATCGAACATCTACGAAAACGAATTCTACTTCAAGCGCTACCAGTTCGAACAAGCTTTTGAGTTGCAACGTGGAGTGTGCATCTTCGTTAAAAACCACATACCGTACTCAAGACACAAAAAGTACGAAATAATTTCAAAAACCGCTCAAACTATTGTGCTTAAAATTTCTCTGCCTAATAAACTCATTTTTTTAATTAGCTTGTACAGATCTCCTAATCAGACGGATTCAGAAACGATTAGCTTTTTCGAGGGCTTATCAGACAAATGTGACGATATTCGCAATCAACATCCCGAATGCGAATTAATTATGGTCGGTGACTTTAATGCCCATCATAAACAATGGTTGAATCACAAAGATACAAATGTCGCTGGGCGCCATGCGGAATGGCTTGCCGTTTGTTCTTCCAGATTGTTAGTGAGTCCACATTTGAATGCCAAAATTCTAGAGGAGTTCATATTCTGGATCTTTGTCTGACATCAATCCCTCACTCCATGGAGGCCCATGTCGAAACTGGAATTGGAAATTCTGACCATAACATAATAACCACAAAAATATCTGTCGAAACACCACTAGAATCTAGACAGCAGCCAAGGTGTCTTTGGCATTTTAATAAAGCTGATTTTGATGGTTTACGGTCATTTTTTCGACATTTCCCTTGGGAACGCCATTGCCTACATAACAACAACATCGACGACGCCGTTTCCAGTTTTACTGACACGGTCTTACATGGAATGAATAAATTTATACCCTCATCATTTTCCAATCCCAATCAAAATTTTAAAATATTTTCAAAAGAAGCCACCAAAGCTGCCAAACAAAATAAAGCGGCACACAAAAAATATAAACGCAACAAAATTTCTTATGGGGAATACAAAACGATACGGAACACCTGCAAAAGAACCTGTGGTAGAGAAGCAAAAATAACCGACAGCAAGAAAGCCAATGTGGCTTCCGAGTTGAAAATCTCCGATCGCAACTTTTACCACATGGTCGCATCGGTTGTAAATATTTCGAAAACATCTGTTTCATCATTGAAACGTGCTGACGGCGCCTTGGTGGTGGATCCATATTTACAAGCCGACTTATTGGCGAGCGTCTTCAAATCGAACTCGACATTAGTTGTCCCAGATGGAATTGGACCTCCATTAATTCCATATTGTGGTTCCAAAATGAGCCCCGTCGTCATCTCGGAGGAAATTGTCTTTACTAATCTAAAGTCAATGAATGCAAACAAGGCCACCGGACCTGATGGAATTCCAGTTCGAATATTGAAGGAGTTTGCCAGTGAATTGGCTCCAATATTATCTAAAATTTTCCTACTTTCATATAAGCAAGGTGACTACCCGAACGCCTGGAAGAATGCAATGGTGCAACCCGTGCTGAAACGTGGTTGTGACAAAACTGACCCTTCGAGCTACCGGCCAATATCAATTGTGTCAGCCGTCGCTAAGGTCTTTGAGAAATGCGTCAATCAACATATAGTTAGATATCTTGAAATTAGCAAACTAATTTCGGATAGACAATACGGCTTTCGTGAAAGCCGATCCACGACCGATCTCCTGACGTATGTCACGAACAAATGGAATCTCGCCCCAGAACACCACGGAGAGGCCTTTGCAATCGCATTGGATATATCCAAGGCTTTTGATAAGGTATGGCATGAGAATCTTATTTGTAAACTTGTGGCATACGGGCTGGACTCGATGACCACCAGGTGGATTAAAAGCTATCTTAATGACCGAAAAATCAGCGTCGTGCTTAATGGGAGATCATCATCGACGCACTCCCCAAATGCCGGAGTCCCTCAGGGATCACCTTTGTCACCGACCCTGTTTTTGCTTACATCAACGATTTGCTGGATAGCACTGTAAACCCTATCCATAGCTTTGCGGATGATGCCACATTGCATTCTTCTATTTCATTCGAGGCGGAGCCTAGCATTACAGATCTAAATAATAAACGGTCAGAAGTCGTAACGTCTCTTAATTCCGATTTAAGTACAATATTTGAGTGGGGTAACAACAACTTAGTACAATTTAACGAGAAAAAGACACAAATATGCACATTCTCACGTAAAAAAAGTCGCAACGACTACCCATTTGTGGTAAAAAACCATATCCTTGTGGGTTGCGACTCAACTCGACTGCTTTGGTGTTCAAATAAGTAACAAACTCAAATGGAATGAACACATTGTTGCATTGGCTAAATCAGCTTCAAAAAAACTCGGGTTCCTGAATCGATGCAGAAGGTTTTTCAAATCGCATCAAGTTCTCCAGATATATAAAACCTTCATCCGACCATGTATAGAGTATTGCTGTCAAGTTTGGGGAGGTGCGTCTGGTACCACCCTCCACTTATTGGACAGGGTTCAACGCCGCGCTATCAGAATAATACGGAATCCCAGACTTACTCAAGAACTAGACAGCTTACAGCATCGCAGAGATGTTGCAGAACTCTGCGTCTTCTACAGATGCTTACATGGTAAATGTTCTGCAGAACTATCGGAGAAAATACCATCATTCGTTACAACAACAAGAGTAACAAGAGGAACAACCAATGCACATAGGTTTACGGTGAAGCTCCCGAAACCTCGAACTGAAGAAATCAAGCGCGAATTTATATACCGAACATCAAAATTGGAATTCGCTAATACATTTCAAATTTCCGAAGGAATATAAAATGAATAAATTTAAGGTAGCTGTTAATCTTTACTTGCAGGATCGCGCATTGGGTGCAGAAGCTCTGACAGTTACAAGGAGCTAGGACCGTTAATAAGTCCGCTCTGCACCCAATTAAAAAAATTTATAAAAAAAAATACAAAAAAAAAAATAAAAAAAAAAATAAAAAAAATGATCGAAGGAAATAATTATATGGGACAAAACTTAAAATCCATTTATTTTATTCATTAATAAAAAAATACTAACAATAAGTGCATTTTAGTAGTTTCTATGACTTCCATCAATCAACGTGGCACGAGTTTATTAACGTTTGGAAAACAGAAACGTCAATTTATGCCCATTCCTCTTGAATAACCGTCTTAAATTTCGCTAAAGTATTAAATTGACGTCTATTTTTGTAGACTCCCTGGCTAAGAATGCTCCAAAGAGTTTTCATTGGATTTAAGTCCGGACTAGTAGCAGGCCACTGCAATACTGGTATATTTAGTGATTGAAAAAAATTCTTGGTGCACTTCACAGCATGAATATGTGCATTATCCTGCTGAAATGTCCAACTTTTACCGTACATTTCCCCCCCCCCCCCCCCCCCTTCCAAAATTTATTAAAGCGTCGTCTATTAACTGCACATACTTCCCCGCATTGATTTTATGGGAAACAAAACAAATTGGGGTCTTGCTCTGATATCAGAAACCACCCCATGTCATAAGTAACCCTCTTTGAAATTTGCGGGAATGACGCGTTTGAGGTGACTCACGAAAATCTCGCAGATAATTCTGGCATTCATTTGGTTCATCAAAATTAAATGTTTTTTCATCCGAAAATTTATTGATTGCCACTCTTCATCCCAAAATTTAAATTTCTTAGCAAATTCCATTCTCACCAATTTATGGTGTAACAGAAGTTTAGGTTTACGCACTCGCTTCTGATATTTCAGATTAATATTTTCTTTTAAAATCTGTTGTATTCTTCGCTTAAAAACGTCTAGACACAAGTTACGCTTTATTTGGGATGGATTGATATTTTTTCTGACTGCAAGACGCTTTATTTCCCTTTCACCTCTTACGACAACTTTAGACTCTGGTCCTGGTCTTTTTACTGTGACGTATGTTTGGGGATTTTTTTAAAAGTTGTTTATGGTATTTTAATTTCTATGTAGTTTTGTGGCTATCTGACGAATGGTAACGCCAGATTTGCTATAGCATAAGATCCTTGCCCATTCATCGTACATTCATTTCACCGTACTTTAGTGTGACTACCATTTATATTATTCACCTTTCCGTCTACATCTCTCATTTCCTGCCATGGCTGCCGAATTTGTACCAAGTTTTTAATATTTTAAAACTTCAGAAAATATGATAACAAAATTAACACGAACAAAGTGTCACAAGGTCGCAATTTTCGGCAGATTAAATATAATTATTTTAGTCACTTAAAAAAAACGTATTACCTTTTGGGTTTACGGGTTTACGACAGACATATGTTTGTATCCCTTTATTTCTCCGCAGATAATTATGTCCCAATTCATCTGACCTAATAAACTCAAGAAGAAAATTCTTATTACTCATAAAGTGTATGAATTCTTATATAACTTCTGCTCTACATAGATACATTCAGACGCTAATTTATGTTGTTTATACAAATTTTATGTTTTCATCAATTTCTAGGAAATTCATTTTACATTAGATACTTATTCTATTTTTAAATAAAAAGAAAATAAACAAAATACTTTTAAATACATAGATGCAACATATTTTAGTGTAAACAAACATTATGTTTGACCTATTTTTACATCTAATACCATAAAATACAAATCTCTTTTGATTCCGTATAGTTTTGTTTGTTTAAAAATAGATTTTATTCGTCGTTTATACGTTATTCGTATATAGAAAGAAATACTTTCAATCTTTTTAATGTTAAGGCATAAAAGGAACAGAAATGTCATTTGGTGTTTTATGATGTGGAATAAATTATAAATGGCAAATATCTGTGAAAATAATCATTTTGACGCTTAGTTATTTACCAGTGGTGCAAAAATTTGTATTTTAGCATGCTGGATTTTAAATTTGATTTAAAATGAAATTTATAAAAATTTGAAAATAAAGTTTAATATTATACAAATTTGGAATTCCATATACTTCGCGCAACTTGGATGTTCGCAAAGTCTCCCAAATACCCGAAATTACCACTTCTTCTAATCCAATTCATTATTTAATGCACAAGCATGCTTTGAACATCAAAAAAGTCCAACCGTTTATACATTGCGTTCACTGGGAATTTATCTGAGTTTTCCAAAAGCTTAACACTTTATACTAATCAGATCACTATACTTCACGTTCCGAAAAGATTGTATTATAAATGATTTTTAGAACCCTTGTCACAAATTTAATTAGCACAGTTAATGATACATCCAAATATGAATAATACATATTATGTACATAGTTGAATAATAAGAAACGAGTTTATAACTATTCGTAAATTCAGTAGAAGACATGAAATTGATACTTACTATTTCAATAGATTCCAAATACATGTTCTCAATCCTATATTCTTGGTGAATCCTTTAAAATTAGAAGTATGCAAAATTTGAAAATGTCAAAATTCAAATTAATTTCAAATTCTAATACAATATACCAAAAATCAATCTAATCAAAGAGTTTTCTCTTAGGATTTTATTAAAATTTCTAATAAATTAAAAAAAAAAAAACAAAAAATATTTCCCTTATTTTTTTTAATTCCGAAATTTAATCGATTTACCTATACCATTGACACCTAATTTTTGCTAATCGTGGTTTGTTTCATAGAATACCTGATCCAGTTTAGCTAAATTGGATTTATTAAACCTCAGTTTGGTAACGCTATAATCTTCAGACTTTGAGAAGAAATTCAGTAATTCAGAAAATAAAATTTCAGAATTTAGAGTTTAAAGTTCACAATGTGTAACAGCCGTATTTGTAAAATTACAACAGCTAGGAAATGTTTTGGATTAAAAATTGTAATTCGTTGAATTTTTTATGTTCAAAACGAGGGTTTTCATATCGCGTTCTTTTTAGTTTTAGACTTTGTGATTTTTTTTTACATTTTGACGGTTTTATTGAGATTTAAATTTTTTATGGTATCCGTCCAATATTCGTACTCATCAACGTTTATATTTAAATAAATACGATACCACTCGAATCTGCCCTATTTGTTGTGCGCTTATGAAATTTCACTTGTTGATTCATTAATTTATATAACGCTACTATACCTAAATTTAAAATTTTATTCATTTTCTAAGACTTGCATCACACTAATTTAAAATTACTTAATAATTTACAAAAAAAGATTTTGTAAAAATAAATAAATTTTATGTCAGCATACAATTTTGGTGTGTTGACTTAATTTGGGGGCTATTATTAGATTTTTGTTACGTTTTTATTATGTTTAATTCGGCCGGTGGTTGTTCCACATTTGAAACCTACGTTTTTATAAATATCTAGAGCTTTAGTTTTTCGGGTTTTCCTATCAAATTTGTGTCACAGTCACAGACCAGAATCTGTACACTTCTATTTCCTTAGTCGTGTCACTTGTCTGTTGTACCGACAATCAAATTTTGTAATCTCTTAGTCGATTGTTGCGATAATCGTTGTTTGAAGTTATAAACATTACTTTTAGTCGCATTCTCTCATATAACGTCACTTCGATCGACCATGAGAATTCCAATTTATAGTTGCTGATAATTGAATGAATTGACACGACCAAGGGAATATGGGTATAAATGTTAAGTAAACATTTTGGTAAAATTAGTCAAATTTGTATAGCGGGTATATGCGAAGCTCGTTAGTTTCTCGTAGTTATATATTTTGTCCGTGTTAAATCGATCAATCTAAAAAATTCTGAAACACTGTATAACCTGCAGTGTTTCGGATTTTTTTAGATTTTAATCAGCTCAATAGAATTAAAATAAGACAAACAAATTTTATATGGACTGCAATATTATTATGAGCACAGAAAACAACATTGCATGTACACCATCGCATCGTGGCTTAGACAAAAAACGCAATAGCTTGGTTATCTCAGCTAAAAACTTATTCAAGATTTATTCATAATAATTTATTTACGCGAGGCACAAAACATTAATTGGGATCGTGAAATAAAAACGTAGAAAGTAAGGCCATAATGTAATGCTTTATGAACTTGTGCCGGGCCTGTCCAGGTCAACATGCACATTGAGGCGTACATGCAGTTTACAGGCCCAACCACTAAAATATTTATCAAAACTAATAAGTGCCACGTGTTTGACGGATGGGCTGATCCAGCTGGCAGGAATTCAAATTCTATATCAAAAATAGAATTCTTGAAGACAACTCTCTATTCCCAATAATCCCTCTTATAATTCTTTCCTTGTTTCTTTCTTTTGCTTGATAATGCTGTGTCGATGCGGTTGCACTTGCACATGCGGATGAACTTAGATTCCCAAATTAAAAAAAATCGAGATTGAAATTAAATCTCCATTTTTCAGAAAACTTTAGACCTTAATGCTCTTATTGCGTGTTAGTACATACAAATAATTATGGCCTTAATCCACGGTCTCCATTAATTGGACGCTAAATTGGAACTAACGAAAAATTTAAATTTCAAGTGTGATTTGCAGGCTTTAAGCCTCCACGATTAGTTGATAAAAATATTATTTGGTTCAAAAGAAATAACCTGAATGTAACACATACAAGACGCCATTTTAAAAACACAAATAAATAAAGACTAATTGGACGCTTTTCAAAATTTATCTCAGATATTTTTTAACTCGCTTATTTATCTTTAATTTTCAAGAGAGTTAGTTATCCCTATCGAGCTTAAAAGTATCATACAAAAAATCTTAAACTCGTAATTTTTAATTATTTTTTGTTCTTTTTGAAAAATTGGGTAACTTCTAAACCCTTGATGCCCACTTTACTTTAATGCCTTAAGCAAGTGCTTATTTTGCTTAATAGTTAATCCAAGTCTCTGCGTGTCAAACACTTTCTCAAAATATGCTTGTTTTATTTGCTTTACTCAAACGACGCACTGCTAGTAGCAGATTGTCCGTTACTATTCATTCTCACATTCGAAACATCTGAGTCTTCAGGAGGAACCTAACCCTTTCGATGTCAATAGCTTATTGGGCTCTCTTTGTTAACACGAATCTTTTTTGAATACAAACAGAAAATGTATACGAATTCGTGTCATTGGTATTTTTGAACACGAATACGGCTTAATTCTTGTACGATTTCGTGTAAGCATGTTTCGTGACAAAATTTCCCTTATTTCGTAATACGAATTGGGGCAGTTTTTGTATTTATATTTATCAATCATTACGCGGATTTGTTTTTATTCACGTAGACAATTAGAAACTAAATTGATGTCAAAAATTTGACAAACATATTTACGTTTATTTTCAGTGTTACACTGTCATTTTAAGGAAGTTTCACGTAAAACGAGGTGCGCAGAATCTGTTCGAAATGTTCAAAGCTGTTCTGCGCCATCAATTTCCATTTTATTTGGGGCCTTTTTTCTAGTGGTTGGTCAGCGGTCCTAAAAGTGTGAAATAGCTGCGGATAAAACGACGGTACCACTCCGTGATATGCAAAAATCTTCGAAACTGCCTGTCAAAATCAACGGTGTGATGCCTAAGAGCTAAATATCACATAGTCTGTCCATATGACCGTGATTTCGGCAATTTTAACAAACTGATGATCGATTCCTGCGATCATAATTTACTGTTCGACCGGCATAAGCTGAAGGACCAATAAATTTGTTAATACTGAATCAGTTTTGGGACCCTCACATGATGACTTATCAGTTGCTTGGACTAAACTAAGCGTGAAATGTCTAAGGAATTAATGCAATTGTCATATAGAATAAAATTCATGCATATTGTGTGATTTGTAAAAATCGTAACCCGTGAGTATCTCCGGTATATACCCAATGCTATTGCAAGCAAGGAGAACAATTAAGCCGACAAGCAAATTTACTTCACAATCTCAAAGAATTCAATCTCAGGAAGAGGAACTTCCAATGGTTTAACAATGGAGTGTAAAAATATCGCAATAAAAATCTACGAAAGATTATCTCGATTTTTGTTTGTTTTTATTGGTCAAGGTTTTTTCGGATATCCACATCAGTTCTTCGATTTCGGAGTCTATGCACACAGGTCATTCGCACATCACTGTAAGCAAGGCCATCTTTACCATGAGGCTATAAGGGCTGCAGCCGTCGGGCGCCGGATTAATAAGGCGCCACCAAGGGTCCTAGACCTAGTCAATTTTAGAGAGCATATTTTTATTTGAATTTCATTTTTCACTTCAAAGGAAATGTAAAATGTTTTATTATAAGAATGAAAATTATATGAAATCACTAACGTTTTTTTTCGTTTCTGGAATTCCGTCCCTTTCTAAATGCTGTTTGAACTTCATGTCTTGTATTTTCTCTAGAATTGCATGGCATCCACAACGAATTCCCCATTTCACGTTCATTGCTTCTATTAAATTTACTCTGCTTTTATTTCATTTGTAAGTTCTACATACTTCTTTGCATAATGTTAAATCGACTAAAATAATCAGTCAGTTGTTAAGTTGGACACCTTTTTATTCTGGACAACTAAGTTGACCGCTTTTCTGTAGCTCCAAAAATAACTTTCAATAATTTATTTTTCGCATTTTTATTTGGTTATTAATTACCTGGAACTTAAAAAATATGTCTTCGTATGAAACCTTTTGAAGTTGGTCATGTCTATAAGTTGGCCGATTTATCACACAGCGCTATAAAAGTCCTATTTTATTTGACTAAGGAATTGAAATTGAAATTGGAATTCAGTTTTGATCAAATCAAATAGCCATGATTTGCATTTCGATTGGTTTTCAAAGGTTGGTAGCATTTTGAAATTTTGGTGGCGAAATACATTTTTTTTTCGCGAATAAAATATTGCTATGTGAATTTGTATACTTTTAATTGCCAAATAAATAGTCAAAATAATAATAAATTTCATAAAGCACCAATAGAACTAAAAAAAAATGTGGTTTAGCGCACCCAGTGTAAAGTAGGAAAACTAAACGATGAATTCGATTTTGAATTCCATCAATTAAGCAGGAATTCGACGAATTCCTACTGAGGAATTCAATAGTGCAATTGTTGTTGCAAATTGTCAAATAAAATACGCCTAAAGACGACGAATAAAAAATGATCCATATATGGGGTGCTAATCCATATCGTAGGGGGTGCCAGTAGGTAGAAATTTAAAAGCTTACTTTTTATTCGTATTAAGACGTCTCTATAATATTAATTTAGTCTATGGTTAAATTTATTAAAACCCTTCGATTGATTTAGTCATAAGCTATCAAATAAAAATCGGTGCTTCCCCTAGCAAACGACTGAAACTGGATTTTACTCTAGTATTTGTACATACATTCATATTGCAATATTAGTGAGTTTTAATGGGTTTTAACTGTAAACTAAATATTAAACATATACAAACCACGTAGCCAAATATTGTATTACGATTTTTTTTTTTACAAAATCCAATCTATATTCACTTATCAGTGATATCTTATCAGCTTTCTTTATTCATAATTGTAAAGTTTGTTTTGACAGTAGATTCAGTTGTATTCAAACAGTGCTGAAATAAAAGACTATAAAATAATTAAAATACGAGTATGCCGATCCTAGAAAAAGCCTGCTGCTGTGTTAAACTTCAAGATGGGACCATAGTTATTGGATTGGTGGGCTGTTCATACTTTATATGGTCGTTAGTTTCCTTACTTATTGATTTGAAAGCAGGCCAAATATATTTTTCCGATTGGCATTTAGCAGTTTTTTTAATACAAGCCGTAGATTTTGCTATATCTGTGAATATAATTAGAGCTGGATGCACAGTAAGTGTCGTGTTTTCTGTACAAATATGCGTATATCGAAGCGATATTTATAAATTTATTTCGTATATATTTTCAGGAAAATCGAGATCTGTTACAAGTTGGCTTGCTAATTTTCATGGTGGAATTGATCTGTTACAATTTTTATTTGTATCGGTTAACATTGGGCGATAAATGGGAATTAGTTGTATTAATATTTGTAGCCACGAATGCGATATTGATCTATATGTGGTTAATTGTGTTTTCTTATTATCACGAGCTTGATGAAGACCAACGGCAAATAAAGAGACGAAATTCTAAAGAAGATGTTTAAATTATAAAATTAAATAAGTTTAATTTTTATTGGTCAAATATGACTGAATAGCGGAACTCAAATGCCTCTAAATCGAATATTTTGTATATTGTTTACAAATCCACTCAAATCGAAATTAGCTTTGTTACTCTAAACTTAATATGGAACCAATGACGAAATGGTATTTACACAATCAAGATTATGGTTATCGATTTTATAAAACAACGTGTTTTTTTTTTATCAAAGATTGAAAATGTACTTGTAAAAAGAATAATGCTCAGTGATTAGTCATAATAAAGGTTATATTTTATAAAATTAACTAGACTGATTAAAATTTACTTGCATTTTAAGTATAAATTGAACAAATCATTTCCAAGACAATTTAGACCCACAAAATGATTTCTAAAAACTTATATTCTTGTAGTACACAAAAAAAATTGACATTGGTTCTTCCAATTTGGTAAAATTTCAGAGGCCGTCATGTTCTGAGTCAATGTCAAGAAAAATAATACCTAACCTTGGCGCAAAATTAATTTATTGTATTTTTATAAAAACCAACAAAGATTAAACTTTCCGTAATTCGTAAATGGTAAAAGCAACATTTCGCATTTACTCATAAAAAACGTCGCTTTCGAACTATGCGATTGTACGTACAACAGAATAATTGAGAGTTACTATTATTACGTTATTGTGTTTTATCTTGTATGTGTAGACAATGATATGTATCCTCCATAATACGAAATGTACTACATAGTATTGTGTATAATTTAATTTACTTGCATATCGATGAATTGTCTTTACATTTAACAAAAAAACAATAAATTAAATCTTTTAATAATGTTATACATTTTTATTTAAGAAAACATCTTAAACAATTGTATAGTCTTTATCCGCTATGAGAAGTCAATGGCTCCGATTAGTCATTATTGGTGCTGCGTTATATTTAGGGTAAATTTACGACTTTTTGTAAGTTTTAAGAAGCAAATGCGGCTGATTTGGGAAGTCTTATCTATTCCGTGCCTCATATGTTACAAAGTAATCCTTGTGATTTAGTCATCAACGTTTTGGCAAATATTGGACATTTCTCTTCAAAATTCAAATTGTATTTCTTCTTTAGATTTTTTAGTGGTTTGTTTTCACAAACATTCAAATTTGGAATAATACGCTATAAAATAAAATATTTGCTGTAATTAACTTTTGTTTATAGGTACACTTCTATAAAAAATATTTTAACACTATTATTTGATATTGATCCAAAAATTGTTTTACTGGTTGGTTTTATGGAAGCATAATAAATAATCAAGATTGCAAAATTTATGTTACTATAAAACAACCTTATGAGTAATTTTTGAATCTTGAATTTTTTTTTCTAATTCATTATAAATTAAAAATAATCAAAAGCAGATTTTTATTACGGCTTGATTAATTAGTTTAGAGATGGACTGTTCAACTACTCACAACTTTATTTCTGATTTTAATGATAATGGAATATTATTTAAGTTTTATGATTAAAAGAAATTGTGACTCAAATTTTTGTCAAGTTTTTTTATCATTTCGAAATCTTTTTCAATTGTATTCAAATTTAATTCAGACATAATATTTCAGCGGCGCTCTTATTGTTCAGTTTACAGTTACCTGAATGGTTAAAACGGTGATCATTGTTTGACTCTTTATTTGTGTTTAAGTATCACGATAGATAAAACGTCAATAATATTATTTTTCATACAAAAATGGTAAAACAAGGTTTTTCTTTGTTTTCAAAGCCCAAAACGTCTATTTTCTGCAGTGTTGATTGGTGGTCGCCCGTTTCCCTCCCCCCAAATCATGGACACATCGCAAGTTCAGGTTACTCTTAGCAGAACTTGATGCTTCATATGGAGACTTACGGATGTATACAGAGGTACGCTGGTTAAGCAAAGGAAAATGCCTCCAACGGTTTTTCGAACTTCGTGCAGAAGTGCTGACATTTCTTGAGCAAAATGTAAAAGGCAGCGAAATAATTCAAATGAATATGAAAAATAGTCAATTTTTAAGAGAACTAGCATTTTTGACGGATATCACGGTTAAGCCCTAGACAGACTATGGTTTAATAAATCCGATTTTGTGAATTTTCGAGATTTGCCATAGTTAGATTTACGGTATCGTATTTATGCTTTATTTTGAGTTTAATGACTAAAACGATGTAATGGGAGCATATTAGTTTGACAAATATTATGAAAACAATAACAGTTTAATTGTATTAATCGTAATTTAAAACGAGTTTAGCTAAATCGGTTTTAATAAATCGCAGTCTGTCAAAGGTATAATTCTCAATTCACTGAATTTACAACTGCAAAAACAAGGACAAACTATAATTGATTTAGTTTCTAAAATATAGTTAATAAATATATATAAAATATATTAAGAAATCAATTAGGAAATGACAATCTGTGCAATTTCTCATCCTGTGTCATCATCAAATCTGAGCAAAATGGTTCGTGTTTTCGGCGTTTTGACGATAATTTGAAACGTTTGGAAAGAAGAATTCGACAAACGATTCAGTGACTTTGAAGATATTAAAAAAACAATGCCAATGTTCCTAATACCTAAAACATGCGACATTTTGATTCAAGACCAAAAATTTCAGATGGAATTATGTGACTTACAATCAGACCTTAATCCTTTGGCAATTTTAAGCACTAAACTTTTTTGGAGAGAGATTTCATTAGAAAACTACCCGACATTGAAGAATGAAGCGCTTAAATTGGCATCCATGTTCGAGAGCAGTTATTTGTGTGAAAGTGCATTCTCACACTTAGAAATTATTAAAAATGAATATCGTAATTGACGATTGGAGGATCGTGGGTACCACGTAGCGGAGAAATTTGGAACTGAACGAGCTAATGTCATTTATGTTGATATTTTGTTATTATGAAATGTCATTTAAGGATAGCTTGCTTAATTTTTAAATATTCTGGTAGGTCGGCGTTTTCGAACATTTACAATCGTCAATAGGCTTTCTGAAAACAATTTGCAACATTTACTACGGATTGCCCTCTTACACAACCACATTGATTTTGATGAATTTACGAGACAAAAACTAGCATGGGTAAAACTAGCAAACGGTTCAAAATTTTTTACACAATTTCAATATGTCAATTCTGAACTGTTAAATTGAAAGACCAGTTGCTGCTGCGGCGGCTGCTGATTTTAATTTTCACGCATGTAATAAATCAAATTATTCTTTTAAAACAATTTTAACTGACAAATTAATTTGGTTAAAACAAATTCTTGTTATGTTTAGTTTAAGTTTGTTTTAAAAATGAAAATTGCCAGTTTTGGAAACAAATGGGTTTTAGAATAGTTTTGGAACAGCACAAATCGTTTTTTGTTGTTGTTTTTATCGAAACATTTAGGGCAGTTTTGGAATAAAACATAATCATCGATATCGGCGTATTATAAATAGAATATTAGCAGAGATAAATGAATGTAAAATTTGAATTTTGAATGTAGAATTTGGAGAGTTTTGGAAAATTTCATGATTTCTATTACAGATTGTCAGACTGAAAAGATTTTTTTGGAACATTATTTTAACTTCTACGTTGTTGCTCTCATCGGGACCTTTCATTTGATATAATATGCGTGATTTTTCCAAAATTGCGTTTTAGGTAGTTTTGGAAACGGGCGCCTCATTTGTCAATTGGCATTTGACAGTCGTAGAGAGTGATCGATAACAATTTATTATTTTTTGGCAAAAAATCAGTATGACTGTACAAAACTTTAGACCCTAAGGGAATTTTCAGTTCCATGGGAATTAATGTCATAGGTATAGTAAGATTGGGCCAACACGGCATCAAGTTTATTACCAAAATGTACCCCCATTTTCAGCCATCTCGAAACCATCTGTGGAACTGGAAATGAACCACCTTGAATGATTGCTTCATTCAACAAACACTACAATCAATACGGAAACCATACAGCACAAGAACTTGATCATATTCATCCTCTTACATTAATCAAAATGAAATTAAAATATGTAATCCAACAATCGAAAACTGTTAAATTATTGAATTCACATTTACACAACAAAACTTCAAACAAAAAGGGGGTTGTCAATAGGGGATGAACGGAGAAAATTTAACTCCTGACTTCAGATTCGTAATCAGCGATCCAAAAAAACCTCTGAGTGCAGATTTAGAGATAATTTACTTGAGTTTTTGACTTTTGGCCAGCGTTTCTGACATTGGCCACACTGTGCGCCATCTCGATTTTCAGATTTCGCGTCGTTTAAATGGATTGATAACCTATCTGTTAGATTTTGTTCTGAATTATAAATATTATTTAATATTTTCGAGATATTTCGAGATTTTCGGGAATATGCGAGATTGTTTTCTTCCTAACTCCTGAGATCATTTGGATCTATTCGAGGTTCTCAATGTTACCCTAAATTTGCAAAGTGCTATAGTTGCGTGATATTACAGAACTAATGATACATCGAGATTACCGATATTTTGTGGAATTTTCAAGCTAAATTGAAATTTGTTTGGTGTTGCATATGTAATGGAAATTGTTCGAGATTATTCGATATTTTCGGCATTAATCGAGTTAAGCTTGGATTTGAATTAAGCCTTTCACTTAGTTACATGATCCTATAGATGAGATTCTTAAAATTCGAAATTTTTGGATTAATCTAAATTAAACTCTTTGTTTTTAATATTGCTGTAGGTAGTCATTCGGGTAAATTTGAGATTTTTTGTAAATAATCGTGTTTCTCGACATTCCTCGAAATTTGCAAAGAAGATTCGTTGGTATTTAGGAGAAAGTGCATTTTGGATGCTATACGGTACCTATATTGTTTGCTCAATAGGGTTGGTAAAGCCATTTGAATATTTTTCAGTTGAAAATTCTTTCTATTTACAACCATTTTTTACCTTGAAAAATTATTTTAATTTGTTTGAACAATCTGATCGATCCTAGATTTCCCAAAAAAAAAAAAAAACTAAGCAAAAAAGTAAACTTGTTATTGGAACAATAATTAAACCAGATTTAAAAACAATCTTGATTTTTAATCACTTGATCATTTTACAGCTCGGTGATTGGTTTAAATATTGATTTGTTTAATAGTATTAAATCCACAAAATAGTACTGTAAATATTGCATATCACGAATTCCATAGAACGTACTGTGACAGTGTGCGAATGTTTTTACCAAAATTGAATAACAAATTACTTTTTTTAAAACAATTCTTTATGATTTATAATGACCAATTTATCTCTTCATTTAGAATATATTAAATATTTAAAAATCGCATTACTAATTACCAAAATATTTAACAAAATACGTGTAACGTACATGTGACAAATTTTTTCCTCTGATTTTGAGTTGTGTACGTTATATAAAATTACTTGCGAATTGGTTTGGACCTGAAAATCAATTTTTTTATCTAAATAGAGGGAGCTATGCTAAAACATTTTAGTGCTGTTTTCATTCAGAATAAACTAATACTGACTGACTTTTTAATTTTTCACTAAATAACGTACATGTAACATGGATAACGTACGTGTGACACCATACAAACTTTACTATGGCGAAAATTTTTTAATTCTTTATTCAAGTGTAATTCGTTGTGCAAGTGCAAAAACATGAAAAATTATGTCATATTCTAATGTCGAAATATTTCTTTTCTAAACAATATAGCTGTTATTATCATCTATCGATTCCATTTTTCAAGTTTGAGGGTTACCTTTTTGTGGAATTCATGATATAATAATCTCGTTTGCATGCAATATTGAAATTGTTTTTTTCTCGTGTGATATATGGAAATGCCAACGAGAAATGTTTTTTACCAAAAAGTTGTTGAGGCTGATTGCCGATTGGTTATGGTTCGCTCAAAGAGTTAATGAAATTGGTAAATAAAAAAATAACATTGTAAAGCGTATTTGAATTGCTTATATTTTGGGTACTCAAAATTATAAATAAGCAAATGTTGAGTTAATGTTCTAAATATAATATGTACCTACAAAAACCAGTTTAATTCTAAAATTAGTTGCTTTACATAGTTTCAACGTGATGGTGCTAGGAACCATCAATTATGGCTTATTCTAAGTCAAAACTTGAATGCAAGTAAGAAAGACGTAAGTTAACAAGATTTGACAAATATCAATAAACATTAGATTATTCCGGAATTAATTAGCCAGATAAGCGAAGATTGCGAAAAATAAATCACTTTTCAATCCTCCCATCAGGCTATAGCGACTGAACTGCTAATTTATTACACTGATTTTTTCTCCTATATATAGGAATCAACCAAGCACTTCTGCAGGTATGCGTTAAATACAATAAAATTGAAATTGTTAAAAGTTTTTAAAGGGGAATTTTAAAATTCGCGAATACACAAGTGCATGGTTGATTCAGATCGAAACTGCTCTTCGTAAATATCATCAATAAGTCCACTACATTACTTGAATGTAAAAGCGAAAAAATCTCTACGTCACTTGAAACATTTAAATACAGGGAATAATAATGATACAGTGTGTTACCCCCTCCTCCCACATAAAAAACAAATGTGCTATAATATCAAAGCTAATTATCCGACTAATCCGCGAAAATCTTATTAAAAAAAATAACGGTTATTTAAAAAAAACAAAACTAAAAATCGTTAAACCATTAACTCTTTGTTTATTATTTTGCTGTTGCTCTTTTAATTCGATTACTACATTTTGTATAAACACACCACTAAACTATTTTAATAATAAACGTGCAGTAGTTGTGTGGCTGTGTTCGATTCAAGTCGATTTTTTTTTGTTTTTTGTTTATTTCATTGTCTATAAATAAAATATACAACTATTATTATTTTGTGTGTAACGAATAAAACACAATTTTTATTAGTTTTGAATCAGTATCTTAAATAATTATCGTTGCATTAGGTCATGCGTGAGCGTGATCACTGATCAGTTATTATTAAGCTGTTTTTCTTCGTTGTGCTACAGTTTTTTTTATAAGAAAGTGATAGTTTTTGTTATAGAGATAGTTAACAATAGTTTGGTGAAAGAGAAATTTCCATTACAAAAATACAGTTGTATAATTCAAAATAATAGTTACATGAAATTTAATTGCACGATTACGAAATAGTAAAAAATATTAACAATATTATAGTTTGTAGTTTTAAAATTTTTAATTAAAAGTGAAAATTGTGTATTCGGTTAAATAAAATGCCAGCTGACTCAGTTTCAAGGTATATGTTTTACGATGTATGATTATCGTTTATGGATAATTTTATGCATATTTACCGTATTTGTTGGTTTTAAATTACGCAGTTTATAAAATTCTTCGAGGGTTAACATGCGCAGGATATGCGCACAGTGAATAAATAAATACGCGGTTAAGGCGGAATTTTTTTAAAAAGTTGTTTTGTTTTGATCTTGAAATCTTTATTATGTATTGTTGTTGGATTAATTACTTAACGTAATTTTTATTCAAATCGATTTATGTTCATAACTGAAATATTTGATCAGGAAATGCATTGAATTGAGGTGCATCTGTTACGTAAAATTAATGATTGATACTCCACATGTGTTGGAGTGAGTGTGAGATCTCGATCGGTTTAAACTATAATTATTACGAACAGCAAAAACAAAGCTTTCCTTTGTGTTTTAAAGACAGTGGAGTGGATTTATGCTCATCACTGACTGATTCACTAATTGACTCTGGAACGCTTTTCTTATATTTCTAATTTACATGTCGAATTATTATAACTGAGTACCCTAAGGCCTGTATTAGGCTATAAAAGATCTTTGACAATGATATTTTATAAAATATATTTGTCAAACACTTTTGGTAGTGTAATATGCATATTTTCTAAATTTATTTGTTTTATCAAATTTCTTTTGTTATATTTAGCTCCGTGCAGCTGAATATGATAAAAGATTTTGACCATAATTAATATTATTTTAAAAAAAATCGTAATTTTGTTGTAAAAATGGCGGAAAATTAATTTGAGTGTTTCAAAACTAAATGCTTAATAAGTGCAAATTCATTTTTATATAATACAAAAAGCCTAGAGTATAAAAATAGGGAAATTGAGAAATTCCCAGTTTTTCCTTCAAATTTCATAAAAAATATGATAAAATCTTTGACGAAATAGGGTCGAAAGGCCGAACGCCAAATGTCGAAAGGCCGTATGTGTAGAAAGCCGAATGTCGAAATTTCGAATGTGTCGACAGGCCGAATAGGTCGAAAGGCCGATTGTGTCGAAAGGCCGTTTGTGTCGAAATTGAGTTTAATATTTCATCTTTTTATGAATGAACATTTTCAAAATTTATTTTTTTATCAAAATTTTTGTATAAAAATGATTAATAGTAAATCGCCTTAAATATTAAAATCTCTTTACATTTTTTTTGTCATATAATTAAAAATGTTTGAACATGAAAGGAATCGTATCGCTCATATCGCTTCTACTGATAGTCTAAAAATGGGGTTGGCCACGTATCACTGTTTCTCAAAAGACTGTTTCTAAAATCTTTTCTCCAAAATCTTGTTTTTCAAAATCTTGTCACCAAAAATCTTGTTTCTTAAAATCTTGTTTTCAAAATACTGTTTTAATCTTTTATAGATTTTACATTAAACTCAAATGACATCGACTAATTTAACTTAGAATTGCAGAGGCTAACGGCTTCGGCAACTCTCAGAGGCACGCGGGAGGTCGGCCTTCCGACCCATTCGGCCTTTCAACATCGAACGTCTTTGAGGTAGCGTAATATAGCAAAATATATGTTAGAAGTTCTTCTATAAAATAAATTGCATGAAAATGTTTTACAAAATATCTTTGTCAAAGATCTTTTATTTCATATTATACCGAAAATGAATGTTTACGTGATTGATTTCAGTCCGAAAAACGACTCATTACGGTCGAAATACATAAACGTCGAACTCGTACTGTAACAACTCATTTACCGCCCTTGTGACGTAAATAACTATTACAGTTTAATGCGGGCCTAAATGATATAGGTGTTAGCCTGCTAACAACAAATTTCTAAATGAAAATGTTTCGAGTTCGATTCTCACCAAAGCAACGTGCTTATTAGTTTTATCTTATTTTTATTTCATAACGGCACTTCATTCTTTCAATACAAATTGAAAAGCAAAATTTTGTAATGTAAAACAATGAATATTATCACAGATCAGAATATCAGATGTTTCAAGCCGAAGAAGTTTTTGGCAATTCATTCTGGAACCCAAAACCTGAAACTCAAACCAATTTAAATTATTTTTACTGAGGTTCCATCTAACCTTTAATAGAAGAAACACAGTTAGTAGAGACACGTTTTAATGAGCTCATTATTTTTTTAGATGATTTCGCCCATTTTTGTTGTAAAAAATTACAACTACAATTTTTGCTTTAATAATAAATTTAAAATGTAAAATAACAAATAGTAAAACTGTTCAATAAAATCAAATTTTTGTTCAAAAATATTTATATTTATTTACGATAGATGGCGTCTATTGGAAGGGGCTCCGTAAACTTCCAGTAGGCGCAGGTGTACGTACTGCCTCCTCGTGGCAACCACCGGTAACTGTAACCATTAGGCTGAATGTGGCCTTTGGTGACAGGCTAAAGTACGACGCTAAAGGAGAAAACCTTGACAAAAAATTCCTAATCTAAGGTGGAACAGCATATGCCGATGGATGAATGGCTGATAGGTCAATCAGTCTATATATGCGGACTCTGGATACCAGGCACCCTCCAGTTTTATTTAGCCTTCCTGTAGTAAACCTGGGTGACCTACAGGCGACTTTTTTATTCCCAGCAACTCGCAAGAGTTAAATCAAAACGGTAGACGAGGCACGGGAAGGAATACACGGGAGTGGGTCTGCCCTCTCAAAGTCCTTGAGTCCCAATGCTACCGCTTTTCTAGCAGAAGTAAATGTTATTACATCTAGGAGGGAGAGCAATGAGCCCAGATAGTATGTAACGCGTGTAGAAGTACTTCCTACAGTAAACATTTAGGAGGGAGAGCAATGAGCCCAGATAATATGTATCGCGTGTAGAAGTACTTCCAACAGTAAACATCTAGGAGGGAGAGCAATGAGCCCAGATAGTATGTCCCAGCAACTCGCAAGAGTAAAATCAAAACGGTAGACGAGGCATGGATAGGAATATACGGGAGTGGGTCTGCCCTCTCGATGTCCTTGAGTCCCAATGCTACCGCTCTTCTAGCAGAAGTAAATGTTATTACATCTAGGAGGGAGAGCAATGAGCCCAGATAGTATGTATCACACACCGGTCGGCAGTATTATCAGGTTCTTTTAGGGCCTGAATATTGGCTAGACGGATAATTAAAACATCTAGGAGGGAAAGCAATGAGCCCAGATAGTATGTATCACGTACCGTTAGGCAGTATTATCAGGTTCATTAAGAACTTGAATATTGACTGGACGGATAATTAAGTAGGGCTTAATGCACAAAAGATCTTTTAGGTCGCAGTGCGGGGTGGCTTGAGCCCCCACATGGCCCTCAAGTAATAATAATAATAAATACGATAGATGGTGTTACGTGAATCATTTTTGTATTATTTTGAGTTTAAGGCTGTATGGTACTAAAAAAAAATTTCTGTTTTGGCATCGATATTTAAATGTCCAAAAATGCGTCTAAAGTGTGTCTATAATAAAGAAAAATATCATTTTGTATTTTTGTTTTATTTTGATGTAAAATAAATATAACTGTATGTCGACTTGTCTTATTTCCCTTTTTTCCAGAATAAAATTATATACTATTTCGGTTATTCATTTTCGTTGTTTCTATGGCAACTCAGTATGTTAAAATGTATAATTTATTATAAAACGATAAGATCCTGGACATTCACCATTTTTTGGGGTTAGCCATCTCGTAGAGTAAAAGGAAATCAAAAATTAGCCGAGGTCATACCCATTTTTGACAAAAAAAGAATTATTTATCAACACTGAATTTTTTCGTATCGATAAATATATCGATATTCTTAGTATTTTGATTATATCTTTCTTATTTTATTATTAATTTTTATAATCGTGAATTAATCCCTCAAAAATATCTTTCTGCATAGGTCAATATAAAAGTTATACATGGTTTAGCGACAAAAACTTAAGAAAATTGATTTTTCCGTAAGCACCATTATCCAAAATTTCATCAACTTTGAATTTTTATTACGGATAAACTATAAATAATTTTGAAATAATCCTGTATTAATCCCTCAAAAATACCTTAAGCTTTATCAATAAAAAAAAAAATTTGTGAATTGATAAATATTTATAGCCACAAATTGATTTTTACGATACCCTTATTTTGGTAAAATGAGTACCATACAGCCTTAAGATAAAATATTACAGACACATTTAATATTGGGTTCCAGTTCAAAAAACCGCAAAATCATTCGGGCTTGGTTCATCTGATATTCTTATCTGTGATATTATGTAATAAGTAACGGCCTATTTTGTTTAAACTGGTAATCAACATTTAGGCTAATTATTTTATTCGATTCTTACCAAGAGCATTTTGCATTACATATTTATATATTTTTATTTTATAACGATATTTTATTGACACTAGGTAAATTGATTTCAGTGACATCCCTGATTATATTTCCGAAATTGTTTTATAAGACAAAATTTGACAGCTAATTCTTTAGTGCAATTGTCACCAAGTTTGAAGAAAATCTTCTCTAATAAAAATATTTAAATATTCTTTTATTCTTTAATTTTAAATAAGATTTGACAGCGATAAAAAATTGTGTCTTACAATACACTTCCACCATAATTCTGATAGGTGGCAGGTTACCTAGTGTCAATTGCGCCATAACGAATTGAAAAACATGAAGATGGCAGCATTAGACAATAAACAATTTAAAAAAAAAAAATTACCGAAGCCATAATGTAAACCAGAGCAACCAATACGAATAAAAATGACAACTAGACATAATTTCTTTGAATTATTTACGAGCTAAAAGATTTCTCTGAAATGGAATATATAATAATAATAATAAACTGAAGAAAACCCCAGAGGCTGTCAGTCTGTAACGTACCAAAATAACAATGAAAATTAAATTTGATTTCGTTTATAGTTTGGGGTTTAGTGGTAATGCACTGAACTAAGGGTTCAAAGGTCGTCGGTTCAGTTTTTCTTAAAGTTTTGTCTTTCCAATTGTTTAGTATTTTATGTTTTATTATTCATGTAGTGACCAAATATTGGATTTTAAATTAAATATAGGGCTTTGTAGTTATTACAGTAATTACACAAGAAATAGGTGGTAAGTGTTTATGATACGCCTAAATTTATGCAAACACTACTTCTCAGTTTGTCGGTCTGTACGATTTTTGTGTGATGCCCAGCACACGTAAAATCATTCTTAAAAGCCCTTCCTTTTTAGTTTAACGTCTATTTAAGGTACAATCACCCTTAAAAGCCTTTAATCTCGACCTACTTCTAATCGGCTAAAAAATATCATATGGTCAAATGCTGATTGTAGCAGCGGGCGCAGGACATGACCATTAGGTGTAATATCTTTAGCAAAACATTACATAACTTAAGTTATTCATAATTTTATTCGCAACGCATTTTAAAATCATTGCCTTGTAAAATACACCAATACAACGATAACATTGGAAATTTCAGAAGTTTTGTTTTTTTCCTTTAGTGGAAAGAAGTATCTAGTATGAATGTCTATGATTATAGCTTACAAAAAGTAAACAAAAAAAAAATACAAAATTTAAATGTACTATAAAGCAGAACTTCGCAACTCAAATTTTATTAGCTCACGTTTTACTATTAAATAAATATATTGTCTTGCCTGTTCTGCTTTACACAGAACAAGGCGCGGTCTCATACTTTTTAATTTCGTAATAGGAAAATGTTCGCGCATCGAATAATTTCATAATAGCTTATTTTCGATATTGTCGAAAAAGCGCTGAAGAAAAATTCATAATAGACCATAGCCTACGATTATAAAAAGCCTTGATTGTTAAAAAATGAGGACTTTATGGTAAAACCTTTGCAGTAGTTCTAATATCACGAAGTTTTGCTAAGAATACCTTGCAGTTGTAGTGTCGTCCCCTTCTTTATTTTTTGTTTTTTAATACATCTGATAAATTTTTCAATTTTTTTTACATTTATCATCAAGTAAGTATAATGAGATAATGAGATAGATGGTTAAAAGACTCACAAGCAATTAATTTGTCAATGATATTTACGATTCAATGTTTATGTGTAGTATTCATTATCATGTTGGCGTAGGAAAACTACCGATGGAAAAATTGAATTTTTAATTTATCATGTGCATTCAGATCATAGCTCGCTGATTTTATACTCAAAATAATGCCAACAGTGTTGGCGAAGCTGAATGCACCCAATTTCTTGACTTACCACATTTTATTTGCAACCTCAAAAACCTTCATAGTTCAGTTTTCATAATTTTTACTGTGCAATTAAAATTTAAATTTGTTAGGTAAAGCTAACCGAGTACTCATATTTCTGACTAACTTGATAATTTGCTTGCTAGTAGATCACTATCAGACATAATCAGCCGGATATCTTTGTCTTAAATTTACTTCAAGTTGAAATTTATCAAAATTGACCACTTAATTAATTCCATTATAGAAATTTCTAGTTTCCTTTCGTTTTTTTGCCTTTGAATAATTGGAATTTTGTTCTTACGTTAATTAGTAAGAAGCTGATGATGAAAGTAATTCAAAATCGATATTTGTTAAGTGTTAACTAAAATCAAAATTATCACAAATTTATTGATTTGTTCATGATTATAAGCATAATTTCAAGAAAATACAAAAATTTCAGACATTTCGGTGATACACAAAACCGCTCCAATAATATTATTTTTCTGCCAAGAGTAGTCCAGCTTGCTTTAAAATAAATTTTGTATGTTCAGAAAATTTTCAATCAGCATAGGAAATAAACCAACAAATTTGAAAATATTTGGAGTTTGTTGAACTTTAAATTTTATTCACATTTTCGCGATATTGTTGATAGTCAACATTTAACGTTTTCAAGGTTTCGACGATTTAAATGACGTCATTTTTATTAGGTTGTCACAATTTTGAGTAATAATATTTTTGAAATTGACATTAAAAATTCTAGACTTTATTTAGTCGCTAGATTTGTGTGACGAATTATTAGAACGATCATTCTAGACTTAGAGCTCAAAAAATTATTTACACTATTGTTGTATTCAATTAGTAATGTTGTCTGAGTCAGAAGAGTTCTCCATTCTTCTTTAAAAAAGCAAACAAAACAATGAAACAAAATATGACAAATTAGTGGGTTGTTGTAGAATGTTGAATTGAGAAAGAAATTATTGATCGCGATTTTAAACTAAACAAAATGTTTGTGACCTAACGGCAATGACATAGAATTGTTACATCACTTAGCGAAATTTAAAATTTCGAATTTTTAATATTTATTTATTTTGTCGCGGATTGGTTGAAGATTGATTTTTAGATAAATTATGGTTTTGTTTACAGATTCAAGTGAGATTATTTGATAAAATATGCTTATAGTTTACCGATCATTAGATTAGGAATAATACGTTGCGTTTGCGGTTTATTGTATATTGTTTATATTTACATCTCGTAACCTCGATTCATCACAAAAAATAATCCAATAAAATCTAAATACGAGATTTATATTTTGTATTTCTAGAATGGATTCCTCCGGTTCTGGTACAGGATCAGGTTCCGACAGTGCCGAAGAATACCATGCAACATCCGAGCCCCAAACAATACCAGGTGCGACCAATACGGACGCTGCCGAATCATCTGTATCCCAACAACGTTTTGTAATGCCGGGTGGCCAAAATAGTTCGCCAAAAATTGTATCGATGGACGAAATTATGGGCATGGTCAAGAATATCGAAGACATGACATTAGCCCATGAGATTGCATTAAACCCTGATTTTAAATTAAGCCGATTTGAACCGCCCGAAAATAGTATCGAAAAACGGGTCAAAGACATGATGACCAAAGCCTATTGGGATGTATTACGCGAGCAACTCAAACGAGATCCGCCTAGTTTTGATCATGCGATTAGTTTATTGGGCGAAATTAAAGAATGGCTCAAAGATGTTGTGTCAAAGAAAAATCAACGTGCTCTAGATCAAATTTATGAGGTGCTCGACGAGACCGTTATTCGTCAACAAGCCGAACAAGGTGTACTAAATTTTAGAGCGTACGCAAATTTTGTGCTTGAAATAATGGCGCGATCATGTGCCCCAATACGTGATAAAGAAATTGAAAATATTTCTAAAATTGATGATGTAGTTGATACATTCAAAGGAATTATGGAAACGTTGTCTGTGATGAAATTAGATATGGCCAATACGCTATTATCGATTGCCAAAAATGATGTGATCGCCAATTCGATTGAATATGAGCGCAATAAATTTAAAGAATATTTAACTTTCTATACCGAAGGATTCCCAGCCACTGAAGCATGGTTGCGGCGAAATAAAATTCAATTATCTCAGGATGGCCAGGCGACAAATGGTTCATTTGAAAATGGTGCTGCGAGCAACTCTGAATTACGGTCAGACTCAACATTCATAAATGGGTATATGGAACTCATGGATATGGACTATGAACATGAATTCCCGGAACTCTTAAAAATGGATCAGGAACGATTTGCCGATTTACAGAAACGTAATTTAAGATTATGTATTTGTGCATCTGCTCTAGCTATTGTCTCCGGCATTCCAGTGATTGGTAAAAATCCAGATTTCCGTAATAGTTTAGCAAGGCAACTAGAAATTTTGATGCAAAGTGTTAATGACAAGAAGTAAGTGACTTAAAAAATATCATATAAATGTTGTCATTATTGACAAACTTGTTGTTTTATTTACAGAGATTTAACAGATATTATGGAAAATATTTGGTTACACATACAAACCGTAACGAAAGCTCGCCTTAAAGAATTGGAACAACCATATTTAGAAGAGAATGCCGAAATTACATTCAAAAATCAAATTCTACAACTTTCCAAGAAAGATTCAGCCGTCCGAGTTCTATTTTGTAAGTTTATATAACCGATGAAAATATTTGTTAACACACAAGTATAATTTTTAATATTTTAAATTAGGGAAACGCTTTATGGTCTATTTAAAAACAATCCTACAAAGTAAATCACTTCCACCACCGCCACCCGGTTACACGGAATTCGCAGATGAACTAGAACGAATTTCATTAACATTTAAACGATTAACATCATACAATTTTGCGGTGCATCATGAATATTATAACGAAATTTTAGCGACTGCCGCAAATTAATTTACCCTAAAATCATTTTTTTAACAAATTTATATGTGGTCACCGTCACCATATACCTAATTATTAAATTAATTTATAATCAAAAATTATTTTAGAGTTAGTTATTGTTGTTATCCTGTATTGTGTGTATATGAAGATTGTGTGCGATTATTAATAAATTGTTTGGTGAATTATTAACAACACACTTATTTTAGGGAATTTAACTGTATAATAAATATTTTATTACTACTTAATAATATATATATAGTATATATATATCACGATAAACATTTTCCATTGTAATTTAAATAAAGGATATTAGAAATTGTAGATAATTTCTTGTAATTTAATTTAACGAAATTTAGATAGATAAAACGCTCAATACGCAGGCGATGGCAACTAGACAGATCGCCTACACTTAAATCAAATTTAAATAAAGCGACCAAAAACCTGAAAATGGCCTTATTAAAAGAACGTGATGAAAAGGTTTAACTTTATTTCAATGAACTCACAGCGACGTGTGGAAAGCCACACGTAAGCTGAAACGACCAACACTTTCGTGTCCTCCGATTCGTCTCCCTGACGGAAACTGGTCAAGAAGAAGTGTTGCAGATAAAGCAAACATATTTGCTCAACATCTTAGTAAGGTATTTATACCCAACGAACAAATTGGAAGCCCTGCAGAAGCTGAGAAAATCCATAAAATTAAAATACAAGTGGCGCCAAATACAAAAGAAAATCAAGGAAAATATTGATCCAAGGAAAGCACCAGGGCATGGATCTGATAAGTGGGAAAATACTAAAAAACTTTCCGAAAAGTGAGAATAGGCTACTTTCCTGAAACCTGGAAAATTTCGCAAATCATAATGATTCCAAAACATGGTAAAAATGAAACAAAAGTAAACTCATATCGGCCAATCAGTTTACTACTGACTTTCTCTAAGCTATTCGAAAAAATGCTCCTGCAAAAACGTAAACCAATTCTGCACGAGAAAAAAATTATGCCTGATCATCAATTCGGATTCAGAGAAGAACACGGAACCGTAGAACAAGTTCATAGAGTCGTCTCTAAAATCAGGACCGCCCTCCAACAAAAAAAGTACTGCTCTGCAGCGTTTTTAGACATTGCGCAAGCTTTCGATAAAGTGTGGCATAAAGGTCTTATACACAAAGTTAGAAGACAGTTACCAAGTTTTTCTAACATTGAAAATTATCTGCTTGATCGAAAGTTTTTCGTGAAATATAACAGCGCATCCACCAATTTATACGAAATCCACGCTGGGGTTCCATAAGATGCAGTGTGCTAGGGCCACTATTATATTTGATCTATACAGCAGATCTACCAACATCAAAATACGTAAAAGCATCAAGAAGTCTACAAGATCATTTAGACGAAATACAAAAATGGTTAACTAAATGGAGAATTAAGGTCAACGAGCGTAAATCGGCACACATTACATTCACACTCCGCCAAACTTACCTGTCCGCCTGTGAGACTAAACAATATCATTCTACCACAACACCAAAACGTTAAATATCTCGGCCTACATTTAGGTAGAAGGCTTACATGGAAAAAGCATATCGAATCTAAACGTCAACAAATCAAGTTAAGGTGTATTAAAATGAATTGGTTAATAGGGAAACATTCCTATTTAAGCCTAGTATAAAATGGTACTTAAACCTATCTGGACGTATGGTATTCAATTGTGGGGGTCCGCTTGTGCTTCCAACATAATAAAACTGCAACGAATGCAGTCAAGAATATTCAGAACAAATAGTTAAGCAATAGTTAACTAAATAGTTAAGTAATTTTTAAGCGGGTTTAAAAAAAAGCTGAATTTACCAAACAGAAGCTCAGTCGCTCTTGAAGAGGCTTCCGCTTGCCTCCGCTTAGTTAAAGATGCCATCAACAAGTGTTTTATAGAGAGCCTCGATAATAAAACGGTCGAATGAACAAAGGGTATCAGCAATAGAGGACACAAGAAACTGAAGCTTGTGCCAGGAAAAAGTTTGGCGGAACAACAAATTCTTTCGCAGACGAGCGGCAACTTCCTACAAGGCCCGTCTCACATTTATATTCGTGGTAAATTTGTGAAAATCAAGTTTTCTTCATACACCCCTCCCCCGTGAATACCCTATACACATTTATTGATTTTTTTATGTGTTTATTGTTTTTGTGACTTCTTGACCTCCAGGTTAGAGCAAGATTAAGAAAATTTCATTATCGTTCTGACAAAAATGTAGAAAAATCCTAGGCAAGGAAATAGCTTCCTGCTTCTTACGTAATACTTTGCTCCAATAAAGTTTTAAGTAGTAAAAGGGGAAACATAAACTCTAAAATAATGTCAAAGGTTAACAGTGAGTGTTTCAGTTGAAACAAATAAAAACTAGAAAATTGTACGGTAGTTGTGAAATATGAACTCGGGGAAAACCAACTAGTAGATACGATTCTCGCCACTACTGCGTGTTATCTAACTATTTAGAAAATGCATTCGCACCGCCAATTATGGGCGGGCTTTTAGTAGTTCCTAAATCACCCACATAACCGTGTACTAACCTACTAACTACAGGTAGCTTTTGTGGATTGTTGTAATCTCATAGTGAATGACCAAATGTTGGTGAATTCGAAAGCGAGTTGACAAAATAATGTCGTTAAATTTAACCATTTAAATCATTTTTTTATTATTACAAAAAACATTAGGTATTTATTACAATATAAAAAATTAATTTTATTAATTTTACATCAAATTACAAATCATCAGAAAATTGATTTTCTAAAATGGAACAATTATTTTTAACTATACTTTCATCAGGAAAAACTCCCACTGGGAATTTTGTCTGAATCATATTATAAGCGGCTGGCGATAACGAGTAAAGGGTTACAATAAATATTTCAAAAGCTTCGGAATATGGATTCTCTGAATCATTTACCTCGTTGCGATCGCATAGGATTATTCGTGAAAGAATTTCACTTACTATAGGAAAACCGAGATTTTCCAGATTCGTGCAAACTGTCTCATTAGATTTATTTAAATTTACGATTTGATCGCGTAGTGAAGGTAGCCGGGCATTGTGTCGTCGTTGTCGCTGTAGTAAATGTTTGATTTGTCGATTCTGCTGCGAAATTTTTAATTCTATTTCAATCAATTGGTCGTCTAGTGTATCCAATCTAGACGAATTTGGAGTCTGTTTAAATGTACTGTTGTTTGGAGTAATTTCCTCACATTCAATGTATACGTCCATTTCCTCTTCATCGGAGTCATTTTGGTCAATGCTTAATGGGTCGACATCCGGTTCGATATCCGACAATTCTTCCGCTTCGAAAATAGCAACTTCCTTAATGCGGGGCAAACTTTTAGGTGTTGTATTCGTCAAATTAAGGCTGGACGGTCCAGTGCAATTTAATGTGGGAATTGCCCAGCCATTTAAAAATGGTATTTTATCGCGAATATGAAAGAAAGTGGGTTTAAAATGTTCCGAACAAATGCAATCAGTTTTACTTGGTATCCAATTGGCGCCCCTGCCTGTTGCTTTAATCCATAAAGTTCTGTATTCATCTTTGATTGGAAAACTGAAAATGAAAATGGAGTAATTCATTATACGTATATTTCATATAAACCTAAAACTATACCTACCAATGAAAACTGATTTTATTATTTTTGTTTAGAGAATTATCATTATTTTTACAATTTTTTTTTTTTTTTTTTTTTTTATTTCATTTGCTTAGGCCTGAATACTATTTTATCCACACGACCTATTGGTATACATAACAATATTAAAATTTTATACAAGTGTCAAAGTTATTTTTTTTTTTTTTTTTTGTTCTATAAATTATAACAGTTTTATCTTTTTATCTTTCATGAATGGTTGAACAAAATATAGTTCTTAAAATTCTTATGGTTAGTAGGGTTTCTTATTTTAACATAAATATTTTTATAAACCGTAGTCTATTTCTTTTAGGTAATCACAAATTATTTTATAGTTTTTAATATTTTCTGATTTTAGGATATCTATTAGTTTATTATGTTGTATTAGTGTGTATTTTTGGCGTATTTGATTGAATTTTTTACACTTCTCCACTATGTGTTCGTTGTCTTCTATAGTGTTGCATATGTCACATAGGTTGTTTTCCTCAATTCCCACTGTGTTTTTAAATTTTTTATTTTTTGCGTGTCCTGTCCTCAATCTGTTTATTTGTCTGATGTTGTATGGGCTCATCTGGGCTTTGTGGTACCATGGTTTTGCTGGTGGTATGTTATTTATTTGCTTATTGTATTTCCCTATTTCTGTTGTCCAATTATTGTATTTTATCTTCCATTTCTGTCTTATTTCTTCTTCTATTATTTGATGGGCATCTTCTATAGTTATTAAATTTTCTATTGTTTCATTTGATTCTTCTATTGCTTCTTTTGCTAATTTATCTGCTTTCTCATTCCCCACTATCCCCATGTGGCTTGGTATCCATTGTATTTTGATCTGTGTGTTCTCATTTTCTGCTGCTTTATCTAGTATTTCCTTTTCATAGTATTTGTACTTTCCCTCTTTTATTACTTTATTTAGAGACGAGCAACTGCTTTTTGAATCTGTAAATATGACAATTTTTGTGAATTCACGCTGTATTGCTTTCTCTATTGCTATTTTTATTGCCAGTGTTTCTATGGTTTTTATAGTTGCTTTATTCTTTACGTTTATTTTAAGTTGCTCGTCTAGGTTTTTAATGTATATTCCAATTCCTCCCTTTCCATCTTTTAGTGCTCCATCCGTGTAAATTTGTTGATATCCTTTATATTTGTTTAGTAACTCTATGTAGAGTGACATTATTTCTATTTGGTTCATGTTTGATTTCTCACTTTTTTTTTTGATTTCTTCCTGTATTTCTATATTTTTTGTCTTTCTTATTATTCTGTTTTCTGGGTGCGCTATTTTTTCTAGAAAGTTAGTTTCGACATACAGCTTCCTTAGTTTTTCCATTATTTGATTATTTTTGATTTTCTCGGCTGTAACGCTGTTTTTGTTTATGTTGTTTGCTATGTACTTCAATGATGTTAGTTTATTATCTAGCTCCGCTGGTAGTGTGGCTGTTTCTGCTAGTAGTGTTGGTATTGGCGTCGTTTTTAGCATTCCTGTGCAAATTCTTAAGTTCTTATTGATTATTTGCTGTTTTATTTTGGTACAGTTTTTTATTTTTGTTGTAGTTATTGTGTCTGCAAATTTGGTCCTTGTTTGTATGATTGCTTTGTAAACGTTCGTTATCATTTGTGGATGGGCTCCTCCATTTTTATGAGTTATGGCTTTCAGCAGATTTGTTGCACTTCCTATTTCCTTTTCTAAATATTTGTAGTGTGGTAGTAGTGATATTTTATTCGTGAATGTTACTCCCAATAGTTTTATTTCTTTTTCTTCCGATAATCTGATATGGTTTATTTTTACATCTTGTCCTGTGGGTTTATTCTTGTATAGCCTCATGAATGTACTTTTCTCCGGATTTATTTTTAGTTCTATCTTCCTTAGTTCTTCGTTTAGCTTACTTAAGATTTTGTTGCTTGTTGCTATTGCTGCTCGTTCATTCTTTTCTTTCACTAAAATGGCTACATCGTCTGCAAATTGATATATTGATATCTCTGCTTTTTGAAGTTTATGTATTTCTTTGGTGTATATATTGAAGAGACATGGGCTCAGACAACTTCCTTGCGGGATTCCCTTATTCGTGATTTGTTTTATTGTATTTGTTCCATTATCTAATATTATTGTTCTGTTTGTTAAAAACTGATATATCCAATTAATTATATGTTTTGGTGTATCTATTTCCTTTAGTTTCTGTATTAGTATATCTTTTCGAACATTATCGAAAGCTTTTGATATATCGGTGGTTATTAATATTTGTACTTTTTTCTTGGCTTTTTCTGCTTCTATTTCACTGAATAAATTCACGAAATAATCCATTATATTATATCCTTTTCTAAATCCATATGAATTTGCTGGTAGTACTTTTTTATCTAATATGTGTTTGTTTAACTCCTCCAATATGGATTTATTAAATATTTTTGATATTGTGTTATGTAGGCAAATTGGTCTGTAGCTTCCTGTTTCGAATTCATCTTTGTTGGGTTTTTTGATTGGAATCACTTTTGTTTTTTTCCATTTTTCTGGATATATTTGGCTTATATATATTTCGTTTAGGTATTTCACTATATTCTTTATTATATTCGGGTTGATTTCTATTATATTTTTTAGCGTTTTATAAGAAATTTTGTTTTCTCCTGGTGCTGTATTTTGTTTTTGTTTTAATGTTTCTATTATTATTTTATCATTAAATTTATACTGCTTCACGCTTGTTGTTTCCATTGGTAGTCTTGTTTCTTCAATAGATTCTGGGAAGTTTTCGTTTAGAAATTTTTTTGCCATATCATAATCCTCCAACAGGTTGAAGCCGTTTCCTCTTTTATTTTTTAATTTATTTATTTTATTCCATAATTGTTTTGTATTTATGTTTGGATTTATGCTTGTTACAAAATTCTCCCATGATTTCCTTTTGGCTGATTTAATTTCCCTTTTCAAAATTGCAATTGATCTTAATAGTTCCGTGGCCGTGTATAGGTCCTTTTGTCTATTGTATATTTTTTGCTTTTGTTTTTTTATGTTCCATAGCCTTTGTAGTTGTTCATTCCACCATGTTTTTGGGTTATTTCTATGATTACACGTTACTATTCTTGTGTTTTGCATTATTATTTCTTCTAATATCGTTTCTATGTTTTTTTGTTCGTTGTTCTCTATTTCCTCTATGTTTGTTGTTTCCTGAATTACCTTTTTCCAGTCTATGATCTCTTTCCTTGTAAATCTATTTATGTTGATGTTTATTATTATTGGTAAATGATCCGATCCGACGTTTTCCTCTATGCAGTCCCATGACACTTTGTTGAATATATCCTGGGTACATAGGGTTATATCCAGTGTTGACGTTGTGTGATTCCTTAGGTTTAGCCTTGTTGGTTTTCCATTATTTAGCAATTGTAGACTGCTATTTGATATTATTTCGGCTATTTTTTTCCCTGTGCTGCTTTCTCTTATTGCTTGTCCCCACATGTTGCTGTGCTCGTTTATGTCTCCTGCTATTATTGTGTTCTCTCTGTTTTCCATTTTATCTATGATTTTTTGAAATTCTTCTATTTCCGTGTTTCTATTACCGTTTGGTGGGTTATAGAATGTTATTATGTTTAAATTGTTATTTAGAACTTTTATTTTAATTTGTATTATTTCAATGTGTGTTAGGTTTAAATTTGTATCTACTTGTTTTACTCCTACTTTTTTATGAACTAGAAAGCCTACTCCTCCGTATCCATCCTCTCTATTTCTTGTGATTAATTTGTAGTTTTGTATCTGTGGTTTGTTATCTAGGTGTGTCCATGTTTCATTTAATATGGCTATGTCCACTTTTTGTTTGTTCATAAATACTTCAAGAAGATTTATGTTGCTTCTAAGGCTTCTTATGTTTAGCTGCATGATTTTGAAGTTGTTTTCCATTTTATTTTATTTTGAGATTATTGATCGCCTCCTTCACTTCCATTGTGAACACATCTGGAGACTCAATTGTCGTATTGCACATCTTTGTGATTTTACTTAACGCTTCTTGTAGTTGGTCAATTTTCATTCTTTGTTCCTTTATAATTCCTTCGTTTCTATTTGCCCTTTCGATCCATGCGTTAGGTGTTGTGTTGTTGTTCTTTGATATATTTGGATAGATCTGTAGGTCCAATTCTTTACTTATATTTTTTTGTTTAGGGTACAATGCGTTCATTGCTTCTCTATATGTTGTTTTATGTTTTATTATATGCATTTTAATTTGGTTTTGTTTTTTCTTTTCTGGGCAGTTTTTTGAATTTGTGAAGTGCTCTTCTCCTTCGCAGAATCTACATTCTGGTTTTTCTTGACAGTTGTGTGGATTTTCTTGTGTCATTGGCTTTGCACATTTACTACATCTTTTAATTTGTGATCTGCAAATTTTTTTAAAGTGTCCGTAGCCAAGGCACGCTGAGCAAAATTTGATTTTTGGTATGTACATCCCTGTTTTTATTTTAACTCCGTAGAACGATACTTGTTTCGGTAGTTCGCTTGCTCTTATTTCAATTCTTGTAATGTTTGTGTTTTTTAATTCTTTTTTTTCTCTATCCCATGTTTGCAGGGTCTCTATATGGGTTATTGGATAATCACAGGTCAGGTTTGCTTTTATTTCTTCCATCGTGAACTCCCCCGCCAATCCTCTGATGACTCCTTCCACGTGTGTATAATTTTTCGGTATGAAGCAAGTGTACCCTTTTTCCATTAGTGTTATGTGTACTGGATTGTCTTTTCTCACGCATTTGTTCGCTTTATCATACGAATCGAATTCCACTCTCGCTAGTTTATTGCTAACTTCGGTTATGTTTATTATTTTCACTTGGTTTTGTATAAACACTCTTGACAGAATCACACACAGCATATTTTTTGGTGTTCTAGCCTTTACTAACACGTAGAATGGTCCTTTATCGTTATTTAGGTACTTATTTTCTGGTCTAGTTGGCTGATCTTTTGTTTCGTTGTTAATATTTTTACCCTCATCCATTTTCTCGATCTTATTATTTTCGCTTTTTCCTGTTTTAATATTGTTATGTCTAGCCATTTTACTTTCCGTTTCACCGTCACTGTTATTATTAATTAATTTTCTTTTTTGTTTTATTTCCTTTTCTTCATATCCCATGAAATCTGCATCTGATGTTCTTCTTTCATTTATTAAATTGTTTGGTCGGCTTGGGCCGCCATTTTGATTTTCTGTTTTATTTTCTATTTTTGGTTTTTTGATTTTCTTCACAAACTTTTTTATTTTATTGTCTCTTTTTATTTTTGGAATTTTATTTCCTTTTTTTTTTTTGAATTTTCTGATTTTTCACCACTTTTCACTTTCCCACTCACTGCTTAAAAAACTCCTTTTTTCACAATATACGTGTTTCCACTTATACGGTCACAAGGCGAATGTATTTTTACAATTTAAAACTGCACAAAACATTATTGATTAGATATTTATATATTGTTTCGAATTGTCGTTTGTAAATAATTGATTCAATTGACAGCTGAATGTAAATAAACATTTTCGCCATCTATGATTCATTTAAAAAACTACAAATATTTCTTTTTGTTCGGAGCTTCAACTGTATTACAAATAAACAACATTTAGGGGTGTCACCCCATAATTTTCCATATAAATTTAGGCGTTTAAATATTTTTGTATCTTGTGCTCGTGAAACGTAAAAGTCTTAATTCAGGATATTCCGATTTGATAAAATTTAACTCGTTTGCTGGCAGGGTCTTCTGAAAAAACGTCCGATTTTTTCAGGATTATTGTATGACACCAATTGGATTACACTTTATGTTTTAACGCGTTTCAACATGTCTTCGTATATTACCTAAAAATCGTCTCACATATATGTGATGATGGTCTCCGATAACAAAACGATGTGTCACATACTCCTATGTCACATAATCCTATGTTTCATGTTATTTAGGGAAAATTTAGAGTAGCTGCTTATCGATATTTAACTGTTGCCAAAAGAAAAGTACCAGGTTGGTATGCATTAACATCAGCTACATAAAACATCCTAGTCTAAATGTCCATCATTACTGCTCAGATAAGTGAATTATTTGAATTGATGTGGAAGTGGTTCTTGGAATTTGGATAAATATGAAATCTAATATCTTTATGAGTCGTGTTTAGAGTCTAGAGATTTATTAGAATTGTTTCTTCTGTCTGTGAGGCGAGATGTTGGTATCTTGAGAACAAAAAAGAATTTCCTTTTCAATTTTCCTTCTTTAAATATTTATACACTCCAAACACACGTCCAGTCCTGATTTTATTTTCTAAGCTCCTGGATTTTATATAATTTTATATTACTTGTTTCGTTCCTTTTTAACCTAATACCTTTTTCATTAAACAACACTTATACCAAATAATAGATTGAATCGCTAGCGAAGTAACGTTTCCATATAAAATTGTAAAATAGCTTGTCTCCAACAACTGCAGCAACTGCTTTCTGTACGAATTGCAGACCCCAAACATCACAGGATCGACAATTATAGCTCCATATGGTGGAATGTCAGTTAGCATTGTCCAGAATTACGCCCGAAACCACGAAATCTTACCATTTGCTCAGTGCGCTAAATGAGGAAATTAGTAATTAAGTAAGCGATATCATAACTGGAACAGCAACTCCGTAACAGTATTATAAAAAGCAATTTTAGAGAGAATCGGAAAATTGAGCTCGGTGATATGAAACCTTCTCAATTGCTCAGATAATTAAAATCCAAACAAGACACATCATTGGCCAATCAAATTAACGAAATTATACGCCGTTTAAACAAGATGAAAGATCGAAGTCAGTAAAATTATGCACAGAGTAACAAGAGACCACTCAGTCAATCCAGAAAAAGGTCATCCCCGAACAAATCAACCCATCCACCGGAAATAAGAAGCACTCACAGTTCTGGTAGTGTGGGTGGGTATCACAGGAGTCGACACGAATCCTCAAATTTTTGAATAAATTACGGGCAATCACGTGCGACATGCAAGCGTCCAAACCACCTAAACATGTCGTCACTCATCACATAGTAACTCAAGGATCACCGAAATTTGCCAGCTTTCGAAGACTTAGTGCAGAAAAATTAACCATCGCAAAAAAGAAATTCTAATATATGGTCGATTAATCTGCCGGCGTTCTGATACCCATGAACTAGTCCCCTGCATCTGGTGACAAAGAAAAACGGCGACCAGATCGATACCCGATCCCTTATGTCCAAGATTTCACACAGCATTTAGAATGACTTTCAGGTTACGAAACTCGGGAAGCACATTTAAGCGTTTTATGCGCTCCATACTTCAAGGCCTAGAGTTTTGTTTTATATACCTGGACGACGTACTTGTGGCATCTAAATCACTAGACGAACACATCAAACATTTAGTAACCATATTTAGAATGCGCGACGCCGGATTGGTCATCAATATTGAAAAAAAATCATTTTGCCAAAATAATTTGCCAATTTTTTTAGGCCACCTGGTATTCCGAGAAGAAATTAAACCGATTCCCGAAATAAAATCAATAAAATATTGCAATCTAAAACTATTAACCACCTGCGACGATATTTAGGAATGATTTATTTCACCAGTCGTTACTAAACAGTTACCTTTAAGGAAGCAAGAAAAAGACACCAGAACAATTGAACCAGAACACTTCCAGCACAGGTTTCCATAAATTCATATATAATGTGTTTTGACTTGGCCAATGAAAGGAGACATTAATGGCAAATCTGGACCTTTAAACCAAAAGTTCTTGTTGTAACTTGTTGTTACCTTTGGTTTCTTTATTTCATTCATACTTTAATATCAATAATAATCCGTAAGCTTTCTGCGATACATTAGCGAATAAAACTGGCGGCAGCCAACCTAGAGGATCAAATACACGTGAAATTTTAGTAAACAATTATATTGTTATGTCGAGTTCTTTGGGATCAAAAACTCTGAACTAAATCATTTTCTGCTATGAAAAGTTCCGTTTTTTTTTAGGGATTCCTTGATGTCCCCATTGTTTTAATAGTCGTTTGTTCTTTTTTAATCTGGCTAGTTGATGCAAAGTTCGAATTTCTCAATAAATGAGACCTAAGCCAGGTTACGACTGTTAATTCTAATTGCTGAATTTGTGTTCTCGAATTCGAAGCAAGAATCTGGTAAGGTCCGTTTGAATAGTTGGTCTCGCACATGTAGAACATCATTTAATAATAACCTTGACACAATTTTACAAGAACCATCGACTAAAAGTTTCATTCTACTGTTTCGTTTAGGCAATAATAAATTAAGGCAGTTGTTTTTGTCAAAAGGTTTTACAATTGCCATGTTAAGTTGTCTGATAACTTTACCCCAATTGATAATCGGATCTAACGGGTATTAGATTGTTCAAAATATTTACGAGTTGTCACGTACTCGGTCATCTTGATTCGATCACTGGATTTTGCAAATAAGACGATTTTTGTTGGTAGTAATTTCCAATCTTTAGTTCTCAACACTTCAACAATTATCATCGTTACTTCACTTTATGACACTTGAATTCACTTGTTCATTTGTTCCATTCTTGCACTGGTTAAATTAAACTGTGTCGATGCTGTAAATCGTGATCGTACGTTGGGTTCCATTCTTTTTTCGTTTCCTCCTCCCTTCAAACAAATATGTCCTCTTTCCTCTTTCTTTCGTCACAATCACAATACCTTGAGAGAGTTTGTCGTTCTTTCTGGAGTTGAATGTTACACTATTCTTGCTTATGGTCATTGGTCTTATGAAATTTATGACTTATCAGTGAATACGTACAATGTATTGCAGCTGTTTAAATGATATCTGTGCTATTGAAGCTTTCACAGTTTCAGATAAATTTATTTTAAATGCCAAAGCTACTGGTGGTACTAAAAGGACTGAAGTTAATCTACTAGATATTCCAAAAGTATTATTGGCTACGTTTTGTTTGGCTGTTTGGTATATCATTAACTTAAGAATTTGTGGCGACCCCATAACATTCCAAAATTTTGTAGTTACAATTTACGGTTCATTGGTAAAAAATTATAACCGACAATTACGCGGTATATTGGGTCCACCTGTTACGTCAAAAATATAATATTCGGGTTAAAAAAGTTACGCAAAAAATTACGAGGCAAGCACATCTAAAATAAAAAGACATACTTAAATATTTTACTTAAATTAAATATTTTATCTATTTGTCTTAACTGGATTACAACACTTTAACTAATGTAATAAATAGTGTGAAATTAAACATTGTTTGTTTTAAACTAAAATCGGTGTGAATAAATTGAGTTTCCTGTAAAATAGCCCCAAAATACCCGTTGCGCTAAACGCATGGTTAAAGTGGTTTAGTGGCCTATGCCAGCATACGTTGAACCACAAAAATACCCACAAGTTGTATGCACTATGTGAATTCATCGTAAAGGATGGATTCAAAATCGCGATTCACGATTTGTCTTTGGAGAAGCTGATCTATAATTTGTAATACAGAGGATTCGGATCATATTCGCGTATATATGAAAAAAAGTAGTTATGTTATTCTTCTAAAAATATTAAGCGATTTACTGTGTTAATTAATTGTCAAAACTTAAGCTTTCCATGATTTTGGCTGTTTTCGTCGACTATTTCGCTTATTAATTTCTTTGAGTTTTATATGTACAATGTTGTCCAAATTCAGTTTTAATGAATCGCATTCGGTTTCAGATAAATACACACATATTTCGAAAAATGTTGATCTACAATTTTTAAATAAAATTCATCATGACACTTCCGTATTTCCATGAATAATTGTAAACCATACTAATTCGATTTCCATAAATCAATAGAGCCTTCAATAAATAACAATTTTAGGCGAGAAACGGCGCCATCTCAAATATTCGAGTTACACGCCGCACTATATTTCGTAAAATTTTGTCTATTCAAATATGATTCATTTATGCTGACATATACGAAAGGAGTTATCTTATAAATGTTCCCACTTTTTCACTGTACTCAATAATTAAATGTTTGGTGTGCGCGATCACTCATCATCCCATCAAAAACAGAATACCATACAGTTCACAATCCAAATAACTATGATATTATTATATCCGTTCAATAAAACTATAAATCAAACGAATATTATTAATAATAAAAAATCAAATTTAATGCGTTGGCTTATTCATTTATATGACGACGACGACGACTATGACGACGTCAAAATATCTTTTAACTAAACATTTTCTAAATAACATAAAAAATCGATTTGAAGAAATATAAAATTGCAACTTTATAATGTACCATGTGTAAGACCGATCGCGGGGCACCCACCACACCAACCATATACCCGCACATTAAAAATTTTCAAACTTTACTTTGAATTTGATTTTTTTTTTCGTTTTGTTATTGTAATAATTTTTTTTTGGCATTATCATTAGTGTCTAAATAATAGAGAGCTATTTAGATTTTAGATATTTCCAGTCAAATAAAATCAAACAATTTATTTATAAATAGCAAACAAAAAAAAATTTGTCATTTTTATTTTCAATTAACACTCATCATAATATTGTGTGTATATCATCATACAGCTTATGTACACTACCGATAAAAAAAGCAGAGCACTGCTGTTAAAATTATAAGTGACTATACTGTTATTGCTACAACTACTCCAATTAATTAGTAAAATTGTGTCAATATTAAGCTGTCGATTTAGTCAGGGGTTATCTTAATTTTTTGACGATACTGTAAATAAATGCGGATTGTCTTTGTACTTTGTGTATGATATGCGGGTTATATTGAATAGGATATTAATTTACGTAAATTGCGATTAGTAACACAAACATGGTACAGATGAAATTGATAAATCAGATTTAGTCAACAAACCCCAGCTGCTTGACAAAATAATTTTCATGCACGTAAATATTAGAAGATCCCAACAACTGTATGTAGCTGCCAATTTATACAACGTCTATAAAATATCTTGCACGCATCCTAAATTTGAACTATAATAAGTGTATTGCTTTGGTAAAAAAGGATTAGATTTAGGTTTGGATTTAAAATTTCAGAAAGCAACCCGCAAAGATTTATTTTTGAATTTAATTTTTGTTTGATGTGTTTCATATGAAGCAAATTCTAGTGGTAGGTATTGAAACTATAAATCGGATTTGATTTAAGTAAATTCAAAAAATAATTGGATTTAGCTGAATCTTTTTTGGATTTATTTAATGCAATTATTGTTGTATTTTTTTATAAATTTACCAAAGCAATACACTTAATATGTACAAATGTGTAAATCCAAATATGTAAATGACTCATAAACTGTTTAGCACAGTGTTTTATAATTTTGTCGACCAGCAAGAATTGTAATTCTTAATCATCGGCCTAAACCAACACTGTCCGCGCCTTCATATACGCGTTATCACATCACAAAAAATATGTTTCTAATTTTGCAAGTCCGATGGAATTTATACCAACCTAAAGTAATCATTCATTGTTAAGTTATCAATCATTGCTATATACTTACATAGATATCGTGTGCAGAATAACAACAATTATGCGACATTCATACATATTATCTCGAATATGTTGTTAATGTTTATAAATAAAATTTGTAATAAAAATTAAATCACTCTAACTCAATTAGGGTATGTCACTTAAGTCCGATAATTAGTTCAAATTTAAGTTTGTTTTGATTTTGTTATCAAAATTCAGCGTCAATCAATAGGTTTTTATCGTCGTATAGTCGCATGTGAATTCCGCAAAATGATCGTTTTTTTGATTAAATACGAACAAATATTGTAGTTATCAATCATTCGTAAACAGGGGACGTTATTTCTCTCGCCCCCAATATGATAAAAGTAATTGGCACCACCGGAACAAAGCAATAATCTCAAGGCCTTATATATCTTTTTTTTTTCTTTTACTTTCTCCACTATAACGAAGTTATACATTACGTCCATTTTAACAAAAAGGAGTAATATACATTTGTTTATCTGTTTACCAAGGTAAGGTCGAGCTTCCCGAAGAAATATTTTTCGACAGTTAATACACTTTGCAAATTCCAATAATTGTTTTCTAGGTGTCTTTAAGATAAAATGAATAGATTACCGTGTAAAGCTCAGTATGCAGCTCGAGCTAAGATACATTTTAGCGCGGACTCCACAAGTCTCCATTAAATTACAGATAAATCGGCAAGCTAAAAATTTGTGTAGAGATAAATTTTGTTGATTTTGTTTGACTTTTATTCGTTTGTTTTTGAATGAGTTTTCTTTTAGTTTATTACTTTTTGATATGTTTAAAGAATTTTTAAAATTTGCTAAACAGTTTATACAAAGTATGCAAAATAATGGATTCCAGTGGCGAAGAGGATATAATTTTTATTGGTGTTACAGCCGTTGCTATTCTAAATCTAAAGCTGTTCTGGCTTCTGTCCCCGTATTCTTGAAATTCACCCGAAAAAGTCGTCGACGATTTCTTTCGATCATAAAAATTCCCTCAAAAAATCACCGATAAATTCACCTACATGATTTTTCCGTATTCTTGAAATTAATCGGATTTTATATTCAGCACTTGAATTTTGACCCACTTCACGTTGTGCTGTATAAATTTATGTCAAAATATAAAAATATTATCAAAAATATTTGTTTAATTTGGAGTGTTTGTTTTGTGTTTGTGACAAAAAATATATCAGAGATAATTGTATCCCATGTTGCCATCGAACAAGCAGAATAAGCCGTAAATAAAATACGGCTTATTTCATCAGCAAAATCCATCAACAAAATGAAAGACATCAGAAAAATCCATTTGAACTGTCAGACAAAAAATACGTTAAACTATTTGAATTGAACTGCATAAAAGTAAATTGCGATGACTTAGTCAATAGGTTTTATTCGTGGCGTGAATGGATTTTGAATGCAGGAGGATACAACAAACCATTGTGGGACAAATGTGAGACAACACACCATTGTTTTATTGCTCAACATTTCATCGAATTTAAAAAAAAATAAAAAGTATTTAACAAGGTTTAAAAAATATAAATATGTATGTCATTTATTTTTGATATTATAGAATACATATTTGCAGTATTGAATAGCAATCAATCTAGGTTCTTGTGCTACATTATATGTTTACATTCTAGAATTACAGAAAAAGTTAGACTTTCTTATACATAATACTTATACATATGGTACATACTTCTTTATTTTCAAAATAATTATTCACAAAATATTTTATTTATTTGAATTTGACAAATAAACGTTAACGAAAATGAAATTCGCCTACTTTTTACTAGGCGAGAAAGTTCGTCCATTTTTTGATCGAAATCTTTCGACGACGAATTTCAAGAATGCGGCAATTAACATTTTCGACTGAAATGATCTAATTTGACAGATATTCGTCGGCGACTTTTTTCGGGTGAATTTCAAGAATACGGGCCCTGTATCTAAATACTCGACTTTGTAATGTTGGTCGGCAATTTTGACTTCTGCCTTCTTTATATAAAAATAAATTAATTTTACTTCGTGCCTACTTCGATTATAAAATGAATCAAAATTCAAAACCGTCAAAATTTATCTTCAAATTATTATCCTTCTGAGATAAATTACGGATAAAATGTTTGGAGAATTGATGGTGCCGCAATCTAGATTTGAATGAAACAACTGATACTTTTTCAAATTTTTCACGCAAAGGCGCATACCGCTCAGCGAAATTGTCAGCTAAAAAACATTTATTTTATTTAGCTAACTAGCTTTTACGTCAAATTTGTATGGAAAATTTCTCTTAGCTCGAGCTGCATACTGAGCTTAAGGCCGGCACCCAGCTCGAGCTAAGCTAAAATGTCCATATCAATTTGACGTACAATTTAGCTAGCTAAAGTGAAATAAAAAATTTCGCTCACGATTTCGCTAAACGGTACGGAGTTCACGTGTAAAAATTCTTTAAAATAATGTCTTGCGGATTGTAATATAGATGTCACCACTATAAAGTCTCCACAATTATTCGCAGCAAATCAGCCTGTTCACACCATGTATACAGCGCATCGCAAACAGCAATAGTTGCGTTTTCACACTATGTTGCGTCAACTGTTGTTATTTATCTATGTATGTATAAGTAACATTTTATTATAAGCATACTAGATGAACAAAATTTTAAATATTTTGATTGATTTTTTTGTTTGTGTTAGTGAGTTGCAATTCGTTCACCATAGAAAATTTATGTTAAAACGATGCAACACAAATATTACCCCTCCATCAATGTTTGCAGGCAAAGAGGTATGAAACGAGGATGTGTTGCGATGCGCTGTATACATGGTGTGAACAGGCTAAATTAAATGCACGGAACATTAAAGTACTTTTCATACCAGGCGCCTGGCTTTGAGTTTCAAAAATAAAAATTTTTTATTTCATTTTTCAATTATGTAAATTAGTTTTATTTGATTGATATCGATTAATTTTATAGAAATAAATTCTATTTCTTGAGAAATAATTTATTTGTAAAGCTCAGTATGCAGCTCGCGCTAAGAGAAATTTTCCATACAAATTTGACGTAAAATTTAGCGAGCTAAATAAAATAATTTTTTTTTAGCTGACAATTTCGCTGAGCGGTATGCACCTTTGCGTGAAAAATTTGAAAAATATCAGTTGTTTCATTCAAATCTAGATTGCACCACTATAAATTCTACAAACATTTTAGCTGCAATTTATCTCACAAGGACAATAATTTGAAGATAAATTTTGACGGTTTTGAATTTTGATTCATTTTATAATCGAAGTAGCCACGAAGTAAAATTAATTTATTTTTATATAAAGAAGACAAAAGTTAAAATGGCCGACCAACATTACAAAGTCGAGTATTTAGAGGATTATTTGGGCAGAAACTTCATTCAAAAACAAACGAATAAAAGTCAAACAAAATCAACAAAATTTATCTCTACACAAATTATTAGTTTGACGATTTATCTGTAATTAAATGGAGACTTGTGGAGACCGCGGTAAAATTTATCTTAGCTCGAGCTGCATACTGAGCTAAAGGTGGATACCGGTCAGCGAAATTGTTAGCTAAAAAAAAAAATATTTTATTTAGCTAGCTATAAATTTGTATTGAAATTTTCTCTTAGCTCGAGCTGCATACTGAGCTTAAGGCCGCTACGCACCTCGAGTTAAGCTAAAATTTCCATATAAATGTGGCGTAAAATTTAGCTAGCTTAAGTGAAAATAAAAAAATGTCGCTCACGATTTCGCTAACCGGTACGGAGTTCACGCGTAAAAATTCTTTAAAATAATGTCTTGCGGATTGTAATACAGATGTCACCACTATAAAGTCTCCATAATTTTTTGCAGCAAATTAAATGCACGGAACATTAATTGTACGCTTAAGCTTAGCTCGAGCTGCGTATCGACCTTTAAGGTCGGTACGTAGCTCGAACTAAACTAAATTTTAACGCGGTCTCCAAAAAGATACAGATAAAAAACGAGCTAAACAAAATGTGTAGAGATACATTTTGACACTTCTCAAATTTGTTTTTTTTTTTTTTTAAATATGTAAAACAATTTTTGCTTGAAAAAATTAAAATCCCACAGTATAAAAGTGGTAGTAGGTAACTTTGAATGACTGTATCTCAGCCAATGTTAATCAAAAATACTTTTGACGGACACCATTTTGACGGGAGTTATGTCAGCTTCCTTTTTGAGAACCAATGCCTATACCTAAACCCACTCAGAAAAAAGTTCTACAGAAAAACTTAAAAAAAAAACAAAAAATTGAAATTTTTCGATTTTTTTGACTTATTTTGTTTAAAACAAAAGTTTTTTTGGTTTTTCGCCATTTCGGTAGGAAATTTGATTTTCTACAAAAAATCGTACAACTAGTACCTACCTACTAAAAATGCATAGTTTTTGAGTTATAGTTAAAAAACTATAAGGTGTCCAAATTTACTCAAATTTACTCAGTTCTCAAAAGTCGAAGCCTAAATTTATTAGCACATTGTGGATTTATAATTGTTCGGGTACCATCCAACATAACAAACAATAAAATACCTTTAAAGAATTAGTTCCTTATTGAATGACATAGACAATAGCCTATAAAATTTGTGAAAAGTTGTTTGAACTGCTGGTTGTTTGTGACAAAACAATCTGCGTATAAATTTCGAATTTTCATCCGGTTGATCATCAATGGTAGCGAATATTTCTAGAGCCGAATCGACCATTTTCAATCCTTTCGATAATTTCGCTGCGGCTGTGCCGGTTGCAGATTTATTAGGAAACTCCTCATTAGAGTTATTACCCTCGTTCGAAATGGGATTGTCAATAAATCTATTAGATTATCATTGTTCTTATCTACGTGAGCGCATAGAAGTTCTTCAACAGAGCTTTCTTCCATGCCTTCAAATTCAACATGAGAAGCAGTTTAAGCAATATCTCTCCGAACGTGCGAAATCTCCGACTCGATGTAAGTCGAATTAATTGAATGATTTATGCATTCTGGCCAGAGTTTCTTCCAGCACCTATTTAAACAACTCTGCGTTACCTCTTTCCACGAATCTGCAATATTTTTTACTGCATCTAGGACGTTGTAGTTCTTCCAAAAGCTCCTGATTGTCGTATTATTATTATCGGAATCGGCAGCCGAAATAAGTTGTTTAAAAGTACGTCTAAGGTAGTAACTTTTGAAAGTACAGATAACGCCTTGGTCCATTGGTTGGATGATGGATGTCATGTTCGGTGGCATAAATAAAAATTGTACATTAGGTAATAATTCGTTAATATATACGGGATGGCCTGGTACGTTGTCGACTAAAACTAACGCTTTGAAATCTAGATTTTCTTTAGAACAGTATGTTTTAATTTCCGGTATACATCAGTTCTTTGCCCAATCCTCGAACAACGTTGCCGTCATTCAAGCCTTTTTATTCCATTTCCAATGTACTTCCATCTTATTTTTGTCTACATTTTTCATCACTCTAGGATTCTGCAATTGATATATCAAAAGCGGTTTAAACTTAAAGTCGCCTTTAGAGTTTCCGCCAAACAATAAAATAATTCGTTCGTTTGGTGTTTTATACCCAGAAAAATTTGCTTGGCGGTATAACCAGATTCATTGATGATGGATTTTAGTTCTTCGATGAACTTTTCAGCGGCAATAGTGTCTACACTTCTGCTTTCGCCTTTCAAAGCAACATTGTGGAAGTTACTTCGTTTCTTAAACTTATCGAACCAACCTCGATTTGCTGTAAAGTTGGCATTCCCACTGGATTCTAGCAAAGTTTTTTCGAGGTCATGGAACAGGGATTGCGCCTTTTCTTGGATGATTTGTTGACTCAAAGGCATTTTGTTTTAGGTCTGATAATCTATCCATGAGCACAATAAACTTTCCATTTTCATCAGTATTGGATGACGAATTCTTGTTATGGACATCGATATCGAACTTTGATTTGATGACATGGCCTTTATTTTTTCCGCATCACGATTACAGATTGTACGAACGGTCGAGTCAGATAAATTTTCAGATTTCGCAATTGCAGCTATTTTTTCTTTATTGTCTTCAAATCGTTTTAATATCTCCAATTTGTTTTTTGTAGCTGTTTTCGCCAGTTTCATGTTACTCCGTATTGGGGTCATATTGTCTGTCTAAAAATAAGCATGTATGTACAATAAAATGCAAAAATTCAAATTCGACAATCGAATAAAACTTGTATACATACATATTTATTTAATTTACCTCAAATGCAATTAAATTTAATATAAAACAACTAATGTTATCTGGTGTAATAAATATGTACAGTTACGTATGTACGAGTGAATTAATTATTAAGTAACAATAAATTTTGATAATAAAATCGGAGTCGATGAAGAAAAAAAACTTTTAACTTGAATAGAAAAATTAACGACTTTCGAAATGACACTTGCTATTGAATGAAGTTTGCTTCGATTAAACACTAAATTTAGCAAATATAAAGCCTTGTTCACATAGATTCTATTTCATAGATTTTTTTTTAACGCAAAGTAGATCAAGCGGCAACGCAAATTGAATTTTGATGGGAAAAAAATCACCACGTAATTGTGGAAAAGTAAAATAAGGCTTACGCAAACCGTGGTATTGGTGTATTTTTTTTTTTTTTTACAAGTTGTTAGTCACAAGACAACACAATCTCCTAATTAGCGTTCCCCAACAGTGCCGCAAGTTATTTCTGAAAAGCTGTAAGAAATGTTTCCACTTTTATTATTATTTTTTTTTCGTTTTATTCTATGCAATCTTTTCTGGGGCTCAAGGCACTCCCAACTCTTTCGCAGTTAACTATCGATGACGTATACGGCTTTAGACCCGTTTTTGTATAAACCACCTTCATATTGCATTGCTTCATGCCAGCCTATAGTGCTAACATGAAAGATGGGTCGGCCCATGGATTCCGCACTCTCAACAGGGGGTCATAGATGTGTTCATCGTCATCACCGATCCACTGCGCCGTTTGGTCGGTCTCCACTATTATTTCCATCGGCGGTTGTGAGGGGGGCTGACTCTCCTACTCGCCCTCCCAGTCCATTATCAACGATACGTGGGTAAAAATTGCAGCTACAAGTTCGGACCACGGTATTTTCCGTGGACATTTAAACACAAATTTGAGTTGCCCCACCTCCATTGGTCCTTCGAACCGGAACGTCCAGCCAACGTTATCAAACAGTTTTTTAACTATCAAATTCAGGAAAATTATATAACATCGAAATGGTGCTGGTCCATAAATTAGTCATGTGGTCGCATGAATTGATTCTCCTGTTGTGTGTTTAGCCATTTCTCGTCAGTACTCATCCAATATAAGGTCATTTGCAATTGAGTTGTTAGACACGTGCACGGAAATTACTCGAACATACATACTAAACCAGTTACTCGTTAAATCGAGCCGCCATTTTCGAGTAGCCATTTTAATAAATGTTCGTGAATACGTATTTAAACATAAGCGTATAAATTACTAAATAATTTTGTGTAGTGTATTTCGTACTGGTTACTATAAAGTAAAACAATTTTATTTTTTTTAATTGGTCATGTGAATGTATTAAAAATGCAGAACTCTGCTAACAATGGCAATATTGAACTCGCTCAAAACCCCAACAAGCGATCTGCCCTTTAGGAAGAATGCAGAGCAAAATTTTCTCGTGGGGAGAAATTATTGGATCAAGTTACGGAGATAGAAAACAATATCCTGGCTGTAAATGCAACGCATGAATCGGACATGGAGTACGAGGAGAATTATTATAAAGCGGTTGCAAAAATTAGGCTGGACAACACAGTAAATGTTACACAAACTGGGGCAGAGGTTAGATTACCCAAATTAAATATACCACCATTTGTTGGCAAGTACACTGAGTGGCAATCGTTCCATGTTCTATATGTTTCTATAATTCTTATCTAAAGGGGTTACTCCGCTACGATAGTCTGCTACAACACTTCAGCATAACAGAAAGCAACTATTTACATTGAAGCTTGGCAAAAATTGCATACACGATGCGAGCTCAGCAAGCCACATCAATGTGAAGCAGTTATTGAATACCTTTGATGAAGTGCTTATAGTGTTGAAGGCAGTTCCACCGAGTACACGTTCGAACATCTTTTGCAAATCGGTTCTTTACCAGTTATTTTTTGTATTTTTAAGAAACAAAACCAGTATAATATGTCTGCCCGGTGACATCGATACGAATGGTATCTTAATCTACTATCATAAAACATTATTGATGTTTAGTAAACTATTCAAGGTGTGTCGAATAATTGATATGTTTTTCTACACCAACGGAAGCAGCGTACCTACACATAAAATTAAATTATCCAATAAAATTTTTATTTTTAAATTTAATTGTATGATTGATCAGCTTACCAAGCTTCATCATAAATTAATTCCATGTAAACAAATTTAAAGCGCACACACGTTTCCGATACGACTAAAATAGATTGGCGCAAAATAAAAAAAAACAAGACGTGAAGTACTTTTTTTATGCAATGGACGACAGTAATTTATGCTTAAATAAACAAAAAAACATAACAAATACCAGTTTTATAGTAAATATAATAAATAACCTTATCAACCATTATCAGATACTAATTCCCTCGTGCCCTAATCTTCAAACATACGTTTTGTTTATATACGCGAATCAATGAACTTTTTAGAGCGGCTGGTCGGCAATGCGGCTGATTAGATGCTATGCAAAAAATAAACATGGGATATTTTTTTTACTCTAGATTACTGTCAAATTCGATAATATTCTAGATTATCTTATCTATGTAAGTGGTATGTGTCTGACACATACACTTTTAATAAAATATTAGATAAAATATCGATATAAGGTCGCGCGAGAATTTTTATCTTTGTAAGGTTCAGTTATTTAAATAAATTGCGCGATTTCGAATGTGTTATGAGATGGACTGTTAAGTGAGTGTTTTAATAATTGTCGTGAGTTAAAATTTGTGAAATTTAAAGTTTATTTCTGTAAAGTGAAAAATGTTTAAAATTTTGTGTGAGTGTGTAGTAGAATAAAAAAATAAATTTCTAGTTGGTTGTGTTAATTCTGTAAGGTTCAAACCTTACTTGAATGTCTTTATAAATTTATAAAAGCGGCAGTTATTTGCGGTATTCTTAATTTTTGTGTTTGACCGCCAAATATAATTTTTGGTGAAAATAATTTATTGACAAATGGAGAACATAGTTTGGATTCCGGCAACATTATTCTGCAAAGTTTGAAAACTTTAAAAATTTGTTGGACATTTCTGGGAAGATACTCTTTGGCAATACACATATACTTCACTTAATGCTAAGCCAACAGATTTTATCATAAATTGTGTCAATAAGTGTAACAAGTGCCTCCTTACGAAACATTCAGTAAATTAAAGAATATTTTGAAAAAATTCGAATGGAATATTCCAATCAATGCGGCGATTTCTTTTAAAGATAATTTTAAATCGTTTAATTCTTTAAAGTTTAATAATATTTTAGCGATTAGTTATCTATAACACAAACAGGATTAATTTAGGGCCCTATCATGAGTTTGGATTTCGAAAATATTTTATCATTCCATTAAAACTTATGCTATCTAGTATTTTGTAGTTTAACCGGATCTTGGGCGGAATTTCAGTTTCCGGTAGAGTGGAATGGAGATTAGAACTCATGAAAAGCATACTAGAGACGGACTTTTCCCTGAGGCCATTATTTCGTTTGGCATGTCCAATTGTAATTAAAGACCACACCAACTTAGATTTGTCTAAACATACGAGGTACTTATAGTGACCGTTAAAACTCGTACATATAACATCAAGAATTTAATCCTTAAGACACGCGAATATGTCGTTTGAGTCAACTCTAATAAAATCATGTTTATAGAGCATTGCATATTTTATAAATCGAAAAGTTATTCCCTCAGGGCAGCAAAAAATTGAATTTCGACAAGAAACCTAGCTCAGATTTCTCTACGGTTATCAGTTATTGGCTTTCAAATCCTCACAAAAAGGTTTTTATTGATTAGAGAATCTCGTATAATCGAGATCTCATTGTCTGAAGGTCGTGCGAACTAGGTTACCTTACATAACTGTCATACCTGCGATATACAACATGAAAAGCTTAAATTCGGGAAGTTAAAAAGGAAAACATGGAGAGCTGAAACCTCAGGAGTCTATCAGAATTTCAGGCCTGAAAATTAACTCAACCCCCAAATCAATCCCTATCTGAATCTCATCGCAATAAGTAAGTCAGCCGAGAATCCAATACTTAATTGAATCACCAATCCCCAAATTAACTTTCAAATCAACCCTTTACCTAACGGTAAACTCAACTTTTAACTCAAACCAACTCCCTAGTCGATAGAACCTCAACTTTCAACAAAACCCTCAAATAAAAGCCCAACTCAATCCTTAAATCATTGCGGTCTGAAAAACTACATGGTTAGATGAACTCAACTCAGAACAAATAAAGCTAACTTGCAACTCGAATCTCAACTCAACCTCCAACTAAATCCCGAACTGAACGGCTGAATAAATCCCAACTCAACCCAAACTCAACTCAATCCCCAATTCAATCCCTAAACCAACACGGTCCGTAAACTTCATTTGTCTATAAAATCAACTCAATCCTAACTCCACCTTTAATTCGACTCCAACTCAACCCTCAAACCAACTCCAAACTCAACGTCCAATTTAATCCTTAAATCAACGCGACTCATGCACATTCGTACATGAACTCAACTCAAAACAACTCAAACCTCAATACAGCACCAAATAAATAACCTTCCTATTCAACTCAATCCCAGTTCAACTCCAATTCAACTTAACTTTAACTCAGTCTGCAGCCCAGCCGTTCTCAAAGCCGATCACTAAACTCTAATCCAACTTTAAATCAACTCCAACTCGGGACCTAACTCACCCGCAAACTCAACGCAACCTAGATGAACGGATATTTTTATTTTTTGATTTTTCGGCCTTAGGGAGTTAAAAATTCTGAGTATAGTGATATTTTGGACCAACAACATTTTTGATCATTTTTGACAGAATTTCAATACTTTGGTCCTTTTGATCAGAAGTAATAATCTACACCCTTAAAACTATCAATAATGTCGAATTATTTGTGGTTTCACTAATTTGGTTTGTGAATGGAGTCCCTCAAGCAGAGTTGTGTTGCTGTAACCAATTGAGCACAAACCGCGATTATCAATAATTACTAGATTTCTCGAAACCTCAAATATTATCGAAACATCTCAACGAACTAAACGAATTCTGAAGAGAAAATCTCGAAATAGCTTGAATATTTATGTTCTATTGTTCTACCAATTCAACACTAAACAAATCTCGCAAAAATTAATTTGAAAATTTCGAATAATATTCTAGTCGTCAAACAATTCAAATCTAAGCAAATTAAAACCAAATTCAAAAACCACGAAAAGGCTTAAAAATCTCCGCCTATAGATAAGGTCTGTATAGCAACGTGCAAGATGCAAGTCAACGTTTATCGCCTTCATATTGAATAACAATTTTAATGTTAGTAAGGCGACAATATACAAAACAGTTGTTTACAAGTTTATTGTTTATCAGCTGATTAACTAGTTGCTGTTTGGTATTTTGAATATCATCGGGTTCTTGGAATCTATTTTGTTATTTATATTTAGAGGGAAATAAATTGCAGAGTTTGTTACTTTTAAGTTGTGCGACATAGCCAAAACAAAAAATTGAGAAACCGGCATTTAAAACGTGTTTGTACATGTTTGCACATGAGACATAGGCTATCCTTTCCGGGATTTTTTCATTGTCTTTGTTATTGATAATTTCATTTTCGTTTATTCTACTAGAAATTTTTCTCCTTAAGAAACCTTGCACAACCATTTATGTATAATAATATACATATGAAACATTAGGTTATTCCGGAATTAGCCAGATAGATAATTCTGTGGTTTTTTTGAAAAACTAGTTAACTGTAAAAAGTAAATTTTTCAGAAAACGCATTTGAAATAAAAAGTCACAATAGGTTTTAGTAGTAATTACTCATTTTTATTTATATTTCCTGGAGAAATGGTGGAAAATATTGGAAAATTGAAATTTATTTTTGAAACTTTAGCCATAATTGTCGAGTTATTTTCATTCATAAGCCCGGTACGCTGCTGAAGTGAAATGAAATTTCTCATATAAAAATGACACAAGCGAAAACGAAAATGAAAATTTCACCGCTAAATTTCACTTTGCGGTACGCAGTTTAGCTAGCGAAATTGGGGTTTTCGTATTAAAATACAGATGTCTCTATTTTACTTCTACACATTTTTCACTTCATTTTTATTTTCCCGGACGATTAATGTAAAGCTAAATTTTGACGTTTCATCATTTGAGTTTCTTGTTTTTCAATCGCCTATTGTAGTCAATTGTAATTTTGATTTAAAATTGCAAATTGAAGTTATCTGATATACAATTTTACGAGAATCGTCAAACTAAATTTTCACGTCAGATTTATCTTCCTATTTTTGGAGACCAGTGAAAATTTCATTCCACTTGAACAGCGTACTATGCTTAACTCAAAATAAGTAGCGTAAATATAGTATTAAATAACACATTTTGAATAAGCCTCTTCATAATGGAAGGAAATAATAAAAAACTGAATACTTTTATTGTACATATTCTGTCTTTTAAAATAGAGCAAAAGATTAATTGTAAATCAGCTACTAGTTTCCTATTGTACTAAATGAAAATGACAGATGTACTAAAAATTAACTTTGGTATGTTTCCATGCTAAAATACAAATGTTTAATATGTGTCTGAACTCATGGAAGGGAAAATCTGTAGTCTCGATAGAATATCTGGATAAAAAGCAAGATTTTCATGTACAATTAAAAAGTTGTGTAATTCAAGGAATGCGTTAAAGACGATAAAATGTAGCGTAAAAAGTCCTATTGGATAAAATTAAACTGAATTATTTGCAATTCAACCACAAAAATAGAGAAAGTCTGGAGGTAATTTATAGAGCTCTATCGAGGCTTACAAACTTTTTAAACGAGCTGTGAAAAATTAGTCGATTCGAAACATTAGCCACGAAAATATGTCTCAAAACTAATTTTAAAAAATTTAGAGGTAGCAACTTCTGATGTTGTAAAATACTATTTAAAATTAAATTATAAAAAATCCACGATTTATAATTTAATTAAAAGATTTCAGAATAAAAATGCAGTTCAAAGAAAATTAGGAAGCGGCCCGAAGTCATCGTTATCATTAAACAAATCACGAAGGGCCTTGAAGCGAATTACAGTTGGCCAAGTGGCAAAATCATATTGTTCTTTAGGAATTAAGGCCCCTATTCACAAAATGTAAATTCGCTAAAATTTCCGATTAGTACTAAAATGGTATTCACAAAATGTAACTAGACTCTATAAACGTAAATAATGCTCTGTAAGTTTACAGTGACAAATTTGTTGACGTAAAGCTACATATCTTCAGGAACTACTACTCTCGATAGATCTATTTACCTGCAATAATCCAACACGATTTAATTTTTAGTTTTTGAGATTTTCACTAACCAAATTTTCTATGTATTGAGATTTCTTTACATACATATGCTTGATGGTGTCTGTAATTCTTATCAAAATAACTTTTTTCTTTTGAATTTTGGTGAAGCTTTGTGAAACTGTCAGTGAGTCCAGGAAACAACATCTGATCTGATTTGAGAAAGTGTTCAGACTCTTGTGAGATTTCTTAGCCCCTATGACAATGGTCTATGGGACGCCGTAATGAAAAATGTACGCCTTGCCACCGGCAATCCTCTACGCTCTCTGTTAAAGTCAAAATTACCTTACACATGCAAACAAACTGAAGGTATAAAGTAATTAGCCCATTTATCGGGTTTTGGTATTAAATTTTAGGCTACCGGATTACAAAAGATGGCTGACCAAATACAGAAAACAAATATACGCATTTATGTATTATTTTTCTGACGAAACCCGGATTTAATTCACGGAAGCCCCCGTCGGATTCTATTCTGTGAAAAATAGTTTACTTACCTACTATATATCTATCAGGTAACCTGCAAATAATCTAAAACAGAATGATTTGTTACGATTAAATTTTTGACATTTCGATTTAGCAAAGGCTACTGTTTACAGTGGCGAAGTTCCTGTACAATTTGTGAATACCAATTTTTAAGCGCTTTGCCCATAGGAAGACGAAAACGAAAACGGATTTTACTTTTTTTACAATAACTCCAAAATCTTTAGCTTATTATAGCTTAAAGACTCTCAAACGTATTCATAAACACAATACAAAAATATTTTAATTTAAAAAATAATTGAAAAATATTTAACATTCCCAGAAAATTAAATTTTAATTTTTTCTGTCAGAAAATTTTAAATATTTTTTAAATTTTTCGTCAGAAAAAGTACACGAAAATATTTTTCGTGTTGTTTTTCTGTTATAATTTTTTATTCTGTTATAATTTTATAATGTCGGCTAAAAAAATGAATGATATACCAACTTCACACACTAAACACAAAAGCATTTTCTTTCCTTTTTTAGTATTATTCTGAGAATTCCGTTTTATTTTTCAAAAATTTAAAAAAAAATTAATTCACAGATACAAGCATACAAGTTTTGATATTGGAATTTCAAACGAAAATAGTTTTTCGGTTTAGTAATGGGCAAGGCAAAACGAAAAGATGCTAAAAGTTGTCAAATTTTTCGTTTTTTATGTTTTTCGTTTTCCTATGGGCAAAGCCCTTTAGTGTACGTTTCGACAGCCAAGTTCGTTGTTATTTTTGCAGCGCTTCTCACACGGATATTATACATATGCAAAAAAAATGTGTATCGACACAAAATTTGTAACCCACACAAATAAAAAAAAAACATCCAAAATAACAACCGAAAAGTACTAATGCCTAGATGTTTTTTGGTTGTTATTTTACATTAGTACTAAAATACAAAATTCTACTTAACCTTAAACTTGTCATTCATTTACAACCAGTTTCAAAATTGTAACAAACGTCAAAAAGTAGAAATACATATCCAAACGAAATACCCACACAACCATACAAACAAATATTTCCCGTTAAAATTACAACGAGATTTGCGGTCGAAACCAAGACTTAGTCTTAGTCTTGGTTTCGACCGCAAAGTTCGTTGTTATTTTAACAACGGGAAATATTTTTTTGTATGATTGTGTGGGTATTTCGTTTGGATGTGTATTTCTACTTTTTGACGTTTGATACAATTTTGAACTTGGTTGTAAATGAATGACACAAGTTTAAGGTTGAGTAGAATTGCTGCTTGAAAATTCTTGAGATTCGCTCAAGCTATATTCTGAATTTATTAATTCAAAATTGATTAGAATACTTTAAAAATATACATCTATAATTAATATTTTATTTATAACTTTGAGCCGCCATTTTGGCATATATGCATTTGGCATCATCAGCCGCCATGTTGACATTTTGTAATCTTTTCGATCAAGGCATTTGGCGCGCAGCTCGCCAAAATTCAATTTAATTATCACGAATCACATTTTATCTGTTACAGATGGTCATGCTTAATCCTAAAATTCCTTAAACCTGTTCAAAATGGACAAATAATATTCAACATGTCGTATTAATTCAAACATTCAATAAACGTCAAAATAAAAATGTGTTTACAATATAGGGTGGTTCAATAATTTCGTAGGGGAAATTTTGTATTTTAGTACTAATGTAAAAATAACAACCAAAAAACATCTAGGCATTAGTACTTTTTGGTTGTTATTTTGGATGTTTTTTTTTATTTGTGTGGGTTACAAATTTTATGTCGATACCGTAAAATTATAGCTAAAGAATTTTTACATTTTGTGAATAGAAGCCTAAATTCCAGTGCCACAAAAATACTGGGGCCTGTTCCCGAACACATAAATTGTCAATTGACAATTATGCCAATTTAACAAAAATGCTATACAATTTTACGTGAAAATAGCATTCTCGTACACAAGTGTAAAGTACCTAAATTGTATTTCTTAACTAGAAAATTGTAGTAGATTAAAATATGTTTTGTAGTAGATTCCTTTAAAACTGCCAAATTCAAAATAAAAGTTCGGTTATGAGTGCAAACCAAACGAGAAAGTTTCGGCAGTATTGCCGGATTCACAATATTGTGTGTAATTAAACACCACTTTGGTGTTACAGGATACGAAATTCACAATATTGTCAAATTTCACAATAATGTGACAGCATTTTGTGTTCGGGAATAGGCCCCTGTTCAAAAATGCTCAAACGAAATGAACATTACGCTAAGGAAAAGATAAATTGTTCCTACGATTTTTCTCATCTGGCGACTTTACTAATCTATGGTGAACGTTGATATTTTGTTGTTTCGATGATGGTGACGTATAGCGACGCTGCTCAACGTTGACATTTTGCGAAACAATCATGATCACGAAGAACATGATGTAAATCATCGGAATGCGCAAATTTCAGGCCAGATATAACATATTTAATTATGGATGACTCAGTGGCGTAACTACAAATTTTGGGCCCCCCCGCAAAATTTAATGTGGGCCCATAGATTACCCTCCCTCCACCTTACATACCTTTCCCTTCGAATTAATAAAAAATGTCGATCGTTCTACTATTGCCACCGTTACGGGTAACGTAAGAAACAATAATGAACATGCTAATAACCTGAGAAACACTTAAAGCTGCTTTAGGAAATGTTATTATTAGAACATCAGCGAATTCATGTATTGATGATATCGTCAAAATTTCGTCCTTAAGCATTGACTTTAGCATCACCATTTATAGCGGAAACCCTTCCGATAGGTCGTCTTTATATTTTTCTTGTATCTTTCGTGCAGACTTTATGAGATCATCGTTATTCATTTCCATAAATTTATCTAGCTGCATACAACATTTTAAATCAAAATTTATTGTGATGGGTATGAAACAGTTCTTCATTATACAAGAGCAGAGACCACGGGGCCCACGTCGTGGGCCCCCATCGTTGCAGGCCCCCCCGCAGCGCGGGGTTTGCTTCCTTGTAGTTACGCCGCTGGATGACTCTTGCATATTACCTGATCATGCCAATTGTCTTATTTCGTAAAAATATTGTTCAACAGTTTCATTTGGTTGTTTAACTCATAATGACAGTTTTGCATGAAGGTCGGCTTCATCCATGCATGAATCGAACGACTAATAAGTTATTAATGAAGTTATCAAACGTTTTTAAAGATGTGTCCAGATCGTAAAACCACGTCTGAGCGGATCTCTTTAATCGAAGCGTAGCATAGTGAAGTTGCCATTGTGTGCTATTCATGCTACCTTTAGCACCAGGATTATATTCTGGCACAATATTTTCCACTTCCGACGGATATAAATAATATGATTGTGCTGATGCTGCATCTGGAACATTACATCATTGTATAATTTGTCCTTTTTGTATTGTAATTAGCTCGAGTTGTTGTTGCAATATTTGGCGCTGAATATCCACCTCGCTCATAATCATTATCGTATTTGGAACGCGTTCTGATGGTTAATATTTTATTGCGTTGGTACAAAATTTTGATTATCCTACGTCGTTGGATTCGGAAAATAATGCGAAATCGGCACGTGTTGATCATGAACAATGAGGTTATATTTTTGCTGGGGAAATTGATTCTGATTCCGAAAATAACTGTTTGTTGATTGATGAACTACCGTTGACATTTTCGGAGCACTACTGCCTGTATATTATATACTGGGTATGCTTATAGTCAATGATTGTGGAACCCCATAAGGTGCAGCACTGGGTTGTTTTGTACAATAACGGTGTACTCATATTTTCCAAAAATGGTGAACCATTTCGAACATCATCTTAGCGAATTTCCCACTGCATATCATACAACTGATCTCCGAAACTACCGGGAACTCTATTCTGAATGGCACATGATTGTACATAACCTCTCAAACTGCGTTGGTCGAAACCCATGATTCTACTATCTACTTCTTCCTCTTTGTTTAGTACGTTATATTTCTTCATTATGACTTTACTGCCATCTATTATCTAACTTATAAATTATCATTTATTTTTCGGTTACAACAATAGGCGTTTTCGGAAATAGACCATGGGTAAATTCACAGTAAATTTCGACCATTAAATTACACTATAATGGTCTAATTTAATAGTCTAAATTTACTGTGAATTTACTCAACGTCTATTTCCGAACACGCCTAATATTAATAATTAATTTTTACATTTAGTCGAGATTCTCACCCTACACAATTTACGACAGTACGTTCAATTTGTTTGGCTTTTACTGTTACAAATTTTAAAAACAGAAACAAACGTTTCTGCGCATGTTGTCAATAGGACCTTTTACCTTTTATTTGTGATCATTTATAATATTGTTATTAATAACTGAATAAATTAAAATTGTGTTAGTTGTTCACAAACACGTCTACTTCTAGAACTGTTTCATTTTCAATTTTATTTATCATCTTTTGAAAAACCTGGCTTAAGGCTGATTTACATTCAATCTTTCCGTTCTTTTCCAAAAGATAAAAGATGTACAATAAAAAATGCGTTTTAGTATGATTTCCTTGTATTAAAATCAGAAGGAATACTCAAAAAGTATTACTCAATACAATTTACTGCAACACTCAACTTTTTTTGGCGAAAAAGAACGGAAAAACCTGAAAAAGATGAACTTGTTTGTCTTTTTTCGTAAAAGTTGCTCAAAATTTATAAAATCAAAGTAACATTTTGAATGGAAAAAATTAAATGTTGAATATGCCCGTCCCATTTTTATGTGTGGGTAACATGTATTTGCACTTTCTTCGTGTATTTTCAGTATTTTACAAATACTGCCCAATAGTGACATCTCTTGGCAAACATATAACACTAAAATTCTTCTTTTGGTGCTGCCTCTTTCGGAAACATAATCTATTGGTTATTCGCGATTTTCAACAAAGTGGCTGACATCTGGTGAAAACAATATGAACAAAATTTAACCATAGAACAAGGGTGATCAGAACTGTCAAACAGTTGAATTTGACAATACTCGTCCCCTTTACTTACATAGAAACCAACGCTAACTACATTTGATGAAAATCGCCAATAGTGGCTTGTTTAACGAACTCGTCCAACGAATGTATCGCACATTTTTTCTGTGGACTGTTTGACGAAAGAAAATTGGTAAGCTATGAATTTTAGCTAATTGAATAGAAACAAACAGATCATGTTCCTTAATAGAAAAAAATTAATAGAGTAAATCCTGAGAGTATTTGAGTCGAATTTGAAACACCAATTCAAAACTAATTTTGAGTTTAATTTTCAGCTAGAGATACAATTAAACTTATAAAAATGAAAATGGCGTATTTCAATTTAAGCCGCATTTACATCGATGAATAACCATCCAATATACATTGTAACGTGCAATTTCATCGGTTTAACTTTAAATATAAAAACAAAGGATATTCTTGCGGTTAAAATAAATAATTTCCCATAAACCACATATACATACGTTTTATACAGATGTACAGATATGAGCCGCCACACATTCCAGAAAGAAACCATTGATAAGAATATGAATGAAATGTATGCTTATAAACGGAATTTCTTTGATCTGTGTGATCAGCATCTTGTATATATACATAAAGAAAAGAAAACCATAAGATATTTCAACTTTTCTAAAGACATTTATATACCTCTTCTTGTGTACCACTATTTTATATTGATGATGATGATCGTAATGATTATTATTATTATTATTACTACTATTAGACATCATTAAACACGCATACTCTTATATATATAAACTTGTTCTTTTACCTGCTGGTAGAGTTCTGTTATGTTTGCGCTATTCAACAATAAATTAATAATACACAACAACAACAAACTAACAAGACCAACATCTTTAAGAAATATCGGTATATAGAGAGAGTGTAGAGCTCCGCCTTGCGTCTTACCAATCACCTTAATTTTTATTTCTTTTGTTTTGTATATATATGTGCGTGTACCACTCTATAGGTATATAGTATATACATGCGCTAAGCACAATAAATGGTGGGGTAATTTCGTTGATTTTGTTTGTAAGTATATATACGTAGAATAAATAAATAACCCGAGTGCGCGAGAGAGAAATTATCGTTTTTTTTATACATTTAACCTGTCTTTAAGAAAAATTTTGTTATTTACTCTCCGTTTGTGTAAAATATTTACCTGGTCAAGCTGAAGACTCCTCTTTACCATTTTAACATTTTTCATTAAAGAAATTTTGTTAAACATTTTATTAGAATTTCGATTGTGTCTCTTTCTCACACAATCTACTTACTATCAATATTTATTGTACCTTCTACTACACATCACACAACAGCCCATATAATACACAAAGCAAATCAATTGTTGTTAAAGTAAAAAATAAAAAATAAAAATAAACAATTTCCACCGAGACAAGAAGAAACCAACTTTTTTTTTTTTTTTTTTTTAAGTTTTGTCTAGATTTTTAGTTCAGTTTTAGGCGAATTATCGAACGGAATGTTAAAACTTAAGAAAAAAAAAATTTTTTTTTTTTTGTGCTAATTAATTAAATATAGTTTAGGTGTTGTTAAATCGATCGTGTGTGAAAATTTTTTTTTTTTGTGACAGTGCAAATCTACTTTTAATAATTAATTAAAAGAAAATTGATCGATTTAAAATTTAAAAATTAAAAAAAAAAACGGTGTGTTTTAAATTTTTTTTTTTTTTTTGTGCTTTGGATATAGTGTGGAAAATTAATTTTTATATGTTGAGTGAAAAATTTTTTGTAATGAAAAATGAAAAATTCAAAAAATTTAGATGACCAATAATACTAATTAAGATATGATGATGTGCGGTGAAATTTAATTAAATTTTTTTGTTTTGTTTAATAACTGTGGGAATTATTTTTTGTTTTATAAAAAAAAAAAAATGTGTAACCTAAAAAAATTAACTATGAAATTTTACAAAATATTTATAATCACAACCCTGTTAACGACCGTACAATCGTGTGGCCCTGGCCGAGGAATTAATGGTCATCGTCGCCTACGTAAATTAACGCCGCTCGTTTTTAAACAGCATTTACCGAATTTATCGGAAAATACGCTCGGCGCATCCGGATTACAAGAGGAGAAAATATCACGTGAACATCCTAAATTTCAACGGCTCGTACCAAATTACAATAGGGATATAATATTTCGGGATGAGGAAGGAACGGGTGCGGATCGTTTAATGTCAGAGGTTAGTAACTATTTTTTTTTTGTTTAACCGTCGGTTGCTGTTATAATAAATTTAAAACAACAAAAAAAAAATCTAAACAAATTGATTTATTGTATGCAGAGCAATAAAATCATAAACGGAATTGATCTAATCATTCATAAATATATTTTTAGTGTTTAGGTTTTTATGCGTTCATAGAATTTATTTACCTCAAAAGGTAATTTATTGATTTGCGAAATATTTTTATTTATTTATGTTGGTGAGAAAATTAATAGTTCTGAAATAATAATACACGCAATAATGTGTGATCGTTAATCAATCGGATTGATCAACAAAAAAAAAAAATGTATAGATGATCAATCAGTTTTATTCGTGTGAGATTAATTAAATTTTTAGTACATTAGTACTCATTTAGCACTATATAGTTTTATTACCGTAACCTTATGGTTTTTGATAAAAATTATGTCGCACGTTTTAAACAACAATTTCCGCCCCGAAAATTATGATTTTTATTACCTGAGCATAACTAACTAAGTGGTTCACATAATATCGTTACAAATATTAATATTTGTCGTACATAAAACAAGAAACAGTTCAACACACATTTTATAAGACATTAAGCTCAAAAAAAAAAAAAATTAATTTACGTTTTAAAGAAATTTAAATTTACGTAAATAAGAATAATACGACTTCTTTTATTTTATCTTTGCGGTTTATAAAAGAATCAAGTGTCATCTTTCTTTATAATATGTTACTGCTTTACTGTCAGACAGTTTTTATTATCATTTTTATTTTATTTTGGTAGTTAGTTAGTTGGTCATATCTTTAAGGATAAGAAAAGTGTTTAGACTTTATAAATGCACAAAGGTGTATTACGTATATAATTAGCAAAGAGGTCAGACAATAACATCTGGGTAACTGACAAGACGATGAACAAAATGTGATGTGATTTTTATTTTTTATATATCAATGTTCATATACACACAATGGGAATTATGATGATAAACTGTGTTGTGTATATGATCGGTGGTAATATGATCCAATGTTTATGCGAAAATGTATGTTATTGACCTAATATATATCCTGGAAGTATTTATGCGATGCGGTAATTTTATAGCAGTCTGGGATATACAAAAAGTATTATGACGATATTAAATTACTTCGGTCAGATAAGCTGTACTAATAGTAGTCCAAGGATCGATCTTGTATATTATAAATTTACGATACGACCAGAAACATAAAATGTATTCGGTTATACATATATAATGTTAATTTATTATCATGTAATAAAAAATAATAAAAATTAGATTAAAATAAATTAACAGCACATTTAAGATAAGGAATTATATTGTGTATACAAATTTTTTTTATTATAATCTATTAATAAATGATCACGATTTTATTTAAACATACCTAATACATAATATACATATATAACATTTTGGAGGCCGGGTTGCGTTTAAAATATTTTGCATAACATTAAATTTACACCTTGGCTCTCCCATGTTAAATACTATACATTTTTTTTTGTTTAAGACAACTTTCATTAAAAATGTAAAGATTTTATCAATTGTCGCACGCTCCTATCAGACAAATTGACCAACACTATACACAACCTACACAAAAGTATAATATGCATATAATGTAGTGTAATATTTGCCTTGGTAGTAATCGGAATTAAAATAAAATGTGTGCCACTTAAGGTGTCTCTTTAAAGTAGTTTAAGATTAAGAATAAAAAATAAAATAAAAAACTAAAATAAATTATTCCCGGATACGTGACTTGTAGTTTAATAATAATAATAATATACACTCGTATCGTATTAAATTATAAATAAATCGTATGTCTGTTTTAAATTTAATCTTAATTTCAAACCTAAATATTTATATGTTGACACACAAATATTTTTATTAAGGGTTTAATGCATTTTGTATGTCTGTCTGTATGTACAGTGTATGATAATTAATATTTTCCAGGTGCATGGAATGCATCCAAAGATTTACTTCTTCTATATATCTAATCGCAACAATTATATACAAAATAATATTTTGTCTAAGCGTTTAATAAATAAATATTTTATTTATTTTTTAAATGCCTATCTGTCATTTATTTTATAAAGAAATTTGTAAATAATTTGCTTTTTGTTTTGATAAATATAAATAAATAAATAATTTCACACCATTGTAATAATTTATTTATCTTAAGTGAAGAATAAAAATATTTTTTTAATTATGATTGCTTTTTATGAATGAAATTTATTATGTTTTTTAACCCTATATTCCATATATGCATCTCAAAGTGCTAATTTAAATTAATTCCTGAACGGAGACATACTATCACTTGTATAATAGTTAACCATGGAATAAATAGAGTTTTCCTCAAAACCATCGAGTTTGAGAGGGTAATGTACGGTTTAGGGTAAGTTGTGAAGTCAGTGAAGCTAGCCCGAAGTTTTGGTTCATTTCTCGGATAAATTGTAGCTATCCCGAAAAAATATAAATTTTGTCAAAAGTGTTGGCTCATCCCAAAAAAAAATATCATAATTAAAATGCATCTACAATTTTGTTAACCTTGACGATCCATATTTAGCCGAAAATCAATTTCTTATCATTATTTCTGATATACTAGAGCATTGTTACACTTTTACTCGGGTAAAAACCAAACGTTCACAATCTTGGATTTCTTTTAATTTTGCCAGTCGTATTAACAAGAGAAACAAATTGCGTAATAAGTTGAAACCCGTCCAGATGATTCAATTTTCGGGCTAACTATGTTAGTATTTGTAACCAAATTAATGCTGATATTAAGAAGGAAAAAGAAATATATTATTCCAATCGTTTCCTTGTTAATCATGGAGACGCTAAAAAAAACTGGAATCTCGTGAACGAAATTCTAACTAGGAAGCCTAAGATAAAGTGTAATCGTTATTTTACGAGTGCTGCTAATAAATTAAGATCAACGTTTGGCTCGGATAACTCGTCTGCAAATTACGATTTGCCTTATGACTATTGTTCTAAAACTTTTATCATGACTCCCGTATCCAATTATGAAATTATTGTCGTGTTTTTTTATAAGTCTTGATAGATCTCAATAGATTGCATCCAGATGTTCTCTATTTTTGTGGTTAAACTGCAATTGATTCTGTTTATTTTAATCAAGAATAACATTTTATTCAACATTTTATCGTTTTTAATTCATTTCCTTGAAATACACAACTTATTAATTGCACATGAAAATCTTGCTTTTTATCCAGATCTCAGTCTCGCTATCGAGACTATAGATTTTCCCTTTTATGAGTAAAGACACATATTAAAAATTTGTATTTTAGCATGGAAGCATACCAAAGTCAATTTTTAGTACATCTATCTACAATAGGAAACTAGTAGCTGAATTACATTCTTTTGCTCTATTTTAAAAGACCGAAATGTACTTTAAAAATATTCATTTTATTATTATTTCCTTCAATTATGAAGATGCATACATATTAAAAATGTGTTATTTAGGCCCGAATTTATAGTCGTAACTATTGCTATTGCTATAGCAACGATTTTCGAAAATCATTTTAAAATCATGTTTAAAATTCGATACGAATTTCGAATTTACTTTCTTGTCTTGGATATATTGTAGCAACGTTTATAGTGATGGATTTTGATCACTATAACCATTGTTACATTACAAATAAATCTTATGCCCGAATTTATAGTCGTTACTACAACTATAACTACTGTTATAGTAACAGTTTTCGTATTTATAAACCTCACGATAAAATTTATTTGTAATGTAACAATGGTTATAGTGATCAAAATCCATCACTATAAACGTTGCTACAATATATCGAAGACAAGAAAGTAAATTCGAAATTCGTATCGAATTTTATACATGATTTTAAAACGATTTTCGAAAATCGTTGCTATAGCAATAGTAATAGTTACGACTATAAATTCGGGCCTCATAGTGAGGTTTATAAATACGAAAACTGTTACTATAACAGTTGTTATAGTTGTAGCAACGACTATAAATTCGGGCCTTAATACTATTTACCGCAATCCCCAAGTTTTTTTTGGCGAAAAAAATGGAAAAATCGAAAAATGAATCTGGTTACCTTTTTTCGTAAAAGTTGCTCAAAATTTAAAAGATCAAAGTAACATTTTGAAAGAAAAAAAAAAGTTTTGGTATGTCCGTCTCATTTTTTTATATGGATAAAATGTATTCGCACTTTTCATCATGCATTTATACTTTTGGAATAACAAAATTTGTATAATGAAAACAACAATGACGTAGCGTTGTGAAAATAAACACAATTCTTAGTGCTGCCAGTATTTTTAAGTGAATGATAGAAGTATTTACAATTTCCCATTTTTTTTGTTTGCAAATATCTGATTTCACTTTTTATGTTTCTTTTTTTTATGGTGGATTCGATTCTGTCGTCCGTTCAACACAGAATTCTCCAAAAAATTTTACTTTTTTGTCTCTTTTATACGTTTTAAGTAATTTATTTTGATGTAAAAAATTAAATGATAAGCTAGTATCATGGCCTGTCTGCACATACAATATACCATTAAGCAATATCTGTAGTATTGACTGTATACAATTTAAAGTTTCTCCATATCAAATACGCTACAACACTAAAAATACAATTTTTAAAAAAACAAATGTTTTTTCCCATAATATGCACCTGTGGTGCAGGCAATCTCTTAGCTAGTATCATGGCCTATCTGCCCATATATAAAATCATTAAACAATATCTCTTGTATTGAATATATAAAACTTAAGGTTTCTTCATAGTAAATAACTACACTGCCAACAGAACATAAATTAGTACATATGTATATGCATTTGTAGAATATGTTGAATGGCTTTTCTCTTAAATGAATTTATATTTTTTATTATAAATATTTATTAAGAAATTTATTACTTTGCATTTGGTTTATACTTGAATTTTTTTCGTGTTATATGCAGTTTTTTAATTATTCCATTTTTTTCGGGATGAGCCTATACTTTTGACAAAATTTACACTTTTTCGGGAGCTACATTTTATCCGAGAAATGAACCAAATCTTCAGGCTGATTCGGGCTAACTTCACTAACTTTTAGTTGTGCAGGTTTGATAAGCATCTGTATGAATGTTTTCTTCTAGAATTTTTTTTATTTTCAATAGATAAGGTATAAAACCAGAGCCTTCTAGAGTATAGAGCCATAATCATACGTGATAACTTTTTAGGAGCTTGTTTAGTGGTGTCTCTTTTCACTGTTCTCGATACGAATCCATAGGCAAAATGATGTTTATAGCTTCAAGTTTTTCAATGGAAAGCCAAAAATGTTATAAAACTTTAATGTATTATGATTTTATCATGCCGCGCCGTCTGGGCTAATTGTACCACAATTTTACATTCTATATATACAGAATGTACTGTGCAGGTTGTATTAGCGAATTTTACTAATACAGCCAAATTCTCTTAGAATTTTTCTTCTTCACGACATTAACACGGCCCTATTTCTGTGTAAGATAATTTTATTTTAAGTTTGAATGGTTATTAAGGACCGGTTGCACATTAGAAATTACAAGAATTAATTAATAAAACCATTCAAAATTATTGTAAACATTATATAAAACGTTTATACAAAATTTAACAACAAAATTGAAGAAATATATAAATCTGGTATTAAATAAATCTGTACTCACATGTTAAAATGGCTACTAAACTCAATAACTTCAACTTTTGATGAAGATGATTTGAATTTTATTCCAAAATGTCATTGCAAAAATGTTGTATCGGATTTAAAATCCAAAATTAATCTTCTTCTTTTACGTGTTGTTGGTTTTCAAAACCTCACCTAAACATTTTTGAATTAGGAATTTCGTAAAATGAGCTCATTCTCTGAATGTCATGCGAATATATTTGGCATATTTAACGATAATCTTTTCAGAAAGATATTACAATTCAACACCAAGCACTAATCATTAAACATCACGAAACATTATGCACGCACCTACAACTCTAAAACTCGAATATCTGGAACGATACGAAAGTCCGCAGGCTTTGAAAATCTTATACGATTTTGAACCTCAAAAGCCTCAAATAATTTCGAAAGTCCCTACACTAATTCTAAAAAAAATCAAAATACCAAATAAATTCGAAAATATAGCCCTCAGTTCTGCCCAAAATCAATTTCTGGCTCCAAATTCGAATGGCATTTTTGAAAAAAGATTGATAAATAATGTGCTGCAATATATGTATGCATAATGTGAATATAAAGCTAAAAATTAGTTACTTGATGTAAATGTACTAATTTTGTAAAATAGAAGCGAAAACGAACAAAACTTTCACAAATGGAGCAACAGCAACATTTTTGAAGTTGCGAGCTATTATGACTATTTCAATACATTTAGTGAGCGCCAACTAATAAAATAAGTAGCTAGCGGTTTTGAAATTTCACAATCAACGGCTCTTCGGAAACCCTTTTTCATAAGGTTACCATTTCTTGTTGAATACCTGTTAAGAAAAAGAAATACTGCAAATCTAACAAAATATTCGAAGAATTGATCTTAGAAATCCGGTAAGAGCGATGTTGCTACTGAATTAGCAGAACTAATATCAAATTATTCTTTAGTCAAATAAAGATTTTCAATGGGCCTTTAATAAGAGTGAAAATATAAAAAATTTTGTTTGTTTGGCGCATCTAGATTGCTTTGCAGGCTACAAAGAGCTCACTATCTATCGGTTGGATTTCACTCCTCAGGTTATAGTAGATTTACGTATGAAATTCATTACATTAAGATCCATTTTGAGAAAATGTGCCCTGACCTGACAAAATCTATTTTAGACATAACCCACTTTTGACTTTTTCTGAGATACTTTCAAAACAAATTACTTGAGGTGTAAATTCTGAAAATAGAAATTTGGGAGGGAAATGCAATGGGTACTAATATTTTTCAAAAATCAATATTTTTTAGAATTCTCATTAAAATAGGGGTATTATAAATAACTACAAATCTAGACACCAGATCTATCAAACATTTTCTTTTTTTGTACAAAAACACAGTACATACGTAAAATATAAATCTATACATGTGGGCATTGCAAATATTTCGTAAAAATACTTCGAAGCCCCATTTAAGTTGATATTTCTACTAATAGGTTTGTTATCAGTTAACAAAACCACAATGGAAATATTTTATGAGGTAAGGGAAACAAAACCCTATTTTGTGAAAGTGATTAACTTTTTCCCTATAACTTCGAGTAAAAATAATAATTCCCATAAAAAATGATGAAATACCTGGAAAAACATCAACGGTTTAGACCATCACTGCGGTTTTCAACATGTCCAATCGATCAGTGATTTACTTAACCTCGTAAGCAGCATGACACAAAAGTTTACTGTATAAATTGAGAGCAATTGGGCTTACTGTAGTACGTTAGTTTCATAGATTAAGAAACTCTTTTTTGGCTCAGAATCCAAATGGTGGTGAACGGTGGGACTTTCGCTTCTCATACACTAAATGTTAGTGTCCCTCAGCGATCGGTACTGGCAAAACGACCACTACGCACCTTCTTTGAGAGGGCTCCAGTGTGGGCACGTTTGAACCTATTCTTTGGCGGATCAAACAAATAATTTCCCGTAGTTCGGGACTTTTACAAATTTATGAATCATACACGTATGATCAGATAGAAAAGTTACGTGCTCGTAAGTTATATATTTGGGCTGGTACACTGAAAAACTACCTGGCTGCACTCAACCGAATTAAGAACCGAGCATGCCGATTTCAGAGTCTAACATATTCTCTAACCTTGATTATCTTTCCTTGTTGTCGGTGGAGCATTATGAACTTGGGCGTGGCCTGTTCCAGAAGTACAAAACCAATTACTAAAATAGAATTCTTGAAGATTGAGCTCCATATCCCTTATTATTCTTTCCGTGTTATCATTATTCCTTTGGTAATACTAAATTCATAACAATTATTTTCGATGTGTTTTGTTTAGCTAGTACAGTTAAGAAACTGCCACATGTGGAGTGTCTTTTTACGCCAAATTTTTAAAAGTGAAATAATTCAATGGGGTATTAGGGCTAAGAATGCTGTCGAAAATGTATTCCATTTATTCCAATTCTACTTTTACTAGTACGTAGTAGTAGTACAATATTTTATTCTCTCCTCCTTCGGAATGCAAAAACGAGAATGTTCTAAGATACTTGCATACCAAAGCTTAAACCTCCACAAAACTAGATTTGTGATAAAAAGCACAAACCATGCAAATCTTCATTGTTTAATTTTATTTTTACTTTTTGCGTAATTTCTACTTTGTTTAAAGAGAAATTTTAATAATAAAAAAAGTTGAATTAAATGTTCTGGATTTTATTTTAATTTTACGATATTCATTGCACTAAAAATGTCGAAGGACCGAATATTGAAAGACCGAATGGGTGGAATGGCCGCACGTGTGAAAGACCGAATTTTCATAAAATTTGCCTTCACTTAATTTACTGAAATCAATATTTAAAACAGGCTGAGTATAATATCTCGACGAACGCCATATCGAAATCACAATCTCGAAATTGAAATCTCGACTACCATAGTATCGGATTTCAAAATATCGAAATTTTAAAATCTCGAAATCCAAACTATTATTTTACAAAATTATATTAATTATTCGGCATTCGAGGTCATACAATTTTTCATGATTCATACTGAACTATCGATTGTTTATTATAAATTATAAATATTACAATATAAATACAAATCATATTACAATTTTTTATAATTCTATTTAGAGCTGGCTAGCTTATCTACAAAAACCATAGAAACTGAAATCCTAAAAAAAATTCCAGAAACCAAAAATTCAAAATGTTAAAATTAAAATTTACTAAATTTCTATAAAATTAGATTTTTTCTTAAGAATCCTTAATATTAATGGTCCTGAAAACACTCCCTCAACCTGGTAGACTCAGATCCCGGAATTGTATCCCTCATATTGCTTCTACTGAAAGGTTTACCATAAGTGTTTCAAGTTGTGTTTTAGTTGGATCAATTCGTTGCGTTAGTACGGAATCGACGAATATATTAGAGCGAATTGAGAATTATTATTAAATTGGTAAATGCTTTGTGAACCTTGCAGATACAGATCAAAGAAATTGTATCGTTTGTGTATCGCTTCTACTGATAGTTCCAGCACAAATGTTTCAAGATGTGACGTTCTGGCTTTCGACATTCGGCTCTTCGACCTATTCGCCCTTTAGACATTCGTATTTCGATACATTCGGCCTTTCGACCCATTCAACCATTAGACATTCGGCCTCTCGACATAATCCGCCCTTCGACATTCAGCCTTTCGAAATTTGGCCTTCCGACCCATTCGGCCTTTCGGCGTTCCTCCTTTCACCATTCAGCCTTTCAACATTCAGCCTTTAAAAATCAGATACGTGTATGTATACACAATTCCAATTGGAATTTTATTTTATTCGTAAGTGTCAATTATTACACTGTTAAATCCAAAGTTAAAATCTTGTAAAACAAAAGTTTGAAAGTTATTTCGAAACTTCCTTCATGATTTTTCACGTTGTCACGGTTTCCGGTATACCAGTATTGAATGCCCTAGTTGAGACCTCGCAATCAAGATGATATGCTTCAGTAGATCTCCTCCGCACATACGTTGTTCCAGAGCGTCCAACCCTCTAAGTTTTTATAAACAAATTAGGTAGGTCCTTTTTTATTTTTATATTTTTTTTAATTATTTAAGCAATAAGTAAATGATCTACCATTTAAAATTGAATATCGATGCTTACGATAACTTGCTTCAATATTCATCTTCAATATTCTTGCTTCAATAGCCCTTCCTTCGTCCTTCCAATTTTTGTATTATTTGGATCATTCTAATCAGAATTTCCGGTGCCTCTCTGTTAGCAGTCGCGTTCGAGCCTTGCACCCTCTCAATCTATATTCCAAAAGTCTTCTTCTGAACGCCTAAGAAGAGATTTGTGTCATCCCGGCTTCATTGAGGTTGGGAGCTAGCTCAGAAAATAGTTTCTTCCTTAATGCAAGCACGTGGTGTAGCCTTCCGACTTCTCAAATTTTTTGCTCTGTCCTGATGAGATTGGGTCAGAACAAACTGCTTTAATGCCGTTTGCACTCCTTTCCTGGAACATTTCACTGATTGTGCAATTTTATGTTGACTCATTCCTTTTTCATGCAACAAAATAATTCTGTGCCGATCGTCCAAGCTTATATTATTTTTTTCGGACTCAAATTACAGGATTATAAGAAATAAAATAATTAAGATAATTTAAATGATCAGAAACCACAAAAAACAAACCAATACTTGTAATTGAATAAAATCCTGCTAATGCAAGTTTATAAACAAAATCCATTTACATTAGAGAAACCAAAATCACCGTTATGAAACAAATGAAATATTTTGTAACATATAATCACAGATAAGAATAGACAGATGTACATCTTGTATGGGCCAAATTTACATTAGAAATTTCAATACAATAATTCCAATCCAATCCTTTTAGAGCAGGACGTACATATCTGTCTCTGTTTATCTTTTTTTACGTATGGCTATTTTGATTATATCAAAGTAAACATAAACCAACTTCAAACAAAATTGTATTTTACAATATATACGTCCTGCTCTAAAAGGATTAGATTAGAATTTGGTATTGAAATTTCTAATGTAAATTTGGCCCATACAAGATGTACATCTGTCTATTCTTATCTGTGATATAATCAAAAACAGCAATACATACTGCCAAGCCGAAAAAATATTATTTGATTCATACAAAAAAAAATTATAACTGTATTTATAGAGAACACCATACTTTTGAGTAGGGCTGTATGTATAAAATATTGAATGTATCTTCTGTTCTCTCTAACTTAGAATTACTTCGGTCTAAAAAGACCAAAGTATTGAAATCCTGTCAAAAATGAGCAAAAATTAGGTTGGTCCAAAACCACTTTTCTCGACGTTTTCAAGTCTGAAAAAGTAAAAAAAAAATGTTCGTCCGTCTGTCTGGACGTCTGCATGTCTGTACCCATCGTATCTCGCGAACGGCTGGTCTATTTCGATTTTTTTTTCGCCAATCAGTTTCTATCATCAAGGCGGATATTTGAAAAGTTTTGGGAACCTGTGCGTCAAGAGACTCGGATACCTGCCATACTAATTGGTCCAAAATACCTGGTTATATAAATATTTACCTATTTTTTATATATGCTAGTTTGAATATTGAGTTGGGCATTGAGTTTGGGGTTGAGTTGGAATTGTGTTGGGGTTGGATTAATATATTGTGAACAGTTGAACAATTTTTTATATATATACTGGTTTGAGAATTGAGTTGAGGGTTGAGTTGGGTTCCGTTCGCTGGTTGAATTGGAGTTGAGTTGGGACTGAATTAGGGCTTAGCGAGCAGTTGAGCAATCGATATATATATATAAAAGAGAGTGTTTTTATGTATGTACACTGTACAGTACTGCAGGTTTTACAATTCAAATTGAAATTTTTACATTTCAAATTGAACCTGTAGCAAATTATATGTCTGCCCATTAGGATCCATTTCTCAACGGATTTTAGTGAAATTTGACATCCACGATAGAAATGGGATTATAAAATGATTATTGGATAAGCTTCTGGAATATGGTCAAGTACGATGGAATTTTCTATTTCTCAACCGATTACGATGAAATTCGACATGTGCGTTGGAAATGAGATTTTTAAGAGGGAATTCTGGTCGAGAGACTTACATATTGGGCGTTTCCTTCGAGCTCTTTAAAAAGCAAAAAATATTTTTCTCATTCATTGTTTTACAACATATTTATTGATATTTTGAAAATACACAAAACAAAATTTCTAAAACAATGAAAATTTAACAAGTTATAAGCTGGTAAATTTGGTGTTAAAAAAAGGGGTAATGCTGGTTGACATGATATTTCAAGTTCTATTTAACCTATCGCCCCTACCACTTTTGTATCAAAATTTATGAAAAAAAAAGTCTATTAGAGCGGTAAGTTTGGCCAAGTTTAAAAAAAATGTAGCTTGTGGCGGACACGCGCTGGAGAATTAAAACAATTAACGGTAGTGTAGAGTCTCGGAATTAGATGTATCATTTTAGAATCTCCTTCCATCGTAAATCTTGATTTTCATCATAATCGGTTAAGGAATAGCCAAGTTCCATCCTAATTGGCCATATTCCAAAACTTTACCCAAAAATCATTTTAGCATCCCATTTCCATCGCACATGTCAAATTTCACTAAACACCATTAAGAAATAGATCAGTTCCATTCTAATTGGCCATATCCAGAATTTCATCTAAAAATAACATTAGAATCCCACTTCCAATGCACCTAGTGAATTTCATCGTAATCAGTTGAGAAATTGGCAAGTTCCATCGTACTTGGTCATATTTCAGAACTTCATCTATAAACCTATAAATTGGTTGATAAATAGGCATGTTCCATCCTACTTAGCCATATTCCAGAACTTTATACAACAATTATTTTAGAATCCTATTTCTATCGCGAATGTAAAATTTCACTAAAATCCATTACGAAATAGATAAGTTTTATTCTAATTGGCCATACATATAATTTTCTAAAGGTGCAACTTGAAGTGTAAAACCTGTGTATGTGTAAGATATTTAATCAAATCCACACGCCTTGACTGATTTGAACCAAACAATGCACAAATATTGTTTTTGGAGGTTGAGCTGAAGATTGACTTGAGAGGTTGAATTAGGGATTGATTTGGGAATTGAATTTGAAGATCGAAGTTCTGATAAAAAGGCTTAAAAGGCCAATTTCTATTGTAATGAATGAGTAATTTGTTGTTCTAATCAGTAAACTGAATATCACAGGGATTGTCGTAAGATCTCATTGACAGGAAATAATAATCTTAGGTGTCGAGAATCAAAAGACTTTTGTCAACGATAGGAACGAAACCCTAATTTTAGTTTTTGTGTTACTTGTGTTGTTTTTTTCCTCAGCAAAAGTCATATGACGTAAAAAAAAATTTCGATTCATATTTGATGTATTTTGAAACAGAAGTGACGAAATGTCAAACAAATTCGAGCTCAGATAGTAATGAAAAATAGTTTTCCTTGAAAAATGTTCTGACTCTGTTTTAGTCTGTATATGTACATATAATATATATAAATATTTATGCTAATGTAGTCTTTATTATTCATCTGCACTAATCCATCCTCTTTGGAATAAATTATTTCAATAGCAATTAAATTCAGCTTCAACTTCAAACATAAAACCATGAATACAGAAGATGAACTTCTGAATAGTAATGTATTTTAATTCTACAAAAGAATATTCTAATCCATTATGCTATATATAATACGGTTTCGTACAATAAAAATACATTAAACAATAATGATAAATAAATAAGTAAATAACTCATTGATTATTTAAATCAGTTTTTTTTAAAAATATTTTTCTTATTTTGTGTACACCACTTCAATCAGATTTTTCATGTAAAACAACTCTCATCATATTTAATCAACATCATCATCATCACTGACAGAGATCTTAAGCATATTTCTTCGAAGAACATCTCTGAATATAATTAAATGTATAATATTATGGGAATTATTGTATTATTTTAAAAACTTACGAGACTAAGTTATATAAAGGTAACGAGTCTATGAGATGTTTGTCTATAAAATCTTGTGAAATTTATCAATGAACATAAAAACAATAAGATAAACAGACAAACGCTGATGGTTATTTATTTTTATTGTTTATTTGACAAAAAAACACAAAAAAAAAAATTTGGCTGATTTTTTACTCAGTGCACACAATATATCGGTATATACACCGCGCAAGGGGATCAAAGTAGATAATACCGCGCGTATACCATATAACTGTGAAACGTGTGAAAATTGTATGTATGTACAATGCTTGCGCTTCCAAAAATATCGCTTCTACAGTAAAACATTACACTTCCGTATTTTATGCATATACATATACGAGTATGTACAACATAAAAATGTGATCATGTAAATTCTATAAATGAATATCAAAATTTACATACAAATGTAATTCCATAATTTAATAATAATTATGTTAAATGAAATGTACGATCACGAATAATAAATTATCCATATAAATAATATAAACACAACATTAAGTTCCTTTTTAAGATAACTAGATATTATACCTCCCAAACATATTTATTCTTACATATATCGTCGATGTACTTAAATAGATCTTAAAGATGTATCATCATTTCAGTATAATAAAAATATTATTTCTCAAGTACTTTTAACTCTCAGCCAATTTAATTAATCAATCAAAATATATTGTGTGTTATGTGATGATCATCGCGCGCATCATCCTAAAAAAACACTTAAATATATATGTTTTGAGAATTAATTCATTGTTTTAATGACAAAAATATCATTGTTACGAGGAAATATATGTTTGGATACACAATACGAGTATGATGATCACCCACAAAACAAAATTTAGCACATAACTCTAGCCCCTATCATAATACATTATTATTTTACGATCAAGCTTGATCGTGGAAAAATTATTTCGTAAAAAAACACAAATCATACCAAATAATCATAATACTCTTCAAATATGTCTTATTTGATGATCCTCAAATCATATATACATATACATAAAAACAACAAAATATGTCAAAATAATCATGAGGTCATAATTTGATCAGGCTTATAAAAATATTGAAAATATTTTGAAAGATCACAAAAAAAAAAAAAAATTATGGTTGAAATATGATATTTGATGTTTCCTGCGTGGTTTTAATGGTTTTCTGTTTTACAGATTGGTAATGGTAAATAGTTTGAATTAACAACTTTTTAAAATTACTATTTTGTGTTGTTATGTTTTCTTAATTCTTCATTTATTTAATAAAACCACAGGTATTTCGTTTACTCGTAAAATATAATTTTATTAGACGGAATACAACGACATCATAGAAAAAAAAGCGCGCGATAGATGAAAAAAAAAAAAAAAAACAAAACAAATGAAAGTTTTATAAATGAGTGAATTTAATAAGATTTTAAAATAATTTAAGATGATTATCGCATTTAATATGTTCTAGATGGAAATTTAATTTTTATTTTTATTTTAATTCGATTGAAGTTGGCTACGATTTTGTATAATAAAGCAACGTTTTGTAGTAGGCCTTGACTTTAAATAGAATATAACCTCAAACTATTATTATTATTGTATTTTTGTTTTTGTTCTGCGGTCTGCGCGAATGTCTGTCACTTACGAATATTTTTATAATAATGTATCATAATATTGTGAAATATAAAATATAATCACACAATTTAACCACTTTTGAAACTTTATATCAAATGTACAGTGTGTGTTAAAAAGTGTAGGTCACATCAATGGTAGCGCAAAATGTCTTAAAAGTATAAAATTTAATGGGAGCAAATTAATCAAAACAATAAGAAATTTTGTAATATTAATAACTGAATTTCTCTCCATATAAAACATATGAAGAGTGAAACTATCGGAATTAAATTAAACCCTAAGCTCTGCATGCCAAATTATGATAGCTCAATTGTTAATGGCACTTGAAATTCGTTTTCTCTATCTGCGCGCCATTTTAACTCCGTTAGCCAAAGCTAAATGTTGTTAACAAAGTCACTGTTTGATATTTCTACTGATTTACTCAGTTTACACTGAGTATAGAATCAAAAAATAAAATGCATCCAAAAAATTATTCACCTCTATTATGATTGTCGAGTCGATTGACAATCGACACGACTCTCTCTCCTTTTCCTTTTTCGTATTGTTTTTATCAAATATAAAAACGAAAACGCAATACAATCCAAATTCCAAATTCGGTAAGTTCGAATCTCACCTACAGGAGCGAATAAGGCCGATAAAAACTCGCTTACGGCTGCGATAAACCCAAAACCTCCTCGTCTCCGGGAGCGTTAAATTATGTTGAGATAAATTTTAGAATTGTAAAAATATTTTAATTTAGTAAGAAAAAAAAATCTAAAGCTTCACCAAGTTTGACCTAGTTTCGAAAAATTAAGAATTTAACTAAATACTTGAATTAGTTTTGGTTTTAAACTTATTTAAACTTAAAGTTTAATCTTAACTTTGGTTTTAAAATTATGAGATTTTGAAAACTTTGACAAAATCGCCAAACCGTAGAAATTTCTAAGAATAATTGTTCACGAATGTTGGATTTTCTCGGTACAACCGGGTTTTATTAGTGATTCACAGTTTGGCTTTCGAGCAAAGTTCAGTACTGAGGATGCGTTACTAAAATTTTCCAATTCGGTTTATGACGGTATTAACATAAAAACAAAACAAAATTAACGGGTCTCTTTTATTGATGTTAAATTGTATCGTGCTGGTTTTTACGGTTATCATTAAACTGGTTTGCATTCTACTTATTCAATCGTTTTCAATGCACTAAAGTCGATGTACTGAGCAGTGAGGAACGAATTTTAGATGGAGCTCCACATGGCTCTGTTGTTATACCCATTATTTTCATAATTTACATGAATTCCTTATTCAAAATTGACTTTAATGGAAATATGGCTTCTTTTACCGATGATACCTCAAAGAGGCGCTACGATTTTTACGAGCCAAAGGTGATAACCGGTTATTTATTTACCGCATTTATTTTTAAATTGAAATATTATTGATAAATTAATTACCTTTCTAATTGAATTAAATTTTTTAATTGCAAAAAACGATTATTTTGTAACAAATTCACAAAGAAACATGTCTAATTATACATTTATTTCCCGGTTGATCACCTTTGGCTAAGTTGTAAAACCGTTCACCATATTATGTCAAATACTCTGCGTGAAAAGGCGAATAAGGTAATATATTGCGCAGGATGTCAAAAATTTTAACAACAACAATGGCTGTAGAATTTTTCACACAATTTTAATTATATTCACTCAACACTCAAAATTATTAAGCAAAACCAACAAACACCATTTGTTTGGTCACAATGTCCTCCATTTTTGACATAATTATGTAGATGGGCAAGAAAGAACGAAAATGAAACATCGGAGTATATTACCTTTATTATGTGTACTGTGACATGTAATGGTGTCTGTACTAAAAATTCTTATTGACGAATGGAAAAGTTTAAAAGCGCCTTAAGCGGCCAATAGTGAAATATGTGATAGGCTGTAACAAAAATTTGCTATATGAAGTTATATGGAAATATTGTCTATTTATTAGTTTAAAGTTCTGTTTTTGTATATCTGGTTCATTTGTGACATTCTTATCATTCTAAATATGAGAAAATTGTACTTAAAAATTGCAAAAATTTCAAAATAAGCTAGTGTTACCCAAAACATAAATGTTTTAAAAATATTAAATTTTAGATTGTATTAATAAGTCAAAGCATAGCAACTGTGGTTTAATAAAGCTCCAGATATGTTTAGTGACCCAAATATATATTCATAGTGAGTTTAACATTAAATTTCTACAATCTTTAAGCACAACTTTCTGATATTTAAAATGAAAAAATGTCCCAAATGAATCAGATATACTAAAATCACACTTTAAGCTACATGTGGGATTAATTCAATTTTCCAATCATTACAATTTTCACAAATAAAAATGAAATTTAAATATATAATATTTCCATATAACTACATATAGCAAATTTTTGTTACAGCCTATCACATACTTCACTATTGTCCGCTGGGGGACACCGTACCATTCGTAAATGTAGGGGAATATTTTCAAAGAAATGTCAAAAATGTGTACTAAAAATATTTATCATAGGTGTCGACACAGTCTTAGTGAATTTATTTCAAAATAATCGTTTTTTTGCAATTAAATAAATAAATTAATTTAGAAAGGTAATTATCAATAATATTTGCATTTAAATATAAATGCGGTACATAAATAACCGGTTCGGTTACCAACATCGCGGTGCTTCAAAGGCGAATAAAAAATACAGCAATTATTGCGTACATTAACTATCAACAAAGTTAGCGAAGGTACGAATTCTATATGGCAAATTGGGATTTTTAAACTCTAAATATCTCGTGTACCAATCACGTCCTCACAAAAAACGTCGTACATAATCATGTGTCGAAACTCGTAACTCGAAATATCAGAGATACATGTTTAACACCAAGAGGCGCCCAATTGAAATTTAAATATGGATGGATTATACAATAACTGTACAACTTGCTGTGATGACTGTCTCATAAAATCAGTTGTTACGGCCGGCTCAACATGACGGAGTTAAAAATACGCTGTCTCGAAATCTAAAAAGCAGTCATACCAACTTTTCTTATTTTTTGCTTTTGCAAAAATATGTTTTAACCTCTTTAAGCCTAATTAGGGGTTACTCTCGTTAAAAACATGTACTTTGCTAAGCACATTGAGCAATGCGTTGAGCGAGCTAATTTGTTGCTTGGTTTATTAAGCGGTGGACAGGGAATATTTAAGACCTGGAGACAATTAAGATCCTGTATTATGCCTAAGTCAGATCTCAATTTGAATACTTATCCGATATATTGAGAGTATCCAAAAAAAAGTTTTATACGATATATTAAATATATTAGATTTTCACTCCAGTTCTTTTACTTTCCAAAGTTTACTTCCCAATTTCACTATAAGTTTGAACATTTCCACAAATGCCAACTTAATCGAGTAAATATCAAAACCATTATTCTCATCAAATTAGTGGGGCCAACAATGGGTGGGCTACTTTAGTGGGCTCAAGGAAATCTACTATCCCTACTAAAAGAAGCATGAAAAGGCTTGAAAGAGTCTGAGCCTGAGGGCAGAATCCAAAAATTAAATACAAACTAAAACTTTTACTTCGAAGAGTCAGAAAATATTAACAAATAACTTTTTGTTTTGATGTCATGTGTTAAAGGCTAAATTCATGGTAAAATTTGAGATTTTGCTAAAATCAAAAATTTGGTTGTTAATTGATGAACATTTGCATGCCTTTGACAGTGGCGTAGCACCCGCAGCCACGGAGGGAAGGGAGCGCCACGGTTAGTCTCTCACGCGAGAGTTATCAAGCGTTCGAATATTAGTACAAAGTCAATATATCAGATAGGTTATAGCTCAGATTACGCTTAAAGAAGGTCACTCTTTCAAATTTGCAAAACGGGATATTACTAAATTTTTAAGAAAAGGCGGTGGTCTAGGTTTTAGAGAAAGAAAAATCGTTCCTGTTGCTTTTAAATATTTTCTTAAGACAGGCCCAACAATTTCTTCTCTTCGTGTAATTACACGTAAATAATCTGACTCCAAAGAAATAAAAATTATTTTAGGTTCTGACAGATATTTAAATTTAGAACGAAATTTGCTAAACTCATTTGAAATTAAAGCTTTTGACATCAAACGATAAAGATTTTAGTGTTTGTAGCCTCTTACAAGTCAAAAAGGTTGAATTAGATTTGCAAAAGATTAAATGTGGTAAACGGTAAATAAAAGCTTAATTTACCGGTAAAACAGGTTTATTTTGAAAAACTATTTTAAATAAGAAAATTGAAAATCTTCCTGTTTCATATTCCCATAATCATCGTTTGAACATTTTTTAAATTTCTCGAGATTATTGGACTATTGACACTAGGTAAAGTGATTTCAGTGCCATCTCTGAGTATATTTTCGAACGTATATTATACGACAACACTATGTAAAGTGATTTCAGTGCCATCTTTGATTATATTTTGGAAAGTGATTAATAAGACAAAATGTGACAGCTAATTCTTCAGAACAATTGTCATCAAGTTTGAAGAAAATATTCTTTAATAAAAATATTTAAATATTTTTGTATTTTAAATAAGATTTGACAGCGATACAAAATTGTGTCTTACAATAAACGTTCACCATAATTCTGATAGGTGGCAGGTTACCTAGTGTCAATAGCATGGAATGCATGATTGGTGTGACACTTAATTTATTCGGACGAGTGATTCGGAATTTCGAAACTATCAGATCATTCAAAATTATTCGAGTATGTTTGAAATTGTCGGGTAATCTCTCATCTGAATGGTTCTCTTTTTTCTACTAATTTATCTTCTGCTATTGTAAATTTTTACTATCGTGCTCGGGTGTGATCGGACATGAAATAAACTTTACTTTGTAGGTTTATGTACGTTTGTAGGACCATATTTTTAAATCGTTACTCTGTAAAATGGATATAATTCCACAGAAACAAAATTATATTCCGCAAGCACAATTCTAATTGGCTGACACATAATTTGGAAATATTTCTAAATGAAGATACAGCAAAAATATCTGTAGCAGCAAAATCTGTACGAGCAAGTTCTACAGCAACAATATCTACAGCAACAACGTCTACAACCACTAAACGTCAGGAGAAGGAATTTGTAAAGTGTTCTGAGAAAACCAAAAGCAGGAGGAGTGAAAAACTTATTAAGACATACGAGACGGAACAAATTGAACATACATCAGCGCGTTCTATGAAAAAGCGCAAACGTACCTCATCTGAAATATCTAACATCAAGCTTCAAGGGACTGATTTAGAAGTAAAAGCAGGAAAATTACGGAATATTAAGAAAATATGTAAAGAAGTTTGTTTGATCCTTTCTTTGATAAACCCTGTATTTAATGTGGTATATCTAGAAAACAAAATCAAAATTAATTATTCATTTAATAATAGTAAATAAAAGTAAATTCACTTATCTATAATTCTTCAACTTTGTAAACAAAAACCTTGAATTTCAATACTTGTAAACAAAATGTCAAATGTAGTTCAATTTTTAGACGAGATCGATCGATAACGAAAATTATGATCGACATGACACCTGTGTTAATTTTCAAAAAGCTAATATTTTCGAACATAATCTTCGAACTCGAAACTTTAGTCGTCACCCTTTATTATGTATAATTTTTTTTTTATTATTCAGTCCGTGATAATTGGTAGAACGAAGTACACATAAAGTATATTTTGTGTTATTATTTTTGCAATTGGTAATTGCCCCAACGTCAGTGGTCCTTCGAGCCGGATGTGAATACATCTGGTTATAAATATCCAGTTCGCCTTATTGAGCAATTCAACAAAGTGTTCGCCATTTTGAGCAGATCTATATAAGAAATTTGTTAATTTCAACCAGCATCATATTGAAACCTGTACACGAGGACAACTCGCCATTTTGAGAAATCATCGTAGTTGTTCTCACCATTTTGAGAAATTTACAACGTGTTTTGCAGGCTATTAATAGCAATTTAGTTCTCGCCATTTTTGAGAAACTATCGAAATGTTGTGCAGGCTATTAATAGCAATATACTTCTCGCCATTTTGAGAAATCATCGACATTTGTGGTGGCTATTAATAGTAATATAGTTCTCGCCATATTGAGAAATCATCATCGAGTTGTTTTGGCTATTATTAGCAATATAGTTTTCACCATTTTGAGTCACACTGGTCCATCACCATTTTGCACTGCGTGAAGTTTAATCATCAGTTACAAGCACATAGCAGGAATTTGTGACAATAAAGTTATCTTGGAATAATTAAATCAACTGTATATTGAGAAGTATTCGTCGTAAACAAAAGTTTGCAGTTTTCTCCAGTCTGAAAGTCTACGCATCGTATACGAAATCAAGTCGTCAGCGGAGCTAAACTATTTGTCACTATCATCTAAAACATGCTGTTTTTTCATGATTGAAACATGACTGAATTAGCGAGGCTCAAGAAGGAGCTTTCGACGATTAAGACGGAGCCTACCAATGTAGAAAAGAGTATTAGTAATTTTGATGACACCACATATTTCGAGGCTTTACGAACCAGATTAAGTAGAGTTGAGTTGCTTTTGAATGAGTTTTCGTCGTGGAGAGTAAAATATTCTACATTGTTGATATGGAAGATGCCGACTTTAACTTCGAGGGAATTTATTATTGTTCAAAAACCAAACTCAATTTACCCATTAAACAGAAAACAATGCTCCGGGTCAGGTGTCAAGCCATAGCAGTGTCCAGTGAAGCAGGCATTTATGCCTGCATTTTCTGTTGGGACAAAATGCGTGCCCTGTTTGATTGTTCACGATTCAACAGTTTAGATGGAAATAAACGAAAGGAATGGGTAAAGAGTGCTCAGAGAGATTTTAATTATTTTATGAGCAGTTCCGTATCAATCTCCACGACAGATGTATCAGTCTGCTCAGGCGAATTCGCCGCCCTTCCCAGTCAACAGTAGATACAAAAATAATTCCCGTATACACATCGCAGCCGAACCATAATATTGAACATGGTAGTTCAAAGCCGGCGGTATGTTTGATCCTTTCTTTGATAAATCCTGTATTTAATTTGCCGTATCTAGAAAACAAAATCAAAATTAATTATTCATTTAATAATAGTAAATAATAGTAAATTCACTTATCTGTAATTCTGCAACTTTAACTTTGAATTTCAATACTTGTAAACAAAATGTCAAATGTAGTTCAATTTTTTGACGAGATGATCGATCGATAACGAAAATTATGATCGACACGACACCTGTGTTAATTTTGAAAAAGCTAATCTTTTCGAACATAATCTTCGAACTCGAAACTTTAGTCGTCACCCTTTATTATGTATAATTTTTTTTATTATTCAGTCCGTGATAGTTGCTAGAACGAAATACACATAAAGTATATTTTGTGTAAGTATTTTTGCAATTGGTAATTGCCCCAACAAAGTTTGATGATAATTTGGTCAATAAGCTATTTCCAACATATAAAAAATTGCAGCGAGAAAGGAAAGATGTTATCCTCAAAATATAACAATTTCTGTAAAAGGCGCTAGCGTTAAACTCCAGTCTCTTTTGGATCATACGGCAACTAAAATTATGTCTACTAAATCATTAGATGAGCTTCAACGGCACACAGCAAATGAGGATCTTCCAGAAAAAGCCAGTACAAACAGAACTTTACTGATAATGGTACAGATGCTAGTTTGTTCATAGTATCTACACACAAAAAAATATTGCGGTGTGAATGGTATTTTATCCGAAAAAGACTTTATTTTTTATCCAATAGTACCTTATTAACTCCGCAAGATCGGGTACAAATTTTAAAATATCTAAAAGGATCGAACAGTATACTTTTGCACCGTTTGGAGTAAATGCAAAAATTGTCAACAGCGGATTTTTTTAAAAGGTACTTCCCAGAGATTATTTTCGTTCTATCGGAGTAAATATTTACACCGTTTGGAGTTTTCGTGAAAAAGTAAAATTGTAAGAGAATTTGGCTGTATTAGTTAAATTCGCTAAAGCAACCTGCATATTCCTTCTGTATAATAGAATTTAAATTGTGATACAATCAGTCTAGTCGCAGCGGCCTGATGAGAAGATTCAATTCTCTTACAATCTTCGGAACATATTAAAATCATATATGTACATTCAAATAAAATACCAATGGGATAAAACCATACACACACTCAAAAAATGTGCGGTGTTAATTGGTTTTTTATCCGAAAAAGTATTTATTTTTCTCCAACTGAATATAGTTTTATAAAATTAAATGCGCATCAACGGATAAATATTTTTATCTATCCGAAAAGATAAATTTTTATAAAAACTCATTTTGGATTTAATAAAATGCACCTCTAGGTGTTTTCCTAAAGATGAATGTACCTGTTTGGTTTTTATGCGGTGTAAAAATTTTTATCCAAATGTATTTTATGCCATTTTTATTATAATATCCGATTGGATTCAAATTATAAATATCCGATCGGTGGGACACTATGTAACACCGATTCGGTGTTGTGGTGACCTTTTTTTTTTTTGTGTATATGAGTCCAATCAATATTACTTCAGATAAATCTATATTTTGGAAAAATTCAAGGCCATTTTCAACATGATACTGTAGGCCAATAACATTTGAATTCAAATCTGAAACATCTGAAGAAACTGTAATAGAAGCAGAGAATATTACTAGCCAGATAGAGGATTTAGAGGTAACTGTGGTGTCAATTGGCAGTTTATCCTTCAATATTTAACACAAACTAAAATTGATCATGATTGATGGGAAAGTTTGCAATGCTTTAACCAGAAATAAATCTGGTGCTGCTTGCAATATCTGTAAAGCAACACCGAAGACGATGAACAATTTTAAAGAATGTGACGAAGATGCATATCAATTTGGATTATCAACTCTTCATTATTGGATTAGGTTTATGGAGTGTATTCTTCATACCGCACATAATCTTCCTATAAAAAAAAGCCGTGTAACGAAAGAAATAAAACAGAAACAAAAGCAAAAAATTCAAGATAACCTAGAAAGAGAACTTCAACTAATAGTAGATGTTGTAAGACAAGGTTTCTGAACATCTAACGATGGAAATACAAAAAAGCGATTTTTTAAATTTCCAGAACCAGTTTAGAAACAAGTATTGATGAATCTTTGATTAGAAGATTTTCAAATATCCTGCAGGTGATGGTATGCATGTGGACGAGAAATCAAGCTTTATAATTGGTACTACATGCCAGCAAGCGTACATAAAGTTTTATTACATGGAGCAAGTATAATATTCGTGCTGCTATGGTTCCAATTGGATAGCTTTCCGAGGAAGCTCCAGGAGCAGGCAATAAAGACTTTAAAAAAATTAGACAGTTCAACACAAGGAAAATATCACGAATTAAAAATTGCACAGATATTATGCATCATTTACTTATGTCTTCAGATCCTGAAATAATTGAATTAAGAATATTGTGACCTAAAAAGGTTTCAAATCTATCATCATACCTGTTTGCCACACTGGCTGGCCTTTTAAAATAAAATCAAGAATAAATTCTGTACTTCAATTTTATGTTTGACACAATATTATTGCACAATCTTTATTCTTAGAAATAGATTACAATTTGCTTCACAAATCAAATTTCAAAATAGAAAGCTAGTACCGTAATGGTTAAATTACTAAATACACATCACGTATATGGTACCATCTATTGGCAAATTCTAACATAAAAATATTCATAAAACAATTGAAAATCACTTAGAAAGCGCAACTCGAATCAAAACGTTACTCTGTCACGTCCACCATTTTGTTGTTGGTTCTTTTGTTTTGTTTTTATTTTTAGTGTGAATTGTATTGTGTGTTCGCTTGTTATTTGGTGTTTAATTAACAAACCAGAAAATACAAGATTCAAGATGTGAGAGTATTAAAAAGATGCTGAGGATGAAAGAAATAAGAAACAAAACAAAAAAAAAAAAAGTTTAAAAGTTCACAAAAAAAAGATGAAGAATGAAAAAAAAAAAAATTTTCATTTTCAATTTATTTTCATCGATTCAAATCATTGATAATTGGATTTTTGGATATACGTATAGCCGGGGCGCGCATCCATATGTGCGAGTATCTTTTGTTCGCGTTTTTATGTTTTATTAATGGTTTTACCTTGAATATTTTTTTTTTTTTTTTAAATGTAGTGTATAATGTAGTTTTCTTTTTGGTATATACAAGAAAAGTTTTTTATTTTTTTTTTTAAGATATACGGTTGTATGTCATGAATTTTAAAATATATCTCTTCTTGTCTGCGTGTATGTTTTGTGTTTTTTTTTTGTAGCCAGAGTTGCGGATGGTATGATTATTATTATTTGTGGTGCAGAAATTTCTTGAAGATGTGGTATGTTGTATACATTTTCTATAAAATATATAAAATCGATCGATATGGAATTACATGTTTTTCTTATTAATGCTTATGCAGATAATTCACGATTTTGGTTTGGCAACGAGAAGGTCGTTTTATGAGAGAGTTAAGTTCAAATTCTATTTATGGATGTGTGCAAGGATAATTCAACTTTTTATGATGTTCCACCCACATTATTCTTGATAATCGAGTGCGCGCAGCACAATGCCCTCTATATACTATAGTATACACCACCTCCATAAAGTATTTTATTTCAATTTCAATTCCAATGTCAAAGGGCAAACTAGAAATAAATTTCTTATTTTTATTATTAATAGTTGTTTGTAACATATATATGTATGTACATACCTACTTCGAAAGAAAAGCCGAAACGATATGGATGCGGCGATGATCATCATTATTATTACGTGAACTATAATAAAAATCATGAATTGCTTTTAGGCAGTAAATTAACAAGGATTATAAAATAATCAAAATATTTTAATTAAATTTTTGTAATTAAATTTTTTTTTTTTCGCATGTACCAGCCGCGTCGCAGTTATTTTTTGTTGCTGCGCATGGCGCGGGAAATCAAATATCACACGATCTTAAGTAGGAAATCAAAATGTTTTTTTAACAAAAAAAAACGGTTTACCAACCGCAGATATTTATCGATAATAATCTCGAAATAACAACAAAACATTGTTTTTGCACAAGTATTTTAACACTTGACAAGAACGACAAATTTTATACAAAAAATCAAATAAGATTTGTGTTTATGATAATAAATATTTTTTTTGTACATACATAATAACAAAATACTTTAAAACCATTCGATGTTAAATGTCGAGTTACATCAATTTATATTGTTCGGTATTTTGTTATGTATTTAGCAGTATCATGATGATACCCTCATATAAAACATTTTGATTTGATCAAGATTTGAGAAATTTGTGTTTTACAAAACAGATATTTCCTGACCTCCATATACATATACACTGGAATGATCGAGATTTTCTCCAACGCTGCGTTTCCGCCATATAATGTATAAATTATGTACGTACATTACATATAAACGTTTGACACATTTTTTAATTTAATTAAATATAAGAAAAAAGCGAATTAATTTTATTACCTCTATTAAATATGTCATGTAATCTAAAATGTCTATAAAACAAGCAATAATAATTCGTCATCATCAGGCAGCAGTGTAAATGATACTTTTATTTAATTATCCGCTATGTACGACGAGATAAAATTATGTTTTGTGTATTTTTTTTTAACACAGAACACGATCTGTCAATCTGAATCAAAAATTATTTATTTTGTATTTTTTTTTTTCTTTTCGGGTAATTCGATATCTTATAATACCCGAGATGAATGAATTTCTTACTCGTACATTTAACTTTTTATTTTTTATTTTGTCAATTTATCACTTTTAAAAGATGTATTTAAGAAAGAACAAAAAAAAAAAACTTTTATTTGTTTGGTTTCGGAAGCACCTTCGCATTTCCATAAAGATAAAATACATTCCTGGAATTTAACTGTTGTATAATTAAATAATGGTTGTAAAATTATTTATTGTTAATAATTATTATTAATATTTCATAAATGTACAATCATTTACAAGAGAAAATTTATATGTATAAAAAATGTTTATTGCGAATATTAACGTGACGCTAAGATGGTTGTAAAGTAAATTAAAAAAAAAAAAATAAATTATAATAAATAAATCATTTAATAAAATAGAAATTATTATTAATTTTTATTATATGATTTTATGGATAACCAAACATGATGTGAAATAAACACATGAATTATGTACTTGTTTTAATATTAAGCGTTATTTATTTTAATGGCGTCTTAGATTAATTTCTTATTATGACTAACCGTTGGTTGTTTGATATTTAATTAATTGTATTCCTTGTTTAACAAAGCCAATTAATTTGAATTATATTGTATGTGACAAATTTATTTGACGAATTGTCCTAGCATCAAGTTCGAGCAAAATAAATTTTTTTTCCAATATTCCATCTGAATGTCAAAGACTCTGGTTATTAGAAAAACTGCAAAGTTAGGAGAATACGATTTTAGTTGTTCATTATTGCATGCCTAAAGCGTATCACATTTTTAACATCAAGAATCAGTCGGAAATCAGTCCTAATATTCTCATCTATTTCTCTATATATAATATTTTCAATTATAATAATGTCCAACAACTTTTATGCATAAAAAAAAGCAATTTCAATTGTGGATGCAAGCGAGAATATATACCTATAAGAGAGAAAATGATGATATTCGTATTTCTTTGAGCAAAACGTTGGTCTAGCAATATTTAGTCTTTTAGAATAAAGAAGCTATCTTTTGTGATCGATATTATTTACCGAAGTTTAAAATGATCTCTTAACTTTTTTTATTGCGCAGGTTGACACTTGATGAACAAGCCAAAATTGTAGATTCAAAATATAAACATGATTGCAAATAAAATGAAATAATGACTCGAGAAACTATTTGTTGTATGACCAAAGTCTAAATTGATTTTAGTTTTTAGATAAATTTTTAAAGTATATGAAGGATAACCTCCTCCCTTCTTTTACCAACGGGTACGCCAGATATTAATGTAACCGCAACTACCCTAATTTTTATGTTTGTCATATTATTTAAAGAAAGCTGAATAAATTATTAAATATTAAAGTGTTTAAATAAACCAAAATTATTTCTAAATTATTCTCGACCAATGCTGTGTGCAACATCGATTTTTTTGACTATTTGATAATTGTCGACTTTTCATAAATTATCGACTAGTTGCTGCCAGTCGTTGATAGATGGTATAAGGGTTAATAAGACAAGCTGTGCCTGACTTTTCATTATTCTTAATTCCGACTTCTGGAACGTCAACCGAATATTATTACTATTTGACGGAAATAAATAGGAATAGTGCTTCACTTTTCCTTCCTTTTCATTTTGGCTCGCGCACAAGTAGATTCGCCATGTTAATTTGTTTTTTTAGGAATATCTCAATATTTTGTGCACAAATTTATCTAAAAATTATTAAATGAACTTATTGGTGCTATAAGAAAATCTAAAGACTTTAATAAGTCGTTGATAAGTTCTTTAAAACCGGATAGAATATTTTAGCGTAGGTAAACTAAATATGGCAGTGGCGGATTAAGGTCGGTTGAGGTCCCGGGCACAGAAGAAAAAAGTAGGCTCGTCTTAAACAAATAGAGAGAGGCAGGAAAATAAAAATACACGTTAACGCTATTTTTAAATAAATAATAGCTATTTACGGAACCTGGGTGTTGATTCTCTAGGATAATGTCGTACGTGATAAAGATTAGTGACACAACTCACAATTTTAAATTTTTCAGAAGTGCAAAAGCAAAATGTCAAAAAAAGGCGTCAAAAAAGGGATATCAGAGAATTAAGCCGTCGCTCGCTTTGTAAAATAAATATGAAAACGTCACTATGTCAGGTTACGAAATCGATATATCATTGTGTCACTTTTCTAAGTCATGTGCGATGTGTAAACGTGAAAACTTGTAAAAAGCAAAGCCTACTTTTATAAGTTTGAAATTTTTCGAGAGGACTACCACTAAAATAATATCGAAAAATTGCAAACTCATAAAAGAAAGTTTTGGTTTTTACAAAGTTTTCACATTTACACATTATCTTTAGAGAATCAGAGCACAGATAGGGAATGCCTCATTTTGTGTAACGAGTGGGATATTTGCGAAACGAGTGAAGCGAGTTGCGTAAAATCACACAAGTTACAAAAAATGATATTTCCTAACGTGTTACATTTACATACAAGAAGATTTTTTCTAATTTTAATATGAACAGTAAATTATTGAATTTTGAGAAAAGAAAGTCTTTGGATGGTTAAATTTCAAATTAATTTTAAAATTTTTTTGGAAATTAAGTAGGCACAAACTGGTATTGAAATAAATGTTTCCTCACTAACTAGCTATGAAATATTTTGTATTTTTCTGCTTTGATGGTAGTAAATGGCTTCAACATATTTTTACTTAACGCAAACGCATCATCGGCCACAAACACATAGGGCACGTTCTTAAAATTCCCGCTCACGTCGCTTGGTTCAGGGATGCTAAAAAAGTTAATATACAATTAAAGTTATCAACATTTTGGGTTTATTAGAAAATTGAAAATGTTTTCAAAGCTAGCGATGCTTACGGAAGCGTATTATTTGCACAAAACCTTTTGCCAAAATTACTTTCCCTAAAAACCCCCTCCGTCACTCTACTGTCCTGGAGCACCAATATCGCACATTATAAAATTGTATTCATGGTCGCAAATTGCCATTAACACAATCGATGATGTTTTTTATAATCAAAAAATTCCGATCCGGAGTTACTTCGTTCCTAAAATAAAGTATAAAATGGTACGTTAAATAAATTTTTCAATTTTCAGATTACCTTACTTGAATTGTCACGCATTTTCCGTCCATTGCCCCTATGCAGTGAGGAAAATTCCATCTGTTTTGAAAACCAGATGCCACCGTTTCGAAATACTCTGTGGTCAATTCGGGAAACACCTTGCTTTTAAGCGCGCTTACTATACATTTAGTTGTTTCACCAACAATTCTGTGTATGCTTGTTTGGGAGTATTTGTAAGCAATTTCCAAGCTGGTTTATGATTCGCCCGTTGCAAGATATTTAGTGCATTAATTTTTTATAATAATTATTTATGATAATATGTAAGAAACCTAATTACCTTAATGTCACGGCCAATCTGAAACTAGGGCTCGAAGGTTCCCTCACGACATGCTGTTTCTCAATTAATGGCCCAACCATAAACAGCAATTCATTGAATTCACCCACAATCAATCGGGTATAATTAAAAAATAGCTTCGAATCTTGCTTTAGCTTGTTTAAAGTATACTAATAAATGCAACATTTCCTTTTTTTTTCTATTATTTTCTTGATTACGCTCATTGTCGTCAGAGCCGTTCTTATATATTTAGGCGCCCTGGGCTAGAAATATTAGGCGCCTTTGTCGAAGCAAAAACAATTTTTCCAGTGCAGGTCATCTTCTGTTTTAAAAACAGTACATTCGACACCATGAAATTACACCGTATTTAAACGAACATCTTAATCGTGGTATTTTACATTTGTTTGTCTTTTCTACTTTCTTCTCTTTTTTACCTCCAATAAACAAAGTTAAGAGAGACAAGTGAAATGAGAACACCGTATGATTTTGAAAATGCGTCTAGCAGAAAACAAGTTTTTAAATTTGGGATGGTTTACAATGCATAAAATAACTATCGCGACTCGTGCATTCCAAGCGACGAATAGAATAAACTTATTATAATAAAACGGCCCGCATTTCCTTTGAAGTGAAAAATGAAATTAAAATTAAAATATGCTCTCTAAAATTGACTAGCTCTTGGACATTTGGTGGCGCCCTATTAATGCGGCGCCTTAGAACTGCAGCCCTTATAGCCCCATGGTAAAGATGGCCTTGATTGTCGTCATCACTACTACTGAAAATGATATTTTCCGGATCAAATACAAACTAAATTGAAATTTATCGACCATACTGATTACTAATTAGTACTTTACAGTTAAAAATATTCAAAGAACATATCCAACAAGGAATAATTAATGATTTTTTTGGTTATTTTGCAATAGCTTTAAAAATTGTGTTATAACCAAAATGTTGTCTTTGTCTCTTAGATGGAGTTTTATATTTTTTTCTCTTTTCGTCTTTTTGGACTGTCATGGCCGGTCTCCACTTGTGTATTTTTCTCTTGACAAAAAATAAATTAGCCAGTTCACACCATGTATACAGCGCATCGCAACACTTCCTCGTTTCATACCTCTTTGCCTACAAACTTTGATGGAGAGAAAAAAATCAATCAAAATAATTAAAATTTTGTGCATCTAGCATGCTTATAATAAAATGTTACTTAGGCCCAAATCGATAAACGCAAATTAATTCGTAACTACGACTATATTGTCTGTTTTTGGTATTTTTGAACCACATTAAAGTGTCGATTTTAATTTGTAGTTACGATTGTAGTCATGGATATCGGTGACTAAAACAGTTCTTACAATTGACGTATAATACCGAATTTTTTTCGGAAATTGGTTTGTTGTTGTTGTTTATTAACGAAAGCGGCGTCATTGTCAAATAATATTTATTTGCGTTTGGTGTTATTTTGTATTTTATTGTGGTTTTCCTAAAATATAAAGATTTTATAAAATATTAATTTTAAAAGTGTAATTAATAGTATTGTGATTTTTGTTGTGATTAAAAAAAAATTACAAGTCATGATTGATATGGAAATGCTATCGTCCTCCTCGTCATTTTTTGGAAAATGTTAAATATAAAATGGAACATGGTTTGCAAGAGAGAATTGATGAAAATTACTATTCGGATGATGAGTTCAAGTTGTTGCAACTGCAGTGCTTCGTAACAAAGCAATAGATTTGGGAAATGATGTCGCGGAAAATGATGAAGATGTGCCAATTAATCAAAATGTCCTAAATATTCTACCTAATCCGGCTGAATGTGATTTTAATGCAAATGTTAGGAGCCAAATAACACAAACTTTTTAAATAATAAAATAGAAATAATAATATCCGTTTTGTTTAATTTGTTATAATTATTTTTAATTAATTAATAAAAATCATTCGTTGTCGCCATTAATGTATGCAGATGGACGCAAACTATTATCACAGAATATATATAAACAGAACAATATCTTCTATAGCGCTTTAGTCCTAAGCTGGTGAACAAATATTTTCGTTATTGTTTTTTTCGACTGATTTTGATTTAGAAAAGATAGAAAAATCATTTTATATGCAATCAATGAAACAAAAAAAATTACAAAAATGTTTGTACCCACCTTTTTCTATTGATAAATAAAAATCAGTACAATTGTAAAACGAAAGAGAAATCTTTACACTTTATAATGTGCTTAAAAGAGATAGACATTCGTGAATAATTTTTGATTTTGGTCTAGTTAGCTTTGCGAACTTTAAAATCAAATCAACAAATAAACAAAAGACCAATACAAATAAATTAGAAATGCTGCACAAATTCATACACAACCGTATGGGAGTTGCAAGTTTTCTTTTTGTTATTTCTTTGATATGATTTTAAAGTTTCGCAAAGCTAACTAGACCAAAATCAAAAATTATTCACGAATGTCTATCTCTTTTAAGCACATTATAAAGTGTAAAGATTTCTCTTTCGTTTTACAATTGTACTGATTTTTATTTATCAATAGAAAAAGGTGGGTACAAACATTTTTGTAATTTTTTTTGTTTCATTGATTGCATATAAAATGATTTTTCTATCTTTTCTAAATCAAAATCAGTCGAAAAAAACAATAACGAAAATATTTGTTCACCAGCTTAGGACTAAAGCGCTATAGAAGATATTGTTCTGTTTATATATATTCTGTGCTATTATAATAAAGATATTGAGCTCTCGCAGCTTTTTGTTTAATTTTGGTGAGCTTATTTTTTCTTCGAGGGCTTTTATTTGTTTTTCTTTAATAGTGTTGACTGGTGGAATTCTGGAATACTTCGCCTGTGGTCTCTAGTTCTCGGAAAATTTGCTGTGGAGTTTATTGTGGGCGGATTATTTCGGTCGGTAAGTTATTCGAGAATAAATTGTTGGCTATAATGGAATTTTTTTCAAAATGTGATTGAGATTCGCTGAACTCAGTTTTTATTTACATCGTTATTTGAAAAAATTGCTCCGGAAGATCTCGATGAAGTTTGAATTCTAACCCCTGGTGCCATACTTTGTCAAATGCTTGCGCTACATCAAGGAATATAGTTGAGCATATTTGTTTGCTTTCTAGTGATTTCTCGATTACATCAGTAATTCGATGTACTTGTTCTATAGTAGAATGTTTTTCCCTAAATCCAAACTGATGTGAGGGGATAAGATTCCTTTCTTCGATAATTGGTTTTAGTCTTTTAAGAAGAACCTTTGCAAATAGTTTCGATAATGTTGGTAGCAGAGAAATCGGCCTGTATGAAGCTTTATCGTTCGGAGGTTTGTTCGGCTTAAGTATCATAATAACTTCTGCAACTTTCCATTGTCTTGGTACTTGCCCCAATATGCCGCTTTAGTTTGAGTTAAAGTTATCTCCCCCGTAATACTCTGGTCATTGAACTAACTACATATTTTCGCCCAACAATCTTTTTTGATTCGATTTGATGCGGAAACGGTTTTTTTATTTTCAATGATATGTTTATACTTTGTTATAATTTCCAACAGCTTCTCCTTGTCATTATCATTTATTCGACTCATTTTTTTTCTCGTTAATATCATATATTTTTATTTAAATTAAAAAAAATTGATTTAGATAAAAATATTATATGTACATATATGAATTTTGTAACAGACAACATTCACAAAATTATTTTTTTCATGTTGGCAGCTCATGTTCGAAAAACTATAATTTTCGTTTAAAAATTCCATTAAAATCCCAACTAAATTCGCTGTTTTAATGTCGTTTCAAAATACCAGTTTCGGAATTCAATTCCGAAAAAACTGCAACTATAACTAAAAGTTGTAGTTGCGTCTATCGATTTGGCCCTTATACATAGATAAATATCATGATAAAACAATTGAAAGGTATGATTGACAGCTGTTTCAAATTCGTCTTTTCTTGCGCATGTCGTCAATCGGTGCGATAAAACTACAAGGTTTCCTTGTTTTCACAAAAACTATCACCGCAAAATAATTCGATTTGTTTTTGTTTGCTATGAACTAGTGTTTATAAAAAAAAATAGTATAGCATAAATCACCGAATGACGGAATTTTTTAGTGAAAGAGATAGCAATACATGCGCTTGATCATACCTCTTAAATTAGTTTATCATGGATAAATATCAAGAGTTGATGCAACATAGTGTGAACTTGAGGCTATTGCAGTGTTGCGAACAGGCTCATGGCCGGTTTCCCTTGTATATTTTTCTCTTGACAAAAAAAAATCTAGTCCATTACTTTTCTCGTGACAATTTTTAGTACATTTTGCAAAATACATACACGAAAATGGTTTTGAGCATGTGCATTGAAATTTTGTCAAGAGAGGAAAAGATTAGAATATTCAATATTTTTGTCATCATGACGTTGTGCCAATTGAGCATAATTTGTATTTTATGCTCAATTTCTTGTCATTTTATGTTGAAAATTTTGACAACCAAAATGAAATTTTCATGTTTTTTTGGGAAAATTTGAGCCTTTTAATACATTTTAGGTGAAAATAAAATAAAATAAAATAGAAATTGTCTTATTAACTTAAAACATAAATAATAAATTGTGGAATATAAATATAATATTCCAAAAATTATTTTAAATCGAAATAGGAACCAAATTTAAATTTTTATCTTATTCTCAAAGAGAGAAATTTGTTATATTCTTTATGTTAGTATTTGTAGAAAAAATGTTATGAGCCGAATGTCATTTACTTTTTGTCAAGAGAAAAATACACAAGTGGAGACCGCTAATGCAAATAAAAATAATGAAAAAACCTTGGAAAAAGCTACGAAATATCACTATTGAACCTCTTGAAATATCGAGTAGTATTAAGAAACACGAATATACCCAATAATTTCGAATCTAGCCTCTAATATCATCAAAGCATCACGAAATCTCAAAAGTATTCAACAATCTCATTGAAATTGCCTTCGAATAATGTTGATAATTTCGAAAAACATCGATATGAAGCAACTTCATGCTAATCAAACGCGGAAATCTATAGATAGATTATACAAAGGCCATATGGGGGAATAAGCGAGTCAGTAACAATGCAAAATATACAGAAAGTGCATGTTACTAACCAGCGAGCCTTTAAGAACTTTTCGTTCAGTTCATCTGTCACTTAACAGAGCAAAAATTAACGCGCAAAGTGAAGGATTTGCCGGAATACATCAAAATTTTCACAGCACACTTTTCCTAAAAATAATAAACTTTGCTATTCACATTAAAATTTTAATTCTATATCAGTTGCTACGGATTCGGTGGCCGATATATCAAATATTCTGTAAGGAAAATTTCGTCAAATTCTTTAAGGTTATTAGTGATTCGCTGGTACCCCTATCATCTAAAAAACAAAGTTTTATAAAGGAATTAGAAATGAGGAAAAACCCAAACTTTTCATATAAAACTTTTTTTACTAAGACAAATTTTTAAATGAAAATGCTACAAATTGCTAATTATGATATCTGAGATACATATTTTCATAAATATTTGAATTTTAACATTTATATGGATATCGGTTAAGAAAATCGTTTTCATTTCCTTGTAATAATTGGTTTATTTATACCAAAATTTCTAAAATTTTCATATCAAAATCATTCTGATCAAATTGAAATAAAAACTTACTACAAATCGTGTGGTCACTAAATGGTGACTAAGGGCACAGAAAAAAATAACATATAACATGTTTGGTAAAATCGAAAAAATTACAACCTGGGGAAATTTCGTATCAACAACTACGGACATCTGACGAACACTAGTAAAACTAAAGATAACCTGTTTTGAATTTCCTACCAGTAATGCGAGATTAACAAATTTACGTGGTACCCTTAGACCATATAATATAAATAGACCGCCAGCAATGGCTTTTAACTGTCTCCAACATCTGCAGCGCAAAGTAGCCTTGTGACCGATGACAGGGTAACTGTTACCGCGTTCGATGATGGGTAAACAAGATAAATAAAAACTACGATGTTTTTAATATTCACCGAATATAATAATTCTTTTTATTTTATAAAAGAAACAGAAAAACGAGTGTACCATCTGTTTGACAGCTCTCAGATAGATTAGTTTTGGACCCTGCCGCAAGGCATGGCTATTCACAATGTGCTATAATTATATTATAGTACAACTTCGATTCGCTGTCCAACAGTAACTAAAGCAAGTATAATCAAAATTAGTACCCACAAATTAAGTAGATTTGTTTATACCACCAGATGTCACTGCAACTTCATTCATCGTAAATCTTATAAATCCAAATAATGAAACTTGTGTTAGAACAAAGTTAAATAAAATTATCCATTTTATGGGTCAATAAAATAATTTTTTTGAATTATCGTTTTTTATTATTTAAATTTTCAGTGACTTCTGTTGGTACTAAATCTACCCACTGAATTTTGTAGTGACATCTGTGGGTACTAATTTTGATTATACTTGTTATAGTTACCCTATAGGCCACAAGGCTACTTTGCGCTGCAGATGTTGGAGACAGGCTACTTTACAATTTTTTATGGAAACCTTACTTCGCTAGCGGTCCATTCTATTGTATGGTCTAAGGTGGTACCAATGTTACTCAGAGCCATCTCTTTTTCAAAAGGACACCTAAATGACCGAATAGAATATTATTTTTTTCTAATAATTAACAGAGTAACTTTTTCAAACTTTTATATGAGTGTTCCGATTAAAAAGAATGCTCCTAATTAGCTCAAATTGCTAAAAAAAAAATCGATTGGTTGTATGCGTGCAAGTTTAAGTCAGAAGCCGACACTAATCGTTAGGCAGCTAAAAAAGTCGTATTTAAGATAATTATTAACCACGATGACTGAGCGGATTTGCGATTTGTGCAGAAAACGAGAGTATTCTCAAATTAAACAGATCAACTCAATTTTTATTCACTTTATTTATATTTCTTGTTAATTTGTAGTTATTAATTTGTATTATTATGTGTTGATAAGATGGCCACTGTTTTCGAACACGTTGTTACTTGTAAGCGATTGACACGAAGAGAGAAGACCGACTAAAAACACGTCGTGTAGTTTGACGTTTTTCCATTTTTTTTGGTGTTGCCTGACGAATTCGTTGATTCGATGTATTCACCACCAGGCGTCGCACCGGTCGCGTATTCAGTGGTGGCGCTAACATTGCCGGCCGGCCTAAAGGATTAATCCTTTAGTTGTCGATGTTGACTGGGATCGGCAGTAGACACAATTTTACAACCGGTTTCGTGAGTGTGATGCCCTGACACTTTAGCGTGGCTGTGCGGATGAGACCATTAGTACCCGGATGAATAGCAGTGATTCGGCCCATTGCCCATTTTGCTGGTGGGCAAAGTTCGTTTTTGATGAGAAGCAGTTGACCGACCTTGAAGTTAACGTTCGGGCTGAGCCATTTAGGACGTTGCTGCTGGCGTGACAGATATTCATTCGACCATACTCTCCAGAAACCGCCGTGTTGATTTGTTAATATTTTTGTTTCGTTGAAAAAAAAAAAAGAAAGTAAATAAGTCGTTAACCATTGAATAATGTTGGAAATTTTAATTATGTATGGCCATTTTTTGACAGCGATGCTACTTATGGATATTATAGCTATTTGAAAATTATATAAAAATATGTGAGGCGCTTTTTAACGACAGCTTTTAAACAAACTCAACGAATGTGTTGTTCATTTAAATTACACTCTATCTTTTTATATTCTACTGAGATATTCGCTATATCAGTAAACGTAACTCGTGAATACGGTATGAGTTGGCGCTACTTTGTTTTCAACTCAACGAAATCAAAACCTATTTGAATTCGGTACATGGAAACATGTTACAAAATTCGTCGAGTTTATTTGTATTTAACAAAACTCTAACATAATATGCTTTTCCATGCACATAAACCAAAGTTAACCGATAGGTTAACTCTATCAAGGGAATATGGTAATAATGTTTATGAAGTTTATGAAAAGGTGAATGAGTTTAAATACCTAGGATCACTGATCACTGAGCAAAAGGGATATCTCGTTTAAGGAATATCTAAGTTCTATCCCACTTCGCCATATTCTAGAACTTCGTGTAAAAATCGTTTAGAATCTCATTTCCATTGGAAGTGCTGAATTTCAGCAAAATCGGATAAGATATAGAATCCCAATAAAATGTTTATAAAAAAAAATCACAAATCGTCAGCTAACCAACAACTCATTACAACGGACTACTTTTTTGGTCCCGTCGATTTCCATTGTAGTAAGGTTTCCCTATATATATATAGACTTAAGTGCTCACTAACCCCTAATCCAACCCCAACTCGGCAAGCGGAACCTAAGTTAACCCTCAACACAATGTCAAATTTAATGAAAATCGGTTAAGGAATAGCCAAATTCCACCCTACTTGGCCATATTCAAGAACTTTATCTACAAATCATTTATGCTGTGTGTTGTTTATTTAATAAAAACAATAAAATGTATTTAATTATAATTTACACTTTTTCTAGATAGGTTACAAAAAACATGTGTGTATCCTGTATCACGCTTTATTAAATAATGAAGACGTCGGAATTTGTGCATTACAATACCAGGAAGCCATTTCTCTTGACCGATGTAATTACGAGAGAGTATTCTGTCTCTCACGCTTAATTGACGTTTGACTTTGATGTTTTCATTTGCCGTGTTTTTCATATTTTCTTATGGCCGAATTGCGTCGAGTTTGATTCTTAGTTTCCGCTGGAACAAATTCTCTTTTGGACTTTTGCCATCATTCAAAGGTGTGGCATGATACTTAAATAGAATTCCACGAATTTTGTCGGAACTGGAACCACTTTCATTTTCCATGGCCTGAAGCTTCCCCTTAAAAGTTTGAACAAAACATTCTGCTTGTCCGTTCGTAGCTGGATTATACGGTGCAATAAACTTTTGAAAAATTCCACATTCCGTGCTAAATTTGATGAATTTTTGACTTTTGAAAATGGTTGCGTTGTCTGAAACGATCACCTTTGGATACCCTTGGTAAGCAAAAATTGATTTTAATTTTTCAATTGTCATTTCCGTTGTTGGACCGGAATTTGTGATTGCTATTTCCGGCCATTTTGATTTAGTGTTAGTAAAAATTGTCCCTTGTTCGGATCCGCATAGTCAGGATGAACACGCTCGAAGTTTTCTTCTGGTTCTTCCCAGTGATGTGTTTCTTCTTTTCTCGGTTCTTTTTGCTTTTTAGCACACGCATTGCAACTTTTAACGAACGATATTATGTCCATATTGATATTTCTCCAATAGACATACCGTCGAGCCAAATTTTGCATTTTACAAATACCAAGATGCGTATGATGTAGTTCTTGTAGAAATTCGTTTCGAAGGCTTTCTGGAATTACCACTCTACATTTTCGAAAAATTGTGCTTAGATGTAGATGGTATTTATCATCATTTGTTTCGCCATTTAGAAGCGACTGTTTGAGTCTTGACAGAACTGGATCATTGCCTGTTTCTAGCACGATATTCTCATTGGTAAGTATCAGAGAACTTATCGCGTTTATCGTCTTTATGTTCATGATATGTGTGCCATCATCATCTACTGGAACTTCTTGAATCGGTGCTCTTGAAAAGTAATCTACATTTTGATGATTTTCTGCTTTCCTATGCTCTACTGTGTATCGGAATTCTGATAGAAATGACGCATAATGTAGCAGACGACTGGATGTGATCGAAGGCAGATTGATGTCAGATTTAAAAATGTGTGTCAATGGTTTATTATCGGTCACCAGCATGAATTTTTTGTCCGTATAAGTACATATAAAACCTTTGACAGTCCAAAATATAGCCAGCACTTCTCGATCCAATTGGCTGTAGTTCTGCTCTGCGACCGAAAGGGAACGAGAAATGAATGCAACTGGTTTCTATTCTCCTTGGATGACATGTGGTAATACTTCGGCTATTCCCACTGGGCTTGCATCACATGCAACAGTTATGGGCAATGCTGGATTAAATGGTACTAGAACTTGGTCACGTGCTATTTCGGCCTTTAATTTCATGAAAGCTGCTTCACACTTCGCTGTCCATTGAAATTTTGCGCTCTTCAGTAATAGAAAGCGAAGTGGCTGTGTAAGTGTCGATGCATTTTTGATAAATTTCGTATAGTATGTGATTAACCCCAATAATTGCTTTACTTCATCAGGGTTTTTTGGATGTGGTGCATCTAACACAGCTTTTACATTTTCTGGTGCTTTTGAAATTTTATTTTGTTCAATCCGGTATCCAAGATAATTAATTCTTGTCTGGAAAAATTTGCATTTCTTATCATTAACGTGAAGATTGGATTTCTTCAACCGTTCAAAACAAGCAATTAGCCGTTGGTAGCACTCATTATAGTTTGAACCTTGAATTACTATGTCGTCAAAATAGGTTGTCACTCCTTCAAGTCCTTGGAGCACCTGATCAAGTATTAGATAAAATTCGCTTGGAGCCGTTTTAATACCAAATGCGAGCCTGTTAAACTTGTACGTTCCTTTGTGAGTGGTTATCGTTTGGATTTTTACACTTTCCTCATCCGTCTGAACGTGATGATATGCTTTGTATAAATCAAGCGTGAAAAAATACTTTGAATCTCTTATATTGTTGAGAATTTCCTCAATTCGGGAAATCGGGTAGTGAGCATCTTCGAGTCGTTTGTTTACGCCTACTTTATATTCGACACATAATCGAACGCTCTTATCCGGTTTTGGAATGCAAACCAATGGGGAACCCCAAACGGAAGTATCGACTTTTGTAATGATGCCCTCTTTTTCTAAAGCAATTATATCTTTTTCGGCTTGATCTCTACCTGAAAATGGAACTTGGCGTGCTTTATGGAATACTACCTTGGCATCTATTCGATGTTTTAGCGAGCACTGAAGATTTGGAAATTTTCCAATTTTTTGTTCGAAGATTTCTCTTATATATACTTCGATTTAATGTTGCTGATGTCTTTTTCGATAATTTCTGTCGATACAATTTCATTGGTTGAATCACTCGAATTTTCCTTATCTAAATCTTGCAAATTTACGTTGAGTTTCCTGATCCACGTTCTATCCCAAAGATCTTGTCGGTCGTTATCTACAATGTACATTTCTTCCGTAACCGATTTATTTTTGTATGTTGCCTTGACAGTGACTACTCCATGGGGTGAAAAGGTTTTCTTGAGATATGAATGAAATTTCATATTAGTCTGACATATAGAATTCCAAAATATTAAGCTTCTCAAATGTATTCTTTGATATTTGTGTAAAATTTGTCCGCTTGATTACTTGAAACTGGCTGATTTGCGTATATGTTATGAACGTTTTGAACGTAATTTCCCTCTACTGGAGTTTCCACTGCGTTTATTGATTTGCGATTATTCATTAGAGTCGTAATACAAACTTTTTCAATATGTCTAATCGAGATATAGAGAGCCTTTACTCTTTAACTTTTTTCGACCTATAAATTAAACTATTTTTATAAATTAAAATAACATTTTGCCAATTTATATTAAACTATACAAATTTACGATCAATCCCTTTACGATCAATCCCTTTGAATTATTCTTCATTTTTCTGGTCACATTTCCGCACACATAAAATGTCCATCTGCCTTTTACAGAATTTATACAATCCTGAAAATTTAAGTAAGCGGCTGCCGTTGGTCTCATTACTTTACTATAAAGTAGGCTTTATTTGCAAATCACAAAAGACAAGAAGTCCACAAGCCTGATTTTCCAAAAATTGTCCTTGTTGTGGGGAAAATACTTCTGACACCACTCCAGTATGTTTTTGTATGCATTTTATAAGTTTTGAATTCTATAAAATAAACAATTTTCAATTTTACCTTTTTCGGTTTCATTTATCCGTTTCGGAAGTTTCGTCAGAAAATGTTGATTTATGCCAGTTAGAATTGGACCATCATGCGCAAGAAAATGCGGGCTAAATTTTTTGGTCCGAATTCTCTTTTAATTTTTGACTTGAAATCTCTTTCATAAATGTTAACTGTAAATGTTTCCATTTTAACAATGCTTCCTAATTCATATAGGGTCGCTAATATTGATTGAAGTGTCGTTTATTATTTCTATTTTTATGGTCAAGTATTTTTATTTTAATTTTCGCATTAAGTTTATTACATTTTTACATCGATTTTAGGAATTTTACAACTTTAGAAGTTGCCGTTAGCGTTTTGAGAATTTTTTTCTCAGATCTCAGAATTTTATTGAAAACTATACATACAATTCAAACTATTTAAAACAGTCATTTATCACTTAAATTAAATCAAAACTAAATTCTTATTCGAAGTGTAGTATAAAATCACGTCATTTATTTGACTATAAACCAACTTTATAAGTGCGTTTATATGAAACACAAATTTCGACATTTTTTACATATTTATGCAACCAAAAACAAAACAAAAATACTGATTGGTTTGTCTTAAAGAGGTAAAACGATTTACGGATATTAAAGGATAAATATTGTCCGAAAACCTGAAAATCTTTGAAACAAACAAAACGGCCGTGAAGATGATATCACAAAAATGCCAAAGTAGAACGAATTTTATTTATTTATGTTTACTCGTACAACGCTTAGATATACAAAAAAAAAAGCATATCAAATGTAAATTTTTCAGATATATAACCACGGTAGTCATTAAATTCTAAATACAATTACTTTCTTGGAATTTTTTATTTGTTATTTCTTTTTACGTTTCTTTCCAATTTTTATTTTATTTTATATTAGTTTTTTTTTTTGACAACCATGAAAATACAAGTGACATTTTCAAAAACTGAACAATAAATAAACCAACCTTGGTCATTTTTTTTTTGTTGTATTTTATTTATTATGTTTTGTTGGTGTTTATTTATAGTTTTGTATTTTATAAATATTTGTATAAAAATTTTACCCGGTTCGATATAAATTTTTGATACTCGTATGGTTTCATAAGATATAAAAGAGTTATTTCCTCACTATATAACACTCTCTGCGGACTTTAATAACCGCAATTGGGGAATTTGAATTCTTACTAAATAAAATAACATATGAACATCTGGAAAAATGTTTTGAATGAAAGTTAATTTGCTACTCGTATATTGCCAATTTTGATTTTCATTCAAAATTACCAAACAAATAAAAAACAAGGAGTGAGTAGGATAACATAATATTTACCTTTATAAAAAGAAAAAAAGAAAAGGGAATAAAATTCAATGTCAAAATATCATTTTTCACAAATAATTTTTTAATATACAATTGTTATCTATTTAAGGTGATTTTTGAACAATTTGAACACAAACAATGTATGCCCTCCCGGGAGATTCGTTATTGTTATATTTATTATATGTATCTATGTTCTTATACCAATAATAGTAATAAATATTGACGAAGAACCAAAAAAAAAAAAAAAGGAATCTACTTTATATTTTGAGAGGCGGTAAATTATCAAACGAACAACACAAAATTCCTTTTGTACTATACAAACTGTATATAAATGAATAAACATTGTGTACACATTTTATTTGTTTTGGACTTTATAAATACTATAGATCCTGTTCTAAATTGGTCTTTTGTGTGCAAGAAGAAAAGTTAATACTGCGCTTGCGTTTTTTTTTTTTTTTTGGTTTTTGGGTCGTATTTTAAAATTTGACTTAGATTATTTATAAAGTCAATGAACATTAATCTCATCAAATCACTGCATTTTGTAGACATCATTAAACTCTTATGGTGTCATATTTTATCAAAGTTCGTAATTAATGATGATTTAATTTATGATCAACGAAATGTACTTTTTTTTATGTTTTGGGTAATAAAATTTTAAGTGGCCTGACAATAAAACTAATTGATTATAGGTATACGAGTACACAAAACGTTTATATACGTACACAAAAGATTTAATTAAACTTTTTTTTTTTTTTTTTTTTTTGTGTGTACAATTACGTATGTATATACAAAAGAGCCACTAATTAATCATATTTCATTTTGTGTGTATGACATACGTATGCCAAACCAAAGTAAAAATTATGTTTCATAGAATCACAACCATCATGATTTGTTAATACCAAATGTATCACCTAACAAAATCGGCAAACGAAAAAAAAAAAAAATCCCACAAACGATTTAAAATATGATATTTCTAATCTCATCAATACACCGCAATGATCAACAAACAAACAAACAAGCAGACACAGAAAACATTTAGCTAAAAATGTTAAAATTAATTCTGACAGGAGCAAAATGTTTATTTATGATCATATTTAACACTGTTTGCACCAGAGTTGTACAATAATAAAATTGGCGTGTGTGAGGTGCGCTATATATAAAAACGTTCTACTGTTTGCAACCAAAAATTAAATATTTTGTAACCGCATGGCTAGATTTTGACTTTGACCGTACATGTGGTCGCACACTATTTTGGATAGCTACCCGTCGGCTAGGGAGGTCCCGTTAAACCCACATGCTACGTCAGCCATGTTACAAAAAAAAATAATATTAGTGTGCTATGGTTGCCTGTTTCAATAAGGATTCACTGCTAACTATGGAAAAACAACAACCAACGATCATACATACGCCACTGCTTCCACTACCCCATCATGAATAAAAAAATTACCACATATTAATACCGCAAACTAAAGAAATAATGATCATCACCTTTCCATGTAAAAATAAAAACCTTAGAAAAATTAAATAGAACCAGATCAGGAAATTAGAGCGAAACTTGTAAAAAGAAAAAAAATATAACAATAGCAAAAAAAAAATGCGTTAGGAACAAAAAAAAAATTAAGAATATAACAAAAATATTAGCAACATGCGATACGTTACAATTCCATGTATCCTGTTGTAAACCCCTGTAGATGTACTGCTTATGCCTCAACCGCCGAATATTGAATATTGATCCCCCTGATTGCTGCACTTCAACTGTTCTCTGCGTAAATCACTAGATTAATACGGAACACAGCTGATTCCTTCACCTTTTTGAGTTTCGTATTGTTTTTGTGTAAATTATTATTATTATTTTGGTTTAATTGTTTACACACATAAGTACTAAAACTTCTCGAAATAACGGGATTATTGTATTGTGTTCACAATAATTAGTTGCGCATTCACCGTATTTTGGTGGCCAGCGTAATATGGATTTCCGTATAAAAAAAAAATATACCCATACAATAAAAGTCAAATCTTGTATTATAATTAACTTATTTTAATTTCATTAATGAATTCACTTATTTTGTTTTCGTTTGCAGAAGAGCACAATATTTCTAGTTTTACTATCCAATAGGATTTTCTTGTTAAGGATTAATTTCTTATACAAAGTTTTTATTTGCACCACAAATGTACATTGTATTTAGTAAAAGAAATTCGATACAACACCAAACAAAACACATCGATTCAAGTTCAATTTTTATTAATTAAAAGTTACACTTGTCTTCTTTTAACACATATTTTTTTTTCTTTTGATTAACGCAAAAAAAAACAAAACCAAAAACAAATTTAATTTACTTAAGTTATAACATTTATCGCTTGTATTTGCTTTATTTTTTTATTAACATTTCACAAAATTATCAAGTTTTACAAACATTTTGGTTATTATTGATTTTTCCTCTTTTTAAATTTTTTTTGTTTTTTTTTTTTTTTCTGTTCGCTTCGATCTGCTTGATCTTCATCTCCAAACTTGACTGACCAAAAAAATCTTTTTGTCGGCCGATCATCATTATTTCATTCTTATTGACAACGCCCAATTCCCCTTTCCCGCGCATTTACTGGTTTTCATGATCTACGTACAATTGTATTTTTTTCTATTTTTCCCTTTCCAATCACGTCACCTACACCAATTATTACGTACTCCGCAATATGCCATTCACTCCTATATTGGTAATAAAGTGAAAGTAAGGCTGAAACAAAATTGTTCATTATGTACATATAAGCGGTCAGTCAAAATTTGTTCTAATGTTTATACAGAAGAAAGCTCACATTTAGGGGAATCGTTACAGGGCAGGTTCAAACTCAAATGTATTCTTACACATTTGAATTTGAAGCTGAAAAAAATGAGACTAAATTGATTAAGTAAAAATAAACTAAAATAGATTAAGTCTTGATATCCATAATATGAAAAGTTCCCAGGTCTTTGTTATTTTCATCTACCAGAGTGTAATAAAGATCTCCTATTTTCGATTTTACGAATGCTTTTAGAAATTGGAAAGCAAATTTCGCTGAGAATTTGTTTGCCGCATTACTCATTGGATGTTGCTTAACGTAGACTTGTTGACCTAATTCCAAAGTTCTCCTCCTAGTTCGAAGATTATATTGGCTAGAATATTTACTATACGCTTTAACGAGATTATTCTTGACATCCTCATGTACGATTGCCAATCTGTCAGGAGTCTCTATCCAGTCTACCACGTTTTCACTAAGTAATTCGGTGTTACGTAACATTTTATAATCTTTTGCATGTAAGATTTTGTGATAACCGAACATTAGGAAGTGTGGCGAATATTGCGTTGATTGATGAACTGAATTTCTGAGCGCACTTCCAATCTCTGGCAAAAATTTGTCCCAACTTGAATGTTTGTCCCTCACATAAGCTCTCAATGCGGCCACGATGGATCTGTTAACTCTTTCCGAAGCGTTGCTTTGTGGTGAATAATAAGCCGTCTTTATGTGCTGTATACCGTAATCTTTGGTTAATGCCGCAAATTCTTTCCCCACAAATTGAACACCATTATCGCTGTGAATGGTTTCTGGCACGCTGAACAAAGGAAACAATTCATCTCGCAAATATTCCACGATTTTCGGAGCTGTTGCTTTAGTCATCGGTTTTAGCAGCACGAACTTCGTCAGATTATCCAAAATGATCAGAATTGTGGTTTTTCCGCTTGCTGTTCTTGGATAGGGCCCCAACAAATCTATGTAGATTTTCTGCCATGGCCTCTCCGATAAAACCTGCTTTCCCAGAGGTGGACGTAAACACTGATTTGAAGACTTAGTCTGTTTACAAATCTCGCACTTGGTTACGTATTTATGTACTTGTACAGCCATTTTAGGCCAGTAATGCAGTCTTCTTAAGCGCTCCAAGGTTTTGCGAATTCCGCCGTGTGCTCCACTTGGTACATCATGCTCCTGCTTAATCAAACTCTCACGAAGTTCATCCGGAACCCAAGTTTTCCAACACGGGATGTCTGTCACAGGAATGTTTGATTTAGGTTCAATCCTAATATAGATTTTACCACTCTTTACCAGTAAGTTCGGGTAAAGCTCTGGTTCCAGTTGAATTTTTGCGCGTAATGTAGTGTAAGATTGGTCTTGTATTGTGTTTCCATCAAACAGCTCATCATCTTGTAGTTTGGCATCCTCGTTCAATTCAACCGCTGTATCACAATACATCCTCGATAGGGCGTCAGGAACAATATTCTCGCTACCCTTTTGATGGACGATGTTAAAATCAAAGCCTTGCAATTTTAAGCTCCATCGCGCTAAACGTCCACTTAGTTCTTTCTGGGACATGAGCCACTGGAGGCTGGCGTGGTCCGTGATAATCGTAAATCTGTAGCCTTCAATGTAGGGTCGAAATTTATTGACGCTTACGACGGCTGCCAGACACTCCAGTTCGGTTACGGTGTAGTTGCGTTGAGCGGCATTTAGCTTTTGCGACATAAATGATATAGGCTTTTCATTTCCTTCGTCGTCTTTCTGGAAAAGCACTCCTCCAATACCTTGTGTGCTGGCGTCGCAGCGAATGAAAAATACCTGTGAAAAATTAGGATTATGTAGTACTGGTGCATTAGAAAGTAATAATTTTAGTTTAGTAAAAGCGGCCTCTGCTTCTTCGGTCCATTTAAATTTCACTCCTTTTTTTAGCAAATTGGTGATTGGCGCGGTCACCTCAGAATAATTGCAAATAAATCGGCGGTACCAGCCTGCCATGCCCAATATTCGGCGGGTTTGTTTTACGGATTTGGGAGCTGGAAAATCGGATATAGATTTCACTTTTGCTGGGTCGGTTCTCAATCCATGCTCACCGATCAGAAATCCCAGATACCTCGTTTCCTTGAGCACGAAACGACTTTTTTCGAGATTTATTGTTAACCCTGCTTTGGACAATAAATCGGATACGGTTTTTAGGATTCCCAGGTGCTCGTCGATACCAGCTGAGATGATCAAAAGATCGTCTAAATAAACAAAAACGCGATCTCGAAGCTGGTGTGGTATCACTCGATCCATCAGTCTGCACATGGTTTGGGGTGCGTTACACAACCCAAACGGCATGACGCAGAACTGATAGAGAGGACGGCCTGGGACTGTAAATGCTGTTATCTCTTTCGCGCTCTCAGAAAGAGGTATCTGCCAAAACGCGTCTTTAAGATCGAGGCTGGTGATAAATTTCGTTTCTTGCAGCCTGCCGAGCAACCCGTCGATGAACGGAAGTGGATAGGCATCCTTTTTCGTTACGGTATTTATCTTCCGTGAATCTAAACAGAGTCGAGATTTGCCATTTGCTTTGGTTACCAGAACAACAGGTGAACTCCACGAACTTGTGCTCTCTTCTATCACACCAAGGGAAATCATCCGATCTATTTCCTGAAAAATTAAATCTTGTTTAATAGGTGATACCGGGTAGTGCCTTTGTTTTATAGGGACACAGTTGCCTACATCTATATGGTGCTCTACCAGATTCGTTCTACCCAACCCATTCTTACTGAAAGACGGAAAACTATTTATAATTTCCTCTAAATCCTTTTTGTGTTTAGCGCTTAAGTTATGTTGGTCTGGTTGCTCATTTTCCTTGACATCTGCGAGGTCTCCTGTCAATTCACTGATCACATCGGGAGCAACATTGAATTTTCTCCAGAAGTCTACTCCTAGATAGATTTCGGACTGTAGTGTCGGTACCACACAAAATTTTATTAACTCTGTTTTACCCATATACTTCACCGGTAGATACACATGTCCAATTACGACATTGCTGGAACCATCTGCTGTTTGTATGAATGTATTTAGAGTTTTCAGTGGAACTTCCAGGGAGCTTAAAAATTCTTCACTGCCTTTACCCAAAATACTAACGCTCGCACCGCTATCTAATAAACCGAATTTCACTCGTCCACAGATGGTAATTTTTGCATATGGTCGCGGATCGTTATCAAGAAATTCTGTTATTGTGGAAATAGAACAAAGGCGGCTGTACGCTTTTTGTGTTTGCCAATATCGTTGAATCCGCCTGCGTCGATTATTGGATGAGACTTGATTGATTGTAGCTGGTAAAAAGTTTGCTGTTTTGTTGGTATCTAGGGATTCGTCGAATTTGGGTTGGTCGTTGATCTGGGGCTCGCAAATTTTACCGAACGAGATCCCCCAGTTTGTGTCGCGTTCGGTGCCATATTTCCCTGAAGTCGTTTCTTTGCACATCGCAAACATTCGCTGATTTTCATCCCGGCTAATCCACATCCTTCACAAAAATGGTGAGTTTTATCCATTTTACAGTTTGTAAATTTGTGCCCGAGATCTTTGCAATTCCAGCACACAACGAACTGTTGCCTAGTCATCGCATTGACGTCCAGCGGAAACGTATAGTTTTCTCCATCATCAGATTCATCGATGTCCTTTAGATTTTTACACGTTGTGCTGGTTGATGGTCCTACTTGCTCCGAGAGTTGCGCGATTGTCGGTGGACGTCTGGTTCGTGTCTCAATGAGACGGCGAGGATCAAATCCGGAGGTGTTCCACAACTTCTCGAAATTATCACAGATTTTCCTCAATGATGCTGTACTATCGATCACCATGTGTTGAGTAGCATTTTTCAAAGCTGGATTCATATTATCCAACAAGATTTCTAAAAGGTCTTCATTGGCTATTGGCTCTATTAGACGATAATTAGCAGTTTCAATATCGGTTAAGAAGTCGTTAAACGCCTCCTTCGGATATTGGATTCGACTACGGATGTATCTGCGCGTTTCCCGTTCTCCTTCCTTACTGCTGAAGCGGTCTAGTAGGGACTCCTTCATTTGCCTCCAACTTGCGGTTTTATTTGATCGAATAAAATTAAAATACCACTTGTCAGCTTTATCCGTTACGAAGTTTCTCATCAAAGTGACCAATTCATGCCTTGGAACGTCATCCTGATAAGCATGCTCTTCGAGTCTCATGACGAAATCTTGCACGTTCTCTTCGCCTCGCTTATTTTCACGTCCGGAGAATGAAATTTTCCATCTGGTGGGATCCACGCGTTTCCGGTGATAATTATGTAATTTTGAACGCGTACTATTATGTGTTTGGTTGAAAACTTCCGAACTTCCTTCCGAATCACTATCGCTCTCATTTGTATCCTTTTGCGGTTGCGTTTCTTTTTGATGTTTTCGTAAACTCCCTTCTCGTTGGTCTTGGGAAATTTCAGCCATTTTGTCCATGAACATTTTGGACATCTCCTCAAGTTTTTGTGAAAACCGCCTTTCCAATAGCGTTTCGAAGTCTGTTTCAGACCTTTGCTCTTCTGCATTTGTACTTTTTAGTTCACGTTCCGAATTAGTATTTTGACCAGCCTTAGAGGTGGATGGTTTCTGTCGCACTTTTGCCGATGTCTCAGATACACTTTCAAGCTTTCGTATATCTCGACTACTGTACCTGACAAGCCTTTCGAGAGAGTTAAGTACAACCGTTCCAGCTGCCAAATTTGGGAAAGAACCAATCAATCGCTGGGCTCTGTCTCGCCAGTGCAAGATTCGAACAAGAACTTTTTTCTTATCAATGACTGAACTATTCTCCACCTGCTCCAACGCGTTATCCAAAACTACTGTCTGTTGGCTGATAGCGTTTAATTCTTGTTCAGGCTCAGTCTTCACGTGTGATACTTTTGGTTTCAGCAGAGGATTTTGAACTTCTCGTTGGATCGTTTCCATTAATTTTTTCTCGATCCCCGCCGAAGAACTCTGCATGCCTCTCACTTCATATTCCACTTCCAACTCTTCCGCATATAGACTGTCATAGATAAGTTTAAACTCCATTTTAAAAAAATATGATAATTAAATGTGCACTAAGTAACAAAACAAATTTAAGATATCAAAAAAAAATTCGGCAAATCGACACAACAACAAAACAAATTGTAGTTTCCAACTTTGGATAATTCAATAAAATTTTGTAATAAATCCCAAAACAATGAGCCTTCCCTCGAGAAAAGATCAGAAGAATTTACCTTTTCGGAAATTCAATTTATCACAAAACAATTAATTAAAAAAAAGTTTTGGCTGTGACCAACACCGTTCAATATACACGTAATAAAAAAAAAATAAACTTATTATTTTTATTTTTATCAATTTAACAAAAAAATAAAAATAATAAGAATAATAAATTGAATCTAATTAAATCTTAGACCCCAAAAAAAAAAATATTAATTCTAGCTGAATGTTACCATACACTTCCACAAAATGATCACGCAAACAGGAATATGAATACTGGTGTAGGTAACGTATTGCTGGTTAGGAAAGAAAATTAATTAAATATAATTGTATAATAATATATAAATCAATTGATCTGAAAAAACTCAGTATAAATTAATAAATTAATTAATTATAATATAATTTTGCAAATTAAACGAAAAATCAAATAGTTCATAAGTAATGGGGTGTCAATGGTTACAGTGATACGTATTTATTTGCTCTAGTTGTTGTTGGACATAACAAGTCAAAACAAATGATATAAACAACTATAGACGATCGATGTTATTTTTCCATACAAAAATTTAGAAAATAATTAATAAATATATTTGAAAATTAATGAATTTACTGTACTGTAATACTCTTGATAAAATAAAAAAAAAAATGAAACTTTACTTGGCAGCACCTGGCTATAGAAATATTAGGAAGTTAAATTATTAATGAGGAAAGTAAATTATGTTGGTCGAGGAATTCGGTTTCACCGAACCATCAATCGATCCAGCAATAAATTCTTCATCAATCATTAATCACTTAACAGCTGCTTAACAAAAAAAAAAAAATTATTTAATTTGAAATATTAAATCGAAATTAAAACAAATGAAAAGATTCCATTCCCAATTCCAGTGAGGAATCTTCATACAGCGCTACAAGGCAACCAAATCATGGAAAATCTATTGTAGAGCTCGTATGAAAATTATCAATCACTAAAATTGGAAAAGATAAGCTGTAAATTAATTGTTAACCGGTACTGTAAAATCAAGAGTAGAAAATTAAACAAAAAGAAAATGGCGTATAAGTCACAAAAAAAATGTGCTTATTGAAAACCTGAAGGCAAAAAAAAAACAAAGACAGATTAACCGCGTGCAAACTAAGCGGTTATTATTATCTATCTGTAACGTTAGGTAGTGAAGCCACCTGGATGCCTTATTAGGGCCACCAGTTCTGAAAAATTGAAACAGTTAATTAATAATAAAGTTAAACCCAATAATTATAACAAAAAAAAACCTTTGGGTCCCTGTTTCGGCGCCATTTGTAACCGCATGGCTAGATTTTGACTTTGACCGTACATGTGGTCGCACACTATTTTGGATAGCTACCCGTCGGCTAGGGAGGTCCCGTTAAACCCACATGCTACGTCAGCCATGTTACAAAAAAAAATAATATTAGTGTGCTATGGTTGCCTGTTTCAATAAGGATTCACTGCTAACTATGGAAAAACAACAACCAACGATCATACATACGCCACTGCTTCCACTACCCCATCATGAATAAAAAAATTACCACATATTAATACCGCAAACTAAAGAAATAATGATCATCACCTTTCCATGTAAAAATAAAAACCTTAGAAAAATTAAATAGAACCAGATCAGGAAATTAGAGCGAAACTTGTAAAAAGAAAAAAAATATAACAATAGCAAAAAAAAAATGCGTTAGGAACAAAAAAAAAATTAAGAATATAACAAAAATATTAGCAACATGCGATACGTTACAATTCCATGTATCCTGTTGTAAACCCCTGTAGATGTACTGCTTATGCCTCAACCGCCGAATATTGAATATTGATCCCCCTGATTGCTGCACTTCAACTGTTCTCTGCGTAAATCACTAGATTAATACGGAACACAGCTGATTCCTTCACCTTTTTGAGTTTCGTATTGTTTTTGTGTAAATTATTATTATTATTTTGGTTTAATTGTTTACACACATAAGTACTAAAACTTCTCGAAATAACGGGATTATTGTATTGTGTTCACAATAATTAGTTGCGCATTCACCGTATTTTGGTGGCCAGCGTAATATGGATTTCCGTATAAAAAAAAAATATACCCATACAATAAAAGTCAAATCTTGTATTATAATTAACTTATTTTAATTTCATTAATGAATTCACTTATTTTGTTTTCGTTTGCAGAAGAGCACAATATTTCTAGTTTTACTATCCAATAGGATTTTCTTGTTAAGGATTAATTTCTTATACAAAGTTTTTATTTGCACCACAAATGTACATTGTATTTAGTAAAAGAAATTCGATACAACACCAAACAAAACACATCGATTCAAGTTCAATTTTTATTAATTAAAAGTTACACTTGTCTTCTTTTAACACATATTTTTTTTTCTTTTGATTAACGCAAAAAAAAACAAAACCAAAAACAAATTTAATTTACTTAAGTTATAACATTTATCGCTTGTATTTGCTTTATTTTTTTATTAACATTTCACAAAATTATCAAGTTTTACAAACATTTTGGTTATTATTGATTTTTCCTCTTTTTAAATTTTTTTTGTTTTTTTTTTTTTTTCTGTTCGCTTCGATCTGCTTGATCTTCATCTCCAAACTTGACTGACCAAAAAAATCTTTTTGTCGGCCGATCATCATTATTTCATTCTTATTGACAACGCCCAATTCCCCTTTCCCGCGCATTTACTGGTTTTCATGATCTACGTACAATTGTATTTTTTTCTATTTTTCCCTTTCCAATCACGTCACCTACACCAATTATTACGTACTCCGCAATATGCCATTCACTCCTATATTGGTAATAAAGTGAAAGTAAGGCTGAAACAAAATTGTTCATTATGTACATATAAGCGGTCAGTCAAAATTTGTTCTAATGTTTATACAGAAGAAAGCTCACATTTAGGGGAATCGTTACAATTTTTTCAAACGTGTCAGTGCACGTCGATTGTTTTTTTTAATGTGGCGAAGTGAAATGTGATTTATTGAATATTTTGGTTTGATAATTTTATAAAATGTGCTTTATTATTATAGTAAATAGTTGTAAATTGTTATTTTGTGGTGGAAATCATAATGGAAAATTTATATTTGGAAACTAATTGAGTGATTATGATGTTTGAACGATAAATAATAATTTTGTTCCGTACGACTCAATATTTTTCAAATATTTTTTTATTTTATAGTAGTTGTATGTAATCAATGTGGTTCAACAAAATTTATTACTTAGGTTGACATAAAGCCTATTACGTACTTGAGATGCTACGAAATGGTACGTATAAATCCCTGTTACACCTCTCGTGAACATGAAAGTGGAACCATGTTGCATTAGCTAGTTTGTTTTAACATGAAAAGCACGATTTATAATTTCAATATATTGCTGCTAATTGCAAAAGAAACTGCACTTATTTCAAATAAAACCCAAAAGTGGGCTTGGATAAATCATGCACGGTTCGAAATATATTAATTTCGACAGTTATAATGTTCAATAAAAGCCTTGTGATTATTATATCTTTAGTAAAATCTTTATTTTATCTTTGTGTTCTTAGTGCTTGACGTACAATCACATGCTAATGCTTCTGAGATCTATTTAAGTCAGCCTTTTCATGAAAATTTCGCTGTGAGCTTTTTCATCGTTACTTTATATACTTGTACAAAGTAAATTTTAAGGGCCAAACCGACAAATCACATTAATTCGCAACTGCGACTAAATTATCTCTTTTTGTATTTTTAAACCTCAATAAAATCACAGAGTCAAGTATAGATTGAAGTTGTAGTCGTGGATATCTTTGTACATCATTAGATATTCCAGCAAATTATTTTTCCAATTTTTCCCCGTACAGTTTGTATTATTATTTGGTCACTTAAGAATGTCTCGATTCTGCCTTTCGACCTCCCCATTCTGCTGTGGCCAGTATGGAATTTCGTTGTATAAAATAATTCCACTGTCGTTACAAAATCATTTAAATTCCAAACTTCTAAAGTGTTTTCCATTTTCAGCAGTCATTACCAAGTCTTGAAAATGTTACACGAAGTAAGTTTATTGTAGGGGTCGAGGTTATGGTTCGCATAATTTTGATTTTCTTATACTATAGTAGTTAATAATAACCAAATCTACCGAAATGTCTATCCATGGCGTCGATGGTAATCCACTTATGTACAACATTTAAAAGATCGTACACATTTCTCAGCTCGTTGTTTATCTTTGGTCGCCAAACTTTAATACGCAAACGACTTTTCATTTGTACTATGTCCGGATGGCCTCCATGGGCTGCTTGTAAAATATTTTTACACAATTTCAAAGGGATGCCAATTTTCGATCCGCGTAATAAAATATTTCCGTAGAAACAAATTCGGTTTGGAAAACTTTATAATTGCTTATTGACTGATCTCAAATATTGTTAAATGTCCCTTCCTTAACTTTTAAAATTTCCGAATCAAATGATGATTGCATTTTTAACTCTTTAATCGGTATTGCTTTCGGTTTAGCGCATTCAACTATTTGTTGAATATTATCGTAAACATTCAGCGATTTATGTGAGGGTTTAATATCACACAATCGCGATAAGGGGTCTTTAAACGAAGTACCCAATTATCAATTCTAGCATACGGTTTTGATTTCGGCGCAAAAAGGATCTCAAGGGGCTAAAAGTAATATATGATCAATTCAAACTCCTTCATTCCATATACAACGCCAAAACTTCTTTCAGCTTGGCAGTAGCACTTTTCACAATCTGATAAAGATTTATTTCCGTATGCAATTATTCGAGATTGTCCATTTTGGTTAAATTGAGTATATTTTGTCTATAAAAAGCCGAAAGAATCTTATTGATACATTTCCCAGTTATCTGGTCTATCAAATTTTCTTCTATATTCGAAAATTGGCATTTTTCAGCTTTGTCCTTTAGTCTTTTCAGAAATTTGTCGAATTTCTTATTTTGCATTTGTTTCATTAGGCGAAAAATGTGACGTTCGTATACTTTGCTCTGTTTTGAAGTGAAATCTTCTTCAAATTTTGAAATTGCTATATTGAAAATAATATATAAGTTCTTGTTTTCAGGAAGAGTTTCGTACCAGTAAGTAATAGAGTGGCTCGTTTTTTTCCTGCAGTTTTAATATGAGACCCTTTTATGAAAATCAGAAATCCACGTTTCTATTTTTCTCATTTTAATCCCAAAGAGCAAGCATCACCATTGCAATCAAAATTGTCTAGCCCAACTAACTGGTTCAGTTTGGTTTACGGACTTCTTTTTCCTGTGTCAAATTATTTCCCTCCCAAACCACCATTCACATTCTAATCAGAGATTAACGTTACTCTCTCTCTCTCTCTCAGATTTTATTTAATTTCATTCCTTCTGAGATCTATTTAAGATAATTACATATAACGATAATAATATTTGGGTATAATTGTTGCTATTGTTACTTCATATGCTTGAATAAAATAAGCTCCATAAAAGTCCACAAAAGCTGTAAACTGGCTTAAAAAAACAATTGAAATTGAAAATTGGGTGTTTCTTACATGTGCGTATTTATATTCTAGTAAGATAAATCTGAACCTAAATTTTCACTTACTGCATTCAATTTTAAATTTGTATTCCCTATTCCAAATTCCCTGAGAAAACTAGAATAGGGCTGCATGGAACATTTAATTTCGCTTCAAATGCCTACTACGCGTAGATAATAAATAGAATTCACTTGGTTAGCTGATAAATTGTTTAATAAAATACCTCTAAGAAAAACGGTGAGGTGGCGAACCGCAAGCGAAGTTAGATCTACTTATAAGTTTTCGTTAACGTGCGGCTTTGGCAAATCGCAAACTTACCGTAAACGTAAATTTTATAATAAGACGAGTGAACAAAAAAAACGTAATGTATATTTATTGGTACTTGCCGGGAGTTCGTATAAACGGTGTAGCTACGCAACACCAAAACGATGTGGTTATGTAACACGGAAACGCACCGTTGTGCGTTAACGTAACAACAAAACGGCGCATTTACGTAACAGTGAAGCGGCTCGTGTTAGTATTATGAGTTCGAGTCGTTTTCCAATTGTGGACCTGGGGATTTTTAGTGATGGCACTGTTGATTCATGGCTTGTAACTCTTGTCGCATAGATTTTTGTCTTGTCGGATATAGTTCACCTGTTTAAACCACGCTTTCAGAATATATTTCCTTTTTATATTAAGAACGAAGATGACGTGACTAAACGTCGAGGTGCTGATTCAGAGCTGCTACCCGCTTCTTCAATCGAATTGAGGTGCTTTGGTGCAAATTTTGCTGGTTTTCCATATGGCTTACATTGCAAAGCAATGTTGTTTTTTTCTTTGGTTGAATGATGCGGAACTGAGGTTGACGAAGTTGATGGATTGCTCTGAATTTAATGATTTACAACATATTTTGCATGCTAGTATAGTGTTTTTGTTTATTCTTAGAAAGGATAAATGTCCTTTATCTTGGATACTCAAAAAAATTTTGTAAATCCGTAATAAAGTGGCCACATAAAATATCGTGGTTAATGTGTGTAATTTTCATAATGTCATCCTTAATAAAACAGTAATTATTTGGATACTTCGACATAAAGTTCATTTTTTTCAGTGTCAATTGATTCAGATTTGTTTGTGATTTAGTGGTGTTCCTTCTCTTTTAATCGGTTTTTTATCTGTTGTATTGGAAAAACCTAGTTGCATGTCCATATTTTTCAGAGTCTGCTTATGGTTTTCAAATATGAAAGCACAAAAGCCTTTACATTGTCAGCTAAATGAAGTAGGCTATGGACATTATACGAAACATTTTCTACTCCATATAGCCAAAAACTAGAAAGAATTTAAACTTCCTATGTCATCATACAAAGCAAAAATCCTCAGCTGGGGGTACAGAAATAATTTTTTAAAACATAAAACAACTATTTCTGTACCCCAGGCTGCGGATATTTGTTTTGTATGACACGGGAAGTCTTTATATTCTTTCTGGTTTTTCATATAGCTCAATAAGTTGTTCCACAACTTCATTAAGAAGGTCAAGAGGCACATTTATTATTTGTGCGACAAACAAAAAATGAACATAATATTTTTCACTTAATATATTTTTAAATGCGAGTACACTTATGTATGTAATAGAGAAGCACGCAAAACTCTGTTGCTTTCCAGTAGTTCATTTCTTGCAATGTCCTCAATTTTCTCTGAAATGTAGATGGCATTCAGTTTCACAAAGATTTCAAATTTTTATTGATTGCCTGAATCACATCCCTTTTGAAAGAATATTTTTTTTCTCGTTGTTTACCACGGTTAGGCGAGTAAATTACACTATGTAATTTACACAGTTTTTTACACGTAAATAACGTGTGATTTACATAAGGCCATTTTATACATTATGTATGAAAAAACGTAAACACTATACCGTAAATTAAATAAACTGACTAGGACTATATTTAATTATTTTTATGGAATAATTGTGAAAACTTCGTACGAAATACAGAAAAAATAATTCTTTTTTAGATTTTGTATAGCTACTCTCTCACATATTCTGTCTGTAGAATACACATGAAATTCAGACACGATATGTCGAATTTTCACATAAATAACTCAAATTCTGAAGTAACAAAATTAATTTTTGCCACGACTTATCGAATTCTAATATATTTTATCGAATACTGGTATGATTATCGAATACCGGCATGATATTTCGAATTTTGCCATCCATACTCAAGCTCTTACATGAATTATTGAATTCTGACATCATAAAGTCAAACGCTCTAAAAATTTATCGAATTTTTATATGAGATATAGAATTCTTTGATATATCATCAATCAAGTGTTCAGAATTCTCTAATTTTAAGACAGATACAGACTTGATCGCGATTTTTATTTATCCCGATTGTCAAAAATCGCGCTCTGAAAACGAAATGATCCTATTTTTGTGAAAATTGTGTAATGCCAGACAGGCAAACATCCTTTAATATGTGTCTGCCTACGGTCTACATGTCAGCGAATATTAACGTCGTATGTAGAATTCTGATACATTTACAGAATTCTGACACCAAAAGTTCAAATTCTGATTTCAGACATATCGAATTTAGACAGCATTAACTCTAATTTTGACAGGACAAATCGAATTCTGGTTTGATATATCGAATTCTGAAATAATATATTTACATAAATACGAATTCTGATATGAAATATCGAATTATAAAATTGTTAATTGAGTTTTCCCTTGGTATGTTGAATTCTGGCATAATATACCGAACTACATACTACATCAGAACATTACATATCGAATTCTGGTATGATTTACCAAGTTTTGGCTTGATACATTTAATACATAAATTTCGACAACAAAAATGTAAATTCTGACTGATATCAATTTTGACATCATATATTCAAATTCGGACACGACATATCGAATTCTGGCTCAATATCACGATAGATCGAATTTTGACATCTGATATTTAATTGAATCGTTTATTCTTGAAAGGGCTCATGTCCACTTTTTGTCAAAATTAGTATTATGACGGTTTTGTATCACAGACACGTATATACGTTTTATGACAAGACGAAATTACCATATGGTTAATGGAACGGTACCTACCTTGCAACAAAAAAATTAATTTATTTCTAGAAAGGTCTCATGCCAAAAAAATTTTTTTATTTCCTGAATAATTTGAAAAAGTGGACATGAGCCCTTTCAAGAATAAACGATTCAATTTGTGACATGACATATCAAATTCTGACATGTAGCAACGAATGGTACAATTTATCGGATTCTGGCATAATATATCGAATATGTGACATGTCGAATTCTGACATAGTATATAAAATTCTGACATCATAAGTACAAATTCTGATATTGTATAATATCTAATTCTGACATAAAGTATAGAATTCTTCATGATAACTCGAATTCTGGCATCAACAATTCAAACATCGATAATATCTGAGATATCAAATTTTGACATCAAAGATTTAAATTTTGATAAGACATATCGAATTCGCTTATGATTTTTCAAATCATATTCAATTTCGACATGATATTTCGATTTATAACTTAATGTGCGAGGGAATTTAGGATGAAACTTGGATAATTCTTAACGATGTTGGAAGAAATCCAACATTGTCTGCCGCTGCAGCAGAAATGGTAAAGGTTGATACCAAATTTTTTTGGCATTTAATAGACTATCTTTTAAGCTATCATACACTGCAAACAGATTGTATATTAAATATTCGATCTAATTCGGAGCTATGCCGATTCTTCTGAGCGTATAGATGCTATCAGGATGTCCAAAAAATCGACAAGGATAGTCCATGGTATCTGGAGTAACTAAAATATTTTTTGTTCGTATTCACTTAGAAAACTAATGATTATGATAATACAATTTATAACTATTAAACCAGCCTTAATTTCAGTTCGCTAGCAAAACCCGTTTGTCTTATTTCTTCACCTGCTTTAACTTGTTTTAAATTATTTAGTGAAAGAACTAACTCTCCTCTTAGTTCTTCAATGATTTTGTATAGCCTACTGTGTTTTCTTTCAACAATTACAATACTTTTATCCGTCTATACCAAGCTTCGAGCGGATTTTGGGTTTTTGGGTAGTTGTTTATGATGGACTCGTTTATGGACCGGAAATCTGGATTATATTTTACTTTTTCGGCCATGTAACATTGTTTAAACTTTTTGTCAACTTTCTTTACATCATCATCATCTCCAAATTTTAGTTAGCCCTAACTTTTGGAATTTCTCCAAATTAGCTGACCAAAATGGAAAAAGTATCCCTTAAATTTCGTATTCGGAAAAAATTCCAAAGCAGAACGATGCATGGTTATTTAAAAATCGCTTATAATGACTTGTGTGATCAGTTTTGTATTAAATTCAGATGCTAACCGGTGCAGCTCATAAAAAAATTCTTTGTAGCAGATCTTATTATATTTAGACATTAAACAGAAAATTATATTAAGCACCTGTCGTTCAAAAATCCCGTGAATACTAAACAACTGACTAAAAATTATTGGCACGGTGTAGAAAGTCCCATCCATTATCCATACTGATGCTTGCGACAAAAATTTTAAACTGGTAAATGTTCCTAAAATAATCATTTTTCATTATTGATTGTTTTCTCAGATAAAACAAAAAGCTCATCCATTTTTTATGGTTAAAGTGATTTAGTCAATTAAGATTTGTATGCCCTTGTTTAGATTTTATTACTTCTCTTTGCCGTCTGATGGACAACTGGCTCATAGCGCTTTTCATAGCGCTGTTAAAGAATTGTACTCAACAATTAGCATTTCATTCGATGTACCGGATCTATAAAAATCACAATGACCTGTAATTTTCTCAATCTATCGGAATTATCCTACTTCTATGCCACTTGATAATCGGGATTTTCATAATAGTGAAGTTATTTGTTAGCGAAAGCTAGGAATAAGAAAATTTTTTTGTTGAGGTGTCGAAAATGTCATGTTTATCCTTACAACAGACGGTTGACGAATAAATTCAAAATTGATGAAAGGAAGTTTCAGGCCATTCAGGACAAATACAATTTTTCGATAATTAATTGTGAAATTAATGAAACTTTCATCAAAATGCATCGTATAAACAAGAGTCGTGGTGAGCTGATCGATAAAATAAAAAGAAAATTTCCGGAAGAAGTTTACACTGATTTTTTTAATAATGCTTCGATCCGGTTTGAGTTGGTGTACGAAGATATTAAGAAACGTCAAATTAAAAAATTTGTGAATATGTTGGGGTCAGAGGTTGGTGAAACGCCAGTTTTAGAATCAACTCTACAAGCCAGTTCAGAGATTCGGCCAACCCATGGTCAGATGGAAGGAAGAGGCACGACCGATGAAAAGTGGGTCGTAAATTTGACAAATTTGGAAATTCCTGAGGGCATCATCAAAATTTTAAAGTTAGGTAATAAGTTTTGTTTACCTTTTAAAAAAGAAATTGTTCCTTATCACAAAATTATAGCGGATGTGGAGAGTGGTATTTCAGGACTAGATTAGACGGCTCATAGTAACATTAGAAATAGATTGGTAAATGTGTTGACGAACTTCAAAACAAACAATTTTTTGGGTAAAAGATTTGTGAGTATTGAAGAGGTCCAACTGATTCGAGGGGCTCAAAAGGCAAAGAAATTTTTGAATGAGCACCCCGAATTGTATGTGTTGAAAGCTGACAAGGGTAACATAATGGTACTTATGCCAAAAATTGAATATGTAGAAAAAATGGAGTGACTCTTGTCGGACAACAACACGTACAGTGTAATTCGGAAAGTTGGTATTTCTTCAATGCAATCTAAATTAAATGTAATAATTGGCTCGTGGGAACGCTTAGAAAAAATTAAGAACAATTTGGCAAAATTTCTTAAAAATTATCATGGTACGACCCCACGAATGTATGGTCTGCCAAAAGTACACAAAATTGGTATTCCCTTGAGACCAATTGTAAGCTATTTAGGTTCGCCTTTATACAATTTATCCAAATTTTTGTCTAACATTTTGAATCATTACGTGGGAAATAACTTTTCGGCTGTAAAAAAAGCGGAAGACTTTAGAAATAAAATTAAAAATGTGTCTCTACCAACAGGTTATATATTAGTGTCGTTAGATGTGGTCTCGTTGTTTACAAACGTTGACTCATCTTTGGTAATAATTTTGGTTAAAAAATGGTGGAATAGCATAAAAGCATATAGGACCACAAGTTTGGAGTCAAAACAATTTGTAGAAGGGTTGAAATTTGTGTTAGATCATACTGAATTTAGTTTCGGGGGAAAATGTTTTAGGCAAGTGTTTGGTTCACCGATGGGTTCGCCAGTTAGTCCAACAGTGGCTAACCTAGTAATGGAACACGTTGAAACCGAAGTGTTAAAAACATCTTCCGTCAAACCTATCTTCTTTTACCGGTACGTGGATGATATTATTGCGGCTATTCCAAGTTCGGAAATTGATAATTTTTTGGATTCATTTAATAGTTTTACCCTGCGAATTAAATTTACATGTGAAATTGAAAATCAAGGTCGTTTAGCTTTTCTGGATACTATGGTAATACGTAATGAGGATGGAAGATTAACTACAGATTTATATCATAAAAAAAACCTGGTCGGGTCGGTATCTAAATTCTAACTCGTGGCTTCCATCATTTTACAAAAATAATACAGTGTTTCTGTTGGCTGAAAAAATTTTGAGATTATCGGATGAGGGTTTTCATGCCGAAAATTTCAAAATTTTAAGTAATGTTCTAACTCAAAATGGCTATCCAAGAGGGGTAGTGACTAGAGGAATTAGAAAGGCTATCGACAAACATAGTAATTCGGGAAATATTTTCGAAAATACGCGCGTAAATCCAAATTTAATCGTTGAAAATAATCGCAAACTTTACATTTCGATCCCATATGTTAAAATTCTTTTCGAAAAAATAAAATTTCTTTTACAAAATTATGATATACAACTTGTTGGTAGAGCATTTCACAGTTTGGACATGGCTTTATTCACTAAATTAAAAGACAAAATTCCCATAGAGTTACAATCAAATCTAATATATAAATTAAAATGTTCGTGTTGAAAAGAGTATATCGGTCAAACTAAACAAAATTTTAAAAAACGAATTCGTCAACATATTTATGATTCTACGTATGAGTTTAAACCGTCACACAGTGCGTTATCGAATCATCTACGTGGAAGTAACCACTCGTTATCCATAGATGACGCTAAGATACTTGATAGGGAGCAAAATCTCAATAAAAGGTTAATTTTGGAAAGCATTTACATCAAAAAAGAACAAAATTTTTCTCAAAATTTATTAAATATTCAGGAAGTTTCAAAATATTTGTTAAATTATTCCGACAACATTTTGTAGATTTTCTTAAAAAAAATTTTTTGTCACTCAAATTGTATAACTTTAAATTTTTTCGGTTAAACTGAGTAATTCGTAAATTTTAATTTGAACTCTAGTTACATTAGGAAAACATTCGTTATTAAAAAAATAAAATTTTCTTTCAAATTGTGTAGTAAAAATTATGCCCCTGAGAATGACGGAATGTACCGTCGAAACGTCGGGTTTTTATTAAATAATTATTAAAAATAAATAAAACATTAAGTTAAAAACCAAAGAAAATTATTTTATTATAACAAAAAAAAAAAGCTTAAAAAGTGAATTAAATTATTTGTAATATGTTTGCAGACTACTTTGAGTCAATTTATGTACCCAGTTTGGCTTCCAATAGCGGCTTACTAAATGTACCCAATACTAATTCACAACATGGATTTTATGAAAAACGCTCAGTTTTGACAAACCTTCTGGAATTCTCAAGTTACACGTTCCACAGTGTAGACAAAGGTTGAAAGCCCAGGTTGACTGTATTTATACTGATCTTAAAAAAGCTTTTGATACAGTATCTCACGGTGTACTCATTAAAAAATGCTACAAAATTGGACTCTCAGATAAATTGTGTATTTGATGATCATCGTATCTTAGCGACAGGTTTGTACAAGTAAAATGTAATGGACGATTTTCAAGACCATTTTTGGCTAGTTCTGGTATTCCCCAAGGTTCTACTCTGGGACCTCTTTTATTCACGATTTTCATTAACGACTTTTCTAACATTTTTGATAGTCCCCATCTGTTTAATAAATTGTTTTAAAATTTTTAGAAGAATTACTGATGAGACTGCACCTCTCTCTCTGCAAAGAAATCTTGATAACTTCAAAACTGGTGTGCTTTAAATAAACTAAATTTAAATATTGAAAAATGTCTACATAGTAATTAACTTCACTAAGAAAGTTCGCCCATTATTAGTCAGCTATAATATTGCAAGGAGAGTTACTCAAATTGCTGATTTAGGTGTTATTTTTGACACTAAATTGACATTCGAAAAACACATCAACTCAATTTGCGCGAAAGCACACAAAATTCTTTGATTTATTTTCCGCAGAGGAAGGGAATTTCGTAATGCCGAAGTTCTAACCATATTATTGATGTTTGTAATTATTAGTTTAGAGAGTACACGTAATTGGACTTTGTCTGTGTGTTGCCCCATCATGGAATCTAAATAAATAAATAAATTTCGCAAGAGATCCAGATTTGTCGATAACATTATCAGGAACCTACGCTTTAAATTCTACGAACCTCTAAATATTTGAATTTTTTGAAATATCATGCTCAATTGAAAAATCACTTAGTTCTGAATCTTCACTGTCCCCAACTTTCATATACATACGTATATTTTTCTCGTTTATTATTATTGGTAGAAATTTCAAATTTAATTTTGTTATTATCTTACTTAAATATTTAATTGTGAAAGTATACTGATTTTAGAAAATCACTAAATAATGGCGTTAAGCCTAGTTGAAAAACAATGAAACGAAAAATGTTTGTAATAATCGACACAAAAGCGGTCCGTAAACAACAGAATTAAAGTGGTACGCAAAGAATGAAACGAAACCGATTCGTAAAAAATGAATCGAAATGTGAATCAATGTGATGTGTGTGATCAATGAAATTGATCGTACGTAAATGCTTCGCTTTCTGTTCACAAAAAGCGGACTGTCAGTTTTTCTTAGAGGGATAGAGCAAGGATAGACAGAAGTACCAACTGGTACAACTAAGTAGGTTTTTTGGAGTTTGCTTGGTTATAACTCAATCCGCTTACGATTTTTTTTAGAATTATAATTCGCTTTGATTTGCTCATGTGATTTCAAACCCCTGTGCTAAACAGCGTTAAAATAATCTCTAAATTGCTCAATGAAACTAAAAAAAAAAAAAAAAAAATCGAAAATAATCTACCCAGAAAAATAATATTAGTAACACAACACAATAACGAAAAGATCACATTTCAAGAACAGAAGAATTTTATGTAAGATTAAATTAAATTTCTGTTTTACTTTTTTTTTTTTTTTTTTTTGTTTTATTGTGCTTGGCCTCCGTCAATGTCATCCGCACTAAATGAAATGAACCAACAACACATAACAAACAATATAATATAAAACATATCAAGTCAAATTAAATATAATAAATAAACATGATTTGATTTTATATAGTATAAGGTATTCTTCAACTTCAGCTTGTTGATTAATTTAAAACCCGCGCGTATAGGTACAACACTAATTCATCATTTTGATTATTAAATGCATCAAAAATTATAAAACATTGTGTTGTATGCGCGCGGCTTCGAAAAAAAAAAATTAAGAAGACAAATTAAGATTAAGATCTGTGCACATATTGCATCTCGCCATATAAGTATAACAACAAAAACTGTACGAACGAGCAATGGAAACAAAAACACAAAAAAACCAGGTAGGCAAATGATGCAGAAGCGCAGCAACCGCAGCAGCAGCAAAAATTTTTTTTTAATATTAATTCTTCTCTCTGTGTTGTTGTGTAATAAATAAATATCATGACGAATGAATATTTTTGTGATAACAAATTAATTATACAAATTTAATATGACATATTAAACAAAAAAGACGACAGATAATCTGTCAAAATAATTTACTAAAAAAAAATAAAAAAAATGAATGAACATGTAATGCAAGTGTGAGGTCTTATATAAATTTCAGGTCTTCTTTAATATGTTTAATAATTATAATGAATGATTGAATGGAAGGAATGTGCCATGTAATAGAAACTGCGGTATAGAGGTTAGAGATGCGCGCGAATTATGCATTTTTTTTTTTTGATACTTGGTGTATCGTGATGGGTGATATTCACACCAAGGTGACGGCGCGGATTATACACAGAAAACTTGATAGTCTTCACATCAGAATTTTATTTTTTGTTGGTTTTCGGTTTTATGGTTTTATTCACCTCCCACACAATGACGGTGAATTTTTTTATAAATACAATTTTAACACTAATTATCAATTACTTAAGATAACCGCTAAATGATTATTATTTATATGCGATTTAAGATTTAACCTTTAAAAATTTTTATTTTATTTACTTGAATTTTGTGAAAGTAGTGAGTATTTACAAATTTTATATGATTTATGATTGGTTGTTGTATTGAAGTGTATTATGAGATAATGATGATACTTTAATAGTAGTAATTTTGCAGCGAATAATAAATTGTGAAATTTATCATACGTATTTGTTGTGATTAAAACAACGATACATAATTTACCAGAATAATCACAAAAATCATGCAAGACACAATGTATTGAAACAAAGTTGTGAAATTTCGAGTATTTAGTCCAAATTCAATTAAGAAACATAAAACTTTTAAAACAACACTTTAACCCCTTTTCAAGCCAAACAAACAATATTTTAAATATAAACAGCTTACGGCACACCGAAAAGGGTTATACATATATAGATCGTTAATTTAATTTAAACAAAAAAAAAATCTGTACCCAAAAATCTTAAAATGTAAACATTTTGTGTAAATTAAGAAGAGATTTATATTTACTTTCCATTTGCCGGTTATCTTCAATAAATTATTCATATTAAATATTATGTTCTATAAAATAAAATAACCAAAAATTAATAAGATATTTATACATATATGTATGTATATAATGAAGTGAGAAAATTAGACTTATATTTATTTATACAACAACATCTTATTATGAGAAAATCATTTCTATTTAAATACATATAATTTACATACGTATATATGTATATATATATCGTATAAACAACGACGTACCAGACATAAGATTTATTTATTTATATTAAGACAAAAAAAAAGCATATAGTTTTTTTTTTTGGTTTTAAACACATGAAAATAGAAAAATAAATAAAAAACAATTATTTATTTAAATTTTTAATTAGTGTACTCTTAAATACGTTCAAAGAGAAAATAAAACATCGGCGATACATTAAAAAATTGTCACTTACTCTAAATCGATTACATACGACACCCGCGCGCATCCAAATAAACTTTAAAGTGCATTGTATATAGCTTCTGAAGTAAGTGAATCTTATATGTGACAGCTACATGATTTTTCCATACTTAAAAATACGTACACACACACAATTTCATGATGTTAATTCTTTCGTTGTCGTTATATATATTTACTTAAAATTTAATCCATTTCAAGTCATTTCTTCTTCGTCGTCTTACTACATTTTTCTTAATATTATTACCATTAACAAGAAATAAAAACATGTATTTATATATGTACTTAAGATTTGTATATGATATACAATCCTGAATTTACTCATTATTCTCACGTATTTTATGTATGTAAGTATATTAAAAAATAAAATACGATACGAAAGACTTCAATAGGCGACGAACCCGAGAAATTCTACTTAGTATATAATATTTTCTCAACTTATACGATTATATATATCTATGAATGATATATGGCCACGCCTACAATATTGGGGTGGGGCAAATTGTCATCATAACCGTCATCATCATCATCATCATCGTCGATCGTCATGCGAGATCAAAGAGAAAAAAAAAATTCTTTATGACTTTTATATATAAGACGAATATATAATACTCTAATTCCTTTTCTTCATTCTGATGGTGTTTAAATTAAACTTAACTATTTTTTTTTTTTTTTTTGTATGTGCTATGTGGTGAATCTTATTGTTTGGGAAACACATATAATACAAAACAAGATCTATTATTGTATAACGAGTATATAAATATAGGAATAGAGATTCGTTTGATCTTTTTATTTTTGTGGTTGTTGCCTTCTACGTACGTACGTACATAAAAAATGGCGATCGACTTATTTTTTCGTTTATTATGTGTACATATATTTTTTGAGGAAGTTATTTGTCATTTTGAGACGTTGTAAAAATTGTAGTAGCGCAGCTGTTGATAAATTGATTACATGTTACCTATATATGATTGTGTAACGGCCTTAAAGTGATTTATTTGCTTGATATCATGTGCTGCCAGTTTTAAATTCGAGAACATCATTAAAGCTTTTTTGGCTAAAATCTCAATCAAGTTTCACACAAGATTTCAGCCAATTAATGAAATTGTAAGTAATTTTAATAATAAAAAATTTGATTTCAAAAATTAGCATAATTGTGTCTGGACTGGTTTTCAGGTTGTATTAATTAGTAAAATTATATTTAAATTTTAAATAATAAAACGAAATTGATTGAGTTTGAAATCAAAATGTGTATCAAATTGAAATTTAATAATTACTGATAATGTTTTAAAATGAAGCGTATAATTCCAAACTGGACATTCGGCAATTTAAAAAAAAATGAGTTAGATACGCCATTTTAAAAATGAGTTAGTTGAACCCTAATGGCTACAAATTGGAAAATATTCTATACCAAAATTATGCTCCATCCGCGATGGTATTCCAAAACTCGACAAAATGAATATCGCTCTTATTCCAAAACTGCCTATAAGTTGACTGTAGCAAAACTGGCCATCTACTCAGCAAAATAAATCCTTTTTAAAATTGATATTCCATAACTTGATATTTTACTCTCTATATAAATTTAATAATAAAGGGAACCAAATTCACTAACGGTATTTTTCAACGGGTGTTTGCTGTCCCATTACTTTTCATTATGCATTCACTTTCTGGAGAAGTATACGACGAGAGTGTGCAATTTAAATTTATTATAAATTATAATTTGTTGTGATTTTAAAAGTAAACCCTTAGAGAGGAGTGGAGGCTCTAATTCGGAGCTTGTTCCACTGGGTCCAGCTTCGACTTCACCCTGAAGAAATTGAATAATTTCCTTTTGTTGTGGTCCACGTAATCCTTTTAGGTTCCTTCTTCTAATTTGAGGTGTTACTAAGCTTGTAGCAAACTGATCTCAAAAATTGTTTCCGGGACATTTTTTTGTTCACATTTAATTTTTCATAAATTATTTTAGCAGCAACTCCACCAACATCAATTATATTATAGAGGAAGCCAAAGGCCATCGTCTTGTTCGACTATGTACTCTATAATTACGAACCATCTGATCGAGCCTCGTTCTACACCTTTCGTATTGTTGTAAAATAAATTTATTTCCGATTTGTTTTTGTTGCTTTCATCTGTAATACAGTGGTAGACATTCGTATAAACGCACTATGTTTTTTGAATATAGTTCTAAGAGTAAAGTGTTTTGATTTTTTTCAAGTAGTCTAAATTATGTCTATCATCTTAAATCTGTTGATAAGATAAACCATTAGTAAAAATTTTAATGTTTTACTTTAATAAATTGAAAAATCTAAATTTCAGGTGGACATTCGTATAAACGCACTTCTGATAATGTACTAAAATAAAAAACAAAATTAGCAATTTTTCATATATTATTTTATTTAATATTTGGTCTGGCCCCGACCTTTCTGAATAACTTCGAAAATTCGAGTAGGCATTGAATTTGTTAAATTTTTGAGGGTTTTCGGATCAATTGTGGCCCAACATTCACGGATGGCACTTTTCAAATCTTCAATTGAATTATATTGCTGTCCTCTAAAGGTTTTCGATAGGATTGCAATCAGGACTGCAAGCTGGCCATTCAAGAAGGGGAATGTTTTCCTCGAGAAACCACTGTGTGGTCTCCTTCGAAGCATGGATCGATGCATTGTCTTGTTGAAAATTATAATTTTTGTTGATGTTATTATCCAGATAATTTATCAAAACGTCTTCCAAAAGTTTCACGTACATACGGAAGTTCATTCGTGTCGTTATAAAGCAGATGGGAAGCTCCTCGTTATAAGAAAATGCTCCGCATACCATAACACACCGCCACAAAATTACGCTTCGACCTAATGACGCCATGTTCCTCCAAATTATGCTAGTAGCAACTGTAGCAGTCGGGAAAATCCAGATTAATTTTTTTTCCGTAAGAAAAAATCACACTCTGCCAATCCGTTATCGACGACATGTATTTACGAGCAAAATTGAGCGGATTATTCGTATGCATGGCCGTTAAAAGTGGTTTGAATCAAAATTTTGTCCATTTTATGTTCGACGAACTATTAAAAATACGGGCAATGTGGCGGGTCGTCACAGGAAGATCCAATGGCCTGATTGCAATCCTATCGAAAATCTTTAGAGGGCCTTCCTCGAAAAGTTTATGGAAATGAACAGCAATATAATTCAATTGAAGATTTGAAAAGTGCCATCCGTGAATGTTGGGCCACAATTGATCCGAAAACCCTCAAAAATTTAACAAATTCAATGCCTACTCGAATTTTCGAAGTTATTCAGAAAGGTCGGGGCCAGACCAAATATTAAGGCCCGATTGTATGAACGAGGATAAATGATTAATCCTCTAATTTAGCGTAGTTTGCATTATATGAACGATGCTAAATCAGAAAATTAATCGATGATTTTTTTTTTACCATCCGTTTTATCCTCTCTTTTTGGTGACTGAATCAAAGACTAAAAAAATTTGTTTTTATTTTTTCGACATTTCAAATGTGGTGTATCATACAAACGAGACATTTTTATAAAAGAACAATTGTTAAAAATGAACTCAACAAGGAAGAAAATATCAAATTCGCAAATTAAAATTTTATTTTCCTCTAAGGCCGTGAGTGAATTAGTTAAAAACCAGTTAAAAATTAAAATTTTGACATAAAAGTTAAAATTAAAAAATTGACTCACCACAAAAAATAAATAAAATATGCATCATGGTAGGCATCGTATATAAAATTTGGTAAGCGAGTTAAAAAAACATAACCTCGTTTTTTTAATATTGGTTCAGTTGATACATAAGCACGACGTGTTTCTTTCTGTTTCTTCTTAAAACTGCTTCATTTGATAAATTACGCTTTTAATAAAGTAATAAAATAGATAACAAACTAGGAAAATGATTGTTATAAATGCGCTTCATGTTGTTGTTCAGTTGTCACAATTTTAATTTTTAACTAATTCACACAGCAATATTAAATTTGGTAGATAAAAATATTTCACCACGATAATTTGATGTTCACCAAATTTTTAACCAAATATTTTTAACATATTCACTCACGGCCTAAATAAACAAAAAAAAAATTGTAATAAAAATCAACAAAGTAAACGTCATAGAAATAGTATTGCCAGTCATACAAAAAACTGGTATAAAACTGTAATAAAAGAGAGGATAGATTTTTATTTAGCATCGTTCATACAATCGACGAAAAATAAAATGCTTGAGTAGTGATTAATCATTACTCTCGGATTTTTTTTCATTTAGCGGTGTTCATACAATCGGCCCTAAATAAAATAATATATGAAAAATTGGTAATTTTCTTTTTTATTTTAGTACATTATCAGAAGTGCGTTTATACGAATGTCCACCTGAAATTTAGATTTTTCAATTTATTAAAGTAAAACATTAAAATTTTTACTAATGGTTTATCTTATCAACAGATTTAAGATGATAGACATAATTTAGACTACTTGAAAAAAATCAAAACACTTTACTCTTAGAACTATATTCAAAAAACATAGTGCGTTTATACGAATGTCTACCACTGTAGTAGTGTTATGTATTGTTGATAGCAAATGGACGGCACAATTTTTTTTCGGAATATAAGAAACTAAGCACATATCTTTCCAAAATCCAAAACAATTACTCTCTACTGGTCTGCTTTTATTAGGCATAAAATTTGTAGGTATATACTTTTTATTTTTACGTAATGTACCAACGCAAGTTAAACTATTTGACAATAAAGACTCTGCTAGTGGTTTACTTGTAAAGAAATTGTTGGAATTTTACGTTTCTGAACGTTCCAAAGTAAGGTTCCTAAATAAGGAATGCCATAGAGTGGGTAACTAGTAGCATTGACGCATATCCACCACATTTGTATTTCATATTTATCAGGTTTACTTGGAATGTACTGTTTAAATGAAACGCGACCACGAAAAGGTATGAGCTGTTCATCAATTGTTAAGTTTGCTCCTGGTAAATATGTTTTTTTAGATTTTTGTTGAAAATTTTCCAAAGATCTCGTATTGGAGCTAGTTTATCTCTAGTTTTACGGGCAGATCTAACTACTCTGTCATCGAATCGTATAAAACGCTGAATAAATTTAAAACGGGTTTTGCTCATGGTTGCTCGAAATATCGGATTTCCAAAAAGCGGGTCCCAAAAATCAAACATATTGATTTTGCTTTATTTGTTTATCCCAGCTGTCAATAAAAGTTCAAAGTATGCTTGTATTTTATGGAGATCAGTATTTTTGCACTCAATTCCAAGAATTCGATTCGCTTCAAGGTTAGTGTATTTGACGATCATATCCAAAATACTGTGGTCTAGAAACAAACTGAAGCATTCTACTGGTTCTTCAATCATTTGATTTGGGGGTAATATCACTTTATCAAAAGACCCCTTTATACCGAGTTGTGCGCAACCACTAGAAAATAGACATGAATTCCATTGAGTACCATCGCTACTGGTGAATACTGCAAAATCTTCAGAAACATTCTTCTGAATTTTCATCACCCTCCTGTTCATCCTATTCTTCAGAATCAGTTTCTACTTACTCTTCGCTATCTGATACATAAACAAATGTTGCATTATCGTTATCATCTGATTTAGCCAAAGATCTGTCCATTTCCTGTTCACTTTCAAGCTTTCATCACTAGTTTGTTCCATTGCTCGTTGAATTTCATTGGCACATAATCCTCTTTTAGCCGTCATTGCTGTTTAAAAGGTTTTTTTAAGAAATAAAAATTTAAAAAATATGTAGTAATAAGATTTTGGAGTTGTTTACCAATTATCAATTATTATTATTTATATTATATATTAATTTAGAAAAAATCTCCTGTTTGCAATTCAACAAATTTAATTCAACTGATCACATTGCATCAAATTGAGTAAAAAAATCTAAATAGCGATAAATAATTTAGGACTAGAATTCCGGGTATTCCCAGCAGTATACATATACATATAAACAATATATTGTGATCTCCTCCTGCTCGAGTAAAAAATCATTCTATTTCAATTTCTATTCTTCGATTTTATAATCATTCTATCTCCACACATTTATTTATTGATGCTTTAGAAAAACAAGGAAAAAGCGATAGTGCACGAATTTACTAAAATTAGTTGAGATGGCAACAGAGAGAAGCGTAAGTTATTGGCAATTAATAAAGAATCTGGCGCAAAAATATAGAAAAAGTCAAAAGGCTTGTATACACTTTGCTCTAGGTGCTGTGAATGTGTAGAATGAAGATTAATAAATTAATTTATTCTCGGTTGTGTAGGCATATGGGTGTGAAATCAGCTTTATTATTACAAATATGTGGACACAATTCAAAATTGCTGGCATGTTCTAGCTTGACCAGAAGAGATGCACCATTTTCAGTCAGTTTTTTATAAAATTCCGGATAAAATGGCACAAAATAACCTTATTCTAAAGTACACCAAAGCCTTTTATCCAGAGAAAGCAATTAATTTCGGCTACTGGAAAGCGTGCAAAACATATAACCATAAAATACCACATAAAAAAAGGTTTGAAGCAACCGGGGAAAAAGTCTGTAGTTCCTGTTTGCAGAAAAGTGTTTTTATACGTTCTTAACGTCTCCAAGTACAAAGTTAAAATGGTATGTATATGCAAGCGTCATTTGGACACTGAAGAACTATTAAGTGCAAAACGTGGAGGCGATACAAAAAGTTATAAGTACGCGTATTTCAAGCGAAGGATTATGGCGAGAAAATTTCTAGGCAAACTACGTGACATATTCCTCACAACCTTATCCAAAATTAATTTTTGTGTCACAGTTCATTCTATTAGTTGGAAACGTCAAAATTCATCATAATCGGTTTCAAATAGCTAGAGAATATCCTAATTCTCCATATTCCAGAATTTAATTTTAAATTAATTTAAGAATGCAGTTTCCAACCCATTTGTCGAATTTCTTCCAAATCTGTTAAGAAATAGGGAAGTTCCATCAAATATGGCCATATTCCAGAATTGTGTCTAAAAATCATTTTAAAATCCTATTTCCAAGGCATTTATTAAATTCCATAATAATCGGTTAAGTAATAGCCAACTTTCATCATACTTGGCCATATTCCAGAACTTTATCCGAAAATTATTTTAGAAACCCATTTTCATCGCGGATGTCATATTTCACTACTAAAACCGGAAGAAATCGGAAATATTTGAAAACGTTTTGGAAAAATTTGAGTTATATTCCAACCCACGAAAAAATTTGGTGTATGAACGGTACAAATTTATACAACGAGAGCAACAGGAAAACGTACCATTCAACACATTTTTGGCAGATATTATAAAATTAGTGAAAATTTGCGAGTATATGGATGAGGAATATTATTTCTAAAGTAAATCAACCAGTAGAATGGGTAAATAAGTTAGTAATCATTGAGAAAAAGCATAAGAAATTGAGAATATGTTTTGATCCCCAAGAATTGAACAAGGTAATAGTTACGGAAGAATTTCCAAATCCATCTTTGGAAGAATTTACTTCACAAGTAGCTGGAAAAAAGTGGTTTACAACATTAGATATGGAACTGGGATTCTATAAAGTGAAACTAAATGAAGAGTCAAGTTTGTTGTGTAGTTTTAGCAAAATTTTTGGAGTTTATAAATTTAATCGAGTACCACTTGGGTTGTCCATGTCTCCACAATATTTTCAAAAATTTATTGTAATATGCAATTTTTTTGGAAATAACAGATGTTTTTGTGTATATATTCTGATAGATGTTATAGTAACTGAAACGGAGGAAGAACATGATCGGATATTAGAAAAACTGATGGAAAGAGCTCGTAAATTAAATATAAAATCTAATAAAGAAAAAATTCACTATAAGGCTGAGAAAATCAAGAATTTAGGTAAAGTATTTTCAAAGGAAGGAGTAGCAATCGATCCGATAAGAATAGTAGCATTTGAGAAAATGGAACCTCCTAAAGATCGAAAAGAATTACAGTCAATATGTTAATATTAGGAATGATTAATTACATGATTACACTAAAGGATAATGAGTTTGTATAGAATGATTCATTATCACAGGAATTAGAAAACATAAAGAAACTAATCAAAGCAAGTCCTTTATTAGGATTATTCGAGAAAGTGAAACGAGTGGTGGTACAGACAGATGCGCCTAAAAATGGTTTAGGTACAGTGTTGGTGCAGGAGAGCAGACCAATATCGTGTGCATCTCGATGTTTATCGTCAGCAGAGCAAAATTATGCTCAAATTGAGCAAGAACTGTTGGCAATAGTTTTTGGGTGCAAAAAGTTTCATAATTATGTTTAGTGTAATCACATATCATCAACCGCCAATAAATTTGTGTAAAAACCCTATTACATCATCACATGGTTCAAGAATACAACGAATGCGTTTAAAATTAATAATTTATAAATTTAATCTGTCTTATGTGCCTAGTAAGCAGTTAATAATTGCAGACTTATTATCTCGATCGAATTCTATCATAAAGGATAATGAAATAGAGCAAGAGGGGAGGGAGAGTTGTGCAAAGAAACGCGTTGTTATCAAAGCCAAGTTTCGGTATTGATTCTTTGACAGTTTAAGGAGCCTTTTGTGTCAATGGAATGCCAGAGTTAAAATATACGCTGAAACTAAACCACATGAGAAATTACAGGCTTAAAATCTGGCTTGGTATTGAAGCTTGGAGTCATTTGGTTTGGAAGATGTTCGAGTAGGCATAGTTGAGAGTGGGCCGAACAGGATATTTCAGCTTATTCAGAACAAAGGGTGCGGCTAACTCATTATTATAATTTTATTAAAGTGATTCATTTTTTATTCTACGAGTATGTTAAACGTTAATGTGCGTCAATATAGTTGTGCCCCAGTAAAAAATGAAAATTGAATTATAACGGATAGACAATTTCCCTTCTAAGGTTTGTTGTTTTGTCACGTTTTGATCTATCTTGGAAATAGAGACCTTTTAAAAAGTTTATAGTTCTGCACAACAGTGTGTAAGTTTTGGATTATTATTATTTGTTCCTTAAGAAAGACCAAATAACGTAACATTTCTACAAAATTTAGTTTGGGAATTTGTTGGTCGAATTATACTAAGACCCAGCAGGTGCCTGCTGTAGTTGTTGCATTAATACGAATTAAGAAGAATTAAGAGACCTGCTTTTATTTCTATAGGCTACAACAGATTCCTTGTTCTAAATTTACAAGAAATATTTTGGTAATCGTCATTTATCGTTTGCTAATTGGCTTGCATGTAGCATTCAGCTCATCTATATTTTATAAAGAAAGGCCAGCGGTTAAGAGGCTCCTTTTTTTAAGAAAATACGTGTCATCGAAAAATATACGAAATAAAATGTCGGCTCTATTTTGTTCTTGAGCAAGCTTCATCTCGAGCAAATAAATTCTCTAGACCTTTCAATTTGTCAAAATCTGCCGTTGCAATGACTATTATGTAATATGAAGTACACAGCTATTCTTCCCAATTTTTTGAGGACGTTCAATTGAGTCAAAAATAAGGAACTTCTCAGGAATTCAATGGATTTGTTGTTGAACTATTGCAAATCTATCAAATTTTCATTCCATATTTGTTAAGTTTAGATGAAATGTAATGCTGGAAAGAAATCTTTCTCGAAATTGTTACATCCGCATATCAATAATACCGAAAGTTCATGAATTTTTCGGACTGATCTGTTTTCTGTTTTCTAATGGCTGAAAACATTCCTGCAGAAACGATTTAATTTTTAATTTGTCCTTTTATTTAGCATCTAATTTGAAAAATTCAGCCATATAGATAGGGACATCACAAACGGTTAAGGTTAACCAATTAATTTAAACTTTTCGTTTAATCGATCCGATAATAACCGACCTTTATCGAGAATAAAATGTATTTTGAATTATTTATTAAATTTAATGAAAAAAATAATTTCTCAAAATAATTAGAATCAGCAAGCAAATTGTCAAGCAAACCAGCAAGCAATTTCACCTCCTCAGCTATGAGTTTCCAGAACTCAACTTACAAAGACGCAATTAAATATGTAAGTACGCGGAAGACAAGCAGCTCTTGTATTTACAATTATGCTTTTCAGCTCTCGTACTTAGAATTTTGTAAGTACGAGAGCTGAAAATTTCTTACATAATCGCCTTTTGCCGCAATTTTGAAAAAATTCTGTAAACTCATTTAATACTTACATAATAATAAACACATTGTTTAACAGTTTTTTTTTCTTTTTTTTCAATCAAGTTTAATGTACCTGCTGACTTACTACTTTATTACAGATCGTTACATTGTTACTGATATTTTGATTTTTAAAGGTTATTCGAGAATTATTCTAATTTTATTCGAGATTTTCGGAATATTCGAAATTTTTTGAGAATATATTGTGATTATTCATGAGATATTATGTTTATCTAAGGTCACAACCAAGCTCACCATTAAATTCCTTGTTGAAAATTATCTAAGACTAAACCTTGCTTATTTTTTTTTTACATACTCCGCGAGATTTCTAGGCGTTTCCATACTTTGAAGTCAAAATGTAAATTCCTTTAGATGATCCTTGGAGGTCATGGAAAACACAGACTCGGACGTAAAATTGATCGTTCTTTTCGATTCTGTCATCAAAAATAGGGGTTCTAATTTTAAAAAATGACCTTGACCTCCAAATGACCTTGAAGATGAAGGTCAAGGCCACAACCAAGCTCACCATTAAATCCTTTGTTGAAAATTATCTTAGAATAAACCTTGCTCATTTTTTTTGACCGAACTCCGCTTGATTTTTAGGGGTTTCCATACTTTTTCCTCAACCTGTATGTTTAAACTAACCAACGCCATCTAGCGACCTTTTCGACAAATCTTCAAACAATTTAAAAGTGAAGACTTTTTACGATATCAAAATAGAGCCATGATATACCTAAGACACGCGAAATAATTTTCTTTTTTATTATTGATAACAAATCATTTTTTAAAAAGTGCTTAAATTTTAGATCAAATTTTAATGTGAAAATGCAGCATTCTAAAACTCACTCTATAAAATTTAGTATTCGCTCCTCACAGTTCAAAACTTCTTATAATTATCGTGCCAAGTTTATCAGAATCAGTTAAAAAATATCCAAGTTGCATCCTAATTGGCCCTATTCCAGAACTTCATCTAAATCCATATGATAATCGCATTTCCATCGTGCATGTTGGATTTCTTCCAAATCGGTTAAGAATTATCCAAGTTCCATCCTAAATTCCCTCGCACACGTTGAATTTCATCTAAATCGGGTAAGAATTAACCAAGTTATATCCTATATTGGTTATATGCCATAACTTTACCTTAATTAATTTTAGACCATTTTCATCGAAATATCCAGTTTTGTACCTTATGTCATTTCAATTGTAAAATGACTACGATAATTTTTTCGCCAGATAATTTCTGTTTCTTAGTTTTGTTCGAATATAGCTATCGTTTATGAAAAAGTTTCACATAATACATCTTTTATTTTCTATCAATTTTAGAGAGGTTGGTCAACAAAAAACTTCGTATAACCGAACACCCTAAAAGGAGTAACATCCTAATCAATATGGTTCTTTCCTCTGGATTGCTTGGCTGCACGTTTAATGTAAAAATTAAGTTGATATATCTATCCGCGTCTGCTTTCACAAAACTAACAGAAATTAACTGTCATATCAAATCAACCCAATGAGATATTATGTTTATTTAAGCTGCCACCATTCAATAATTTTGTCAGAAGTTGACATATTGTATCAGAATTCAAAGTATTATGCCATGGCAGAATTAGAATCTTTAGTGTCCAAATTCGATATCTCATGTCATAATTAGATGTAGGTACAATAACGATATTTGGATTTATGATGTCAGAATTCTATATCTTATGTCAGAATTCGATATATCACGCCAGAATTGGTCATGTCCCATATTCGAAGAATTATGCCAGAATCCCAATCACGTCAGAATTTGAATTTTTGATGCCAGAATTCGAATGATCATGTCAGAATCCGATAAATGATGTAAGAATTAGATTTCAATATCAGAATTTGTATTGATGAAGTCAGAACCCGATACATTATGTCTGAATTTGGTATGTCATGTCCGAATCTGAGTGTTTGATGTTAGAATTCAGTACATCATGTCCAGAATTCGATGTATCATGCTAGAATTCAATTTGAAATTTCAGAGTTTGAAATTGTGATGTCAGAATTCGATACGTCATGCGGCATGTCGATTCACCACACAACCAAATAAATTATGTTAGAAATCGAAATATCATGTCAGAATTCGAAGTGTTATGTCAAAATTCAATATGTCACGTCAAAATATGAATTTTTGATGCCAAAAATAAATACTTCATATCAGGATTCGATAAATCATTAGCGAATTCGATATGTCTTATCAAAATTTAAATCTTTGATGTCAAAATTCGATATCTGATATTAGAATTTGAATTTTTGATGCCAGCATTTGAGTTATTATGTAAGAATTCCATACTTTATGTCAGAATTAGATATGCAAAATCAGAATTTGTATTTATGATGTTAGAATTCTTTATATTATGCCAGAATTCGATATATCATACCGCAGAAATCGACATGTCACATATTCGAGATATTATCCCAGAATCCGATCAATTGTGCCAGAATTCATTACTTCGTCTCAGAATTTGCATTTATGATGTTAGAATTGATATATTATGTCTGAATTTGATACATCATGTCATAATTTTCATTTTTGTTGTCGGAATATTTGTATTAAATGTGTTAATCATGGCATAGTTCAATATGCCAAGTTGGGATTTGGATTTATGATATCAGAATTCGATATATCATGCCAAAACTTGGTAAATCATATTATAATCCGATATATCATGTTCTGATATAGCATGTAGTTTTCGGTATATCATGTCAGAATTTGACATACCACGAAAAAACTCAATAAATAATTATCAGAATTTGAATTTATGTACATAAATGTTAAGTCAACATTCGATATATCAAACCAGAATGCTGTCTAAATTCGATATGTCTAAAATCCGAATTTGAATTTTTGGTGTCAGTATTCTACATACGATGTTAAAATTTGATATGACATGTCAGAAAATGAATTTATAATGTCAGAATATATGTCAATACATCAGAATTCGTTGTGTCATTCCAGAATTTGAAAGGTTGTCACAATCGACTCAAAATTCGATATGTTATGTCAGAATTCGTTAGGTTTCATCAGAATTTCAATTTTTGGTTTTAGAATTTTACATATGACGTATAAGAACTCGATATCACAAGTCAAATTTTATATGCCACGTTGATATTTTAACTTTTTCCGTATTTGACGTATTGCTTGTTATTGAGATTATTGTTGAAGATTTGTTGAGCTCCGTGAGATTTTGAGATTAGCCATTCGGTAAATTTTCGCGATTATTGCAAATTATTCAAATTATTCGAGAGTTTTTGGTTTTATTGAAAATTATTCAAAATTCCCAAAAGAAAATTATTCAGAGAAGCAAAGTTGTTATTGGAACAAAAATTTCGGAAATAAATTGTTTTTCACCACTTGCAGTCGTTTAAAAAATAGACTCAAAAAAGCTTATATAAATGTGCCCTAAAGATTACTGCTACAAGATTTTGTGTCTGTGATTATTAAACCACACCAATTTTCCACTTTTTTCACATATTTCCATTAATCATGTGTTAACTCGTTGCCCCTATTTACAAGTCATGTATATACTAACTTAACATAATATTTCGTGTTGTTGTTGTTGTTGCGGTATGTCATTCGTTATAATAATAATGAGCCTGTTATTGTATATTATTTAAGAACATAACTACTCGTAACAACAACAACAACAACAAAATTACGTGGTGTATACACACAATATAAAAGCGCAACTATATACACAAGACAAATGCAAAAAGCGCCGATAGAGATGCGAGTTGACAAGGGACAAGTGCAAATTATATATTCATGAAGCAGCGATAAAAAAAATGTATTCGTATAATTTAATCACTTCTTAAATTATAATTTATAATATAATAACACATTTAAGATTTTTTTTTTGCTTATATTCATACTCGTCGTGTATAGACGGGCAAAATACCTGAGAAAAAATATGTAGATTTTTTTTTTTTTTTTTGCTTTGTGCTTATATAAATTAAAACACCTCCTTTAATTATAATGGCGTGATATTCGCACTTTGTTAAATCGATTTTTTGTTTTTTTTTGTATTGTTGCAGAGATGTAAAGAGAAATTAAATACATTGGCCATGTCTGTGATGAATCAGTGGCCAGGTGTACGAGTGCGTGTTATTGAAGCATGGGATGAGGATGATTATCATGGGCCGGATTCGCTGCACTATGAAGGGCGAGCAGTGGATATAACAACTTCGGATCGTGATCGTAGTAAATATGGAATGTTGGCACGATTAGCGGTCGAAGCCGGTTTCGATTGGGTTTATTACGAGAGTCGAGCACATATACATTGTTCGGTTAAATCAGGTAAGATTTTATATATTTTTGTATGTACATATATTCCTCCACCCATTTATTAATAGCATATTATTAACCAGTCTAGAAAAAAAAATCGAACCCAAATAAAATGATTCATAAAAACGACCAAATATATTTTAATCTATAAATAATTCTATATACGTGTACATATATTAAAAGCAACGGAAATAAAATTCAAAACCCAGGTCGCATCTTCATCATTATCAGGGTGCTGCTATTCAGACTTTTTATATAATTAAATATATCTGTTTAACTTTAAGATGGTTCGTTCGTTTTTATCTCTCTGATGATGGCTACCCATTTAAAAGGATTTTATATGTACATAATATACTTTTTTTGAAACATAATTTTTTTGTATATATGCACAACAGCATCATGTCGGTACAAATCAAAAAGATTGTTCATTTAATATGTGGTTTTGTATTGTGTATAGTATACATGATCCTTCGTTTTTTAAGACGTTTCACAAAAAAATACAACAACAAAAAATACGTAATAAAAATAAACCAAGATGAACAAAAAAAAAATGTTAAAATTCTTCGAGTTCCTTATTTTTCATTGGATATAAAAATGAAGAAACAGTTTTTTTTTATCATTATTTCCACAGAAATGTTATTTCGTTCTGTAAAATAATGGCGACTGTGCTTTTTTAAATGATTAATGCATTTACCTTCGATTTTGAATTAACCCTGCAAGAGGAAAATGTAATTTTAGCGTATCGGTTACAAAGAGTAAATTTTGTGAATGACACAATTTTTTTATGTAGGTAACCTCACCCCTCTTAATAAATGTATTGAATTACAAAACGGAATAAGTAACGTGTTTTAATCGGAAGTCGAAACAAAAAAAAAAAAGGGTTACACAAATATTTGTATGATATCCCTGGATATGTCAGGTTAAGTTTTTCTTAATTGAGTAGGTTTTACATTGAATATGGGGTGAACAAGTGTACGCTCGATGTAACGTCATTATACGTCAAAATTAATATGATAATAATACAACTCTTCACTTTTATCAGTTAAAAATTAAGCAACTGAGTTATCTGGATATGTATTTTGCTCGGATAGTTAGTTGATTTTTGTTGTATTTTTTGACATTTATTTTATTTTGCTTAAATATTGTTTACGCAAAAATTTTTCGTTTTGAATTAAATAAACAAGTCTGTAAAATTCGACATGATTGTAGATATTGTACATATGTATTCTTAACAATTTTTAATATACATATTTAATTGTTATTTTTATTCAAACTATAATTAACAAAAACCAAATTTTAAATGATTTTTTTTGACATTTATCTGAAGTGAATGGAAACAATCGAACACCCAATTCACTTCAGTAACTCAATTATCTAAATAGCAACTGAATTATCTAAATAGTACCACAGATAAGAATATCAGATGAACCAAGCCCGAATGATTTTGCGGTTTTCTGAACTGGAACCCAATATTAAATGTGTCTGTAATATTTTATCGTAGACTTAAAATAAGATAAAAATGATTCACTTAACACCATCTATCGTAAATAAATATAAATATTTTTTAATAAATAGTTGCTTTTATTGAACAATTTTATTTGTTATATTAAATTTTAAAGTTAAATAATTAAAGCAAAAATTGTAGTTGTAATTTTTTATAACAAAAATGGGCGAAATCATCTAAAAACTAATGAGCTAATTAAAATGTGTCTCAACTAACTGTCTTTCTTCTATTAAAGGATAGATGGAACCTCATTAAAAATAATTTAAATTGGTTTGAGGGTCAGGTTTTGGGTTCCAGAATGAATTGCCAAAAACTTGTTCGGCTTGAAACATCTGATATTCTTATCAGTGATAGTACTCAATTCTAATTCCTAAAATAGAAAAAAAAAGACATCTAGTGTGAAATTCGATAACTAAATTTAAGAACATAGATCACACAAAATGTAGCTACATAAACAAAAAACAAACAAATGTATTAAAGATGTATAGTTATCCTCAAGAATCTTCAATGACAGAAACTAATTACTATGAAATAACCTTACTATCAAGTCCACAATCTCTTATTGACGATTGGAGCATCACGGATTCCACCTAGTGGAAAAATTTTCAACTGAGGTACCTGATAATTTGACGTTCGAAATTATTGTAAACAATTCCAATTTTGAACTGTAAACACAATTTTTACTTACCGGATTGCTAATAATTGTAAATTATTCCAATTTCGGACTATAAAAACAATTTTTAATTACCGCATTGCTAAATTTTCTTTCGTCGCATTTGTGACAAATGTCATTTTATCAGGTGCATCATTTTAGCTATTGTCCTCGAGAGGCGCTTTCTCTACTTTTACAATCGTCAATAAAGTACTGCTTTTAAGGAATGAATGCCGAAAATAAAATGTCATGAGATCAACATGTATGTATATATTGAAAGTCTTAAATTTGGTCGCGGATATTGCACATCAAAACAGATTGGTTTCATAAGAATTTACTTCGGACACTTAATGTTCTTTAGGACGATAATTTATAGATTCAATTCTAGCGACTTAAAATTGTATCTAATAGTGGACGGCGTCCTTGGTAAGGTAATTTCTAAGGAACTAGTTAATAATTATCTATAACTATTGGTTTCTACACATTTGTTAAGCCCCAGACAGACTATGGCTTATTAAATCTGATTTAGCGAATTTTCGAAATTTGCCGTAGTTAGATTTACGGTATTTATGCTTTATTTTGACGTTTTATTTCATACTACATGTGACACTAATTCGATTTTTTCATTTAAAATTAAATTTTAAAGTAAAAACATGAGTTTGAAATTTAAAGAAAATCAATCCAAATGATTTTCAAATTATCAAGTTACCCTAGTTATTTTTTTTTTGTTTGGCTTTATATTTTTCTGTACGGTAATAACTCATTTTCCGGACACTTTTTTTTCTGTATCGTAATGATTCATTTTCCGGACTGAAATCAGTCACGTAAACATTGATTTTCTATGTAGTAGGAAATGCGCAACAACCACCTGTTCAAGTGTTGGAAACAAGAGATGTGGATTTCAGTGAGTGTCGCGTCATTTAAGTTTATTTACGAACAATTAAAGATAAGTGAAATGTCCATCTCAAAAAGGTTTGATAACCTTGAAATTTTTTTTTCTAAACTAGATGAACTTCAATTTGAAAATTCAGCCTTGAAAAAGAAAGTATCTGATTTAGAATGGCGCATTGATAGCATTGAACAGCTGAATAGAAATACATCATTGGAAATATTTGGCATGCCTGATTCACTCACAGCTATACGACTAATTTAATTTCGCAAGGTCTTAATGTTAATATCGATGTGTGTGACATACAGTCTGTAACTAAAATAATAACACCGCGTGTGAAGAAGTTAGTTGCCAAGTTTAAAGATCAACACATTCGTGACTTAATCTTGGTCGCCAAAATGAAGCAGCGATTATCAACCGACTGTCTAGGAGTATCACCACCAGTTAATATTTTCATTAATTTTCGATAGACTTTTTATAAATTTTAATTTTAATTTGATCCGCACTTTGATAATTGTGTCTCTGGATTTTAGTTTTTTGAAGCCCAAACGGGCTTTCGATATTTGGCCTTACGCCACTATCGGCTTTTAGACATTCGGCTTTTCGATATTCGGCCTTTCAACATTCGCCCTTTCGACATATTCGGCCTTTCGACACATTCGGCGTTCGACCTTTCGACATTCGGCTTTTCGAAATTCGACCTTTCAGCCCTATAATTTTTATATCTGGGGGGCTTTTCCTGACTACGATACGAATTCGTAAATATAAAATTCTTATTTGAATTGAATCAGATTCGCTCGGTTCTTGTTTAAATTAAATACGAATCTTATACATTCGAATTCTGGGCTGGGATGTTGTACCATCACTTTCATTCGACTTTTAAAGTCGATTCGAAAAAGTGATAGTTGGCATGTTGTAAAATTTTCGACTCCAAATTGATACGTCAATAGAGCAACCATTTTTCAAAGATGAATTAACAAAATAATTTTAATTTGACATTTAGTTGTTATCCAAAGCGTTAAATAAATATTAATTCTTAAAGATTTTATTAAAAAAAAACAGTTTATGATGGATAGTATTGTAATATATTTTGACGAATCGCTCGTATATCACTTTAAATAAACTGAGTGATACAAAAGTATCATTATCGCGATTCGAATTTCGAAAATTTGAAGTTACAACATCTCACCCCGGTCTAGCATTCAGACGGTTTCTGTACTTCGATTTTGTTGTAGCATAATTTGAAAATCCGGTCTCGTATAAATATGTTGCTGTAAAAGGAAGTAAAACATGAGTGGCTAGTTTTGACATGTTGGTATACTTTTCTGTTAAATTTAATAAACAATCATTTAGTGGAAGTTCAATGTATTTTTGTTTTAAGCAAGACTTAGCAATTAAATCAATTAGGTTTTGATAATCACTTGCGCTGAAAGCTGCTGGCTTATCTGTTATTACAAACGGGTTCCTAATCCAAGAATTATCCTCAGTGGACTTTGGAAAATATTGTAAAATGCTTAACTGTAAATTATGAAAAAGTTCTAAAATTACTTTGGAGACTTTAGCATCTGCTTTCGAATTTTTTAGTATATTTAGAATTTGTCACGGAACACCTGTTTATCATCCACGGAACATCAGTGTTTGGGAAACGCTGCTTTATATAATGGAAAAGCAGTGGGTGCACTTTTTATTGATATATCTAAGGCTTTCGATTCCGTTAATTATGAAATGAGGTGGTGTTATATACAACTGGCTAAAATCTTACATTCAAAAAAGATCTCAGAGAATTATAATAGGTGATTGTGCTAGTGATTTTAATGAAATTCTTTCAGGTGTCCCTCAGGGTTCTGTCCTTGGTCCTTTACTATTTTTAGTCTATGTGAATTCCTTTTTTCGTTTGAATTTATATGGTAAAGTTGTAGCATTTGCGGATGACATTGCTTTAGTTTATTCTGCAGATAGTATAGATCAGGGGTGGCAAAACTTTCAAGTCTTGCGGGCGACTTTTGACTAAATTAAATCTGGAGGTCTACCAGAGAAACTATATTTAATTGTTAACTGTATTTCATTTATTTGTTTAAATTCAAGACAAAATTAGAAAGTTTTTTATCACTTATAATACAAGAATTTTAAAAATATTAAATATAAGTTTATTTACTACTGCTACTACTTGCACCTGATACGTGGCACTGCATCTTATCATCAAGTTCTTCATATTTTGGATCATATGAGCTTATGGCGATTCGCAAGCATGATGCCAAATGATCATCCGTTAAACAAGATCGATGTTTTGTCTTAATGCCATTCATTGAAGAAAAAGCTGATTCGCAAAGATAGGTGGATCCAAAAAATGCGGACATATATCCAGCCACTCTCCGCAAAATTGGACCATATAAATCTGAACTGTTTTTTAAATATGTTTATAAAGAGATTTAACAGTCAAAAAGTTTTTTAAATATGCATTTTCTCATATTGCTCGCGGGCGACTTTCGATAGTTAATCGGTCGACCAGTCGACCGCGGTCGACGCTTTTGCCAGTCCTGGTATAGATGAACTGGAATACAGAATGAATGCCGACTTGGTAGTATCACATGTCTGGTTTTCTAATTATCCAATTGCGTTTAAGTTATAAATCTAGAGGCATGATTTTCAACATAGGGTCAAGAGCGACTAGAGATTTGAACGTATTTTATCATGGATGATGAGTGCACTAGCTCTAAGGATTCAAACCATTGCTTTAAAATACAATTTGTCGAAGAATTTAAATACTTAGGAATAACGATTGATAGCAAAATTTTAAATCTCATATAAGTAATGTTAAAGGTTATTTGTATTGGGCTCTTAGAAAGCTTTATCTACTTCGATCAATTTGTCCGTTTGATGTGTTACTCAAAGTATATCATGGCAAGTATTAAATCTTTTCTTGCGCGTAGTGGGCATAAAGTAGTGAAACCGTACTTGTACAATTTAAGGATTAGAAGTTATTGTGTTGTGCCGTTCACTCGCAAAGAGTACTTCAGGCACTTTTATATTTCAAGTCCTCCAACTCTTTTTAACAAATTACCTCTAGCTATTCAGAATGAGCAAACGGCCAAACGTTTCAGTATTTTGTTGAAGGAATGGTTATTTCAACAGGATGATGTTGAAAGTTTGTTCCAAGTTGTTCAGTAGTGTTGTTATTGGGAGTCATACTATTGGGAAAAATCTAAACAAAGGAGAAATTGGTGGAAATGGTCCAATTCATTGGCCTGCAAGATCCCCCGATATTACGGTATTGGATTTTTATGTATGGGAACGATGAAGGCGCTTGTATACTCCAAAGAAATTGAAACAAAAGAAGAACTTATACAACGAATACACATAGCAGCACAACAGATAAGGGAAGAATTACCAAGAATTGAAATAACAAAAGCATACTTAAACGAATATTAGCCTGTATTCAATCACAAGAAGGACATTTTGGCACCTTTTATAACTCTTCGACCCAAACATTGTATTGAGGGATTGTAGAGGAAGTCCTGGCGAACTAAAATTAAGTAAAAAAAAAAAAAAATTATAACGGTTTTTTTTGAGAAAAACTCAATTTTATAAAAAGAAATTTTTTTTTTACTTTAAAGCATCATAGCTGTCAAACAGATGCAGATGGAAGATAACTACTTGAATCTTAATAATAGCGTATACAATTACCATTCAAATAAGACTTAGTTGGTTGCTCTCCGATGAATATATTGGAAGTTACAGTTTAATATTTAGGTGTACTTTTTTTCTGAACCAAATTTTTTAAACACCCTGTATTTCATAGGATATCAAAAATGGACCCCCCCCCCCCCTCCCCGTACGATTTTTTTCTCAGAATGAACCAAGGAATCACCCCTTGACGGCTAAGTATCCCAAACCCGGACACCTTGTATAGTTTAAATTCAAAAATCATCATCGAAAGCATAGGTTACTGCACTATCGTAGAAAAAATATTTTTCGAGTAATTTTGCTTGTTTCGTTTTGTTGCAAGTAAATCTAGTTTTTCAACTTGGAAAATTTTGTTGGTTTACTTGCAAGTAATCTTTGATTTTTCTTGAAATTTCGAAATTGTTCGGAATTATATAATTATTTATTTAACAATAAGTTATTAAAAATCTATCTAGTAGGATGGTGGAAGATAATCGAGGTTTAGATGTAAATTTTATTTTCCGATTTTCAGAGATAATTCAAAGATTGCCATTGAACATTAACCAAATAAGCGATATTTGATCAGAAATTTATTGATTTAAGACAAGCTTTGAAGACATTTCCACACGCAAAACATTTCATAAAATGGTATTTTCTTTAAAGCAAATTATGTAATTTTAACAAACTTTTTAAAGTTATTATGCGACTTTCAAAATTAAATTTTTTTTTTAATTTTTTCGTTGTACAAATAATAAATTTATCAAAAATTGGAAGTGTCGAAAAAAACAGTAAATGTTTAGGATTTTGTAGTGCTAAATTATTTTTTATTCGAACTAAGATAACTTAAAATCAAATATTGTCAATTTTCTGGATTAGATAAGTTAGTCATGGATATCTCCTCTGCAATTCTTTAGTGCGAGTTCCTTAAAATGGATCCTTCAAAACAAGAGACCAAAACAAAAGGCAGAAGTAAGCCATGTGAGTTATTTGGAGAGAAAATCACCGAAACAAATAAAGTCATACGAAAATTTGTAGCATCTCGCTCATGCTTGGCTTTAATAAAATACTAAAATACAACGATCAATCTAATAAGTCATGTCTGTATAAAGCAAAACTCTTCAACGGCCTACGAAGTAGTGGTGGATCGTCTTCGCTATCGATAGTTTCGGTATTTTGTAATTGTTGCGTTAGTCAGTATCACCATAGCTAAAACTAAATCTATCAATATTGTTATTGGCAATATCAATTATTATAAAAAAAAACAAAAGAAAAATATTTTATTCAATTTTAATAAAAACAATTGCGAGCGATACTATCGAAAACTATCGATAGTTTTCCACCACTACTGAGTACGAAGCCTTTAATCAGCCTTTGGTAATTGCTTAAGTTAAATTTGGCCAAACTTAAACGAATACACCTTGCCGGCGTCTGCCGCACGTTTTTGATTTAAATTAATGAGAAATAATATAAAATAACTCAAATTATCAATTAAAATTAAATTTAATTGAAAAATATCATTTAAGTGAAAATGCGTTGCTGCGAAAACGTCTCAGGAGTGTGTCAAAGAAGACAAACTGAACGACTTTGATGTACAGATTACCCACATGTAGTTCAAGTTGAAGAAATTGCTATTACCTTCATTTTAGAGTAACATACCCTACCGATACATATTGAGGCATAAATGCATATTAGACTAATGACTTTTATCATCAGTCTTATCCGTCTGTAATTATTATGTATAAAATTAAATTTTTGGTTGATAATAGTAATAATAACCTGCTTTTGCAAGGTCTAGGCCCAACTCTTACACCCACATATGACAACAGTCCTGATCAACACTCTATGCAACAGCAGCTTGTCGAATTTCCAAAATATTTGAAATTTAGCAGTGGACTTATGTAGATGACATAAAGCATGGCCGCCAACGTTAGGAGATCCCAAGTATTTGATTCTTGTCACTCCCTTAAATATGTAGTTACCACTGCTAAAATAAATTGCGTCATGGCCTCTAAAACCAGAGATCACAAAGAGTATCGACGACAGAGCACCTCCTTATTGAATGGTTGTTCGGGTACCATCGAACATATGAAACAATAAAATACCGCTAAAGAATTAGTTACTTTTACCCCTGTTGCCTATGTTCCGTTCTCTGGTATATACTACATTTAGAACTGCCTATATTTTAATACAATTTTGAATAATCTTGAGCCGACTTATTCTGGGAGTTGCCAAGCAAGGTGGTCGATACCACCCTTAAGGATCTTCTTTTTCATAAATTTCGATATAAACTATTTTTAAAAAACGTTCACTAGTTCTTAAACTATATACCTTTATCAAAAATGAAATAATTCTCGTCTAGTGCGACATTTATCTGATTAGTCCAAAATTTTTAAAATGCATGTAAAGAAATTCCTTGAAATTTAAATTAATGAAAAGGGAGTACGTTGACCTATAAAACATAGAAAATACAATTCTACCCCATTTTAATAGCGTGAATCGTGTCAACTCTCACGGAAGAAATAATTTAGAAAACTAAACTGGTCCAATGTATTATTCCGGGTGAAATTTTTCGATGAGAATCTTTATATGACCACCTCTCAATCATCACATCATTACATCACCCACCCTCTTAAAATGTTAAAAACATTAAATTACCCTTTTAACCTCCTATAACAATTGACGCAATACTTTCACAAACGAAACGCAAAAAAAACCAAAATGTTTGCAATATAATCATCACGATCTTTAATAAATTTCGGTAAATGTCTTATTCTTATATACTATGTGTATAATACAATAAATTGTTAAAACGCGATTGATTATTTATTTATTGTAATCCACGCTTTTTATTTAATAAAATTTATGATGGCATCAATTTTTTTTTTTGGTTTGTAGTTTATGTATAGTTTTCTTCTTAAACATCGTGAGAAATCTGTAGACACTTAAAGTAACCGATTTATACGTATATATGTATACACTAATATTGTTTATAAATCAAATTTCTTGATGAAAGAATATTTTATATGGCTATTTGTTTATAAAATGAGAATACAAAAGATTTTATATTAGCATAGTTTATTACGGTGATGTGTTTTATTTATTAATTTGCACCAATATCTCTTAATACTTTCGTACATATAAAAGCAAGTCATAAATATAAACACATGTCATAACTTTTAAAGATGTCAACAATAGGCAACAAAATAAACTTTAAAAAATTATTAATTTAAATATTTACTATTCTCACTAAAAAAAAAAATTTACGATTTTTTTTAATCCACTTGGTCTAATCCTTTTTCGCAATTTCACGTGCATAAAAAAAACACACACAAAAAATTGTTGTTAAATACTCGGTACATATTTACAAAAAGATTTACCTAAAACTGGATAAAAAAAATAAAAAATTTACTTACCCCCAGATTATCTTTTAGCCAAATAAATCAACTTGCAGGATAATACGGTTAGGATAAGCAAAAATTTATGATTAGATTACGTTCAAACAAAAAATTATTTGAGTGGAAAATTTGATTTTTCTTCCAATTATAATATTTAACCTATACCCAAGGATTAAATTTTAGTCTCTGGGCCGCATCATACCAATTCAATAATATTACGTTAGTTTCGTATTACTACACACTAATATAGGCAATATGGTCATTAATCAGTGACCTAAAATAATGAATAAGAATATACCAATTCCTTTAACGGTATTTTATCTTGGCTCATCTTCAATTTTTTTTTTACATAAGATACATAAATTTAAATCTAATACAATATCGTAAAAAAAAGGAGCTCGACTGTGTGCATCTTACTGATTTGATTTAATCAAAACAAAAGACGAAAGAAATTTGTCGGTAAACCACTAAAACATACAACAGACACGAAATACAATAGACCAAAGAAATACAAAAAAAAAAAAGGAAAAGATGTGCATCTGAAGGTAACAAACATACTTTATAATAAATGACATTAAAAGGTGTAATAAATCAATGTACATACATGTGTATAGTTCTTTTTAATGCCACAATATGGCGCCGCTCGATCTGTAATTTATGTGCGCTTGCGCTCATTGAAGGATAATATAATATTGGATCACGTAGATATGTTTAATTTTGATCGATTAGTTATGCCACTTGTATTTGATTCTTTTTGTACAACGAAAATAGGTACATAACACATTTATTGTTGTGTAATTGAAGTGTAATAATTTATTATGATCTTCAGGGTTGTTTTGTGTGGTAATATTTTATTAAATAAAATGAAGGGCAAAGTGATCTTACCAAATTGAAAATTTTGATTGAATAATTTTTAATTTGTCTTGATATATCTATTTATAATTCACTTGAAAGGGTTATATTTTATGATAACTTGCATCTTTGATATGCAATGCCGGCAGTGGCGGATTAAGGTAGATCCGGGAGCTAGGCAAGCTTTCGTACTATTAAAACGATGAATATTAAGATGCTGGGAATTGCGAAAACAGACGCAGAAAAGAACTACTCAAAAAACTACGGAAAAGGAAGGTGTCATTAAATCACTATTAAACATCCTTTTTGACTGGTGGAAATGAAGCGGCTAAAATTGACTGATTCGAGAATTAATTAAGAAATTACACGAAATGAGCGACTTTGTACAACAAATCGAAAAAAATTTGAATGCTTTGGAACAGTGCTTCTTAAACTGTGGGCCACGGTTCCCTAAGGAGCCATGGAGCTATTGCCAGGGAGTCTTAAAACCTCGCCTTAATATCTATAATAAACCGCTACGGTTTTCTGTGCTGTTAATGGTTTTTGTAAAATATGTGAAGCGTATATCAATTCCACAATCACAAGGATTGTTTCTACAATGAACATGAACAGGAATTTCAGATCGCAAACCTTGATCTGCGGGACAAAAAAATCATGGTTAAGAATGAGTCCTTTTATGAAGTAACAACATTTTTAAATCACAGGTCGATATCCAAAGTAAATTCTCAGAAATTTAGAAGCTAAATTTAAACTACTAGCTATAGGAACTAATACCACTGACAGACTAGGGATTAGCTAAGCGCGATTATCTAAACCCGTTTAGCTAATCTACCACTAATCTAATTGCATTGACAGACTAAGGTTTAGTAAGTGGCGCCACGAGTTTATGGTATCGGTATTAATACAAATATCATCACCTTGTTTAAGTTGATTTTCTTGATTTTGTTCAATAATTAAATCAAAATAAAAACAATATAGACATTAAAAAACAAATTATAATTTAAACACTTTAATTATTAATTACATGTTTCAATCTTTTTTATTTATACCTACCACAAATTTTTTGTAGTTTTAAAAATGTTGATAATAGTTCCATCTATATTAAAATAGCGGAACTTGTATTTACAATTTTATTTTAACATTTACATATAATGGCGCCACTTGCACTCTCACTAAACTCATTAAAAAGAGATAAACTTCAAAATATTGAGAGATTTGTTCACTATAATCGCGTTTTGTCACTAATCTCGAAATAAAATGCGTTTATCTAATCTTGAACTTGACACACTTGAGCTAATCTCGAAAAATTCACTAATCGCGTTTAACTAATCCGTAGTCTGTCAAGGTCTATGAAAATTCGCGAAACTGAATATTGAAAATGTACGTATTTAGTATGTAATTTTAAAAAGTTACTCGTACTTTAATTTAATTTGAAATTTCAAATGGCAGCGTGTCAAATTTATCTTCAACACTTTTAATTTGGTTAAATTGTGTTATGTTGGAAACTCTAAATCGAAAATTCCAGGATTCCAATGCCGAGTTTTTTGTAGGGCATCCAATACCGATTTTCGGTAAAACGGTTGATTACCGAAATTTTGGTAAATTTTTGGAATAATAAATTTGTCGAAACCTTTACTTTGGTTTTACACATAAAAATGTCATATTTTAAATATCTTTTGATTGATTTGCAAATCTACCTAAATCTACCAAATTTAAAGAGAATTCAATTAATCCGAACAATTTATCAAGAAAGTTGACAAAAAGTAGGCACCAGGATTGGGGAATAAAACCCTTTACTATTCATACTATTCAACGCAACAGATGTCGTATTTCCATGAGAAAAATGAATTCAAATTATTTTTGAATTATTTTTTCTCATGGAAACAAGTCGCGAATTATTTTTTCGAATTGAAATAAAACAACAAGTAGAAAGACCAAGTTGGCGTCTGGTGTCGGGTGGTATAACTAAAATTAGGAATGAATTAAATAATTCAAACTTTTGGTTTGAATTATTTAATTCGTATCGCGAGCAAGTGTTGTTGTAAAATTCTCATGGAAATACGACAAGAGTTTACTAGAATTACACAATGAGTAGCAGTTTCGTTTAAAGTCGTAGAGTTCGTGGAGTCGAAAGTGCCTTTTCGGCCGTAGGGCAATTTTGCACAAAATATAAATTTTGGCTTTAGTGACACATATTATGTAATCATAATTATTGATAAGCTTTGCTTAAAACTCAAAACGGTCATATGCATAAAATTTAATTATTACGTTTATATTCATTTCTAGAGTATGCAGACCTCAATAAAATAATGAGGTCCAACAAAAGTTGATGCGTCAAATTACTAAACAAACAATGAAAAAAATTGGGATTTCAATTTTGACAAAATTTACGACTAGTGCAATGGTCTTTTAAATTTTATTTGTAGTCTTCTGCATTAACAGTCCCTTTAATAAAGGCCATTTCTCCAATTCCATGATATCCCATTTGGACGACTGGATACTTTATTACTCTTTCAGGCATTGATCATCAGATCCAGAAAGATTAAATTTGCTTTCGTTGGAAAAAATAAATATTCGCCACTGCTGTAGACTCCAATCAACGCGACTCGGAGCCCATTCTAAACATTTTTTCTTAATTTTATTGGTAAGAAACGGTTGTTTTTGCAGAGGACCTATCCATATCCTTCTTCCCGGAGCTTATTACGAATCGTATGGATCCCGATTTCTTTGCAGAATATCTATAGCAGTTTTAAAGCGATTAGCTGTTGACATTATTGTTATTTTTGAATTTTCTCGTGCAGTTGTCTTTCTTTTTAGACCGGTTCTCTTTTTGCGTTCCAGTTCATTGGTAGAATGATTTTTTTTTAATCGCTCACACTCGAGTAACTGCATTTAATCTAAATAGCAATCTGCCTTGATGACATTTTAGGAATCCCAGAATATGCCACAATTCGATTTTTAATATCAAAGTCAATTGCGTGTTTGTATTTTGTAATTTTCAACAAATTTTAATTTTAGTAACCTTCTCTTGCGAATAATTATTGTGAAAGATAAATATAATGTGACAAACGATTGCATTTATACCTAAAAAAATATCAGCCAGCCTAATTCGAAAAAAGATAAAAAGATAAGGGACAATTAGCACAACTTTACGTGAAAAATGTTGGTGTTGCACTTTCCATTCTCGCTACTGTATGTTGCTCACTTAAAATTTATAAGGGAAGTAGGAATATTCTCAAATTTTTTTTCTAGGAAAGTCAATTTTTCGGAAAATAACCGATATTACAATTAAAAAATTACCGAGCCCCAAATACAAAATTTTCGATTCCCTAGTTCTTTGAAACCAAAAAAACTGATCTCCTCTCATCTTCTGAGCTATCTTTTTCTATACTACGGCGCGTTCCGTTTTTTTTGGAAGAACTGGATATAAAATTGCTAATGTATCAAAGCTTTCAAGTTGGTTAATTACATTGAAAATTGGTAGTTGAAAAAATCTAAAAAAAACTTTAGATAAACTTTGAATTTTATACAGAAAAATTCATTTTTTTTAATGTTTCAAGTAAGTACTTCCAGAATTTTCAAAGTTCGATAATTCAAAAGAATTATCGCAATATGTCAAACCGCAGTACATTTCGAGCGTATTAGGATCCAAAATTTTGAAATACTATATTCTGGATCTGGGCCTTGAGTGTTAATTATTTGAATTTCTTTTGGAAAAATAAAAGATTAAAACAGATTTGAGATTGTGCTTGCAAAATTAGAATTAACTCAGCTAACTATCTATAATTTGATAAATTGTGTTTTGAAATTTTTCGATTCATCCTTACGTTCAAACTATCCTTCAGTGGTGAAGATACAACGACATTCCGTTGAGTTATCTTGTGTTATCGATAAATTAAAACCCAGATTTTAGCATCTTTTGAAATGTATTCAGAGGCTAACTTAATAAATTTTAAAGATAATTGCTCAATTATACCTTTTAGTTTCGGAGATATGAGGATTTTTCATAAAGCATTTTCTAAAGCTAATTTATGATTTTTTCTCTTCATTCTTCGGTGAAAAGTAATAAAATCGATTTTTGATCCTGATAATAAAAATATGCCGGCATGATAATCCCTGTAGCCATTTAACTTTGGCAGCTTACAATGATATGTGGAAGCCTGGATTTTAAGCAGTGCTATAGAAGGCAAGTTTTAGTCGTTTTATACGCCTTAGAAATGAAAATTCTCAAATGTTTGTTTTGGCTTAATGTTTAGATTAAGACCTCTTGAGAAAAAGAAATATATTTATGCAGACGGTTTGTCTTGTCAGACAAAAAAATATATGTTTGAATGTCTGGATTTTATGGCAAGTGTCAGTCGTATAATACGCCTTGCAATCGACATTTTTAAATCTTTTTGTCAATCAGAAAAATGAAGAGGCCAGGTCATTTATAATATATCTACCAAAAAGTAGAAATATCAAAATCCTTAACCCGAGAGTCAATACAAAATTACAAAATGTATTGACTCTAAAATGAAAACCTTTCCTTGAGCTTTCTGTGTGGTAGTTTGGTTTCGTACTGATAATCTCAAAACAAAAAGTTCGATCTACTCATCAGGTAGCTACGACCAAACTACAAAAATACAATTCCAACTTCACACATTAAGTATGAAGCAAGAACGTAGTGACTTAGCGAATTATAAATTCACTAAATCGAAAAACTCAAGGAAAACTTTTCATTTCTGTGTATGAAGCACACACGAATAATAAAAAGAGAAGTTTGTTGTCTGTATTAAATCAATAAGATTCTTTCGGCTTCTCTTTCTATTATTCGTGTGGGCATGAACACACAGAAATGAAAAGTTTTCCTTGAGTTTTTTGATTTGAAGTTTTCTTATTAAATCTAAATTACATCTTTTATTATTCTCTGGTTTGAGAACTTCATTAATTGCAAAAAGTCATCAATTGCCATAAAATTAGAATTTTTTTTGTGGAGAAATGGCCAAAATGTTACCAAGTAAACTCATGGTTTTACACATGACATTGACCTCATACATTTGTTGGATAGCCTGTGGTGCTACATATAGTCATAGAATGGTCATAGCATTAATGTGACAGTCACAGAAATAGTACATAAACTCGATTTTATGGCGAATCACTAAATAAAAATAATACATTTTTTAGTTTAGATTTTTATTATTTTTGTATTTAATTAGAATTTTTTGTATTTCATTTAAATTAAATTTTATAAAATCTAAATTATACAATTTTATATTTAAATCCAAAATCCAAATGAGCATTCTTTCCTTTCCTTCAAATTCTACCATGGTGTAAGACTGTGGTAATTTGAATGAGTGCGTTTTATGGTGTGTTTTACGTCAAAAACTACAATGGGGAAATGGTTACCACAGTTTTCGAGCTTTATATTAATAATTTGGTCATGCATCCCCTTAATAATTTTTGACAACCGCCAAATTGACAAGTAATTTTGCTACCAACTCAAAAGTTAAAAATTAATTTAAAAAATAATATTCTATTTTTCTGATTGAAATACACCTTTAAAGCCTACTATTTAAATGTAATTAGCAATAATTACATTAATTTCTTTACAATCGAATAAAAATAGCGTATGACACGTGGCCGAAAATGTTTCTCGAACTAACACGGGTAGCAGCTGCACACTAAATAACTATTATTGTCTCCCGAAAAAAGTTATTTTTTAGGCCTTGCTCACACTTTGCACTTCTCGCCGACGTTTTATAAAAACTCAAGTGAGATAAAATTGGACGTAAATTTTGACATTTATCAATTATTACAATTCCATATTTCAACTGACTTAAAATAAAATCATCTAGTAAATTTTAACACATAAATATATTCGTAATTGTCTATAGTGGTGCAGTTTATAGATCCCATTCACTAGGTCAATTGGTTTGCAGGCGTCTTACTGTCTATCGTCGGCCTGTCCACCATATGGCATATCTCTATGGTTTCATGTTCTTGACGTTCGTTTTCTTGGAACAGGCCCAAAGCCAGTGGCGTACCGAGGAACGGGGAGGGGAGGGGTTCAACCCCCCCCCCCCCCTCCCCTCATTGGCCTCGGGCTTCATTTATGTTTTTCACTCCAACCAAAAAAAAAATGCACACATACCAAAAATAAATTCCTAAACGTAAACAAGTTGAACTAAATATTTCTAAGCATATACCTTTAAAATGTTGGAACACTATATGTAAAAGTGGCGTTCATTTGGTTGACAAATCCAAAACAAAAAATTTAGCACGATCAAAGATAAAACATTCGCAAATTTTCTCGGAGATCACACACATTCTAATGTGGTTTTCCGGTTGACACAAAAAAAAATATCGGAGTCGAATCCGAGTTGAAAAATTACAGTTTTTTTTTGACATTTCTATTTTCCCATAGTAAACATTTTTTCTTAAAACAATAAAATTATTTATTAATTATTTTATAAATATATTTTTCCTTAAATTTTTCTTGACGTTTATTTGACATATGAATGACATATAAAATGTAATCGTGTTAGTAATCGCTCGCATACGAATGACAGTTGCTGTCACAGTGGTTTCCCCACACACTGCTTGAATTTAGCTTGAATGTTTATCCGTCTTTGATTGAACACAGCTTGAATGTTTATCCGTCTTTGATGCAAAACTTTTAATTAAATTCATACACACCAACGGTTTATCGTGTTGGTGAGAAGTCGTTTTATTCTCGTGTTGACACAAAGGTTAAAACAACTATGTCCCACCAGATGGGTATAGCGCCACGAATCTGTCATTGTTTATTTACAGCTACAAAATGCAATTATTATTGCATTAGACATAATTTTATCATGGTCTGATAAGACGACGTCATCACTGGCAGCGCAATTGTTATCGGTGACAAAAAATGCAAAATTCCAATTGACCGTTAATGTTATTGCCAATGTTTTCGCAGTAACAACTCCACTAAGTCGATGTTGACAGAAAATGTTGCCTTAGTAGCTGCCATTAAAGTAGCTGGTAACGTACAAAGTGTTTTATTTATCCGATAAGCGTAATGGTGCTAGCAGTTTTTTTGCAAGTATCTTCAATGAAGTCACATCAATATGCGCATTCCTCGTCGTGCGGGAAAACAAATCCATCGATGTAATATAAGAATAATAGTTGCTTTCCAGTCGACCACTTTAAGTACTTATAAGTACTTAGGTTTGTCACTTTGCTTAAATTTAACTAATCGTGTATTCTTGCAAGAGCAGTGACTAGTAGTTATATTTAAGCAAAGACACAAACCTAAGTACTTATATGTACTTGAGATGATCGACTGGAAAGCAAATAATACTTTGGGTTCGTCCGAAATGGAAAATGTGCATTTAGCGAAGACACATTTAAAAAACTACATGCGATGTAGTTTTTATGTGCATTTTTAATACATCTGTTTTATGACAATTTATATTTTAATTAATCATATTTATCGATTTATTAATTTGGTTTTGCCCAATTTTAATTAATTTAATGATTTTAATGAAATTTTATTTAATCAAAAAATGCGCATTTTTAAAAATGTGCATTTAAATTCGCATTTCGGACGCACCCTTTGATAGCAAGTAATCCATTTAGGATTTGCTAGTCAAAATTAAGACTACCCGATTAATTCTACCAAATAAATTTAAATTTTAAATTTTGTTTGTATGAGATGTTGCGATTGTACTACATTATACAGTAACATGAATACTAAAGATAAAAAATGAAATGGAAATATTTTATTTTGTCATACACAAATTTTTTGCTTGCCAGGCTTTCGAGTATCTACCCCAAAATTTCCTTTTTTAAATATTTAGAACTTGAGAAGTTCCAAACACTGCCGGTTATTGTAATGAATATGAATTTGAGTTTTTTTAAGGCGTATTTTTGAATAAATTTCCAAAAATGATTGGTATTGCAAACACTAGAATGTAGCTCAAAATTAAAAAAAAAAAAAATATTTTAACTTTCTCTCACTATTATGTTACTCAAATCTAATTTTAATAAATAAATCGTGTTTTATGTTATATTTGAATACAAATTGGTGTATTTAGATAAGTAATCAAACTGTTCTTAAGTTCCGGTCGAATGTTTTTTCTACAAAACCTCATGATTTCTTTAGAAATATACGTACATACCATACCACATCTCGGTTACATCTATAATTTATAAACTATTTTATCGTTGCCTTCCTCAAATATTTTGGAAACACTACTAACTAGAGTTTATAAATCACTCGTCAAGAACAGCATAAGAGAAAAAAAAATGTAAATAAAAATTAAAATTTAACAAATTTTTTTCAAATCGATTAAAACCAGATTTATAATTTGTTATATTAGTGTTGTTGTTGTTGTTGCTTTTATACCATAAACTATCATTTATAATTCTTGAATATTTAATATAAAATAAAAGAATTTTAATTAAGTATATATATTAGTGTTTTGTTGATTATTAATGGCAATATTTAAAAAATGATTAAGAAAAACCAAAAACAAATCTTTGTTTAAACAAGAGTTGCAGCATTGTTAAAAAACAAAAAAAAAATTTGAAAAGCATAAGATTCATCTAACACAAACAAGATTTATTTAATTAATTTTTTCAGTCTTACATGTATACAGACACAGATATGCGAGAAACAACCAAATGTTAACAGCGCGCAACATAACAAACCATAAAAAACCATTTAACTTTAAATACATTTTTAAGAAACAAAGAAAGGTAGTTTTCATTACAATTATCATATAAAATAAATGGCCGTCATCATCATTAAATGAAATCTAGAAGAAACTCTAAAAATATACACAATATATAAAAACAATAAAAACAACATCAACTGGGTAACAAAACGACATGAGAATTCTGAACGAACAAAATCCAGTCAAAAAAATGTTTACATGTACAACCAAATTGTTACGTATCGAAAAGAATTTTTTTCATCGCTTCCTCCGACCAATAGATAATTTCATTGTCATTTTTGTTGTTAAGTTCAAATTGTTTTGTGGTATTCAGTTACCTTCGATTAATTTTATTTTTTTCTCTGCTGTATCTTTTTTTTTTTAGTTTCTTTTAATTTTTTTTTTTTGGTTTTCTTATCTCGTCGAAAACCAAAGAAAAAAAAAACCAAATATCTTTTATAATATATTTCATAATAAAAAATAAAAAAAAGGAAAGAACACAGGCGGAAACCAGCATGTTTTGACATGTTTAGGTTGTGGCTGTCAAATTAAACTAATTGATGATACGACACCCAATGTGTTTTTATTCTGTTCTCTCGTCTTTAATATAAAAAAATTTAAGATTGGTTTTTTTGGTGGTGATTTAGTTTTTTTTGGTTCTTATCGAAATCCGAAAGTAAATTCAAAAGCTATTTTTATTTATAAATACTTTGTGAAATAATTCACAATCATATAAATAAGTTTTGTAAACATTAAGTTGTGCGATATATTATTTATCGTACCCCGGCATATAAGGCGCCAAAAATGAAAACGAAAGCCGCATGCGCTAATTACATATCATTATTGTTGAACGTTAAACCTATTCTAATAATTTGATTCCACAGCCACAGAGTATTTTATGAAGCGCAACAACAAAATAGCGTGCCCACTAATTGAATTTTAGCTGTTTTATTAATTTAAAAAGAAATAAAAAAAAAATTCTCATCATCATAACAAGATACGAAAGAAGTCTTATAAAATTAATATGAGGATAAGAGATTGAACAAAAAAAAAAGAAAACAACGCAAAAAGTGCAAAAAAGCCGCAAGCTATACACACACAATATGTTTTGATTCTCAAAACCCAAAATGTAGGTCTTTAATTGTGTGTATGGATTCCGTGACGGAAATCATCAGCTTTTTAAACTGATTAAAAACACTAACAGGCAACAAAACAAAAAATGGATAATTGAAAATTTGGTTATGTTTTAGAAATGTCAATCAAAATTACGAATCTATTATAAAAAGCGATACTTAATTTTACACTTCGTTTTTATTTCACTTTAAGTTCACCGTATTAGTGTTAAGGTTTTTGTTGATTGGGTCGATTTTTTTTTTTTTGTTTTTCATTAGCCAATAAAAGTGTACCAACTAATCTAGCGTTTTACTTTTTTGTCTTTTCAGATTCCTCACAAGCGTCGCATATAACCGGTTGTTTCACCGGTGACAGTACTGTTCAGACAAGCACGGGTGAAACACGTCGTCTGAGCGAGCTACAAATAGGCGAACAAGTATTAAGTGTAAATACACGCGGTGAATCAATATACAGTGAAGTAATCATGTTTCTCGATCGAGACGAATCACAACAACGTGATTTCGTTAAAATACAAACGGATAGTGATGCAACAATAGTGGCGACGCCAGCACATTTATTATTGGTATGGAATCGTGACATTCATGAAACAAGTTTTATGTTTGCCGCTCGAATTCAAGAGGGTGACTATCTATTTGTAAATATAAATGGAACATTAGAACCGCGCCAGGTGAAATATATTTCATCGGTGGTATCTAAAGGTGTATTTGCACCGCTAACAAAAGAGGGTACCGTAGTGGTCGACTCAATAGCTGCATCATGTTATGCACTAATCAATAGCCAATCAATAGCGCACTGGAGTTTTCTGCCGTATCGAACGGTTCGAAATATTATCCACTGGTTTACAGCTAATCGAACTGTATTCCCGCGTGACATTGGTATTCATCCGTATGCTAAATTCCTGTACGACATGAAAGATTACGTAATACCAACGAATTGGCTATATAAATAGTAACTAGATTTAATAAAAAATTTACGCGTTTAAGTAGGAAATAACAAATTTAAATAAATAAATAAAATATTATTACGATTAATTATTATTATTATTTTACTTAAATTATTTAATTAATAAATTATTAAACAACACACATAATTATTTATAAGCCTCCCCCCTCTCTCCCAATTTATATTGATTGACTAACACACACAGACAAAAATAAAAACTTTTTTTTTGTTTTTGAAATATTGCACTAGTCTCTTCTAATTAATTAATTAATTATTTAAAAAATAAATCATGTATATTTTATTTTAATTTTGATTATATTAATTAAAAATTTTAATATTTGTCCATGTCGTCGTGTAGGCCAGTGAAAATGTAGGAAAGCAAAATAAATCAAAATCATTAAAAATTAACTCATACAACATAAATTAAGTGTAAATTAGATATAATTAAATTATTATCGTAACTACAAAAGTGATATATTTTTAATTAATTATTATAATAAAAAAAAAACTTTATTTAATTAAATTTATTTCTGTACATAAATTATATCCTATACAATATTATTTTTTAGTTGTATAATGTATAAAGAATAAAAATAATAGTTTTTAACATTAAAACAAAAACAATTAATTAATTACGTACCAATAAAATAAATCCCCTCTCTCTCACTCTCTACTTTGTAATTAATGTTTATGTGTATACAATTCACCTTGTTATTTGTTTTCATATTTAGAGACCAATATTATCTAATATTATTAAATAATATTTAAATTCCTTAAAATTTATTTTTATTAATTATTTATATGTATTAAACGATGAATACTTATTTTATATAAAAATTTGTTAATTTGAACTGGCTCGTCGTAATCAAAACATTCGATTTGTAAAAATTCTTTTGTGTTAAATAAAAAAGGTTTAATTAAAATAAAAAATGCAAACATACAAAAATTAATAAATAATAAAAAAATGAAAAAAAAAAAAAACGAAAACAAATGAAATTACAAAAAATAAATTATATTGGTTTTTTTATTAATTATATTTACGTTCTTGTAAGCCTTGGATGAATTGTTTTCTTTGGGTGTTTTATTTTGTGGCAATTATACGACTTCTGTGCATTATACGTACACATTGTATTGTGTTATGTATGGCGTTTATATTTTTCTGCTCTGTGTTTTGCGTTTGAATTCAGATTGTTATTTAGCTGAGAATTTTAATTAAAAAAAAAAAAATTAAAAATTGTAAACGTTTTACAGAAGTTGTAATAAACTATAAAATCGTAAATGGGTTAAAAATGGTAATAAAATTAAACAAAATACTTTTAAAGTAATTTCATTCCGTTTCATTAGCTTGCTGTATGAACTCGGAACTCAGCAGCACCCCCTAGAAATTTGATGATGGACCAAAAAGTAAGATCATCAAAATTTGAAGTGTCTACCTTGATGGGAATACGTGCCACCAAGCAATTAAAAAACGAAACAAAACGTTTTTTACTTATTTAATCATTTTACACAGGTCTGGAAAATAATTTTAAAATCCCTATGATCCAATCATATTCTTTGCCTATTACGAAACACAATTTTCTTAACAAGGCAATAATTATGAAAATTTGCCGACAACAAGGTTTTATCATCAAAAAACCGTTTAGAAGTTTTTTCAAAAATTCAAAGTTGAATAAAGTAATAGAAGAGTCGAAGAAATTAAATACGTAAGTATAGTACATTTAGATAGAGATTACTTTAGGAGGCCAACCAAAATTAGTTGGAATTTATTCCACAAAACAAAATTTTGATAATGGCTGTATTCTATGAGAAAAATTGACTTACAGTAAAAAAAAACTTAAAGAGAAAAATAATCTGATGCCCCATATAAGAGACAAAGACAATTTTTTTTTTGTTTTACATTTTAAAATAAAAAACAAAAAAAACATTGTCTTTGTCTCTTATATGGGGCATCAGATTATTTTTCTCTTTTCGTCTTTTTCGTTAACACCATCAACGTCAAACCAAACAATGTCTGAAAGATTGAAATCACCAATGATCATGAGTTGTTTAATATGCACTGCAGACATTACTGAATTGAAAAAATCAATAAATTCAAGATAAACTTCTAAAGTTGATGCACAGGGCACAAATACAGCGAACACGAAGATAAAAGAAATATCGGCTTTAATACGTACGTAATAGTGTCGTATACCGGATTACACGCTATAACCTCACTCGAAAGTGAATATTTCACGGCGATCAACATACCTCCTCCTTTAAGGCTGATATCAAAATCATGTCTGTCTTTTCTATAGGCCACGTAATCTGATGGAAAGTATTCTTCAGAATCGAAATTTATTGTAAGCCATGGTTCACAAATAACTATGACGTCATAATCGTTGTCGAGGACGCCCAACAGAAACAATTTAGATTTCCCTCGAATACTGGATGCAATTTGGTAATAAATAGAAGATATTGTAGTTAGTTTTGAACATATGGGCCGAATCATCCTGTTATTTAAAACAATATCCCTTAAACTCTGGGAGTCTCGATTTCTACAGTTGGGTTATGAAATTTGACGTTTGAGGCAACTTCTTTCCAAAAATTTTGATTCTTAAATGGTCTAATATATACGCCAGTTGGCCAGGGTTCCGAACTTAAAGCCTTGTCCTTGAGATCTTTGTTTATACCCAACTTAAAACATAAGTATTCCAGATCCTGAATTTTTTTCGTTTTGGGAATCAATTTACCAACATATGGTAGTACCTCGTTCCCAAACACTTATTAGCCATAGCTAAAACATTATCCTCGGTTGTTTGAGGAACCAGTCTGGGTAGGTGAAGGCAAAATTTACTAGGTATTAACTTCGGATATTTCCCCATCATTCGGGAGGCTGCTAAGGAAAATATTATCCGTTTTGCTAGATGATGCCTCTGATGAATCAATATTTGGAGGCTTAGTTGTTGATTCTGCTTGAATCGTAGTGCCGCAAAGGTCATTAACCCAAATTTTAGCGATATGTCGGCTTCACTCTGCTATCAAAAATTATCTTATCTGCAGTTTCAATTTTTTAAATATTAAGCTAATATTCTCCTTGTTCGTATCAATCTCCTTCTGCAAGCACTTCACCGAATCCTGCTGCGCAATACTAATTTGCTTATGATTGGTGTTGTATCTTTGTATAAAGATTGATGGATAATTAAAGAACCACTAATTTAAACGTTTTAATAATATTTATTGTAAAAATGACACGACTGATTTTCACCAAAGCTATACACGTTCTGACATGAATGACTACCGGTAATATATAATACCGAAAAAAAAGAGAAAGAGAGTGCTCCTCATATTTTGTGTTTCTTTTGTTCGGTATGTTTGTAACCTCACTATTTATCAGAGTAGTAAAACAATTAATGATGCGAAATACATCAATTGGGAATGTTCCAGTTATCCACTTTTGCACAACCATAATAGTACGCTCTGTTGCAAAAATCAGAGCATCCGGTTTTCTCCTTTAAAGTGGATAAATCCGCATCACACTTGCCACAATTCATTATAATGAATTAAAGAACACAACAAGGAAAACACAACACACACGAATAATGAAAACACAAAATAAAAACACAACAACAATAAATGTACTATGTATAAGTATAACTATTCTGCGGATTTTTTTTTTAGGCAAATGTAGTGATCCCGTATTGGAGCGAATTGCGGATTTAATGGTTCGTCAAACTTGCAGACCCAGATCAAAGGAATTGTATCGCCCCTATTGATAGATGTACCGCAAATGTATGTCGGCCTTATTCGACCATTCGACCATTTTACGGTCTTTCAACATCGACCGCAGGAAAATAAGTACAGGGTTTTCCAATAAGGACTTGACAACTTTTTTTTTAAATAAAACGCAAACCATTTGAGATATCTCGAAAATTGTATTATTGGCTCAAAGTACAATCAAAACATTTATGTATGGAATTCGACATCGTTCATATGTCCACCACGGGAACGTTTGCATATTGTGTCGATTCGACACACATTTCGACGAAAATGGCCGCTATCTCTCGTTTAATATTGGCTCTGAGTTCCTCTAGACAATCACACGACAATCACACGATCTAGGCGGCCAGTCGACAGGACTATTTCTGGATATAACACGTTCATCGAATTTAGATTTCAATAAGTCGATTGTTAGACCCGCTGTGTGTCTTGTTGATACCACACATCATTAATGTCTAGCTCATGCAATTGACCAAAGAAATAACGTTGCAACATGTCTCTGTAGCGATCTCCATTGACTGTAACGTGACGGTAATTTTCATCAACGAAAAAAAAACGGTCCAATGACACCACCAACATGAAAACCACACCATACAGTTATTTTTTGTGGATGAAGTGGTGTTTCTTGAAGCACATGAGGGTTTTCAACTGACTAATAACGCATATTCTGTTTGTTGACGAAGCCATTTAGCCAAAAATGCGCTTAATCACTGAAGATGATTTTGCGATGAAATTGGTCATCTTCTTCCAACATTTCCAGAACCCAATCCGAGAATGGCGTTGTTCGTTCGTGTACTTCACCATGATGAAAATTTTGTCTTTACTGAATGTTTTGACACTGACAGTTTGGTTATTGGTTTAAGGGTGCGTTCACAGTGAAAGTTCAAAGTTGTCAAGTCCCAAATAGAAAACCCATTTAGAGCCACAACATGATCGACGACCAAAAACAAACTGGAGGGATAAGAGTAGCCTTAGTAGGTTAAGTCTTTATATTTGTAGCCTGTAAGATTTAAATTTTTCTTGGAAGTTTTCTAAGGCAGTGAAATATTCAAGAATCAAGCTAAAGAGTTTAAATATTTTATTTCTGCTGTTGTTCTTAGCATTTTTGTAAGGCAAGATAAATATTTGTAGAATTAATCGAGTAGCCTTATTTTGACCACACCAATTTCAAGTTGTTAGGTTTGGCCGCAAGTAAACCCCGCACTTTCTCTTTAAATTGTAAGTATTTCTAGATAATATCATCTGTCTCAAAAGTCGCTTCCTGAATAGAGAATAGCAAATGACACTTTTGTTTAATCAAATGTAAGATAAGAATTACTAAAGTCATATTTTACAAAAACATAAAAATGGGATATCCACACCACAGGGGGTCACCAAATCGTTTAACCCACAATTAATAATTAATTAGAGTTGGTTCACGATCATCGCACAAAATTCCAACCATAAAAACTTATCTGGAATTAATCATCGCGCGCACATACCGAAATACCATACATTGTATGAATATTCAAAAAGAAACAAATCTTAAAAGCAACGATATTTATGTACAAGAAATGTGAACTTTATAAATGTTGTCCCCTACCTTTTAGCTGTAGAATATAAAATATAATTAATTACAATAAAATAATAAAAATTAATTTTATTACAGTAAATATTAGTGACTGAGAAAGAGAAAGAGAGAAAGAGAAAGAGATCTTTAAAACAAAATTATTTGATCATTATCACATAATAATCACATATTTGTGATCTTATAAATGATCAACTTTCTGGTTTTTGATTTCACTATAAATTTCAGTCTTCGTCTCTAACCATCATACCATACATACATTTAAGTTGGTTTATTCTTCTTCATCTTCATCGTCGTTGTCGTCATCATATAGTATGTTACATCTTTAAGTTGTTCATCTTCTTGGCATATATATAACTTCGTATTATGGTTCTTAATATTATTGTTATTAGCTTTTGTCTGTCCATCTCTCTTCGGTAACCGGCACTGCTATGTTATGGATATGGTGGTTAAGCATTCATGTGACTGTTAATTTTATTGTCGTCGTTGCCTGTTGAAGCTGTTTTGTTGTTGTTGGAAATAATTTAATATAAAAAATTTTTTTAAAGTAGTTTTAGTTATTTATAATAAATGATTAAGACAAATTTTTTGTTGTGTTTTGTTTCTTAAATTTTATTTATATTTATTATCTATCTACCTGTTATCTGATCATTTAAGTGTTCATTTATGTTCATTCATTTTATTTTTATTTTTATTCAACCAAAATTATACTCATAAAAGTATTTTTTGTTGTTCGAATCTTTTTTTTATGGAATTTGATATGAATGAATTTCTTTGGTTTTATTGTTTGTGAAAGAATTGTTTTGGTGAAAATCTCATTTATATGGAATGGTTTTGTTGGGAGAAAAGAATGTTTGCTATGCGAACCGGGAATGTGATCTTTATTATTATTTTTTTCATTTTATTCAGCGCCATAGATTGCAAAACGATGGCGCTTAAATTGACTCACTTTTGTTTATTCAATTAGAAATTGCGTTCTAGCAGCTATATTGAAAGCAGAAGGCTTAAGCAAGGGTGCTAGCAATTTTCCAATTTGTATAGTTATATTGACAACTTTATACTCAAATTTCTCAATCAAAGGCATATTATGCATACAAAATACTGTGGACTCCAAATGTTTATCATTTCTTTAGCAGGTGTTACGACCAGCTGTTGGCTTAGATTTTGAAAAAGGTTAGATTTACTCTTCTCTTAACAAGCAAATTTGTCTTGTCGCAAAGACAAATTATAAATCAAAATTCTTTCGTTTTTGATTTCAATTATTTAAATTTCAAATATTTTCATTTTTTTTCCTTAAAAGTTCGCACCAGAATTTGTTTTTCTTTTCACCTCTGTCTACAGTTCTGAACATCGACCCACCAAAAGTTGCAGCCAAGCACACATAAAAGAGAGTTATCATCTGACATTTCACACTGACATTGGCGGTGACATTTCGTTATTCCAAGTCGACAAAAATCATTCATCTTTACACAATCACAAAACAATCACATAAGCACAAAATTCTAGTTAATAATGTCATCGCAGTAGCTAGAGATTTTTGATCAATTAATCACTCAACTTGGCACTCATTAATTGGAGTCAAGCTCGCACATATTGCAAAAACTCTTTATTAAACCACTCTGCACATCATTTCACTTTCAAATATCCATGCAAACGGCATAAATAGGGACGTCTCCCGTGCGGCAAATTCTAGTTTTACACTTGACATATAGGACAACTTCCACAATGTAACGATATCCACTCTAAACTCACATGCTTGCGACGAGCATTTCACTCATTACTACAGACAACATATATATAGAATATAGCTCTACCTAGAAAACCAAGCTTGGAAATACCAATCGTATCGCCATAATATGCAATTGGAATCCGACGTAAACGAAATAAAATCAGAATTGCTCTTTCTTACCAACATACTTCTAAGTTATCTTACCAATTTTTGATATTCTCGTTCTACTATTTAGAATATTTTAGTCGATCGATTGCAAACGAAAAATACGAAACACTCTGTCCGATTGATCAGGAAACTGTCCATATTGCTGAATAAATATTTAGTTTTTTTTCAAGGGAGGGGACTTCATTTGCGGCATAGTCCTGTGGCGGCTTTCATCCATCGCTAATTTGAAATAAATTCCAATTCAAAATGTTAGTTAGATTTAAGAATTTATTGAACAAGGGTGCCCACTCTCGCCCAGATTTTTTAACTTCATAATTAATGAAGTTCTCATGACAATTGCCGATAAGTTACCTTAACAAAAAGTGAAACGACTGAGCGTGAGAAACTGCAGCTGCCACTCATCTTTGCTTATGCCCCGATGACATCATTCTCATTTCCAACCTCACCACTATTGAGCCCATTTGTAAGGAATAAATTGAAGGCCTGGGATGTGCTGCCTTAGAGATCAACCGTCACAAATGTACTATGATCCACATTCGAATTTCATCCCATCCTCTAGTGTAGTCAAAATTGATGTGGAAGTTAAGGTTGAATATATGCAAGGTAGGATGTGACAGCGTGGGAGATGGGATCGCGTAAGTGTTTATAGAGGATTGATGTGATTTAATTAATCTTTTTCAACAGTTTCAAAACACCTTATCCCAAAATCGAAATACTAGCGCCACTATCTAGGAGTCCTTTAATAGATTTATGAAAGATAGTGTTGACGATATATGAACGAATATCGTTTTCGGATTCTGAATCTGATGAAGCAGATTCTGTATATAACCGTCTTTTTGTGCCCTAATAATTTTTTATTCTTGAAACTGGCAGTAATTTTTTAACATTATTAAGAACACTCATATACTGAGTGAATCAGATTTAGATGGCATTACTTCTTCATTCTTAAATGCCCAGTTATCAATAATTCGATTTATCAGGCAGCATTAGCGGAGGTTTGCTGTTGTTTTGGCAGAACCAAGTTTTTTTAATTTGTTCATGATTTTTAACATTAAGGAATTTTATTAAAGGAAGGTAGATGGTTCGTATTTGTGGTTCATCCAATAGTCCTTCTTCTTCAAGATTTCAAGATTTCAGTTCAAGATTTTTGAAACATTGTCCTGTTTTATCTAGAGCCTTAACGAATTATTTCATGATGGCAAGCTTTATGTGGAGATTAGGAATCAGGAGTTTATATGGATTCGCTCGATCTTTACTATCGCAAAAGCACAAATAACAATGTGTGTGATGAAGCCGGAATGCTCTCCTGCTGCCATTGATGGTTTTAGTATTCAAATTTTGTAAAAGAACTTGCATATTTTCATATTTTTTCTGCATGACAGTTCAGTGAGCTATTGGTATTGGAGCGTAAACGTTTGTATTGTGGAGTTAAACTGCCTTTATACTTCGTTTTGACGAGTCTATAAAAATTCGCCAATCTGTTTCACGAAATGCGGACTTCTGGAAAGAAAAGGACTTTAAAGAAATTTGGGTTTTCGGTTAAGGAAGCTAAGCTTCAAGCTAAATACTCTGAACCATCTTTCGGTACTCAACAAGATCATTTAATTCCGACTGCGAAACCAGTCATATGTATGCATTATTGCATAACGTAATCATTTTTGGAACATACAACCATTGATTAATCAAAAACATCAAGAGTCAAACAAGAGGACAACAATCAATTCATCGAGAGGGGCAAATTGTTTAAAAATCATCAATTAGCTCATTTCAAAGCAGGGCTTCGAACTGGGAATTGTATCCGATTTAATAAAAAAAAAGTTAAACACAAAATCGTAATCGGAGCGATAAATATTTTCGCTCTGTTTCGGTTTTAGTTTCACGTAATGGCGAAGAATCTGAAATTATCAATACGATAAATTGCTCGATTAATAAGAGTATCTGATAAATTGAGAACCCTTCAATAGTGGTTAAATTTATAAACGACGTTTTTATCCTAAAGTTTTGTCCCGGAATTAAATCGCAACAAAAGAAATTTTCCAAAACCGCAGTAGAAAAGCGGATACTGTTAAAATTTGCCGAAATTAAAAAGTCGATAATGCAGAACCATGTTAATGCCAACGTAGAGTAACAGATCGGTAATGCAGATTGCGTTATCCAAGCCAAATTAAGTCGTAATTAGTCGATAGTGTTTTGCCGAAAAATGCGTAGAACACTTTTGTCAATATTCTTAAGTGGCAAAACATGCCCTGCAGTTCCTCGTGGAAAATAAAATATTTAAAATTGGTGTAAAATCGGCCTCTAGAGTGTTATGTCTGGAGATGGATTGCATTGATGTGACTTTTGCCAACAACTATCGCACGATAAAATTCAGTTCAAGTTTCCCGTGGGAAATCTGGAAAAACTCAATTTTCCAAAAATCATTAGAAACATAATTAGACAATCCATCTCCAGACATAACACTCTAGAGGCTGATTTTAAATAAATAATTTTATGGCTTTACATGATTTTCCGATATTTTTCACTAGTAGGTGGAACAAAGTTTTCCACGTAAGACTATTTACAAAAGTTTAATTGCCGTTTAACCACAAAATTTTGTATTTTCGGCTGAAATGTTAACAACGTAATCTGCATTATCGACGTATTACTTTCGGCTAACTTGAACAGGATGAAAAGTGGAACAAAATTTTTTTTGAAACTGAAAAAATATTGGTTCGAAGCTCTGTTTCAGAGATGAATTCAAGGGATGCTACAAATTTGCCTTAAACCGCTCCTTAGACAAACATCGGATTGTGAGAGTTAGTGGGCGGATGGAATATGTAAGGATACTTAATGAAGTCAATAATATCTAATTGGTTTGTTTCAAAATTATATTTTCACGAAGCGCTCAGCCGCGCAATAAATAGCTCATTGTCGTTATTTTCATGCTAAGCCATTCAATTTATTGGCTATTGAAATGAAGGAGTACTAGACCTATTTATTGGATGACTGGCGGCGCATTTTCGTGTCAGGAACTATTCGAAATTATGTTCAGTCAAAAATTCCAGCTCAAATTGATGCATTCTTATCAAGCGAAGGCTAAATATATTCCGTAATCCAAATTCCAAATATGTATCATTATATCGGGACCGAATTTGTGGTTGTGGTTTTTAAAATAATCGCAAGGCTCATTTATAGTTTTAGTATGTTGAGATTTCGTAACATCTGTGTTCTGTAGATTAGGCAGATTTTAAATAACGAGCCAGCTCAATATTTTAAGTGAAAATTTAAAAGTGATCTCTAAATTCTGCCTACAATGTCCTGTAGTATTTCAATGTTGTAGGTTCTTGTATAGGAACCAGACACAGCAAGTAACTTAGTATTAAGAATAGTGCGTACATAAAACAATTCAATTAATTATAAATAGATTTTTACAACTATTCATAACACAATATTCCTCTATATACGAGTAATAGATTTCCATAACATTAACACCAACAACAACGGAATAATATCTGGAATATATCAAAATATACAAAATGGTTTGTTTACAAATAAAGATCGATTCACTCATCAAAGTTTTTGATTTTTATGTTCTTCCAAGTATGGGCTATAAAACTATCGTAATATTTCAAACAAAATCTGGTTAATTTTAATTTAATTAACTTTTCGAGAGATAGAACAAAAAATCAAATCATCTTAATCTTAAGTGTTTTATTATATTATATACACATTGTGAGATTAGACGCAGTTGTTATATAAGTAGTAATGTTAAAAAATACTCACTTTGTGTTTATTTCGACGACAGTGTGACGATATATGTACTGTACATATAATATATTGAGGTTTCATCGACAAGGTGTCAAATGATTATGAATTTATTGCGTCGACTCCCCGTTGCATACTAATTTATAAACCCAAATCAAAAATCCCAAAATGATTTATGTATGCTCGTATAGTGCTATAGAGTTATATAGAGTCCCAATATTCATAATTTACTACAAATTTATAGAATTCCTACATTCTAACAAATCTATGATCACGCAAACAAAACCACAAAAATAAAAATTGCAACTAAATTACCATAAAAATCACATTTTTGTTGTATTAATTTAAAATCAATAAAAATCAATTTTTAATTTTATATTTTTTTAATTATACCTAAAAACCAACAACAAGTCTATGTGTTGAGCAAAATAAAAAAAATAAAAAAATTCCGCACAAATCTCAGACTTTTGGTGTTTACACACAATGTCACATTAGAATAAATTATTGCCTTGCAAAGATTAAATTTTTTGATTTTTAAATATCGTTTAGCCATAATAGGTTAGCTTTACCAAAATCGAAATATATAGTTGAACCTCTCTGAATATTTATTGTTTTCAAAACCATTACGACACAAAATGTACAAAATTAATTATCTGCATATCGATCATACCTCGTGACACCTTATTTGTTCGATTTAATGTTTAATTAAAACCGATCAACGATTAATTAATATGTACACGAATATTTGTGCTGTTTTTTTACGTATGTAATTACAAAACTCATCACACCTACAAAATATTGCATATTCCAGTTTCCAGAAAGCAACTAAAAAAATTTTTTTATAGCATTTGCTTGAATCAAAATCATCGAATCTCATAAGAAGACGACGTTTTGTTTGTAATTTACTACCCAGCTTTTCTGACCTAATGACTGATTTTAAATTGGCAACACAAGTATTTATTGTGGTTATATGGTATGAAATCGCGGTCAAAGATATATCGGATTAATGATACAATCAAATATACTATGGTATTATGAGTCAGTCGATTAATTTTCGGATGCATTTTTTTGTGGTGAAGGAGTTAATCTTAATTTAGCGCCAAGGATAAATATGAGATTACATAAATGTAATTATTGTATAATACCTATATAATTGGCTAAAACCGGGGTATGTTTCAAAATAATTCTTGGCTGCTGAGTCATAATGATCCAAGCGAATTATTTCAAAATGAGCATCATCTTCAAAAAAAACGAATGTTAGTTTCTTTAGTTTAGACTTTAAACATACTGTTAAAGTCAGCCGAAAGTGGAAAGTCGGTAATGCAGATTATATAACTCCAGCCGAAAGTTTTCATCCGAAAGTAAAACAAGGTAATGTAGATTGTGTTATCCCAGTTGGAAATAAAAAATGAAGTAGACATCCGAATTTTGTGGCTCTGTGAGCTGATTTTCGAATTTTGTGGCTCTGAATTTGTGGGCTATAGTTCAGGTGATTTTCAAAAAAATTGAATTTTCCACGAAAAGTGTAGAAATATTCGACCGATCAATTCGAGGTATCAATCATCGAAATCGGAGCACATTTGCAGATTTTCGAATTTTGTGGCTCTGAATTTGTGGGCTATAGTTCAGTTGATTTTCAAAAAAATTGAATTTTCCACGGAACGTGTAGAAATATTCGACCGATCCAAATGGCCGTTTGTATGACAATTACAGGTCTCAACGCCGATTGATAGAGGTATCAATTATCGAAATCGGAGCACAATTGCAGATTTTCGAATTTTGTGGCTCTGAATTTGTGGGCTATAGTTCAGGTGATTTTCAAAAAAATTGAATTTTCCACGGAACGTGTAGAAATATTCGACCGATCCAAATAGCCGTTTGTATGACAATTACAGGTCTCAACGCCTATTGATAGAGGTATCAATCATCGAAATCGGAGCACATTTGCAGATTTTCGAATTTTGTGGCTCTGAATTTGTGGGCTATAGTTCAGGTGATTTTCAAAAAAATTGAATTTTTCACGAAAAGTGTAGAAATATTCGACCGATCAATTCGAGGTATCAATCATCGAAATCGGAGCACATTTGCAGATTTTCGAATTTTGTGGCTCTGAATTTGTGGGCTATAGTTCAGTTGATTTTCAAAAAAATTGAATTTTCCACGGAACGTGTAGAAATATTCGACCGATCCAAATAGCCGTTTGTATAACAATTACAGGTCTCAACGCCTATTGATAGAGGTATCAATCATCGAAATCGGAGCACATTTGCAGATTTTCGAATTTTGTGGCTCTGAATTTGTGGGCTATAGTTCAGTTGATTTTCAAAAAAATTGAATTTTCCTCGGAACGTGTAGAAATATTCGACCGATCCAAATAGCCGTTTGTATGACAATTACAGGTCTCAACGCCTATTGATAGAGGTATCAATCATCGAAATCGGAGCACATTTGCAGATTTTCGAATTTTGTGGCTCTGAATTTGTGGGCTATAGTTCAGTTGATTTTCAAAAAAATTGAATTTTCCACGAAGAGTGTAGAAATATTCGACCGATCCAAATGGCCGTTTGTATGACAATTACAGGTCTCAACGCCGATTGATAGAGGTATCAATTATCGAAATCGGAGCACAATTGCAGATTTTCGAATTTTGTGGCTCTGAATTTGTGGGCTATAGTTCAGGTGATTTTCAAAAAAATTGAATTTTCCACGGAACGTGTAGAAATTTTCGACCGATCCAAATAGCCGTTTGTATAACAATTACAGGTCTCAACGCCTATTGATAGAGGTATCAATCATCGAAATCGGAGCACATTTGCAGATTTTCGAATTTTGTGGCTCTGAATTTGTGGGCTATAGTTCAGTTGATTTTCAAAAAAATTGAATTTTCCTCGGAACGTGTAGAAATATTCGACCGATCCAAATAGCCGTTTGTATGACAATTACAGGTCTCAACGCCTATTGATAGAGGTATCAATCATCGAAATCGGAGCACATTTGCAGATTTTCGAATTTTGTGGCTCTGAATTTGTGGGCTATAGTTCAGGTGATTTTCAAAAAAATAGAATTTTCCACGGAACGTGTAGAAATATTCGACCGATCCAAATGGCCGTTTGTATGACAATTACAGGTCTCAACGCCTATTGATAGAGGTATCAATCATCGAAATCGGAGCACATTTGCAGATTTTCGAATTTTGTGGCTCTGAATTTGTGGGCTATAGTTCAGTTGATTTTCAAAAAAATTGAATTTTCCACGAAGAGTGTAGAAATATTCGACCGATCCAAATGGCCGTTTGTATGACAATTACAGGTCTCAACGCCGATTGATAGAGGTATCAATTATCGAAATCGGAGCACAATTGCAGATTTTCGAATTTTGTGGCTCTGAATTTGTGGGCTATAGTTCAGGTGATTTTCAAAAAAATTGAATTTTCCACGGAACGTGTAGAAATTTTCGACCGATCCAAATAGCCGTTTGTATAACAATTACAGGTCTCAACGCCTATTGATAGAGGTATCAATCATCGAAATCGGAGCACATTTGCAGATTTTCGAATTTTGTGGCTCTGAATTTGTGGGCTATAGTTCAGTTGATTTTCAAAAAAATTGAATTTTCCTCGGAACGTGTAGAAATATTCGACCGATCCAAATAGCCGTTTGTATGACAATTACAGGTCTCAACGCCTATTGATAGAGGTATCAATCATCGAAATCGGAGCACATTTGCAGATTTTCGAATTTTGTGGCTCTGAATTTGTGGGCTATAGTTCAGGTGATTTTCAAAAAAATAGAATTTTCCACGGAACGTGTAGAAATATTCGACCGATCCAAATGGCCGTTTGTATGACAATTACAGGTCTCAACGCCTATTGATAGAGGTATCAATCATCGAAATCGGAGCACATTTGCAGATTTTCGAATTTTGTGGCTCTGAATTTGTGGGCTATAGTTCAGTTGATTTTCAAAAAAATTGAATTTTCCACGAAGAGTGTAGAAATATTCGACCGATCCAAATGGCCGTTTGTATGACAATTACAGGTCTCAACGCCGATTGATAGAGGTATCAATTATCGAAATCGGAGCACAATTGCAGATTTTCGAATTTTGTGGCTCTGAATTTGTGGGCTATAGTTCAGGTGATTTTCAAAAAAATTGAATTTTCCACGGAACGTGTAGAAATTTTCGACCGATCCAAATAGCCGTTTGTATAACAATTACAGGTCTCAACGCCTATTGATAGAGGTATCAATCATCGAAATCGGAGCACATTTGCAGATTTTCGAATTTTGTGGCTCTGAATTTGTGGGCTATAGTTCAGTTGATTTTCAAAAAAATTGAATTTTCCTCGGAACGTGTAGAAATATTCGACCGATCCAAATAGCCGTTTGTATGACAATTACAGGTCTCAACGCCTATTGATAGAGGTATCAATCATCGAAATCGGAGCACATTTGCAGATTTTCGAATTTTGTGGCTCTGAATTTGTGGGCTATAGTTCAGTTGATTTTCAAAAAAATTGAATTTTCCACGGAACGTGTAGAAATATTCGACCGATCCAAATAGCCGTTTGTATGACAATTACAGGTCTCAACGCCTATTGATAGAGGTATCAATCATCGAAATCGGAGCACATTTGCAGATTTTCGAATTTTGTGGCTCTGAATTTGTGGGCTATAGTTCAGGTGATTTTCAAAAAAATTGAATTTTTCACGAAAAGTGTAGAAATATTCGACCGATCAATTCGAGGTATCAATCATCGAAATCGGAGCACATTTGCAGATTTTCGAATTTTGTGGCTCTGAATTTGTGGGCTATAGTTCAGTTGATTTTCAAAAAAATTGAATTTTCCACGGAACGTGTAGAAATATTCGACCGATCCAAATAGCCGTTTGTATAACAATTACAGGTCTCAACGCCTATTGATAGAGGTATCAATCATCGAAATCGGAGCACATTTGCAGATTTTCGAATTTTGTGGCTCTGAATTTGTGGGCTATAGTTCAGGTGATTTTCAAAAAAATTGAATTTTCCACGGAACGTGTAGAAATATTCGACCGATCCAAATAGCCGTTTGTATAACAATTACAGGTCTCAACGCCTATTGATAGAGGTATCAATCATCGAAATCGGAGCACATTTGCAGATTTTCGAATTTTGTGGCTCTGAATTTGTGGGCTATAGTTCAGTTGATTTTCAAAAAAATTGAATTTTCCTCGGAACGTGTAGAAATATTCGACCGATCCAAATAGCCGTTTGTATGACAATTACAGGTCTCAACGCCTATTGATAGAGGTATCAATCATCGAAATCGGAGCACATTTGCAGATTTTCGAATTTTGTGGCTCTGAATTTGTGGGCTATAGTTCAGTTGATTTTCAAAAAAATTGAATTTTCCACGAAGAGTGTAGAAATATTCGAACGATCCAAATGGCCGTTTGTATGACAATTACAGGTCTCAACGCCGATTGATAGAGGTATCAATTATCGAAATCGGAGCACAATTGCAGATTTTCGAATTTTGTGGCTCTGAATTTGTGGGCTATAGTTCAGGTGATTTTCAAAAAAATTGAATTTTCCACGGAACGTGTAGAAATATTCGACCGATCCAAATAGCCGTTTGTATGACAATTACAGGTCTCAACGCCTATTGATAGAGGTATCAATCATCGAAATCGGAGCACATTTGCAGATTTTCGAATTTTGTGGCTCTGAATTTGTGGGCTATAGTTCAGTTGATTTTCAAAAAAATTGAATTTTCCTCGGAACGTGTAGAAATATTCGACCGATCCAAATAGCCGTTTGTATAACAATTACAGGTCTCAACGCCTATTGATAGAGGTATCAATTATCGAAATCGGAGCACAATTGCAGATTTTCGAATTTTGTGGCTCTGAATTTGTGGGCTATAGTTCAGGTGATTTTCAAAAAAATTGAATTTTCCACGGAACGTGTAGAAATATTCGACCGATCCAAATGGCCGTTTGTATGACAATTACAGGTCTCAACGCCGATTGATAGAGGTATCAATTATCGAAATCGGAGCACAATTGCAGATTTTCGAATTTTGTGGCTCTGAATTTGTGGGCTATAGTTCAGGTGATTTTCAAAAAAATTGAATTTTCCACGGAACGTGTAGAAATATTCGACCGATCCAAATGGCCGTTTGTATGACAATTACAGGTCTCAACGCCGATTGATAGAGGTATCAATTATCGAAATCGGAGCACAATTGCAGATTTTCGAATTTTGTGGCTCTGAATTTGTGGGCTATAGTTCAGTTGATTTTCAAAAAAATTGAATTTTCCTCGGAACGTGTAGAAATATTCGACCGATCCAAATAGCCGTTTGTATAACAATTACAGGTCTCAACGCCTATTGATAGAGGTATCAATTATCGAAATCGGAGCACAATTGCAGATTTTCGAATTTTGTGGCTCTGAATTTGTGGGCTATAGTTCAGGTGATTTTCAAAAAAATTGAATTTTCCACGGAACGTGTAGAAATATTCGACCGATCCAAATAGCCGTTTGTATAACAATTACAGGTCTCAACGCCGATTGATAGAGGTATCAATCATCGAAATCGGAGCACATTTGCAGATTTTCGAATTTTGTGGCTCTGAATTTGTGGGCTATAGTTCAGGTGATTTTCAAAAAAATTGAATTTTCCACGGAACGTGTAGAAATATTCGACCGATCCAAATAGCCGTTTGTATAACAATTACAGGTCTCAACGCCTATTGATAGAGGTATCAATTATCGAAATCGGAGCACAATTGCAGATTTTCGAATTTTGTGGCTCTGAATTTGTGGGCTATAGTTCAGGTGATTTTCAAAAAAATTGAATTTTCCACGGAACGTGTAGAAATATTCGACCGATCCAAATAGCCGTTTGTATGACAATTACAGGTCTCAACGCCTATTGATAGAGGTATCAATCATCGAAATCGGAGCACATTTGCAGATTTTCGAATTTTGTGGCTCTGAATTTGTGGGCTATAGTTCAGTTGATTTTCAAAAAAATTGAATTTTCCTCGGAACGTGTAGAAATATTCGACCGATCCAAATAGCCGTTTGTATGACAATTACAGGTCTCAACGCCTATTGATAGAGGTATCAATCATCGAAATCGGAGCACATTTGCAGATTTTCGAATTTTGTGGCTCTGAATTTGTGGGCTATAGTTCAGTTGATTTTCAAAAAAATTGAATTTTCCACGGAACGTGTAGAAATATTCGAACGATCCAAATGGCCGTTTGTATGACAATTACAGGTCTCAACGCCGATTGATAGAGGTATCAATCATCGAAATCGGAGCACAATTGCAGATTTTCGAATTTTGTGGCTCTGAATTTGTGGGCTATAGTTCAGGTGATTTTCAAAAAAATTGAATTTTCCACGGAACGTGTAGAAATATTCGACCGATCCAAATAGCCGTTTGTATGACAATTACAGGTCTCAACGCCTATTGATAGAGGTATCAATCATCGAAATCGGAGCACATTTGCAGATTTTCGAATTTTGTGGCTCTGAATTTGTGGGCTATAGTTCAGTTGATTTTCAAAGAAATTGAATGTTCCACGAAAAGTGTAGAAATATTCGACCGATCCAAATGGCCGTTTGTATAACAATTACAGGTCTCAACGCCTATTGATAGAGGTATCAATCATCGAAATCGGAGCACATTTGCAGATTTTCGAATTTTGTGGCTCTGAATTTGTGGGCTATAGTTCAGTTGATTTTCAAAAAAATTGAATTTTCCTCGGAACGTGTAGAAATATTCGACCGATCCAAATAGCCGTTTGTATAACAATTACAGGTCTCAACGCCTATTGATAGAGGTATCAATTATCGAAATCGGAGCACAATTGCAGATTTTCGAATTTTGTGGCTCTGAATTTGTGGGCTATAGTTCAGGTGATTTTCAAAAAAATTGAATTTTCCACGGAACGTGTAGAAATATTCGACCGATCCAAATGGCCGTTTGTATGACAATTACAGGTCTCAACGCCGATTGATAGAGGTATCAATTATCGAAATCGGAGCACAATTGCAGATTTTCGAATTTTGTGGCTCTGAATTTGTGGGCTATAGTTCAGGTGATTTTCAAAAAAATTGAATTTTCCACGGAACGTGTAGAAATATTCGACCGATCCAAATAGCCGTTTGTATGACAATTACAGGTCTCAACGCCTATTGATAGAGGTATCAATCATCGAAATCGGAGCACATTTGCAGATTTTCGAATTTTGTGGCTCTGAATTTGTGGGCTATAGTTCAGTTGATTTTCAAAAAAATTGAATTTTCCTCGGAACGTGTAGAAATATTCGACCGATCCAAATAGCCGTTTGTATAACAATTACAGGTCTCAACGCCTATTGATAGAGGTATCAATTATCGAAATCGGAGCACAATTGCAGATTTTCGAATTTTGTGGCTCTGAATTTGTGGGCTATAGTTCAGGTGATTTTCAAAAAAATTGAATTTTCCACGGAACGTGTAGAAATATTCGACCGATCCAAATAGCCGTTTGTATAACAATTACAGGTCTCAACGCCGATTGATAGAGGTATCAATCATCGAAATCGGAGCACATTTGCAGATTTTCGAATTTTGTGGCTCTGAATTTGTGGGCTATAGTTCAGTTGATTTTCAAAAAAATTGAATTTTCCTCGGAACGTGTAGAAATATTCGACCGATCCAAATAGCCGTTTGTATGACAATTACAGGTCTCAACGCCTATTGATAGAGGTATCAATCATCGAAATCGGAGCACATTTGCAGATTTTCGAATTTTGTGGCTCTGAATTTGTGGGCTATAGTTCAGTTGATTTTCAAAAAAATTGAATTTTCCACGGAACGTGTAGAAATATTCGACCGATCCAAATAGCCGTTTGTATAACAATTACAGGTCTCAACGCCGATTGATAGAGGTATCAATCATCGAAATCGGAGCACAATTGCAGATTTTCGAATTTTGTGGCTCTGAATTTGTGGGCTATAGTTCAGTTGATTTTCAAAAAAATTGAATTTTCCACGGAAAGTGTAGAAATATTCGACCGATCCAAATAGCCGTTTGTATAACAATTACAGGTCTCAACGCCTATTGATAGAGGTATCAATCATCGAAATCGGAGCACATTTGCAGATTTTCGAATTTTGTGGCTCTGAATTTGTGGGCTATAGTTCAGTTGATTTTCAAAAAAATTGAATTTTCCTCGGAACGTGTAGAAATATTCGACCGATCCAAATAGCCGTTTGTATGACAATTACAGGTCTCAACGCCTATTGATAGAGGTATCAATCATCGAAATCGGAGCACATTTGCAGATTTTCGAATTTTGTGGCTCTGAATTTGTGGGCTATAGTTCAGTTGATTTTCAAAAAAATTGAATTTTCCACGGAACGTGTAGAAATATTCGAACGATCCAAATGGCCGTTTGTATGACAATTACAGGTCTCAACGCCGATTGATAGAGGTATCAATCATCGAAATCGGAGCACAATTGCAGATTTTCGAATTTTGTGGCTCTGAATTTGTGGGCTATAGTTCAGGTGATTTTCAAAAAAATTGAATTTTCCACGGAACGTGTAGAAATATTCGACCGATCCAAATAGCCGTTTGTATGACAATTACAGGTCTCAACGCCTATTGATAGAGGTATCAATCATCGAAATCGGAGCACATTTGCAGATTTTCGAATTTTGTGGCTCTGAATTTGTGGGCTATAGTTCAGTTGATTTTCAAAGAAATTGAATTTTCCACGAAAAGTGTAGAAATATTCGACCGATCCAAATGGCCGTTTGTATAACAATTACAGGTCTCAACGCCTATTGATAGAGGTATCAATCATCGAAATCGGAGCACATTTGCAGATTTTTGAATTTTGTGGCTCTGAATTTGTGGGCTATAGTTCAGGTGATTTTCAAAAAAATTGAATTTTCCACGAAAAGTGTAGAAATATTCGACCGATCCAAATGGCCGTTTGTATAACAATTACAGGTCTCAACGCCTATTGATAGAGGTATCAATCATCGAAATCGGAGCACATTTGCAGATGTTTGAATTTTGTGGCTCTGAATTTGTGGGCTATAGTTCAGGTGATTTTCAAAAAAATTGAATTTTCCACGAAAAGTGTAGAAATATTCGACCGATCCAAATGGCCGTTTGTATAACAATTACAGGTCTCAACGCCGATTGATAGAGGTATCAATCATCGAAATCGGAGCACATTTGCAGATTTTCGAATTTTGTGGCTCTGAATTTGTGGGCTATAGTTCAGTTGATTTTCAAAAAATTCGAATTTTCCACGGAACGTGTAGAAATATTCGACCGATCCAAATGGCCGTTTGTATAACAATTACAGGTCTCAACGCCTATTGATAGAGGTATCAATCATCGAAATCGGAGCACATTTGCAGATTTTCGAATTTTGTGGCTCTGAATTTGTGGGCTATAGTTCAGTTGATTTTCAAAAAATTCGAATTTTCCACGGAACGTGTAGAAATATTCGACCGATCCAAATGGCCGTTTGTATAACAATTACAAGTCTCAACGCCTATTGATAGAGGTATCATCATCGAAATCGGAGCACATTTGCAGATTTTCGAATTTTGTGGCTCTGAATTTGTGGGCTATAGTTCAGTTGATTTTCAAAGAAATTGAATTTTCCACGAAAAGTGTAGAAATATTCGACCGATCCAAATGGCCGTTTGTATAACAATTACAGGTCTCAACGCCTATTGATAGAGGTATCAATCATCGAAATCGGAGCACATTTGCAGATTTTTGAATTTTGTGGCTCTGAATTTGTGGGCTATAGTTCAGGTGATTTTCAAAAAAATTGAATTTTCCACGAAAAGTGTAGAAATATTCGACCGATCCAAATGGCCGTTTGTATAACAATTACAGGTCTCAACGCCTATTGATAGAGGTATCAATCATCGAAATCGGAGCACATTTGCAGATTTTCGATTTTTGTGGCTCTGAATTTGTGGGCTATAGTTCAGGTGATTTTCAAAAAAATTGAATTTTCCACGAAAAGTGTAGAAATATTCGACCGATCCAAATGGCCGTTTGTATAACAATTACAGGTCTCAACGCCTATTGATAGAGGTATCAATCATCGAAATCGGAGCACATTTGCAGATTTTCGATTTTTGTGGCTCTGAATTTGTGGGCTATAGTTCAGGTGATTTTCAAAAAAATTGAATTTTCAACGAAAAATGTAGAAATATTCGACCGAGCCAAATGGCCGTTTGTATAACAATTACAGGTCTCAACGCCTATTGATAGAGGTATCAATCATCGAAATCGGAGCACATTTGCAGATTTTCGATTTTTGTGGCTCTGAATTTGTGGGCTATAGTTCAGGTGATTTTCAAAAAAATTGAATTTTCCACGAAAAGTGTAGAAATATTCGACCGATCAATTCGAGGTATCAATCATCGAAATCGGAGCACATTTGTAGATTTTCGAATTTTGTGGCTCTGAATCTGTGGGCTATAGTTCAGGTGATTTTCAAAAAAAGAGCACATTTGCAGATTTTCGAATTTTGTGGCTCTGAATTTGTGGGCTATAGTTCAGGTGATTTTCAAAAAAATTGAATTTTCCACGAAAAGTGTAGAAATATTCGACCGATCAATTCGAGGTATCAATCATCGAAATCGGAGCACATTTGCAGATTTTCGAATTTTGTGGCTCTGAATTTGTGGGCTATAGTTCAGTTGATTTTCAAAGAAATTGAATTTTCCACGAAAAGTGTAGAAATATTCGACCGATCCAAATGGCCGTTTGTATAACAATTACAGGTCTCAACGCCTATTGATAGAGGTATCAATCATCGAAATCGGAGCACATTTGCAGATTTTTGAATTTTGTGGCTCTGAATTTGTGGGCTATAGTTCAGGTGATTTTCAAAAAAATTGAATTTTCCACGAAAAGTGTAGAAATATTCGACCGATCCAAATGGCCGTTTGTATAACAATTACAGGTCTCAACGCCTATTGATAGAGGTATCAATCATCGAAATCGGAGCACATTTGCAGATGTTTGAATTTTGTGGCTCTGAATTTGTGGGCTATAGTTCAGGTGATTTTCAAAAAAATTGAATTTTCCACGAAAAGTGTAGAAATATTCGACCGATCCAAATGGCCGTTTGTATAACAATTACAGGTCTCAACGCCGATTGATAGAGGTATCAATCATCGAAATCGGAGCACAAGCACATTTGCAGATTTTCGAATTTTGTGGCTCTGAATTTGTGGGCTATAGTTCAGTTGATTTTCAAAAAATTCGAATTTTCCACGGAACGTGTAGAAATATTCGACCGATCCAAATGGCCGTTTGTATAACAATTACAGGTCTCAACGCCTATTGATAGAGGTATCAATCATCGAAATCGGAGCACATTTGCAGATTTTCGAATTTTGTGGCTCTGAATTTGTGGGCTATAGTTCAGTTGATTTTCAAAAAATTCGAATTTTCCACGGAACGTGTAGAAATATTCGACCGATCCAAATGGCCGTTTGTATAACAATTACAAGTCTCAACGCCTATTGATAGAGGTATCATCATCGAAATCGGAGCACATTTGCAGATTTTCGAATTTTGTGGCTCTGAATTTGTGGGCTATAGTTCAGTTGATTTTCAAAGAAATTGAATTTTCCACGAAAAGTGTAGAAATATTCGACCGATCCAAATGGCCGTTTGTATAACAATTACAGGTCTCAACGCCTATTGATAGAGGTATCAATCATCGAAATCGGAGCACATTTGCAGATTTTTGAATTTTGTGGCTCTGAATTTGTGGGCTATAGTTCAGGTGATTTTCAAAAAAATTGAATTTTCCACGAAAAGTGTAGAAATATTCGACCGATCCAAATGGCCGTTTGTATAACAATTACAGGTCTCAACGCCTATTGATAGAGGTATCAATCATCGAAATCGGAGCACATTTGCAGATTTTCGATTTTTGTGGCTCTGAATTTGTGGGCTATAGTTCAGGTGATTTTCAAAAAATTGAATTTTCACGAAAAGTGTAGAAATATTCGACCGATCCAAATGGCCGTTTGTATAACAATTACAGGTCTCAACGCCTATTGATAGAGGTATCAATCATCGAAATCGGAGCACATTTGCAGATTTTCGATTTTTGTGGCTCTGAATTTGTGGGCTATAGTTCAGGTGATTTCAAAAAAATTGAATTTTCAACGAAAAATGTAGAAATATTCGACCGAGCCAAATGGCCGTTTGTATAACAATTACAGGTCTCAACGCCTATTGATAGAGGTATCAATCATCGAAATCGGAGCACATTTGCAGATTTTCGATTTTTGTGGCTCTGAATTTGTGGGCTATAGTTCAGGTGATTTTCAAAAAATTGAATTTTCCACGAAAAGTGTAGAAATATTCGACCGATCAATTCGAGGTATCAATCATCGAAATCGGAGCACATTTGTAGATTTTCGAATTTTGTGGCTCTGAATCTGTGGGCTATAGTTCAGGTGATTTTCAAAAAAAGAGCACATTTGCAGATTTCGAATTTTGTGGCTCTGAATTTGTGGGCTATAGTTCAGGTGATTTTCAAAAAATTGAATTTTCCACGAAAAGTGTAGAAATATTCGACCGATCCAAATGGCCGTTTGTATAACAATTACAGGTCTCAACGCCTATTGATAGAGGTATCAATCATCGAAATCGGAGCACATTTGCAGATTTTCGATTTTTGTGGCTCTGAATTTGTGGGCTATAGTTCAGGTGATTTTCAAAAAAATTGAATTTTCAACGAAAAATGTAGAAATATTCGACCGAGCCAAATGGCCGTTTGTATAACAATTACAGGTCTCAACGCCTATTGATAGAGGTATCAATCATCGAAATCGGAGCACATTTGCAGATTTTCGATTTTTGTGGCTCTGAATTTGTGGGCTATAGTTCAGGTGATTTTCAAAAAAATTGAATTTTCCACGAAAAGTGTAGAAATATTCGACCGATCAATTCGAGGTATCAATCATCGAAATCGGAGCACATTTGTAGATTTTCGAATTTTGTGGCTCTGAATCTGTGGGCTATAGTTCAGGTGATTTTCAAAAAAAGAGCACATTTGCAGATTTTCGAATTTTGTGGCTCTGAATTTGTGGGCTATAGTTCAGGTGATTTTCAAAAAATTGAATTTTCCACGAAAAGTGTAGAAATATTCGACCGATCCAAATGGCCGTTTGTATAACAATTACAGGTCTCAACGCCTATTGATAGAGGTATCAATCATCGAAATCGGAGCACATTTGCAGATTTTCGATTTTTGTGGCTCTGAATTTGTGGGCTATAGTTCAGGTGATTTTCAAAAAAATTGAATTTTCCACGAAAAGTGTAGAAATATTCGACCGATCCAAATGGCCGTTTGTATAACAATTACAGGTCTCAACGCCTATTGATAGAGGTATCAATCATCGAAATCGGAGCACATTTGCAGATTTTCGATTTTTGTGGCTCTGAATTTGTGGGCTATAGTTCAGGTGATTTTCAAAAAAATTGAATTTTCAACGAAAAATGTAGAAATATTCGACCGAGCCAAATGGCCGTTTGTATAACAATTACAGGTCTCAACGCCTATTGATAGAGGTATCAATCATCGAAATCGGAGCACATTTGCAGATTTTCGATTTTTGTGGCTCTGAATTTGTGGGCTATAGTTCAGGTGATTTTCAAAAAAATTGAATTTTCCACGAAAAGTGTAGAAATATTCGACCGATCAATTCGAGGTATCAATCATCGAAATCGGAGCACATTTGTAGATTTTCGAATTTTGTGGCTCTGAATCTGTGGGCTATAGTTCAGGTGATTTTCAAAAAAAGAGCACATTTGCAGATTTTCGAATTTTGTGGCTCTGAATTTGTGGGCTATAGTTCAGTTAATTTTCAAAAAATTGAATTTTCCACGGAACGTGTAGAAATATTCGACCGATCCAAATGGCCGTTTGTAGGACAATTACAGGTCTCAACGCCTATTGATAGAGGTATCAATCATCGAAATCGGAGCACATTTGCAGATTTTCGAATTTTGTTGCTCTGAATTTGTGGGCTATAGTTCAGTTGATTTTCAAAAAAATTGAATTTTCCACGAAAAGAGTAGAAATATTCGACCGATCAATTCGAGGTATCAATCTTCGAAATCGGAGCACATTTGCAGATTTTCGAATTTTGTGGCTCTGAATTTGTGGGCTATAGTTCAGGTGATTTTCAAAAAATTTGAATTTTCCACGAAAAGTGTAGAAATATTCGACCGATCAATTCGAGGTATCAATCATCGAAATCGGAGCACATTTGCAGATTTTCGAATTTTGTGGCTCTGAATCTGTGGGCTATAGTTCAGGTGATTTTCAAAAAAATTGAATTTTCCACGGAACGTGTAGAAATATTCGACCGATCCAAATGGCCGTTTGTAGGACAATTACAGGTCTCAACGCCTATTGACAGAGGTATCAATCATCGAAATCGGAGCACATTTGCAGATTTTCGAATTTTGTGGCTCTGAATTTGTGGGCTATAGTTCAGTTGATTTTCAAAAAATTCGAATTTTCCACGGAACGTGTAGAAATATTCGACCGATCCAAATGGCCGTTTGTATAACAATTACAAGTCTCAACGCCTATTGATAGAGGTATCATCATCGAAATCGGAGCACATTTGCAGATTTTCGAATTTTGTGGCTCTGAATTTGTGGGCTATAGTTCAGTTGATTTTCAAAAAATTCGAATTTTCCACGAAAAGTGTAGAAATATTCGACCGATCCAAATGGCCGTTTGTATAACAATTACAGGTCTCAACGCCTATTGATAGAGGTATCAATAATCGAAATCGGAGCACATTTGCAGATTTTCGAATTTTGTGGCTCTGAATTTGTGGGCTATAGTTCAGGTGATTTTCAAAGAAATTGAATTTTCCACGAAAAGTGTAGAAATATTCGACCGATCCAAATGGCCGTTTGTATAACAATTACAGGTCTCAACGCCTATTGATAGAGGTATCAATCATCGAAATCGGAGCACATTTGCAGATTTTCGAATTTTGTGGCTCTGAATTTGTGGGCTATAGTTCAGGTGATTTTCAAAGAAATTGAATTTTCCACGAAAAGTGTAGAAATATTCGACCGATCCAAATGGCCGTTTGTATAACAATTACAGGTCTCAACGCCTATTGATAGAGGTATCAATCATCGAAATCGGAGCACATTTGCAGATTTTCGAATTTTGTGGCTCTGAATTTGTGGGCTATAGTTCAGGTGATTTTCAAAGAAATTGAATTTTCCACGAAAAGTGTAGAAATATTCGACCGATCCAAATGGCCGTTTGTATAACAATTACAGGTCTCAACGCCTATTGATAGAGGTATCAATAATCGAAATCGGAGCACATTTGCAGATTTTCGAATTTTGTGGCTCTGAATTTGTGGGCTATAGTTCAGGTGATTTTCAAAGAAATTGAATTTTCCACGAAAAGTGTAGAAATATTCGACCGATCCAAATGGCCGTTTGTATAACAATTACAGGTCTCAACGCCTATTGATAGAGGTATCAATCATCGAAATCGGAGCACATTTGCAGATTTTTGAATTTTGTGGCTCTGAATTTGTGGGATATAGGCAGGTGATTTTCAAAAAATTTGAATTTTCCACGAAAAGTGTAGAAATATTCGACCGATCAATTCGAGGTATCAATCATCGAAATCGGAGCACATTTGCAGATTTTCGAATTTTGTGGCTCTGAATCTGTGGGCACATTTGCAGATTTTCGATTTTTGTGGCTCTGAATTTGTGGGCTATAGTTCAGGTGATTTTCAAAGAAATTGAATTTTCCACGAAAAGTGTAGAAATATTCGACCGATCCAAATGGCCGTTTGTATAACAATTACAGGTCTCAACGCCTATTGATAGAGGTATCAATAATCGAAATCGGAGCACATTTGCAGATTTTCGAATTTTGTGGCTCTGAATTTGTGGGCTATAGTTCAGGTGATTTTCAAAGAAATTGAATTTTCCACGAAAAGTGTAGAAATATTCGACCGATCCAAATGGCCGTTTGTAGGACAATTACAGGTCTCAACGCCTATTGATAGAGGTATCAATCATCGAAATCGGAGCACATTTGCAGATTTTCGAATTTTGTTGCTCTGAATTTGTGGGCTATAGTTCAGTTGATTTTCAAAAAAATTGAATTTTCCACGAAAAGAGTAGAAATATTCGACCGATCAATTCGAGGTATCAATCTTCGAAATCGGAGCACATTTGCAGATTTTCGAATTTTGTGGCTCTGAATTTGTGGGCTATAGTTCAGGTGATTTTCAAAAAATTTGAATTTTCCACGAAAAGTGTAGAAATATTCGACCGATCAATTCGAGGTATCAATCATCGAAATCGGAGCACATTTGCAGATTTTCGAATTTTGTGGCTCTGAATCTGTGGGCTATATTCAGGTGATTTTCAAAAAAATTGAATTTTCCACGGAACGTGTAGAAATATTCGACCGATCCAAATGGCCGTTTGTAGGACAATTACAGGTCTCAACGCCTATTGATAGAGGTATCAATCATCGAAATCGGAGCACATTTGCAGATTTTCGAATTTTGTGGCTCTGAATTTGTGGGCTATAGTTCAGTTGATTTTCAAAAAAATTGAATTTTCCACGAAAAGTGTAGAAATATTCGACCGATCCAAATGGCCGTTTGTATAACAATTACAGGTCTCAACGCATATTGATAGAGGTATCAATCATCGAAATCGGAGCACATTTGCAGATTTTTGAATTTTGTGGCTCTGAATTTGTGGGCTATAGTTCAGGTGATTTTCAAAAAATTTGAATTTTCCACGAAAAGTGTAGAAATATTCGACCGATCAATTCGAGGTATCAATCTTCGAAATCGGAGCACATTTGCAGATTTTCGAATTTTGTGGCTCTGAATTTGTGGGCTATAGTTCAGTTGATTTTCAAAAAAATTGAATTTTCCACGAAAAGTGTAGAAATATTCGACCGATCAATTCGAGGTATCAATCATCGAAATCGGAGCACATTTGCAGATTTTCAAATTTTGTGGCTCTGAATCTGTGGGCTATAGTTCAGTTGATTTTCGAAAAAATTGAATTTTCCACGGAACGTGTAGAAATATTCGATCGATCCAAATGGCCGTTTGTAGGACAATTACAGGTCTCAACGCCTATTGACAGAGGTATCAATCATCGAAATCGGAGCACATTTGCAGATTTTCGAATTTTGTGGCTCTGAATTTGTGGGCTATAGTTCAGGTGATTTTCAAAAAAATTGAATTTTCCACGAAAAGTGTAGAAATATTCGACCGATCCAAATGGCCGTTTGTATAACAATTACAGGTCTCAACGCCTATTGACAGAGGTATCAATCATCGAAATCGGAGCACATTTGCAGATTTTCGAATTTTGTGGCTCTGAATTTGTGGGCTATAGTTCAGTTGATTTTCAAAAAATTCGAATTTTCCACGGAACGTGTAGAAATATTCGACCGATCCAAATGGCCGTTTGTATAACAATTACAAGTCTCAACGCCTATTGATAGAGGTATCATAATCGAAATCGGAGCACATTTGCAGATTTTCGAATTTTGTGGCTCTGAATTTGTGGGCTATAGTTCAGTTGATTTTCAAAAAATTCGAATTTTCCACGGAACGTGTAGAAATATTCGACCGATCCAAATGGCCGTTTGTATAACAATTACAAGTCTCAACGCCTATTGATAGAGGTATCATCATCGAAATCGGAGCACATTTGCAGATTTTCGAATTTTGTGGCTCTGAATTTGTGGGCTATAGTTCAGTTGATTTTCAAAAAATTTGAATTTTCCACGAAAAGTGTAGAAATATTCGACCGATCCAAATGGCCGTTTGTATAACAATTACAGGTCTCAACGCCTATTGATAGAGGTATCAATCATCGAAATCGGAGCACATTTGCAGATTTTCGAATTTTGTGGCTCTGAATTTGTGGGCTATAGTTCAGGTGATTTTCAAAGAAATTGAATTTTCCACGGAACGTGTAGAAATATTCGACCGATCCAAATGGCCGTTTGTATGACAATTACAGGTCTCAACGCCTATTGATAGAGGTATCAATCATCGAAATCGGAGCACATTTGCAGATTTTCGAATTTTGTGGCTCTGAATTTGTGGGCTATAGTTCAGTTGATTTTCAAAGAAATAGAATTTTCCACGAAAAGTGTAGAAATATTCGACCGATCCAAATGGCCGTTTGTATAACAATTACAGGTCTCAACGCCTATTGATAGAGGTATCAATCATCGAAATCGGAGCACATTTGCAGATTTTCGAATTTTGTGGCTCTGAATTTGTGGGCTATAGTTCAGTTGATTTTCAAAGAAATTGAATTTTCCACGAAAAGTGTAGAAATATTCGACCGATCCAAATGGCCGTTTGTATAACAATTACAGGTCTCAACGCCTATTGATAGAGGTATCAATAATCGAAATCGGAGCACATTTGCAGATTTTCGAATTTTGTGGCTCTGAATTTGTGGGCTATAGTTCAGTTGATTTTCAAAGAAATTGAATTTTCCACGGAACGTGTAGAAATATTCGACCGATCCAAATGGCCGTTTGTATGACAATTACAGGTCTCAACGCCTATTGATAGAGGTATCAATCATCGAAATCGGAGCACATTTGCAGATTTTCGAATTTTGTGGCTCTGAATTTGTGGGCTATAGTTCAGTTGATTTTCAAAGAAATTGAATTTTCCACGAAAAGTGTAGAAATATTCGACCGATCCAAATGGCCGTTTGTATAACAATTACAGGTCTCAACGCCTATTGATAGAGGTATCAATCATCGAAATCGGAGCACATTTGCAGATTTTCGAATTTTGTGGCTCTGAATTTGTGGGCATAGTTCAGTTGATTTTCAAAGAAATTGAATGTTCCACGAAAAGTGTAGAAATATTCGACCGATCCAAATGGCCGTTTGTATAACAATTACAGGTCTCAACGCCTATTGATAGAGGTATCAATCATCGAAATCGGAGCACATTTGCAGATTTTCGAATTTTGTGGCTCTGAATTTGTGGGCTATAGTTCAGTTGATTTTCAAAGAAATTGAATTTTCCACGAAAAGTGTAGAAATATTCGACCGATCCAAATGGCCGTTTGTATAACAATTACAGGTCTCAACGCCTATTGATAGAGGTATCAATCATCGAAATCGGAGCACATTTGCAGATTTTCGAATTTTGTGGCTCTGAATTTGTGGGCTATAGTTCAGTTGATTTTCAAAGAAATTGAATGTTCCACGAAAAGTGTAGAAATATTCGACCGATCCAAATGGCCGTTTGTATAACAATTACAGGTCTCAACGCCTATTGATAGAGGTATCAATCATCGAAATCGGAGCACATTTGCAGATTTTCGAATTTTGTGGCTCTGAATTTGTGGGCATAGTTCAGTTGATTTTCAAAGAAATTGAATGTTCCACGAAAAGTGTAGAAATATTCGACCGATCCAAATGGCCGTTTGTATAACAATTACAGGTCTCAACGCCTATTGATAGAGGTATCAATCATCGAAATCGGAGCACATTTGCAGATTTTCGAATTTTGTGGCTCTGAATTTGTGGGCTATAGTTCAGTTGATTTTCAAAGAAATTGAATTTTCCACGAAAAGTGTAGAAATATTCGACCGATCCAAATGGCCGTTTGTATAACAATTACAGGTCTCAACGCCTATTGATAGAGGTATCAATCATCGAAATCGGAGCACATTTGCAGATTTTCGAATTTTGTGGCTCTGAATTTGTGGGCTATAGTTCAGGTGATTTTCAAAAAAATTGAATTTTCCACGAAAAGTGTAGAAATATTCGACCGATCCAAATGGCCGTTTGTATAACAATTACAGGTCTCAACGCCTATTGATAGAGGTATCAATCATCGAAATCGGAGCACATTTGCAGATTTTCGAATTTTGTGGCTCTGAATTTGTGGGCTATAGTTCAGTTGATTTTCAAAGAAATTGAATTTTCCACGAAAAGTGTAGAAATATTCGACCGATCCAAATGGCCGTTTGTATAACAATTACAGGTCTCAACGCCTATTGATAGAGGTATCAATAATCGAAATCGGAGCACATTTGCAGATTTTCGAATTTTGTGGCTCTGAATTTGTGGGCTATAGTTCAGGTGATTTTCAAAAAAATTGAATTTTCCACGAAAAGTGTAGAAATATTCGACCGATCCAAATGGCCGTTTGTATGACAATTACAGGTCTCAACGCCTATTGATAGAGGTATCAATCATCGAAATCGGAGCACATTTGCAGATTTTCGAATTTTGTGGCTCTGAATTTGTGGGCTATAGTTCAGTTGATTTTCAAAGAAATTGAATTTTCCACGAAAAGTGTAGAAATATTCGACCGATCCAAATGGCCGTTTGTATAACAATTACAGGTCTCAACGCCTATTGATAGAGGTATCAATCATCGAAATCGGAGCACATTTGCAGATTTTCGAATTTTGTGGCTCTGAATTTGTGGGCTATAGTTCAGGTGATTTTCAAAAAAATTGAATTTTCCACGAAAAGTGTAGAAATATTCGACCGATCCAAATGGCCGTTTGTATAACAATTACAGGTCTCAACGCCTATTGATAGAGGTATCAATCATCGAAATCGGAGCACATTTGCAGATTTTCGAATTTTGTGGCTCTGAATTTGTGGGCATAGTTCAGTTGATTTTCAAAGAAATTGAATGTTCCACGAAAAGTGTAGAAATATTCGACCGATCCAAATGGCCGTTTGTATAACAATTACAGGTCTCAACGCCTATTGATAGAGGTATCAATCATCGAAATCGGAGCACATTTGCAGATTTTCGAATTTTGTGGCTCTGAATTTGTGGGCTATAGTTCAGTTGATTTTCAAAGAAATTGAATTTTCCACGAAAAGTGTAGAAATATTCGACCGATCCAAATGGCCGTTTGTATAACAATTACAGGTCTCAACGCCTATTGATAGAGGTATCAATCATCGAAATCGGAGCACATTTGCAGATTTTCGAATTTTGTGGCTCTGAATTTGTGGGCTATAGTTCAGTTGATTTTCAAAGAAATTGAATGTTCCACGAAAAGTGTAGAAATATTCGACCGATCCAAATGGCCGTTTGTATAACAATTACAGGTCTCAACGCCTATTGATAGAGGTATCAATCATCGAAATCGGAGCACATTTGCAGATTTTCGAATTTTGTGGCTCTGAATTTGTGGGCATAGTTCAGTTGATTTTCAAAGAAATTGAATGTTCCACGAAAAGTGTAGAAATATTCGACCGATCCAAATGGCCGTTTGTATAACAATTACAGGTCTCAACGCCTATTGATAGAGGTATCAATCATCGAAATCGGAGCACATTTGCAGATTTTCGAATTTTGTGGCTCTGAATTTGTGGGCTATAGTTCAGTTGATTTTCAAAGAAATTGAATTTTCCACGAAAAGTGTAGAAATATTCGACCGATCCAAATGGCCGTTTGTATAACAATTACAGGTCTCAACGCCTATTGATAGAGGTATCAATCATCGAAATCGGAGCACATTTGCAGATTTTCGAATTTTGTGGCTCTGAATTTGTGGGCTATAGTTCAGGTGATTTTCAAAAAAATTGAATTTTCCACGAAAAGTGTAGAAATATTCGACCGATCCAAATGGCCGTTTGTATAACAATTACAGGTCTCAACGCCTATTGATAGAGGTATCAATCATCGAAATCGGAGCACATTTGCAGATTTTCGAATTTTGTGGCTCTGAATTTGTGGGCTATAGTTCAGTTGATTTTCAAAGAAATTGAATTTTCCACGAAAAGTGTAGAAATATTCGACCGATCCAAATGGCCGTTTGTATAACAATTACAGGTCTCAACGCCTATTGATAGAGGTATCAATCATCGAAATCGGAGCACATTTGCAGATTTTCGAATTTTGTGGCTCTGAATTTGTGGGCTATAGTTCAGTTGATTTTCAAAGAAATTGAATGTTCCACGAAAAGTGTAGAAATATTCGACCGATCCAAATGGCCGTTTGTATGACAATTACAGGTCTCAACGCCTATTGATAGAGGTATCAATCATCGAAATCGGAGCACATTTGCAGATTTTCGAATTTTGTGGCTCTGAATTTGTGGGCTATAGTTCAGGTGATTTTCAAAAAATTTGAATTTTCCACGAAAAGTGTAGAAATATTCGACCGATCAATTCGAGGTATCAATCATCGAAATCGGAGCACATTTGCAGATTTTCGAATTTTGTGGCTCTGAATTTGTGGGCTATAGTTCAGTTAATTTTCAAAAAAATTGAATTTTCCACGAAAAGTGTAGAAATATTCGACCGATCAATTCGAGGTATCAATCTTCGAAATCGGAGCACATTTGCAGATTTTCGAATTTTGTGGCTCTGAATTTGTGGGCTATAGTTCAGTTGATTTTCAAAAAAATTGAACTTTCCACGGAACGTGTAGAAATATTCGACCGATCCAAATGGCCGTTTGTATGACAATTACAGGTCTCAACGCCTATTGATAGAGGTATCAATCATCGAAATCGGAGCACATTTGCAGATTTTCGAATTTTGTGGCTCTGAATTTGTGGGCTATAGTTCAGTTGATTTTCAAAAAAATTGAATTTTCCACGGAACGTGTAGAAATATTCGACTGATCCAAATGGCCGTTTGTATGACAATTACAGGTCTCAACGCCTATTGATAGAGGTATCAATCATCGAAATCGGAGCACATTTGCAGATTTTCGAATTTTGTGGCTCTGAATTTGTGGGCTATAGTTCAGGTGATTTTCAAAAAATTTGAATTTTCCACGAAAAGTGTAGAAATATTCGACCGATCAATTCAAGGTATCAATCATCGAAATCGGAGCACATTTGCAGATTTTCGAATTTTGTGGCTCTGAATTTGTGGGCTATAGTTCAGGTGATTTTCAAAAAATTTGAATTTTCCACGAAAAGTGTAGAAATATTCGACCGATCAATTCGAGGTATCAATCATCGAAATCGGAGCACATTTGCGATTTTCGAATTTTGTGGCTCCGAATTTGTGGGCTATAGTTCAGGTGATTTTCAAAAAAATTGAATTTTCCACGAAAAGTGTAGAAATATTCGACCGATCAATTCGAGGTATCAATCATCGAAATCGGAGCACATTTGCAGATTTTCGAATTTTGTGGCTCTGAATTTGTGGGCTATAGTTCAGGTGATTTTCAAAAAAATTGAATTTTCCACGGAACGTGTAGAAATATTCGACCGATCCAAATGGCCGTTTGTATGACAATTACAGGTCTCAACGCCTATTGATAGAGGTATCAATCATCGAAATCGGAGCACATTTGCAGATTTTCGAATTTTGTGGCTCTGAATTTGTGGGCTATAGTTCAGGTGATTTTCAAAAAATTTGAATTTTCCACGAAAAGTGTAGAAATATTCGACCGATCAATTCGAGATATCAATCATCGAAATCGGAGCACATTTGCAGATTTTCGAATTTTGTGGCTCTGAATTTGTGGGCTATAGTTCAGGTGATTTTCAAAAAAATTGAATTTTCCACGAAAAGTGTAGAAATATTCGACCGATCAATTCGAGGTATCAATCTTCGAAATCGGAGCACATTTGCAGATTTTCGAATTTTGTGGCTCTGAATTTGTGGGCTATAGTTCAGTTGATTTTCAAAAAAATTGAATTTTCCACGAAAAGTGTAGAAATATTCGACCGATCAATTCGAGGTATCAATCATCGAAATCGGAGCACATTTGCGATTTTCGAATTTTGTGGCTCCGAATTTGTGGGCTATAGTTCAGGTGATTTTCAAAAAAATTGAATTTTCCACGAAAAGTGTAGAAATATTCGACCGATCCAAATGGCCGTTTGTATAACAATTACAGGTCTCAACGCCTATTGATAGAGGTATCAATCATCGAAATCGGAGCACATTTGCAGATTTTCGAATTTTGTGGCTCTGAATTTGTGGGCTATAGTTCAGGTGATTTTCAAAAAAATTGAACTTTCCACGGAACGTGTAGAAATATTCGACCGATCCAAATGGCCGTTTGTATGACAATTACAGGTCTCAACGCCTATTGATAGAGGTATCAATCATCGAAATCGGAGCACATTTGCAGATTTTTGAATTTTGTGGCTCTGAATTTGTGGGCTATAGTTCAGGTGATTTTCAAAAAAATTGAACTTTCCACGGAACGTGTAGAAATATTCGACCGATCCAAATGGCCGTTTGTAGGACAATTACAGGTCTCAACGCCTATGGATAGAGGTATCAATCATCGAAATCGGAGCACATTTGCAGATTTTCGAATTTTGTGGCTCTGAATTTGTGGGCTATAGTTCAGTTGATTTTCAAAAAAATTGAATTTTCCACGGAACGTGTAGAAATATTCGACCGATCCAAATGGCCGTTTGTATGACAATTACAGGTCTCAACGCCTATTGATAGAGGTATCAATCATCAAAATCGGAGCACATTTGCAGATTTTTGAATTTTGTGGCTCTGAATTTGTGGGCTATAGTTCAGTTGATTTTCAAAAAAATTGAATTTTCCACGGAACGTGTAGAAATATTCGACCGATCCAAATGGCCGTTTGTATGACAATTACAGGTCTCAACGCCTATTGATAGAGGTATCAATCATCGAAATCGGAGCACATTTGCAGATTTTCGAATTTTGTGGCTCTGAATTTGTGGGCTATAGTTCAGGTGATTTTCAAAAAATTTGAATTTTCCACGAAAAGTGTAGAAATATTCGACCGATCAATTCGAGGTATCAATCATCGAAATCGGAGCACATTTGCGATTTTCGAATTTTGTGGCTCCGAATTTGTGGGCTATAGTTCAGGTGATTTTCAAAAAATTTGAATTTTCCACGAAAAGTGTAGAAATATTCGACCGATCCAAATGGCCGTTTGTATGACAATTACAGGTCTCAACGCCTATTGATAGAGGTATCAATCATCGAAATCGGAGCACATTTGCAGATTTTTGAATTTTGTGGCTCTGAATTTGTGGGCTATAGTTCAGTTGATTTTCAAAAAAATTGAACTTTCCACGGAACGTGTAGAAATATTCGACCGATCCAAATGGCCGTTTGTATGACAATTACAGGTCTCAACGCCTATTGATAGAGGTATCATCATCGAAATCGGAGCACATTTGCAGATTTTTGAATTTTGTGGCTCTGAATTTGTGGGCTATAGTTCAGGTGATTTTCAAAAAAATTGAACTTTCCACGGAACGTGTAGAAATATTCGACCGATCCAAATGGCCGTTTGTAGGACAATTACAGGTCTCAACGCCTATGGATAGAGGTATCAATCATCGAAATCGGAGCACATTTGCAGATTTTCGAATTTTGTGGCTCTGAATTTGTGGGCTATAGTTCAGTTGATTTTCAAAAAAATTGAATTTTCCACGGAACGTGTAGAAATATTCGACCGATCCAAATGGCCGTTTGTATGACAATTACAGGTCTCAACGCCTATTGATAGAGGTATCAATCATCAAAATCGGAGCACATTTGCAGATTTTCGAATTTTGTGGCTCTGAATTTGTGGGCTATAGTTCAGGTGATTTTCAAAAAATTTGAATTTTCCACGAAAAGTGTAGAAATATTCGACCGATCAATTCGAGGTATCAATCATCGAAATCGGAGCACATTTGCGATTTTAGAATTTTGTGGCTCTGAATTTGTGGGCTATAGTTCAGGTGATTTTCAAAAAAATTGAATTTTCCACGAAAAGTGTAGAAATATTCGACCGATCAATTCGAGGTATCAATCATCGAAATCGGAGCACATTTGCAGATTTTCGAATTTTGTGGCTCTGAATTTGTGGGCTATAGTTCAGTTAATTTTCAAAAAAATTGAATTTTCCACGGAACGTGTAGAAATATTCGACCGATCCAAATGGCCGTTTGTATAACAATTACAGGTCTCAACGCCTATTGATAGAGGTATCAATCATCGAAATCGGAGCACATTTGCAGATTTTCGAATTTTGTGGCTCTGAATTTGTGGGCTATAGTTCAGGTGATTTTCAAAAAAATTGAATTTTCCACGAAAAGTGTAGAAATATTCGACCGATCAATTCGAGGTATCAATCTTTGAAATCGGAGCACATTTGCAGATTTTCGAATTTTGTGGCTCTGAATTTGTGGGCTATAGTTCAGTTAATTTTCAAAAAAATTGAATTTTCCACGGAACGTGTAGAAATATTCGACCGATCCAAATGGCCGTTTGTATAACAATTACAGGTCTCAACGCCTATTGATAGAGGTATCAATCATCGAAATCGGAGCACATTTGCAGATTTTCGAATTTTGTGGCTCTGAATTTGTGGGCTATAGTTCAGTTAATTTTCAAAAAAATTGAATTTTCCACGGAACGTGTAGAAATATTCGACCGATCCAAATGGCCGTTTGTATAACAATTACAGGTCTCAACGCCTATTGATAGAGGTATCAATCATCGAAATCGGAGCACATTTGCAGATTTTCGAATTTTGTGGCTCTGAATTTGTGGGCTATAGTTCAGGTGATTTTCAAAAAAATTGAATTTTCCACGAAAAGTGTAGAAATATTCGACCGATCAATTCGAGGTATCAATCTTTGAAATCGGAGCACATTTGCAGATTTTCGAATTTTGTGGCTCTGAATTTGTGGGCTATAGTTCAGTTAATTTTCAAAAAAATTGAATTTTCCACGGAACGTGTAGAAATATTCGACCGATCCAAATGGCCGTTTGTATAACAATTACAGGTCTCAACGCCTATTGATAGAGGTATCAATCTTCGAAATCGGAGCACATTTGCAGATTTTCGAATTTTGTGGCTCTGAATTTGTGGGCTATAGTTCAGGTGATTTTCAAAAAATTTGAATTTTCCACGAAAAGTGTAGAAATATTCGACCGATCAATTCGAGGTATCAATCATCGAAATCGGAGCACATTTGCAGATTTTCGAATTTTGTGGCTCTGAATTTGTGGGCTATAGTTCAGGTGATTTTCAAAAAAATTGAATTTTCCACGAAAAGTGTAGAAATATTCGACCGATCAATTCGAGGTATCAATCATCGAAATCGGAGCACATTTGCAGATTTTCGAATTTTGTGGCTCTGAATTTGTGGGCTATAGTTCAGGTGATTTTCAAAAAAATTGAATTTTCCACGGAACGTGTAGAAATATTCGACCGATCCAAATGGCCGTTTATAGGACAATTACAGGTCTCAACGCCTATTGATAGAGGTATCAATCTTCGAAATCGGAGCACATTTGCAGATTTTTGAATTTTGTGGCTCTGAATTTGTGGGCTATAGTTCAGGTGATTTTCAAAAATTAGAATTTTCCACGAAAAGTGTAGAAATATTCGACCGATCAATTCGAAGTATCAATCATCGAAATCGGAGCACATTTGCAGATTTTCGAATTTTGTGGCTCTGAATTTGTGGGCTATAGTTCAGGTGATTTTCAAAAAAATTGAATTTTCCACGAAAAGTGTAGAAATATTCGACCGATCAATTCGAGGTATCAATCATCGAAATCGGAGCACATTTGCAGATTTTCGAATTTTGTGGCTCTGAATTTGTGGGCTATAGTTCAGGTGATTTTCAAAAAAATTAAATTTTCCACGGAACGTGTAGAAATATTCGACCGATCCAAATGGCCGTTTGTAGGACAATTAAAGGTCTCAACGACTATTGATAGAGGTATCAATTATCGAAATCGGAGCACATTTGCAGATTTTCGAATTTTGTGGCTCTGAATTTGTGGGCTATAGTTCAGGTGATTTTCAAAAAATTGAATTTTCCACGAAAAGTGTAGAAATATTCGACCGATCAATTCGAAGTATCAATCATCGAAATCGGAGCACATTTGCAGATTTTCGAATTTTGTGGCTCTGAATTTGTGGGCTATAGTTCAGGTGATTTTCAAAAAAATTGAATTTTCCACGAAAAGTGTAGAAATATTCGACCGATCAATTCGAGGTATCAATCATCGAAATCGGAGCACATTTGCAGATTTTCGAATTTTGTGGCTCGGAATCTGTGGGCTATAGTTCATGTGATTTTCAAAAAAATTAAATTTTCCACGGAACGTGTAGAAATATTCGACCGATCCAAATGGCCGTTTGTAGGACAATTAAAGGTCTCAACGCCTATTGATAGAGGTATCAATCATTGAAATCGGAGCACATTTGCAGATTTCCGAATTTTGTGGCTCTGAATTTGTGGGCTATAGTTCAGGTGATTTTCAAAAATTAGAATTTTCCACGAAAAGTGTAGAAATATTCGACCGATCAATTCGAAGTATCAATCATCGAAATCGGAGCACATTTGCAGATTTTCGAATTTTGTGGCTCTGAATTTGTGGGCTATAGTTCAGGTGATTTTCAAAAAAATTAAATTTTCCACGGAACGTGTAGAAATATTCGACCGATCCAAATGGCCGTTTGTAGGACAATTACAGGTCTCAACGACTATTGATAGAGGTATCAATCATCGAAATCGGAGCACATTTGCAGATTTCGAATTTTGTGGCTCTGAATTTGTGGGCTATAGTTCAGGTGATTTTCAAAAAAATTGAATTTTCCACGAAAAGTGTAGAAATATTCGACCGATCAATTCGAGGTATCAATCATCGAAATCGGAGCACATTTGCAGATTTTCGAATTTTGTGGCTCTGAATTTGTGGGCTATAGTTCAGTTAATTTTCAAAAAAATTGAATTTTCCACGGAACGTGTAGAAATATTCGACCGATCCAAATGGCCGTTTGTAGGACAATTACAGGTCTCAACGCCTATTGATAGAGGTATCAATCATCGAAATCGGAGCACATTTGCAGATTTTCGAATTTTGTGGCTCTGAATTTGTGGGCTATAGTTCAGGTGATTTTCAAAAAATTGAATTTTCCACGAAAAGTGTAGAAATATTCGACCGATCAATTCGAGGTATCAATCATCGAAATCGGAGCACATTTGCAGATTTTCGAATTTTGTGGCTCGGAATCTGTGGCTATAGTTCAGGTGATTTTCAAAAAAATTGAATTTTCCACGAAAAGTGTAGAAATATTCGACCGATCAATTCGAGGTATCAATCATCGAAATCGGAGCACATTTGCAGATTTTCGAATTTTGTGGCTCTGAATTTGTGGGCTATAGTTCAGGTGATTTTCAAAAATTAGAATTTTCCACGAAAAGTGTAGAAATATTCGACCGATCAATTCGAAGTATCAATCATCGAAATCGGAGCACATTTGCAGATTTTCGAATTTTGTGGCTCTGAATTTGTGGGCTATAGTTCAGGTGATTTTCAAAAAAATTGAATTTTCCACGAAAAGTGTAGAAATATTCGACCGATCCAAATGGCCGTTTGTAGGACAATTAAAGGTCTCAACGACTATTGATAGAGGTATCAATCATCGAAATCGGAGCACATTTGCAGATTTTCGAATTTTGTGGCTCTGAATTTGTGGGCTATAGTTCAGTTGATTTTCAAAAAAATTGAATTTTCCACGAAAAGTGTAGAAATATTCTACCGATCAATTCGAGGTATCAATCATCGAAATCGGAGCACATTTGCAGATTTTCGAATTTTGTGGCTCGGAATTTGTGGGCTATAGTTCAGGTGATTTTGAAAAAAATTGAATTTTCCACGAAAAGTGTAGAAATATTCGACCGATCAATTCGAGGTATCAATCATCGAAATCGGAGCACATTTGCAGATTTTCGAATTTGTGGCTCTGAATTTGTGGGCTATAGTTCAGGTGATTTTCAAAAAAATTGAATTTTCCACGAAAAGTGTAGAAATATTCGACCGATCCAAATGGCCGTTTGTAGGACAATTACAGGTCTCAACGCCTATTGATAGAGGTATCAATCATCGAAATCGGAGCACATTTGCAGATTTCCGAATTTTGTGGCTCTGAATTTGTGGGCTATAGTTCAGGTGATTTTCAAAAATTAGAATTTTCCACGAAAAGTGTAGAAATATTCGACCGATCCAAATGGCCGTTTGTAGGACAATTAAAGGTCTCAACGACTATTGATAGAGGTATCAATCATCGAAATCGGAGCACATTTGCAGATTTTCGAATTTTGTGGCTCTGAATTTGTGGGCTATAGTTCAGGTGATTTTCAAAAAATTTGAATTTTCCACGAAAAGTGTAGAAATATTCTACCGATCAATTCGAGGTATCAATCATCGAAATCGGAGCACATTTGCAGATTTTCGAATTTTGTGGCTCGGAATCTGTGGGCTATAGTTCAGGTGATTTTGAAAAAAATTGAATTTTCCACGAAAAGTGTAGAAATATTCGACCGATCAATTCGAGGTATCAATCATCGAAATCGGAGCACATTTGCAGATTTTCGAATTTTGTGGCTCTGAATTTGTGGGCTATAGTTCAGGTGATTTTCAAAAAAATTGAATTTTCCACGAAAAGTGTAGAAATATTCGACCGATCAATTCGAGGTATCAATCATCGAAATCGGAGCACATTTGCAGATTTTCGAATTTTGTGGCTCTGAATTTGTGGGCTATAGTTCAGGTGATTTTCAAAAAAATTGAATTTTCCACGAAAAGTGTAGAAATATTCTACCGATCAATTCGAAGTATCAATCATCGAAATCGGAGCACATTTGCAGATTTTCGAATTTTGTGGCTCTGAATTTGTGGGCTATAGTTCAGTTAATTTTCAAAAAAATTGAATTTTCCACGGAACGTGTAGAAATATTCGACCGATCCAAATGGCCGTTTGTATAACAATTACAGGTCTCAACGCCTATTGATAGAGGTATCAATCATCGAAATCGGAGCACATTTGCAGATTTTCGAATTTTGTGGCTCTGAATTTGTGGGCTATAGTTCAGTTGATTTTCAAAAAATTGAATTTTCCACGGAACGTGTAGAAATATTCGACCGACCCAAATGGCCGTTTGTAGGACAATTACAGGTCTCAACGCCTATTGATAGAGGTATCAATCATCGAAATCGGAGCACATTTGCAGATTTTCGAATTTTGTGGCTCTGAATTTGTGGGCTATAGTTCAGGTGATTTTCAAAAAATTTGAATTTTCCACGAAAAGTGTAGAAATATTCGACCGATCAATTCGAGGTATCAATCATCGAAATCGGAGCACATTTGCAGATTTTCGAATTTTGTGGCTCTGAATTTCTGGGCTATAGTTCAGTTAATTTTCAAAAAAATTGAATTTTCCACGGAACGTGTAGAAATATTCGACCGATCCAAATGGCCGTTTGTAGGACAATTACAGGTCTCTACGCCTATTGATAGAGGTATCAATCATCGAAATCGGAGCACATTTGCAGATTTTCGAATTTTGTGGCTCTGAATTTGTGGGCTATAGTTCAGGTGATTTTCAAAAAAATTGAATTTTCCACGAAAAGTGTAGAAATATTCGACCGATCCAAATGGCCGTTTGTAGGACAATTAAAGGTCTCAACGACTATTGATAGAGGTATCAATCATCGAAATCGGAGCACATTTGCAGATTTTCGAATTTTGTGGCTCTGAATTTGTGGGCTATAGTTCAGGTGATTTTCAAAAAATTTGAATTTTCCACGAAAAGTGTAGAAATATTCGACCGATCAATTCGAGGTATCAATCATCGAAATCGGAGCACATTTGCAGATTTTCGAATTTTGTGGCTCTGAATTTCTGGGCTATAGTTCAGGTGATTTTCAAAAAATTAGAATTTCCACGGAAAGTGTAGAAATATTCGACCGATCCAAATGGCCGTTTGTAGGACAATTAAAGGTCTCAACGACTATTGATAGAGGTATCAATCATCGAAATCGGAGCACATTTGCAGATTTTCGAATTTTGTGGCTCTGAATTTGTGGGCTATAGTTCAGGTGATTTTCAAAAAATTTGAATTTTCCACGAAAAGTGTAGAAATATTCGACCGATCAATTCGAGGTATCAATCATCGAAATCGGAGCACATTTGCAGATTTTCGAATTTTGTGGCTCTGAATTTGTGGGCTATAGTTCAGGTGATTTTCAAAAAAATTGAATTTTCCACGAAAAGTGTAGAAATATTCGACCGATCCAAATGGCCGTTTGTAGGACAATTAAAGGTCTCAACGACTATTGATAGAGGTATCAATCATCGAAATCGGAGCACATTTGCAGATTTTCGAATTTTGTGGCTCTGAATTTGTGGGCTATAGTTCAGGTGATTTTCAAAAAATTTGAATTTTCCACGAAAAGTGTAGAAATATTCGACCGATCAATTCGAGGTATCAATCATCGAAATCGGAGCACATTTGCAGATTTTCGAATTTTGTGGCTCTGAATTTGTGGGCTATAGTTCAGTTAATTTTCAAAAAAATTGAATTTTCCACGGAACGTGTAGAAATATTCGACCGATCCAAATGGCCGTTTGTATAACAATTACAGGTCTCAACGCCTATTGATAGAGGTATCAATCATCGAAATCGGAGCACATTTGCAGATTTTCGAATTTTGTGGCTCTGAATTTGTGGGCTATAGTTCAGGTGATTTTCAAAAAATTTGAATTTTCCACGAAAAGTGTAGAAATATTCGACCGATCAATTCGAGGTATCAATCATCGAAATCGGAGCACATTTGCAGATTTTCGAATTTTGTGGCTCTGAATTTGTGGGCTATAGTTCAGTTAATTTTCAAAAAATTGAATTTTCCACGGAACGTGTAGAAATATTCGACCGATCCAAATGGCCGTTTGTATGACAATTACAGGTCTCTACGCCTATTGATAGAGGTATCAATCATCGAAATCGGAGCACATTTGCAGATTTTCGAATTTTGTGGCTCTGAATTTGTGGGCTATAGTTCAGGTGATTTTCAAAAAAATTGAATTTTCCACGAAAAGTGTAGAAATATTCGACCGATCCAAATGGCCGTTTGTAGGACAATTAAAGGTCTCAACGACTATTGATAGAGGTATCAATCATCGAAATCGGAGCACATTTGCAGATTTTCGAATTTTGTGGCTCTGAATTTGTGGGCTATAGTTCAGGTGATTTTCAAAAAATTTGAATTTTCCACGAAAAGTGTAGAAATATTCGACCGATCAATTCGAGGTATCAATCATCGAAATCGGAGCACATTTGCAGATTTTCGAATTTTGTGGCTCTGAATTTCTGGGCTATAGTTCAGGTGATTTTCAAAAAATTTGAATTTTCCACGAAAAGTGTAGAAATATTCGACCGATCAATTCGAGGTATCAATCATCGAAATCGGAGCACATTTGCAGATTTTCGAATTTTGTGGCTCTGAATTTGTGGGCTATAGTTCAGGTGATTTTCAAAAAAATTGAATTTTCCACGAAAAGTGTAGAAATATTCGACCGATCAATTCGAGGTATCAATCATCGAAATCGGAGCACATTTGCAGATTTTCGAATTTTGTGGCTCTGAATTTGTGGGCTATAGTTCAGTTAATTTTCAAAAAAATTGAATTTTCCACGGAACGTGTAGAAATATTCGACCGATCCAAATGGCCGTTTGTATAACAATTACAGGTCTCAACGCCTATTGATAGATGTATCAATCATCGAAATCGGAGCACATTTGCAGATTTTCGAATTTTGTGGCTCTGAATTTGTGGGCTATAGTTCAGTTAATTTTCAAAAAATTGAATTTTCCACGGAACGTGTAGAAATATTCGACCGATCCAAATGGCCGTTTGTATAACAATTACAGGTCTCAACGCCTATTGATAGAGGTATCAATCATCGAAATCGGAGCACATTTGCAGATTTTCGAATTTTGTGGCTCTGAATTTGTGGGCTATAGTTCAGGTGATTTTCAAAAAATTTGAATTTTCCACGAAAAGTGTAGAAATATTCGACCGATCAATTCGAGGTATCAATCATCGAAATCGGAGCACATTTGCAGATTTTCGAATTTTGTGGCTCTGAATTTGTGGGCTATAGTTCAGGTGATTTTCAAAAAAATTGAATTTTCCACGAAAAGTGTAGAAATATTCGACCGATCAATTCGAGGTATCAATCATCGAAATCGGAGCACATTTGCAGATTTTCGAATTTTGTGGCTCTGAATTTGTGGGCTATAGTTCAGTTAATTTTCAAAAAAATTGAATTTTCCACGGAACGTGTAGAAATATTCGACCGATCCAAATGGCCGTTTGTATAACAATTACAGGTCTCAACGCCTATTGATAGATGTATCAATCATCGAAATCGGAGCACATTTGCAGATTTTCGAATTTTGTGGCTCTGAATTTGTGGGCTATAGTTCAGTTAATTTTCAAAAAAATTGAATTTTCCACGGAACGTGTAGAAATATTCGACCGATCCAAATGGCCGTTTGTATAACAATTACAGGTCTCAACGCCTATTGATAGATGTATCAATCATCGAAATCGGAGCACATTTGCAGATTTTCGAATTTTGTGGCTCTGAATTTGTGGGCTATAGTTCAGTTAATTTTCAAAAAAATTGAATTTTCCACGGAACGTGTAGAAATATTCGACCGATCCAAATGGCCGTTTGTATAACAATTACAGGTCTCAACGCCTATTGATAGATGTATCAATCATCGAAATCGGAGCACATTTGCAGATTTTCGAATTTTGTGGCTCTGAATTTGTGGGCTATAGTTCAGTTAATTTTCAAAAAAATTGAATTTTCCACGGAACGTGTAGAAATATTCGACCGATCCAAATGGCCGTTTGTATAACAATTACAGGTCTCAACGCCTATTGATAGAGGTATCAATCATCGAAATCGGAGCACATTTGCAGATTTTCGAATTTTGTGGCTCTGAATTTGTGGGCTATAGTTCAGTTGATTTTCAAAAAAATTGAATTTTCCACGGAACGTGTAGAAATATTCGACCGATCCAAATGGCCGTTTGTAGGACAATTACAGGTCTCAACGCCTATTGATAGAGGTATCAATCATCGAAATCGGAGCACATTTGCAGATTTTCGAATTTTGTGGCTCTGAATTTGTGGGCTATAGTTCAGGTGATTTTCAAAAAAATTGAATTTTCCACGAAAAGTGTAGAAATATTCGACCGATCCAAATGGCCGTTTGTAGGACAATTAAAGGTCTCAACGACTATTGATAGAGGTATCAATCATCGAAATCGGAGCACATTTGCAGATTTTCGAATTTTGTGGCTCTGAATTTGTGGGCTATAGTTCAGGTGATTTTCAAAAAATTTGAATTTCCACGGAAAGTGTAGAAATATTCGACCGATCAATTCGAGGTATCAATCATCGAAATCGGAGCACATTTGCAGATTTTCGAATTTTGTGGCTCTGAATTTGTGGGCTATAGTTCAGGTGATTTTCAAAAATTTGAATTTTCCACGAAAAGTGTAGAAATATTCGACCGATCAATTCGAGGTATCAATCATCGAAATCGGAGCACATTTGCAGATTTTCGAATTTTGTGGCTCTGAATTTCTGGGCTATAGTTCAGTTAATTTTCAAAAAAATTGAATTTTCCACGGAACGTGTAGAAATATTCGACCGATCCAAATGGCCGTTTGTAGGACAATTACAGGTCTCTACGCCTATTGATAGAGGTATCAATCATCGAAATCGGAGCACATTTGCAGATTTTCGAATTTTGTGGCTCTGAATTTGTGGGCTATAGTTCAGGTGATTTTCAAAAAAATTGAATTTTCCACGAAAAGTGTAGAAATATTCGACCGATCCAAATGGCCGTTTGTAGGACAATTAAAGGGTCTCAACGACTATTGATATAGGTATCAATCATCGAAATCGGAGCACATTTGCAGATTTTCGAATTTTGTGGCTCTGAATTTGTGGGCTATAGTTCAGGTGATTTTCAAAAAAATTGAATTTTCCACGAAAAGTGTAGAAATATTCGACCGATCAATTCGAGGTATCAATCTTCGAAATCGGAGCACATTTGCAGATTTTCGAATTTTGTGGCTCTGAATTTGTGGGCTATAGTTCAGTTGATTTTCAAAAAAATTGAATTTTCCACGGAACGTGTAGAAATATTCGACCGATCCAAATGGCCGTTTGTAGGACAATTACAGGTCTCAACGCCAATGGATAGAGGTATCATCATCGAAATCGGAGCACATTTGCAGATTTTCGAATTTTGTGGCTCTGAATTTGTGGGCTATAGTTCAGTTGATTTTCAAAAAAATTGAATTTTCCACGAAAAGTGTAGAAATATTCGACCGATCAATTCGAGGTATCAATCATCGAAATCGGAGCACATTTCCAGATTTTCGAATTTTGTGGCTCTGAATTTGTGGGCTATAGTTCAGTTGATTTTCAAAAAAATTGAATTTTCCACGGAACGTGTAGAAATATTCGACCGATCCAAATGGCCGTTTGTATGACAATTACAGGTCTCAACGCCTATTGATAGAGGTATCAATCATCGAAATCGGAGCACATTTGCAGATTTTCGAATTTTGTGGCTCTGAATTTGTGGGCTATAGTTCAGTTGATTTTCAAAAAAATTGAATTTTCCACGAAAAGTGTAGAAATATTCGACCGATCAATTCGAGGTATCAATCATCGAAATCGGAGCACATTTCCAGATTTTCGAATTTTGTGGCTCTGAATTTGTGGGCTATAGTTCAGTTGATTTTCAAAAAAATTGAATTTTCCACGGGACGTGAAGAAATATTCGACCGATCCAAATAGCCGTTTGTATAACAATTACAGGTCTCAACGCCTATTGATAGAGGTATCAATCATCGAAATCGGAGCACATTTGCGATTTTCGAATTTTGTGGCTCCGAATTTGTGGGCTATAGTTCAGGTGATTTTCAAAAAAATTGAATTTTCCACGAAAACTGTAGAAATATTCGACCGATCAATTCGAGGTATCAATCATCGAAATCGGAGCACGTTTGCAGATTTTCGAATTGTGTGGCTCTGAATTTGTGGGCTATAGTTCAGTTGATTTTCAAAAAAATTGAATTTTCCACGGAACGTGTAGAAATATTCGACCTATCCAAATGGCCGTTTGTAGGACAATTACAGGTCTCAACGCCTATTGATAGAGGTATCAATCATCGAAATCGGAGCACATTTGCGATTTTCGAATTTTGTGGCTCCGAATTTGTGGGCTATAGTTCAGGTGATTTTCAAAAAAATTGAATTTTCCACGAAAACTGTAGAAATATTCGACCGATCAATTCGAGGTATCAATCATCGAAATCGGAGCACGTTTGCAGATTTTCGAATTGTGTGGCTCTGAATTTGTGGGCTATAGTTCAGTTGATTTTCAAAAAAATTGAATTTTCCACAAAAAGTGTAGAAATATTCGACCGATCAATTCGAGGTATCAATCATCGAAATCGGAGCACGTTTGCAGATTTTCGAATTGTGTGGCTCTGAATTTGTGGGCTATAGTTCAGTTGATTTTCAAAAAAATTGAATTTTCCACGGAACGTGTAGAAATATTCGACCGATCCAAATGGCCGTTTGTATAACAATTACAGGTCTCAACGCCTATTGATAGAGGTATCAATCATCGAAATCGGAGCACATTTGCAGATTTTCGAATTTTGTGGCTCTGAATTTGTGGGCTATAGTTCAGTTGATTTTCAAAAAAATTGAATTTTCCACGAAAAGTGTAGAAATATTCGACCGATCAATTCGAGGTATCAATCATCGAAATCGGAGCACATTTGCAGATTTTCAAATTTTTTTGGCTCTGAATTTGTGGGCTATAGTTCAGTTGATTTTCAAAAAAATTGAATTTTCCACGGAACGTGTAGAAATATTCGACCGATCCAAATGGCCGTTTGTATAACAATTACAGGTCTCAACGCCTATTGATAGAGGTATCAATCATCGAAATCGGAGCACATTTGCAGATTTTCGAATTTTGTGGCTCTGAATTTGTGGGCTATAGTTCAGTTGATTTTCAAAAAAATTGAATTTTCCACGAAAAGTGTAGAAATATTCGACCGATCAATTCGAGGTATCAATCTTCGAAATCGGAACACATTTGCAGATTTTCGAATTTTGTGGCTCTGAATTTGTGGGCTATAGTTCAGTTGATTTTCAAAAAAATTGAATTTTCCACGGAACATGTAGAAATATTCGACCGATCAATTCGAGGTATCAATCTTCGAAATCGGAGCACATTTGCAGGTTTTCGAATTGTGTGGCTCTGAATTTGTGGGCTATAGTTCAGTTGATTTTCAAAAAAATTGAATTTTCCACAAAAAGTGTAGAAATATTCGACCGATCAATTCGAGGTATCAATCATCGAAATCGGAGCACATTTGCAGATTTTCGAATTTTGTGGCTCTGAATTTGTGGGGAAAAGTGTAGAAATATTCGACAGATCAATTCAAGGTATCAATCATCGAAATCGGAGCACATTTGCAGATTTTCGAATTTTGTGGCTCGGAATCTGTGGGCTATAGTTCAGGTGATTTTCAAAAAAATTGAATTTTCCACGAAAAGTGTAGAAATATTCGACAGATCAATTCGAGGTATCAATCATCGAAATCGGAGCACATTTGCAGATTTTCGAATTTTGTGGCTCGGAATCTGTGGGCTATAGTTCAGGTGATTTTCAAAAAAATTGAATTTTCCACGAAAAGTCAATTCGAGGTATCAATCATCGAAATCGGAGCACATTTGCAGATTTTCGAATTTTGTGGCTCTGAATTTGTGGGCAGTTCAGATGATTTTCAAAAAAATTGAATTTTCCAAGGAACGTGTAGAAATATTCGACCGATCCAAATGGCCGTTTGTAGGACAATTACAGGTTTCAACGCCTTTTGATTGAGGTATCAATCATCGAAATCGGAGCACATTTGCAGATTTTCGAATTTTGTGGCTCTGAATTTGTGGGCTATAGTTCAGGTGATTTTCAAAAATTAGAATTTTCCACGAAAAGTGTAGAAATATTCGACCGATCAATTCGAAGTATCAATCATCGAAATCGGAGCACATTTGCAGATTTTCGAATTTTGTGGCTCTGAATTTGTGGGCTATAGTTCAGTTGATTTTCAAAAAAATTGAATTTTCCACGAAAAGTGTAGAAATATTCGACCGATCAATTCGAGGTATCAATCATCGAAATCGGAGCACATTTGCAGATTTTCGAATTTTGTGGCTCTGAATTTGTGGGCTATAGTTCAGGTGATTTTCAAAAAATTTGAATTTTCCACGAAAAGTGTAGAAATATTCGACCGATTAATTCGAGGTATCAATCATCGAAATCGGAGCACATTTGCAGATTTTTTAATTTTGTGGCTCTAAATTTGTGGGCTATAGTTCAGGTGATTTTCAAAAAAATTGAATTTTCCACGAAAAGTGTAGAAATATTCGACCGATCAATTCGAGGTATCAATCATCGAAATCGGAGCACATTTGCAGATTTTTGAATTTTGTGGCTCTGAATTTGTGGGCTATAGTTCAGTTGATTTTCAAAAAAATTGAATTTTCCACGAAAAGTGTAGAAATATTCGACCGATCAATTCGAGGTATCAATTTCCAAAATCGGAGCACATTTGCGATTTTTGAATTTTGTGGCTCTGAATTTGTGGGCTATAGTTCAGGTGATTTTCAAAAAATTTGAATTTTCCACGAAAAGTGTAGAAATATTCGACCGATCAATTCGAGGTATCAATCATCGAAATCGGAGCACATTTGCAGATTTTCGAATTTTGTGGCTCTGAATCTGCGGGCTATAGTTCAGGTGATTTTCAAAAAAATTGAATTTTCCACGAAAAGTGTAGAAATATTCGACCGATCAATTCGAGGTATCAATCATCGAAATCGGAGCACATTTGCAGATTTTCGAATTTTGTGGCTCTGAATTTGTGGGCTATAGTTCAGTTGATTTTCAAAAAAATTGAATTTTCCACGGAACGTGTAGAAATATTCGACCGATCCAAATGGCCGTTTGTATAACAATTACAGGTCTCAACGCCTATTGATAGAGGTATCAATCATCGAAATCGGAGCACATTTGCAGATTTTCGAATTTTGTGGCTCTGAATTTGTGGGCTATAGTTCAGTTAATTTTCAAAAAAATTGAATTTTCCACGGAACGTGTAGAAATATTCGACCGATCCAAATGGCCGTTTGTAGGACAATTACAGGTCTCAACGCCTATTGATAGAGGTATCAATCATCGAAATCGGAGCACATTTGCAGATTTTCGAATTTTGTGGCTCTGAATTTGTGGGCTATAGTTCAGGTGATTTTCAAAAAAATTGAATTTTCCACGAAAAGTGTAGAAATATTCGACCGATCAATTCGAGGTATCAATCATCGAAATCGGAGCACATTTGCAGATTTTCGAATTTTGTGGCTCTGAATTTGTGGGCTATAGTTCAGTTGATTTTCAAAAAAATTGAATTTTCCACGAAAAGTGTAGAAATATTCGACCGATCAATTCGAGGTATCAATCTTCGAAATCGGAGCACATTTGCGATTTTCGAATTTTGTGGCTCTGAATTTGTGGGCTATAGTTCAGGTGATTTTCAAAAAATTTGAATTTTCCACGAAAAGTGTAGAAATATTCGACCGATCAATTCGAGGTATCAATCATCGAAATCGGAGCACATTTGCAGATTTTTGAATTTTGTGGCTCTGAATTTGTGGGCTATAGTTCAGTTGATTTTCAAAAAAATTGAATTTTCCACGAAAAGTGTAGAAATATTCGACCGATCAATTCGAGGTATCAATCATCGAAATCGGAGCACATTTGCAGATTTTCGAATTTTGTGGCTCTGAATTTGTGGGCTATAGTTCAGTTGATTTTCAAAAAAATTGAATTTTCCACGAAAAGTGTAGAAATATTCGACCGAACCAAATGGCCGTTTGTATAACAATTACAGGTCTCAACGCCTATTGATAGAGGTATCAATCATCGAAATCGGAGCACATTTGCAGATTTTCGAAATTTTGGCTCTGAATTTGTGGGCTATAGTTCAGGTGATTTTCAAAAAAATTGAATTTTCCACGAAAAGTGTAGAAATATTCGACCGATCAATTCGAGGTATCAATCATCGAAATCGGAGCACATTTGCAGATTTTCGAATTTTGTGGCTCTGAATCTGCGGGCTATAGTTCAGGTGATTTTCAAAAAAATTGAATTTTCCACGAAAAGTGTAGAAATATTCGACCGATCAATTCGAGGTATCAATCATCGAAATCGGAGCACATTTGCAGATTTTCGAATTTTGTGGCTCTGAATTTGTGGGCTATAGTTCAGTTGATTTTCAAAAAAATTGAATTTTCCACGAAAAGTGTAGAAATATTCGACCGATCCAAATGGCCGTTTGTATAACAATTACAGGTCTCAACGCCTATTGATAGAGGTATCAATCATCGAAATCGGAGCACATTTGCAGATTTTCGAATTTTTTGGCTCTGAATTTGTGGGCTATAGTTCAGGTGATTTTCAAAAAAATTGAATTTTCCACGAAAAGTGTAGAAATATTCGACCGATCCAAATGGCCGTTTGTATAACAATTACAGGTCTCAACGCCTATTGATAGAGGTATCAATCATCGAAATCGGAGCACATTTGCAGATTTTCGAATTTTGTGGCTCTAAATTTGTGGGCTATAGTTCAGGTGATTTTCAAAAAAATTGAATTTTCCACGGAACGTGTAGAAATATTCGACCGATCCAAATGGCCGTTTGTATAACAATTACAGGTCTCAACGCCTATTGATAGAGGTATCAATCATCGAAATCGGAGCACATTTGCAGATTTTCGAATTTTGTGGCTCTGAATTTGTGGGCTATAGTTCAGGTGATTTTCAAAAAAATTGAATTTTCCACGAAAAGTGTAGAAATATTCGACCGATCCAAATGGCCGTTTGTATAACAATTACAGGTCTCAACGCCTATTGATAGAGGTATCAATCATCGAAATCGGAGCACATTTGCAGATTTTCGAATTTTGTGGCTCTGAATTTGTGGGCTATAGTTCAGGTGATTTTCAAAAAAATTGAATTTTCCACGAAAAGTGTAGAAATATTCGACCGATCAATTCGAGGTGTCAATCATCGAAATCGGAGCACATTTGCAGATTTTCGAATTTTGTGGCTCTGAATTTGTGGGCTATAGTTCAGGTGATTTTCAAAAAAATTGAATTTTCCACGGAACGTGTAGAAATATTCGACCGATCCAAATGGCCGTTTGTACGACAATTACAGGTCTCAACGCTATTGATAGAGGTATCAATCATCGAAATCGGAAAACATTTGCAGATTTTCGAATTTTGTGGCTCTGAATTTGTGGGCTATAGTTCAGTTGATTTTCAAAGAAATTGAATTTTCCACGAAAAGTGTAGAAATATTCGACCGATCCAAATGGCCGTTTGTATAACAATTACAGGTCTCAACGCCTATTGATAGAGGTATCAATCATCGAAATCGGAGCACATTTGCAGATTTTCGAATTTTGTGGCTCTGAATCTGCGGGCTATACTTCAGGTGATTTTCAAAAAAATTGAATTCTCCACGGAACGTGTAGAAATATTCGACCGATCCAAATGGCCGTTTGTAGGACAATTACAGGTCTCAACGCTATTGGAAAGAGGTATCAATCATCGAAAACGGAGCACATTTGCAGATTTTCGAATTTTGTGGCTCTGAATTTGTGGGCTATAGTTCAGGTGATTTTCAAAAATTTGAATTTTCCACGAAAAGTGTAAAAATATTCGACCGATCAATTCGAGGTATCAATCATCGAAATCGGAGCACATTTGCAGATTTTCGAATTTTGTGGCTCTGAATTTGTGGGCTATAGTTCAGGTGATTTTCAAAAAATTGAATTTTCCACGGAACGTGTAGAAATATTCGACCGATCCAAATGGCCGTTTGTAGGACAATTACAGGTCTCAACGCTATTGATAGAGGTATCAATCATCGAAATCGGAGCACATTTGCAGATTTTCGAATTTTGTGGCTCTGAATTTGTGGGCTATAGTTCAGGTGATTTTCAAAAAAATTGAATTTTCCACGGAACGTGTAGAAATATTCGATTGATCCAAATGGCCGTTTGTAGGACAATTACAGGTCTCAACGCTATTGATAGAGGTATCAATCATCGAAATCGGAGCACATTTGCAGATTTTCGAATTTTGTGGCTCTGAATTTGTGGGCTATAGTTCAGTTGATTTTCAAAAAAATTGAATTTTCCACGAAAAGTGTAAAAATATTCGACCGATCAATTCGAGGTATCAATCATCGAAATCGGAGCACATTTGCAGATTTTCGAATTTTGTGGCTCTGAATTTGTGGGCTATAGTTCAGTTGATTTTCAAAAAAATTGAATTTTCCACGGAACGTGTAGAAATATTCGACCGATCCAAATGGCCGTTTGTATAACAATTACAGGTCTCAACGCTATTGATAGAGGTATCAATCATCGAAATCGGAGCACATTTGCAGATTTTCGAATTTTGTGGCTCTGAATTTGTGGGCTATAGTTCAGGTGATTTTCAAAAATTTGAATTTTCCACGAAAAGTGTAGAAATATTCGACCGATCAATTCGAAGTATCAATCATCGAAATCGGAGCACATTTGCAGATTTTCGAATTTTGTGGCTCTGAATTTGTGGGCTATAGTTCAGTTGATTTTCAAAAAAATTGAATTTTCCACGAAAAGTGTAGAAATATTCGACCGATCAATTCGAGGAATCAATCATCGAAATCGGAGCACATTTGCAGATTTTCGAATTTTGTGGCTCTGAATTTGTGGGCTATAGTTCAGTTGATTTTCAAAAAAATTGAATTTTCCACGAAAAGTGTAGAAATATTCGACCGATCCAAATGGCCGTTTGTATAACAATTACAGGTCTCAACGCCTATTGATAGAGGTATCAATCATCGAAATCGGAGCACATTTGCAGATTATCGAATTTTTTGGCTCTGAATTTGTGGGCTATAGTTCAGGTGATTTTCAAAAAAATTGAATTTTCCACGAAAAGTGTAGAAATATTCGACCGATCAATTCGAGGTATCAATCATCGAAATCGGAGCACATTTGCAGATTTTCGAATTTTGTGGCTCTGAATTTGTGGGCTATAGTTCAGGTGATTTTCAAAAAAATTGAATTTTCCACGAAAAGTGTAGAAATATTCGACCGATCCAAATGGCCGTTTGTATAACAATTACAGGTCTCAACGCCTATTGATAGAGGTATCAATCATCGAAATCGGAGCACATTTGCAGATTTTCGAATTTTGTGGCTCTGAATCTGCGGGCTATAGTTCAGGTGATTTTCAAAAAAATTGAATTTTCCACGAAAAGTGTAGAAATATTCGACCGATCAATTCGAGGTATCAATCATCGAAATCGGAGCACATTTGCAGATTTTCGAATTTTGTGGCTCTGAATTTGTGGGCTATAGTTCAGGTGATTTTCAAAAATTTGAATTTTCCACGAAAAGTGTAGAAATATTCGACCGATCAATTCGAAGTATCAATCATCGAAATCGGAGCACATTTGCAGATTATCGAATTTTGTGGCTCTGAATTTGTGGGCTATAGTTCAGGTGATTTTCAAAAAAATTGAATTTTCCACGAAAAGTGTAGAAATATTCGACCGATCAATTCGAGGTATCAATCATCGAAATCGGAGCACATTTGCAGATTTTCGAATTTTGTGGCTCTGAATTTGTGGGCTATAGTTCAGGTGATTTTCAAAAAAATTGAATTTTCCACGAAAAGTGTAGAAATATTCGACCGATCCAAATGGCCGTTTGTATAACAATTACAGGTCTCAACGCCTATTGATAGAGGTATCAATCATCGAAATCGGAGCACATTTGCAGATTTTCGAATTTTGTGGCTCTGAATTTGTGGGCTATAGTTCAGTTGATTTTCAAAAAAATTGAATTTTCCACGAAATGTGTAGAAATATTCGACCGATCCAAATGGCCGTTTGTATAACAATTACAGGTCTCAACGCCTATTGATAGAGGTATCAATCATCGAAATCGGAGCACATTTGCAGATTTTCGAATTTTTTGGCTCTGAATTTGTGGGCTATAGTTCAGGTGATTTTCAAAAAAATTGAATTTTCCACGAAAAGTGTAGAAATATTCGACCGATCCAAATGGCCGTTTGTATAACAATTACAGGTCTCAACGCCTATTGATAGAGGTATCAATCATCGAAATCGGAGCACATTTGCAGATTTTCGAATTTTGTGGCTCTGAATCTGTGGGCTATAGTTCAGTTAATTTTCAAAAAAATTGAATTTTCCACGAAAAGTGTAGAAATATTCGACCGATCAATTCGAGGTATCAATCATCGAAATCGGAGCACATTTGCAGATTTTCGAATTTTGTGGCTCTGAATTTGTGGGCTATAGTTCAGGTGATTTTCAAAAAAATTGAATTTTCCACGGAACGTGTAGAAATATTCGACCGATCCAAATGGCCGTTTGTAGGACAATTACAGGTCTCAACGCTATTGATAGAGGTATCAATCATCGAAATCGGAGCACATTTGCAGATTTTCGAATTTTGTGGCTCTGAATTTGTGGGCTATAGTTCAGTTGATTTTCAAAAAAATTGAATTTTCCACGAAAAGTGTAGAAATATTCGACCGATCAATTCGAGGAATCAATCATCGAAATCGGAGCACATTTGCAGATTTTCGAATTTTGTGGCTCTGAATTTGTGGGCTATAGTTCAGTTGATTTTCAAAAAAATTGAATTTTCCACGAAAAGTGTAGAAATATTCGACCGATCAATTCGAGGTATCAATCATCGAAATCGGAGCACATTTGCAGATTATCGAATTTTTTGGCTCTGAATTTGTGGGCTATAGTTCAGGTGATTTTCAAAAAAATTGAATTTTCCACGAAAAGTGTAGAAATATTCGACCGATCAATTCGAGGTATCAATCATCGAAATCGGAGCACATTTGCAGATTTTCAAATTTTGTGGCTCTGAATTTGTGGGCTATAGTTCAGGTGATTTTCAAAAAAATTGAATTTTCCACGAAAAGTGTAGAAATATTCGACCGATCAATTCGAGGTATCAATCATCGAAATCGGAGCACATTTGCAGATTTTCGAATTTTGTGGCTCTGAATTTGTGGGCTATAGTTCAGGTGATTTTCAAAAAAATTGAATTTTCCACGAAAAGTGTAGAAATATTCGACCGATCCAAATGGCCGTTTGTATAACAATTACAAGTCTCAACGCCTATTGATAGAGGTATCAATCATCGAAATCGGAGCACATTTGCAGATTTTCGAATTTTGTGGCTCTGAATCTGCGGGCTATAGTTCAGGTGATTTTCAAAAAAATTGAATTTTCCACGAAAAGTGTAGAAATATTCGACCGATCAATTCGAGGTATCAATCATCGAAATCGGAGCACATTTGCAGATTTTCGAATTTTGTGGCTCTGAATTTGTGGGCTATAGTTCAGTTGATTTTCAAAAAAATTGAATTTTCCACGAAAAGTGTAGAAATATTCGACCGATCCAAATGGCCGTTTGTATAACAATTACAGGTCTCAACGCCTATTGATAGAGGTATCAATCATCGAAATCGGAGCACATTTGCAGATTTTCGAATTTTTTGGCTCTGAATTTGTGGGCTATAGTTCAGGTGATTTTCAAAAAAATTGAATTTTCCACGAAAAGTGTAGAAATATTCGACCGATCCAAATGGCCGTTTGTATAACAATTACAGGTCTCAACGCCTATTGATAGAGGTATCAATCATCGAAATCGGAGCACATTTGCAGATTTTCGAATTTTGTGGCTCTGAATCTGTGGGCTATAGTTCAGTTAATTTTCAAAAAAATTGAATTTTCCACGAAAAGTGTAGAAATATTCGACCGATCAATTCGAGGTATCAATCATCGAAATCGGAGCACATTTGCAGATTTTCGAATTTTGTGGCTCTGAATTTGTGGGCTATAGTTCAGGTGATTTTCAAAAAAATTGAATTTTCCACGGAACGTGTAGAAATATTCGACCGATCCAAATGGCCGTTTGTAGGACAATTACAGGTCTCAACGCTATTGATAGAGGTATCAATCATCGAAATCGGAGCACATTTGCAGATTTTCGAATTTTGTGGCTCTGAATCTGCGGGCTATAGTTCAGGTGATTTTCAAAAAAATTGAATTTTCCACGAAAAGTGTAGAAATATTCGACCGATCAATTCGAGGCATCAATCATCGAAATCGGAGCACATTTGCAGATTTTCGAATTTTGTGGCTCTGAATTTGTGGGCTATAGTTCAGGTGATTTTCAAAAAAATTGAATTTTCCACGAAAAGTGTAGAAATATTCGACCGATCCAAATGGCCGTTTGTATAACAATTACAGGTCTCAACGCCTATTGATAGAGGTATCAATCATCGAAATCGGAGCACATTTGCAGATTTTCGAATTTTTTGGCTCTGAATTTGTGGGCTATAGTTCAGGTGATTTTCAAAAAAATTGAATTTTCCACGAAAAGTGTAGAAATATTCGACCGATCCAAATGGCCGTTTGTATAACAATTACAGGTCTCAACGCCTATTGATAGAGGTATCAATCATCGAAATCGGAGCACATTTGCAGATTTTCGAATTTTGTGGCTCTGAATCTGTGGGCTATAGTTCAGTTAATTTTCAAAAAAATTGAATTTTCCACGAAAAGTGTAGAAATATTCGACCGATCAATTCGAGGTATCAATCATCGAAATCGGAGCACATTTGCAGATTTTCGAATTTTGTGGCTCTGAATTTGTGGGCTATAGTTCAGGTGATTTTCAAAAAAATTGAATTTTCCACGGAACGTGTAGAAATATTCGACCGATCCAAATGGCCGTTTGTAGGACAATTACAGGTCTCAACGCTATTGATAGAGGTATCAATCATCGAAATCGGAGCACATTTGCAGATTTTCGAATTTTGTGGCTCTGAATCTGCGGGCTATAGTTCAGGTGATTTTCAAAAAAATTGAATTTTCCACGAAAAGTGTAGAAATATTCGACCGATCAATTCGAGGCATCAATCATCGAAATCGGAGCACATTTGCAGATTTTCGAATTTTGTGGCTCTGAATTTGTGGGCTATAGTTCAGGTGATTTTCAAAAAAATTGAATTTTCCACGAAAAGTGTAGAAATATTCGACCGATCCAAATGGCCGTTTGTATAACAATTACAGGTCTCAACGCCTATTGATAGAGGTATCAATCATCGAAATCGGAGCACATTTGCAGATTTTCGAATTTTTTGGCTCTGAATTTGTGGGCTATAGTTCAGGTGATTTTCAAAAAAATTGAATTTTCCACGAAAAGTGTAGAAATATTCGACCGATCCAAATGGCCGTTTGTATAACAATTACAGGTCTCAACGCCTATTGATAGAGGTATCAATCATCGAAATCGGAGCACATTTGCAGATTTTCGAATTTTGTGGCTCTGAATCTGTGGGCTATAGTTCAGTTAATTTTCAAAAAAATTGAATTTTCCACGAAAAGTGTAGAAATATTCGACCGATCAATTCGAGGTATCAATCATCGAAATCGGAGCACATTTGCAGATTTTCGAATTTTGTGGCTCTGAATTTGTGGGCTATAGTTCAGGTGATTTTCAAAAAAATTGAATTTTCCACGAAAAGTGTAGAAATATTCGACCGATCCAAATGGCCGTTTGTATAACAATTACAGGTCTCAACGCCTATTGATAGAGGTATCAATCATCGAAATCGGAGCACATTTGCAGATTTTCGAATTTTGTGGCTCTGAATCTGCGGGCTATAGTTCAGGTGATTTTCAAAAAAATTGAATTTTCCACGAAAAGTGTAGAAATATTCGACCGATCAATTCGAGGCATCAATCATCGAAATCGGAGCACATTTGCAGATTTTCGAATTTTTTGGCTCTGAATTTGTGGGCTATAGTTCAGGTGATTTTCAAAAAAATTGAATTTTCCACGAAAAGTGTAGAAATATTCGACCGATCCAAATGGCCGTTTGTATAACAATTACAGGTCTCAACGCCTATTGATAGAGGTATCAATCATCGAAATCGGAGCACATTTGCAGATTTTCGAATTTTGTGGCTCTGAATCTGTGGGCTATAGTTCAGTTAATTTTCAAAAAAATTGAATTTTCCACGAAAAGTGTAGAAATATTCGACCGATCAATTCGAGGTATCAATCATCGAAATCGGAGCACATTTGCAGATTTTCGAATTTTGTGGCTCTGAATTTGTGGGCTATAGTTCAGGTGATTTTCAAAAAAATTGAATTTTCCACGGAACGTGTAGAAATATTCGACCGATCCAAATGGCCGTTTGTAGGACAATTACAGGTCTCAACGCTATTGATAGAGGTATCAATCATCGAAATCGGAGCACATTTGCAGATTTTCGAATTTTGTGGCTCTGAATTTGTGGGCTATAGTTCAGGTGATTTTCAAAAATTTGAATTTTCCACGAAAAGTGTAGAAATATTCGACCGATCAATTCGAGGAATCAATCATCGAAATCGGAGCACATTTGCAGATTTTCGAATTTTGTGGCTCTGAATTTGTGGGCTATAGTTCAGTTGATTTTCAAAAAAATTGAATTTTCCACGAAAAGTGTAGAAATATTCGACCGATCCAAATGGCCGTTTGTATAACAATTACAGGTCTCAACGCCTATTGATAGAGGTATCAATCATCGAAATCGGAGCACATTTGCAGATTTTCGAATTTTTTGGCTCTGAATTTGTGGGCTATAGTTCAGGTGATTTTCAAAAAAATTGAATTTTCCACGAAAAGTGTAGAAATATTCGACCGATCAATTCGAGGTATCAATCATCGAAATCGGAGCACATTTGCAGATTTTCGAATTTTGTGGCTCTGAATCTGCGGGCTATAGTTCAGGTGATTTTCAAAAAAATTGAATTTTCCACGAAAAGTGTAGAAATATTCGACCGATCAATTCGAGGCATCAATCATCGAAATCGGAGCACATTTGCAGATTTTCGAATTTTGTGGCTCTGAATTTGTGGGCTATAGTTCAGGTGATTTTCAAAAAAATTGAATTTTCCACGAAAAGTGTAGAAATATTCGACCGATCCAAATGGCCGTTTGTATAACAATTACAGGTCTCAACGCCTATTGATAGAGGTATCAATCATCGAAATCGGAGCACATTTGCAGATTTTCGAATTTTTTGGCTCTGAATTTGTGGGCTATAGTTCAGGTGATTTTCAAAAAAATTGAATTTTCCACGAAAAGTGTAGAAATATTCGACCGATCCAAATGGCCGTTTGTATAACAATTACAGGTCTCAACGCCTATTGATAGAGGTATCAATCATCGAAATCGGAGCACATTTGCAGATTTTCGAATTTTGTGGCTCTGAATCTGTGGGCTATAGTTCAGTTAATTTTCAAAAAAATTGAATTTTCCACGAAAAGTGTAGAAATATTCGACCGATCAATTCGAGGTATCAATCATCGAAATCGGAGCACATTTGCAGATTTTCGAATTTTGTGGCTCTGAATTTGTGGGCTATAGTTCAGGTGATTTTCAAAAAAATTGAATTTTCCACGGAACGTGTAGAAATATTCGACCGATCCAAATGGCCGTTTGTAGGACAATTACAGGTCTCAACGCTATTGATAGAGGTATCAATCATCGAAATCGGAGCACATTTGCAGATTTTCGAATTTTGTGGCTCTGAATTTGTGGGCTATAGTTCAGGTGATTTTCAAAAATTTGAATTTTCCACGAAAAGTGTAGAAATATTCGACCGATCAATTCGAAGTATCAATCATCGAAATCGGAGCACATTTGCAGATTTTCGAATTTTTTGGCTCTGAATTTGTGGGCTATAGTTCAGGTGATTTTCAAAAAAATTGAATTTTCCACGAAAAGTGTAGAAATATTCGACCGATCCAAATGGCCGTTTGTATAACAATTACAGGTCTCAACGCCTATTGATAGAGGTATCAATCATCGAAATCGGAGCACATTTGCAGATTTTCGAATTTTGTGGCTCTGAATCTGTGGGCTATAGTTCAGTTAATTTTCAAAAAAATTGAATTTTCCACGAAAAGTGTAGAAATATTCGACCGATCAATTCGAGGTATCAATCATCGAAATCGGAGCACATTTGCAGATTTTCGAATTTTGTGGCTCTGAATTTGTGGGCTATAGTTCAGGTGATTTTCAAAAAAATTGAATTTTCCACGGAACGTGTAGAAATATTCGACCGATCCAAATGGCCGTTTGTAGGACAATTACAGGTCTCAACGCTATTGATAGAGGTATCAATCATCGAAATCGGAGCACATTTGCAGATTTTCGAATTTTGTGGCTCTGAATTTGTGGGCTATAGTTCAGGTGATTTTCAAAAATTTGAATTTTCCACGAAAAGTGTAGAAATATTCGACCGATCAATTCGAAGTATCAATCATCGAAATCGGAGCACATTTGCAGATTTTCGAATTTTGTGGCTCTGAATTTGTGGGCTATAGTTCAGTTGATTTTCAAAAAAATTGAATTTTCCACGAAAAGTGTAGAAATATTCGACCGATCAATTCGAGGAATCAATCATCGAAATCGGAGCACATTTGCAGATTTTCGAATTTTGTGGCTCTGAATTTGTGGGCTATAGTTCAGTTGATTTTCAAAAAAATTGAATTTTCCACGAAAAGTGTAGAAATATTCGACCGATCCAAATGGCCGTTTGTATAACAATTACAGGTCTCAACGCCTATTGATAGAGGTATCAATCATCGAAATCGGAGCACATTTGCAGATTATCGAATTTTTTGGCTCTGAATTTGTGGGCTATAGTTCAGGTGATTTTCAAAAAAATTGAATTTTCCACGAAAAGTGTAGAAATATTCGACCGATCAATTCGAGGTATCAATCATCGAAATCGGAGCACATTTGCAGATTTTCGAATTTTGTGGCTCTGAATCTGCGGGCTATAGTTCAGGTGATTTTCAAAAAAATTGAATTTTCCACGAAAAGTGTAGAAATATTCGACCGATCAATTCGAGGCATCAATCATCGAAATCGGAGCACATTTGCAGATTTTCGAATTTTGTGGCTCTGAATTTGTGGGCTATAGTTCAGGTGATTTTCAAAAAAATTGAATTTTCCACGAAAAGTGTAGAAATATTCGACCGATCCAAATGGCCGTTTGTATAACAATTACAGGTCTCAACGCCTATTGATAGAGGTATCAATCATCGAAATCGGAGCACATTTGCAGATTTTCGAATTTTGTGGCTCTGAATCTGTGGGCTATAGTTCAGTTAATTTTCAAAAAAATTGAATTTTCCACGAAAAGTGTAGAAATATTCGACCGATCAATTCGAGGTATCAATCATCGAAATCGGAGCACATTTGCAGATTTTCGAATTTTGTGGCTCTGAATTTGTGGGCTATAGTTCAGGTGATTTTCAAAAAAATTGAATTTTCCACGGAACGTGTAGAAATATTCGACCGATCCAAATGGCCGTTTGTAGGACAATTACAGGTCTCAACGCTATTGATAGAGGTATCAATCATCGAAATCGGAGCACATTTGCAGATTTTCGAATTTTGTGGCTCTGAATTTGTGGGCTATAGTTCAGGTGATTTTCAAAAATTTGAATTTTCCACGAAAAGTGTAGAAATATTCGACCGATCAATTCGAAGTATCAATCATCGAAATCGGAGCACATTTGCAGATTTTCGAATTTTGTGGCTCTGAATTTGTGGGCTATAGTTCAGTTGATTTTCAAAAAAATTGAATTTTCCACGAAAAGTGTAGAAATATTCGACCGATCAATTCGAGGAATCAATCATCGAAATCGGAGCACATTTGCAGATTTTCGAATTTTGTGGCTCTGAATTTGTGGGCTATAGTTCAGTTGATTTTCAAAAAAATTGAATTTTCCACGAAAAGTGTAGAAATATTCGACCGATCCAAATGGCCGTTTGTATAACAATTACAGGTCTCAACGCCTATTGATAGAGGTATCAATCATCGAAATCGGAGCACATTTGCAGATTATCGAATTTTTTGGCTCTGAATTTGTGGGCTATAGTTCAGGTGATTTTCAAAAAAATTGAATTTTCCACGAAAAGTGTAGAAATATTCGACCGATCCAAATGGCCGTTTGTATAACAATTACAGGTCTCAACGCCTATTGATAGAGGTATCAATCATCGAAATCGGAGCACATTTGCAGATTTTCGAATTTTGTGGCTCTGAATCTGTGGGCTATAGTTCAGTTAATTTTCAAAAAAATTGAATTTTCCACGAAAAGTGTAGAAATATTCGACCGATCAATTCGAGGTATCAATCATCGAAATCGGAGCACATTTGCAGATTTTCGAATTTTGTGGCTCTGAATTTGTGGGCTATAGTTCAGGTGATTTTCAAAAAAATTGAATTTTCCACGGAACGTGTAGAAATATTCGACCGATCCAAATGGCCGTTTGTAGGACAATTACAGGTCTCAACGCTATTGATAGAGGTATCAATCATCGAAATCGGAGCACATTTGCAGATTTTCGAATTTTGTGGCTCTGAATTTGTGGGCTATAGTTCAGGTGATTTTCAAAAATTTGAATTTTCCACGAAAAGTGTAGAAATATTCGACCGATCAATTCGAAGTATCAATCATCGAAATCGGAGCACATTTGCAGATTTTCGAATTTTGTGGCTCTGAATTTGTGGGCTATAGTTCAGTTGATTTTCAAAAAAATTGAATTTTCCACGAAAAGTGTAGAAATATTCGACCGATCAATTCGAGGAATCAATCATCGAAATCGGAGCACATTTGCAGATTTTCGAATTTTGTGGCTCTGAATTTGTGGGCTATAGTTCAGTTGATTTTCAAAAAAATTGAATTTTCCACGAAAAGTGTAGAAATATTCGACCGATCCAAATGGCCGTTTGTATAACAATTACAGGTCTCAACGCCTATTGATAGAGGTATCAATCATCGAAATCGGAGCACATTTGCAGATTATCGAATTTTTTGGCTCTGAATTTGTGGGCTATAGTTCAGGTGATTTTCAAAAAAATTGAATTTTCCACGAAAAGTGTAGAAATATTCGACCGATCAATTCGAGGTATCAATCATCGAAATCGGAGCACATTTGCAGATTTTCGAATTTTGTGGCTCTGAATTTATAGTTCAGGTGATTTTCAAAAAAATTGAATTTTCCACGAAAAGTGTAGAAATATTCGACCGATCAATTCGAGGTATCAATCATCGAAATCGGAGCACATTTGCAGATTTTCGAATTTTGTGGCTCTGAATTTGTGGGCTATAGTTCAGGTGATTTTCAAAAAAATTGAATTTTCCACGAAAAGTGTAGAAATATTCGACCGATCCAAATGGCCGTTTGTATAACAATTACAAGTCTCAACGCCTATTGATAGAGGTATCAATCATCGAAATCGGAGCACATTTGCAGATTTTCGAATTTTGTGGTTCTGAATTTGTGGGCTATAGTTCAGTTGATTTTCAAAAAAATTGAATTTTAAGGACCATTTTAATACAACTATAAAAAAATATTGAACCCAAGTCAGTTGGAAAACAAACAAGTTTTTTATTTTTATTTTTTATTTTAATAACTTCATAGCAAAATATATAGCAACTTAGAAAAATATACACTGAACGAAAATTTGCTCAATATTTTTTCCAACCGGATTTCATGATACGGTTTCTTTTCCGGTCCGTTATAAACGACCGACACTTCCGACCGAATTTCATGATCCCACCCCTGAATTAGGGATATTTGGGTTTAAGCTCTCAGAGAAACAAAGTATGTCGACTCAAGCGCCATTAAAAATATGAAGAATCTCGTCAATATTTGGGACTAGAGTTTGGACATTTAAACTTACTACATTCAATAATGACCTATCAACTAACATAGATTCCAGGACTAGATTGCAATTGTTAAGCGACACAACCAAACTAAAAATCTAAACTTAGCGTAAACACGACGTGAGCGTGATTGATACGCAATACTTACAAATAAAATCAAGAAACGCTTCATCCAGCTCCAAAATGAACCTCAATCACTGAAAATCTAAAACGAGAAAAACAAAAAACGATCCAAATTCCAAAGTAACAAATGCCAAGAAAAATCGAATATCATTAATTTTTTATTTTCCAACGATGAGAGAAAAGAAACGTGACACTTAGCAAAATATACACTGAACGAAAATTTGCTCAATATTTTTACCGACCGGATTTCATGTTACGCTATCGAAATCCGGATTTTCTTATTTGTACCTGGATACTATCTCCTCGACTTTTCGGTCATGCATCCATACGCTCCGCACAGTCTAATATTCAAGAGGATTAGAAATTTTACAAATTTCATTTAAAATTTGGAATAACTTTCATTCTAATTTGATATCAAATATAAGAATTAAGTCATAAATTTCGGTGTCAATTAAATCAGAGTTTCAAATATTTTGGAGGTTTAGAAATTGTATGTCTTCAGCAGTTGAATTTGAGCTTAATCGTATCATGTTAATGGTAAGATGCTTCATCTCCATATTAAGTTTTATCTCTGTGTGTGTGTATGTTTGTCTTGTATGTTAACGCAAACAAAAACATATCGAAGTGATAATTTATAGCTCAATAGAAAGATAAAATAAAGCCAGTGTGTGAGAAACACAAGACGATACTTAAAAAACATATTCCTCCCATAATCATAATACCCAAAAAAAAAAAAAAAAAAAAAAAAAATTAGAAAAAAACGGTTTAAAAGGTAACAAACTAAATATTTAATTTGTTTTTCTACTTTATACGGTGTATAACTAATGGCCATATTTCTCGTACCATGAAGACAAATAACAAAACAGAAATTTTGGTTCACAGATAAATAATGTTGGTTCTATATATTATGTTTGTGCGGGGCGGTAAACATTAAAAAAAGGTAAATCAACCATTTTCTGTTTTTCATTTTAGAGATTTTTATTTTCCCAATAAAATACATAAAATTAAATATTTATCAAACATATACACGAATGTATGTAGGTATATATGTATGTATATACAAATATCAAAGAACTAATAATGACCACTAAATTCAGGTATTTATCTTATAAATTTTCACTTTGAATTTACAGAGAATAAACTAATAATAGTTTAGTTAGTTAGAAATTAAGTGAATCATAGCGCCTCTTTAACAAAAATAACAGATACGTATATATGTGGTATACATGAATGACATACTCCATGGTCTAGTGAGGTGAAACATAATGGGATAGTACAAATATGTATTATAGAAACTATTAAAATAACACAAAAAACTATTAAACAACAAAATTTGTAGTTTTTAACACACGGTGCTGGTAAGAGCTGTGGTCCAAATTATGTACATAACAATATGTGTACACGGTATGTGGTTAAATCGGTTTCCAGTGTTTTATTTTTAGCTTTCCTCTTCTTATTGTTGTTATTATTATTATGTATTACGAGTATTACAACAAAATACGAAAAATTATTGAGAAAAGATAAAATACAACAAAGTTTTTATTAATAAATAAATATAAATATTTTACCACAAAAATGGTTACAACACAATGGTCAATGAGGACATGAAACCTTTTCGAAAAGACATAACACAAAAGATGATATTTTCTTATTTTTAAGGAACTTCATATTTATTTCTGACTTGACTCAAATACGTGTAATATGATGTACTACATACTATAAGTAGCTAATAAAAAATTACATTCAGCAATTTGTAGGTATTAAGTATTTATAACTGTTAACATTAATAAGGCAGATGTTTTATATGTTGCAAGTTGATTGTTTTTGATTTCTTAAGAAAATTATTTACTATTGTGTTTAAGATGAATGAATGCTCATTTTCGGTAGCCTCTGTATATATGTAGTATTGTAGACCGCATTCGGCAGATGTCAAATATTTCTTGGAACGATATGAAATGGATATGGATATGGATGAGTATGAGGAGATCTTATCTGTAAAGGATTTATGAATGACTTTAAATGTCGAATAATCTTTTGTCGAATTAATCGTATCTGAACAATAATGTAAACATAACTTTAGCTGAAAGTTTACGATATGTGGCGTTCACAAAAGACATATTCTTAGTTTTATCAAATTTGAAACGTTTATCAGAATTTGGTAAGTTGGCAAATCGAAAAACGAATCAAATAGCACACACTGTGTTAACGTGAAGATCATTTTCTACACTCGGTGTTGGCGCCACCACTGAATACTCGACCAGTGCGAGGCCTGGTGGTGAACATCTTGAAGTAACCAATTTCCCTTCGTCAGGCAACACCAAAAACAAAATGGAAAAACGTCAAACTACACGACGTGTTTTTAGTCGGTCTTCTCTCTTCGTCATCAATCGTCATGAAACCAACAACGTGTGCATCAAAACAGTGGCCATTTTAATTTAATAAAAATAAAAATATAATCGATAATAATCTCGTGTAATAATAATCGTTTTGAAGAAATAATAACCATAAATAATAAACATCAAGTGAAATAAAAGTAATCTGCTTTTCGTTTTAATGAGGGACTTTCCCAATATCGATTTTAGTTCATTTGTCCCCACGCTTGGGCAGCGCTGCCTACCTTTTTTTTTTTTTTACATGCAAAAACACGTAAAATCATGTTTACAAATACAAGTTTCTTGTCTAAATTAGTGGATGTCCCCCTACTTTTTTTTTATGATTAATAAAGATGAGTATGTTGCGATTAATAATAAATATCAAATTTTAAAATTAATTTAGTCGAAATTAATAATTTAATGAAAAATTCAAACACATGTTTGACCATATAAAACTACATACGAAATATTTTAGCCGCCAGTCAGCAAGCGTTGCAATTATATTTGGGAAAATCACTAATTAAAGTATTTTATTTATCCGTGTAAATCAAAGTGCCCCCCTTTTTTCGTGAATACTCTCGTCCATCGCAAATCGACAATCGCAAATCTGCTAAGCCATCGTAGTTAAAGCCTTGTTCAGACTACGTTAGTACCAACAACTGACCAAAAAACGTTCGTACTACAGTCGAGTATAAGTACAAGTAAGTGAGCAGTGTTTCAAAATGAAGAGAATACGCAACAAAATAAATAGACACCAATGTTCTACATATTTTGTTGTTTCTTCGCTCCAATGAGACGGCATCCTTGCGGCAACTAATGAACTCGGCTAAATCAACATGTCTGCACTTGTTTTGTTTGGTTTTTTTTTATTTTGTTTTGTTTTGAAGAGTGGTGGGGGCCTTACTTGACTAAAACAAATAGAATGAAATGGATCGACTCGACTAAATCATTTACTAATCTACTCGACTAAAATTTTGCTGTTCAGACACATTTAGTTACTAAAATACTCGCTACTCGACTAAATTACTAGCGTAGCCTGAACAAGGCTTAACACTCGGTTAACAGAAAAATTGTTTTTATATTGATCTACATCAACCCCTTTGGTTAAGGGCACTCACCAGACTCGTAGAATTTCACCACAGTATCCATTGCTTGTCGCATAAAATTTGACTAAATGGTTGGATCGCTATGGCAATAATGGAAAAGCTTACAGAGTAGTTTATACAATTACAAAACTGATTTACATAAGAAGAGATGTAACGTTTATTGAGGACTCATCAGAGAAATTAGAATTTATCAAAGAAGAACAACCGAGGTCAAATATCTTTAAATTCAATGTTGACCAAATAAATTGATGAAAATCCATCGGATTTGAATATTTCGAAAGCACACTAGATGATACAATTAACTCAAACAGCGAGGAAACTGAACAATCCGTATCACATTTAAGGACATCTAGGGAGAATAATTTTGCACCAGTTAGTTGAAAATATTTCTGAGCCAAAAGATATCAATGAGGCAATCAAAAGTATAAAGAAAAACTGGATTGGATGAAGTCCATGCGATGAAGTCTAGTTGAAATAACGAAGAATCGAAATATCGTGCGTTGCAAATGGGTATTTAAATTAAAAAATATGGGTAGTGAGAAGACGTATAAAGCTAGATTGGTTGCTCAAGGTTATTCTCTTAAATTCATAATGGACTATAATGAGGTATTTGCGCCAGTTGTAAGACAAGCAAGTACATATGAGAATTCTGCTGACTATATTGTTGGAAAGCGAGGAATGAAAATAACTCATTTAGACATCAAATTGGCATTTGTAATGGATCATTACAGGAAGAAATATACATGAAACAGCCTCCTGAATTTATAACACCAGAATCAGGGAACAAGCTGTGTAAGTTAAACAAGCGTTTATATGGAATTAAACAAGCTGCTAAATCATGAAATGACTTAATTCATTCAATATTATCAAGTGACGATTTTAATCAAAGTCGTGCAGATCTGTAGCGGTTCATTCATTTATTCGTACATTTATTTATTCATCGATTACTCGCATTTCAACTAAATCATTTAAATTCAAACATTCACTCATTCAATCATTTCTTTATATTCACGCAACGCTACAATCATACAAAACAAACTAACATTACTAACATTTTGTTCTTACGCGAACTCAGTTGGGTTCTAACGCGAACACTCACAATTGAAAAGAACACACCTTTTCCATACCAATTGCAGTCATACCAATTGCAATGAAAAACAAAAACACAACAAAACAAAATACGAACGCAAATTCTCTTAACAAGCTTCGTAGTGAAAACATGTATATATCACGACGTAACAGACAGCAAAAACCAAATAAAATAAAAATTGCCATTTTCTATATAATCCAATCAAGTGTTAAAGTTTATAAAATAAATTGAATTTATTGTAATTAACACAACAAAAGTGCGTTCTATTTATTTTCCGAAATTATATATAACCAAGGGCGTTATAGATCCTTGCTTGTACTACAAAAACTTAAATAATGTGTCATGCTATATTTTAGTGTATGCTGATGATCTGTTAATTGCAAGTAAGGATCAATCAAATAGCAAAAAAGTCGAAATGCTGATGTTAAAGAATTATAAAATTAGTAATCTCGGTGATGTCAAATGTTATATCGGTTTAAACATAGATAAAGATGAACATGGAAACTCCCGTTTAAGCCAAATGTTTTATATAGAAAAGGTTGTTAAAGATGCTATTTTAGAAGACAGCAAAATTTCGAGTATCAAAACAACAATAACGCTGTTGAAATATTAAAGGACAATAAAGAATTTCAAAGGCTTATGGGTTGCTTCTTGCTTACTCTACATATCAGTATGCACACGACCAGATATTTGAACAAGTATATTCTATAGTACTATCATCAAATGTCAGCCATCCATCAAAAGAAGATTGAAATGAATTAAAAATACTAATAAAGTGTTTAAAAGGCACCATGGATTTAAAATTAGTTCTAAGTAATCATACTAAAAATGATCCGGGTATGGTCGGTTATGGGGACGCTAATTGGGTAGAAGGAATAGATAGAAAATCAAATACGGGTTACATATTTTAATTATATGGCGGATCAATTGATTGGTGTTGTATAGGAAACAAATATGTGTTGCGCTTCCTTCAACTGAAGCAGAGTTTATTGCTTTGTTAGAAGCGTACAAGGAGGTAGTTTGGTTAAGATATTTATTGAAAAATTTCAATGAAGAAAAATAACAACCGACTATCATATGAGAAGATAGTCAAAGCTGCCTTAACCTGAGATCTCGTAGAATGCGCGCTATAGGGCCATGGAAGCTGTAGTTGTTACTTGCAGTCGGAATATGAAAAAGTTTCCGGGGGCGTAAGTTGCGTTGTTGAGCATAAATATTAAAACGTGAAAGAATGTCGGAACAGTTTATTTTACCCCAAATGATGTCCCGCGGAAATGTGGCACTTGCGCATGTATGCCTAGCACTTGAAGATTGGAGATCTAGAAAACGGAATCAGTCTACATATGATGATAGTCTGAAATTATTGTCCCACTCGAAAGACGGTAATTTCCTGAGAACAAATAACAAAAACTATTTCTGAATTCGGTTTGACTGAGACTCGTAGAACGGAGACCATATGACAATCGCGTACTCAAGCTGCGAACGAACAAATGAAGTGTACAGTGACTTAAAAGTTAATGTGTGGTGAAAATAGTTCGAATTTATTTTAATAAACCCCAACATCGAAAAAGCTTTGTTAACAACCGTATCGATGCGAGAGTTAAACGTTAAATCCGAGCTACAGATAACGCCCAAATCAGTAACCGTATTAACTCTCTTCAAAATAACGTCATTTAGAAAGTAGTCAAAAACTACAGGAGACTTAGACCTGGACAGCGATTTTGGTCGCAAAATGAGGATTGATTTGAGAATTACCGGAAGGCAATAGTATTGGTAAATTGTATTTGTGTCGAATGTGCATTTTTTCTTTCAGTTTTTCGTTTAATATGATGCAAATAAAAGAGATAAAATGACGCGAGTAATAGGGATAACATGATTTAAATAAGAGAAATAAGCTCAGAAGAGAACGATTAAGAGGATGTATTAAAGGAGACAGAGATAGAACAATAAATTCCGAAATAAAAAAAACAATTATAAATATTACGAAGCGAGAGAGACTCAAAATAAAAAATATTAATCAAAAAAAAACAAAGTTAGAAAACAAAATGATTTTGTTTATTTTGTTTAGTATTGTCATCATTGTGTTGCAAGTCATGATGGTCGGTTGCTCCTATACTATGTTATGTCTATGGGGTGGATGTGTGAATATGTAGAGCAGCGCCGGGGCTGGCGTGATATCTCTACTTATCGTATATCCCCAATGTTTTTATTTTAGCGCTCCGCGTCTCCGAACGAAATTATGGGTCGATGTGATGGGGGACAGAAATAAAATGCGTGGAAATAATTTTATGTTTTCAACTTTTATTTAATTCACTTGATATGCTATTCACTACATTAGTTGAATTTATTTATAATGTAAGTATTCCACTGGGATGTTTTTTATTGCCACCAAATTTATATAAAAACTACTTTTAAATTGCTTGTACAAAATTACTTTTTACTTTACGTTTTTATTACGACTTGTCGATCATGACGCTGGCTAAAAACTGTACTGTAGTATATGTGTATTGAAAAAACGTTTTTTTCCTTTGTTACTTTGTGCAAAAATTTTCGAGTGGCGATTGCTATAAGTTATTCCAAAATGACACGAGAGCCGTGCACCGGTTTTAGTTTACGTGAATTTTTAGAGCTGTGAACCGGTTTTAATTTCATAGCTCGTGCATGCTATGTTTTGTGTTTATTTATGCCGCCACATGTCCGAGGGTGGAGAAATTTTATTCTAGCATATACACAGCAAACAAAAAAAACCAGTTGGTTTATTTTATTACTTTCCTTTTTAACTTGCGTCACCTTTTTTTATTTACAATTTTTTTTTTGTTTAGAATAAAATGTCCCACCCTTGGACATAATATCGTATAGGAACAACCCTCACGAGTTGCAAGCAACACAATACTAAGGAAAATAAACAAAATAATTTTGTTTTCTTACTTTAGTTTTGGTTCCTTTGTTCAAAATTTAAAAATTAAAAATATTACCGTCGGTTACAACAGCAATAGAGACAAAAACATGAATTCCTCACGTTAGAAGAATGGGAAAAATCACTCAAGGCGAGCGTTAGTACCAAAAAGTTGAACCGATTTCACCCGATTCGCTTATTTTTGATACTTACCATGACAAAAACGCATGAGAAAAAACACTAATACAAACATTATATACAAATTTTTGACGGCACACAATAGCAAAATGTATATTATACGCCGTGTAGATATACAAAATTCTCAATCCTCAATCCTCATTTTGCGACCAAAATCGACCTACTGGAATATCATCGTGACACTTATCAACATTCAGAAACATAAGGTTAATAACACACCAACCGTAAAATGTGTTCAGATCCCGCTGAAATTGATCGCGATCTAATTCACATGATATGTTTGCATATATTTTCATATCGTCAGCAAATAGGATACAGTCTGCGAATTTGAAGTGCACGTAAGTGACTACCTAGAGACACCCCAGATGTCGCAATAAAACATTCTGGGGACGTATCGTTAATCTTGACAAACATTTTGCGATCCGATAAATAAGATATAAGCCAATTTAAGGGAATAATGTAACAATTAAGTTCACTGAGCTTATTCACTAATATTCTGTAATTAAGTTTATCGAAAGCTTCTGCGAAGTCGGTATAAACTTCATCGACTTGAACTTTCGAGACAACAGAAATAATTAAATTATTTTGAAAGACCGAAATTAGTGACAATTGAGCGGCTAGGAAAAAATCCATGCTGACGTATGCTAATATGTTGCTTAGAGTGGAAGTAGATCACTTTGTTAACCATGGACTTGCAGTTATTTCAGTTGCAGCCGTTATTATTAACATTTCTCTTCGATCTTGTAAGTATTGGTGCTATTTCCATATTAGTTTGCATTGCTTTTTTTTTTTAATTTTGAAGACGACGACTGTTGTGATGGCATTGGTTTTAATAAACTTTCCACGTTATTATTTATAGCGGCAGATATTTTATTAATCAAGGACAAGGACGAAACGTTGAATAAAAGGTGTTTCCATTCGTAGCACTTTATTGATTAAAACATTTGGTTTCGTTGAGCAGTTTCGAAAGTGTTCAGTACTGGTACCATCTGCAGGTGAATTTATTCAAATAATTTTCTTTTTGATTATAATCACCAAAGAGTACTACCAAGAAGGCCTCTTAAAGGAAGTCATTGGAACTCAAAATTTAATATGAAACATTATATTTAGCGAACGCGGCCCGTAACATATAAAACTTACTCATGACTGATTTTTATAAAACAAATTGTTACACAATTATAAGCCATCATATACTCCATGGTGACAACGTTAAATTAATAGAGATAATAATAAGTGTTGGCGTCGTTAAATCAATCAATCTTGTAAATTAATATAAAAAATTTGCATTGCCTTCATCTTACTAATAATATACTATAAGACGATCACATATTATAAGAAGATGAAAAAAAAAAAAAATTATTTACTTCGCCTCACATCATATTATCTGTATCAGGTTAAAAAAAAAATTATTGATGATATATAATTGAAACACAATTACCAACACCAATTTCAATTCAATTTATTATAAACATTTTGTTAAACAATATAGAACTGTATATATGGTGTGTGTTAGTGAATAAGAAAAGAAACGAGAGCTGAAAGCGCATCTTAAAGAAATACAGGTTTTTCTTACGATATACCTTCACCAATGGATATCATCTTCATCATATTAAGATAATTTTATTACTTGAAGTATCTTTCTTGCCAACCAACATAAAACTTATCTATATGTCGTCATTTGAAAACCAGATTGGAACCATGATAAAAAAAAAATGCTCGAGAAAGTTATCCAGCAAAAAACAGCATCTCGAATTGAATGAATTGCTTGCAATTTATAGATCTTTGCGCTTACCAACGATTATGACTTAAGAGTTGTGTTCTATACAAAACAAAATACAAATACTCGTAATAACAATAATAATAATAATAGTGGTGGTAGTATAGTAATAAAATTTATTATTAATATTCGACTTAATATATTTGTATTGTGCGCGCTTGCCGACAAAAATATTAATTTGAAATCAAATTAAATTAAAAAACTGAAATTGAATTTTAAATGGGAAGTACGAGTACATACTTTGTATTAACCGTTTTCTTAATTGGTATTTGTGTTTTTCATGACACTTGGAATAAATTAAAATTTCATTTTGTAAAATAAAATTATTTTTTATTATATTTCAATGTTTATGGGCTCCTCGAGGCAATCGCCAACCAACCAAAACACATCATTACATGGAGAAACAATATTCGGTGGAAGATTGTGGCGAATAGCATGACGTTTGAATTTATCGTGTTGAAATGTTCCCGTTGGTAAACGTGAGAAATTAGATAAATGTGGGTGTGTATAGCACATGCAACTTCATGAAAATCGAAAGAAATTAAAACTTTTATAAAATGCTATAACAACTAAGATATTACTGCAAAACGGAATACAAAGAGATCCTGTGACAGCATTATGAAATCCGGACAAATTCAAATTCAAGCGGTAGAGAAACCGTATCATAAACACTGTACGGTAATTTTATTGGAGAGATTTTAGCAAATACGTCTTTCTTAGTAGGCTGCTAAACGTCGAAATACGAAATGTATGACATCTATATAAAGAAGAAAAGTTTGTTACTTGATCGATTCGAGCGATCCTTTGCTTTTTTTGCACGAATCCTTTGTAGCAGTCGAGAAGAAACATTGGGTTGTTAGTGATCAAAAAATATTACCCATTTCCAATGCACCCAGTGAGGAGGCATTTACAAGTGGAATTTCTAAAACTTCATCGATTGAGCTGATTTTTGAATATTCGCCGCAAAATAAAATCAAAAAACAATACGTGTATCATTATATTTTAACGGTGATGGTAATGGTGATAATAATGTTGATCGTAATGGGGATGATGATGGTGATGATGATGATGTGGTGTTGATGATTGTGATAGTATATTGGTATGATGGTTTTAAAAGAAGGATGGTCTGTTGAAATGAAGGTATGATGGTAACATGATACAATGGTGTGATGGTATGATGGAATGATGGTGTGATAGTATGATGGTTTGATGGTATAATGGTATGATGACATATGTTTTGAACCAAACAATTAGTCAACATGCATTGAAAGTTGTTGTACATTATAATATATGTTTTGTTTGGGATAAGCAGGAAATCCAAAGTCGCAAAATTCTTAAACTTTTTTTTGCTAACAAAAATCCAAATAATCAAAAACATGTACTTCTTTGTATCACAATCGTTTTAGCTCTGAATTTTTATTTATTTTTAGTTTTCTTTTTTTCTTACAATTCACAATTACACAAAATGCATTAATTGCTTAGTATACGGAATGTCCGATAGGTGACTAGTGACTACTAAAAAATTGAGTTGCGTATATACTGGTTGCAACCAAAAAATATATGTTTTTAATTTAGCTGTCAAATATTGATGTAAACAAAAAAACAAATGGTAACCTATTTTATAATACATATTAACTTAATTTTAGTTACATTAATTTATTTATAACATTTTTAGTCTTAATTTCATCTATGTGTCTTAATTGTAAGTATTAATTAACCGCGAATAAATTGGTGTAATCCTCAACAATATCTAATAATTTGATAGTCACATTTATATATTATGCAGATATGGAAGTGAAGTCCAGCTGAATATTCCATACAGAATATCGATTTTTAAAGCTAAGTTATATTATTTAATTATGTCTTAAATTATATTTAACTATTTTCTTATTTATATTTTCAGCAGGCATCATTTTCTTGTGTGCCATCAATTTTGTTGGCTAATGATGCTTGACATTCAACAATGTACAAGAAGTTTGAAACGGTTAATGGTATATTTGTATGATGGTGTGATGGAATGGTGGTATGATGGTTTGATGGTATAAAGGTATGATGGTATGATGATATGAAGGTACGAGGGTAACATGGTACAATTGTTTGATGGTATGATGATAAGCTGGTATGATATTGTTATGGTATCGTGGTGTGATGATATAGTGGTGTAGTAATGGTATGATGATATGTCGTTAAGACGCTTTGATGGTTTGATGGCACGATGATGTAACTGTATTATGTTATGGTGGAATGATGTTATGATAGTATGATGGTGTTGTGGTATAAAATCCCGACTAAACAAAATCTCGACTCTAGAAAATCTCAAGCTAATCAAATTGCGTATAAAATCGAGTTTTCAAATTATTTTTATAGAATTTCCTTCCGTTTTTCCAGAATATAACCCGGCTCTTTTCCAGAATATATTACTATAGAAGTCGGGATTTTTTCGAGATTTTGTGCCATCAGGATTTGGTTGCGTTAGGATTTTATTGAGTCAGGATTTTACTTAGACGAGTATCTAGACGAGTGCATATCGTTCAGTCGGGATTTTGTGGAGTGAAATTTTATTACTCCGGATTTTCGGAATTTGGATTAACTACCATACCCGTTGTAATTGTATGTTTATTATTGATAACGATATCATCCGCAAAATCTGTCTTTGGGGGCATGTTAAGCAAATTTCAATGACAACACGCGAGTTCATCTGTAAATTTACGCCTCATCGAGAGTTTTTATGCCAAATTCTTCGATTATGTAAAGCACGAATGTAAGCACAATGAAAAACTTTAGGGAAACTAAACATTTTTACAAGCATAGATCTCAATTGCCTGAATCATGAGGGTCTTATAGTATGGGAGTTCTATCTCACATGCTCAATTCAATATTTACTTCCTGGAGACACAGCCTGCTAAAAATAATTAGCAATTAACAGTGATAACATGGCACCGTAGGCAGATCTCTAGCCAACAGATTGACAGAGCTCATTGGGTACAGAGAACGCACCTTCATTCCGAGAGTAAGAACTTCAAAAAATTTGTGTGTTTTAGCTTTGGGAGCAAAATCAAAAAAAGTGGAACTTTTGCTTCGTCGCTATTATGATTGGTGCAGCAAATTTAGTAGCGTGCATCTTTCAATTCGACTTTTACGACAGTATATTTGTGAAAAATGAATGGTTCGAGACTTAAAGAAAATTGTGAATACAAGATGAGCCAAGATTTTCGAAATGTACCGCCACTTCTTTCATCTTAAATTGCATATGCCTGCCTATATAAGGAGAGAAAGAGACGTTAGAGCGATCGAGAGCTTCCCTATCGCTGCTATTGATTAGAATGGCATCCTCGATTCATAAAAAATTTTGCTGCCTAGGGGCTTATCGAGACATTGTCTTATCTTGGATTTTGCGCTCCATACCGCGAAACTTGTTTGTCTGAAGCTTCGATAGCAAAAAATCTTAAGAATTATATTTTGTCTGGAGACAAGTTTGTGAAATTTACGTATCATAATGCTGATCATAATACGAATACAATTGAAGGTTTTGGCACATTTCACCCAATGGGAGGTATAATGTGTGCCAAGAGCGTTGTTTTTGAGACCCATTGGCTTCATCATGAAAAGAAGTGGTCTCAAAGAAGGTTTTGCACTATGAGCGCATGGTGAATTTAATGAAACGCTTCATTGAAGCAGAATGGTCTGGTGACTGAAAATCACATCTGAAATGTGTTGAAAACATGATGCCGTTTATTCATGTTATAGTGGCCATCATTTGTATGTAAAATCCGGTCACTTGTACTTACAGGATATGCGACAGTTGCAGCAGGAAATGGATATTTATAAGTAGGTAAGTTTTGTAAGAGAAAGTAATATCTGGAATATTTACAGACATGACAATAAAACAGGTACTTACGAAAGCAATCGAGTTAAGCGGTGGCATAAATTGCGGTCATGGTTTTACCGAACGCGTATTAGTGACTGAGTTTGCAATGAAATGCAAAAATTCACATATTATAGTCGCAAAACATTAGAGCAGCACGTCTATCTCTGCTAAGGTGAAATATTTTTTTTTTAAATGTTGAACCATTTCCAGAGTTGGGCACTACAATGTTCATACTTTAAGGCTTGATAGGCAGTACCGAAATTAATTGTCATAACGCTCCCGAGGAGGGTTTCAAAATATTACTATGTTAGAACGAATTTTGATCAGATGAGAGCTTAAGGAAAAACAAAATTTTCCTTGGCTCATTTGACCTCGATGATCAAAGTTAATGACAAGGTAATTACAACCCCTTTACTTATGTTAATTACAACCCCTTAACTTCTCTGTTTTGCAAATCCCTCCTACTATCGATGATGATTATTATTACGTGCTAGATGGAGTGAAAAAGTGATGAAGAAGAAAAGTGTATGCTTCCGGTTATTATACGTGGAATTTAGGATTACTAAGAATTCAAAGAGATATTTCGCAAAAACATAACCTAAAAAACGTAACGATATGTATTCAATTTTTTTGAGGTTAGAAAGTAACTGAAAAGAGTACTATCCCTTCGTGAGCAATGGCCGATGTACGAAAAGGTTTTTTCGCCATATTTAACTTCGCTATAAATCGCGAATTTTAAATTTTTTGAAATTTTTCAAAAATATACTTCTTCTACTCGGCAACACTTTCACCGAACAAGGAATAATAATTATAATACAAAATTGTAAAACAAACAGCAAAAACAAAAAACACGATTATTGACGGCAGTTTTCGGTTTTTTTGGCTAATAAAAACGAATCTTGCTTGATCCTGTTCGTCGCATTCGACAGGTTTTTTCATTATCTATAACTTTCCTATTTAACTTTTTTTTTTGTAATATGCTTCGTTTTTTGTTTAATTTTTTAGGTTATGTAACACTATCGGGATTTTTTCTTCTACGACCCCATTTTTTATTTCCGAGTAGAATCGTTATCGCAACAACTATGGAAGTAGTGAGAAAAATGATCAAAAATGCAAAAGCGAACGAATATTTTTCACGTTTTTTCATGTTCATTTTAACTATTTTACTTGCAACAAAATGTTGCATAAGCAACACAATTCAGATGCAATATACAAAATCCGTGAAAGAATAAAAGAGAAAACTATAAGTATAAAACCAACCCGAGAAACAAACCCAAAATGCTACCAATTAGTGACTTTCCCAAATATAATTCCAACGCTTGCTGACTGGCGGCTAAAATATTTCGTTTGTAGTTTTATATGGTCAAACAAGTGTTTGAATGTTTCATTAAATTATTAATTTCGACTAAATTAATTTTAAAATTTGATATTTATTATTAATCGCAACATATTGAATTTTATTAATCATAAAAAAAAGTATGGGAACATCCACTAATTTAGACAAGAAACTTGTACATATTTGTAAACATGATTTCACTTGTTTTTGTATGTAATTTATAAAAATAAAGTAATCAGCGCTGCCCAAGCGTGGGGACAAATGAACTAAAATCGATATTGGGCAAGTCCCTCATTAGTGATTTTCCCTAGGTTAATTCTCGTATTTGGCATTAGAGGCACTGCACAAACATATTTTTGAAAATGACAAACGATATGCGACATGTCACAACAAACATAATTTCAAATATTTTTTTTTTTTTGCGATTTCCCAACACCAAAACTGAACTAGACGAATGTAAAATTTGGGTACGCTGCTTGTCGAAGTTCAAAATTGTCGATGAACGCAATACTTGTTGATCAGTTTCTTTCAGTTAGATATTTCATTACGGTTGTATTGCGCTCAGTCTAAAATAAATAAAAAATTCGGAAAACTTTGAAACATAACCTCACTATTTCAACCAAATTCGCGTTTCTGATTCTGTTTATTTAATAGTTTTTTTCAATTTAAACTTCGCAATACGTATCTAATAATTAAATTTAATACTACAAACATCATATTGATTCCATAATATGTAAATGGACACGTTGTTTTGACACATAATTGTTGAGATAAAAATCAACAATTTTCGTGTTTGTATATGAAATTTTTCACATTTAAATTTTACTGTCCCACTGTATGCAGCAGCACTGCCCAAGCGAGCAAAGATAAAACCAAAAATTGAATTTGGCAAATGGCTAATAGAGTATACTATAAAATTACGTCAAGAGTCAAGACATATTCAAAATTAGTAAAGTATGTATACAATTTAAGGTTATTAAACCGATGAAAAATTATTTGTGCTATAAGCTTTTGGCCGATGGTTCTATTTATATGTATTTGCTATCAAAAACTAGTAGGGTTAGTATTGTTTTTCAAAGAAATTTTCGTTCAAGGTATCTCGTTTTAGCTTGATTTGTTTATACAGAATTTCACTGAATGTAAATCGTCTGTTACGACAGTTTTTATTGAAACTTTTGTATAAGAATTCATAATTATGTTACTACAAATTTAATGCAGAGATGAACGCCTTAAACGAATAATAAGGAACGCATCTGGTGGTAAGCATTGTAACTAGGCAAAAAATTCGGATAATATCAAAATGAAATAAAAAGTTTGACATTGTTGTTGTAAAATTACCAATAAAATAGACCTGAAACCTTTTTCTTTTTTATTGTAAAAATGTTTATGCGCTGATTTAGTTTCAAATTAAATTAATTAACCAATTTAAGGGTTTTAGTATTGGAAAGTCGGGGAAAACTATGCTTAAATTAGAGAACAATAATTTATTCTCTTAATTATGTGCACTTACATAGAACGAATTATTGCATTATCAAAATAAATACGATATTGATTCAATAAATAATCTTGTTTGTCTAGATAATTAACTTTTATAATTTATATCCCTTTTTATCTCAATACCTTCGTTAAACACCTCAAATAACTGTCAAACGAGTCCATCCATTTTACTTTCAATTGGCTCTAAATAATAATAATAGCAATAAAAAGAAACCAAAAGACTTTTACTTTGTGAGGACAATACAAAAATTAGATTTTTTTCATACCGCGTCGCCCCATATTTAAAGACGTTCGGTCCATTTGTACTTTGATTTTATTGATTTTTTCCTTTTTGTGACTCTCATAAATCTTTTGACCAAAGATGATGAAGAAACCCGAATATACATACATTACATACATTAAGTAAAATAAAAATCAAAATAAATAAAAATAATTGCGGCTTGTTTTACAATGTTCAAACGACTGGGCCTTTTTATGTTTTTTTTTTTTTTTAAATCACATCAGGATGGACATGGACATAATATAATAACACAATATTTTGAATGAAAATTAAATTTAAAATCAAAATATTTAAACACTGAAATATGTATGTATGGTTGTTTTGTGTGATCCTTCTTAATACAAAAACAAAAAACACCGGCACTATCTCCTTAAAATCACACTATGTGTGGGGTATATTCATTCTGAATTTTCACAAACACACCACAAACAATTAAACACAGAACCCAATTTATATCTCGTATAAGTATATCTATTTGTGTTTATTTGGGTTGTTGTGTGTTGAAAAACAAAACAACAAACCGAGATGTTTAATTTTGAAAACCGTTTTAAACATTTCTTTGAGGTGATAAATGTTTATTGATTTTATATTAAAAGAATTCCCGAAGAATTTGTTTAAAACTATACAACAACGGCACAAACTAAAATATGCTACGAACAATAAGAATATGACGACGAAGAAGCACCAATTTTTATTTTTTTTTTATTTTATCAACTTCTTATAGTTATCGGCGCTATCTTCAGTATTTATTTTTTTTTTTCAACATTTAATTTAATGATGATAAAAAATAAAATAAAAAATTATTAGAATGTGAAATACAAGACACAACAATTCATTTATATAAACTATCGTTTAATGAATAGGTTCTAAGTGACTCAACAGAAATTAAATTGATATAATGATGGTTAGTTTATTATGGGTAATGGTAATGTGGTAAATGATAGGTTTTATTTCATCTTCGTATATGTGTACATGGATACATCGTTACCTTACAAATGACTTGAACAAATTAGTTTATGTTTTTTGTGTGAAGATATGAGGGTTAGCGTGGGTGAGCTGCGATAAAATAAAACTTTTAAGACTTTTTAATGAATATTGGAATCATGATATTTGTGTAAAGGATACTTTGAAGTTTATGAGTTTTTTTGTAACTTTAATTTAGATAAACTGGGTCCATATAGTACATATTAGTGTTACAAAATAGTTTTTCGAATATTTGGATATGCAACAGGTAAATTGTTAATTATAACTTACGAAACTGGCAATATTAATGGATATATAATTTAGTACAATTACCATATTCCACAGCCATCCGTTCACGTACTACGATCTCGAACAACAATTGGCAACACTTACAATTATCAAAAATATTCCTCCAATTTGCTTTTGTAATAATAATAATTTATCTATACACCGTATTTTGTAAGCACAGAATTTCGGTAATCCTTAAATATGACCACTTTCTACAGAGAAGAAATGGCACTTTAAAGCCTCTAAGTGGACCGTGTGATCACATTTCTAGAAAGTTGAAGCGATAACTATGTTCTAGCAAATAGAAGAAAGAACATGTTCAGTCTTGTTTACGATTTCGATAAGATAACGAATTGTTGACAGCATATACAAAATATTATATTTTAATACAAAAATTGTATTTTAGCATGGAAACATACCAAAGTTAAATTTTAGTACATCTATACTATTTTCATTTAGTACAGTAGGAACTTAAGGCTAAATTACATTCAATCTTTTCGTTCCTTTTCAAAAGAATAGAATCACGAAGAAAAGTCCAAATATATTTTATCCATATATAAAAATGAGACGGGCACACGGAAAATTTAATTTTTTCCTTTCCAAATGTTACTTTGATTTTATAAATTTTGAGCTACTTTCACGAAAAAACATAAACCAGTTCATCTTTTTCAGATTTTTCTGTTCTTTTTCACCAAAAAAATTTGAGTGTTGCAGTAAATAGTATTGAATATTACTTTTTGAGTATTCCTTCTCATTTTAATACACTCAAATCGGAATTGGTACGAAAGGCCGAATGTGTCGAAAGGCCGTTTATGTCGAAATTGATTTTAATTTTTCATCTTTTTATGAATGAAAATTTTCAAAATTTATATTTTTATGAAAAAACAAAATTCATATTTTCATCAAAATTTTTGTATAAAAATGTTTAATAGTAAATCGCCTTAAATATTAAAATCTTCTTAAGTTTTTTTTGTCATATAAAAATTAATTAATTGTAATAAAAAAGAAAAAGAAATAATTTTTTTTTCGACAAAATTTGATCACATTAATATGAATGCTAAATACACAGGATTTACATTTCAAATTCAATGGTTTTAAATATTGATGTCAATCAATTAAGTGAAAGAAAATTTAATGAAAATTCGGCCTTTCAACAAAATCGGCCTTTCCACGGGCTGGCCACGTATCATTGTTTTTCATAAGACTGTTTACAAAAGACTGATTCTAAAATCTTTTCTCCAAAATCTTATGCTATCTTCTCGTAAACATACTTAATAAAAAATAAAAGAAATTCTGTAACACGTTTAAATTTCGTTCACCCTTAAAAATTACAAAATAAAGAAAAATAAAACAAAAGAAACACTATTATGATAATATATATGTACAGTGTACATTGAAACCTCACAACAGTGGACATTGATGCAACCAAACAAATTTTATACGAGAACGAAAATATTTTTAAAATTCGGCCTTACGAAATTTGGCCTTTCGACACATTCGGCCTTTCGACACATTCGGCCTTTCGACACATTCGGCCTTTCGACATTCAGCCTTTCGACACATTCGGCCTTTCGACATTCGGTCTTTCGACACATTCGGCCTTTCGACACAATCGGCCTTTCGACATTCGGCCTTTCGACACATTCGGCCTTTCGACACATTCGGCCTTTCGACACATTCGGCCTTTCGACATTCGGCCTTCCGACCCATTCGGCATTTTAACATCGAACGCTCAAATCATACTAAAGCGCATTTTTTATCGTACATCTTTTAACTTTTGGAAAAGAACGAAAAGATTGAATGTAAATCAGCCTTAATAGCTGATGTACATTTAATCTTTTGGTCTATTTTAAAAGACGGAAGATTTACGAAACAGTATTCATTTTTTTATTATTTCCTTCCATTATGAAGAGGCATACTCAAAATGTGTTATTTAATATTACATACATATTTACCGCAATCCACAAGGTTTTTTGGCGAAAAAGATTGAAAAAATCGAAAAATTAACCTGTTTATCATTTTTCGTGAAAGTTGCTCAAAATTTAAAAGATCGTAGTAACATTTTAAAAGAAAAAATAATGTTAGTATGTCCGTCTCATTTTTATATATATGGATAAAATGTATTCGCACTTTTCCTCATGTATTTATACTTTTGGAATAACAAAATATGTATAATGAATATGAAAACAACATTGACGTAGCTTTGTCAAAATAAACACAGTTCTTAGTGATTCGAGCGCTAGTATTTTTAAGTGGATGATAGAAGTAGCTACTATTTTACACCTAGGATATAATGAAATAAGTTAATTAATAGCGCAAAATTCTTTGTACCACAGTGAAAATTTTCCATGATATAACTTTCTACATGTTACCAGACTATTACTGGGAAAAACATGAAATCTCTAGAAGTTTGGTTTGAGTATATAAAAGTTGCGTTTTTTTATTCGCTCCCGATAGCTGCTATCGGGAGCCGTCATATAAAAAGTGGGTTCCAATAGCGCTCCGTATATAGACAGGTAGAGCCAAATATTTTTTATATCAAGTTTTCGCTAAACAATTGAATTAAAAATGATAGTTGATATAAAATATATTTGTAATTTACCAATAAATAATGCGTCAAATTTAAATTTAGGTATAATTGGGGTATTCGTGTTTGGAAAGCGACAGTGAAAAGATTAAGTAGAGTGATTTAAAAAGTTATCACTTTTAAAAAAAAGTAATTTTGTGAATTATTTTTAACAAATTGAGTTGAATTAATTTTTGGTGCTCAATAAATATAATATAAAGGGCTGAAACCTCATGAGGTGATCAGAACTTCGGTCCTGAAAATTAACTCAACTCCCAAATTAATCCGCAACTGAAACTATTAACTCAAACTTCAGCTTACTCTCCCACTCAATTTCCAACAAACTCCAACTCAATCGCAACGCAATCCTAGACGCAATCACCAAATTAACGGCCCACCTTCAAATCAACTCTTAACTTAACCACAAATCAACCCCCAAATAATTTCCCAATCGAACCTCTTTCTTAATCCCAACGTTAACTAACTAAACCATAACTCAACTTCATCTGAACTTAGCTCGAACCAAATCTCAGCCCTCCATTCAACTCCATACTTAACGGCCAATTCAATCCCAAAATCAACTCGATACCAAATCTACATGCGTGAATGAACTCAACTAAAAACCACTCAATCTAACCTTCCACTAAGCCCTAAACTCGACGCAAAAATCCGCAATTGGACCCTCAGTAAACCAGAACTCAATCAAAATTCAACTAGCAATTTAATACTCAATTCACCCACAAACTCAATCCCTAAACCAACACAGTCTGGAAACCGCTTGTGTCTCTGAACACAACTCAATCCTAACTGAACGTCTCCTGGACCCCAACTCAACAGCAATTTAAACTCAAACTAAACGTCCAACCCATTCCTCAAGTCAACGCGACTCGTAAACCGTTGCACCTTCATGCCATCATTCCACTATACCTTCACTCCGGCATTCCGCTATACCATCATTTCATCATTCCATTATTACATCATACCATCATTCCATCTTAGCATCATACCATCATTCCAACCAACCATCATACCATTATTCCATCATTCTATCATACCATTATTCCATCATGCCACTATACCGCTGAACCATCGTACCAATGTACATACTATTATAACTTTACACCATTACACCATTCACAATTACACCATTGTACCATTACCATTAATACCATTACCATTATAGTATTAATATTATACCATTATCGTTATACCATTACAGTTATATCATTGTACCATTAGACCATTATACTTATACGTTATACCATTATAATATTATATCATTAAATCACTCCAACATTACATCATTACACCATTACCATTACTATCCATATCAAGTGTGGCATTGTTTAAAAATTGTTCTTACTTTCATACTTGCATACAAATACTCACTTCTGCTCAGTAAACCCCAATCCTATCCAAACTCAACCCCAACTCAGCCTCAATTACACCTGCAAATGGAACCCAACTCAACCTTCAACTTAACCGCAAACGCAGCGCCCAACTCAATCCACAAGCCAGCATATATGTATAAAAGCTGGTTAACTGTTTATTATATCCTAAGCAAACCCTAACTCAACTCCAACTGAACTTCAACTCAACTCGCAAATTGACCCCTAATTTAACCTTCAAATTAACCCCAAATTCAGTATCCAACTCAATATTCAAACCAACATATATAAAAAATTGGTAAATATTTATAAAACCAAAAGCGTTTCAATTCTCCGCCTTGACCTTAGAAACAGATTGGCGAAAAAAATCTAAATCGAACAAGCCGTTCTCGAGATATCATGTGTACAGAGAGACATCCAGACAGATAGACGAACATTTATTTTATGTTGGTTTTTTGGATTCGGGGACTTTCAAAACGTCGAGAAAGCTGGTTTTGGGCCAACCAAACTTTTGGGCATTTTGGACAGAATTTTAATACTTTGTTCTTTCCAGGCCGAAGTAATTGTGTGGCGAAAATACTTAGGAAATGTATAGGTATAGCCCGACAAAGACAAAGAAAATGGTAAGAAAGAGATCCCAGAAAATACAATGAGGATATTCTCGCGATTTCTAAAGCTGTAGCAGCAAAAAGGAACATGCGTACAAACATCTTATCAATGAGTAAGAAGAGCCACTGTGGGAAATATACAGAGATACCACCCATAAAGGATACAACTGGGTAACACTAAAAAATACATGAACAAAAGATAGAAACACATTTAACATATGCTTCATAAGATCTATAGAAGGCATTCGTCCTATATCAAAAATTTAGAGACACACGGATAAGACCACAAGTAGATCCCAAGTGTTTGTGAACAAATTCCTAATACGCTTATAAAGTAGATGAGAGTCGAAACGTAACAGTTCGATGTTGTATTCGGCCGAGTAATCACACTTAGATTGTGTCCGAAACCTGTGCGATAAATGCGTTTTGTACAAATTTTTGACATTTGTTAGCACAGCCAATATGCCTATGTCATTTTTAACAGCTATACAGAAATAAATTTGTAAGGAATATTTTTCAAATAAATATCAAAAATTTGTACTAAAAAATATTTTACATAAATGTCAGACACAATCTTAGCATAAATACTTTAGGATGGTCGTTTTAAAGGTTAAAACAAAGGTAGTTTCGTTATATTTCGCGCAAAATAACTATTAAGTGTAAAAAGTGATTTGAATTATTCAATTCGGTATACGAATACATGTACCTTACATGTATATACATGTAAGGTTCATGTATATAAACCTTACTTTAGACTGCACTTGTGAATGGCCAAAACCCAAATAAAAACTGATGACTCATTCAAATGTCGCATGTGCACTGTGGTGTAAATAATTCATTATAACAAAAATTTTCCAATTTATGTGTAAACTTTTCAGAAATTCATATACAAATTCAATTTGCATGCACATTAACATAAGCAGCATCGCATGCGCATTCCACATATATCCTATAAACATATTAGGTCCAAAGTATAATATTTTGACAGAGTGTGAAAAATTTAGCTTCAAAAAAATTATTTTGTTCTCCTTGGCTTAATATCCATAACAAATTTTGATCTCAGCTAATCTTAGATATACACTCGGGCACATAATATAAAAGGACAAAGGAAGAAATTGTTTTCATCAACCTTTTAAACGAGGAAGACGAAAGTTGTTTATTGACAATGTTGTTTGTGGTTGAAATTGAACAAAAATAAACATCCTTGCTGATTGTTGTGTTATTTTATTGTGTATAACATCCTTTTTGGTTATTGTTGTTGTTGTTGTTGTTTATCTTCGTTTTATTCCAAAAATATGGAAAGAAGGGATTTTATTTGTTTTCCTATGTCTGTACCTTTCGTCTTATGAAATATAATAATTTTGCCGACAATATTTAAATTGGTTTACTAACTATGTAGATAGACAAACCAATAATTGTTCAAAATTTTTGTTGTGCTATTCTTTATGGATTGGATTACACTCGGCTGGAGAGCGACTTTAAATTATGAAGTGATATTCTTCAAAAAATTTTGAGTTGGGTGGACTTGTGTATATAGTTTGGATGTGCACAATCAAATTAATCATTTATTCACTAAATAGTATAAGAATTATCTAAACCCACCGCAAACAAATTTATAGAGATGTTTCATAGAATTGTGCGAAATTTCATAAGAATTTTGAATAATGACGCGCGAATACTCTGTATATGTGAGAAAAATTTACAAAAAAAATTCCAACCACCAACTCTAATTTGTTTAAATGTATAAAATTAATTGATTTTGAATTTTGTTGGTGGGGGATTTTTCAATTAGTCAAACTCTATATGTTACCAAAAAGAATTCAAAAAATTATTTGAAGTCGATCAATTAATTTTGAATTTTGTATGATAAATCAGGTTCGTCGCTTAGTCAATAAAAAGCTTTTTCGTTTTGTAAATTATAAATTACCAAAAAGGTGATGGATATATGTCTGGTTAGTGGATTACTAATTAATTACGAGGAATTTTAAATGGAAAAGATATTTATGGCGCGAAAATATTTTTAAGCGCTTCGAAATTTTGATTCGAAAAACTTGTATACCCAAAATAAAACTTATAGCTGGCATAGTGAATTTTCTTACTGATCCTAACATTAGTTTTAGATACTAAGAAGTTGAATTTTAATTTCTTAAATTTTCACACAATTCTTATTTTGGATCTGGTTATCTGCAAGTGTTTGTACACTGAGAAAACATTTTGTTTGCAGCAACTGAATTCTCCGCCTCCCGAATTTGGCAATTGTATAGTAACTAAATTAAGGTTGTTGGCTCAAAGTTAACTTTTGGGGTAATAAACTAAATTGAAATTGCCACAACAGTAATTAAAATTACCGCAACCACAAACGTATGAGTTCACCTGCGACATAAAATTTAGTTGACGTAACCAATTGTTTGTTAAGGAAAATGAAATATTGTCTCTACTAATATATCGTTTGTCCTAAATGTAATTTACAGCCAGAGAATGTTTCATTTATCGTGATAGTATATTAATGCAATAAAACACGTAAATAATAGTTAAGATTTTTATTTTAATATTTTTTAATTCATGTGATCTTTCTTAGAGATCAATCATACCATTAAACATTAAATTTACCTACGCTATTTTTATACTAAACTATATAAGGTTTTCTACAATATCCACCATACACACCACTACCAATGCATAAAAATGGTACTCATTACGGTTGGTCTCTCTCTGGTTGCCAATGCAATTTTGCCATAACTATTTGCAGTTTCAATTATATTTAGCTTCATTCTCATTTTAACAAACGCTAAGTTCATTTCTGTTTTAACAAACATTCTAAGTAACAGAAAATGGATGGAGATAACGAAACAAAGCTAAATACCGAGTCAGTTCAGACCGCCGAACAACAAGGCGAAATCGTAGCTGCAATGCAAATAAAACTGCAACCGTTTTAGCACCAGAATCCAAAAAATTGGTTCTGTACAGCGGAGCCGCAATTTCTTTTGCAAAATGTCACAAGCGACAGAGAAAAATACATGCACGTTTTGTCCGCTTTGTCTCCAGAAACTAGCAATATAATATCGGACTTCCCTAAGCGCTCCTCGACAGATTGTCAGCAGCTGACGACCGCAAGCTAGAGGCACTGCTCAGCGGAACCACGGTCGCTACGAATAACGTCAAACATCACATAACTCGATAGAAGACAGGCTCTCTTGGCTCAAATCGAAAATTAACGCAATGCTAAATCACACACGCAGCTGATCGAGAGATCGACGATCCTCGTCACAGATAAGTCGCAGTGGTTCAAGAGCTCGTAGCCCCAGCACCAACTAAAAACAAGGCGTTTGCTGGTACCACAATAAGTTTGGTAATAGAGCTGAGAAATGCACAAAACCAATCGACATCTGCAAACTCCATGGATTTTAATACTCACACAAAAAATGAGTAAGCCAACATCTCATGACACCCTCAACTCAAACCGCCTAAACTCCACTTGGAACAACTGTTCGACAAGTTAGCTGAGTTTCACGTTCATATACCAAGAGCGCAAAATGCGACTTTGGCGAAACCACTATTTACTTCCTCAGCCATAAAATCACCCAGAATGGTATTCTGCTGTCTGAAGAACGAATTAATGCCATTAGGGAATTTCCATCTCCCACCTCAATCAAAAGTATTCAGCGTTCCGTCGATATGGTAAATTACTACCATCGATTCATACCAAAACTCGCTGAAACACTTTCACCAATTCACAGTCACTTGGCAGCTTTATTCAAAAAGCCCAAGACAGGCAAGGACTTCTTTTGGCCCGATGAATGTCAACATGCATTCACGTCGCTAAAAACTAAATTGGGTCAGATAACACTTCTAGCGCAACCATTGAACGACTCAAAGCAAACAGTACAATAACGAGTGTCGGGAACCACTGGGATTCTTTTCCAAGAAACTCTCGGATGCGGAAAAGAAATATTCCGCATTCGACCGGGAATTACTCGCACTGTATCTGGCAGTCAAACACTGCAGATATTTTGTCGAGGGTCAAGACCACCATTTACACCGACCACAAGCATCTAACTAGAGCAATTCAGTTTAAAACTGAACGTAATCCAAGGCAATCTCGCCACTTGGATTACATAAGTCAATTTACCATGGACATTCAGCATGTTCACGGACACGACAACGTTGTCGCGGACACACTATCCCGCACAACGGACAACGAAACGGCCACAGTAGAGACTCACATCGACTTACAAAAATCTTCAGAATTATTTTCTGGTTCCGAATGTCACGCTAGTTCATCAATGAAACCAATGGAGCTTTTTAAACTATCTGGCCTCGAAATCATCTGCGAAACACCTACTGGGTACAACCGCCCATACATCGCAGAATCACTACGTCGAACCATCTTCGACACACTACACAATATTTCACATCCTAGTATCCGTGCTACTCGTAAATTGATTACTGCTCGCTACTTTTGGCCCAGTATAAACAAAGACATAAACCAATTGGATCAGTCTTGTTTATCCTGCCAACGTGCTAAAGTTCAACGGCACACAAAATCACCCCATGGACAATTCGAGATTCCACCTGGTCGATTCAAACATATCCACTAAGGCATCGTAGAACATCTTCCTCCATCTAATGGATATTCGTACTTACTCACCTGTGTCGATCGCTTCACTCGCTGGCCTGAAGCATATTGCATGACTAATATGTCAGCTGCAACCATTGCCACCACATTCGTCATTAATTACGTATCACGATTCGGCGTGTCCCTTCACATCACAATTGATCAGGGAACGCAATTCGAATCCAAACTTTTTACAGAATTTACGAAACTCCTCGGATCACATCGGATACGGATAACTGCTTATCATCCGCAGGCCAATGGCATGGTCGAACGCTTCCATCGGCAACTCAAAGCCGTACTCATGGGGAGAAGAAACACAGTCAATTTTAGCTCGGAAATATCCATCGTACTTCTTGGAATCCAACAGTGAAAGAAGATCTGAAGTGCTCACTAGCTGAGATGGTTTACGGTCAAACCATTAAGCTACTCGGTGAGTTCTTCATCGAAAATATTCTTTCACATACAGCAACTACCGACACAAACCATGCAAAACCTTGTACCACAATCAACACGTCAATCCAAACAAGATGACATTTTTGTTCCGAAATCACTCGATAACTGTGATTTTGTTTTCATTAGAACAGACAAGGTTCGCACGGAATTATCTCCTCCCTATGAAAGTTCATTTAAAGTCATTCGATGCCTTCGAAAATAATTCGTCGTATCGATTAATGGTAAAAACCATAACATTTCAATCGATCAACTCAAACTGTTGGTGGAGCACAAGCCAAAATATTTTTATTTTTCAACCGTGCACTTATTTCCACGTTATACTTGGGTGGACTGTATCTTCGTTGTAAATATGTTGTATTGTCTGGACTAAAACGCACGTATTTCGTATTTCAACCACAATATAAAAGCCAATTTTTGTTTAATAATTTTATTGTTGTATTTGTATTTATTTTTCACTGTTAAACTTTATATTTTCTTGATGTTTCTGATTCGTTCTTTATACAATGGTGGTTACAATTATAATCTTCTTAATTTTGTTGTTTTCACAATGGTGGTTACAATTATAATGATAAAAAAAATATGCATAGCCAAAAATGTACAGTCGCGAAAGTTATGTTCGAATAATTTGATCATCTTCTAAATTATTCACACAGATGTCGTGTCGGTATTCACAACTTTCGGACTGCATCACAAATTGAACATGAACTCGGCTGCATTTTAAATTTTGACATTTTGACAGATGTGATTTTGTGAGCTGTGTATACAAGGATTTTTAAGTTAAGTATATTACATTTTATAATATGATAAATAAATTGTTAATGAGATTTCTTTTTTCTTTTTAGATTAATCTGACTACTACTAGATGATGACATTTAATATGGAATTTAGATTTGTGATTAATTTTATAATAAATAATATAATGGGTAAGAATATAATAATAAATTTCACTTGTAAACACAGTGACATTAGAATACATAAATCTATTTTATTTCAGCAAATGTGACTGCTGCTGATGGTGCGATGATGTTCCTATGATTATGCTTCTTTTTCTTCCAGGTACATTATTAAGTATTAACACAAACCGGCATATGGAATTCTTTGTTCGGCTGATCAAACATCAAGTTCACGAACATACAAAACTGTCCGTATTGCTACTTTTCATTCGGTGATCTCCTAGGGAGGGGAAATCACTTGCGGAGGAGTCCTGTAGCGGCTCACTCCTAACTCATAAATCGGAAATTCGGAATTTTCGGAAATTCATTTCGCCGCCACAATATCAACCATATACACTACTACCAATTCATAAAAATGGTACTCATTACGGTTGGGCTAAAAGCGACAACGCAATCCACTTTTATAAAAAACAGAGTCTAAAAAAACACAAAGAGAAAAAAAAACGAAAATATTTTTTTCGAGTTAGTTCATTGTTACAAGAAAATATATTATACAACAGAGACAACACATAAAAACAAGTGTCAAAATCGAAAACATAAATTTATTAAAGTTAATAATTAAGATTCGCCTGTTCGTCGTGTGTTTCCACTCTAGTGTTTATGTTCATTAAAATTAAGTTAGATTGTGACAATAAATCATATTTAAAATTACATAAACTAATTTACGTGAGTGTTTTTATTTTATTTTGGCGTGGGTAAATTAATGGCCGGTCTCCACTCGCCACGACGAAGACCCCGGAAACCCCCTATAGGTTATATTTTTATCGTTTTTCATGAACGTTGAAAAATTCACCCTTCATGGCGGTCATCTTGCAATATTAAAAACTAATATAAGATCTGTAAACAGTATGACTTCATAAACACTTTTTAGTCAAAGTTAAAATTACGTTTTAACAACAATTTTAATCAATCGATTCTTTCGGCTTCTTATAGACAACATTTTTCTTAAAGATATTTTCTTTTTCCGCCTTTGTTGGACCGCCATTTTGAAAATTCAAAGACGCCATAAAAACTCGCAACGAAAATTTTAAATACAAAAAAGTTTATTTATCTCAAAAATTGAAACGCGCACGGAAGGAGGCCGATTTGACAGAGAATGCCCATATAAAAAACTACCCTTAATGTTCAACCCCCTAAACACATTTTTATGAGTATATCTCTTGTCTAATCGGACCTTTAAGTTTGCATCTCCTGTTTTCGCACGTTGGGGTATTTTTACCCCTTATATTAGTGAGTTGAGGTACGCATGTGGTACTTTCCTAGTTAAGCATGGCAGCCGATATTCAGCTCAATTATAAAATCTATACAAGAGTGAATCGAATGCAAATGGAAAACTACATATAAAAAAATTTGTAAATAATTATTTGTAAATCAAACTAACCTGCGGAAAATTACTATTTATTTTCTTGCAAGTTAGATTTTGTGAGTCGCCAACTCACCGTCAGGATTTTTTGTATGCAGTGTTTTCAATCCGCATTCGATTTCATAACCGACCTTCCAATTCCACTCCATTTGTTTTTTTTCGTTAAATTTAAAATCTGGACATTAAAAATGGAAAACTCAGTACCTACACTTGACCTGATTTTAAATACGATCTGACCGTTGCATAAAATTTAATCTTGGTATTTTGTTTTATGTAGGTACTAATTATTTCTTCGAAGTCTGTGTGGCTTCATCACGGACCTTAGATCAGGTAGCAGTTTAGTTTAAGTCATAGTTCTGAGAAAATCACATGTTGGATATTTATTTTCAAATTAATTTGGTCCCAAAGCCATACAGTAAACCAGTTCAGTTGTTAGCAGGAACCAAAGATGAATTTCGCAATAGTAAACAGAACATTAACATTCAGCAATATGTTTAGAATAAATTGAGAAAAAAAACTGAAATGAACTTGTTAGATAAACAAAACAAGAGTTGTTCAAAACTAAGGCTAACAAAATTACGTACAAATAACAAAGTGTTAAATACAAACAGGGAAATGCTATATGACAAAACAATCACAAGGTTTTAAACAAACAGTATGCACTTCTATTACTAATGTTATGTACAATTCTGTATATATACATAGAAAGTTTCGAAGTGGTTATGCTCAAGCAACCGCAGCGCAAAAATGGTCATATAATAATAATTTCCTTGCCACTCACGGATATCTAATTGACCACAAATTAGTCAAATAATAAATCACCATCTCTCTTGCGCGTACATTTCTGTCTGTAGTGAAGAGTTAGAAGCCAAGATTTTTTTTTTAAATAAATTTCCAACCAACCAAACTAAAATAAAATAAAATTGTAATGTCACGGTAAAATAGATATAAGAACAAGATAAAATACTTTAAATAGCGCAACGCACATATAATCACAAAATAAATGTTAAGAAAACAAAAAATCAAAAGTACAAGAACTGAATGTGTATGAAACAAATATAATTAGTCATTGAAACAACTACGTGCTGATGTTTAAATGTTGTTGATTTTAATTAATTGACCGTTTAAAAATAATACGATTTTTTTTATTGTATACTCTTAGCGGTCGGTGTACAATGTTAACTTTTAAGTTTTTTTAAATTATAATTGCTGTTTGCGGAAAGGTCCTTTACTTATTTTATTTTTATAACCGCGCACCAACTAAACGCGCAGTGTGAGAAACTTTGTCTAAAATCAATATTCACATAACTTTGACGTATACCAAATCAACCGTGAGCCATAATTTTTTATGCAATTTTAAATAGTTGAGTGGGTTGAGTTTTTAAAGCTTTTACTATATACATACATGCTTACCCTTAATTGGCTCCTCCTAATCTCAAGTATATAAAAAAATAATTTTGGTGACGATATTAATTGTTCTAGGTACGTATAAAACCAATCAGATTTACAAAATATGACCAATAAATTCTTTTGAATTAAATGACGAGATTTGTTTGTGTTATACACTCATTCTTAGAAATCGCACAATTATCTTTAAATAAGAGCATCATCGAATAAAGTACCTGGTGTATTTATGAATCAAGAGCAAATAGCCGGAATTAGTACTTTTGAAACTAATCAAGCGTGATAAATCTATTTTGGTTGTATATAAAGGAGGATAGACTCGCATCTATCTCATTTGTGGTTTTGTTCAAGTCGGACGGGGCTAATTTAGTTAACCACAACAAAAGATAAATATCATCGAGTATAATACATGCGCATGTAAACAATCTTTAAGAATTTCAATAGACATTATTTGTCTAATTATTAATATTTGAGTTTAATTAGCAATGGTTTTTGCGGTTTTTATTGTATACCGTAAGTCGCCAGCAATTTGTTTATTTTAATTTTTTGGGGTGTTTAGACAGCGCATATCATCAATTTGTTATTTGGTTCGTTAAATGTCAAAACTTTCGATTTTAATCTTAATATGATTTATGTTTACTGTGTATATATGATCCAGTTTACGCCCGGTACTTTATATATCCATGGTGTTCTTTGTATTGAAGCCGATTGTCATGCATAACTGCTCGTTTTGTAAAGCGCGTTCCAGATTGTAATAAACTCGCGTTTTAAATAAACGAGATCACTTACATACATATATGAGTGTCATGTCTTTCTCTCAATCCGCCAAGCAATGTAGAAATATTTCAAAGCGTAATTTCAGGATTTTTGAGTTTGTATATGCTGTTTACTGAAATTATGTATAACAGAAGTTTGTCAGTAATAAAATCAATAAGATTCTTTCGGCTTTTTATAGACAAAATATATTAACATAAATGGCATTCACAACATTTTTCAACTTGTTAATTAGAAAAATGAAGAGGCCAATCATTTATAATATATCTACCAAACAAGTAGAAATATCAAAATCCCCCCGTACTTTAACCCAAGAGTCATACAAAACGGATCGACCCTACTAAAAATGAAAAGCCAATTTGTGAATTCCATTATTGTTAATATATTTTCTCTATAAAAAGCCGAAAGAATTTTATTGATTTTAATGCAAACAAACTTCTCTTTCTATTATTTGTGTGCGCATAAAACACACAAAAATGAGGGTTTCCTTGAGTTTTTGATTTAGTGAATATAATTCGCTAGGTTAGTACGTTCTTGCCTCATACTTAATGTATAAAGTTAGAACTGTATTTTTGTCCAGTGTTGCTAGATTCCGGGGTTTTCTCCCATTTACGGAAATTTTTAAGTCAAACGGGAAAACCAATGTACAATGTGGGTTTTTAATGCTTTCAAAAGTTGGTTGCTAATTCTTCACATTATTTGCGGAATACAATTTTGAATCGCAAGAGTAACGAAATGCTCATTGGGTAATTTAATATTTTGTCAAATTCATTTTGTGTTTCTTGTATACATTACATATATTCTTTTGTCAACGACCCATGAGGTAGGTCAAATAATAATTTCGTAATTTTTTTAAGTTGATTAATGTCCGATTTGGACGTACCAACATTTTTTCCCCAACAAAAAATGAAGATATTAGTAAATTATGATGACAAGAACAAAAATATAAACCAACAAAAATTTTTTTGGGTTTTTTTCCAATTGTTACTATAAACTACTTTACCATTTGTTACTATAAAAATAAATTTGACTATAAAATATACTTGACCCGAGTATATTTTTGATATTTTATAGCAACAAACACAATAAAAAAGGCGATTTGTGAAATTTTTATAGCGCTTTATTATATTTTACTAAAATTTTAATAATAAAATAAAATTTACGTTCGACATTTTTTCATTTTACCCGAAAAAGCCATAATTTTGATAAATAAACTAGCATCAGCGCTGTATTTATCAAAAATTATTTTGTCGATTTTATACCGCCAAAAAATTATGGCACGACCGCCATTGTTGTTTTACACTTTTGTCTTTTTATCGCATGTACATTTTTTTATGTTGCCTGTAGCTCAAACAACGAACGAACGACTGTAACTCAAAACCCGCCTTAAATGACAATAAAAAAATTGTTGGAAAAAATTGTTGGTACGTCTAAATCGGACATAATTCGAAACGGTTAAATGTTATAGTAGTGCAAGCGCCAAGTAATGATTAATAATCGATCAGAAGACGAATCCTTATTAGATGATGACGATATACACAAAACAACAGAGAAAAAAAGAAATTGCATAGGAAAAGACACACGAGAAGAAATATTTTCAGGAAACTTGGCTGTAAAACATCGAATACAAACCATGGCTTTACTTAAAAATAATAAAACGAAAGCTTTTTGTAAAGCATGCAAAACTAAGTAAGTAATGTGGCAGCACAACATTAATTTAAAAAATATGTTAGAAACTTCATCGGCAAGTACCTTTTTTAATGTAAATAATCATGAAAAGAAAATCAAGTCAGCTGAAATTAAACTTATCGCTTTTATGGCTGACAACAATAGTTGTATTTCCTTCGCCAAAATAAAATAAAAATACAACAACAATCGTACTAGATAGACAAAAAAAAATTAGTGGTTAAACAAATTTTAACCAAATTTTTAGTATTCATACCTAACAAGAGTTAAATTGACAAGAAAATACACGAAAAAAAGTTAGACCACAATTTGTTTAATTTTTTCTGTTGCTTTGATCAGTCGTTAACCAAAAAAAATACCTAATAGCGGAATTACATTGAATCTTTTCATTCTTTTCCAAAAGATAAATGATGTACCATAAAAAATGCGTTTTAGTATGATTTCCTTGTATTAAAATCAGAAGGAATACTCAAAAAGTATTTTTCAATACTATTTACTGTAACACTTAACTTTTTTTGGTGAAAAAGAACGGAAAAACCTGAAAAAGATGAACTGCTTTATCTTTTTTCGTAAAAATTGCTCAAAAGATATAAAATCCAAGTAACATTTTGAAAGGAAAAACTGAAATTTTGAATATGCCCGTCCCATTTTTATATATGGGTATTTGCCCTTTTGCGCTAGTAGAATGGTTTTTGTCTTTGCTATGGTTGATTGGTAAGGTCACATTTGGATGTTATGAGTAAACCATAACCTCAAAATAGTAATTGTGTTCTATTACCCTAAAGTTGTTATTTTTTTAATATAAAATCAATCAAAAAATAATTAATACATAACTCCCTAAACAAAATCAATTAAAATTTCTAATTTTAAAATAAATATTAAGCGGTTCTACAATTCTACATTTAGCCACCTGGAGTCGACATTGTGCGTAACTGCTTCTAATTCTACCTGCTCGTACTTACTAAAATAGCAAGAGCAGTGCAGCGATTTTGGTCGCAAAATGAGGATTGAGGATTGAGAATTTTGTATATGTACACAACGTATAATATACATTTTGCTATTGTGTGCCGTAAATTTTTTTTTATTGTATTAGTGTATTTTCTCATGCGTTTCCTCGTGGTAAGTATCAAAAATAAACGAATCGGTTCAAATTTTTGGTGCTTACGCTCGCCTTGAGTTATTTTTCCCTTTCTTCTGACATGGAGAATTCATAAATATTTTTGTGTCTATTGTTGTTTATTAACGTTCAAGTTTGCTTTAATAATTATTGTTGTTTATTGTTCAAGCAGATTGTGATAATTGTGATATAATATAATTTCTAATTTTTCTTTTAATTAATTATTTATTGATTTTCATAAAAAAAAATTATAACTAATAACAATTTAGGTATAATTTAATTAAATTGGCCCCTTACATTAAGTTACCAACAATTAATTCTAACGACAAAAATTAATTAATTTCGCGAAATTTTTACCGTGAAATTAATTAATTTTTAATAAAGGATTAATTTTGCTACCTCAATTTTTTTAAAATCAATTAATTAATTAAAATTGTAATTATGAATTAATTCATTTTTAAGAATTAATTGTGAAATATTTAATTATTAGTGAAAAGTAATTAATTACGCCACAAAAAAATTTTCGGTCCTCAATTTCGGTTAACAATATAAATAAAGGATTTTTAATTTATACATTCTTCTTATTGAATTTACATTACATCTCGCTTTTTTATTTGCTGTGTATATGCTACAATAAAATTTCTCCATCCTAGGACATAACATCGTATAGCATAGCAACCGACCATCATGAGTTGTAACACAATACTAAATTACTAAACCAAATAAGCAAAATCATTTTGTTTTCTAACTTTTTTGTTTTTTTTTGGTTAATATTTTTTATTTTGCGTCTCGCTTCGTAGGTAATATTTTTAATTTTTTTTTATTTCGAAATTTGTTGTTCTATCTCAGTCCCCTCACTATTTAATACATCATCTCTTCTGAGCTTATTCCTCTTATTTGTATCATGTTATCCCTATTACTCGCGTCATTTTAGCTCTCTTATTTGCATCATATTAAACGAAAAATTGAAAGAAAAAATGCACATTCAACACCAATACAATTTACCAATACTATTGCCTTCCGGTAATCCTCAAACGAATCCTCATATTGCGACCAAAATCGCTGTACAGATACGAATACGAGTAGAAAATTTAGCGAAGACAAAAACCATTTCTACTAGCGGTTTGCTAGCGGGTGCATGCGGTTGGTCGATTGGAAAGCAACTATATATCAATACAAATAGTTGATTCATTGGTTCCTCTTTTACAAAATGTTTCCATTGACTCGAAAACCGTTAACCTAGTAATGCATATACCCGCCTAAAGGCGGACTTTACGTTATCATGCATATTTTTTACACTATCTGCCGTGGGTACTTGGCGAAACACACTTAATACACACATTTTTAAATTTTTTAAAAAACACTTGTTAAATATTTCGCAAATAATTTTGCGAAATATTTAACAAGTGTTTTATAAAAAATTTAAAAAATCATGAATATCTTTTTCTTTAAATTTTACATGAGTTATTCTCTTTTAAAGTACTCTCGTCAGAACGGTTTGGTTTTTATTGTTGTAATATGCACATTTGTTCAACAACTACGAGTTGAAGCCAAAGTTTTGATAAAAAATGATTAAAAATTCATGCATTGGAGGGTTAAAGATATTCATTTAGGGCGTACCAAGTGTACAAAACTTATCGAAAATGTGTAATGTAGAGTAGAAAACGACCAGTTAAATATAACATCCTAAACAAAACCAATTTTTCAATATTTGTGGATGAATCTACTGACTTAATCCTTAACGCTCGCTAGCTCTTCTTACATGATTCTCACTAGTTTGTAGTCGATAACAACATTTTAGTTAGAAATTATTTATAAGTTTGCAATGTTTATATTTTTTTAAATAATCTATAACATGAAGGAATGGTTTTCTTTTGTATGTTTCACAGAAGTATAGTGTTGCTTTTCGTCCTCCAGGCAACTTACGAATTTACGATTAGAACATACTAAACATAGACATTATGTTTTTCTTTGGTATCAGGTTGCAAGATATGTAGTTTTCATCCAATCTCTCATCATTGTCTGTTGGTAATCGCTTTCCATATCGCACAGTTTCACCTTCGCGAAATTGGTTTAATATTGAGAGTTTACAATCAGCTTTATACAGAATATGAGAATTCAAGGAGGACATTTCAATTCCCCCAAAAAAAAACGTTCGCCATAACATGTCAATAATTTGCGTAAAAAACAATACAAAGATCCAAAATGATCTGCACGATAATTCAATATCACTTCATGTTTCTTAAGCTCTACCTGATAGCCACCACGTGTGATTATTAATGTAGTTTTCATTGACCCAGTATCATATGAACTAAGGATGGTAAATGGTAGTTTTAATGATAAAGTGGTAATGTTCAACTGACAAGGGGATTTTGCACATATTCCATAGACAACGAATTTCGACCTGATCCGTGTTGTCACTCAATAATAAATTTCACGAGAAAAAAAAATCTTTTGAATACAAAATTAAATTTTTATCTTAAATTAACCATAACTAAAATTTACATACGAAACGATAAAATCCAATTTGTACAAGAAACTGTATTCCTGAATACAAAAAAAAATTCATTTTTATCATCCGACTGTTACTGGTAAATGTACAGCAGGCCTAATAAAATCACTATAAGCGCAGAAACCGGGCGAGCACAAGAGAAGAGAGCACAATAAAATAACTCGCACACACAGTCATATTTTAATGCTGTCAATAAAGCGCGTGCCTGTGCATGTGTGGTCTCTCGCATATTATACAAGAAGATCGTTCTTCATTTGAAAATTATTTTCTTATATGTAGAATGTAGATCGTGTGAGTGTAAAAAATACGCGATCATTCTCGTTTCTTTTTTACTCCCATCTTACAATAAATTCCCAACCATATACATACATACATAATTAAAGACGATCGTTTTGGTGTTGCCTTGTTGATTTGTGTGTGGGGAAATTTATTTCTTCTTATTATGTATGTATATGAGTGTGTAATATTGTAGAAGACGTTTTGAAATTAGAATGATGATGTGAGAATTTCTTGGATTTTTTTTAAGAATGGAATTTTATGTTCTGATTCAACTTTAATTTATCAAAAAAAAAAAAAAAAAAAAAAATTTATGGATTTATAGTATATCGGTATCGTATGTTGTATTATGTATGCGTATATACATAGGTATTATGATTTATTTTGTGGTTATAAATGTGAAAATAATATTCTTGTGTTTTGTACTTTTGTTGGACCAACAAACAAGAAAAGGATAATTTTATAGATGTAGAATATAATCAGATTGGGTTCTTATTATACGATTCGATTCGATTATTGTTTGTTTAACTTACCGAAATTGTTATTGTTTTGTTAACAATCGAAATCAATTTCGATGTTGGTTTTATAATGTTTGATGATGGTCTACTAAATGCAGTTCCAACAATATTCCTTAATAATACTCTTGTATATTATACTTGTTATCGCATTCAATAATCAGTTCACATGACATAATTCCATTCTCACGCCGCACGCTCATATTTCTACATACGACTGCGCGTATATTCGATCGATTTGTTTATTTATATTCAAATCAATTATCAAAAGTTTAGATCCAAAAAGTAAAATAAAAATAAAATACAAATCTCATTTATCATGTCTAATCATCGTTTAGTTGGAATATAATTTATCATTTTTGTATCCATATACACACACATATTATGTATATTGATTACAGTATATAACGCGGTGTTTGAATAAAAAAAAACATTTTTACTAAACTGTCTCAAATGTCTAAACAACTTTTAATTGTTGTTTTTAACACGGGTATTTTAAGATCATATAGGTGGTTAACCTGAAGAGATCTTTTATGTGAAACTGGTGCGGTATTGGTTTTTTATGCGTATGGTTAAGCCACAAATTATAAATTTTAATCAAAAAATATGCTGGTGTCAGAGGATCGAATTCATCGTCGGGCAGCACACATAACGGCCTTGAACAGTCCTTCGTCCCGTGTGTATTTGATTCCCGATTACTCTCTCCATATGTGTTTTGGCTGAGTTGATGCCCGCTTCCCAAATTTTACCGAAATGAGGTGCTTGTGGTGGTATGAAGTCCCGGGTTACCTGTTAAGCTTTCAACTTGGAATGAGATATAAGTTCTAAATTATTTTTAATAAAAATGTTAAGTTCTTTTAATTTGCAGCAAAGAAACGATTCAACGCACCGAAAAATGATTGGGTTAACAATCTACGATTTCTAAATGTACGGCTTTGGTATTTAAACAAACTATAAGACATATGTATGTATGATTTTTGAAATCGTTGAACTCTGCTTCCATCTCCACATGCCACCATTTCGAACAATTCAGTACTTCCAAAATCTCACTCGTTCGGTTTGCCACGTAGGTCTTCCATTTACGTTTTGGCTCAGAGAGCCAATCGAGAACAATTGTGGAATCTATCCACCCAAAAATTTGGTAATCTGGAACACTTAAGAAATGCTGGACTCGTTTGATTAATCGAGCTAATAACAATGCACCGTTTAATTCTAAACGGGGTAAAGAAATATTTTTAATCAGTGCCACCTTCGTTTTTGCAGCGAATAAATTAGTAACATAGCATCCATTGTAATATGTTTGAAGATAAACACTAGCCGCAAATGCCGTTTCACTCGAATCACAAACAGCAATCTCGGTATTGCCAGAGTGGATAGAGCGGTTATTTTGCCTCGAATTTTCACCCACTGCTCTTGAAGTTTGAGTGGTAATTTATCATCCCAACCTATATCTATCATCCATAACGCTTGGAAGAAACATTTAATTTTAAAGACAAATGGAGACACCAAACCTAATGGGTCAAATATTCGACTAGCTTCTGAGAATATGGATCTCTTCGTGTTTGGTATATAATATTTGAGCATGACGTTATATGTAAATGTATCTGCAGCTGGCTGCCACTGTAACCCCAATACCTTTATTGCGGTTGGATCTTCGGCGAGTATCTTTGGAAGGGATGAATTTGTTTCAGAAGCTTTTATTTCCTTCCTACGAAGTATGCCTTGTTTTGCCTCATCTCACCTAAGATTGTGCTGCTGTTAGATTCTTAATTCCTGCATCAGATTTATTTTTGGACTTAGAAAATTTGATCGATTGTCACCATATATAGAATATAAATTTAGATATTTTTATACAAAATTAAAACAGAACATTACCAACCTATCTTTACTCAATGCTTCTTATTGCAAGATCAACTAGAACACTTAACCTAATTGTGACTAAATTGTTCTACAATTTTTATGGAATGTGCTTCTTTTTTCATGGAATTAAGCTTTGGAACTCAAAAATTAACTCAGCCACTGTCGATCCGCACAGAAAGATCACCGCAATGTGAAATACTGAAGTAATGCACAAAAATGACCGATACTAACTTTAAATTAGCACAGGCAATGGGCAATGTAAACACTTCAGCCTTTTGCGAGTAGCACTATCAGTTTTAACAATTGATTTTTTATTTATTAAATTACAGTTTACATTAATTTTATTAAAAACTATTTTAATTAGTGCTACATCAGAAAATTAATGTTAACAAATCGATGGTTGGCGCAAGAGAGCGACTTTAGTTATAAAATGTTAATAATTAGCGTATTTACTTGAGACATTTACAACAACAATTGCACTAAATAATCCCTGAGAGGGATTAAATAATCCCAAATTTTGTTTGGGATTATTTAAATCTTATCCCATTTTTTAGTTTTCGTTCTTAGCGATAGAAGCCGCCAGATGTCATAATGCATGTTAAATTTATATTTTATTTCGACAGGTTGGCTTTGGAAAATTAAATCAAATTGGCTATTTTCTTGGGAACAAAATAAAACCAAAATAATTCGAATTACATTTTTGGTCAACAAAATACGCTTAATTACAATTTTAGCTTCTCGTAACTAACGCTAGATGTTCATAGGTTTAAACGTACTCATTAAATTACTTTACATGGAAAAAGTAAACTCATCAATTAAATATACTATGCTATGTTTGTTTTCTGTTGGCTGTCAAATGAAAAAATGTAAACAATACAATTGATAAGAATATATGAATAATTAGATGTACATATTACGTTAATTCTAAAATTCTTAACTATTTCGGGTTTATAATTATTAAAACCAAGTGGCAACATAACTATTTCTATGTTATACAAGTTTAATTTTTGCTACATACTTTCTTGTATTATTTTAGGTTATGAAGCCGCTTTTATAAGCCAAAACCTTATATCGGAATTTGGAAAGCAATAATCAAATTAAAGGTAAGTTAAATATTCAAAATTAATTCTAATTATGGTATTTTGTTGCAGGTGTATGACATAACTGGCTTTGAGTCGTCAACATATCCATTAATGTTTGTTCAGTACTGATATTTAAAAAAAAGTATGTCGGTGAACACGTTTAAACGGATGTGTGAAAGCTATTTGTGTAATGTCAAATTATCAATCCAGATCAATTTTTTGATTCGGATTGATTTTTTTTCTCCCAAAGAATTCGACATATCTGAACTAAATGAAGAATTTGGATGTGTAGGGATGTGCGTCCACTATTGTGATTGTTGCTAACATTATTTTATGCTACACGGAAAAAAATAGAGTTGTTACAACGAAGAAAACGGATTTTTAATTGAAGAAAATTTACTTTTTCTCCATTTAAAAGCTAATTTTCTTATTTCTGACAAGTTTTTCTTCATGTAAGATTTGTGTTTCTTGAAATGATAAAAAAATTCTTGAGTTAACATTTGTTGCTTAATTGTAATCTGAGATTTAGTTTCTTGCATCTATAACTGCTCAAAATTTTTGATTGAAGAAAAAAAAACAACGAATGGAGAAAAATATGAATGTTTTGTTCCCAATTTTTCTTGCAACTAGAAATTGACTCTTTTCTCAAACTATATTGTCCAATTTTCTTGGATTTGCTTATTTTAAAAATTAAAAATTTTCTTGATCAACACAAAAGCAATTTCTTGTTTCAAGAAACTATTGCAATGTTAATGATAAGATTGAATTTTTCTTAAATCTAGAAATAGAACCTTTTCTCAAAATATAGGTATTATCGAATTTGCTTGAAATCATCCATTTAAAAAATTGAATATTTTGAAATAAATAAATGAATTTCGTAAAAACATTTTTATTTTTTTATTCAAATTTAATTATTTATGGTTTGCAGGGATTTGTGGAGAGTATGCAATGAGAGATTAGGGCATTTTGTACACATTCTGCTAACATTGATCTTTTTAATAGCTGAAATAATTAGGTTACAATACACACCTATGTTGGATGTCTCGAAATTTGATTAGCCGGTATAATAGTATGGTTCAGAATATGGAATAATTTGGAAAATATAGTACAGTATTCCGAATAATTTAGATTATTTTTAATTAGGAAAAGTTTACTCTCTCTTCGAAACAACCATTTTTTTTATGTTATTCTTGAACTAAGAAAAAAATCTTCAATTGAAGAAACTATTCCTTAATAAATTCTCTTAACAAGAAAACTATTATTTTAAGTCTCTCAGGACAAGAAAACATTCTCTTCTCTTAATCGATCCTATTTAAAAATCGCATTTTTCATTTGAACAAAAATTTCTTAATCTGAGAAAATATTTTTAATTCAAGAAATTATTTCATAATATGAAACGCTTGTTTCTCATATCAATAGAATCAAGTATTTCAACTAAGTAAGCCTTTCTTGAGACGAGAAAATTATCTTTAAATTGTTATAGTTGTACGTATATAAATACAATTATATAATGGATGTTCATATCGAAAAAAGCATTCTATCGCGAACCTTCAACAGTGAGAAACGTAAAAAAGTTTTGTGATTTTGAAAGTAGGATTTTGTCAACATTTTCTTTTGTTAAAAGTGAACAAACTTAGATTTTTTAAACGGCGGTGTTTCCACTTCAATGTGGTGTAAAGTGACAAAAAAAAAAGGATTTCTGGAACTAGAAACATTTAAAAATGTTTTTAATATTTTCTCTCGCCTTGCTCGATATTCAAAGGTCTCAGATGTTGAAAACATATGTAAGTATTTCTGTTATTAAATACAATATAAATAAATACTTTAAAAAATCATATTTCCTTTATTTTACAGAAAAAAGAAACCGCTAAAAATTATTGGCATACTAACAATTTTTTCTTATTAGTACAAAGTTTCTGAATAGTCAAGTAATTATGTTGGCACAGAAGAAAGGCATATATGAATTTATTATATGTAAAGACAACATACATTTAAATCATTTGTTTTACACTTCCAAATGGAATTAAATTATTTAAACTAAATTTATTATCTATTGATAATATTAGATTCTTAGTTAAAAACAAAAATTGAAAGTCTAAACTTAATATTAAATTACAACGATCATAATATTAGTTCTAAGTGAAAATTATTTATAAAATTATAATTATTTATATTTAAATATAATGAAACAAATAACAATCGAAATTATAAAATTTGTATTTAAATATTTTCTGTATCTGATGGTGAAATAAAAAAACACAAAAATAAATTGTCATATAATTGTATTATTTTATAACCAACCATTTTACAAATTGAAGCAATATTTCTGAAACCAAGAGATATTGCGTAATCACACCTGAAGAAATATTGCTTTGTCACAAGAAAAGCGTTTCTCTAGTGAAGAATATTCAAGTTCCCTAAGAAGAAAACCGATGCATACAAGAAAACGCAAAGAATAGATTGGTAAATGTTCACTCTACTCAAGAAAATATGTGTTTTCCAGCAAGAAAATATCTGTTTATTTACAGAAAATGCTACTTAAATAAAGAAACGGGATTTCTCGCCATAAAAATTTCTAGTTTTCAATCAAAAGAATCGGTTTCTACAATCAAACCGATTTTGTTAAACTTAAGAAATAAAAATTAACCATGAAGAAAAACCATTTCTCGATGTAATCACGTTTTCTTGTATCAAGAAATTAGTTTTCTCATATCAAACAAATAAAGATTATTTTAATATTTTAGCAGAATTTCAAATTGAGAAACGTAAAGTTTATGGTGAGAAAAATTTCGTTTAGCTGAAAAATGATGTACAAATTTTCTTGAACTAATCCGTTTTTTCTTCATATTAGAAATTATTTTTTTCCGTGTATTTGCAACTGTAGAGAGTTGGTTGTGACTCTTTTAAGTTAAGATATTTTGTCTTTGTTGTAATATTCAAATTAGAAATCAATAAACACTCTCCTATTATATGAAGGTTGACGAGACCTAATAACTTGGACAGATTTTCGATTCCGCGTTCATTTGGGCCAAATATTAACCCGTAAGAGCAACTGTTTGATTTACATAAAGTCTGTTAGGCCGCCACATTTACCCGCGGCTATAAGCGATCACCGCTTAATCTGGATTAAAACCGAAGGCCCTATCGTTTCTGTGTCAAAATCTTAATCGGCATTGCGTTTGCATCCCAAACTAATATCTATAAGACTGAATCCATTCCTATTATAAGATGCCAAAATTAGCAGCCGATATCAAACCGCTCTGTCAGTGCCTTTGCGCAAACCATTTCTTATGTTATGGCAGTAACAGCAATCTGTCAAAAATCCACTGACCCCACGCTTTAACTGCTCGACAGCGTCTACAAACCGCCAGAAAGCGGTTAACTGACGCCTATTCTAGACACCGATCACTAGAGTGACAACAGTTTTTCCGTCTGTTAACATGCTACTCCCTCTCTGAACGACTCCGTAGAACCTTTTCATTTTTTAAAAATTTAAACAAGGTCACACCTCATACTGTGGAAATTACTGCCAACCATATAGGAGAAATTCAGTCCACCATTAAATATCTCCGCCCAGGAACGGCACCCGGTCCGGATTGAATTACCATTGAGCTACTGAAACATTCACCCGACAACATTATTAATGCTCTACACAAAGCTATCTATTCAAGTTCCGATTCTCAAGATCAAGAATCCAAGGCAAACCAATGACTAACTCGACGCATAACTCATAAAAATGTATTCAAAGTTTCTTCTTAACAAGTTGGATGAACATTTAGAATTATCGCACTCATATTAGGCAGCATTTTTAACCAACCGCTCAGCTGATGATCATATGTTTGCAGTACGTAGAGTCCTTTTGAGGACTATCGCACTGGCAATCAAACTTTTACTTTTTTCAATTGACTTAGCAAAATTTTGACACCGTCAATCTAGATGTAATCATCGAGTGTCTGCAGCAGTATGTTCCTCTCTGGCTTATCAACCGCATAATGAAAGCATGTCTCTGGGAAAACGCATCGGTCAAATGGTTTAACCCATATACAGAGTGAGTCGAAAAAGGCAAAGGGGCAAAAGAGGGGTTTCCAATCTCTCCGGGGATTTTCAATTTCATTTTCAATGGTTCAGTGATGGTAACAGTGGCCGATCGGTTTCCAGTACTTCGATTAAGTCAGAGTGGGACCCCGTAGCTTCCTCTGATTTTGGTTTAAGCTGATGACATTTTAGTTATCAACCGTGATCCGTCAAACTTGACACCAATCCTCAGTGAGTTAATAAATGGATTAGAAGTTGCGGGGCTTAAGATAAATCGCTAGAAATGTACCGTACTCATCAGAGCTCCAAACTCTTCAATGACCAGCTATGACACAACCAACGATATGGTGCAAAAATGAAACCTGGAGAGCCTTTTTACCCATGGCAAACTATGTTCTTATTAGAATATGGCATGATGAATGTTAGACTAGTCATTGGTCATCTCATCATATATCCTTGGGATATGCGAAATCCCCTCTCCAGATGTCTTTGAAAAATTTTGTAAAGCGCATAACTGGTTTAAAATTAATAAGGTGGAATTAATAGATAAAGTTTTCGGTGATTAGTAGACGCAGGGGTATGAATTAATAAACTTAATTATTAAATTTTAATCCATTTCAGAGAGCCAAGTATGGATTTTAGAGAGTGTCGTATTAAGCAATCTATTCATGATACGCTGTAGAAGTATAGTGGAGGGTAATATATTGATATTCATTAGGATAAACATTGTGAATGGTGGTGGTTGATTAAATTATTTATAGGGCAAAAAGCACTGTACTAGATCCCAGCGAAGGAGATGTACGTCTTTGTATTGAGAATCGATGCGGCCTCAGTTAAATGACAAGGGAGACAGTGTCTCTATAATATTATTTACGTACTGTGTTTAGGTTGCACAACGAAGTGGTAATGGGGGGAAAATTAAGACTATAACGAAATTTATTTAAGAACCTGGACTGACGGTAATTTAAGGAGATCCAGACGGAATCGAGAGTTACAAGAATTTATTAAGCAAAAAGTAGAATAAGTAACTAACTAAATTTGGATTCTTAACAGCTCCTGAAGACCACCCCTATATAACTTATTAATTTATAATAGGAGGCCAAGGATTGAAAGGCGGTTATAGAATTAATTTGAAAAAATGCAAAAGATTTAATTAAGAAGAATTGTGTTGTGCTAAGCATGAGCTAAATTACTAACTATTGACCGTCAAGGTGTCTGTAACCGGGTTGATCTCAATACCATTTTAACCATCCTTCCTAATCCTTCCAAGTTTTCCCATCCTTCCAGCCCAGCGTCAAATTTAATTTTGGTCGTTCACTTTTAAAATCAATCAATCAATTATAGGCCGCCCAAATTTATTAAGACGGCTCTGGTCATACTGGTTAATTTGTTTTGGTTTTAATTTGGAAGATTGGTGTTTTCAAGGATACGGTCCTTAAGAAATTATTATATTAAAGTCTCGATAAATACTAAGTGTTTAAGTGTTATAATCTCGGCTTTCACAAACGGTACGCTTTGTACTACTAATACCGTCTTTATTCCAAGAACCACATCCATTTAAATCTAATATCTAATAAAATAGTTTTTTTTACACTTTAGTATGCTCATAACGTCTACTATAAATACAAATTGATTCAGAAACCGTGTAATATTTTATAAAGCAGACAAAAACCAGATCTAGTCGCTATTATAACGACATGGTAGCCACCAAACTACAAAATAAATTTCTCATGATCAATATGACACAAAGTATATTATATACTTAACGTTTTATTTTTATATCGCGGTGTTGTATAATTATAAAAAAATTTAAGAACCACAATCCAGGCTAATTCACTTAAAAAGAAAAATGTTTGGCTCATAAAATCAAATAAATGTAACCAGATATTTTAAAATCTTCCAGATTTTTAGTTTTTTTTATATATACATATATAGTATGTGTGAGTCTACATAAACACTACCAATAAAAATTTATGGCATTAATAATATGTTAATGTGATTTAACGTAAATAAAAATGAAAAAAAAAGTTCTTTGGTGGATTTTTAATTGGCTAGTCGTGTTAAATTAAGAAGAAGAAGAAAACAACAAAAAATACAACCTTCCATTATTTAAAAATAACGACTTAAATAACATAACAGCCAGAGATGTATCAAACCTGCGATGTTAAATCATCCCGCACATTAATTAACACCTGATTTGGCTACATAACATGTTGTCTAATCATTTTACAATTTTTACTATCGTTGTATAATATTCATCCTACTAAGCATCATTATAGGGCATGTATAAAACCAAAGATGGTAACAAACCACAGAAATGAAGAAGCATTTTTTGTTTGTATCAATTTATTAATTATAATTTATATAAACCGTGCATGTAAATGTTGATAAACAAATGTCATCGATGACCGATGACAAATCGTATGTTCAGCCAACGCGCGTATTTTTGAATATTTCGATTTGTACATATTAAGATTTATTAATTTATTTTATCCATCGCGGTATATACGGTGAACTAAACTTGTTCATTGAAAATATTTTATCTCATTTGTAAAAAGAACGAAAATAAAAAAAAAATCTTTATTTATTTTTCTCACACACCAAACTCAAACCAATTCTTAACTTTTTAAGTCGCTTTAGACGTTAGACCTAATCATCTTTTACATCAGCGTCTCGAAAACCATAAGAAACCGATTTTTTTTTTGTGTGTAGTGTTACAATTTTTGTACAGTTAACTAATTAATATTTTGTGCTTTGTTTGTTTAAAATTTGTAATCGATTTATAAATTTAAATGAGAATTAATTGAAGCTGTTCAGTTATATGTGTAGAAAGCTACATAGAATATTCGAAAGTGGGCTGCAGGCAGGCATATTAAATGCGGTAATACTATTCTTGTTTAAGAACTGGAAATGTATTGTATATAGCATCTTGTTGGGCATATTGAACAGAGTTGATGATTTATGTAACTCTCACGGTACCAAAATTTCACCAGAATGCGTCTAAATGACCTTAGCTTATGGCTATTGTGGTATGTTGTCATCGCATATTAATACGATATGTTGTATAACGTTTTCAAAATATACGGGATAAACGCGATTCTAAAAGTGTACCACCATTTGTTGGCCAAGATGCCATCATGTACGTGTATTTTGTTTAACGTTTGTGAAATCTGGATCGGATGGCAAAGTAAGCGGATGCCCAATTATGAAATGTCCCGGTAAAATCACATCGACATCTTCAGATAACAGCGAACATAAGGGCGGCGAATTTAAAATTGCCTTTATTTGTATGAGTAACAGAATTGGTTTCAGATTTTTCCAATTGATGATCCAATATTTCGCCTCAATGTGGATACCATCGACGTCTACAATCAGCTCAGTAATTAGGTGCTTTATGGGTAAAATGATCGGAAATTATTGATCATATACGACTTTGTGTGTTGGATTCTACTTCCAGCTTACAATATAGATACTATATGGTTGTATAGTTACTGTGCTGTGGGAGTGTTTCTTGATTTTTGAGGCATTGTAATTTCCATAGTAAAACAATCAGATTGGATTCGTTTGAAAATTATATTGGTCGCTATCAAAGGTCAGTTGATAACGATATGGATTTCGGTTCTTTATTCATAGACTTTTTAGGCTAATTGCAATAACAAAGCAATTATTTCCGATAATTTAGAAAATTTCTAGTACTTTTGTGATAATTCTTCCAGAATATCTTCCTTTATCTTTAAAGGTTCCTCTTTAAAATGTAAACATTTATTATTTCTTAACCGTTTAAAATTGCCTCACAATGTCACATTATCACTTCACAACACTTTATTCATAAAAGACTTTAAAATACGCTTCATCATCGTCCATTTTCCTTTTAATTTTGTATTATGTTATTGTAAAACTGGCCTGATTTCATATTCGAAAAAGCAAAAACAAACGAATTCAATTCAATTGTCAAATGTAAATAAACATTTTCATTCGCCTTTAACCGTTAGTCGTATTTCCATGAGAATTTTACAACAACAATTGCTCGCGATACGAATTAAATAATTCAAACCAAAAGTTTGAATTATTTAATTCATTCCTAATTTTAGTTATACCACCCGACACCAGACGCCAACTTGAGTTCATGTGGTTATGGCTGTATGACACTGGCTAGTTTCTCGCATTGTTTAAGTGATTAAAAATAAAACTAGAGCAGGCCAAATAATGCATATATAAAATATTCATAAGAGTGAGTGAATACAATATAGGCAAAAAATAAAAATAAATTCATGAAAAATTGATCTAAAATTTCATTGCCCACTTTTGTAGCAATTTAAATGGAGCAATTCTAGCAAAAAATAATTCAATTTTAATTATTTTTTTTGACATAGACAGCTTGTTTTTGACATTTCGTCATATTCTTAAAATAAATATTTTACTGTGGTGTTTATCATATGTCGAACGCGGACCTATTAGAAATTTTAGTGGCAACTAACTTTCATATGCTACGAACAGCTGCTTATTTAAATATAAGGAAAGCCGAAAAAAAAAATATAAATTATAAATATATGTATATTGAATTAAAAAATTACATTAATTATTTCTGTTTTGTTTTTCGTCGTTTCTATTATCTTGAATTGTATTTATTTCATATAATATGGCATTTATTTTATTTTTGTAGTAAAATTACAATGGTTTGATTATTTTGTTTTTTAAAATGTCAAAATAAGTACATATAGTGTTGTCTCACTTTATTTAAATTCGTTCTCTTTTTCGCTTTTTTGTTTTTACAGCAATTTATAGCACTTGAAAACTAGCCAGTGTCATACAGCCATTACACTTAAATGGCACGAATACTCAATTCGGCCAGTTTTATGTTTCGGACAGTTTGTGTTATTACTTTATTGGTTGTCACAGCAAAAATAAATAAATTAACAATAAACAAGATAATTTTAACCATTTTCCTTCCAATTAGAATACTTGTTATACGATGCGGCTCGCAGATAATTTGGATTCAGCAAAACATTCATCAGATAAGTATTTTTGTTTAGGAGTTGCGTTTCTTTGTGGTGATTTAGTTTTCTTCTTTTTCAGGTGTATTGGTGAGTTTTGCCGGTCCCGAACAGTAATCATATCGAAAAATTGCGAATTCGTTAAAGTAGACTTAGCTTTTTGCAAGTTTACACGTTTACCTATTATCTTATTTTTTAGAAAGTCAGAGTGCTGGCCGGCTTAACGAGCAAAATAACCCCATAATGACTGCCATCGTCAAGTTGGATGATTCTATTAGATAATTTATTTCTACTATTTCTCATGCAACTACCATATCCTCTCGTATATAAAATTCCAGAATCAACGTCCAGCATTTACTCTTGGACACTGGGAAACCCCTAGGGAGAACTTCCATTGAGAAACTTGAAGGAAAACCAGCATCAGATGTGACTGCTTCTTTATCCATTGGTATTTAATAAATACTTCGATAATTCTGGCCATCATCCATTGACTAAGTGGCATTATTTCATTTTTTACAAACACCAGATCTCCTACCTTCAACGACTTATCGTTATCACATTTGTTGCAACATTGCTGTTCAGTGATATATTCCGATGATCATCTTGCCCAAAATACTTGCTGCGTCTTCCGGACTCTCTGCAAAGCTGATAACCGGCTCGATGGTATTTCAGCTAACATAGTCTCATAGGGTGTAATAATCGGTTAGCCAGTTAGAAAATGACTCGGTGATAATGTTGATAAATCGGTTGGATCATTATTTACTGGTGTCAATGGTCTTGAATTCATTCAATTCCTCAAAGGTATACAACTGTGCTCCACCTACTCTTTTCACGTGGTTTTTGACCGATTTAACTGGTGCTTCCCAAAGACCCACTTGGTGCGGGCTCTTGGTGCATTATAATGCTACTTATGTAAACTTTGTTTCGCGTAATGGATCCAAACTTGATCCCACAATTGCTCTTTTCCAGTTGTCTGATTTCACCATTTAAGGAGCCTAGTATAACCCATAACGAATCATAAGTTTCACGATCCTGGTTTGTAACAGCATACATTCTGCCCAAAATACCATGAATGGCATGGTAATTGGCATTGTATGTATCATCATAATTCCCCATGCTGCTTCGTAATCATCACGAGTAAGTTGCCATGGACCCAATGTTAGCGCAGCGTTTCCATCACAGGCCTCCTGTAAATAAAGTAACTCGGTGACTGGGTCAAAGCTCTTATCATGGACCTCAGCCAAGAACAAATCCTAAAATGCCGGCCATTCACAGTCCATTTTACTACTCTATGAAATTATAACTCAATAAAAAAAATTAGTGTTAGCCAGTCCTTTTACTGGACTTCTTCACTCATAATTCCAAGTCAGTCACACCTTCATAACTCAAATTTGCCGAGAGCATATATCTATTACCTGCATATATGTTATTGACGAATGTTTCATCGGCCACTGACACTCTTTTGTGTGTTATTTAACAGGGTAACACCTATATGGGACAGAAACTGAATCAGTTATTAACTCGACAAAAACCAATTAAAGAAACATAAATAAAATAAAATCTTCGCAATTTTCTACTTAAAAATCGAAAATTGATTATCCGAATAATAAGGATGATTGCAAGAAGATAATATTCATCTCTAATGCTAATAAATTATATTATAACAAATTCACAAAATATTTATGAATAAATAAATTTAAATTACATTTTGTCGGCATCATTTCAGTGTTCAATTTTATTGTTGTTTCCTCTCTCACATCACTCTGCGCTATAGGTTAACCTTAAATACATATTTTGCGTGTTTTGTGTTCACAAACGCAGCCAATTCTTTAAGAAGATTTTCAAGCAAAAAAAAATAAAATAAAAATAAAAAATTTAAAGTTAAATCAAGATTCCACAACCAACACAATGCAACAACAAAACAGATTGTTATTGTTAAAGATGTTCTTTTGATTTACCAAATTTAACAAAACCAAAAAAAAAAGACAACCGAAGAAGAAGAAGATACATAAAGATTTATATAATTGAAAATATCATAAGAAGAAGATAAAATTAAGAAAAGATAAAAAAACAAAAATATTGAGCCCCCCTATAGTTAGGGAAGTTCTAATTCGATAAGGATAGAGGGTGTCAACAATGAATAACGATTGAGCACAAAATTCGGTTCGAGTTATCGGTGTGTTTTGTGTAGTATTATATCGATATGCGCAATAAACTATAAAATTTGGAATTAAAAAAACAAACCAAAAAAAAAATCGTTGCGGCTCTAATCTTTCTTCGAATTGGTTTGTTGTATCCGTTGTTTAAATGCGGCAATATATGTATGAACCACTCTTTATTCTGTTCGTACAACAATTTAACCGATTTATTTTTTTCGTTTTAAATCTCTTGCTAAATTATGTTACTGACTTTAATTCATTTCTTAATTTAAACTGTATTGAATTCTTGGTTATTTGTTGGAATCATTTTTCAGTATGATATACGAAATTTTATGGTCCCCTAATTTCACAGTATATAATAACCAATTTTGTTATTTTGACGGGTAATAAAGATGATAAAGTGATGGGAAGTTACAATGGGTTCTGCACTATTATATAGTCGTAACTGAGCAGGTCGGTGGAATTTGCTCTTACGAGAGTTTACTAACCTTTAAATGATGCTAGTAAGGCTGATATTATAAAAATACATTTTTAGGTTACTGTTTAAGTCATTTATTTGGTACATGTATTTTTTATTTTTGAATGTATTTATATAACAGGATTTTGCCTGCCAAAAATATTCTAAAAGTTTCTCGAACAAGTCAAGTTCACTAATTCGTATTGAAAAGCATTATATGATTCAATTTTAATACCGGCTGAAAATTTGTATAATGGTAGCTTTTATCCCTAGGAATGGTAAGGGTAACCTAGCTGGGCCTGAGCCACCCCATAATTTTTTAAAGTTGCTCTAAAACAGGCTGTTCATATAAGCGACAAAACAAACTCAAATGTAGGCAAGAGTTGCCTGAGCGGGCGTATCCAGCACACTGAAATCTACAAATGTGCTAGACGTAAAATCTACATATTAAAGCTGAATTAAGGCTCATTTACATTCAAACTTCTCCTTCTTTTTCAAAAGAATGGAATCACGAAGAAAAGTGCAAATACAGTTTTCCCATATATAAAAAAGGGACGGGCATATTCAAAATTCAATTTTTTCCTTTCAAAATGTTACTTTGATTTTATAAATTTTGAGCAACTTTTACGACAAAAGATAAACCAGTTCATCTTTTTCAGGTTTTTCCGTTCTTTTTCACCAAAAAAAAGTTAATGGTTGCAGTAAATAGTATTGAACAATACGTTTTGAGTATTCCTTCTGATTTTAATACAAGGAAATCATACTAAAACGCATTTTTTATCGTACATCTTTTATCTTTTGGAAAAGAACAAAAAGATTGAATGTAAATCAGCTATTACATTCAAATTCAATCTTTTCGTTCTATTCCAAAAGAATAGAAACACGAAGAAAAGTCCAAATACATTTTATCCATATATAAAAGTGAGACCTGCATACTCAAAATTTCATTTTTTCAAAATGTTACTATGATTTTATAAATGCGAAGATACAAATCAAAAAATATATACTCAAAGGTAGATTAAATTGCCTCACTAGATTGTATGAACGTGAACGAGAATAAGGGCGGATTGTATGAACACCGCTAAATGAAAAAAAATCCGAGAATAATGATTAATCACTACTCAAGGATTTTACTTTTCATCGATTGTAGAAGAAGAAGAAGAAGAAGAAGGAAGAAGATTGTATGAACGATGTTAAATAAAAATTTAGCCTCTCTTTTATTGCAGTTTTATAGCAGTTTTTTATATGACTGGCAATACTTTTTCTATGACGTTTATTTTGTTGATGTTTATTAAAATTTGTTTTTTGTTTTTTTAGAGGAAAATAAAATTTCAATTTTCGAATTTGACATTTTCTGCCTTGTTGAGTCCATTTTTAATAATTACGTTCTTTTATAAAAATGTCTCGTTTGTATGTTACACCACATTTGAAATGTCAAAAAAACAAAAACAAATTTTTTTAGTCTCTGATTCAGTCACCAAAAAGAGAGGATAAAACGGATGGTAAAAAAAATCATCGATTAATTTTCTGATTTAGCATCGTTCATACAATGCAAACTGCGCTAAATCAGAGGATTAATCATTTATTCTCGTTCATACAATTTTGATTGTATGAACGAGAATAAATGATTAATCCTCTGATTTAGCGCAGTTTGCATTGTATGAACGATGCTAAATCAGAAAATTAATCGATGATTTTTTTTACCATCCGTTTTATCCTCTCTTTTTGGTGACTGAATCAGAGACTAAAAAATTTGTTTTTGTTTTTTTTGACATTTCAAATGTGGTGGATCATACAAACGAGACATTTTTATAAAAGAACGTAATTATTAAAAATGAACTCAACAAAACAGAAAATGTCAAATTCAGAAATTGAAATTTTACTTTCTTCTAAATAAACAAAAAAAAATTTTAATAAATATCAACAAAATACACGTAATAGAAAAAGTATTGCCAGTCATACAAAAAACTGCTATAAAACTGCAATAAAAGAGAGGCTAAATTTTTATTTAACATCGTTCATACAATCGACGAAAAGTAAAATCCTTGATTAGTGATTAATTATTACTCTCGGATTTTTTTTTTTTCATTTAGCAGTGTTCATACAATCGACCCTAAGTTATTGTAAAGAGTGTCTCAAAATGAATCGACATTTTAAATTTGGCGACATTATTTTGCGGCACAGTAGAAATTTTTATTTGCTGTCATTAGTAAATATTAGAGATATAATTGTGGTAAGGTACATAATCGAACAACGTTTAGAATTGGTGTGCGGAGATTGTTCGCAAATGCCATACATTTTTTATTCAATATGGCCCTTTAATATAAATTAAAAAACAACAACACCTATGCAAGATCGAAAATTTTTATATATAAAGCCATGGGCCATCGTTCGGGGAAAACCACTTTTGCATGTTAAAATTCTAACTAGTTTGTCAAGAGTATTTGTCGGAATTGTGATTGAATCCAAAAGTTTTCTAAATGTGGCGGTTCCGGTACCTGCTGTTTCAACTGATGAAATTCCAAAAAATCCCACAAATGTAACTGTTTCGGTACCTTGAAAATCAGCTGATACGATTCCATGCCATGATACACACAGATGCCAAGCGATTACTGCTACTCAGACTGTGTCTGAAACCTGAAATAAATATTTTTAGTACTAAATTTTGACATTCATTTGAAAAATATTCCTCTACATTCACAATTTTGTATTATGCTTTCCGAATAGTGTAATAATTGTTTGGTAATTTCCCCACCTATCATATTTATTCTTTCATTTTATTGCAGTAATTTCCGAGAAATTGGTGGATTTTGGACAGAAATTGTAATGGATGGTACCAAGAAGTAAACTTTTGCAATGTTTTTTTTGTCACGGCTTGGCATTGGCATTGGATACAGATTTACAGGACAGAAGGGGCTATATATGTGTTCGCTTATGGCAACCGTTAATATTATTCTGGAAAGTTTTAGATTAGTGAAGAAAAAGCCACATGCAATGCAATACATGCTATTGATTAATGATTTTTCAGGATTTCATCGGAAACTTGTTAGACATGATGCTGAAACATTTCAATAAGAAACTAGTGAAGGTGATCTACATGCAAAATAAATATAAATCGGATATTTTATTATTTCATGTCAAGCGATATGACGATAATTCCCGATTCGTATCTGTCAAAAATTATGATATCATTGGAATTTACTGTCAAAATTTGGGCGTGTTCGATTTTTTTAAATAAATGTGAAAAATTAGTACTAAACAATTTGTATCACAGGTTTCGGACACAGTCCTTATTCCCTTAGTCGTGTCACTAGTCGTTTGTACCGACAACCTTTTGGTATTCCCTTATGGTGCCTTTACACTATGCAATTTGCGTGCAATATTTGTTGTACAATATTTTGCTGCGTGGAAATCGTGTAGTGTAAACGTCAGAAAATCAAATTTTATGGAAATTGCTGCCAACCGCATTTTCATAAAATGTGTGTACAATATTTTTGACAGCTACCTTAATGTCTTGTTGATGTCGTATTTGTGATTTTATGCTTTTTAATAATATTTCGAAAGACGAGGGATTCTTGCAACATTTTTAAACATTTTAGGATCATCTAATCTTAATTCATTAAAAACGAGACTCTAAATATCCTTTTCTCCAAAATCTCGCCTTTATAGCCAGTTCCTTCCCTACATCGTCCTATTTTTAATTTTATGCCACTTTCATTTTCTGTGTTTGATAATTGCAATCGTAATTGCGTATCACCCGATTAACATTAAATTCGTTTGGTTTTTCATTCTGAATAAGTAGAAAATTAAACCACTATTCTTATTTTATTTGGGTAGCTCATTCAATTTTTAAGTGTACGGTGTAGACATCGAAAAATTCAAATCTCATCAAAATTGCGGGGAAAATTGTGTACGATTTATTTCCCCTATTGTACAATAAATATTGCAAAAAAATCGCATAGTGTAAAGGAACAAGTCGATTGGAGAGAAAATCGTCATTTGAAGTGACAAACGTGTATTGAGTTGGTATTTCCGTATAGTCTTTTGAAAATTTCATGTCACTTGAAATGAGAATTTCATCGCCTAAAATTTTCAAGTAACACAAAATGAATGAATGCCAAAAAACGATAGTTTTTCAATTTTAAATCATATTTTGATTATTTTTAGCAAGTTTTTAAATATGTTACACATTTATTTATTTATATATATTGTAATTATTAATAATTTTACATTGTATGTGAAAAATAAAATTTATATTGCTGACAAAATGGGCATTATGGTATACACATATTCAAATAAGCATTTTTAAATGACAGAATTCCGTCAAATAATAGTAAATTATTAGTGTTGCCTAATGAATTCTGGGTTATGACATTTGTCATGTCACGTCACTTCGATCGACTTGTAGAATATCAATTTCAAGCTGAAGTGACACGACAATTGCCACATCAAATGAAGTGAGGCGATTAAGGGAATAAGTTGCAAGAAGCGAAAGGAAAATCTAAAAAACGTTTTTTCCATTTTCTTTCTATTTCGACAACTTTGGTAAAGGCTTGAAAAAAGTGTTTGATATGGTTTGTTCTTGCCAATTAATTTTTTGTCCGGATTCAAAAATTCTTGCTAACATTACGAATAACGAATGAAACAACAAAAATATTTTTGTTTTTAAATTTATTTTATAAACACAATGAAACGAAGTTAAAATTCCAATTATCTAACAGCAAGCCAAATGATCAAAATCTATTGAAATAGCGGTAGTAGAAAGTGTCAGTAACATAAGTTTTCAAGTTATTCGTCACATAAACGGTTTCGGCATTAATTTTTTATCATTGCATCAAACAAATTCGAAAACTTTAATGGGCTAACGAGCTTCCAAAATTCAATTCCGGTTTCTTTTGAATTTATTAAATTAAAATCGGTTTGTAAATCAAAAAGTTCTAACTATGAAAATTTGTTGGTGATTTGTACAGTGAATATAGGACTTCTAAATATTTCATTTATGTCGTTTTCGATTGATTTTTTTCCCCTCTACGAAAAGCAATCTCAGTTTCGGCGTGAATCGAATAAGAACATCTCATTGCTCTTTTATGTTTGTGGGTTATCTGTCAAAATACAATATAAAAAACTAGAAAATTGCAAATTGCAAATACAAATTCTAAAAAATTAGTTTTCGATGCAATGTTGAGATTAATTTAATGACACTTATAAACAAGCAATAGCCATAATAAGTTTTCAAACTGAAAATGACAGCCAATCAGCTAAATGACAGAACCAGAATAAACCTACAAACATATTTATGTAAAAGAGGGGTCTACGGAAAAATCGAGATTTCTAAAAAGTGCTCTCGAGCAAAAATATTTGACCCTTAGAACATCGTTTTAATACACTAGAAGCAAAAAAAGCAAATTTTTTTTAAAACGACATTCGAAATCAGATATCTTCAAATTCTTGAAAATTTTCGTTCAATTGGTTAATGAGAATTTCTACTTCTGCAAAACAAGATTTAAAATGAGCCAAATTATTTTGTTCTAAATAAGTTTTAAAAATTGTAAGTTTTAGTTTAAAACCAAATAGGAAGCTTCCGCTTCTTTTAAAAAAACATCATCAATTCTCCATGTGTTAGTGAGTTAAGATCAACTCTCAATTTATTAACAGTTTTAATTACAACATCTAAATTTGCTTTAATATTAAATGCTTTCGCACATAGAGCTTCTTGATGTATGGCACAGTGACAGAAAGGCAGGCCCGTGCCTAAGTATACGGCCGCTTGTGTGAAAAAAAATTATTTGCCGCCCCGTGATAGATAATATGTGTTAAGTTACTCGTATATGTATCAATATACGGCTTAAACATTTTAAAAAACCAACATAACCAGTGGCGTGGGGATGGGAGGGAGGGGGGGTTAAACTTCTCCTTCACAAGCTTCATATATCATGAAATCATTACATGGTGATGTGTCGTTCCACACAGCAAACAAAATCATTTATAATTCGAATTAGGAAAATAGTCAATACCTGTTATAAGTAAATACATGTAATCTTTATTTGATTCGTCACTTAAAAGAAAAGTAAACAAAGCGGCATAATATAAGCCATGTTTTTTTATAGATCTGTATGATTATGTCGAAATTGGTTTACCTAAGCAAACTTAAAGACGGCCAGGTAGATCTTGAACGGTTTCACCTATAATAGCAAAAATTAGCACAAATTATTTGCCAAAGTTTTAGAAGGACTCTTAACCTGGATAATCTTTGCAATTGGAGGATTCCAAGGCACTCAGGCGCCTTAAGAATTACCTACAAAACACAATCGGCGAGGAGCGACTAAATTGATTGGCATTATTAAATATTCACAGCGATATGGCTGTGTTTTAATAGACAGTGTCCTCGATGAATTGGCCTTAACGTCACATACTGAAAATGTAAAGGCCAGTTGTGAATGTAATGTATCTTGTTGATCCTATTTATTAATCTTTTGAATCTCATAGATCTGAGGAATCTTATGATTCTCATGAATCTTGTGAATTTTATGAATCTAATGAATCTTTCCAATCTTATCAAACCTTACAAACCATATGAGTCTTATAAAACTTTCATTAATCTTATGATCTAATTTTATTAATTTGATTAGTTTTATAAGCCTTATGAATCTTATGAATCTTACGAATCTTATGAATCTTATGCGTCTTATGAATCTGAAGAATCTTATGAATTTATATGAATCCTGCATGTATCTTATTATTCTTACGAATCCTATGAACCTTGTGGATCAACTATTTTATTCTTAATGCTCCGCGTTTATCTGCTTCGTGACCTTTATGCCAGTATTGGAGATTCTTCCTTTGAAACATTTATTTGTGTTCAATGTTATGAAAGTTTTTTTTCATTATTAATGTCAATCAATCAAATGTCACTATACCGGTTACAGTTTGAGAAATGTTCAGTTTATTCGTATTCAGAGATTTATAACGACTAATTTGAAGATTTTTAATTCTTGCTCCGAAAGTCTTTAATAACCTTCCGGTTGAATTGAAAAATTGTCGGAACCTTAATAAATTTTCATCTGGCTTAAAAATATTTTTGTTTAGTGGCACAAATCTGAATGGTTTTATGCATCAAGTGTATTTTAAACTGTAATATTAATGTATTATCACGTTATTGTTTTGTATATTGCTTAAATTTTTAGTTTTATTCATTTACTAATCACCACTGATAAAACCAATCGTAATGCTTCAAGAAATTTTGTTTTTATTGATTCTGCCTCCTTTGCAATTGTCGGTATGTAATGAAATATTTATAGGCCCAACTACATACTAACCCTTCCATAATGTTAAAAAAACAGCTAGCTAATTCGATTTTTAGTTGAAACACCTGTCACTAGAAATCGATTCATATGAAATACATCAAGCAAAAATTAAATCCAAAAATAAATCCAACACAAACTAAAATATTTCATCACGTCAGGGTTATTTTGAAAAATGGTAGATATCTTGTAAAAAACACGTAAAATAGAATTGTTCTTAATTAAGTTTCTGCCTTAATATACCCAAAATCATTTATAAAATATGATGAAATTAAATTCAAATAAAAATTCCACAAAGTTCATTGATCTACACTACAGCTGCGGATCAACAAGTAAAAGTATTTCCATATAATACCTCTACTTTCAGTTTCAAGTACAGCAACACAATACACAACGATCTTTTCTACCATAAAAATTGTACCTACCTACCGAATTATTCACAATCTCCATAAATTATAATTACTACAAATAAAATCGTACAACATTTTTTTTCAAACACATTTACGTACATCACAAATTATACCAATTGATCATCTCACTATAAATCAAAAAAAAAAAACTTCTCACATAATTTCACTTTTCATAATCATCTCCGAACAGTCGAACACCCAAGAATACATCTCACCACACTACACTATAAAAATTAATTTAACAACAGTGTAAAAGAAAAGAAAAAACCAAAAATCGGTTTTATTTTAAAGACCACACACGAGATGGCACGCGCACATATCAAAACAAAACTAACCACTACTGTATGTTAAAAACTCAAATACAATAATATTTCACTTTTAAACTATGTGTTAACTAACTCTAATCATTTATTATATATAAATAAATAAATAAATTATATATCTTGTTAAAAGTCATTTAAAACCCGTAAAAACATTGCATTTATACTATACAAATAGATTTGAAAAAGCACAAAAATCGAAAATAAAATATTTGGACCACACACATACTCAAAGGCACGCGCGGTTTGAATCACTGCTTTTTATGATGATCGTCGGATTCGTTTTTTTTTTTTTTTTTTTTAATTTTTTATTCTCCCGTGTATATCTTATTAATTTCTTTAAGATTTGTTTTCTTCTTTTCATTCTTAAATTTTATTTCGATGTATTTCAGATGCAGACTGGAGGTTTTTTTTAGTGTTTCGCTGTTTTTGCTTAGCTCTCGTTTTTTTTTTATATTCAAAAATGTAGATTACATTATTGTTTATTGTTTTCATTTTTATTTTATTGATCGTTGAATTTAATTTTGCAGTTTTTGATTTTTTATGATTTGAGTGTGGGGGTACACTGTTATACAAGTTTTTTAATACGCGATAAAAAAAGATGTATAAAATTAGTGCATATACAATTTAAAATAGTGTTTTGATTGCCTCAATACACATCAACCTACAATAGTGCAACCGTAATGTTTTCAGGATCAAATTCGATAAATCTGACATTTTAATTGTCGTTTCCGGTGTGTTGTAAGTAATACTAAATTCTCTCACGCGATCTTTAAATTTTTCTTTTTGTTAATGTTGATCACAAGGAAATAAATTAAACCTTTCTTATGATCGTGTCAAAATAATAGACTTCGGACCGTATTCTTGAAATTCATCCGAAAAAAATAACTGTTCACTTTTTTCAGTATGTAAGAATTTCTGAGATTTAGTAAAAGCTCAGTGTTTTAATTATTTAAAATATGTTAATACATATAAAATAATCTTTTCCGTTTTTCGACATTTCCAATTCAGTTTAAAAAACAATAACCGAACAAACCGCAATTCGTAAGTCGATAAACATGACAAGTCGATGAATTCGTTCGATGTTGAAAGGCCGAACGTCGAAAGGCCAAATGGGTCGGAAGGCTGAATGTTGAAAGGCCGAATGTCGAATGGCCGAATGTGTCGAAAGGCCGAATGTCGAAAAGTAGAATGGGTCGAAAGGGTGAATGTGTTGAAAGGCCGAATGTCGAAAAGCCGAATGTGTGTAAAGGCCGACACACATTTGTGGTACATCTATCCTTCTACTGATACGAGCGATACAGTTCCTTTCATCTGTGTCTTCAAGGTAGGCGAAGCAATTTTCATTATCGTAAATATTAAGAACTTTACGGAAAAAGTAAAATTCGATAGACATTTTATAAATTTTAATTTTAATTTGGTCCGCACTTTGATAATAGTGTTTCTGGATTTTAGTTTTCTGGATTTTTTTTTTCTCTGATTTTTTTTGTTTCTGGATTTTTTTTCGGGATTTTCAGTTTCTGTATTATTTTTTTCTACTCGTAAATAAGGTAGCCTACTCAAAAAAAATGTTCTTTTTCTTTTTTTATTGTAATTAATTAATTTTTAATTATATGACAAAAAAACGTAAGAAGATTTTAATATTTAAGGCGATTTACTATTAAACTGGCGGGGGGGGGGGGCGAGTAGGAGAGTCAGCAGAGACGAAATAACTTCAACAACAACGTCAAGCAACACGTGCTATAGTTAATACAAATTTGGGTGACCGCATGGGAACATGATGATGGAACGAAATCTCGCCCCTCCTCACAACCGCCGATGGAAAAAATAGTAGAACCAAAAAAAAAATTCCTTACAGCTTTTCAAAAACCTGCGGCACTAATGGGCAACGTTGATTAGGAGATTGTGTTGTCTTGTGGTTGTGACTAACAACTAATAAAGAAAAAAAATACTAACCATTTACTAACTATCGATTGAATAGGTGACTGTAATCTGGTCGAGCCCTATAATGCTAACATTAATTTCCTAACCTTCGGTCTTGTTATAGGTAAAATGGTGTACGGTGTACTCTAGGCTTGGTCGTACATCTTAATCAATCAATTAATTAAGGCGATTTTACTATTAAAAATTTTTTTACAAAAATTTTGATAAAAATATAAATTTTGGTTTTCTTAAAAATAAAAATTTTGAAAATTTTCATTCACAAAAAGATGAAAATAGAAATAGAATATAAATGGAATAGAAATAGAAAAGAAATGGAAAAGAAATAGAAAGGAAGTAGAATAGAAATATATTAGAAATAGAAAAGAAATAGAATAGAAATAGAAATGGAATAGAAATAGAATCGAAATAGAATAGAAATAGAATAGAAATAGAATAGAAATAGAATAGAAATAGAATAGAAATAGAATAGAAATAGAATAGAAATAGAATAGAAATAGAATAGAAATAGAATAGAAATAGAATAGAAATAGAATAGAAATAGAATAGAAATAGAATAGAAATAGAATAGAAATAGAATAGAAATAGAATAGAAATAGAATAGAAATAGAATAGAAATAGAATAGAAATGGAATAGAAATAGAATAGAAATGGAATAGAAATCGGCTTTGCGACATTCGGCTTTTCGATATTAGGCCTCTCGGCCCTTTCGACATTCAGCCTTTCAACACTTTCGGCTTTTCGACACATTCTGCTTTTCAAGATTCGGTCTTTGAACATTCGGCCTTTCGGCCCTATTCCCATTAGTTACACTAACCAAAGTTTCACTTCTTATATTTTTTGCTTATGTTTGCTTATCTTTGTGAAAAAACTCAAAATAGTTGCTCCGCAAATAAAATAAATAAGCCAAATAGTTTAGTCTTAATTATGGAAAAGGATAAGACCGAAGCTCCAAAGCTACTATATCGAGTTTGAGCAAACGCTTAAATTCACGATTTAAAATAAAGTTTCATTTGAAAAGGCCAATAATTAATCTTAAGCAACGAAGCGTACCCAGGGGTTTTCAAGTCGCAAAAATGAGGCAAAAAAAATTTAATTCAAAATGGCGGTTCTAGGTTTAGTAATACGGTCGCCGTGAAATCCATTAAAAGGGATTTCTTGGCGTATTTGAACATTCTGCACCAAACTGTGCAAACAACCCCTGTTTGAGACGCTAATTATAAATGCATGGCAAAATTTTTATTGTTAATGGCAGATCCAATATGGCCGCTATAAAATGCTAAAACAGATATTTCATGAATTTTTTTGACTTTTTTGACGTAAATTCGGATTCTTTAATTTTCCAACCTCAATTGGTATATAGAACAATGGTCTGGAGTTCACCATGTTTCCAATTTACCTTTATAGCATGGATCAATCGTTCCCCGTATCCTCTCATATGGGGCGCCCCAGGGGGTTAATTCGCCATCGAGATATCACGAACTGTTCCCGCAGCTTCCCTTCCTCAGTGTCGAGGACTAACCGGTCCAACTCATTTTTGCTCGATAATTAGTGTCATTGTTACATCACACTTCCACTGGTGCAGGCCATAAATTTTCGCAATAACTAGGATCTCCTAGCATATTGGGCTTTTTGACATATGGTGTTTGCGATGATCAAAGCAATGCTAAATGGTATTGCTCCTTCCTGTCAAGGGACACGACTCGCAAACGTTAAATAGCCAAATGCGCAACTCGCAGGAAAAACACAGCTGGCAGAAAATGATGCGGTTGCGCTAAATTTCGTTAGATGGCCCATCCGATAGAAATAAACAACAAAATCACAAACAAGACCTTCAATTAATCTCTAAAAGCGACAACCGACAACAAAATAAAAAATTATGCCTACCCAACTATAAATACTGGAGGCATTTAGATAATCACAGCAAATTTGAATGTTCGAGTGGTGAAAATTTTGATATGGGTCAAATAATAAGAAAACTTATAGAGAGAAAATTAGTTGTAGCTTCTTAATTGTTAAGATACGGGTATGTTTGAATTGGTGATAATTGGCATCCACTCCGCTCAAGTACAACATTGATGAACATCAATGATGGCCCTATTCCTGTTTTTTTGATTTCGTTAAACTCTATACTCTCCGACCTGTTACATTTTTTTATTTATTTGTTGCATTTGTAATTGGTTCTGATTGGTTCTGAACTTATCTCTGCATTTGTTTGTTTTTAGTTTTCCAAATAGCAATCTAAATCAAGTGTTGCGATTAGTATTTAACCTGAATATTTATCGCTACCGGTTTACAAATTTTGTCGGTAAATAAATATTAAACTCTGACCATCTTATCTCTAACCATTCATATTAATCTCTATTTTTTGTTTTTTAATTATAACGATATGGACTAATATAACTAAGAACAAACCGAAATTAAATAAACAGAGAGAAGAAAAGCGAAATATTATAAGAAACCAAAGAAATATATCGCATCATCAATTTGTCAATTAGCCCTGTTTTAGTCTTATAAAGATCAGTGCCGCTAGATCGAAAGCCACGGTTAAAATAAAATGTGTGCGTATATCTGTGTTGTAGTTGGATTTAGTTTTTCGGACCACCCACGTAAATATTTGTTTCGATTAACATAAGATTTTTGGTATACTGTTAAGCTGGAGATATTTCGCGATTGATTTTGTGTCTTGGTTTTGGTTTGTGGTAAAAATTTGAATAAAAATGCAAAAAATGTGTTTTATGTGATACTGTATCGCTTTCGTAATATATTCGCGTTTTTTTTTTTTTTTTGTTGTGGTTTATTTAAAAATTTTTGGTGGTTTTTAATAGTGTATCGTTTAATTAATAACAATAAAAAATCGATAATTAACAATAACAGAATACAGAAATCGAAAAGCTGAGAGACTTTCTATAAAGATTTTTTTTTTTGTTTGCAAGTGGAATAAAATTAAGAATTTTCCCACCGTTTAAATTCTTTTTGGTTTCGTTCATTTAATGTGGAGGAATTTATGCTTGATACGTTTGTACTTTGTGCATATAAAACGAAGAAGAAATGATATGATAAATGCTTATGCTTTATGCTGTGTTATTTGGAATTTATTTAAATTTTTGTCTTTTATGCAAATCGGGTGATTTTGGTGTTTAATTTACATAAGTGAATTGTTTGTTATAGGAGCAAAATATTTGTTAAATTCGAAATAATCCTAAATATTCTAAACTATTCTTTAGAAAATCATTTTTTATGATTCTAACTCAAAGTGTTTGAGAGATTCAAGGATGAGAAACTTCATTCAAATTACCCATCAAGCTTATCTTCAATCTCAAGTCGTCAAATAAATTCAAGGAAGGAAAGTTTGTTAAGGCTAGTTAACCTCAAAGTGGTTACAAGCCAAACATAAAAATGGGAAAAGACCAAAAGGGACCAAAATGTTTTAAATGTAATGAGTATGGACACGTGCCTCCAAATTGCAATAAATAGGAGATTGCACGCAAGGAATTATCAAACGTTAAAAAAACTGTAGCTGGTGTTGATGAAGAAGATTGCTTAACAGTCATAGAAAAAGAAGATCATACATTGTTTCCAAAACCGTAAAGAAGTGTTAATATTTGAACCGAATATCGTTGGATAATCAATTACTTATCGTTTAACAGCACTGGTGCTAAAGACGTTTCAACGAAGGGAAAATTTGAGGCGCAGTTAGTCATTGATGGTGAAATATATTCGACGGTGCGGACACGTTGTGGAAGATGGAATATTACCGGTGAACTTTCAAACCATTATCTTCACACCAACCAGCATTATAATGAAAAGGTTTGTCCCCGAAGGTTGTGCGTTGGTATTTAAAGAAGATGATGTAATTCTCGATCTCGATCATATAGTAAACAGAAATAAAGCGAGCCAAATCAGAAAAATCGCCGAAAAATCTGGAAATCGATGTCGTCAGAAAACAGGTAAATGAATGGTTATCGGAAGATATTATATCCCAGCAAAATCTAAGTCATCCGCAAGTTTGTGGAGAGTTATTCTATCATAGCGAGACCTCTCAGTGATGTTCAAAAGCGAGCCTTTCATAGACTGAAACATATATTGCCAAGCCATCCCATCTTAAAGATATACTCCCCGAAGACGCAATTGAATCATATACTGATGCGAGCAAGCGACTATTTGAGTAGTATTCGAGGCATTTTCCAAATTCGTTTTTCCGTTTCCAACCAAAACAACAAGCGCTAAAGAGTTTACACAACAGCTTGAGGTGCAAAAATCTACTTTTGAGAATCCAACAGTGTGTACCAACTGGAAATGGTCAAATTGAGAGGTTTTCTCGAATAGTGATTCCAGCCCTAATAAAACTATCAGCAGACAAACTTCAAGCACTCTGAGCCTTTACAGCGATTCTTTAATAATTCAATTCAACGGAGCATTGGTTTGTCTCCCTTCAAGCTATTAGTGGGTGTAGAAATATGCTGTCCAGAATCCACCAGAATTTTAGAGGATGAAAGGGAGGAGTTGCGAAGAAAGACCATAAAGCTATTGAATGAATACAGGAGGAAACCACCGAACCTACAATGAAAAGAGGAAAGATGCCAACAAATACAAAATTTGTGACTTCGCTTTAATAAAAATAAACGCAATTCAATGGTGGCTCCTAGTTAATACTTCAACATCTGCTGAGAATATGAAGCTTTATTACACCAGAGTGTCATCACCATTAGAACAAGAAGAAGGCGATGAAATATAAATAGCCGAACAGAATGATCAATGTGTAATTGTGTAAGTAGAATAGCGGAAGTTACCGAAGATGAAGAACAATCATCCGGGCCAAATGATTATTCAGGATGGCCGTGTAGGATCACTCTGTAGAACCAACAAATATTAGAAATAAGATTTTCAATAGTCGCTTTGAGATAATATTGGATTCAGAATTTTTATAGAAGTGGATGGGATTCAATCTTTTTTTCTCTTTTCCAGTAAAAACATGTTGGCAACCTAGCTGAATCGGGAGTGCAGCCTATTCACAAATGATGACCGTTATGTTATTGTCGGCGCAAATTCTTAGATATCGGATCAATTCGTCAATAGCAATCCGTTCACAAATACGAGATCTTCTATGATATGTTTCTGTATTCTGTGTATAGTCTAGTGTACGTCTTCAAAAAGCCCAAATATCAGCTGGAAACCAATCGCAACATGCTTGAATTAAGACTGTTCTACTATAATTTGGATGTACTTATATAAAAATTTGCATATGTGGAAAATGCAGCTACCCACGATGATCATCATAACATCATCATGTCATAACACTCAAGGCCCAGGGGCATTTGGGAATCTAGGCTGCGGTCGAATTCTCGGGTAAATCATTTACTGCGGTAAATTTAGATTTTTAATGTTCAATAAAGAATAAAGTATCTAAACGTAAAAGATTTACCTTTTTTTATTTCCTTTACTCTCCAGCAAAAAAAGGTAAATGCATTTACCGACTTTTGCAGATTTACTCGAGAATTCGACCGCAGCCCTAGTATTATTTCGTATTTGTTCGAGAATTTTGTGATATGTTGCAGAATGTTCAAGTGAATTCGGGCATCCAATTCACTGGCTCCCCCAGCAATAATGTTTATTTAAAACTGCTGCAGGAGAAATTTAAATGTACCATAACAATAGCGCAGTAGATTGTGGGCGTATCGCAGCAAAAAACGCATCCTCGCTCAGCTACCGGTAAGTACACCAAGTTATTCGATGTCAGAACGATCTTTTGCTCGTGGCTCGGGTCTCTTAAAATTTCGTATACATATATGCAAGATATCAAGCGAATCTTACAATAGCAACAGTAAGGCGCTAGGTCGCTTTCACATTTCATCCGATCGAGTCATTTGCAATAAGTGTACAGCTGATACATACCGAATATATTGTCAATTTTCATATAAGACGTTTAAGACGTCAATTTTCATATAAGACTGTTAAGGGTTCTCAGTTTTAATGATTTCAAATCAAAACCAGTAAACTATCAAAAAATACATAACCAAACTTTCTCTTACTTTCGGCAAATCTCTTCTGGTTGTCTTATGTGGTAACCGTCTCTTTGAGACTTCTTCGATTGCAATGAAAGCCAAACCTACAACGGCAGATTTAACGTTTAACGACGAGGTTCATGAAAGCATATATCGAAAATAACTTAAATGATTCAAATTACCTGATTATCTAAAATTATTACAACCCTTTTCACAAAATAATAATTTATTGTATTGATTAATAAAATTTTATAACAATTAGCAAACAACTAACAATTATTTTCCAACAAATAAAAATTAATTTTCGTTCTCTACATTCTAACAACGGAATCGAGATGGCAGTACTTTACATCCAATCCCCAACAACGAATTAAATCTATTACATACCTACCTACCGTTCAATATTAGTAAGATTACATTATTATTTTAGAATATAACAATTTACCCACTTTTTATAATCATTTCTATGACAATTACTATAAAATACAAAAAAAAAATCAACCATTTACAAGAAAAAATAAAATCTGTTAAAAACATAGAAATTTAGTGCGATCTGTTGGCAAGCACGACCAACCTCGAACTTTCACTATTTTGTGCTAAAAACGCTGACATCGTATATTTTTATTAACTCGCTAGTTAAAATACAATTACTGTTACAGAGATGGGGCGATTTTTTTTTTTTTTTTTGCAAGAATTACAAATACCCTGCCGGCCATGCGCAACGCAAACGTTCATTTTACGAAGAGTATCTTCTACTAAAGTGTTCGTAAACGTTACGCCAAAATTGAATAGAAGTGTTACATAAATGTTACTCTTGTCATATGAGAAGTGAAACAAATTTACGAAGACTTATGTATGCATTGGTATATAAAAAAATATTCGTAATTTGTACACCTTTTACGTAACATTTATGAACTCACATGGGCGTATCATTTATGAGCCTTACAGAATCAACATTACGTACGATATATGTAGGTATTATTCTGCAATTAATTTTGAATAAATTATAAATGAAAACAATGTATTTCTTTTATTTTCAGCAAATATGTATATGATTTTATTTATTTGAAGTTATATCAATTAATTATACCTATACTAAATTTTATTACACTTATTTTTACTTATACTCATAAGTGACATAATTAGTGCTTCTTAATAAGTTTCAAGTTCAACTAACTAATAGTATATTGTATATATGTATTGTAAATATATAATGTCGCTATCACTATCTTTCACTAAATTTTATTTATAAACAACAAAAATGAATAACAAATTAAAAATTTACTAAATATTAAAAATGGCGGACCATTCTTTACTTTATCAAATATGTATCACATTCTATTTAGAAATAGAATGAAGAAAGCTATGTACGTATACGATTATATAAATATGTACATTAATAGTAGTCCTGCATATAAAAAACCGTTCGTAAGCTGTTCGTAAGTGGTTCACTTTTTATGTATACATTTTTGCGCCGGCAGGGTAAAACCGATTTCGCAATGAAAATAAATGCCTATTTGAATTTAACAATAACCTTGCAGCGAAAAAAAACTATGTATAATTTATAAATGGCTTTGTTTATTTATTCTAGAGATTTGCTTTTAATTCTTCGTTAATACATATTTCATTTTGATATCTCGTCAAATTAATAAGATAACGCTGACCAATTTATCATCTCAATGAGGTGTGTATTACATGAATGGATAATTTACAAAGGTAATGATGTTTGCCTAAATGAACTAGTTAGCCTTTAATTTAGATAAACGGTATATGTTCGCATGCGTCAATAGACATCGCACGTTTCATGTAGCGAGCCGTTGAGCGGGACTAAAACCTCATAGAGCTCTCATTTTTGGAACCGTGTGCTTATTACAAATTAAAGTCATGTGGTATACTTTCGCTGTGCATGTCTCGGGACCCTTGTTTTTTCGGTATGGCTCGTTTCCATTTTTAAATTTCTCAACGTTTGTATTTTGAATAAAAATATGTAAAATTTGATTTATGAAATTTGCAATTTATTTAAGGCGTTGTTAAATGATAACTGTATCTGCATGCTGTATATAAATTAATTATCTGCCGAACAAAAAAATTTTTCATGATCATCTTTTACTGCATCACTTTTAATCGGGGAACATTTTCGACCATCAATATAACACATACATGCACGGTCAACAACATCAAAAACTATTTTACTAACACCTGTTGATAAATTATGGTCAGGTGATTAACTCGTTCCAATCAATTCATCTTAATTTATAAACGCACGTGCGCAAAGTTTTCAAATCGGAATTTTTTACCAAATAAAAAGTGTACAATCTAAAGCAAAAATATTGTACCTACTGGGAATTGATGTGAATTCTTGGCGATTGTCGTACAAATTTTACACGCTATTTTAAAAATTTAAACATCAGAATTGAGGTAAATGTCACCATTTTTCAAAATATTTTTAAGTGTACTACATGCTGAGGGACTGCGCTCACATTTAGAAGATAATGTCTAATCATAAATTAAAATCTAAGTACTAAGACTTAATCTAAGGCTTTAATGAACATGTTAACCTGAAAGCAGAACATTCAAAGTCTCTTCTGGGTTTGTGGCGATAAATATCTCATTTACGAGTATATGTATAATAAACCGTTTAAAAATTTCCAGAATGGGAGATAACTTACTGTCCTAGGTCTCCATCGACAACTGACAGTTGATTTGTATTTATAATGATCCTAATGTTTGAGGCAATGGAAATTTAATGCCTGAAGCAGATTATTTAAGTTAATTTTGTTCCTTCGTGTGTTTGGCTTGATCAATATGGTTGCCGATTTTGAAACATTGTTGTTTGGATTAAATTTCCGTAAACAACACTTCCGATTCTTTTTAGCTGGTATTATTTTGACCAAATAGAGTTCAGCAAAAAGAAGTTAGAGAAAATTAAATTGTATTATTGGATCATCATTCACTGATTACCTCTGTTACAAGAAACAGCGCATATCTCCTACAATAATAGACGGACTAAAGGAGATAAAATTGGTAAATAATAAAATTCTTGATATTTTAAAGCCATTGGTAAAGATAAGTCGCAGCGGAATTATTTAACATCTAGCATTCGCTCCGAGATACCCTCTCCATCTTATCAGTTTTTTTACGGTCTAAACATTTTTTTAGATACGGCGAAATATTTTAATTAAAAGCAGAGCTTTCTCTATTATTGTTTCTGCAACAACATTGGAATAAAAGTTCTTCCTGCGAGTGGAGATGAAAAAAGGAGATAATCCCCATTGATTTGATGCTTTATATCACATTGTCATGCGACGCATCAAGGTAAAGGAGCGGTGATATCTTCCACCAAACGTCCAATCGAAGTTGCTTCATGTATGATCGAAGAAATTAAGCAGTAATCAAGAAGCAAACAATTGCGATAGAAAATGTAGCTATAGGTTACAAAATAAATGTCATCACTACATTCACTTCTTGTAAAACTGAAGCTCACTTACGAAAATCTTTGTACTAAAATCAACTGCAAAATGTAAAATGTCATTCTTTTTTCTTAACACTTCTAAATAAATTGTTCTATTGTGCACTCGCCGTTTTTTCAATCGCTCCTTGACTAAATTTATTTTTGTGGTTTGTTTAAATAAATTTAAAGCATAACTTCAGGTTATTGTGGCCAGTAAATCCATGAAGATCATAAATAAATTTAATTTTGAAAAATTAGTTTTTTCACCGAAGTGAATCAAATTTGTTCCGAGAAGTGAGGTTATGTGTGTTAGCGCAAAATCATTGCGCAGAAGAACTGGAAGTAAAAAATGAAATCTGGAAAATCATCGACGCTGTCTGCTCCGAAATTGTGATTTTTAATTTCAATTTTCCAAATCGAACGCGTGCTATAAATCTACAATTGGCTTGAAATTAGACGACAAATGGAATGCATATTTTTTGCTCAAAGGTTTATCGGAAATATATGTTGCGTATGTGATGGCCGACGATAATATTGAGCATAAATTAACCAGTGCATTAAGAAGAGTCATCGACGAGCACAAATGAAGGCGCGTTTTTGGTAAATCGAATGTATTTAACAAAAGCAACAAAAAGGCCAAAGATCTCCCGATTACCCTGAAAAAAAAGGACAATAAAACCACGAAAATGGGAGGTTCCGATGCCAAATCTGGTGCATTATTCAGCGCTGTACTTTTGACTGGAAATTATGCGAAGTCCGTGATCGAAATCAAAAATTGTTGGCCAAAGCTAAAATGATCGATGGATTTTATCACATAAATCATCTAAAACATATGGCGATCACATCGACCGAAGATTCTGAAACATGGCATCGACGCTTAGGCCATTTAAATTATCAAGACATAAAAAAAATTAAATCTGGCGCTGCCAATGGCATTTCTTAGTGGGAATCGTTGCCATTCAACAAAACTGGATCGAGGGCAAATGCGAGTTACTTGAAATCGTTCACGCTGATTTGGAAGGACCAATGCAAACCAAATCGCTTGGCGGAGGTTGTTTTATGCTCGTTTTGGTGGATGATTTCAGTCGTATGACTCATGCATTTTTCATCAAATCGAAGGATGACGTTTTTGCCAAATTTTGTGAATACAAAGCGTACGTCGGAAGCAGAATGACAAATAAATCAAAACATTCAGATCTGATAATGGAACCGAATTCTGCAATCAACGAATGTAATTCGAAAGATTATTCAAGTCGAGCGGTATCGGCAGACAATCATCCGTGCCATATACGCCTCAGCAAAATGGCTACAAGATGCAAACCTTCCGAATAAATTTTGGGCTGAAGCAATCGGAACGGCGATATATTTGAAAAATCGTTCTGTTTCTCGTGTTTTTAATGATAAAACGCCATTTTAAATTTTTGGATCGCAAGCAATGCGTCAAACTCCAATCGCGTGATGATCAGTTGAGATGTCATTTTCTTAGAATCAGGTAATTTTTCTGATTCGAAAATTAACGATTCTGCTTTACATGAAACAGAAGGCGACGATGTTGATACTCAGACGATCGAAGCCAAGTCCATTGCCAAAACAATTACCTGATTTTGTCACACACCGACCACGGCAAAAGATGCATTGAATGGACCAAACCGCGAAAATTGTAAGCAAGCAATGGATGACGAAGATCAATTGTTGATAAGCAATCGCACTTGGGAATTGGTTGATCTTCCAAAAGACCGAAAAACCATAAACTCAAAATGGATCTTTAAAGTCAAAACCGATTCAAATGGCTCAGTGGCTCGTTATAAGGCGCGAATAGTTGCAAAAGAATGCAGTCAACGACCAGGCATTGATTACGAAGAAACATTTTCACCAGTCGTCGATTCGTATTTTGATTACTGTGGTTTTGAAGTTTAATTTAGACATCAATCAAATGGACGCAATTACGGCATTTCTTCAAGGCGACGTTGAAGAACAGATTTACATGAAGTAACCTGAATGCTATGACGATGGCAGTGGACGATTGAAACAAGCCAGTCATCAACGGAACGCCAAGCTAATTGATGTCATGGTAAATTGCGGATATACAACGTGATTTTCGTTGCTGTTTACATCGATAATTTGTTGATCTTTTCAAACAACAATGCATGGAAAAATCAACTGAAATCGAATTTGACAAAGCATTTCAGCATAAAGTATTGCAGAATGCAATCCAATCAATTCACCAGATGATCCAACCAGCAAATTAACCAAAGAAATATCAGCGAAAATCAAAGATGAGCTGAAACAGATGGAAAGCCTGCCATATCAAAAGGCAGTTGGCTCAATTTTCTATTTATCGCAATGTAAAGCGGCCTGATATTGCTTTTGCGATCGAAAATGTGAGCAAATTCAACAATGAACCGCATGTAGGCACATAGTAAGTGGGTCAGATCGGTCGATGAGTAACGTCAGGCGAACAGTTTGAGTGAAATTACTTTAAAGGCGGCGGTCTTGGTTTATACACATATTTGAAGTAAATAAAGTTAGTGACAAGTAATTAAATTTAGGCAATGGTTTTATATGAGTTTACAACGTAATAAAAATGCCAAATAAATTCTTTTTTGTTAACCAATTGACATTTTCGGTTAATTGTGCACATTATACCCACTTATCTCTTATTTCCATTAAAGGGGATCAGGTAAATCTCACAAACATCTTAAATTTATTAAAAAATATTTCCAATTATAAAACCATAATGTGGGATTGTGAACACACCATTTCATGATATAGTATAGCAATACTTTCGCTTCAGACTGTATAAGTTCATTTAAATTTAAGGAGAATTCTGATCGGCTTTTAAATCATACATGTGTTGTTTTTGTATTCTGATTGGAACAGCTCAATCACGTGACTTAATTTATTTGCTATTCCCTCTTTTTCGTGAACAAAAACCATTTGATTTGATCATTTTGTCTGGAGCAAATAACGGTAAAAATATTTTTGCTATATATCATATGAGGAGTATCGAGATGTTCGCAATTCTAATTCGCGATTAACGTATTTTTATCGGAAATACGAGTTATCAGATGATCGGTCAAACTATGTATATGGAATTTATTTTGTGAGGGGTGTGATGTGGGGAATCATTTGACGGGTTACGAATTTAATTAAAAAACAAGAATTTGTTATGTTTCGAATAAATGTAGGTACATATTATGATTATTTAATATATTTTATTAAAATAGAACTTCATTAAATTTAATTATTAACAATTCATGCACATTTCACTTAATTTAATTTAATTTAAAATTACAAATTGATATGCGAAAATATTATGAAACTTTTTTTGTCATTTACGAAATCCATCTGATCGATGCGTCCGGCCCAAATGAATAAACATTACCGATCAATGATCGTTTCGCTAGTGCCGCTTCTCGATGGGTCGGATATTTCACAACAACATTTTTACACTCGGACTCAATAATGAAATGCATTCTTTGCGGATACGTATGCTGTATTATTAAATCAATAATTGTTTGATTTTCTAAAAATTTCGAAATATTGCGAACCACCAATTCACATATATTACGACTTTTTGAGGCGAATAACCGTGAATTGCAGATTTGTTTATTTTGTAGGGACAGCACAATGGAATTTAAATTTTCTTGTTGTTTATATATGGCGTAACAAAATCCACGATTTAATCCAGAGTAGCACATCATGAGACGGAGTTGAAGTACATCACCGTGAATCGATAGAATTGGCATTAGTGTATCTTCGAATATGTGGCGCGGTAGATTCCCAATGTATATCTGAAATTACGATTAATTATTGATTAAACAAAATACATATGTATACACATTTTTAGAAATATTTGCAATAAAATTATATACCTCGGTCAAATCACTTTGTGAGGTGTGCGACCAACCCTTTAATGAGGTGATACGCTGTCCATTAACCTGGCTTATTATGTAATCTTTACCATTACACATGTAAGCCATTTTTTATTTTCAATAATTTCAGTTCGAGCACTTTAATAAAACTACAAATAGTAATCGATTGTGCACATCATTATATAAGCATGCATTATTCCCGATCGAAATCAATTGTATTTGTAAGGCAGGAGAAATTGAAACGATCGCGAGTCGCGATCGCGACAAATCACAAAACTTTATAATAGGTCGAATATTCTCCAATTTAATGGTTCAAAATTGTTGACCAAATTAAACTGTCGTATTTCGATTGTTGGAGAAATTTGAATGGTGGTGAGTGGGAAATTAGTCAGGTGTGTTCAACTTAATTTATTTTTTTGTTGCTCAAAATTCTTTGAAATGATTTTTTATTTTAGTTGCGTTGGAAGACCAAAAAATAATATTCCCGGTCTCAAAATAAAAATCTTAGAGAAAGAAGTAGTTATTATTGATCAGAAGCTGGTTGACACTTTAAGATACTTAGCAAAAGAACAATTTCGAATGCGATCTACTTTTCCCCAAGCGATTTCAAAATTTCCCCAGGTTTCTTGGAGGTGTAATTAAATTTCGAGAATTGGTCTACCGAAAATTCGTCCAATTTAGTCCTTCGGTATTGGTTCGACCATCAGTTGATTCGAAATAATTTCCTAAACGTTATGTCTATTTCACTGAGCGGCTTCCCCAATGTTTTATTTTCTGTACTGTTTTCGTCTTCTCGAAGTGAGCACATCTACAACAATACTTTTCAAAATCCAAAGCAAAATATTACTCTGTACATTACAATTTAGATGGGTGAATAAACACCACGTTCTATCTGCCACGTTAGGAGAAGCTCATATGCATTATTATTAGTAGGTATTAGATCTATCTTCGAATTATATCTCAGAATTGTTCATTGGTAAGCCGCACTTCGTACGTACCGCTTTGTAAAGTTTACTTCAATAAATTTGTCGACATCGAAAATTGTCAAATTACTATTTTGCCTTGTAAAATGAAATAAAATAAAATTCTGTAAACATAAATTTTTCGACGTAGATTGTAAGAGTTAAAAAGCGACCCAATAATGTTAGGAAACCAAAATACGTTCGCTAAGAAAAAATTGAACAAATTTCTATTTATACCTACATACATAGTTTAGCTCGAATGCTATACAAAAAATGCTATTCGCCTATCCAGACTTTCTCCTTTTGCCGGACGAGTAACTAGTGGCAGCGTTCTTTAAGTTCATCACAGAAAACAACAATGTTGGAAGAGAAGTTTGATAAATTCGTTAAAAGCATTTAAAAATTTGTTTACATATATTCTAAGCTCAACGCTAAATTTTTCGTGGGCCCCTAAAATTACTTCTTGTACCTAAGAACAAGTAAAGCTTTTAGTTAAAAACTTATTTCTTCCTACGGTCGTCTCGCAAAAAGTATCTGATTTCGAGAGAACTCGAAACAGAATGTGTTTCATTTCAATGGCATCAAATAAGACGAAACATCTTGCAACTCAGTGATATGACGATTTCTAAATATATCGATGAAGCATCACAAATTTCAAATATACATAATTTGAAAATTTTAAATTTCGAAATAATCTCAAAAATGTCGAATTTTCAAAGAACATATCTTGAATATTCTTGAAATTGCTCAAATATCGAATCACCGCCATGTAAATCGTAAATAACCTGGACATTCTTGAATAATTTCGAATAACCTAGGAAACCTTGCAAGTTAAGCTTAGCGCAGGATATTGCGATACAAAATTCGAATAAATTTGAAAATCTTAAACAATCTCGAATAATCCCCAGAAAAATTCAAATTATCTCTATATTAAGTGAATTTCGATTAATCTCGAGCAATTTCAATAATACCGAAAAATCTTGATATTAATGAATAATTTCGGAAAGCTTGTAAAAATTTAGAAAACCCAAACTTCGACTTTATCAAATGGTCTCTAAATTATTGAGTAACATCGAACCTTCAAATACAGCCAACAATCTCAAACATGCTCAAATAATCTCGAATAACCTTACCTGATTTCCAAGCTTTACTCTAATAGTCTCGAAAATTTTAAAATGGATTGAAAGATGAAATCCGAGACAAGGGATATGCAATTGGGAAGTGACAATTACCATCATTAATTGCAAAATTAATTTGGCATTTTTCCTTTTATTTAAAATAGTTTTTAAAAATAAACAGGTAATGTTCATTTTTATTTGCCGTTTGTCGGTAAACAAAATATCCGGTAAATGAGAAACTGTAAGTCGAATAAACGCTAATTGGTTATAGAGACTGACTGGTTCGGCTCAAGCATCCGTTGATTCCCCTTCTAAAGATAAAGGCGCTCCTAATGAGGGAAACAAGAAATTGTTTTCAGTCGCGATATTTTTCTAAGAAGAAAGTTTCAACAATTCCTTCTTGATTTTTATGAAGTAAGTGTAGGTAAGTATTAGCTCCATTCTACAAATCAATGCATCATTTTCTAATCAAAACTTGTTAAATGCTTAATTTGATTTGTAAAAGGTTAAATTTGAAGTTCAAAAGGGATTTTTTCATCTTTAGCAACCGAGAAGAAATTGTTGGGCTTGTCTTAAGAAAATATTTAATACCAACAGGAACGATTTCTTCTTTCTCTAAAAATTAGATTAATTTCCTACAAATGTCGTAGTTTTACCGACCATCACCCTTTCAATAATTGACGAATGGAGTGGTGTACTCTAGTGGACAAAAGTGAAATATGTGATAGGATATCAGATTCATTAGGGACATTCTTATCATTTTAAAATTCCTGAAATTTTTAAACACAAGAGACTGATATTTAAAATGATAGGAATGTCCCAAACGAATCAGATATACAAAAAATCACACTTTAAACTAAACATTTGGATTAATTAAATTTTCCAATCATTACAATTTTCACAAATAAAAATTTAAATTAATTAGACACTATTTCCAACTTCATGTACCAAATTTTAGTTTTATCCTATCACATATTTCAGTTTTGTCCGCTTAAGGCGCTTTTTAAAATTTTCTATTCATCAGCAGCAGAATATAAAAAACGAATGATAAAAGATTTACTCCACTTTTCTAGGTTCAATTCCATGTCTTTTAAGTGCTCATTTAATTAAGAATTCTAAATAGTTTAAAATCCTCATGACTCCACAATACAAAAAAAAAAAAAAATTTGTATAAAAAATAAATTAAAAACAAATCAATTTTTAATTTAATTTTTATATATAGTTTTTAATTAATTATTCTATTTTAATATTTTAAATAACATTAATGTTTTTGTTTTTTTTTTTTTGTTTTCAATTTTTTATTTTCTTTAGATTCTTTTAATCATCTTAATCATTTTTTTGTGTTTTGTTTTATTTTTTTTTTATAGAATACAATTATAATAAATTATCATAATAAGCAAATACAGGTAAATATATTTTTTTATTTTAGTATTTTTTTTTAATTTATTTTTTTTTTTTACTTTTAATTTTTTTATCTTTATTTTTTCATCAATAATTTATTTTAAATTATTATTACAATTAATATATATATTTTTTTTAAATGTTTTTTTGCTGTCCCAATCCTTCCGTTTATATTCTTTCATAAATAAAAAAAAGCATTTATTTATATTCTTTATCAATAAATCTCAAATGTTGTTGTAAAAATTAATAAAACTTATAAAACCGAAATTTCATTTTTTTTATTCAATTTCACGTTCAAAAATTCAATTTAAATTTTAATTTAAAATTGCCAAATAAGTAGACTACAATATATACATTTATAGTATTTTTTTTTTTTTAATTTAATTCAAATTGTTTACGTTTTTTTTTGTTAAATTTAATTTAATTTATTCAATTTTTAATAAATAAAAAATTGAGTATACATAATTAATTAAAAAAAATATATTTTTTAATTAATTATTAAATAGAATTTGTATTTATTTTTGTTTGTACTCGATATTTTTATAAATTTTTTTTTTTTAATTTTTTAATATATTTTTTTAAGAAATAAAAACTGAGATTTATGTATAAAATAAAAAAATATTTGTTTTTAATATTTAATAATATATCTTGTTTGTGTGTGTGTGTATAATATTGGTGGTATTTTTTGATCACTGTTAATTTAATGATTGATTTTTTCTTTTAAATTAATTAATTAAATTTATATAGATAAGTAAATTATTTCCGAAAAAAAACTCAAATTAGCAAACTAATTCGTTTATATAAATCCAAATTTAATTTTGCAAATTAAATTTATATATATTTTTTTGTATTCTTCTGGTAATTTTTAAATTTATTTTTTTATATTTTATTTTTATACATCAAAAATTTATTAATATTTTCTTTTTGTTAATTTTACAAATTTTATTATTATTATTTTATTTATATTTTTTTTTTTTTTTTTAATATTTATTAAATATATTATATATATACTACCTACTTACATCCTATAGAAAAAAAAAATAATAATAATAAACACATAAATTATTATTATTTTATATTTTAAATTACTATTTTATTTATTAAATTAATTAATATTATTTTGTTATAAAAAAATTGTTTATCATTTTCTTTATGTTTTTTTTTTAAATTAATTAACTCAAAATAAGTTTATATAAAAGGAACAAAAAATCACGAACATTTTATTTTTTTAATTTATTATTATTTTAATTGCTTGAAATATGTCCTGCGTGTGTTGTCGGAACAAACAAAAATTAGTAAGTAAATAATAAAATATAGTAGTTTAAAAAAATTAAAAATTCAATTACTAAAATCAAAATCACAAAATATAATTTTTTTTGAAAAAAAAAATAATAATAAAATCACAATTAACAAGGATATTTCTAGTTAGGTAATAAAAAATGGACATAATACTGAAGGATTTCATTTTTTTTTTAATTAATAATTTTTTTTACAATTTTACTACCATCTTGTGTGTGTAATTTTACCATCAATTAATCATACTTACAAAATACATATTAATATTTCTTAAAAAATTATATTTTCGTTGTTATATTATTAAAATGATAAAAAAAAACATTTAAAAAAAATTAATTGTAAAAATAATTTAAATATAAATAATTTTGTTTTATTAAAATTTTTTTGCTGCCAATTTTAGATTTCGGTTAAAATAAATGCTGCCTCCTGATAACAAGGCAGCGAGTTCAAGGGATCCATTCTGAACAAATGAGCGCGCCACTGGAGAAGGAAGCGGAGGAAGGAGGAGGAGATAAGTTGACTAGAATAAAAAAAAATTCTAAACAAAAATTTTGTGATGAAGAATGGAATAATATAGCATTAGAAATTAATTAAATGATTTCGGATGCATGTACTTACTCAAGTTCACATTTTGATCGTGTATGTGTTTGTATGTCCTACCATCGTTAAACGATTTAATGAATTATTGCACAACATTTTCTTTTCAGAGTTTTAGACAAAATTTTAATAAAACAAAATATTAATTAATATAATTCGGAAATAATATAATAAATAAAAAAAACAACAAAAAAATGTTTACAAAAATTTCTTGTTTCTTACAAATTTCAAGCATTTATATAATTTTTATGTTTTCATTTTAATTATATATAATTATATTTATTTATTTTTGTTTTAATATAATAAAAATTGAGTGAAATAAACCTTTTTGTATATACGTGTTTAATTAATTTTATTTTAAATAAAAAAAAAAAAATTATATAATAATAAAAGTAAATTAAAAAAAAAAAAAAAAAAATTCACATCAGCACGTCAAAAATATAATTTGTTATCCTACCTATAGCTAGAGACAAATATAATAATAAAAACCGAATAATAATAATAAATATAAATAATAATAAATTATTAAATATACATAAATATTATTATTTTGATCTTTATTATAAATGACAAAAATGTTTTTCTGTTTGTTTGTTTGTTATAATGATAAATTAAGATTTTTTGACAATTTTTTACTTTTTTTTTATAATAATAATAATAATAATAAATGTATCATAATAGTTAATTTTATATAATTTCAAATGTTTATTAATTCATAATTATTTATGTATATAAATATTATATTTATTTTTTTATAAGAAAATTATTTTTCCGTATATTTTAATTTTTTGTTTTGAAAGAGAGAAAATATTTTCATTTTTCACATTTTATTGGTGTTTTAAAATTTATTAATTTTTATTTTTTTTTTATAAAGTACCAAATATATTTTGTGATGTAATATAGTTTAAACAAAAAAAAAAATTGAAAATTAGAATACGACAAATAAAGTACAATTTTATATTTCTTAGTAAATATAGTACTTATAATTTTATATATAAATATAAATCTTCATTAATAATACAATAATAATTAAGCAAAAAGCAAAATAAAATTTATTTATAAATTTCTCATTAATTTTCTAAAATTGCTTTTGTTTGTTTGTTTTTTTTATTCTTTTATATATTAATATTAATTAATCAATTAACTTTCGTGGATCTTCAAAATTAAATATTATTCGAGAATTACTGGATGCCTTAAAAAAATGTGGTTATTAAAATAGAAAATACAACAACAATGCAAATAAAATAGATATTTTCTTTTTTACTGTACTTTCTTTCTTTTTAATTATCTCTCTTTCATAAATTTTATTTTTTTATTAAATTTTTTGCTGATTTTTATGTTTGGGAAGATACTGGTGTTTGGCAATAGGGACACTCGCGCACATTTGTTGCACAAGCATCACAGAGTACGTAATGATTACAAGGTACTAATGTTACGGAACGATTATTTTCTTCACATTTCATACATTTTGTAGCTGTCTCTTGATATAATACTTTTTCAACTTCTTCTAATTCTGAACGTAGTTTAGTCTACATGAAAAAAAAAAATGTTTAAAATCGAAATTAAATAAAATCTATCTAGATAGATAAAACAAATTCTTACTTGTAAATTTTTTAATTTTTGTAATGACATTCCCCTCAAATCTCTAGCATTAGTATAATTTTGATTTGATTGAAAATTGTCTAATTTTTCTTTTAAATGTTTTACATTATTAAGTGCTTCTTCCCGCTGCTGTTCCGCTATTATCGTCTGAAAAATTAAAAACAAAGTAGAAAAATTAGTTTATTGTAAATATTTTAAGACAACTATATGCGACTTATAAATAAAATCGATAAACTACCGAAATTCCTTTTTGTCGCCTTGGCTTAATAAAATTTATTGTTCGATATTCACCCAAATTGTCAAATTTCATTGCTTTTAAAACCAACCCGGTGGTTAATTAATTAAACTTTTTCAAAAAAGAATATTGATGAAGACTGTTTTTGCTGATAATTTAAAAATTGTAAACACATCCACACAAATTGTATGCAAAAAAAAAATTAATTTGACCAAGTTTGAATAGGTGGATTTAAAAGATTCGGTCCAGATAGATTGGGCATTCTAGAATGTCGGAAATAAATAGCTGAGAAAGCCATTCCAGAAAGATTTGGTCTAACAATTCCTAACTTTGTACACTATTAAAAAGCTTAAAAAAATTGTTTATGCCCCGCCCCCGTGGTATATACAAATTTTACTTTACGTTAAAATTTAAAAAACTTTACTATCACTGATCTATTTACTTATTTGTGAATAATTTAAATAATTGAAATTTCAACATGTAAATTTGCTGTTTGTATTTAGTTTCTCAACCATGACATTTTATCACCTCCGGAAATACTGGTACAAAAATTTGTATGTGTTTAGTATAATATAGAGAAAACTCAAAGGCATAATTACTCGAACTAAAAACCTGAGCTAACATTACGTCAGAATTGAGATGTTTCCATAAAACACGTTTTACAAAATGCAGATTTTTTTGCCCAAATCTGGATAAATTATCATTATCACGGTTAATCTAAATTCTACCAAAAGATTAGAATGAAGTCATGCACAACTTGATTAGAATTAACGATTTCTAATCAAGTTATGCATGACTACTCTATAAATCTGTTATTAATTTCAAGATACGAATATTATTTAACAATTAGATATTCATTATTGAGATAAGAAATGTCCTTTTGAAAGCATTTTTCGTAGCTATTATTTATCCTAATGTAAGAAGAAAAAATGTCTGAGATAATACATATTTATTAGCTTACCTTTCTATTACTCTCCTCCATTTCTAATTTCCATGCTTCACAAGCTTTTGTCGCTTGCATAATTTGGTCTTCCCAATTTAGCATTTGTGCATTTTTATTTGCTATTTCTTCTCTTAAACGATTATATTCTGAATAACTATTATTAATACACGGAGAAAATGTTTTTGATTGCAAACTACTTTTAAATAAATTGTTTCCAACTGTGTTATTCGATAATTGATCATCTCTAAGATTTAAATCATTTAATCTGTGAAAAAAATAAAAAAAATGTCGATTAACGAATTAATATTAATTAGATGCTTAGGATTAACTATGTACTTACTTATCAAACCTAAGATCTGGACTTATTGATAATGAATCTCCTAAACCAGGTGAAATAATATGTGGTTGAAAAAATAAACTATCTGATGGTCCAAATGAATTATTTAATTTTGGTGCTGAGCCAGACATAAATGCATCTGATACAGGAAACAATGATGAATGATTTGTTGGACTAAAATTACCCAAGGAACTAGTAGGAATGTTAACGGGTGCCGATGTTCCTTGTAATAAACCAGATATTGAATTAGAGATTGGAGATCCAGGAATGTTAACGGGCGCTGAAGAATTTTGTAAAAGTCCAGATTGCGCTATACCAGCTGATATTGAATTTTCAAGTGAATATTGATCACGTCTATTTAATTCATCTAATGCATTACCACCATCTAATGACATCATATTTTGTAAACCATATGGTAAGCAATTCCGCTTTTTACTTTCAATTTCTAAAAACTAAAATAAAACCAATCGATATAAAATTAGAAATTCATAAAAATACTTATTGTCTCTTACTTGTTTCTTAATATCAGGCGTAAAATCAAATAGGTTCATTGTATTTGACGTACTAGTTGTAGTTGTTATTGACGATGAAATTGTACTATTGCTATTCACATTTATACTGTTACTATTTGAAAATATATTATTACTTGTATTATTAATATTTGAATTATTTTTTTGTTGTAACTGCGATCCAGGAGCTTTATTATGTGAACTATTTGAACCATTTGATGATGTGCTAGCTGATTCACTATTTTCAATATTCCCGTTTTGTAGTGATGTAGATAACTAAAATAAAAAATTTCTTCTATTAAAAATATCAAATATTATAAGTTGACCTTAACACTAAAGACTTACTAAATTTAATGAATCCGATTTTTCTTTTTTACCATCAGATTGTGGTAAAACATTTGATATTATATCACCTAGAGCTAAATTTGTTGATGGTCCGTCTAGATCGCGTTGTTGAACATCTTCAGATAAAATATATGCTGTAATTAAAAAATTTAAATTAATTTTACAAATATTGTTGTTTTTGTTGGAATTATTTGGCTCTAATTCTACAAAAAAAAAACGTATCGCTATAAAAATATTTGTTTTGATACTTACGTTCAACATGTGCAAATGCGCAAAAAACACTACGTGGACAATAACCCGCCTGTTGAACATCATTGCATTTAGTTGATTTATAAATTTCCGGATGAAATTGTTGTTCCGTTCTAGTATGACAATATTGACAATTATCACCAGCTTCGCAATTGGCCGGTTCACCCCATTCTTCGCCATGTTTAACATTTGGACACGGTGTTGATCTATATTTATATTTTCGTGGACTTCGTCTTTTATCTTTACTATTATGAAATTGTGGACAAGCATATCCTTGTCTACATAATCTAGGTGGCCGTTTACACGGTTCAGTTTTATAATTTGCTAATACATAATTTGTATCCTGCCATTTAGGATCTTCATTCATTAAATTTCTTTCTTTATCTAATGCATTTGGCCCACCATCTGTGCCATTATTTTCTGAATTTTGTAATGCTTCTAATTCTTTTATATCATAAACTGGTGGACGTTGATCATGTACACCATGGGCAAATGCACAATGATGGCCATTTTTAACACAATATCCACGCGAATCTGTATCATGAACACACATACAGGTTTTATAGTAACGCAAATGATATCGTCTTTCCGTATCACCAGCTGTGCGATGCAAAAAGGGGCAACTAGAAAATAAAAATTTGGAAGGAGTTTTATTAATTTCTAGCTGCATCAATTTATGTTTGATATTCACAATTTAAATAAAAATAAATCACTTAAAATTTTAACAAAATTCTAGTCGACCTTCAAATTTTCCTACTTAAAATTTGATCTCCAATTATCAAATTAATCACAATTGGGTAATTGCTTCGTTTTGAAATTGTAAAGTACATCAAATTTAAATAATTCTTTTTAAGCAGAAACAAAAATCTTATGAAGTAACTACTCTCCTTTATAGGCTTATTAACGGATTTTCATAATAGGTATTAATGACTGTGGATGAAAAAATAAATCCAACAAATCTTAAAGCGCTAAAACAAGAAATACAAAATACCTTTATTTATGAAAGTGAAGCCTTCACATCTCGAAACTCCTCACTGTAGCAAGAAACCAAATCTACCAGAATATCGACGGTTAACACAAATATTAATTGAAGTCGAGTCGAAAAGGAACAACAAAAAGTGAAAAATAAAGTCGTTTTTAATTTTTTAATACGAACACGTCTATTTCCAAATATGTAAGGCAGTCGGAACATTATTTTGGTATTTTTTGGAATAAAACAGGTAAATTTCAATGATTTATTTAAAATGTTTAAAACTCGGTTTTGATGTTAAAACTCGATTCTAAGACTCTTAACGCATTCAAAGTGCAAAAAACTTACTTGTAACTAAGAAATTTTATGAATTTCCAACACAAAACTGCAAGCCAAGAGTGAAAAGTAAATATTATGAATGCCTAATTAACTAGAAGATTACTTAACCCGAAGTATAAACGTAATACATAATTGTAATTTTCTAACAATATCATTATAATGTAAAGTTTATAAGCATTCTCCAGATAGAAAGTCTTCTGAATTATCTAAAATTAATTACACAAATTTTCTGCATAACGCCAAATGTCCGATTGCGTCAAAAGTTCTGGAGAAAAGATTCCCTGTAAGGATCGAATAAAGTTTTAATAGACCTTTTAGAAGAATACAAATGTCCAATTATTTACTGCTCAATGTGCCTATGTAGTTGTAACCATGCCATTGTTCACGAATTTATCTAGTTTGAAGTCAAGTACTGACAAATAATATAATTCGCACAAAAATATTGTTTTTCATTAAATATCCTTATTCCGTATAATCTCTTCAATTGGAAAGTTTATGCCGAACAACGATAAATCATTATAAACATTTTCTGTGTGCCTTCTAAATCTAGGTAAAAAATTGCCTTTTTGACTTTAAATTAATGTCGTGTTCTATTGACTCAAACAAAAAAAAACGGAACCAAGATCAAACAATACTCCTTCATAATAGAAATTGATCTCAGTTCAGTTTTTTTATCTAGACCAATTTTTTTTTTTGCTTCGCACTACAGCCAATTTACTTATAACAATGAAACCCTCAGCTACGTGACAACAAGACAGTTCTTATGAGATTTCATTTCGCACGTATTCAACTTAATTAAGCTAAAAGGTAATCCTCAATTACCATCAGAAGAAGCATCCCAAGAAGCAGTTCTTATAAATGAAAAAAAAAATAGCTAACCTTAAAAAAATTTTGCAGTATGTATCTGGGGAGACTTTAGAGTTTTATTACCATATTATATCATGGAAAGTTATCAATGATGATGATGAATAAAAATTTGCAATAATTTCTAAAAATTTGTTCCTTTGTTAGAAATAATTGAATTTATAAAACTTAAAAAACTAAAATTAATAATGATTTTCTTATTTGAGTGAAAGAACAGTACAAATCCAACGCACAAATTTCTCACATATCTTTTTCAGTAATGGACCGTTTGTAATTTTTTTTTCGCCATACTATGAAGAAACTTACACACTACAACTATACAATACAATACAACACTAATAAACTTACGGTTTGGCTGTGAGACAGGTTTTTGTTATTTGTTCAAAATGTAAATTTTGGACATATACTGTTTTTCCACTCACCGATTCAATTATAAGTGCGTTTTTTTATTCGCTATCCGGAGCTGCTATCGAGAGCCGTCATATGAAAATAGCTCCGGATAGCGGCTCCATATAAATAGGTAGAGCTAAATATTTTTTATTTCACGTTTTTACTATGAATTGAATTAAAAATTATATTTTGACATTAAAGAAATTTAATTTCCTAATAAATAGCCCTTCAAATTTAAATTTGGGTATAGAAAATTGACTGCTCCGCATAGCAGTTATCGGGAGCGAATAAAAAAACGCAGCTTATGATAAAAATATAATAATTTATTTTGGATTAACAAAGACCCAAATGTACTTTATGTCGATGTTTTCTCAATTTTAATCTCATTATGAATTTATGAAAACTGTACTACTGAGTAATGTGTCTTTGTTCCTCTGAATAACGGTATTTTTTATGCAAAACTAAACAGTTAAATATCGAGAACCTCGAGGGGTAAAGTTAATGCGATTAGCACTAGAAGAACAAAATGTGGCCGTTACATCAAAAACTTATCAATTTTTAGCTCAAATGACCGCGGCAACAAATTCTCAAAAAGCCGGAGAAAATACGGAAAATATGAAAAATAATTCAGCAACAAAGACTGATTGTAATAACAATCCTCCTAAAACATGCCAAAGCAATGAAAGTACGTATATGTATTGTATGATAGCTATTTTATTAAAAAAACTCCATTTTTTTACAAATGGCTTAATTTTTAGATAAAATAATCGTAACGAACGAAAATGAAAGCTTTCTTGAGGAACCAAATTTCTTCATGCCTTCGGAAAATATTAAGGTACCTGTAAAACTACAAAATGATTCATGTGTTTTACAAGAAATTGATTCTAAGATAATGGATTTTAACTCATTTTCAAATGATCTCCCAAGGAATGTATAAAACAGTTAATCACAAAAAATTCAATTTTGCAACATTATGCCGAATTTATCAAGAAACTTTCTCCTTTTCAGTTTCAGAAATTTCTCAAAAGGAACAACAGCCGAATTTGAAATTAAGATTTAAGCGAGTAAACTGCTAAGTTATAAAGTAAAAAACACGTCAGATGAAGATCCATTTCCTGCAGATGACAGCGATGAATATGGACCTACTGCAGAAATCGGTTTATCTTCGTCATCTGATAACGACTCGGGGGCTTCTGTAAGTACTGACATTAATGAAAATACTGGCGACTCAGAAAATGATAATGGAAATTCTGTTGTAAATAATGGCCACTCTTCACAAAGAAAAAGGGAAAAAACAAAGAAAGCCTGAGGAGTGGAAAAATGTTAAAAATTTCCGGTAAATCATATTTATCATCTCGTGGAAATATTTTAGAGGAAAGGAAAATGGGTCCACCCTGTAAGTGCAGACTTAGCTGTGTGACTAAAGTACCAGAAGATGCAAGGAAAATCTTATTTCAACAATATTGGTCGTTACCTTCATTTGAAAAGCAATGCAATTTTTTGGGTACATGTATCGAGATCTTACAGGTCCAATATAGAAGGGTGAAATGAGGGAGATACATCCCATTCTGTTATAGAGCAGAATATAAAAAGAGCGAGAAAATCTGAACCGATATACGTCCCAGATCAGTACGTTTCTCTTATACGTACTGTAAAAAAACGAGGAGAGCCATTTCAAGTTAATGAATTAACATTCAATGACTTCTTTGATTTAAAATCGTTGGCCAATACATGAATTTTAACGCAATACAAAATTTAAATGGTGATCAAATAACTAGCTAGGTACGGTACGACTCTCCAGATGCAGCCGGAAATGGTAGGTCTGGGGAGGCCTATGGCAGTGCTAAAATGGGCGCTCAGTAAAAGGGCAATCGCCTTGACAAATGAGAGGTGGATCAACACTCTCACGTGCAGGGTAGCAAAGCAAGTTTGGCCAAAACTGGACTTGCGGCGCTCCAAGGTACTAATATCCCTGGGAAGACAAGAAATAGGATTGGTCGTAGGGATAATGACAGGTCACTGCCTTTTTGGGGAGCATGCGAGAAGGCTGGGGATACAAACGAATGACTTTTGTAGAAGTTGCATGGACGAAGAGGAGGAGGAGACTTTGGAACACTTCCTATGCTCATGTCCGGCGCTATCATACAGAAGGCATAAGTATTTGGGTGTGTACGGTATGGACAGCCTTTCGGAACTCGCGGACTGTGGAGTGCGAGATTTATTACGCTATATAAATAGCTCTGGTTGGTTTCAACGGGAGTAATGGGGAGATGGGATCCTGTGGTATCACAACGGGTCATTGCTGGCCTAAGTGTGCGATAGCAGCCACTTCAACCTTCAAAGTACCAGAAGATGCAAGGAAAATCTTATTTCAACAATATTGGTCGTTACCTTCATTTGAAAAGCAATGCAATTTTTTGGGTACATGTATCGAGATCTTACAGGTCCAATATAGAAGGGTGCAATGAGGGAGATACATCCCATTCTGTTATAGAGCAGAATATAAAAAGAGCGAGAAAATCTGAACCGATATACGTCCCAGATCAGTACGTTTCTCTTATACGTACTGTAAAAAAACGAGGAGAGCCATTTCAAGTTAATGAATTAACATTCAGCGCGACTTCTTTGATTTACAATCGTTGGCCGAAGACATGAATTTTAACGCAATACAAAATTTAAATGGTGATCAAATAAAGATGGTGGAATTCAAAAAGGGAGCGAATTCTTACCATTATAAACTTGGGTATGAAGATGAATGGATCGAAGCTCCGATTAGAACCGGGGTTCGTTCAATCAACAAAAAAATAATAATTCAATTAATATTGTTGTTCTTAAACAAGTTTATAAGGCCAAAATAATCATCTCGGGTAGAAAAAAAGATGATTTAATAAAAATGATAAATACTAATATTGTTCCCAAAGGGAACCGCTCGAAACGCGATATTTTAAAACGCGATATGGTACAAAACGTGATATTTTAAAATTAAAATTTTAAAATAATAATAATAATTATTAGTCTTCCTTCATTTAATAAAGTTTTCCTTCACCATTATGATGAAATTAAACATGTACGATCAGATCTAGGAAATTGCGTTTTGTACCATATCGCGTTTTGTACCATATCGCGTTTTGTACCATATCGCGTTTTGTACCATATCGCATTTTACAATATCGCGTTTTGTACCATATCGCGTTTTGTACCATATCGCGTTTTGAAATATCGCATTTTGAAATATCGCGTTTTGTCAAATCGCGTTTTAAAATATCGCGTTTCAAATGGGACCCGTTCCCAAATATTACGAAAATTTTCATAACAATCTTTACTAATTTTTTTGTTAATAAATAATAAAAATTGGAAATAATAATTGAAATCACGTTGAAAATTGTTTTAATTAAAAAAATGTTACGAAGGCCCAGGACAACAATGGCACAATTGAGGAGGTCTTCTGACATAAAACCTCTAAAAGGGCATATTGCAAACTATTGAAAGAAAATCAACTGGTACAAATTAAAGGATTCACTGAACATTTAAATTCCGCAAAAATTGTATTCTATAGCCGTCATTTTGAACTTTAAAAATTTCACAAATTTTAAAGACGTTTTCTCAGACTTTTACAAATTTGCACTTAAGTCTTTGTTACTCCGGAGGGGCGGTATTTTAGTTTTAGCGGCGCTTCGCACGGCGTCTATGTATTTGGGGCATAAGTAAAAATTGTTTTCATTGTGAATACTCTGTTACTCACCCCACACTAGGTACGTTTAAAACTTACTGCTTGAATTCCTATTCCCCGAAGCTATTAAACGAAATATTCTACATAAATACTTTACACACGTTTAGACATATTACACGAAATTCTTCACTTCCTCCTCTTAGAAATACTATCCAGCTATACATACTATTACGATATACTATCTGTACTCTTAGAAATACTCGACCTACTCTTAGGCATACTCAACGTACTCTTACATGTACTTCCTGTCCGAATAGATACTTCCAACCAAAAAACAATAAACTCGGGCAAAAAGAAAAAAAATTAAACTCTGCTGTTGTAGTAGAAAATAATAAAGTTTAGTTTTTATTTGTTGGTCAATCAATGATCTCAAACATTTGTCCGATGGAAAATGCAGCTGATCAATTATTACGGAGTCAGCTGGTGGCCAATGACAGTAAGACAGGGTTTTCAACTTGAGACAATTGTGGTCTTTGCCGTCTGTATCGCAAATTTGAAAAATAGGTTTACAAAAATTCTCACTACAAAAATTCTTGTTATTTAATAATTTCTAAAATTGGGAAAAATTGCAAAGAAAAAGTTTACAACGTTAATGTAGGTACACCATCAATCTGTAACATAAAGTACCGTAAACAATAAAAGAAAATCATTACACTGTTAACCAGTCATAGCTTTGTAATCAAAACAATAGGCTCATTCTAAGGTCAATGAATAATAAAAATAAAAAATATTTTAATAAAATTTATAATTGCACATTTTCTTTTTTTTAGTTTGTAAACAAATATTGCACAATCATTAAGAAATTATAAATTCACCGGAATACAAAAATACATCTTAATATTATGAAATAGTAAAGATGGCGTCACATACGCGCGTAATTTCATATCAATAAGAAAATTGTTGACAGTGTATTAATTAAAATTCACACAAGAATTTTTTTTTTTATATTTTTTTTTCTCTTTTTCCCGCTTATACAATTTATATAGAAAAAGGCCAAGAAAAAATGAAATGGCATTATACACTTGCACTTTCTTCTTGTTGTAATAAATAAAATTTTTGTGAATATGTAGCTTCATATATAACTTACTCATCACCATCCGGACATATGCCAGTTGTCTCATCATATTTTGTACAATAATTATCTGCACTATAATTAAATGTCCCGTCTCTTCTTCTGACCGGTCTACGTCGCCTTTGATTCATAAAATGCCAATTGAAACATATAAATGGTCGATGTTGATTGCATTTGTGTTGCAAAAATGACTGACATTGTTCAACACGAAATTCTTTTAAATAACTAAAAAAAATATAATGAATTACATATCAATCGATTGGATTTTGTTTCTAGAACACTTTCATTTAGAAATTTCACTGATTAAATTAGTACTCACGTGTAATGATTTGGTTTTTCTGGCTGAGTTGTCAACAAAAGTTGTTTATTATCAGTCGCCATTTTGAATGGGAAAAACTATTGCGTCTGTTCGACGCGCAATTATTACATCTTTTGTTTATAAGGGTCGCTCTTGCTTGAAAAATGATATCGCGGCGGAGAGAAAAATTTTTTAGAGTATGTTTTATGTTCTCAATTAATCAATTTATTAATAAGAAGAACAATTTTCATCAAATTATAACCACAAAATTTATTGCACAACTTTTTTAAAAATAAATAAAATATTTTCTTCCCAATTTTTTTTCAATTTTCTCAAATAAACTTATTAATTTATGAATTAAATATTATTTCATTAAATTATATAATTTGTCTAGGACACAAAACACTTTGAACTTTCGTGTAAATACATAAAAAAAATTATTTATATTAAATTTATATTATTCATCATGTTGATTGACATGATAACCACTTGACCGCTTTTCACAAAAAAAAAAAAAAACAAAAACCAAATTTTCCTTATTTTGCCGTCGACATCGCACACGACAATTTTAGCATTGAACTAACTCATTTCGATGGCTGCACGCAATCTGGCAAGAAAATATGGTTTGTTTTTATTTTGTATGGTATTGTGCTACATCTGTACGGCCAATCCGAGAAGCACCAAAATTTTGGCAAATGTCAAATATAAGCCAACCCTTGATTTAGTCGCTGTTTATTGTTTTGCTTATGTACGAGGAGCGAAAGCGAATCAATAAAAGTATGTTTTGGTTGTAAAAAATTAAATATTCTATGTGAAAATATGGAAAATAGATCAGATATTAGTAACTGGGTGCGAGAGCTTAATAATGTTGGCACACACGAAGAAACACTAGTCATTTTAAAGGTAATTAAACAAGTTGGTTTTATTTGTAAAGTTTTTTTTTTGTTTGTAACGTGGGTTGAACTTGGTACGGGTTCCAGAGGGCTGAACCTCTTACGGTATTCAGTTAAAAAAGTACTCTCCGCCAACAAGACGCCTGCATAATTTGGGCAGGCAAATGTTCTTCTGAACACTGCCTCTGATTAATAAACGACCGCTTTTCCGGTTTGAAAAGATTTATAAGGGGAAACAGTTGACACCCAAATGTTCTAGTTAAGATCAAGAGTACATAAATAATGAATTTTACTATTTTCAGGAAATTTTCAACATGTTTAATGCTACAGATGAAAATCCGTCTATCACCACACTTCTAACTACAATCGATAATTTAACAGCAACTGAAAATGGCGATAAGTTTTACTATGAGCACATCTACAAAACATACTTTCGTTTACTATACAAAATGAACCAAACCACCCTGAGTCTAGAACAAAAATTCCAAAAATTAAGTAATTCCTTAAAAAACGCTTACCTAAATGCAATATTCTCTTCGGAATACTACAAAATAATTAATGTTAATTTAATGTTCAATTTATGTTACAAATATATGAACGAAACATCCACCAGTTACACTAAATACTCAATAAGTAGTTTACGGTTGATGACACTGTTTGCCAAAAATTTTAATAGTTTCCTATTACCTAGTCATGATTTATGGAAGCTAATTTATCTAAATCTCGATGCACCATTCAATAATTCTCGCGAACAATGTATGGCCCTGTTAGACTTGATCATCAAAAGTGATTTAAATTTTACAAAAGTTCTGTTTAATGAGCTGATTAATTTTTGGTCATGGACCAATAAATTTAAATACTATATTTTAACGCTAATATTTAATAATTATAGTTTTTATTCTATCTTAAACGAATATCAGAATATAGAAGTTGAATTTTTCTTGTCCGGAATTAAAATTTCACTCAAATATAAACATTTATTGCCTGCCTCACAGACACTCATTAAATGTCTACTTAAACAGAATGTATTCGAATTGAATTTAGTATTTATGGATATTATCAATGCTAGTACACAGTATGAATTCAGTAATTTCCTTAATCAATGGTCTATACATTTGGAAGATACACACGATTTATTTCAATTGCTCGATTTGGACACATTGGAATTTAATCGTCGCTTGATTTCGATTCGTTTAATTTTTCAAAATGAGTTTGAGCCGGATGAACGATTAATTAGAATCGATCGTTTTATCCTGGATCAAATCGATAATGAAAATTATGTGTCTGAGTACCAGCATATATTCGATATATTCGTCAATAAATTACACAAAAATTTGAATGCCGAGAATTTAGAAAACGTAATGTTAATTTTAAAAACTATTTACAATTTAAATCAACCGTCACTTCGTCAGAATATTCTAAAAAAAATGTCAATACTTTTTGATTATCTGGTGAAAATGAACTATCAAGATCCGGATCAAAAGCAAATAATACGAAATTTTATTAAATTCCTAAAACTGAATGTATTTCAATTAAACGATCGGGGTAATTATCAAGCCCTAATATTTGCGCTCAAATTTTATGAAATTTTAATTAAATTATTTTCGAATAATATAAAATTGCGAATCAATAAAAATTCAAATATGCATCTGAATAAAAAGTTTTACGATGAAGTGTTCATCCATGAATGGAATTTATACAGTCCGGTAACGTACCAGGAAATTTATTTCCTAATTAATAATGAATACGATGATATTCGAGAATTGGCGCTTCATTTAATAACCAACTATTATCTAAATGCTTCGATTGACCTGCATTTTGATTTTGAGGCTGATTGCCTTCGTGCATTAAACTCGATTGATACGTCGCAAAATTCTAATGCACACTTATATTGCTGCCTACATCTAAATTCCAAATCAAATTCAGACGAATTTTTTATATTACTAGAAAATCAATTGAATGTAAATTTCGAAAATTTTAAATTAGACCCTTTATGGTCGATTCAAAATGGTCAACACTTACATGGCATTATCGGCTGTTTAAACGAAATTATTAAATTAAACAAAGGACTGAACTTAACAAATATCTCCTGCTTAATTAAACGTATCAATGATATTAGTGGATTTATCCTTGATGTGCTAAATTTAGCGGGGAAAAATAAATTAAGCGCCCCCGATTTTGAAACGATGGACGAAAGTTTACAGAAATTGGTTGAACAATCGAAATGGCAATCAAATGATGATGCATGTAACAGAAAATTATTACTACAATCGATTTGGCTAACTCTTAAGGCTTGTGGTGATATTGCCACGAATACTGGAATATTCATCCTACAAAATAAATTAAAATTCGATAAAAGCGAAACAGTTGAACATCTTCGAAATTGTCTTAAGATTAATGTGACAATTTTATACAAATGTCGACATAAAGGTGTAATCGAAGCTATGGGTGTTTCATTAGGAAGTCTAGTCAAATTTATTACTTCAAATTATAAACAGAGCCACGATTATTATAAAATATTGTACGATTGTTTTCCAATTTTATTTGGAAATGTGGAAAATACTAGTAATACAAGGCGAGGAGCCGGACTTTCCATTATGCTACATCATTTGATAAAGAATGATATGCAAAATGATCGGGTAAATAATGTATACATAGTCGCATTCAGATTTTAACAGTAACTTTTATAAATATTTTCAGCCATTATTAACGTATGCGATCCGGATACTGTTGGGTGAAACGAAATTACAATTAACCAACAGTAAATGTAATGGGGTTGCCGTTAATACAGAAAATGTCGATTCATTACAGGCATCAATGTTACATTATCTTTGTGTTTTGGTAAAAGATTCGGATTTACGTGAAGATATTATGCCGTATATGGAGCGAATAATTCAAATGAGCTTCGATCAAATCAAATCAGACGAATGGAAGATAAGGTAAAAAAAATAACAGTTTAACAGTGTTACCGTTTTATTACATAATATTTTTTTGATTTAGAAATGCCGCCTTACAACTTTTTGGTGCTATCATCCCAAAACTTTTGGGCCAGCGACAACAATTTGAGGATGAAAATGAAACCGCTTGGGAACCAGTATACATAAGTCTCGATGAAATTATCATAAAAATGCCAAACCTAAATAATTACATATTAACATATTTCAGTAGTGAAAATCATAAATCTATTAATTCCTCACTAAAATCAACATCATCGATAATTCTGTTTCTTGAATTTCTTAACAAAGTTGAAGTACGCAAAGTCACCGGTATCAATCAAACCGATTACATTTTCAAGTACAATGAAATCCTTTGGAATTTACTCTCGCACAAATGTGAAAAAGTACGCATCTTATCATCAAAATGTTTATCACTTTATCATGAATTTCGGCTAGCCATCCCAATTACGATCGAGAATATCATTCAAATTCTATTTAAAATTCCATCAGCTCGTGAAAATTTTCTTTTCAGTCTTATCAAAACGATCGTCTTTATGGTGATTAAATATCAGAATGATATACATTTTATAAAAAATAATTTTATTTTAACAAATTTTTTAAATGAAGTACGTACTTCGATTCGTTTGTGCTACGAACAAAATTCGGCCACATTTTATGCCAAAAATAATTTTTATTCATTTTATTTGCGTTATCATTTTTTAAAATTATTTTTATTACTAAAATATGATCAAAATGAAAATTTTATTGCCGCTATTTTATTTTATGATAAAGATTTTAATACGGCCGCTATTAATCCGGACGTAATGCTGAATTATTATGATAAATTTAATAAATTCATCGGTTATGATTTATGGCAAAAAAATGTTTCAACTTTTTATAACTTATAAGCGGGCTAAAAAAAAATTATTTATTTATTTACTTAATTTTGTAGTAAAAAAATTTGTACGAAAATATTTGTAGTTAAAAAAAAAATCATTATTTATACTACCCACCATGATAGTGTACTTTTGTTATTTATTTTGCGTAAGTGATTGATTTAATTGACGCAAAGTTCGATCAACTACGGCCCCCAATAAATGTGGCTTACAATGTTCTTCCAGCCATGGTATTACGCCTGCGGTCAATTCAGCAAAATCGTTCATTGGTAGTTGATCAAATGTTGCAAACATTTCGTCCATGATGGCCTTAAACTAGAAAGAAACAGGCGCGATTACATCAGAGTTTATTCGCCACAATAGCATTAAGACTTGTTACCAATTGAAATTTCGCTTGATCACTTAATCGCGCCTCAGGGCGACCCGGAGATTGTTGTTGATTTTGAAGCATATGCTCATAGTTACTTTGAATTATCCGCATAGCGGTCACTTCTTTTTGTAAAGCAATTCGTTCCTCATCCTGCTTCTGGATTTGTGAATGCAAAAATCCTATATAATCAATCGACTTTTGTAATACGGTAGCTTTACTCAATTTATAACCAGATGTATCATGTTGAAGGCGTATAGGTACCAATTCTTGTAACGTATCATATCCCTTTTTAATAGAATCACGACGTTTCTGTTCGGCTTGAGTATGAGCTTCACGACGTCGCTCTTTGTAGCTAAGCGATTGACTTTTATTATCACCGCTGTCATCATCTTCATCTAAAAATTTAGTAATAAAATAGCGTACATATATTTAATTTTATTTTACATCGTACCTGTATTATGTGCGGAAGATGAAGGTGTATGTTGTAAACTTCCTGAACTGTTGCAACGTGTGTATGTCGCTTGTTTATTATCAGAGGGGCTCGACGGTTCAACTTTCATGTCATTTTCTACACGAATACCTGCACAAAAAGATTAAAATTTAATAATTTATTTCCTCAGCCAGTTATCTTTATAAATGCTTCCTTCTTACTCATTTCTCCGTAAATATTTTCAGCCATTGTACACGTTTTATTGGCCAATTTTGTAACACAACTTTATAAAAAATTGGCAATATAAATAATTATATTTACAAAGATAAATTATTTTTTGTGAACATTTTATCACAAAAGTGTTTGGATATTACAAAACAGACGTTTTTATCAAAACATTTTGAGATGACAGTTCTTTGTTTATGACGTCAGTTCCAGCTGTCAAAAAAGGCCCTGTTTTTATTTTGTTACTGGGATGCGAACCTTATTACCCAGCTCTATTTATTTTAAAGATACATTTATTGCATTTTCTATTTTTATCTTGTAATAGTGTATTTAATTACTAGGTAATTAGATTTATTTTATATGTATATCTAATAAAAAAGTGATAATAAAATTTGTACAAATATTTGTATTAAAAAATAATTGTCCGTTAAACAGACATTTGGCCACCATTACCATTGTTCTTCTTATTATTTTGTATCAGCGATTGATTTAATTGACGCAGTGTTCGATCAACTACAGCACCTAACAAATGTGGTTTACAATGTTCTTCCAGCCAAGGTATTACGCCTGCGGTCAACTCGGTAAAATCGTTCATTGGTAGTTGATCGAAAGTTACAAACATTTCGTCCATGATGGCCTTAAACTAGAAAAAAGACAGTAAATTAACGGTGAATTTTACAGAATTCAAGACATACCAATTGAAATTTTGCCTCGTCACTCAATCGCGCCTCTGTCCGCCCAGGAGATTGTTGTTGATTTTGAAGCATATGCTCATAATTACTTTGGATTATCCGCATAGCAGTCACTTCTTTTTGCAAAGCAATTCGTTCATCATCCTGCTTCTTAATTTGTGAATGCAAAAATCCAATATAATCAATTGACTTCTGTAATACGGTCGCTTTACTTAATTTATATCCAGATGTATCGTTGTGTTGACAAATGGGTACTAATTCTTGTAGCGTATCATATCCCTTTTTAATGGCATCGCGTCGCTTCTGTTCGGCTTGTGTATGAGCCTCACGACGTCGCTCTTTATAGCTAAGCGATTGACTTTTGTTATCGCCACTATCATCATCTTCTTCTAAGAATAAATAAATTATATAATTATTTTTATTATTTTAATGTCTAGTAGTCTACCTGAATTATGTGCCGAAGACGACGGCGTATGGAGACTTCCGGAACTGTTACACCTTGAGTACATCGATTGTTTATTATCAGAAGGACTTGAAGGCTCCATTTTCATATCATTTTCCACACGAATACCTAAACAAATATTAGTATTCACGTTAGTTTAACAAACTATTTCCTCAAACAGTTTTCTATATAGTAAATGGGGTGTCGTATTTACTCATCTCTCCATATATATTTTCAGCCATTAAAATTGTGCACGTTTCTCATCCAATAAATTTATCTTTTTCGTTGGCAAAGTATAGAGCACATACGATTATAAAAATGCACAACTAATTTTTTTATATTTACAAAATAATAATTTTTCGATAAGATAAGTTATTGTTTGTTAAGAACATAATTAAATGTCGAGAGACGGCGGATCGAAATTTTATCAAAACATTTGGAGATGACACTGACAGTCTTTATTTATGACGTATGAAATTCTGTGTCAGCTGTTAATAAAGGGCCTGAAATTTTTCTAATTGGGATGCGAACTAGAATAAAAATTCCGTTAATTAAAAAACTTTCGTTTATTTCTTTAATTTTGCAATAATACAAACATTTTCCAATGTTATATCGCGATTTACGTAATATTTTAGATAGCATTCGTAACCATTTTGTTCTAAATACTTAATTCTAGCATAATCAATAATTCGTTTACACTTGTAGCCGATTTGTTCTTTTTGCTCTCGAGTAAGCATCGAAATTTTCATCTCATCCGTATACTTGGGCAAAAGTAATTCATTTTCTTGAATTTCCTTACGTTTCTCTCTACTCAGTCCGGTGCCACATATCGCCCAGCTCACCATTCGTGTAATTAATTTGAATTTCTGTTTATCGATGCCATTTTCAGTGAAAAATTGTTTCCCGACAAATGACTGCCACTCGCATCGATGATGGCAACAGAATGCGATCACCAAACCATGAGATTGTATAGCTTTCGATAGTGTGTTGCCTTTAACAATACAGCGCATTGTAAAATCTGTCGCCACTCCACATAGATGTTTGCCAAATCCAACAAATTGTTTACACTGGTCTAGATTATCGAGTTGGGCGAGATTCAAATCGGCAATATCAGCCCGAATACGTCGCACTAAATTTCGATCTTCGATCCTGTTATCCTGCTTATGCCGGTGAGATGCTCGGTCGACCAACATAACAAGTGAATTTTCACCAAATTCATATTTCTTACATGATTTAGCCAGCCAATAAGAGACTTGGCCTTTACCAGCCCCAAATTCAACAAAACATGTATTCTTATTCAATAAATCATAATGTTTCATAACCCCAAGAAGAGCGGAGGTTTGCTTTAAATGTTTCAAGTTCTGTACACCATATTCAGGATTACTTAGCTCTTCGTCGAGCGCTTCATGAAGTTCAAATAAGTCATCTATTTTTGTCGCAATTTCAAACTTATCGTAAAATTTCTCAACCAATTCTATTGCCTCTATTAAATACTTTTCATCGATTTCACTCAATCTAGTTTCGTGCAACTTATCATCTAAATCATTCACCAATTCTTCTGTATCACTTCCAACATTCATCCCCTTGCTTATATAAATCGGTTCAATATCTTTCGGCTTCGCATTACATATTTTCAAATGTTTATCCAATTTATTCGCGTATATAGTATGTTTAGGATCTAATGGACATGGAATACGGCCGCTACCTTTCTCAATCAATTCGAACGTTGATACATCATGCTCTCCACAGTATTCCTTTCCTTTGGCCACGGTCATTTTACAAAACCGTTTTTTACGTTTAACATAATGTTTACATGTTACTTGAAATGGTATTTTTTCTTCGGATAGATCTGGTTGCGTTAATTTTACACGTTTATTGTCTGGTTCTGACATTATTGCAAATTTATAAGCTTTGTTGTACTTTCCGGGTTCCGAATAGTTCACGGCTCCACGTTTGTTTTGATTTTGTAAACGTCAAATATACTTAAATATTTTTATGTTAGGTGCGCTGCATACTGTTTAATTTAAACCGTTAGATGGCAGTAAAATTAAATAAAAGGAAACTTCCGGTATTTCACCATTTTAAATCATTTTTATTTTTAAAACAAATATATAACGCACATTTTATATTTAACAATTTACACTATTAGCTATATAATTTAATTAAATTTAAAGATTTTAAGTTTTGACGCACTTTTAGAATACTTCTTATTTCTACTGTCGGTTTTATTTTTATTTACTGCAGATATCGACCGTTGGGCTATTAATGCAGCGTCCGCTCCACGACTGCCACTCGTTTCACCACTATTTACAGATCGATGTGTTAAGGGCGCCCGATCTTCTAAATGTTTCACATCGATTGCAGGTAATGTAACTCTAGAACGTAGCTGGCCAATTGAGACGGCTGATTTCAATTCGTTATAATTCGATTGCTGCTCATCTGGTGGATCGTCTAAAATTTTGATATTAAAAATTGGCGGCATTCGCATATCACTGGCGGAATAAGAATTTTGATTCAAATTAATACTATCACTATTTTTTAACTCAACAAGTTGTACAGAATTAATATTGCTGTTGGCCGGAATTTTTAATAAATATGGAATTGATAAATTGGAATCGTGTTGGTAGTTCACCTTGGCCCCAGGTACCAAACGCCGATTTAAAATTGGACTAGGCGTTATCTTCAGATATTTGGTTAATTCACGACTTAATATATTCAAGTTGATCTCGTCTCGCTGTCGGCTGTTGCGATGAGTTAAAGATTTTCCAAAATATCGATCCTCTAGACGCAAGGGTGGCTGAATATTTGAATTATTGCTTACTTTGTATTGATAATCCTGTCTCCTTGGAATTAGTTCATGCTTAATAGGTGGATCGATTGCAAAAATTTCCTCATAATTCTCATCATACCTTTGTATCCTGGGATCATAATAATAAATCATTCGTTTACCTAAAACCCTTAGATGGGGAAATGCTGTCATCCATTCCAAAAATTCTTCCCGTGTTTTTTCATCGTTCGGTAACTCTTCCTCACCATAAAATGCATTTTCAATTTTCTCCCATTCATGTTGATTCTGCTTGATTGCCTCGTCAGCCCACGGTATAGAATTAATACTACTTCGATCGAAACTTGTCTCCGATTGAGGCGATGAAGCAATCAGGGTTCCAATTGAATCTTCCGAACCGTCCAGCGATGAACCTCCATAATCCGATTTTGCATCGTTTATTGAATAGAAAAATGTCATATTCCTAATTCATTTTTCGGAATAATTTGTAAATTAAGTTAAATAATTAAATGTTTACAAATTTACAATATTTATGCAATGGAAATGGAAAAATTCTTTTTCTGTCATTTTCAGTTTGTTTTGTTGTGGATTGTCAAAGTTGAAACAAAACAAAAAAGGATAAAATGCGAGTGTTGCTTTGTGCGAATTTAGGGCGTTTTTGAATTTTGGATTGGTGTACATAGAGCTGTTTCCTCAAACGTCAAATGAAGTAAATTGACCACTAACGGTGTAGGCCAAACATAAATATGTTTTCTTATTTTCTGTATTAAAGCAACAAAATTAAATTTGTACAATATGCTTAACTTTAGAAACGTTTTTAAAATAATTTAGTATTGTTTTACCATCAGTGAATCCTATTTATTTGTCCCACAGCAATAATTCTTAAATGTTTGGCCTGCAGCTTCGGTGAATCTAGCTGTCAAAACATTTAGGGGGAAACAGCTCTATACTTCAAAAAAATTTGTGTTGATGTACTAAAAAGACGGAAACTATCGCAAACTTAAGCGTGAAACATACCGAGCAGTACCAGTGAGCAGCAAATTTAAATATTAACCAATTTACAATCATAAATATAGGCATTTTTAAAGAAAACAATCAATAATATTATAGAAAAATTTCAATTAAAAGAAAATGTATCGAATGAAGTTGGTTCTGTCGTCGCATAAACAGGTTCCACACCCAGCAGCAAAAGAAATGCTCTTTGCTACTAAACATAACCTCAATAAATCTAATATATTGTTTAGTTTCAAACATTTTTTCTTTACCTATTTGTTTTGAAATAAATTATTTTGAAAAAATATACGTCCTTCATAAAATATAGTATTAAATTCTCATATATGTAATACAAAAAATTGTTTTGATGAAAGTAAAAAAAAAACCTACGCTGCTTGGTGTGAATGGATACAAGCAACCGATGGTGTGGATTGTTTGGGATATGTCGCAATGCTCTTGGTGCATTTCACCCTTTACAGATAAATAGTGTGTAAAGTACTTTTCATACCGGAAGCCTTGGCTCAAAATTTAAATACATTTCATACCGGAAGCCTCGGTTTTAAGCTTCAAAAATAAAAATTATTTCATAATTCAAAATGTAAATTAGTTTCATTTAAATGATAACATCTAATTTTATAGAAATAAATTCAATTTGCTGGAAAATAATTTAATTTTACGTGATAATTTAAAAAAATCGAAATATATTACAATGAAGTTATCTGTAAAGCCAAGCCAATGCGTTCCACACACGACTGCAACGTTTTAAAGTAGCGTTGCAAAGTATGTAGATTGCCAACAAAACAATCAAATCACATATTTGGCACGACTGTTTTGTATTTACCGAAGAATCTACTTAGGTCATATGTACGTTATAAATTAAGAATATTTTATTTCTTGCTATAATTCAAGTATAAAATAAACCAAAACACAATATTTGATAGCAACCGAATGTTCAAAGTTTAAGCCTAGTACGCTGTTCAAGTGAAATGAAATTTTCACTGGTCTCCAAAAATAGGAAGATAAATCTGACGTGAAAATTTTGTTTGACGAGTTTCGTAAATATTTTAGTGCATATATAATTTCATGTTGTCTCTGACAACATATTTTATACAATAAAATTCACTTCTTTAGTTGATTATCCTCAAAACGCAAAAACAAATGAAATTGTCAAAATTTATCTTCACACTTATCGTCCGAGAAGATAAAAATGAAGTGAAAAATGTGTAGAGATAAAATAGAATGAAAACTCACTCCGCAAAGTGAACTTCAGCGTGGAAATTTTCATTTTCATTTTCGCTTGTGTCAATTTTATATGAAAAATTTCATTTCATTTCAGCAGCGTACCGGCCTTTACAGTTGACGCCACAGGTATGAAAGGGTCTAAGTAAGCATTCACATTTGTGGTGACCGATTGAAATTTAATAAATTTAAAAATAATTTAAAACAAAATCGTTGGGGGAATGAATGTGTCATCTATTGAAATCGCTAAAACCGACGGTGGCGACCCCATAACATTGCAAAATTTTGTAGTTACAATTTACGGTTCATTGGTAAAAATCAATAACGAACCGACAAGTACGTGGCATATTGGGTCCACCTGTTACGTTAAAAACCACGAGGCAAGCACATCTAAAATAAAATGATATACATAAATGTTCATTTGCTTAAATTAAATATTTAATTATTAATTTTGTCACTGGAATACAAGACTTTAATTAATGTAATATGTAAATAGTGTGAAATCAAAAGTAAACATTGTTTGTTTTAAACTAAAATCGGTATAAATAAATTGAGTTTTTTGTAAAGGAGCCCCAAAGTACTCGTTGCGCTAAACGCGTGGTTTAAGTGGTGTAGTGGCCTATGTCAACATACGTTGAACGTCAAAATACCCACATGACATCTTTAAAAAATGTCTGCACCAACAGTTCGAAATCTTGTTGGAGCACGAGTTTATTATGGAATTATGATGAAATTCGACATGTACGGTAATTGTTGGTGAATCTGCTAAAAATACTATTTTTCCATATATTATAAAAATACAAATCCGTCCGAATAGGGACATATAATTTGAAACACTCCGTAAATTTAAACCAGGAAGTAACCAAAAATCGAGGGTGACCAATCGGAAATGCTCGATTGCGCATTAATTCTCTTTCAAACTTACGGACCTAAGTGACTTTAAATGGCTGAAAAATTAAAATCAAACAACGTTTCGCTGGGGAATAAAGATAAAGTTTTTATTGCAGTTTACTGAAAAATTGACTGCCGTCATGTCCCAAACTGTATTTTAATTGTTTGACGGCATAATATGCCTTAATATTTGACTCTCAATTATTCCGCTTACAATTGAACTTCCTCCAATTAATTATTCCTTCTACCTTTTTATTTATTTTAAATAATATAATGATATTATGTTAAAGCATAATAAGGAGGATTTTTGAATCGATTAACAAAAGTTGATGAAACATATATTCATAATTACACCAGTATCAGGACAACAGTTTGTACAGTGGGTGAAACCTGGTCAAAGCGACCAAAAACACAACAATCAGCTGGAAAGGTTTGGGCCACTACCTTTTGGGTTACACATGGAATATTGCTCATCGGCTATGTAGAAAAAGGAAAAACAATCACTGGCGAATACTATATATAGTGCGTTATTGAACAAATTGAATGTAAATATATTATCTTTCTTCTAGATAATGCACTCTGATGGCAAAATTGCATCAATTATACTTCGAATTGCTTCACCATCCACCGTATTCTCCAGATTTGACACCTAGCGACTATTGTATGTCTCCAAAATTAAAAATATGACCGCATGGAAATAGATTTGCATCGAATGGTGAAGGCATAGCCGAAACAAATGCATATTTTGAAGTGTTTGAAAAATCACTTTACAAGAAAGGCGGGTATATTGAAATGATGGAAAATCATTAGATGAAGTGCACTGAGTTAAAAGGATTTACACGATTATTGAAGATTTAATACAAATTTTAACAAAAAAGTTCCGTTTATTATCAATGAAGGAAACTTGTGTGCTATAAAATTCGACAGAGTTTTAATCATTTTAAAGCACCCTTCGTTGCATGACCATTTTTACTCTGTCGAACATAGTGCAGTAGCTGAAAAGCGTTCCCAATTTAATATTGAAATTATTTCCAGTCCACTGTTCAAAGAAAGATGAAACATAAAACTTGAACGCGACATGAAGCTAAGCCAAACTGCCATTTATGTAAGAATTTCAGATTTAAGTTACAAACAAGAAAGTAAAAAAATAATACTTTTGGGGAGAGGTGATTAAACTCTGCAGTTTCTTCTGGCAATTAGCTTATAATTATTCAAGAATCAAGAATCGACGTAAAGATTCCCTCTAGTACAGTAATACAAACCGAATGAAAGCGTCCATTACTCTCGCCGGACTAGGAAGGTTAAAAATGACGCCTCGATTCAAGCCTGTGTATTAAGATTAGGTGTTTCTAATCGCAAACCTAAATCGATGACACATTTCCGATTTATCACCACATGCTCTTATTTCCATTATCGCACAAAAGTATTAAAAAAAAGAGATTCTTTACAACTCGCGATTATTCATTTGTTTTTTGTTTTTTTATTATCATACACATTTTTTTCCTACTGACGTCTTATAAATTATAATCAAAATAAGCTTTAAATTATAAATTCAGTGTACATATTTATATACAACACTGTTTGACTTATTAAAGTACAAAACTTGACTTCGAAAATAACAAATTTATTGTGGATACGATTAATGTCGTTTAATTACAAATTGCTAGGCCAAGTGAATGTACCTAAAACGTGTGAAGTAAATGTTAAGCTAGAAAAAGTCAAAAATTGCTAAAGTGTGAGACAAACCTTTGGAAAATGACGAGATAAAGCGATGATTGTACGGGTTCAATAAACTAAAATTAAAACTATAAAAAAATAATTCTGAACAATATATTGCCAAATAATAATTAAGTTCCTGTTCGTCAAAATACAAAAACAAAAATTTATGTGATTCACGTATCAATAATAGAATGCACCAAAACAATATTTGTAATTTGTATATAATATAGTTTGTGTGGTGTAATGAAACGATTTAAATAAATATTAATTTAGTATCCAATTTGTAGTCACCTCGTTACAATCAAAAATAAGCGCAAAAAAAAAACACGAAAATGTTTAAATTAAATTGTAATTTATTTGTATTCATAATATTTTGCTTAATTAAATTAATTTTAAGTTTTCCCATAAATAATACTGACCTTAGCAGTAGTATACAATTGCCCAACGATCTAATTGATAATCGAATAAAAGTTCTGCAGAAGCGGCAATTTAGTTTAATACCCAATGTAAATAAAACGTTGCCATCGAGCAAACGAAGGCGAAAATACACGTAAGTGGTTATTTAATTATGTATACATAAATTATGTGTCTGTGTGTGTGTGTATTTGTGTAGCAAGTGAACTGCATCTAAAGTAAATATCTTTCAAAGTGGCACTGGTTTTTCAATTGAATTGATTTTTTTTAATCATTAAGATACCTTTTTAATTATCAAGTGCAATTCCACAGGGAATGTTTCATTATATTTTCGTGTTTCTATTCAATAACAATAAATAATGGGATTTATGATAATACGTATAACTGTGGGGAACTCTTTTTTGTTATTAATCCGGTCTTAAATCGATCATTTTAAAATAATGATCTCACCATAATATCCATATACATACCTTCACTCTGAATTTGATTCCAAAGAATTACATACTCACGTGCGTCTCATTTTTGGATGACGTAACGTTTTTATCCATAATATTTAATTGGTTTCTATATTGGGAATCACCTTTTTTGGTTAAAAGCGATCATCCATAACAACGATCCACTGGATTGGAAATTAATAAATTGTATCTCTTCATCTTCTGTAAACAAAATATAAAATTCAATTCGACGTATTCTTTTCTTGCAAGATGAGTAATCATAATATTATCATGATTTGCTGAAATGAACTGGTTGTTATGATCGTTTTGATGTTTGTTTGACCTCGTTTCGTGTTGCGATTGGTTTAATATATCGGATATAACGGGTGTTCCAATAAGCTATGGCCGAATTGGTTTTATAGTAACTCGAGAAACAAAAACAAAATCGGGCCTTTTTCTAATATACATTACACCTGTTATTGAGATTCTAATCGGTTGAAGGGAGGCCTTAGCTTCTATTTGATAGACTGGCTTAACGTTTTCAATTGGAAAGCCTTAACTGTTGGAAAAAATCATATCGTAAACGCAAACGGAAGGATCTTGGCTTGAATTGTTTGCCTCTTGTACACATAAAAGTTTAATCGTGAATTATTGTTCTAAATTGAAACAAACATTAAGTTATAAAAGTAAAATTTACGAACTCTTCTTACATAAAAAATTCCTTAAGGACAAATCCATTTACAGTTTTCCACAATTTGTCGAGTGGTTGTCAATTATGACCTGGCCGGTCAAGGCAAAGCTTCATATTTTCCAATCCAACGCCTAATAAACGCAACGTACAAGTATCTTCGAACTTGAAATTTTAAAACGTATTTGTCACTAAGTGCTAAGACATAATGGAGCGATAATTTAATTCTGATTAATAAAATTACCACAATACATAAGGCGCTTCGATCTAACTCACAACGAATTAACAACCGAAAAAAAAAATATTAATGAGTTCTTAGTGAATTAAGCCCCAATTTCTTCAGACCCATTTCGCATGTAACGCATGAAGCGCAAATAAATTCTGGAAAAGTGGAAATTTAATTTTGGAAAACTCAGAACGCTCACAAGGTTTTTTTCACAATTGAAATTTCGATCTTTTTAAAGTTTAGTTTATATTTCAATAAAATTCTATGACGACGATACCACATCCACTAACTTTGCATTGCATATCGCTCGTTCCGTCTTCATATCATCGCCGTATGTTACTGGGGTTTGCCTCGGTTGTATTTTGTATTGATTTGATTGTGTTGGTAGACATGAAGGAGCTGGATTCTCGTATGCGTATCACACATAAATGAGCCAACCAAAAAATGTTAAGTTTATTTATTTTTATTGTAGGTGTTCGGACAGTTTTGTTTTGACATTTATTTTAGTTTGGTTTGTGGGTATTTTGTGGCTCAACGTGTGTTGACTAGGCCACTACACCACTTTAACCACGCGTTTAGCGCAACGGGTATTTTGAGGCTACTTTACAGGAAACTCAATTATATTTGATTGTTTACATTTAGTTTCACATTATTTATTACATTAATTAAAGTCTTGTAATTCAGTTAAGGCAAATAGATAGAATTAATAATAAAATATTTAATTTAAGCAAATTAACATTTAAGTTTTTTTATTTTAGATGTGCTTGCCTCGTGGTTTTCAGCGTACCTTTTTGTCCCGAATGTTATTTTTTTGGCGTAACAGCCGGACCCAATTTACCGCGTAATTTTTGTTTCGTTATTGATTTTTACCAATGAACCGTCAATTGTAACTATAAAATTCCAGTATGGAATTCTCATGAAAAATGCTGATTTAGTACATTAAGCAAAAGTATAGGAGTAGACAAATTAAAAATTCTTTTCCCAATAGAGTTTTCAAACTTCGCAAATTATACCTATACAAATTCAATTTCCAAATAAATTACTTAACCATGTTCCAGTAGTTTTTATTTTAATATCTAGATCATTTGCAAATTATGGATATTTTCAAATGATTGTTTGTTTTTAGACTAATCAAATGTACCTATACGAGTTTCTAAATGATTGATTTTTTTTTTTTTTTTTTTTCAGAAGGCTTCTAAACAACATATCAATTAACTACGACATAATTTACTCGGACAATACATATTATTAGATAGAACGATCGATGTTAACGGCGGTCTAATACGAATGCAAAAATTTAAGAATCTGACTAAATGTATAGGGTTTTTGGATCCATTATACATTCTTGACACAAGAGTGTATATCTATTACTTATTTGTATAACGAATGAAATGCGGTTTAATTTATTTTATTTAATAAAAAAAAAATTCTTATCAAGAACAAAAATACAAAACGGATTTTTATATTGTTTAATTTCGCATCTTTCAGATCATCTAATTTGAACTAGTTGCTACGTGTGAGATAGCCGATTAGCTTTAAGTTTGATGTTGATTTTTTTTTTGATTTAAACTATTTATAGAGTTTAGATGCATCATGCATATTGATCACGTTTTCGATTATTGACTTCGTGTTACTGAATATTGATCATGATTATAACTACATGATAACAAAGCTCTTCGATCGACATTGTCGTATAATAGTACGAATTTTATAAAAAACATGTTAACAACATTTTAGGCGAATTTAGCTTTAAAAGAAAAAAAGCACAATATTTTTTATTTACAAACAATGTGTGCGACTTTGCAAAAAAAAAACGTAAATGTTTTTTGACAACATTTTTTTGTTGACGCGATTTGTTTCGTTGATCCATAACATGAATTCTAAATATATTATTCGTACTACCGTTTATATTATATGGGTCAAGAACACATTTTTAAATTTCATTTAAGTTTAGTGTATTTCATTTTTAAATTTCATTTAAGTAAAGTCTTGATCAGCTGGAAATTAATTTTGCATTATTATGCTTTGCCGGCATATTCCACAAAGATAAAACTGGCTCTGCCTTCCAACTCCGAAGTCTAAAAGCTTATTGACACGAAAAAAAAATGTCGCCACTTTTGGCGTCAGCCACTGAACGTCAACTTAACACTGAAAATCTTTGAGTCGACATTTTTCCAAATAAAAATCGCGTTATGTCGCACCTGGGTATTCTGTGGTTAAATTAGAAAGCATGCACTTATTGCTGTGCATACGAGCTTACCATCAAACGTCCATCACTCCCAACTAAAAATCCGAGTCCACTTAATGTTGTGCCGAACACATCCGCCAATTTACTTTCTCTTTCATCGAAAGCGTTGCGTTACCATAATCAAAAACCAACATTACTCCAGTGGCAAACACAAGAAATCAAGCATGGAACGAAGACATCAAAACGATCACCAAGCGGAGACAAAGAGTGGGGTACAATTCTTTTCTCGTCCTGTGCGCCAAGCCATCAACATGTCAGCATAATTGTAAAAATAAAAAAAATTAAAAAAATCTCAAAAGATGGATTCTAAAGCATCATTTTGAGGTCCTTCGAGAAGGTTGCCATCTTACTCAAACCAGTTCATATCAGCGACGAGAATTACAAGGAGGCATGGCGGATCATCACTGATCTATATAGTCATCGACAACTTATCATCGACAGCCATTTACGGAAATCCCGAAATATGCCAACATTCCAACGTAAATCCGGACAGTTTCAATCGGGCCAATATTCTCGTGAACATCATAGCCGATAAGCTGAAAGCTGAATCACATCGTTAATGGGAGTTATCATAAAATGGAACTCAATAAATATCGAACCGCCCAGGTGGCACAGTGGTCAGCATGCTTGCTTTGAGCTCCGGAGGTCCCAGGTTCGATTCCCGGCGGGTGATGAAAAAATTACGGCTGGTTAATGTAGGATCAATGGATTAATCATTCATTATCCGTTAAAAATAATGATTACGAAACTTCATAATGATGCGGCCAAATCCCTCTATGGGATATAGCGCCAGCAAAAAAAAAAAAACTCATTCAAGCAATTCAAGACGTTCATCACATTCCACCAGAAAATGAACCGTGTCCAGGGCAGGGAGAAGGTCTCTGTTTCTCAAAAAAAAACCTACAACTTCGAACCGAGTACTTCAACTTAATGAAAATCTATATTGACCCTTGGGTCATATGGAAAAGATTCCGATTCACGACGACGCTCAACAAAGTCAGGTTTGCTCAATACCTCTTCAAACAACCACAATCCTGTCGCTCCATGAGAATCTTCGGTTCAGTCAGCTGAGATTCGGCAGAAGACCGTGGCTATGCTTCAGTAAGGTGGTTTTGGGCTTCGGAAGTGGTCATCGAATTCTCAGACACTCCACGACAAAATGCAAAAGCGTCTCATGGTTATTTTTGACCCATTAGGTTGGCTGATCATCAGTGTAATTAACGCAAAAATCATGTTTCAAAAATTTGTGGGTACTCGTACATTCGTGAGATGAGGTGGTCTCAGAGGCAATATCTAAGAGATGGTCCACATATTGTGGCAACTTGAAAAATCTGGAGAACATCAAAATTGAGCGATGGCTAAACACAGTCGCGATTTGCTGATACATATTTTCAGCGATGCATCAACAAAGGATTACGTCGCAGTGGGGTATGCCAGTACCACGGTCGCATCATATTTCAATTCTCGCCTCAAACCAGAGTTGAAACCACATGGAGATTCATCTCCCCTTGCTTCACATCATTTCGGTGATTTATGGGAAACATGTGAAACATCATCTTCGCCGGATCAAAGGTGACGTCTTACTCACCTTCGAAGGATTGGCTACTTTACTCTGCCAAATTGACTCATGCTTAAATTCTAGGCCACTATGCCCCGTGTCAAACAATCCAGACGACTATGAAGTTATCAGTTATCTCAATCGTTAACGGAGTACTTGTCCCGCCTCTAACACCGTCCAAAGTGGCTTAAAACTAGAAACAATTTGACGGTGGGTCAGCTAGTCTTAATCAAAGAAGAGGGGTGCCCATCAAAATGGCTTATGTTAAGGATCATAGAAATGCAACCCGGCTCTGATAATTTGGTGGGAACCGTCACATTAAAATGCGAGCACTCGGCCTTGAAACGGCCTATAACCCTATAAACTCTGTCGAATTCGAATCGAAAGTGATGTTACAAGGTTACACCCCTTGGTAGTGTGCGCAAGTTTTCAACATTTCAACATAATTGTTAATACATAATAAAAAAAATTTAAAAAATAAACCGTCAAAAAAAATGGCCTCGTGTTTTATTGTGGAGTTCGCGCTAACATTTTTCACATATCGATTGGCAAAAATTATTTTCTGACTAGATTCTAAAGCATCACTCTTTAAGAATTATCAACAGTCGATGAACGATCAAGATCTCATTTTTGCGATTATGGAAGTAACGGCTTTTTTCAATATTATTTGATACTGATGGCTTTAAAGTGCATAAATTGCGGTTGCACTCTATTAATAAATTTATGCAATTTAATTTTGCTTTGTTTTTAATAAATTTTATTTTAATTTAATTTATTTATAAAAATTTATTTATTTAATTAACATTTTAATTTGGTATTTTTCACCACCATTTTCTACCGCGCGAGTTAGGCGGCATGTCACCGCGATGAAATTCGAGAGCAGACTGATTAATTTTAATTTTTAATTTTATTTTATTTTGTTTTGTGTGTAGTGCGCTGTGATTGGTCCAGCACACGTGCGAAGGGGAAGTCAAGGTTGATTTACATATGCGACGTGCGACGTGTGACAAGTGGAAATAAACGTGACGCTTTTTTGACAACAATTTACATTTGTGACGAGATCCGCCACGCACACTTTATAAAATTGTTTATATTTTAATTTTTGTTCTTCAAAAAAGCTTCTTCAAAGCCTACTACATATTTTGTTTTATACAATACATACAAAAAATGTGTATGTGTTTGTGCGACCGTGACGGAAAAGATAAAATTAAACCATCTCTCGACGTGTGGCGTGGCCGTGTGACGAATGTCAAAATATTCGCCTCTGATTGGCTAGAAGCTCCCGTCACACGTCGCACGTCGCATATGTAAATCAACCTTCAAGCTCAGTTTGTAGTGGTTCATTGGGTGAACCGCTACAGCTTACATCAAAACAAATGAAATGAAACTCTCTAAAATTGCAGTTTGCATGCAGCCAATTCATGTTTTTCAATCCATTGAGTTGGGCTTTTCCTACTGGTATAAATGTATTTGAGAAAAATATGGAAAAATGGTACAATGTCCCGCACGCAAGGTATGAATGAAAAAGGCTCTACTGTATGCTTTGCCAAAAAATTTTGTATTTATGTGTCTGAACTAAGTTCCACACGTTGAAATGTGATTTGCTGACATCTACCAACAAAATTTATTATACAAAAAACAGTAACGCCAAATATATTCTCATAGATGTCAGGCAAAACCTTACAAAATGTTTAGGAACACTGACATGCCAAAAAAAATACAAAACTTTCAACCGTTTATATTTTATCGATTGTTAAACAGAATTGGTTGAGGTGAGTGTCGAGTGCGTTTGTGTTATAAAAATAAGGATAGAAATGAGAGCTTTTAAGGTAATTTTAATTAATTTTTAAACTAATAAACTATTAATTAGTAATGTTATAAATAAAAAATGTGAATTTGTGTTTAAAATTCGTGTAATTTTGTGAATGTACTTTGTTGTGTTCTGACATTTGCTTTGGTTGAATGGCGGTGCTTCGCTAATAAATTATGCATTCAAACAAAACCAACACAAATGTCTTATACAAGCCATATTATTGCCATACAAACACAAAATAAAACCTACTATTTCTGTAAGTATTAGCGTCATTATACAGTATAATCTTTACATCCTTTGATTTTAAATTGTAGTTTGTATCAAAAACAGTATAAAATATCACTAACACTTACAGAAAATAGTAGGTTTTGGATTTAATAATATGCGTGCGTCACGGAAATAATATGGCTTGTATAAGACATTTGTGTTGGTTTTGATTCAAATCGTAACGTCTGATACATATACATGTCGTCACCATCTTCAAGATAAAAAACAAATTCCATTCCGAATGTTTTTTTAATGTAATTTATGTTGTAAATGCTCCGAGTCAAGTGTAATCCTGCCGAGTTGAGCTTTTTTTGTCACTAAATAAACTACAAAATTACTCGACTCCGTATATAGTGAACGTGAAGGTTAAACCAGGATTAAAATTAAACTCGATTCGACTATCGTTTGTTTCTTGATATATGTCGTCAGTTCTTTCCAGTTAATTGACTTTCTTTCCCTCTATTTCATCATACTGGTTTGCGTACACTAATCACGGTAAGGAAAAATATTTATATTCTAAAATGGCTTTGACCCACTCCGTTTTGCGTACGGAAAGAATTCATACGAATTCATACTTCTTCTTCCGCTGGTGCTACATCCCATGAAGGGATTTGGCCGCCTCAACGATGCTCCTCCAATTAATTCGATCCGCCGCAAGAGAACGCTAGACACGGTGACCGAGTGTGTATAGGTCCCTCTCAACGTCGTCCATCCATCAGGTAGGTGGTCTCCCACGAGGTCCTTTTTTCGTTGGTGCCAACTCCAAGGCCTGTTTAGTGGTCCGATTTTGTGAACGAAGTACGTACCCAAGCCATCTTAGCCTTGACGATTTTATGATTCCGATGATGTTTCGCGTAAGGAAAGAATTCGTACGAATTCATACTTATATCAAATTAATTAAAGAAAAAAAATTTTAACGATTGTATTTGATAAAAATTATTTTTATAAATTTAAATATTAAAACAATTTTAACAAACAATACAATTTATTGAATTTTTAATTCATTGTTTTTAATTAATTTCTAAATTTCGGTTTATAGAATGAGGCAACATTCCTAGTTTACGATAAATCAGGGTGAGATGTTTTAACCATCACGTTTTTCGCTTCCATGCATTTTCGATAGAGTAACGTAACGGTACTTTAGAACTAAATTGCTTTAAAATTTTATATTTTTAACAAAGAAGTACAGTTAGTCTATCGAAAATGCATCGAAGCAAAACCAACAAAAATGTTTATACAAGCCGTGCCATTCGCTCTTTACACCGATCCTCTCTCAGAAATTGTGCTCTATGAGTTGGTAGTGGTATGTCACAAAACCAAAACCTTCTACAATTCTCTCTTGAGAAAGCCTGAAATTTTAGCAGGTTTTGCACAAAACCAACAAAAATGTAAACAATATTTTAGGCGTTTGTGTTAGTGTTGTGTATATATATTTTCTGATTTATTTTATACATTACTAATACTAAGCCATAGGGTACAATTTTTATAGCTTAAGTGTTTGCTTGGCACGGCTTGTATAAACATTTTTGTTGGTTTTGATCGAAGCGAAAAACGTGATGGAAGAAACTGGTTGTTTTGTGTATGTATTTTCATTATTTGATTTAGTATCGGTAAAGTTTTTATTTTATATGTATAAAATAAAAGTTTTAAATAATGGCAGCTGCAAAATTTGATCTAGTGTTTTTCCCATTGGAAATTGTTCCCAATTACGCCAGAACCCAGAACACACTTTTGACAATTAGGGAATAAAAAATTTAGAATTATTGAAATTAGGAAATATAGCAATATTTTTCCCAATTCCCAATTCCCAGGAAATAGCCAGACAGTTGGAAAAACCAGAACATTTCGACATAGAAAAACCAGAACAGTTTTTAAGTCTGAAATGATGAAGGATAGGTTTGGTGGCGACTGGTTAAAGTACCATCCACTGGTTACAAAACGTGGTGAAATTTCTCCCAGAAAAGTTTCAAGTCTCTTTATTCATTATTTGGATGTGTTGCAACTAATTCATTAATCATCAAATAAGTTGGTTAAGTCAGATACTAGTGCCGTCTTACTTTGGGGCTTATTTTTACAACAACAATGCCGTGTATTTTCATTCCGGAATGAATAATTTGAAACCAAGCTTTTGTTGTTTTTTATTTAATTTTTAATATCAATTCATAAAAGTAAAAAGAAAATTATTTTCGGTTTGTATTTTGAGCATAATTTGCATTTTTATTTTTATACCAATTACTATTCCAGTGCCCGAAGTAAGACGGCATCGATTTCAATAAAATGTTGCATAATCGACTAGTTTCATTTTGGGGCAGGGTTGGAGTTTCTTAAATAAACCATAGCCAAAGAGAGATAGATTAGATTTGCCAAAGAGAAATTGTTTTTTTTTTTTTACTTATGTATAGTATATACGTATAGACGGCCAAACCAAATTAGTATGTTTGACAAATTTTGAAAATAATTACAGCAATAAAACTCCAATTAGCTCGCGAGCCACGTGTCTCAAGATGGAATAACTATTGCGGTGGTCCTCACATCCATTTCCAAGTGATATATTCTGTAACCTCTGGATACATAAATAATTACAGCATTGCCCAGTTGACTTTTTTTCTAATCGGAGTTTTATTGCTGTAATTATTTTCAAAAATACTAATTTGGCTTGACCACCAGTGGTATATAGTATAACTAATCCAGGTTTTACTACGATTCCAGCACCAAATGGATTTCTGAAATAAATCGGATCCATCGGATTTCTGAAATAAAATAGGGGCCAAATTAAGAAATATTGCGGAACACCATTGGTGTTTTTTTTTTTTTTACATAAATGACCGAACCTAAGTAGGTCGTTTGTGGATGAATTTTAATAGAATTTTTTATCTGAAATTTGAGATATGAGGTCGATTCTTTAAGTAGTTCTTAATATGAAATTGATTAATTCTGGCTCTGGAAAATTCCTTCGGTCATATCATCTGGGGTCGGATTTCTTAATTAAACCATGAATCAAATTCAGTAAATATTGCGGACTACTGCTAATGGTATATTGCTCGACACCTTAAATCAAAAATTATATTCGCCAAATTTAGTTTTATATACCCAGTTTCAAATGGAACAATCACATTTGTTGATGGATTTCGTGATATTTTTAGAAAAACTTCCCAATCTTAAATAAATTAAATTACGTTCTGCAGATTTTTTGGACTGATAATTTGGGAATGGAGTTCCCGCAGAAGTTACATACAATATACATAAGTACATACTCCTCGTACCATTTTGTTCCAGAAATGTACTTTTTTTCTAAAATTTTATCTGGCAACCCTACTTCAGAGCAATATTGCTCCCATATACATAAGAAGAGTCATTTCAACGAAATTATTGAAAAATCTTGAATATAATTTGTACTTGTAGTATCATCGGCCACGACAGGGGTTCGATTTAAACTTGTGGAGGTTTAAAATAAAGTGAAAAATGTTCACAATCCAACAAGGTCAAAAATTTGTAGCACAGTATTAAAACTAAGTTTCTAGATAATTTTATCAACAAATCTTTGATTCAATTGCGAGATGTTACCCAAGAACACAATTTAATTAAACAAAAATCATTTTAAATTTAATTGATTTACCGGTTTTTAATTTTTCCATATTGCACAAATAATTATCAGACCACAAATTTGCGTGTACAAATAATTTTGTTAAAAGCTAAATTAACTGTATTTTTTTCCATAGAATTAAAATTTAAAACATTTTTGATTGGAATGTAAAGCAGAATAATTAATTTAATTAAATTGAAATTAATATTATGAAAAGGATAATTAAAAGTTATTTATGTTGCGCAGCCAGCATTAACAATTAGCATACACAAATAATTTTTTTAAAGTTTGACTACAATATAACAGTTTGCAACAGGTTTCCAGGTTTCAGACCCTGTATCCGACTACCAAAGTCAGCACAGCTCTCCGATTTTACCTGTCTGGCATACCACAATCTATCCTGTGTGGTGACAATCCTGGCAAATCATGTGAATTCAGAAATTTGACCAGATAATTGTTGACTTCGTCTTGATTCATGACCCAATCAACTGACTTATACGTTGTATAATCGCCAGATATTTGATTTTGAATGACTGTGTTAATAGCATTAACATCAATGTTTTTGGCTGCTAATAATACACGTTCGCTTAGCCAATGGTAATTTTTGTAATTGCAATTGATCTTTAGATGTTATTGCGTTTAGTTCATCGGCTGGCGTGGAACATGATAAAACTGGTAGAGTAGTGATGGGCTAAGTCGGTTCTTTTTTTCTTTAAAACGTAAGAGAAAATAAGCAAAACAGAACAAAAAGAACTAATTTAGCAAATCACTATGGTTGAGTCTGACGAAAATCACCAGCCAGCAAAATGAGTGGGCCTCCGAATGGCTCTGTATTGCCTCTTAAATGTTGGTGCGTTCGATTGATTTGTTCCAACGATTTTTTGTGAGTTATTGTGCATTCATCCCATACTATTAGTTGACATGTTTGCAAAACTTTTACCATTCCTGAATTCTTTTTTATGTTGCATGTGGGTGTCGTAGTAAATTGCATGTTCAATGCAAAAATTTTAATGCAAAATTTTAATTTTAGATAAATTTGGACCGGGGTAAAATTATCCCGTGGATAATTTAAAGAAACAATTTACCAAACGAACAACGAAACTATGCCAAAACGAAAATCGGAAGACACAAAACAATTAAATGTGGATTTACCGAGCCGCTGCTGTAATCAGCATGTGTTTAATAAAATTCAGGCGGACGTTGAAGAGATGTCTTCATTATTTGTGGAAGCATCTCGCTACATCCACTTTACATGAAGAAATGGGCAAATGAAGACTTCACCCACGTTGACTTTTTAATATATTTTCGGCATTTACTGAATGAAAATTCACCTATGGACGACGAGTATAAAAAAATGAGGATAGAGTATGGATTAAGGATATACGATAAAAAATTAAAATCGAATTTATTCGTAGACGCAGCTAACTAATATTCGGTAATTTTCCACAATAATATATGGATGCATTCATATTCGAGAATTAGACGGTTCCTACTAAGAAAACATTTTTGGCACTTAAAATTATTTATTTGATGAAAAAAGTACACACATACCCAATCCCAAATTATTAGATAAAATGCGTTTGGAGCTACATTAGAATGGGGTACGATTTTTTGACATTAAAACGAAAAAAACAGACAATAAACACCTACAATTTTTTCATAATTTACAACACTATAGTACCGATATATAAATTTATAAGGCATCATGTTCGGTACGATTCGCAGGCATTTTGGCAATTGCTCTGTTCGCAAAAGTTAGTTTTACCGTCCAGGGCTAAATTTAAGAGGAGAAGAGTGGCGAAAATATTTTAAACTCCCGGAAACGAAAACCAAAAAATTCAACTATTCTATAATGACAGACTCAACATATTCAATGGCGAAACCAAATTATGAAGTAAAATAAAAAAAAAAAAAACGAAAACCGTGATGACAAACACTAATTTAGAACTAATTCGGAATAATTATGATAAATATGATGTAAAAATTGGCCTGGGCCCCGGTTGAAAATTAATTGCTGCCGGAGTTTGTAACGGCGAGCCATTCAAATATAAAAATTCAACTTTTCAGAACATGACCGGGGCCCAAACTCGAAATTCTAAATTAGAAAAATATACACCTTTCACAAAAAAGCATATAATCTCCCTAATGTCAAAGGATTATACGCTTTATACTGATTAAGTTAAAAAATTTCAAAGTAAGGTGTACAGAGAGGAAAGTGGCTCGGCTCAAATTATGAAAATTTATATGTGTAGAAAAGGCGTGCCACCAGCTAGCTAAATACATAATTGGGCCCGTTAAAACAAGAGCGCTGGTGCTTGTCGGGAACACAACAATTTCACTAAATTCACAACCAAAATTATTAAATGCACTAAAAAAATACGCAGATGTGATAGAAATTAACGAATTTCGGACAACCAAATTGTGTGCGGGTTGTCATGATCCTCATTTCACGTCACGGTTTCCTCACAGGTACCAGTTTTGCCAAAAATGTGGTATCACGTGGAACAGATGGATAAAAAAAAAAATTTACCCAAATTTTAAAAGAAATACACAGTTACAAGCTCAAAATTTACAAACGCCAAATTAACACCATAGTCAAAATTTAAAAATTCAAAATTAAAAAACGCCAAATTTCTATCAATATCCTTAATCCATACATCCTACATTTAAAAGAATCCTAAAAATTGTAAGATACATCTTTTTAATTTAATTTAGATATATAAATTAATTTGTTATATTTTTATTTGTGTTTAGAAAGTCGTTGGATAAAATCAATTGTGAAGTAATTTGCTGAAGTAGAAGAACAGCTTAGCGAGAAGATAGCCGAAAATTAGCTACAGCATAGCGTGCCAACATTTGTTAAGGTATGTAAGTATGAATGTTTTATACAAAAAATATTAAATTTTATGATAATAATTTTATATTTCAATTTTTTCTTCTGTAGATTATATTATCCAGTATGATCCCACCAGATGACCACCGTAGAAGAAAGGAACGGGCGGTGCCTATTTACAAAAACCAATTTTAATCGAAGATGGGCCGAATATGAAAGTCACGGAAGACACAAATTAGTTTTCATTGCAGATATTCAATAAATGTATCGACAAATCTTGGTTTGTGCGGATTGTATAGAGTGCCTCTTCCGAAGAATTGATTCGAGACAATCGTTTATGTACCGTGACCGTGACAGTACAGGCTGGGCTCCGTATTTAGCAATTCGCACGATGCACCAATATTCGACAGAAGAACGTGGCTATGCTTCAGAGAGGTGGTTTTGGGCTTCGGAACTGGTCATCGAATTCCCAGACACCACTACAAAGTGTCAAAAGAATTTCATGTACATTAACCCTCGTTAGAATTAAATTGGGATGAGCCAGTCAAATCTCTCAAACGAGTTATTTTGAAAGAATAGTTGAATATTTTTGACCCATTAGGTTGGCTTGTCCCCAGTGTAATTAACACAAAAATTATGTTTCAAAAATTGTGGGTACTCGGACATTCATGAGATGAGGTGGTCCAAATATTGTGGCAACTTGAAAAATCTGGAGAACATCAAAATTGAGCGATTAAACTTGTCAATACACAGTCACGATTTGCTGATACATCTTTTCAGCGATGCATCAACAAAGTCTTACGTCGCGGTGGCGTATGCCAGTATCACGTTGGGAGATGGGTCGCATCATATTTCAATTCTCGCCTCAAACCAGAGTTAGGACCACATGGAAATTCATCCCCCCCCCTGCTTCACATCATTTCGGTGATTTATGGGAAGTGTCAACAATTCTGGACGATTTGGTCCACGGAGTACTTGTCCCGCCTCTAACACCGTCCAAAATAGCTTAAAACTAGAAACAATTTGACGGTGGGTCAGCTAGTCTTAATCAAAGAAAGGGGGTTGGTGTCCGTCAAAATGGCTTATGTTAAGGATCATAGAAATGCAAAACGGTTCTGATAATTTGGTGGGAACCGTCGAAAGTGATGTTAAAAGGTTACACCCCTTGGTAGTGCACGCAAGTTATCAACATTTCAACATAATTGTTAATACATAATAAAAAAATAAAAAAAACGTCAAAAGGAATGGCCTCGTGTTTTATTGTGGAGTTCGCACTAACATTTTACACATCGATTGGCAAAAATTATTTTCTTACTGGATTCTAAAGAAGCACTCTAAGAATTATCAACAGTCGATGAACGAGCAAGATATCATTTTTGCGATTATGGAAGTAGCGGCCTTTTCCAATATTATTTGATATGATGGCTTACATCAAAACAAATTAAATGAAACTCTCTAAAATCGCAATTTGAATGAAGCCAATTCATGTTTTTTTAATCCATTGAGTTGGGCTTTTCCTACTGGTATAATCGTATTTGAGAAAAATATGAAAAAATGGTACAATGTCCCGCACGCAAGGTATGAATGATAAAGGCTCTACTGTATTTTTGATTTTCTTTGCCAAAAATTTTTCTATTTATGTGTCTGTACTAAGTTCCACACGTTAAGATTTGATTTGTTGACATCTACCAACAAAATGTATTATACAAAAAACAGTAATGCCGAATATATTCTCATAGATGTCAGGCAAAACCTTACAAAATATTGAAAAGTTTAGGAAACACTGTACATGCCAAAAAAATACAAATCTTTCAACCGTTTATCTGATATTTTGTCATTGTTAAACAGAATTTGTTGAGGTGAGTGTCTAGTGCGCTAGCGTTTGTGTTAAAAAAAAAATAAGGAAGGAATAAAGATAGAAATGAGCACTTTTAAGGTAATTTTAATTAATTATAGTAATGTTATAAATAAAAAATGTGAATTTGTGTTTAAAATTGAAGTAATTTTGTGAATGTATTTTGTTGTGTTCTGTCATTTGCTTTCGTTGAATGGCGGTGCTTCGTTATGAAATTGCATTCAAATCGTAACGTCTGATACATGTCGTCACCATCTTCATGATAAAATACAAATTCCATTCCGAACGTTTTTTTTAATGTGATTTATGTTGTAAATGCTCCGAGTCAGCATAATCTTGCCGAATCGAACTTTTGTTGTCACTAAATAAACTACAAAATTACTCGTCTCCGTATTATATAGTGAACGTGAAGGTTAAACCAGGATTAAACTCGTTTGTTTCTTGATGTGTGTCGTCAGTTCTTTCCAGTTAATTGACCTTTCCCTATTTTTCCATACTGGCTTGCGTACACTACTCATGGGATGGAAAAATGTTTATGTTCTAAAATGGCGTTGACCCATTCCGTTTCGCGTACGGAAAGCGGATGAATGTTTATGTGTTTAACTGTTTTTAAATTTTACTGACCATGATTGTTTTTTTAATTGGTCAATGCCACTTACATGAGTGAGAATCGCTCAAGAACAAGTTTTTTTAAAGTTCTTTAAACCACAATTTGTCTTAATAAATTAGGGTGAAATATGTTATCATTAATTAGGCTTTGGGATCTATCCCTTTTATTCTAGTTTTATATTATCGAATAATTAAAATCGAGTTTAATTTTTATTTTAGGTCTCCGTCACTCCCACGCAGATTCAAAATCAACGAAAATATGAAGAAATGCGAGTACCAACTATTGTCGTTCTGGCCCTATTTACGCCCAAATCGGTTGTCGATTTTACTGATATTCCGGTAACAAAAACAGCAAGGCGCTGTTTAAAGATACAAAATCCTACAGAACATGACAAAAGGTTGCTTCTAACAAAAACATTAAATCCCGAGTATAATGCTCGATATTCGTGGAAAAATGCAACAGTTGAGGCCAATTCGGAAATTGAATTCGAAATCGAATGGGCCCCTATGAGAGAATTTAGTGGAATGGAAACAATACAATTCACGGATGATCGAGGATTTAAAAAGGATGTCTCAATTATACTAAAATCGATAATCGTTGTACAAAAAACCAAAAGAGTTGGGTTGGCCGCTTTAAAACCAGTCATAAAAACGGCCGCAAAACCGGCCACAAAACCTAAACGAAAATCACCGTCACCTAAAAAATGTGCCGGTGCTGCTAAAAATATTTCGCCCGTCGGTGTACGACGACGTTCATTTTCGACGGGTTCAATTCATATTCGAAAATTTCAACAAACCGAGAAAGTTGTCGAAAAAACAACTACATGCGAATCTAGGTTTTCCAATCTTCTCGATTTTAACGATACTGTCGAAAACAATAAAGAGAATAAAAACCCAACCACTTCGCCTAATGCTTCATTACTATTTGATCAAATCCAGTTTACTCCAGTAACTGGGACAAGACCTAAAGTCATTAATAAATACGAATACCTAGCATCGTGCCCCACACCGGGCTCATTACCACGTTACGATAATTCATTAAAAGTAAATTATTTAACACCGTTTAAGTTACAAAAACCGTCGAATGAAAATATATATCACAATGCGGCAAATTCAAATAAATCGTATTTAACAGGAACTTGTGAAACCCCGAAAAGTCATCATGTCGAGAAAGTATTCGAACCGGAAGTATTTTCAACTGTGTCTCGAAATATGCAGATGATAAGCGAACATGAAACCGTCGAAATAACTGAGACACATGTTTGTTATGAGGACGAGGTATTTAATCTCGTTAAAAATGAGACATTCGAATATGTGCCAGCGGATGGTAATGATCTAATAAGTTTAGAGGATTTGAGCACTGAAACTTATGTTAAATCTCCATCACGTAATAATCCAATGTTAAGCGTCACCCAACCATTATCTAGTCCTCAATTATCGATCATCGATGAAGAAGATAGATCCGGTGATAACGGTAAATTAGCAAAGACTTATAATTTACTTGAACCCGAATTAGGGTTTTCATCACCAGCGAAATCACAATCGAATGATAATTTACCGCTACCAACTCCAATACGCAAGATGTTGTCACTTCACGATATGAATCGAGAGGATTTGGAAAAAAGCCAGAAAAAAAAATTGATGAAATCCGCGCAAGGTTCGATGCCAAATTTGAATGGAGGCGGTGTAAAAATGATTGATTCCTTCGAAAATAATCGATTCTATCCAACTCACCAACGATCACCATCGTATTCGGAGCGACAAAGGAATCTCGATACGAATATTGTATTTTCGGAGAATGAGATATGTGCTCAGTCTAGTCTTTTCAATTTAAATGAGCCAGAGCCAAGTAACCGATATCGTACGTTTAGCGATGGTCACATTGTGCGACGAAAATCATTAGATAAAGTTCAACAGATACATAAATCGGTTCGAATGATAATAACACCTCCAAAGCATAAACCAGAAAGTGATTATTCTTTAAATAGTCGGGCACAACCAATTCGGTCAAACAATTGGGGAAAATCAATTGATAAAATGATTAAACCGGTGCATACGTTGGTTTTGAAACGGAAACCAAATTTAGAAGCTATAAAACCTTTGCATAACCGCTCTGGATCGAGCAGTTCGATTTCATCTTCGACATCATCGGTATCGATTTATGCGACTCCACGAAGAAATAAAGTACGATGTGTTAGTGATTCAGCTCGTGTACCTCTGTTTGATCCAGAGTTATACAATCAGGTATGTAGAAATAATTAAAGCTAAAGAATCATTGAATATTTATTTTAAAATATTTTCAGGGTTTCATAAATCCAGACCCATTTGCTGCTACTACAACTTGTGACCCATTTTTATCAATAACTTTTTACTTGGACCACCGAGCTGTTGAGGAACATGAAAAACAATTTAAAAAATGGCTGAATGCTCTTGTTACAGTACCAGACGATATTGAAATTGAGCAAAAAATTGATTTGGGTAAATTGTTCCAAGACGTCAAAAATAAGGAGCTTCAGTATGCGCAGACGAAAGAAAAGGTTTCATCGAAATATTTCACTAAATATCGAATGATTAGTCTGCGTAAGGTGGCATTCGATTTGTATCGAAGTAACGATTTACAGTTTCCGATTTCAAAAGTACTGCAGCTAATTGAAAAGAAACAGCTAGCAATACGAACTGATCGAAATCTTCATCTGGATTTAGTACTTCAACGCAATATCCTTGAGTTACTTTTATCGTTCAATCCACTTTGGCTGCGAATAGCTTTAGAGATTATGTTTAACGAGGAGATTCCGATGACATCAAATTCAGATATTTATAGCTTATCAGCTTTTATAATAAATCGTCTATTTCGTGGCCGTTTTTCGGGAACAAAACATTCAAAATCATTTGCTTACTCACAAAATTATGCTGAACATATTAAAGCCGAAGCACTCAAATATATTCTCATTTTGCTCTTATTTTTGGATAAAGCCAAAGAAAAACGAATTATAAAGCATAATCCATGTTTGTTCGCCCGTAACTCAAAATTTAAAGAAACCCGTGAGGTATTGATTCAATTTTCATCAAGTTTGGTGGCTAATTTGGGCGATATAACGAAATACTTGAAGCGGATCGGTTATGTGTTGACACACAAGCAAAAATATTTGGATGAATTTGATTATGCATTTAAAAATTTAGCGGTTGATTTGCGCGATGGTGTAAGGCTTACGCGAGTCATGGAAATTATATTGATACGCGACGATTTATCAAACGGATTGAGAGTTCCAGCCATTTCGCGACTCCAAAAGCTTCATAATGTCGAAATTGCACTCAAGGCATTGGCAGCAGCTGATTTTCATATTATGGGTGATATTACGGCCAAAGATATTGTCGAGGGACATCGAGAGAAGACGCTGTCCCTATTATGGCAGATTATTTACAAATTCAGGGCACCAAGATTTAATGCAGCGGCGATTACCTTACAGAGATGGTGGCGTCATAAGTATCTCAAATTAGTTATAAATAAACGCGTTACAGAGAGGATTGAGAAACGTAGGCATTATGCGGCCACACGGATTCAATCAATATTGCGCAGCTATCTTAGTCGTAAGAGAACTGAAAGATGGCTGGTGGAACGGCGAAATGCAACGATCACCTTACAAACATTTATTAGGCGATATCAATGTCGAAAACGTTATCTGTTGATTAGAAAAGTGGTTCGTCATATTCAAACATGGTATCGATCTCAAATGATTACTATCACGGTACGCAAAGAGTTTCTACTGAAACGGTCGAGTTCCATAACTATACAAAAATGGTACAGACGGCGTGTACTTGCCCGAAAACTTGAATTAGCCGCTCCAATAATTCGATCATTGAAGTCGACTGCAAAATTACGTTATGAGAAAGCAGTATTCTTACAACGCATAATAAAATCCTTTATAATAAGGAAGCGGTTCCGTGCTCTCGTCACTAATGTTGTCGAGCACCAAAAAATGCAAAAAGATCAGAATCGTATAGCGACCCGAATTCAATCATATTTTAAAATGTATGTCGAACGGAAACGATATGAGGTGGTGAGAAATTCAATAATTAAATTACAGACAGCGATACGGGCAAAATTAGCACGCGACCGTTTCGCAAAAATGAGAAATGCTGCGATATGTATTCAGAAATATTATCGAAATTATTTAGTGGCGAAAAGAAGTCAAATAGAATATGATCAGCTTAAAAAAAGCACAATCACCGTACAACGGATATTCCGCGCGAATCAGAAAATGAAAGAAAAACGACAAGAATATTTAAAAGTTTTAAAATCTTGTGTTATCATTCAAAATTGGAGCAGGGCGACAATAAAAATGAGATATACTCGGAATGAGTATTTCAAAATGAGAATCAGTTCGATTACTATTCAAAAGTATTTCCGTGGTTATCAAGAAATGAAGCGGCTACGAAATGAATTTCTTGTGCGTCGATTCTCTGCCACTAAAATTCAGCAACGTTATAAGGCATGGCGTTTAATGAAAAAGCAACGTGCCGAATATTTAAAATTACGTAAAGCTTGTGTGTGTCTCCAATCGAATTGCCGATGTATTGTGGCAAGAAGGCAGTATATCCTAGCAAAGAAGTCTGCGACATTAATTCAACAAAAATGGCGTGCAACGATCATTATGCGAAAGGAACGAAACAAATATTTAGCACTTCAAAAGTCTGTGTGTTTGATTCAACGGAAATTTAGAAACAAAATGCAGATGATGGTACAAAAAAAGACGTTTACCAAATTACGAGAATCAACAGTTGTAGTCCAGCGTCAGGTTAAAGCGTATTTAGCTATGAGGAAACAGCGCGAAATGTATGTCTTACTACGCTCCTCGACTATCACTATTCAAGTTCACTTTCGAGCTTTGCGACAAATGCGGTGTTATAGACAGCAATATGTAACAATTCGCCGATGTACAGTCACAATTCAGAAATATTTCCGCGGATATCTCGCAATGAAACAGGTTCGTCATGAGTATTTACAAACTCGGACCTCTTGCATTAAAATTCAATCCATTGTGCGACAATGTATTCAAAGAAAACAATACCTAACGCTTCGCAAATCGGCTAGTACACTTCAAACACAATGGCGAGCAATGCTGGAGATGAGAACGCAAAGATCTTACTACATTAAACTTCGAAATTCTGTTCTAGTCTTACAACATCAATTTAGAGCGAACAAAAACATGCAAAAATGCAGGGCCGAATATGTAGAGCTTCGTTCGGCCACAGTAACAATCCAACAGCAGTACCGTGCCTTAATTGTGATGCGAAAAACCAGAACCGAATATAATTTGTTACGATCGTCCGTTATTTGTATACAAAATCGACTACGGGCACAAAATCGAATGTTAGTCGAACGGGATCGTTATAATAAAATGAAAATGTCTGCAATCACAATTCAAAAATATTTCCGTGGTTATTGCCAAATGAAAGAAGTTCGTAAAAATTTCGAAACTCAAAAAATGGCTGCGATTAAAATTCAATCTGCTTACCGCGGTTTTGTCGAGCGTCGCGAGTATCATAATCTCCGAAAAACTGTCATTATTTTACAAATCCGGTGGAGGGCGATATTGGCAATGCGAGAAGCTCGCTTGAGATATTCGCTAATCCGAAAATCAATCATCTTCATTCAAAGGCGATTCCGGGCTAACAAGCAAATGATTTTGGAACATAAAAATTTTGTTGAAATTAAACAAGCGGCCAACACAATACAACAGAGATGGAAAGCATTGGTTACGATGCGGCAAGAACGGGAACGTTACATTCTAATTCAAACGTCAACAATTACAATACAAACATACTATCGGGCGATAATCGCAATGAGATACGAGCGCATGCAATACATACTCATTCGGAAATCAACCATTTGTATACAGCGTTACATTCGAGGCTATCAGTTGATGAAACGTGATCGTAAATTGTATTTACATGAACGCAATGCCATTATTAAAGTGCAATCGCTCTGTCGATCGCTAATTCAACGCAGATACTACACAAAGATGCGGCACTCTGTTATTTTACTGCAAACTCGGTATCGAGCTCTTTTGGAAATGAGGGTAGATCGCCATAGATACATAACGATTAAAACATCCGTTATCACAATTCAAAGATTTTTCCGACGATATCTACAAATGAAAGTTGATCAAAATTCATTTAAAACACAAAAATTATCGGCCATTAAAATTCAAAGTCACATTCGTGGTTTGTTGCAACGTCGAAACTACTTGAAATTAAAGATGTCGGCATTAGTCATTCAACAACGATATCGAGCTCAGTTGGAGATGCGAACCAATCGGCATGAATATCTTAAAATACAAAAATCAGCTAAAATAATTCAAACTCATTATCGAAACTACGTTGTATCGAAGCAAATCCGAAAAGAATTTATTATAAAACGGGATGCAGCCATAAAAATACAATCGGTATATCGTGGTCATATTCAGCGCAGTCGATTTATAAAAATCATTACCTCAGTCCGTGTCCTTCAAATTCAACTTCAAGCAACGCTCGCAATGAAAAAGCAGAGTTTATATTATCAGTCGCTGAAAAAATCTACACTTTTGGTACAATGCCAATATCGTGCAATTCGAAAAATGCAAGAATCACGCACTGAATATTTGTCACTAAGACGCGCTGCGATTACAATACAACAACGATATAGGGCGCAAATTTTGATGAAATATACAAGGAATCAGTATTTGCTGATTCAGGCGATAGTGATTTGCATTCAAAGGAAATTCCGTGCTCAAAAGTTAATGAAGGTGGAACGATTACGATTCGAGCAGATGCGGTATTCGGCGAGGTTAATACAACAGAGATTCCGAGCGAACCGATTAATGCGAGTGGAGCGCGAAATATATTTGAAAACAAGGAAATCAATAGTATTGATACAATCCAGATACCGGGCAATTTTTGCTAGATTGAAGTTCAGGGAAATGTGGTTAGCGGTATATTCACCTGAGGCAATTGAGAGAAGGAGACGAAAAAATGCAGCTATTCAAATTCAAGTAAGTGGCTATCATAACTTTGACTTATCCATCCATCTACTTTCATTCCAATATAACATTTATTGATTTTTTTTTTTAGAAATTGTGGCGTGGATACTGTGTACGGAAACGACATACCAAAAAACTTAACACAATTTTAAAATCAATCAAGAACTGCCAACAGGCTGCCAGGAAAAAAGAACCGGTCATATTTGGTGTAAAATCGTTGGTGCGATCTTTGAAAGTCGATTTAATATTACATTTTAACACAGCATTACCAATTTTCACCCGCCTTGACAATTTAACCCGTCTCGTGCCACATATTTTCCTCGAGGATGCCGAATATGTAGCTCATATTTGTTACCAAATAATGGCAAGCTCGATACGATCTGAACCCGATAAAATAATAATTGAATTTTGTAGTAGGATTATTCTAAATTTAGCTAGATTTGAGCAGACTACGAATATCGCGTTCCAAGTAAGTGTGGCACAAATTTGAAAATGATTTATTTTAAAATTATTGCCTAATAAAAATTTGTTTAGGTCAATGGTTTAGTTGCTATCGCCCAAATGTTGTTAAGATGGAGTGACAAAGATTGTGAAATTTTTAACACGCTGTGCACTTTAGTATGGGTGTTTGTACATTGTCCAAAGAAGAATAAGGTATGTTGAATTAAATTAACTCATTTAAAATTTAAAGGTTTCATGATTTTGTATTTTATTACAGCAAATTAGACGATTTATGTCTAACGATGACTCAAAGTACACATTAAGAGAAGCAAAAAAACTGCTGAAACGTAAAGAGAACATGATGAAAAATGTTAAATCGGGAAAGTCAAATCAAGCAGATTTTTCGCCAAAAGATATGCCTCATTTGGCGGCGGATTTTGGTGTCATCAAAGGCAAACCGTATATCTTTCAGAACCGAATGTTCGCGTTTGATGTCCTGTTAGAGATACTCAATATAACCGACATTATTTAAAAGTTTTATTTTATGTTTATGTAAGCAATTTTTTATGGTATTTGTTATTTATAATTATTATTAGTTTCTACATTAAAAAAATAAAAATAATTAATTAAAATTTAGATATGGATATTAAATGTCGAGGTGAAAAATAATTTGCGGTTTATTGCATACTTATTTACCATTTTCTTTGTCCGCTTGACAATGTCTCGAAAACGTCGTTCGTGCATAGCGCATCTGATAATAGATTTGAGCGCTCGGTTTTGGTGGATGTGGCTCGTGGTTTCGTGTCTCCCAAATAATTATATTAGGTGTTGTAAAGAAATAATGTTCAATACACAATTATGGAAAGCTCATGGGCTTTTCCATGTTGAATTTGTGAGTGTGACTTTACCTTGTTGTTTAAACTCATAATTTATTTTAACAAAAATAAGTGTTTGATCCACCACACGGTTACAATATATGTAGTAGGTACAAGCAAGATTGTCGAAATTGGCTTTGCAGTTAGCTCCCAAATTTTCTGTTTCGAATGCATTAAAACTTTAAAAGTTTTAATTTTATAGATTTGTCGATTTTATATTTGTTTAATAACACAAGGAAAATATATTTTATTAAAATTAAAATATGTACCTACATGAATTCAAAATTATTTAGGGGAGAGTCTCCGGTTGTCCGGTAAGGTGACCATCTTTAAAACGCGTACATTATTCATACAGCCCAACCGAAACGCGTACGAATGGTCACCTTAGTGGGCACCCCTGCATAACTTTTGACAGAATGCAAATATGGCTGATCTGACTTTTGTCGTACCTACTTGTATTTTAACGGTATGATGCATTTATGCAGTTTTCTAGCTAATATCGAAGTGAATGGACGAGCTTGTTCATTTGCTGCGATCACATTAATAAAAAAGTCCGTCAAAATCAACGCAATTGTAATTTTCCAATGTTTTAAAAGTGCGATAAAATATCAAAGTGAATAATCTCAAACAGGTGAGTGTTATCAATATTTTTACAGTATTTTCGTTGTGATTTGGGATGCCACATCAATTTATATCAAAATCATGACGCATCACATTTTTTTTTGGTTACTCCGAGAATGGTCGTGATTTCCGGTTCTGGGCACTTAAATGTAAGCGTTTGTAGGCACCCTCTTTTTTTCATTTAAAGCGTACCCCCCCTCCAAACACCACCCCCCCTCCAAACACCCCCACCCCCCGCAAAGAAGAGTAAAACAAGGAGGCAACCCATTCTGCCAAACGCTTTAAAAAAAAGAACTCTTTATCATCTGATGTTGATATCGACTTTGCATCATCTGTTTGAAGCCTCTGCCATCGAAGTTGTGACTGAAGTTGAATAATTGTTTTAAAAAGCCATTTTTTGTTATGTTTGCCACTGAAGGCTCGAAATTCTTTCAAATTAGGTGCGTTTTCCTTAAACTATTCCCATTTTCAGCGAATTTTCGAAGGGTGCCCACTGCCCATAACCGGTTACGATTTTTTTTTTTGCCAAAAAAAGATGACTTCACAAAATTGGTCGTACAATTTTTCTAGTTAACGGAATCATTGTAGTTACTTTAGCAAACAGTTAGCTAATGCCTCTAGCTTTTCATTGATATTCATATCTCCGCATAATATGGACTCAAAGGGAAATTATGGGTCAAAAACCAAACTGCACCCACAACCGGAGACTCTCCCTTACATTTATCATTAGTGAATTCAAACATGCCGCGTCTCTTGAGAGGTTTAACTTTCAACACAATTAAATTAAAATGCAAATGAAATTCAATGTTATTATGATTTTTTGTTTTCGCTGTTATCAGCATTTTTAGTTTTTACTAAACCATCTCTTTCACTCGCCGACAACTGGAAGTTTGATAAGTTTTGATATAGAACGTTTAAAAATTCCGTTCTTTGTTTGAACTTCAACTACTCTGACCTTCTTATTGGTATCTAGAACAACTGAGATAATTCTACCTAGCGGCCAGCTAACTGACGGAAAGGCTTCTTCAACGAGCATTACTATATATCGTTCATTTTTAAGTTCGGACTTTCTTGTTTCCATTTGAATCGTTTTTGTAAGGTACATTCAGTAGAATACCTTTTCCAAAAAGACTCGAATCATTTTAGTTATTTTCTGCCATTTCGTTAAATAATTATCAGTGATGTTCAATAGGGAAGACTCGTGTATTCCTATGTAAGGAGCACCTGTTAAAAAATGGCTCGATGTTAGTGGCTCAGGATTGTGAGGGTTATCTGATAAGGAAGTTAACGGTCGACTGTTAAGGATCACTTCAATTTGAATTGTTAATGTTTCAAATTCCTCCAATGTCATTACAACACCTTTGGTGATACGTTTTAAATGGAATTTAAATGATTTGATTGACGCTCCCCATAATCCTCCAAAGTTGGGAGCTCGAGGCGGTATAAAATGCCAATTTATTTGCTCCTCGTCACAAAATGACATTATTTTTGTTTGCTCAGTTGTTGAAGTGAAATGTTGAAATAATTTTTTTAGTTCACGACACGTACCTACGAAATTCGATGCATTATCTGACCAAATGTTTGCTACCTGGCCACGGCGAGATATAAACCGCTTCAAACAAGCTATAAAAGACTGTGAAGTGAGGTCATTTACCACCTCCAAGTGCATAAATTTTGTAGCAAAGCAAACAAAGATGCTACATATACCTTATATGGTGTTGAGTTCCGTTGAAATTGACTTTTTATGAAAAAAGGACCACAGTAGTCTACTCCAGCATTGTAAAAAGGTTTTGTTTGAGAAATTCTTTCTTGCGGTAAATTGCCCATTATTTGTTTGACGATGATGGTTTGATGGTAGGTTTAGTTCGAGCGCAAATAACGCAATTTCTCACCACCTTTTTTGCCATGTTTTTTCCATTAAGTGGCCAAAATTTTCGATGAACTATGGCCAATAGTAACTGTGGACCAGCAGGACACTGCTTTTCATACTCAAATTTGAAAGTCAGTTCCACAAACTTATGGGTTGATGGTAATAGCATTTGATGCTTTGAGTTGTAATCCAAGTTCCTATTTTGTGAGCGGCCTCCCACTCTTAGCACATTTTTTTTATCCAAAAATGGAGTGAGTGTTTTCAAATTACTGTTATTTGGAATACATTTGTTTAATGACAATAGCCGTATCTTGGTTTTAAATGCATTTAGTTGTACGATCTTAACCAATGATGCCAGTGCAGTTTTTAATTTTTGAACAGATACATATATCATGGGTTTCGCTTGCAATCCTTTTGCATTTGTTAATAAATCGAAGGAAATAAGCTGTTACGTGAATTAATTTCTGATATACGAACTAAATCTATAGAAAATTGATAATTCATCAATTTTATTATCCTCATAACTCGTTTGGGTAACTGCTGCAATTATGTTTGGTTTTATTTCCAGATCAATATTATCGGGTTTTAAGTTAAGCTTTGGTATATCCGTAATAACTCCCTTTACTTGTAGAATATGTGGACTCTTCCACCAAAACTGAAGATCATTCAATTGATGAGGTAATACTCAAGCACTTCTATAATTTCGTTCGTAATTATTTCAAAATTTTGAAATATTTTTTTCACCGATTCTAACCTTGTTTTAAGCTCAATTGAACCCAAATTTTCGTTCATCACTAAAAAATTTTCAATATTTGTTAATCTTTCTTTTAAATAACAAACCGTCTGTTAAAGCTAAGTAGTATTGATCTTGGCTCTTCGTCAGCCATTTTGTTGAAGCACAAACAAAATTTTAGCACTTACGCACTGATAATGTTGATGCAAAGTTGTTTCGTTCGGATGTGTCACGTGTGCAGCTTGATGCTTGTTTCTCGATTATTAGATGAAATGATTATCCAAATTATTCCACATTAATCTATGTAAATTTCGTTCACGTTCACGTTGCTGGTTTCTATTTTGTTGTTTTTTACGCCAATGTAGGTTAGGTTTTTCTACCAGGCGTATACAAAATCCAGCTCTCGAAGGACTAAAATGTTAAGCGTTGCTGTTTTGTTCGTGTAGAAAAATACCGCTTTGTATTTTTGTGTAGCGTTGCTGTTCGTTCGTGTATAATCATATATTGCTTTAGATTAAACCGTTTTAGTTTTCTTTTACAGTAAAATAATTAATGGGAATAACCAGTGGGTTACACACACCAAAAGAGAATTTTACTAAAAATCTAAAAATTTGTATTTGAAAGAAAAATTGCTAGATGAGAGTCTCAGTCGTTATAAAAAAAAAAAAAAATGTTGATCCCCCCTAGCTCTAATTTAAAAATCATCCGCCAGATGTCAGATAATTTGCGCAAAACGGCGAATGATGCCGTTGGGCAGCAATTTTATAGCGTGTGACGTATATCATATGACAATATAAGCAAATGCTAGTTGTTTTTGTGAAACTGTGTGTGCGCTACTATTAGTTGTTGTCGTATAATGAGTGCGAGTGGTTGTTATTTTGTTTATTAAAGAGTTCCCCCTTGTCCCCACTGAATGCTTCTAAACATTGGACTCTTTCTTCAAAAAATTATAAAAACTCCGTTGTTTGTTGAAAATCTCTTGGTTTTTTAAGGGAAGTTATACAAACTTCTACTTTCACTGTCTAACTTTTTGCAGATCACGAAGATAATAATTGAGTTCCTAGATTCAATGTTAGTGCCGGCGTTTTTATTCCATGTAAATATTCAGTCACTGTGGCTAGGTTTAGTTTATGATTAATAGTTTTTGCAATCTAACCGGTTTGGTCATAAACATGATATTTATTTATTACTTAAAATTAAAATTATGACTTAACACTTAGGTGTGAACACTCCTATTTCTGGGAAACTAAACGTATATTTTTGCACTTTGGTATGAGACATGACTAAGCGTTCGTAACTCAACAGGCAATAGAGTAAACTACACTCTTAATTCAAAATACTTACAGATTAACACCAGATTGTTAGCGTCAAATTACGGTACTCGGCCAGGCAGCATCAATGAATGAATTAAATCAACTGAATTAATACGATTTGATTTATATTTTAAGTAATATTTTGGTTGTATTTATTTATTGTCTTTCAATTTATTAATTAAGAATTTAATTATTACATAAAACATTTACAAATTAATTTTTAGTTATAAAACGACGTTATTGATAAGGATATATTATATTATTTAGTTAAAATTCCACAGTAAAATTATTACAATCCAATTTTTTATTTTTTTTATTACATTAACTTTTCTCTAAGAAAAACAAATTCAATTTTAATTAATTTTGTTAATTAAAAAAATTAGTTAAATATTGCTCGAAAATTTAATTTAATTTTTGGTATAATATGTATGTATGTATATATTAAGGAACCACTACTACATAGCGTTTGGAAGTATTTTTTTTATGTCACTTAAAATAAATTAAAATTTTAGAAAAAAGTTAAAAAAAATTTAAAAACCAAAAACATAAAAAAAAGTTCCTTAATTACAACACCTTAGTCTATAATTTCCCCTAGAAGCGCCTCTTTATCGTATTTGATTTTATTCGAATTTGAGTTATTCTCATCCTCGTAGTCGTCATCATCATCTTCCTCATCGTCATCGTCATCGAAATGTTTCACCATGCTTTTAAGTGAGCCCGGAAATGGTGTAACATATTCACTAAGATCTTCACTTTTCTTGGAATCTTCATCACTGTGCTGGAATGAGTCGAGCGTAACATAGTAAGCAGAAAATCCTTTGAAGTTAACGGAATCATCACTGCGGAATCGAATGAGAAGCGCATCGTTCATCGAGATAATGTCGTATGGATTCTGAGGAAGAAACATGTAGGTAATATTAATTCATTAAATAGTTAGTGGATTTATCTTACCAAATTGCCGCAGAATTTTCCATACAGCTGATCGGGTGTTTCATCTAGTCCTCCAAAAATTTCGACATAATCATACGAACACGATGTTTCTGATTCCACCTGAAATTTAAGCATACACAAATTGATTCATTATTACCTCATTTTAACTTGGCCACCATTTCATAAGTCCACCTACATCAAACGACAAGAATGTTAATTGTACATGTTGCCCATTCTCTGATTCAATTGTCCAGTCACAATCCGAATTGTCATAATAATTTTGATCACCAAAATTGGCATGCGAGTAAAAATGTTTAACTTGTTCGGTTGCAGTTAGTCGACCGCCACACGAAGTCGAATGTGTTGCCACAAAACCTCTTCGTTGCACATTATTATCCGACTTGAATACCATGTACATTTCATTGGAATTCGCCGATATTGGATGCGGTGTTTTTGATCCACAGAATCGACCTAAAGTTTGTGATTCGGGTGAGTCACCATCATAAATGCCAATATGATCGTAACCACACTCGGGATGTGGTTCCATTTCGAAGAATGTAAATTGAAGCCTGATTCGATGTCCAGGTGTTGTACTAAAGTGCCAGATGCAATCTTTTTTCGGTGGATATGATTCTGGATAGTTGGGACTGAATATTTGTCCATATGGTGCAGTTATTTCATATTTACAACCACCTTCTTTACAATCGTGCCCATTATCGTGTAGTGTATATCCGTTGAAGCATGAACAGGTATACGAACCGATGGTATTGCGGCATTCATGTTGGCATCCACCGTTATTGACGACACATTCATCAACATCTGACGAGAAAATAGCAGCAAATCCACTTTTTTGTACAGTATCGTCGGAATTAAACTCAATCCGTAGTACATTACCCTCTGATGTGATTAGTTGAGGTTTACGTGAGCCACAATATATTCCATGTTTCTTTAGCGTATCCTCATCGATTTTCGAATAAACTGTTAGCGAATCGTATTCACAGTCTTGTGGATATTGTTCGTTACCCTCGAGCTCGAAATGTGTAAAATTAAGCGTGATCCGGTATTGGATGGGTGCGATTATTTCCCATACGCAATATTTTGAAATCGGATATAATTCAGGGAACGATGGTGATGTAATTGTTCCATTTACCAATTCGATTTCTCCACCACATGCATCTTCACAATTTTTTTTGTCACTGTGCAATTCATAACCGATTCGGCACGAGCACTCATATCCACCCAGAGTGTTAACACAATCGTGAGCACATTCATGTTTGTGCAGTTTACATTCGTCAACTTCTTTTATGAAATTGGCGGAGAATCCGGCCTTTTGCACTGAACCGTCCGAAACAAATTTAACGAATAGTTTATTCGTTGTTGAAATTATGTCTGGTGGTACTTTAGAGCCGCAGAAAATTCCAATGATTGATGAATCTTGACTTTCACCGTCACGCACCTCAACATAGTCATAGGCACAATTGTCATGATTCTCGACGTCGAATGACTGGAATTTTAATGCGACTTGATGCTCTTTTGGTACGGTAATTTTCCAGATGCACTCCTTGTTCGGTAGATAGTCGAGTGGATAGTTGGGAGATTCTAGTCGGCCACCCGACTCTAAATCTACTTCTCCACCGCACACTGCCTCGTACGAAGCGGCAAACCCTTTGTGACCGAATTGTCGGCTGTTTGTAACATAGGTGACCAACATGCGGCTACCAGTTGTCTTAATGAGTTCATTGACCCGGCCAAATCCACAGTATCTTCCTAGCACGGGCGATTTATGCCAATATCCATCGCGAATTTCAATATAATCCGATCGACAGTTATTCGATTTGAAAATATCGAGATCGGTAATGTTCAAGACAATCCGCTCACCATGTGTTGCCGTAATCCGCCATTCACAACGTTCTGGATCGACTAGAACCGATGTGCCATAGTAATTGGGCGAGCTGAATTGGCCATTATTTTCTTGGAATGTTTTACCACATTTCGGACATCTATACAATAGATTCGCTTGCGCAATATCACCTTCGCTTAATTTTTCACGCTGTCCAATTTCTGGCCGCTTCTTTCCTTTTACTTCGATCGGCAAAATTGTATCCAAGTAGGTACCTTTTGAAAAGGTGTTTCGCGCGTAGTGCATGATCGAGTTATAATCATAGGGAAGACCTAAAGAATTCACTTCATCCTCGGTTAGCTTGTTAAAATTGTACTCCTGTCCTTGTAAAATATTATTTTTCTCGATAACAACATTATTTTCACGATCAGGTCGGGTATGCTCGTGCCAAAAGCCGACCACATGACCCAGCTCATGCACAACAATGCCAAATTTATCACAATTTTTGCCAATCGAAATCGCCTGCACACCATTTCCACGCTTTCCGACGAACGAACAACAACCGCACGACCGTTCCGTGAATAAAATATAATTCGGATGCTCGGACGGATTCCGTTCAACAAATTTAATGCACGTGAAATTTTCCCAATGACGCATTGCCTGTTTGAATAGAGCTTTATGAGCACCGCTAAAATTACCATCGATTTCATACGGAATTACTCCATAATCCCAGATCCGTTCTTTCTTAGCGGTAGCCGCACGTCTCAAACGATGATGTTCTTCCGGCTTACTATTTCCATAGTCAAAATCGTCCATGGTACCCGGCTCCTTTGAAATTTTCATTTCACGTATTTCGTGGTCTACATGCTCCATTGTTATCGTCTTTTTGCTCAACATATTCTCGAGTGTGTCTTCGAATTCGTATGGTGGCATTTCGACATGACGCACGATACGTATATTATGATCTGTACGACTGTATTCTTCGTGGCCGAGTTCTTTTTTTAGACGCTTAAGTCGTTTTTGATAGTTATCGGAACGTGACTTTTCGGCGTTGCCATTTTGTGCGTGATGATTTTTTTTAAATTGACGTCGTCTTCGATGTCGCCGTTGTTTTACGATACCCTCTGCATTAATCGATTCGACATTGTCGAGCGTTACACCATTTCCACCCGAGTTACTAAATATATTCGGTAGTGTAGTTCGTTGCGTAGGCGCTTGTGTCGGTGAGATTATGTATTTCTTGTGCAAGTGAATATTCTCCGTAATTTTGGAGAGATTCTTCTGATCCGACTGGATTTTGCTCTCATCGAAATGTAAATTCAAATTTGCGTTACGTGATTTTTGTGGGGCGGGAGTAGTTGTTGTGGTCGTCGGTTTAACCTTAGTCTTAATAATTTCATCTTTAGGTGTATCAATAATCGTTGCTTTAATTATCTCATCATCGCCGGTATTGATTTGTTCGCTGCTCGGTTCAACGTAATTAATTTTAACACTTTTAAATGGTTTTGGGGTTTTTAATTTGTCGTCACCCTCTGAATTCTACAAAAAAAAGATGTAAGAAATTATTTATTAGAAATCTTTTTGTAAGTTTCGTAAATTAATAATAAATAATTACCAAAAAGGATGGATCATTATGATTTTTATTGTTTTCAATTATATCAAAATCGTTATTAGCAATTGCCGGATATTTAGTTTTCTTCCGTATTATATCGGTTAACCCCTCCTCCTCGACCTGCAGCCCCTCATGATAAACTTCCTGTTTTAATCGTTCTAACTCTAGTTGAAATGTTTTATTGAATTTCTCCTTCTGCCATTGTGTCTCATAGTTGATGTTCGGTAAGGCGATGTCGCCCATAAAACCATCTGAAAATGAAATGGGTTGGTGATTAATTTTCGATGTACATAATGATCATATTATAGCAAATGCAAAGTTTTGCAGTGCAAAATTATTATCACTACTTTTTCCATTTGGCCTCTTGACACGAAGAACGTGACTAATTGAAGAAAATATAAAATTTTGTTATGCAATTGATTTTCCCCTTTTTTGCGATACGGCTGGCTGATGGCTTAGTAAAATAAAAAATCCATTGGGTGGAAAATTACATTTCACATTTAATTTATGAATCATTTAATCACACAATTAAATTTAACAGTAGCAAGACAAAGCTATTAAATATTTAGTAGGAGCATTCTAAAATGTTATCCACTAGTTGAATTCTAAAGGTTTTCTTGCAGAGCTGATCATTTTCTAGCTGTTCATAGAAACCAAATCGATAATTGGCGAGACTTTTTAATCCACTAGGAATGCTCTGAGTTTAATAATCGTCAAGCCAAACATTACCCCAAGTCCAGTTATAGAGTATTACGAAAAAATGGACCAGTGTCCGATGTGTTGTGGGCTTTGCTGATGCCAACTAGCATGCTTATGGTGAAGTGTTTCATGTGCGCTGCGTAAATCTGCAAAATGAAATCCAACTTCTATCAGACCTGTTTTTGAAGTGATTCGACCGTAGGGCTTAGCTTTATCAGAATGTTACTCAACCAATTGCCATTTGTCTAAAATCGAATATCGAGTAGCAGAAAACCAGGATGTTGGTTTTTCCGTCTAATCCAATCAGGAATTGATTAATAAGAATCCCGTCGATCTATTTCGGGCGATCTTATCGCAACTGAAATACTGGTTCATCATTATTGAATGGACGAATCGAAATAGGGGTGTAGGGCAACACATCTTAGTGTAATTTTAGATGAATAACAATAACAATAAGTAATCAGAGCGAAATATTTCATGTGGAAGGATTACATACAGCAGCTTGCAATAAAATTTGCTGGAGGACCGTGTGGTACCGCGTACTATGTAAACCGAGTCGACTATTGCGACCCTTTCTTATAAAACTGAATAGACGCCGCTGCAACACCAAAACGAAAATCAAACAAAAATCATAAGTGACAATGCGACAAATTTTCTGGATGCCGCCCACGAAATAAGGGAGCTTTTGCATTTTTCAGTGGAGCCGAAAAAGAAATTTCTTGATACTGCGGTGGTCAGGATGTTTATTCCTTGTCGTTCAACCAATTTCGGATGCTTGTGGAACATGGGAATTAAAATCGTTGAAGACTCTTATGCAGAAGGTGACGTTTAATCACATCATAACTGACAAAGCTTAATTCATTCCAATAATTTTAGTTATGATATCTGACACCAGAAGCCAAATTTTTCTTTTTTTTTTCGTTTTATTTCTAAAGCCAAACACACAATGCACAAAAGCATAAATATTTTAAATCAAAAAAGCAATTCGCAACTTGCTTCCCTGAGAAAAAAATGATTCGCATTCAATTTTTCTCATGGAAATTTAGCTTAAATGAGAAATGTCACTTCTTTATCAGGACGACACAACATTCAAAATATAATAAAATTAAAATGCAATATAGCGACGTTTATCGTCAATTACAAAAGCTAAAAATTGAAATATGATTTAAATAAATCCCGAAAAACTTTGAATTTATTTAAGCTCGTATTTTTAAACGAGGATAAATCGGCAAATTTATCCCCTCTTTCATATTTTTAAAAGCACATAACGATTCAAAATGTATCCTCGAATTCATACCTGGTTATTGATTACTAAAACGGAGAATAGAGTCATTAACGATCCATCAAATTATACAAAAATCGAAATTAACGTGGATTATCTAGTTATGGAAACGAAATTTTAAGTCACATTTCTTAATTCACCGTAATCCAACGAAAGTAGTAGTAAGGCAATAATACATGCAAACATTTATCGCGCTGATTAAAATGCAGTGCGCTGATTGGTTGAAATAGCTGTCACTTTTTTTAAGGTTATGTAATTTTACTTGAAAGGCAAATAAATTTGCCGTATTCGCGATTTGCAACAAAGTAGCTGACATCTGGTGAAAACAATATGAACAAAATTTTACCATAGAACAAGGGGGATCAGAACTGTCAAACATTTGAATTTGAAAATACTCGTCCCCTTTACTTACATAGAAACCAACGCTAACTACATTTGATGAAAATCGCCAATACAAAATTGAATCATGTTCAATTTTTCTATTTTTCCCTTAAATACATTTAATATATCACCTACTTGATGCAAGAATTTTTATTGCCTTAAAGTCAAAAATCGTACAAGTATCAATGGGCGCATTCAGGCAAGCCAACTGTTGGCAACATGTTGAGTAAAATCAACACGTTAAGACCTGAACGCACATGATACATTCAAAATTTCATGGCAATGTGATAATTAAAATGTCATTTTTCCCATCGGTAGATTTTTGATACCAACATGTTGGGAGACCTGAATGCGCCCAATGCCTTTATGTTATGCAAAATAGAAGCAAACAAACACAAACTCAAAATGTCGTCGCGATTATTTAGGAGTAAAAAGCAAATAAATTGATGTAAAATATTTAAGACAATTGAAATGAAAGAGGAATCCATGATAAAAATTGGGCACATCGAAAGAATTTATTAATTCACGGAGACGATAAGGATTAGCGCCGCCATGTTATTAACTCAACGAAACTCTTAATTCGGGTAACAGTTGAGCTTATGCAAACTACCGACATTTTATGGACGAGGAATACTGAAAAATTGTAAAATATGGAATCTTGGTATCATTCCATCTCCTCGAGTTACAAACCCGGTATTTTCAGATCCAAACGCCATAAATTTATACACCATGCTGTTGCACACAAATCGAAATTTCATACATAGCGGGTGCTGCCGGTAACTAGTTACGCCACTTCATCAGACCAAATTATTTAACACCCAGTAAATTTAAATCGTAAGGATAAAACATCTCGCCTTAATTTTTACTAACATATAGCTTAGATATATTTTTCATGGTGTATTAGCCATTTTCGCCTCCTTCTTTCTTAGGTTAATGCGAATTAATGTTGCTGGAACCACGATCCCACTTTGCTTTCGCACGCTCTATTAGGAAATATAAGTCAGGTCGTTCGTAGCCAAAACAAGTATCGGAGAAACTTTTGGCTGAACAGAAGGACCGTCTTCAATTTGCTTTAGTAATGCTCAAAATATAGTCTGTTTCGGTTTTTGGTTGAACTCTTCTACGACTTTGAAAGCCGATTTTCTAGTACCGGCAATAAATTAATTTCATATTGTAGACAATTTTATTAACTAATTAACATGCACGCAAGCCAAAACGAAAATTATTTACACGAAATTTGAAACAAATAATAATAACATCCGGTTGACGTTCCAATAGTCGCTATTTAGAATAATGAAAGCAAGGCACAGCTTGTCTTATTGATGATTATTCCATCTATGAATGACTGGCATTTTTACCGATCGAATATTGAGTTATTTTTTAACGTATAGTTTTTGAATTAATTGTGAGCTGAATAATTTTTTGTTTTAAATTTTTTTAATTTTTGTTTGTCAAAATTTATCACTAACGCTTCCTTTTTTTTCTTTATTGCAAAACTTTTAGGTATTATGCTTACCACAAATAACACAAACATTGCTGAAAGTGCAATATGCTCTAGTGTGTGTCCATATTCTTAGCACTTTACGCACTGTACCGCCCCATTTCTTTTCCTAGAGGTTCCTCGATCGTAGCCCTTCTGTGCATATTGTATGTTTGCCTTTGACATTTTTATTGTCTGATTCTAGTTCTAATTCCAGACGGAACAATGTCAAGCAATAATTTATTGATAAGTAAAGTACAAAATGTAGGAGCATTGACTGGGCAAAAACATCAACTAAAAAGACTCATTCGCAAGCCACCGGAAGCGACTTAGGTTTATAAAGAGCCGACATTGATAAAAGTTTTCACAAAATTTTTTTTTGTTTAGTCGCGTTACTGTAAGAAAGGTTTGGCGCCGACAAAAATCTTCTAAAGTCTTATTTAATCATATTCTAGTTCTTCAATAATTGTTGTTGAATCTGCTTCGTTAGAATTGCCTACACGTGTTATTCAAATGTTTAAGCTGATTGGCGATAATTGGTAAAATATCGTGTTGTTTTTAAGCTTTGTGGAAAGCTTTGTCTTACAGTGAGTGCGTTCACAATGAAAAAACTTTTTACTTTTGGCTTATAGGTTTGTATGAATTTCCAACATAACGGGGTTGGAAATTTATACAAACCTGTAACTCAAAAGTAAAAAGTTTTTTCATTGTGAAGAATGCTCTGTTAGTTACACTGACTACTAACATAAACGTGTTATAGTACAACATTAAACGCGCCATGCTATTACGAAATTTGGCAACAATTCAGGACAGCTGTTTATTTTAGATGAGGCTTAACCAACAATGTGCACATTTTATTGGTGACCAGAGACTGGAACCGAAATGTTTTTCGTTCCGGTTTTCGGTTACGTTCCTAATTTTTAAATTTCGGTTCGGTTCAGTTCCGGTTCGGCCATTAAATATCGGTTCGGTTTCGGTTCGGTTCCGGTTCGGCTCCAAAACAATTTCAAGTGTTGATTCTTAATAAAACATTTCTATTTATGATTCCAAATTTTTTATTCAAAATTTATTTAAAATAATAATCATCACCTAAAATTTAGGTTGAAAAAGTGCAACAAGAATATTTTCCCCTTCCAGTTATTTTATAGGCAAAGAGGTAAAACACGAGGAAATGATGTGTTGCAGAACTCTGTGTGAACAGCCGGATTAATTATGAAATGCGCCCACTGAGCAGTATAATTCGTTTACCATACTAAAATAGTTTTTATTATAGATACAAAAATCTGCGTAAGTCGGAAGCGAAACCGTCTAAAACGAAAAAAATACCGTCTTGGATAGTTCGATTAGTTTAATTTACACAATTTTAAAAACTGAAAATAATTGTATAAATTTTTTCGGATAGCAAAAACTTGAACCGGAACGAAAATTAATTTCGATTCCAGTTTCGGTTCAGGTTCAACTTTTTATTTTATTTCGGTTCGGTTCCGGTTTTCGGTTCATTGAAAATAGCGGTTAATTACGGTTTTCGGTTCAGTTTCGGTTCCAGTCTCTGTTGGTGACCGATGAAAATTTCACTTTAACAGCAAAATAAGTTTTAATCTGAAATGCTTTTATAATTCCAGAGTTTGGATTTAAATAATTTCGCTAATCCTATATAAAATACTATAGAAATAGCATATTTTTGTATGCGAAGAATTAATCTGATAAATAATAGTGGTTCAATATGAAATACGCACACGATTATGATAAAATAGTTCAAATTAAAACTTTAAAAAGCTGAAATATAAATTTAAAATCAATTTAAATGCAAATACGGATACATACTCGTATATACATCCATAAAATATAACCCACAATACTAAACTATAACTCAACTGAAGCAACTAAATATTTATTGCTAAAATACATCCTCGTATAAATATTTATAAATTTATTACTTTACGGATTAAAAATGTATCTATCAATAATTGATATAAAACTACTCATATGTGGAATGTGTACATACGTTTGTAGTTATTATTGTCATAAACCCTTCATTGAAGTAGTATTTATACGTTTTTTTGTCAACTATATAATTGATAATTAGCTCCCATCGAAAAGGGTTACAACATAAAATAGTTTTCCTTCTCATCCCAAACAACTAAACCGTGCCTGACTATTTAATTTACATAATCCATCATTGCATATATGTACGTACGACTACGTACATAGTAAATTTCAATTTAATTAAAAAACAAAAAAAAATTAAATGCGATAATGTCACACGGAATTTTGTGGTTTAAAAAAAAATTAGGGGAAAGTGGGGGAATGGCGTGCCCTTAAGCGAAAATCAATAGAATATTAATTTAATAAGCTACTTCATAATAGCTTTGAGGTTTTTTTATAACCAGTTATGTATGCTACTAGTCTGCATACTCCAAATGGCTTAGAGTTACGACCTTTGCAAAATAATTGAATTATCCTAAAAGTCGACAAAAACGATATTACCCCGAACTCACAGGTAATTCCGTGCACTAAGTGGGGTAATTCCGTGTTAGTTAAAAAGTAATAATATTTCAAATAAACTTATTTATTTTGCTTAGAAAACGTAAAAAACATGAATACAATTCATTTTAATAATTAAAAATATTAAAGAAATAAAAATATCACATTTTAGGTATGACATAAAAATTCATAGGAACTTAAGATTAAATAATACATATTTCAATTGCCTAATAGCTTAAGTATAATTATTTTGAAACGACTCACAGTCTTTGCAAAAATCGCATATATAGTTCGCGGCATTTTCTGCGCCAGAGCAACTAGCGTGGCTCCAAGCACCACACCCCACACATCTATACCATAGTTCGCCGTCTTTTCCGAACTCTGAACAGATAAGGCAAATTTCGTCGTTTGCCTCAGAAAATGGATCCACGTCCTCAAGCTTATCGTCATCATCACATAAAATATCATCAACATCGCTCTCTGAATCAGATGATGTGAAAGTGACTTGTCGTCGAACTGGCCTTTTTTTGGTTTTAGGGATTCTGCTTGTTTGTTGTGCTTCTTTTTTTAACTGTTTCTTCATGGTCGCTTTGATTTTAAAATCCAGTTTTTTCTTTTTTTTCTCTTCATTGATTACCAAGCCTTCCTTTACTGGAGTTGCAGTAAAAATAATTGAAGTTTGCTTCGGAGGCCCACCTCTTTTTGTAACCTTTTCGTTACAAATTTTAAATTGATTGATTGGACAAACTTCATCAATTCTGACGTAACGTTTACTTGCACTAAGCTGCTTGGATAAAATTTGTACTTGAGTAGTCGACGAAGCTGTATTGATTGGAATTGCTGAGATCGAATTCAGTGAAATTATTTCTGAATCTGAAATGAAATAAAAAACGATGTTAATCAAAAATGAAAAAAAAAAAACATATTTTAAGTAAAACCTGTTTCAGATCTTGGTGGTTCATCTGACTCTAAACAAGTTTCAGTGATGCTAGTTGTCGACAAAAAGTCCTCTTTCGCAAATACGTTTGGATTAAAAGGAAAAATGCCAGTTTTCTTAAATCCTGATATTCCTTTTTCAAGGGTAGCGACGCGAATGTATGCTCGATTGAAAATACCAGCCAAATCGTATGGCGTAATTTTCTGATAGGTATTTGTTTTCATAAATAGATCGCATTCGTTATTCAGTGCCATCTTTAAACCACCAAAAAATGTTACATCGAGCGGCTGCAAGCGATGTGACGTATGCGGTGGTAAAGACACTACCACAATATTGTTATTTTTGCATAAATCATATGCCGCAAGTGTTTTGTGCGTTCCATGATTATCCAAGATCAATAAAACAGGATCAGTTGCAGTTGGCCTAGTGAATTTAATAAAATGATTCAGCCACTCGATAAAAAGCTCATCATTTATCCACCCGTTCTTAGAGCAGCTATAGATTGCCCCAGGAGGGCCATCTTTACTCAGAAGTGGTGATAGGCGGGAACGTGGGTAAATGAACATGGGTGGTATAAATCCACCGCCTGCACTCATCGCACAACAAACCGTGACATTTTTCCCGCGTTCCCAACTGACGGCTTTGCCAACTTGCTTTTGGCCTTTAGGGCCAATAATTCTACCTGGCTTTTGAACCGTGCTTATTCCGGTTTCATCGATATTGAAAATCCGGCCAGGTTCAAATTTGAATTTTGTATATACTGTATCGAGATTCGTGTAGAAGCGGTTTATTTCTGTTTCATTAAACGCTGTTATCCTATTTATGCTGGTAGGTTCAGGCTTACGAAGACTTAATCCACGATTCCGCTTTAAAAAATTCTCATAAAAGTCTCTTCCTGCTAAACGCTTTGTTTTGTTGAAACGGTTCAAAATACCGTTTTGTTCAGCATAGTCGAACACCATGCGGCGGAACTCGGTGAGCGTAATTCCATAAAAAGTATTCGACATATTAAGGAGATGATCACTGATTTCTTTTTCCTGTTCTGCATTGAATGTAGGTTTTCTACCGATATTTCTCATGTTTAGCATTGCCACTCCACTTCTATAGTCCCTCAACGTTGAAGCCGGTATTTGGTAGTTTCGAGAGACAACTCGAACCATTTCTCCTTGCTTAAGGTCAGCCAAAGCTAATTTCATCTTTTCTTCAGTCCAACTACGTCTAGTGCTTTTTCTTACGTATGTTCGAGGCATCTAAAATGTACAAGGCAATTTTAATAACATAGAATAAAAACTTAGTTTTTGATAAGGGGCAATACCGTGCAGTGTACGGTGTTTCCCCAATAAAATTTACGGTATTTCCCCACAATGGCGAAATAATAAAAATAAATAAAAATCTAAACACACACAAAGATTATTGCACTAATTTATTCTGTATATTTCACTTAAAATATCCCAAAAATAATATGCATCTACATAAATTATATAACATTAAAATTAATATCACTTACCGTTAATTTAGTGACACGGTAATATTACAATAAAATACACTAAAATACTTTTGTTGACATCTGTTCTCACCAACTCTAATGTTTCGACTGGTGGTAAAATATAATAATCGAACTCATCAAAAGGAACAGTTTGACGTAGCTCAGGGTTGGATAAAATAATTAGAAATATTGATATTTTGATGCACGGATTTACCAAGATGCACGGAATTCCCCCACTTTCCCCTACCAAAACAAAAACTATCGATATTTGGTGAATTGAATAGTTTATTGTACAAATGTTTGAAAATCAATGTAATTTAATTTTAATTATTGGATTTATGTAAATTTTGAAAATTAATCAAATATTTGAATAATAAGCAGTTGGGAAATATTTCAATAATAAGCGCCAGTGGGATAAATTAACTTTTTTTTTTAGTGCGTATCGATATTTGTAAAAAAAGTGTTTCAAGCCACCATTTTTTGTTCTTCTGACTAAACTTTCGATTCACAAAACTAATTGAGTATTAAGTTAGCACAAAGTCGCAGGTGGTCGTCTTAACTTAGAAGATAATAGCACTAGACATCCGACTATCTAAATAAAATAATCAATTGCGATGGTTTTACGCAAATTGTTATATATTTGATACTAAGGGGTACAGCCCGTTATAAGGCGGATACAATTTTGTGAATAACTTTAGTTATGTAATATTTTGCTAAAGATATTACACATAATGGTGATGTCCTGCGCCCGCTGCTAGAATCAGCATTTGATATTTGTTTAGCCGCTATTTTTTAGCCGAGTACAAGTAGGTCGATCTGTACATAAAAAAAACTTGCTCCGGTGGTGTATAAACAAACAAATTGTGTTTGTTATCTTCTCGTGTAAAGCATACATATCGGCTGATTTGTATTGTTTTAAAAATAGCTATGTATTGTTATCCAATAATCCATAAATATGTAGTAGTTGGTTTAGGAGTTAATGAGAAATTGGACAGCCTAAATGTTGATTATTTACAATTATATTTATACATGAAACGACTTTTTACATATATAAGAGAGATTATTTCTGTTGGTTTTCTCTTCTCATTTTGTTCTTTCTTTGTATTATTGTTAGTAGTCTTTCTTTGGGAATTTTACAACAACAATGCCGTGTATTTTCATTCCGAAATGAATATGCATAGTTTCAAATCAAGTTTCTGTTGGTAAAGAATTATTCTAACAATAATTTTGAAAAATTTTATTGTTTTTTTATTTAATTTTTAGTGTCAACTGAGAAAAGAAAAAAAGAAAATTATTTTCGGTTTTTATTTTGAGCATAATTTGCATTTTTGTTTTTATACTAATTTTACTATTCCAGTTATCAAAGTAAGACGGCAACTTAAAGTAATTCTCCGTTACAGTCAAAGAAAAAGAGAGAATTTTGGCAGTTATTTTATGGGTACAGTCAATGAGAAATTATGAGTACGAAATATTTCTATTTTGTTCGTTGTCGAGGTTAGCTTGTTGCTGTTTTGTAAATTAAAAAAAAAAAAAAAGTTAAATAAATTTCAAGCTGTTGTGCAAAATCTTATATAAAAAGATAAAGGATAATTCGTTATGTCTAATAGAAAATTATCTGGAGTAGAGTATAGAAAGCGACGTAAAATGTAGGACGAAGAAAACAAAAAACTATCAGGTCAGTTGTTGAAATTATTTTTACCATGTGAAGCTAGTACTTCAACTTATGCAAAAAATATATGTGCAGTTATCCGGTGCTCTAATTAATTCAGAAACGTTTATTAGCTCCCTAAATATTATTAATGTGCACGAAACCGAATTTGAAATTGATATCCCTGTGATTTTAGATCTAAATGATCCGAATAATTGGCCAATTCTGAATGCAAATATTATAAAAAGAATAGTTAATACAGGGCCACTACAAGTTTTTGATTTTACATTTCCAAAAACTAATAATAGAAAAGTTAGCATTTCTTTATATAAAAGAATTTTAGCTAACGGAGGTAGGATTTCATGCTCTTGGTTAATATATTTAATTTCTAAAGATGCTGTTTATTGCTTCTGTTGTTTATTGTTTTCCAAAAACTAAGGCATTCCATTCATTTTCAAGTTCTGGATGTTCAGATTGGAGCCATATTAGCCAAATACTTAAAAGCCATGAGAACAGTTCACTTCATGGAAAGTTTTAAGTCTTGGAAACTTTTAGAAAATGGATTAGGAAAAAATCAGACTATAGATTACGGTTTAGAAAGTGTAATGAAAACTGAAGTGACTCATTGGAATAATGTACTTCGTAGGCTACTAATTCTAGTGAAATTTCTCGGTACTCAGTCAAGTAATTGCTTTAGATTTAGATGTACCTTCCCGGTTTCCAAATCAGTCTTCCTTACGTTCTCGACGAAAGAAAAGGGTATATGACGATGAAGGTCCAGAAACAATCCTAGACCCTAAACTTAGTTTTAAAGTTAATTTGTATTATAAAATTTTGGATCAGGCAATTAGTTCTCTTAATGAAAGATTTGAATAATTGAATTCTCACAATAATTTATTTTCTTTTTACATAACATAAGTGAAGCGTCGAAATTCCAGAACTTGAAAGTCTTTGTAAAAATTTAGAAATTGCCCTATCTTATAACGACTGGAAAGATATAGTAGGTGAATAGCTATACTAAGAGCTACTAATTTTGTCTTTACTTATTTCATCGGACAAATCAAGTATAGACGTGCTTAATTACATATCAACAATTGTAACAATTTGACAATTTTAATTTGGCAAAATTGAAATTGCCCGTTATTCAATAAAAATTGCCAATCTATTCCAATTTTATTATTTTAATAAATAATTTTATATTAATTTAAATCAAAAATATCCCAAAATTTATTCCAAATGGAAAATCAGTTGTTAGGAATAAATCCGAATTTGTTACACTGACATCTATTGATAATCCTTGTAATGTGAAATGTTTATTTTTCTGTGAAGATGGCATTATCGGCGGTTAAAGAAAATTTCACATTTAAACATGATCTATTGAAATAATGAAATGCCGTTATGAAAGAAATAAAAATAACATAAAATTAATAAGCACTTTGGTGAGCATCTCGAGAACTAGAAACATTTTTTTTTCGAAATATAATGTTAACACGTCAATGCCTATATCACTTAAGTTACTCAGTTATACTAATTCGTCATGTAAATTAGAAATATATAATACATATACTATGTCAGAAAATAGCCAAAAATGTGGAACCCACAATTAATGTGGAAAACTTTTACTGAATCTGTTTAAGACAGAAAGAAATACCGCGCTAACCGTAAGTTCTGGGGGCGAGAATACCGCATAGACCAAATTGATTTTCATTTATACGCCAATAAAATCACGTCCGCCAACTATTGGCAACATTTTGTCTAAAATCAACCAGTTGAGATGGGAATTCACCACGATTTATTTATATATTTCTTGGCAATACTAAAGTTTAAATGTCAAGGAAACCTGAATGCGCCCAATTTGTAAGAAAAATATTTAGGTCATTATGCAACATGATAAATTGATTACTATAAAGACTGTATATCCTCAAACAATCGTTAACATATAAATTCAAAATTGATGATGATGATGACTTAAAGGTCATAAAATGGTATGTACAAAAACAAATCATAAAACATAAAAAGTCAATTACGTTGTCTAGCTAGACAAATCTTAGACAATAGTAAATTAGTACATTTTCACTTCGACATAATTCTTTGTTAAATTAATGTATGATAAGTTAAAAATGATTGGGCTTCAAAATCGTTTTAAACGCGGTTGCTATTATTATAACAATCTTAAGAAAGGTGTTAATTGAGTTCACAAGAATTTCATAATATACTCCAAGTAGTACTCTTTAAGTACTAACAACAAAAAAAAAATCTTCTTGTAAACGTATATACGTATGTAACTATGTACTTTATGTACACAATTTGTAACAATCTAGATTTTTCATTTTTTTTTTGTTAACTTTATATTTTAATTAATTATGATTAATTAAATCGTCTTACAAAACAATTAAAGTGAATTTATTAAATTATATGGTGTTTTGTTGTACTGCTAGACGTTGTGCGCGGGAAGAAGTAAGGTTTAATATACGAGATGGGCTTTTTTTTTTTTGGGTGGTGGCGGAAAATTTCGATTAATAAACTTTAGTGTTAAACAAATTATTTTGAAATAATTTAGATAGATCAGTTTGAATTGCATGTTGAAATATTTGATTAAATTCGAAATGGTTAATAAATTTTAATTAATAATGTATTTATTTATACAAAATGTAGTTTATTGGTGGCATGACATTGTAACTAAATAAGTAATCCGTTGTTTTTTAAACAATTTATCATTGAATTAAATTATCGTAAATCATCAATGTACATCGTGACACAGTTTATTTTAGATGAGTGTGTTTGCAGTCAACTGTTAACTTCATTTTAAAAGATATCGGTGCATTTTTCGGTACTAAACTGTTTCCTAATTACTTATCATTGATTTTCTTAAATCACAGACTTTATAATAATACCATTTTTAGGGTTTGTAACCAAACCTAAAATCTCCACATTCATGAAGTTCTGAATGAAACAATTTCCTGGGCAATGTAGTAAGCTTAGTTCTAGATGAAAATAGTGTTTTACAGTGTCAGAGTATCATTTTAATTATAGTATGTAAACAGGCGTTGCCCAACAACTTTGCGTTGCTACATCATTTCAACGTTTTAAATACAATTACATTTTGTTTTTTGTTTTTTAGGCGTTGTGCAATTTATCTTCATGCTATTGTTTATAAGTGTATTTAACCGATCGCCTTAACCCGTTTTTTACTGCTGTTCCAATTTTGGATATATAAATTTACACCTAATTTCAAACGAGCGTGTATCCCCTATCTAACAGGAATGACATCTATATTACAGTAGAACTATTTGAAAATAATATACCACACAGATTTATATTTTTGGGATTCCCCTTTTATGAAATTTAGTGTCAGTGAAATTTAGTCCGCATGGTGGTTTTTTTTATTGCTCTGAAAAATTAAAAAAAAATTAATTAAATAAAACAATTATTTTATTAAATTTGTGAATTAGTGAAACCTGAAAGCTACTCGAAAAAGATTTAATTAAAAGTAAGTGAAAAAAAGGTTTATTACTCCATATTTTAACCTGTGATTAGTGTTCAAACATGGAACAACCGTAGCAACTACATAATTATTTTTGCTATTTAAAAAAAAATTTACACGTTGGCTGGAACTGTGGAAAAGGGACGTGAATAATATAAACGAAGAATTTCCTCATGATATTGCAGGTAGGATGGAAATAATTTTGAATGAGATAATATTAGACGTTGATGTTATTTGGGACGAAGATGATTTAGTCCCATTGATCCAACTATTACCTTATTGCTTCGATTTGAAGGATTCAAGCATCTGAAAATAGAAAATACAACTGGTTTTCTGCAAAGGATAAAATTTATGGATAAATCATCGATTTTATCAACAAACAAAAAAATATCCAAGCAGGAGACTGCCGCTTTACAGGATGCGGATTTGAAGGGTTGGACTGAAAACTTTTGTTAAAAAGTTCTATATTTTATATTAACCATCACTTCATCTTGCACAATGTATGTATTATGAATGAGCCGCTAGCTCAAAATAGATTGTGTAAGTATGGGGTTGGTGTTTATTCAAATTTTTTGTAAACAAACAAATAAATAAAAATAAAACAAATATACAACAGTAAGTGGAGTTTGCTTCAATCACAAAAAATCGAATTTAAAAAAAAAAACAAAAAAAAATATTGAATTCGAGAGAACAGAACATTTAAAAAAACCTGCTAGCTGAAAAATCACTAATTGAATTATTTCACGAGTTTTTTGATGAATCCGTATACAACTTGATACTACAACAAAGTAACATACCTATATGCTAGTCAAAAGAATGTTAGCAACTTCAGCTTGACTCTTCCATATTTAAAACGCTTTGTTAGGAATCTTATTATTTTCTGGACATCATACTGTTCCTCAAGAAATCCTACATATTGGTCGGTATTTTTGGATAATGATTCTAAAATTATAAGAATTGTAATGGCTCGAAGTATGTTTTTTAAGATAAAATCAAACTTGCATTTAGCTCTTCCTCTCAAAACATTTGGATCATATGGAATTCCCTCTTTTATTTCACAAGGGTGAATTCGAATGGACCGCAACAACGATCATGCTACTGCTGTACGAAATAAAATTACGACCCTACAATTTTATTCATATAATATTGTAGTCCGTCAAACTGTCTTTAACCCGCTTCATTATGGTAGCAAACTTTTCAACAATATTTGGTGTTTGCTTACGCTCGAGTTGAAGCTAACCGGTTAAATTTAATACGACATAATCAAAAAGCTCTTCGTGTTGAATCTTACTGAGGAATTTTGGATTACGTAAATAGCGATGGTTTTGAAAATAATACCAGAATTGGTAATATTTATATTCTACCATCTTCGTTTATCGGTGTTCCAACGTGCATGTCCAAATTGTACCAGGAAAATATGGCTATTGTTAGGAAGTTAAGCCATCTAGACTCCGTAACTGTTTATCTGAGGATCGCGAAGTCACGAGCATACACATATATACCATCTAAATCTTTCAGATTCTTATTTGTGACTATCCTGACCCATTGCAATCCTACATCCGTTAAAACTTTTTAATGAATTCAAATGTAGTATAATAGAAGATTTTATTAATCAAGGCATGAACTATAGTACAGCTTTTATTAGTTATAGACTAGAGTTTAAAAAATCAATGTCAAAAAGTAGGGTTTGATTTTTTTTCAGTAGTGGCAATACCAAACGTCTATGATATTTTGAATATTGCTATTATTTTGCCACCTAACATTATTGCTGAAAATAACTTTTGGGAAGGTCTAAATACTGATCAACTTTCAGCAGCATCAGCAGTTTTTTCATCAGTATTAGAATTTATTCCACAAAAATATTTTTACCTCAATGGTTCCGGCAGTATCGGGCATTGAAGCAGAAGATCTCTAATAGTAATAAAATGTAATGTGTGTACCTTGGACTGGGATTGCTGCGAATCTGCTTTTTTGATTTAATGAGTTGCCTTTCAGTTTTCTCGCTTCTGTATAACATGGTATCGTTAAATATCCTCAACTGTCCTTCAAAGAAGACAATTCTAATCATCAATTGACTGTATAATATGGCATAAAGTACCGATGGCATCAGGTATCATACGTCAAATTGTAGATTTGCTGAATAAATACGACTCACAAGGAAAATTTTGGAGAATTTAAAAAAATTATGTTAGGACATGTGGCTTTGGGTTGCAAGTAACCTAAATTATACTGTTTTCCAGTTATACAAAAAAAAAACCCGGGCGAAACCGGGGCGATAGCAGCTGTCATTCGTCGCCCGGTAAAATTTTTCGGGGCGATTAGTTTCGCCCGGGTTTTTTTTTTGTGTAACTGGAAAACAGTATTATTTGAACCCTTCTGGTTTGCCCCCCCCTCTCATTTTAAATTTAAAGAAAGGTTGCTTGGTTATGCTCCTACGAAAAAATGGGTTATGCAATGGTGTTAGGATGGTCGTGAAGAATGATGGCATCAAAATTTATTTCATAGTGCATTAGATGAACCTTTTTTTTTAATTCGTGTGTATTTTGCAACGCAGTAGAAAGAAGCTTGCTGAGATTTTCATTTTCTGGTAAAATCTTAGCATTTTGTTGTTTTAATTGATCGGATCAGCTAAAAATTGTTGTGATTTAATGAGTTGATCCAATTTTCTATTCATTGTGGACATTGAAACTGCTTCATTTAATTCAATAATTGAGCTATCGGATGAAGATGAACTATTAGTAAAAAATGAAAACCCTCCTTGAGCTTTCTCCGTGTTAGTTTGGGTTCGTACTGAAAAGCTCGCACGAACCAAAAGTTCGGTCTACTCATCAGTTAGCTACGACTACGGCCAACTATAAAAATACAATCATACATTATGTATGAGGCAAGAACGTACTGACTTAGCGAATTATATTCACTAAATAAAAAAATCTCAGAAAAAACTCATTTCTGTGTGTTTATGCCGACAAATAATAGAAAGAGAAGTTTGTCTGTGTTTTAAAATCAATAAGATTCTTTCGGCTTTTGATATTTCTACTTTTTTGGTAGATATATTATAAATGATTGGCCTCTTCATTTTTTCTGATTAACAAGTCGAAAAATATTATTGTGAATGCCATTATTGCTAATATATTTTGTCTATAAAAAGCCGAAAGAATCTTATTGATTTGAATACAGACAAACTCCTCTTTCTAAACTTATTTTTATTATTAATTTGTTGACCTACGAAAATTTAAACACTTTAATCGACTTTAAAAAAAATATTTATGTGGTTTCAATAGGTGCGTAAATTTTTTCGCCAACGACTGTAAATACTCGCGTAACGAAATTTTACGATATAACAGTAATATTCGTCGGCTGAAAAGCTATAAACTACTGTCATAATTTTCAGTAGGTTGTCAATACTACTCTTTTTAATTTAGATAAATTTTAAAGTAAATCAAGAATTGGAGCTAATGTGGAATAGGGGAGCATTGGAATAAATTAGAATTAACAAGAATAAGTCGGGATGAATTGGGATTAATTAGTTTTTGGTGAAGCAGGAAAAGCTGAAATAAAACAATAGAAATTGTCAGAAATACTTGTTGGGAAATATGTAGCAAAGACTAGCTTCATTTCTGCAACAGCGAACTTGGAGCTTTGATGAAGATTTGGAAACAAATCAGAATATAATTGTGGATTTGCTTACTGATTTACCAATGTATACATAAATACAAATCTCCAATAAATTAAATCATTCTGCTCCTAACAAATTTCATTAGTATGATAGTAAATCAAACACCAAACTTAAATAATTTAAAAAGGGTTCGTGTACGAAAATTTTAGAGGAAGAGAAGTAGACGGTATAGTACACATAAAATCCTAAATCAAAAATAAAATTTGAGAGATTAATAAAAATTATGATTAAAATGTGTGCCCTCGAGGCAATATCCGATAATAGAATTTGTTTAACTTTTATGTTCGAGCACTATTAAAATATTAAATATTAGTCATACCACTTAATAGGGATTCCGTATCTACCATTCCAAAATAAAATCTAGATATTAAACATACACGACGGAAAATCCAAAAAGATTTGTCGAGTAGCAGCTATAAGACATTGTCTTGTGACTGTATATATCTCTTGTACACACATATAAACTCATTCATCGTTTATGGGGATGCAGCATGGTGAACTTCAAGAAGATTAATAAACAAACAAACAAACAAACGAAAAATTCACTTTTGTGTTCTAAATTATTATATCCGCTTTTTGGTATACAGTATTTTTTGGAATATTATTTATGTACTCGCAACTCGCGTACATTTTTCGGTTATTCTCTATTATCATTTTCTATTATTTTCTATGCTCTTGTATTTTGTTTGAGTACAGCGATATATTTTGATTAATTTTATTCGTCGTCTCGAATAAACTTAGTGGATTGTTATTCGACTTATCAATCAGCTTCTTCAGTAGCTAAAAACCCATTGAAAATCGAAAAATACAAAATCCAATGTATCAAATTGTTATCCGATCTTTTATGCTATTGAATTTTGAAAATAAACATTTTTTTGGTTTTTAATTTTTCATCTTCAGCGATGAGATTAAACGGAATGAGTTTTATGTATGAGTCTGAAGTGGATTTAATTTGGCCTTTTACTCTTGAAAATTTTGATTTATTTGTTTATTTACATTTTCTTTCTTGGTTTTATTTTGGAAGGGTAATTGAAAAATAATTTGGAAAAATGGAAAAAATGGTGTACAGATAAGAATCCAACCAAATGTTATGAAGATGGGCAATGCTTAGGATTAAATCTTTGAATATTTTACTAAATGTTTTTTTCTTTTTTTTTTCAGGTCAGTACTTCAATCTTCAAGGCGTTGTGTAAGTTTTTTTTAAATGCTGTCAATGGCTTTATTCTTGAATCTTTCTACATAAGAAAATAACTTGAAATATTCAAGTCTTAAGCTAAAATTGTTACATCTGTTTTTCTCAGTCGCCTAAATCGTGGTCTTTAATTGTTTCTTTAAGAGTTATAATTCCAAAGTCGTCGTGAATATTACTATTTCGAATGTACCATGTCGCATTGGTAATACTGCTAAGTATTTTCGTTTGGATTCGTTGGAGAAGTACTCTGTTTGAAGCGCTGGTGGATTTCCATATGTCCGTATGGGTTTGATTATCTCTTTGTAAAGTAAAACTTTGTTGTCTAATGGCAGCTCTGATTTTCTTCCCATCAGTCAATACATTTATGAAAACGTTATTTTTATTTGGTTGCGCTTTGCTTCAATATGTTGTTTCCACGACAACGACGGCCTTCTATCCAGGTGCAAACCAAAGTATTTAACCTTGGTTTGTTGAGGAATATTTTTATCGTTTAGTACCACTAGTGAACAGGTGCGTTTGTTTAGCGTGAATGTAACGTGTGTCGATTTTTTTCATTCACTTTTATTCTTCATGCCCTCAGTCATAGTCTATAATTCCTTTGATGCAGTTTCGCGAATATATTGTGTGATGGCTGAATCATTGGCAAATGTTGATATTATGACTTTGTTGGTTACAGGCAAATCAGCAGTGTACTACAAGAATAATATTGGTCCTAGGACGCTGCCTTGTGGAACACCTGTGTTTATATCATATAAGCAAGTAGTTGCACGATTTTATTTAACCACGTATTGACTTTCACGAAGATAGTTTCCCAGAACTGAGTGGAATTTCTTCGGTAGAAGCTCTTTAATTTTGTATTTTGTATATTAGTCCATGGTATTAAACTTTATCAAAGGCTTATGCAATATCCAAGAAGACAGCAGAACAATATTTCTTTTCCTCGAAGGTGCTTTTCATTGCATTTACAATTCTGTGTACTTGCTCTACTGTACCATGATGATTTCGAAGCCCAAATTGATTGTCTGCAATAATGTGCCGCATTCCTATAATACTGGTTTCAATTTCGTTAATAACATTTTTTCGAATAGCTTTAAGATTGTGGGCAGTATGCTTATTGATGAAATTTGTTTATCTTTTTTTCCAGTCTCATGTATCATTGTGATGTATTCCATTTTTGACGAATATAACCGCTTTGGACGATCTTGAATGTGAATATTATTAGTTTTATGCAATTCTCTTAACATTTTTCCAGTAATAAGATCATGCCTTTGGTGCCTTTTTCAGGCTTATGCAATTAATAAATTAATTATACTCTTAAGTTTCCTCCAGTTATAATAAGCATAAAAAGCATTGGTTTTATCTTCATCGCTTCTTTCCCAGTTGGAAGTCTGATCGGTGATTGGTCTTTTTAAATTTTTTGTTGCTTTCCACAAAGAGTAATGTGTCCCTTCGGTTACCGAAAGTTCACTTAAATAATTCTGGACGCTCTAGTTTTATTTTTCCCGCAAAGCAAAACTTAGGGTCCTAATAGATCGATTTGATTTCCTTTTTACTGACGGTGCTTCTGAAGCTTCTGAATAATATGTGCAGTTTATTAATTTTTTAGCTGATAACGCCAGGGCGTTTTTTAAATTTTCTCCTGCCGCATCAATATCTGATGGTGTGATAAGAAGAATATTCAGTACACAATTTTGTTCCACTAGACTCCTGTTTTGAGCCCAATTAGTTCACTTGTTTAAATTGTAAGACGTTTCGGCATTTTTGGCCTTAGGGAGTCGGTACTCATTGTTACTACTCGTATTACCAGTGAGTGATTTTTAAGACAGATCTTAGCAATCGGTTGCCTTCACATACGTTCGTGGAATGCCTTTAATTACACAGAAATCAACTAAATCAGGAACTTTTTTTAGATCCGTGAACCAGTAAGTTGGGTGACCTACAGATAAATAATCCAGAGACTATTTGTAACGCTTCGTGAAGTTGTTTGCTTTTTGGTGACGACCTTCTCGATCCCCATTGCAAATGTTTAGCATTGTAATCGCCACCCACAAGGAAGTTATTGTCAAGCTGGTTAAAATAATCGATAAAATGCTGCTTTTTAATTGCATGTTTTAAAGGGCAGGAAATTTTCCAGGCCATTCTTCTAGGCAAATATTAGTTGCTATAGGAAAGCCCAAGTTATGCTGGCATTGGTCCCCACATTTCCGTTTTGTTTAACAAATAAAGTTCTTGTTTTTGTTTGTAATTTGCGTTGAGTACTCTTTGCTCATATCGCAATTTTGGATTGATTTTATGCTTTCTAAGTTCAAGTACACTGGGCAACGTTTATAATTTGGGTTGAGATATTTACCACAGTTACTACAGTATTTTACTGTATAATTGTTTTTCACCTTGTTGCACTGTTTCGAATCGTAAAGTTCGCCACATAAAACACAAACTTCGTGTAAGGTGTAATAAGCTTTGGTGGGGTTCTTTTTGGGTTCCTCGGCCGTGATTTTGCGATAGACTAAATATTTCAGGATACGATATTCACGTGCAATGACTCGCGCTTGATTTTTCATAAAATTGCATTTTCAGTATATTCAATATCTCAGAGCCTTTCAACTGAAAGTCTGACTCGAAAGTCATGGGCAGCCTCCCCCCCCCCCCTCCCGTCTCCGTTGCGCCGTTGCATTCCTGATTTTATAGCTTGACATTGCTTTGTTGTGCGAGGAAATTGCTTTTGTCGCTATTTTAGATTGCCGTCCAACTAAGCTACGTGTCAATAATAATGAAATATTGCAATGTTCACTGCTGGTTCATTTAATGCTGCTGAAACGTTTCATTGAATTTTAATTAACCGATGACTTGACAGAATGTTCGATGAGTCTATATGAATGTTTTAGGTTTTTGGAACTCAGCTCTCATGAAGACAGATATTCAACCATCCCTTCTGGCTTATGGAATTCTTGACAATATCCGTCTTTTCATGAGTTACTCTAAATATTCCCCCATTTTTGACATAGTTGTCCTTTGAGATTTAACCATCATCGTTTTGATGGCTTGATACTTCTAAATTCTTTCTATTGAAATTAGTTGATTGACTGTTTAGCTCGCAACCTGTAAAAGCGCTATAAGCGCGAGTTTATCACACCATTAGCCAATTACTTCGATTATTTTTCAAACGGGGCCGGTTTTGAATATTTTTCAGTGGAAATAAATATGCCAAACCAACTAGTTTTGAGTAAATCACAAACATTGAGAAATTCCAAATTGATCTACTTGAGCCTGCCATATGACAGTCAACGTCTTTCCAAATTAAATACTGTCAAATACAAATACAGTCAAATACAGAATACAAATTGTTAAATTATAGTTATAAAGACTATTTCAAGCTTCAAATCTGTTCCCGTTAATCTCCTATTCCAGGAAGCACGAAAAATTATGCCAAGCGAATCCCAAGAAATTATAGGGCTATGACCTTTCAGGTCGTTCATTTGAACAATTCATTGTGTTTTGATTATTATTAATTTTTGATGTGTAGCAATGGCCTCATATTTCATTAATTGTTACAAAACTGAAAAATTTATTTGGATTGCATTGGAACTTGCAAAAATATCGCTACAAAATCGCTTCAAAGTTCAGTCTTCAAGAATTTTACGTTTGATATTGAGTTTAAATTTCTGTAAATTGTAAGCCACACGGAAGGTTCCAACTTCCAGCCCGCTCAAAGAAAGAGTTTTGCAACTTGTTAATATTTGCAAATTTGTGTTCCAGGTTATACCTGTAACTGGTCGTGTTTAACGTACGTGTTGGCCTTTATAGACCTGGCATAAGTTCGTAGAGTTCCTTCGAACACTTGCCATGAAAATATTTGTAGAACACACATAATCCTCCCACATTCCGACTATGGGAAAGAATATGAAATGTCTGTGCAAAAGAAATCGTATGATACTCGGTTCTGAACTCGGATGGATCTTCGGATCGACCGCCCAAATATGTGAATTATATTCCAATCTGGGTCTGATATATGTCTTGTAAATTTTCGGTAGTTCCGGTGAATTAAGATAAAAGTTGCATCGTCGTAAATAGCCGAAGCACCTAGCTGCACTCAACGCTGCGTTATTTATTGATCGGCTCAAGAAGTTTTATTAGATATAGTTAAACCGAGCATCTCATCAGATTCGGAGTTGCTCACACTAGAGCCACCAATCTAGAAAGATGGTGCATATTTAGCGTTTCTACTAGAGAAAACACACGATTGAAATTTTTTTGAGTTAAATTCGGGCATGATAAACATCATGCTCAACCCAAGCTCTAATTGCAGCCCTCTCTGCGTGAACGTTGTTTCTCGATGAAGTAGAATATGGAAAAAAAGAGGAGGAAATTGAACAATTATCAGCATAAGAATGAAGAGTAGCGGATAAAAAGGATCGATGAACTTAAGCAAAAGTGTAGGGACAGAACGGACCCTGAGTGATACCGGCATTTAAAGTGTGAGGAATGGATGTTGCACCATCCACCACCACCACCATTCTGCGACAAAAAAGAAAGTTCTCAATTCAAGAAACCAGCGTACTGGGAAGTCTAATTGCCCCTAACTTGATGCCCCCAACCATGCTTCAAAATTCATTCAATTATAAATATCAATTTCCAAAGTAAAAGAAATGTTCCTTCCTCCCTATTCTTGCTCAGAAGTCGCCCTAACCAATATAAATAATCAAATTAATAAAAATAAAGTTTATTCCAATGTATGAAAATTTAATCCAATTTATTATGTTAATTTATTGTGATTGATTCTATTTACCTATATATGGCTTAATCGCAGTCAAACTACATAATATAGCAAAATTGTCATAGGCCGCTGTATAAAATAATCAATTAAACAAAATTATCACGGACATAATTAACTTTTATTATGTATTACCGGTTCTTCAACTCTCCATCTGAGCTGCCCACTTTCTGTGTCGATCAAATATTTAGCCTAAATGTATGTTATATTGTATATCTTTTTCCCGAAATGATGATCATTAGTTGAGGCACAAACCACTAATTCAGCAAAATTATCACGGACACCATTTTAGTTCCAAATTATGTCACTAATATTGCTTGGGGAGCCAATTGTATTCAGCAGACTGTCTGGCTCAATCGCCTCCCTATCTACCTACTACGAAATTGTGCATCTTTATTTTAAGTAAGACAGTTTCTGGGAAAATATTGTATCAAATTCTGACACTTAGAATTCGACAGATTCCACTGATTTGAGTGAGGCCCAATCATCTATATTTGTTTCTACGATTGTTTAATTCTTACAACCGTGGTGTAAAGATGTTTGTATTTTTTTTAATTATGGTAAATTCTTATCTGAGAGATTCAATGTCCAATAAATAAAAAAAATAAAAAAACATTATTTAATGTGGAGACATAATTCTCTTAGGCGTAAAATAAGTAAGCAAATTTTTTTATACTTAAAAGTGATAAGCACTGAGTTTTCAGTTTTTCACGCCTTTTACAACCATATAAATATTACATACTATATGTTTGTGTTTATGCATCTATTTCTTATTCGAATACATAATTCTTTATGTACGCGTAATTTATAAACGAGGAGAGAATGAGGCCATAAGGTTGGCGATAAAAATAAATTTAAATATCAGTAGTAAAAAAAAAATCATTTTTATTACTTAAATGATTTTGTATTCTTTATTTAGCATTAATTTGATTAAAACAATTATTGTCTTTAATTTTATTGCGTTTATAGCCGAATTGTTTATAATTTTAACCGCGACAATATAATTGGATGTTCAATTATAGTGGTATGGTAATTCCAAGCTAATCAAATTTTGTTTAATTAGGATTTTCCACCGGGTATCACTACGCAATTTGACGACTATTTTCGACGGCTACCGTTTTGTATTAGAAGGTAAAGGAAGAAAAAGGAAAGCATTAATTATTGCCTTCTTTTTTCTTTATATACCTTCTACTATAAACGGTAGCCTCCGAAAATATTCGTCGAATTGCATAGTTAGGCTTCTATACAATTCGAATTATAGCAACATAAAAAAGTTTTGAGGATTCTTATATTCTTGATATCTTGAATATCAGCCTGTGCCTTTATTTTACCGCCTCTAAATAGTAAAAGAAGTAAAGTGTTCTTGCTTCTTTTTTTCAAATTATTTACAAACATTTCAAATTAATTGCAATTTTAAAAAATATCTAACAGTAGGTTGTGAACGACCAGTAGAATTTTGAAGGAAATCGCCCGGTTTTATAAAAAAAATCGACGTGGGCTGTGTGTGTCGTCTACACGGCCGTAGGTGTTTTGCGTGATAACGTTTATAAAATGTTGAGATTAATTATTTTAATTTAACATAAATTATATGCCACAGTTTCTTTACTCACAAATTGACACCAGAATTGCTCCTGTCAGACAAGGGATTCCCTCTCTACAGTGAGGAAGTGAACCTAATGAGGTTTCAGCCCTTTATATTTTACGTTTGCATTTCTCATACTAAAATAAAAAACTTCTCAAAGCAGCTTAGCATTGGTCTTCGGTGCGCAAGGATGACAAAAAATTATGTAGCAGTCTCAATTTTTAACAAACCAAAATGTATTTTTTTTTTTGTGTCAATTTCTGCCAAATTGACAATTTTCTTGTGAGAAAGATAACTTACATTTTGTGACAAATTGGTCTAAAATTTTTTCATCACCATATTTGGTTACTCGGTCACCTTCTACGAATCATTTATTTTCACCATTACACGGAAAAAAATAAACTGGTTCTCAGCTAAGATAACGGTCTTTTAATTCAAGAAAATTTACTTTTTCTTGATTTAAAAGCTAATTTTCTTATTTCTATCGAGTTTTTCTTCATGTAAGAATTGTGTTTCTTGAAATGAAGAAAAACTCGAAAGAAATAAGAAAATTAGCTTTTAAATCAAGAAAAAGTAAATTTTCTTAAATTAAAAGTCCGTTTTCTTAGCTGAGGACCAGTTTATTTTTTTCCGTGTAGCCCAATGGTAAATGCTTAGAAGGTGCTTAAATATTCTTAAGATGCCTTAAATAATAGCAATACATTGATGGCCGATTTTTATTTTATCTATGACATTTCTTCAAAGAGTACCCTATCAGCATCATGAAAAATATCAAATGTTACCACTCGCAATAATGATGCTTAGAAAGTAGTTAAAACAGCTTAATAATACATCGACAGCCGATTTTCATTATAACTATACGTTTCTTGAATTTTCCAACAAGAAATAATTCTGTTCATCGCAAAGTGTCAAAATGAATTTATTTAAAGTATTTTTCTAAAAAAGTGACGATTTTTATTTTTGCAATCAATTTTTAATTTCCGCCATTCCTTGCTCTCATCCAACGAACCCATATTCTCATTAATTCTGTGCCATTTTTATGCATGTAATACTTATTGCTTATACACAGAAAATAGCTATTATGTAAATCATAATAAGCACATTAAATGTAGTTGATCTGCAAAGAAACAAAATATTATATTGTATATGTAGGTATATACATACAACATGAATCCATAACTAAATCCATTAACATTTGATTTGAGATGCATTTAAAAAATTTAATTCAAAAAAACTTTTTAAATCTGTACACCAACAACAACCGTAAACAACTAAAATTACTACTACTATTTTTTTTTTAGTTTAAATGGCGCTATAAAATTATATTGTTCTGTATATTCTGTTGTGGGTGACATTAATATAATGTTGTGTGTACTCTTCGCTGTGCTGCGATTTATATGTGTCACAACAAATTGTTTTAATTCGAATGCGCTACATACAAAAATACATACTGTCCTTTATGCAAGTATGTTTTTATTGTTACAATGCTATGTAGTATGCACATATTTCATTATCAACATACATTTGTCCTTCGTCATATAAATAAGAAACATCCGCAAACTATTCCAATTCTATATATCGGTCGCATTTATCTGTAAGAATAATTGTCAATGTCAACATAAAATTGCTTATCGCGCTGTGGTTCAATAACGAATATAGTCGCCCTTAAGATAAGGCATAAAAATGAGTTGTTTGAATATCGTTCAATCTTGTTTAAATCTAATCTCTTGGAATTTGGAAAAAACCTGAATTTAAAAATGTGTCAATTTCCACTTTTCAAAGAAATTTACTTAAATGATGAAATTCTTCAAAATTTTTTCAAAAACAGTTTATAATATTATTATGTTGTAGGCAAGGTCAAAACCCAATACAAAAAATCCAAGTTTGAGTTTCTACTTTGATTGCTGCTGAGACCAGTAGGTCTACTGTGTATTCCGATCTGAAAGTAAAACCGATCTGAAAGTTCATTTTGACTATGAAATAAATTTGATTTTCTTTTTTTTCTCTATACAAAATTTCTGAATTCGGAAAAAATTACTTTCAGATCGGAATACATAGTAGACCTGCTGGGCTGGCTAGCGATATATTACATATTTTACACCTAGATGATTGTTGATCTCATCGCCCTGACTAATTTTACTCACAGCTGCAGCAAGCATTTGAATATTTCATATTGTAAGCATCCAAGATTACTTATAGCCAAACACGGTAACTTATGTATTATCAATGGCTTCGTTATGTTTCACAGATCTTGTTTCTCGCGGAAAGTGGTAAGACTTCAAGATTTTGTTCAAGATGCATCTTTTCTTCTATTTTGTTCGTCATAAAATGTTGCTCTATCTGCTTAAGATAAATTTCCCAATCCATTTTATCTTTATGGAAAGCATGAAACTGTGTTCTAATTTTTGACTGTGTCCAAAATGTTCTAATTTTTGTAAACGTTCTTTATTAATAACAATTGTACACGATCTAATTTCAATCAAGAGTACACATGTTCTGGAAATCATTTGTACCTACCTATAACTTAATAATAATAATGGTTATGATTTTTTAAGTGTGTGTACAAAACAGAAGAGAAAGATTGGCATTTATAATTCGGATATTTGTTCTGTGGGTTTTTACACTCAACATTGAAACTTTATTGAACTTACTCGCAATACAATTTATGATGGGATTAAAAAATTAAATTTAATGCTTAAATGATTTATTTTGAGACCACATGAAGCTGATCCGAACATTTTTAATTAAATCTCCTTTTAAATTTATTGTTAGCGCCACCACTGAATACGCGACCGGTGCGAGTCTTGGTGGTGAACAGTGCTGCCACTTCTACGAACAAAATATGTAGCAGATAGAGCGAAAAATATGTAGTAAATAGATATTTTTTGTAGTAAATCAATATTAAGAGGAAAACAAATTTTTTTTTCAACAGAGGTTGACTTAACCAGTCAAGACCAGTGCTGCCGTTCTGAAAACTTTAAACGGAGTACATTTCAACTTTACAGGGGAGTATTTCTCGTCAGAAGAGAGTACAATACGAAATAAAAGAGTTAGACCTTAGACATAAATAGGAAAATGTTAGAAAATTATTTTAGTTTCTGAGCTAAATTTAAATATTAAAAGAAAGCTGTTTTGTTTTTTGGTTTATAGCTACCTCTTAATCTATTTTAGTATTAAAGCTTTAAGCTCTTTACATATTTCCGTTCCAATATTTCAAATGAGGGGTCTAAATGCTCAAATATTATATCGGGTTTTCCATTTGTACCTCTCAAATATGCGATCATTTACGTAATTTCACAAAGCTAACTTTTGAGAGTTGGAAGGGTTTGGTGTAATTTAGGGAAATGTCAAAACAAGACGACCTAGATTCCGCCTAGGCGCCAGGTATGCTAAAAATGACAGAAATTGGAGGGAAAGCATTACGCCATTCTCATTTTATATACAGAACTAATGAATATCAAAGTGATTAAGAAAGATGGTTTCTGCAGTCACCTTGGTAGGCGGAAGGGATCTATGTAAATCTGTATTTTATGCAAATTCCCCTTGGAATCATTATTCTTAAATTGTTTCTTTGGATATAATATAATAGAAGCATACTTTTTATATTCTAGAGGTTTTATTCTAAACTTTTAGCCGGACAAGGGATTTGGAAGTATTGATTCCGGAACGTGTTACACGACCGGATTTTGCTATGTTTTTGTTAGTGCCATTATGTTTTAAGTTTGAGCGTAAATCTTCCGATTTTTAAAGAAGTATCTTCTAAAGCAGTTAAAATAATTTAGTTCGCGGATTTCATATGTTTGAATGAACATTATCTGCTAAAATGCAAATTCCTGCAAAAGATCCATCTTATTGTTTTTCACCGGATAATGAACGGAAATTATTGCAAATTATCTTTGAGAAGATACGTTATAATAAAGCCACTATCTTTACAAATATTGTAATTATTGCAAGCAAAAGCCAATAAGTCAAAATATTGTGATAAAGTTTTATTAGAAGAGCAGCAATTAGAACAGATGAGTACAAAATGAAATAGCGGAGTTCATGAGTACGGACTAGGCGAATTAGTCAGTATAAATACTCCGATCGTATTGACTTCGACAGCACTGCTCAAGACCGTTACCCACAGTACAGTCTTATTCAGGCTCTATTATTTTTATTTACCTTGTGCGTCAAATTTTTGCTTGTTTCCCAAAAGAAAGCAATCAAAGCAGGTACTAGACCTACAATAGTATTAAAATAAATTTAAAAAAGCATAAAATTTATTGTTGTACGACTGGTACGTACATGAAATGAAGATCATGACTTCCGAGTCTCATTTTGCGCGGCCAAAATTCCTTTAGTGCTCAGCACATCATCATCTAAATAAACAGAAGGCCCTCAGTTTATTTGGCTATACAATTAAATTTCTCTGAGAATTTTCTAAGGTCTGGTTCTACAATTTTAATTTTCATCCTGCACAAACGGTATAAATAACCTCTAAAATTTCGAAAGCAAAAAAAAAAAAATATTGGTAGAATATTCTGAAATTCTATTAAAAATGTAGCAGATTGAGTTTAGTGGGTAGTGAAGTTTTAAAATGATTAAATTGTAGCATTTCTGCTACATTTGTAGTAAAGTGGCAGCACTGGTGGTGAACACATCGAATCAACGAATTTCCATTCGTCAGGCAACACCAAAAAATGGAAAAACGTCAAACTACACGACGTGTTTTTAGTCGGTCTTCTCTTTTTTTCGTGTCAAGTCAATCGCTACCAAGTCACAACGTGTTTGAAAACAGTGGCCATCTTTATCAACACATAATAATACAAATTAATAACTACCAAATAAGAAAAAATATAAATAAAGGGAATGATATCAAAGGGCCGAATGTCGAAGGGCCGAAATGGGTCGAAGGGCCGAATTTTTAATATTCACTAATTTACGTCACTAAATCACAATGAAATTATTTTATTCGTCTAAATAGAATTTTCCTTCACTCTAACGAATATAAAATGGTCTGAAAAAAAAAAAATAATCGGCCCCATATTTCTAAAAACAAAAAAAAAAATAAACAAAAAAATTCGGCCCTTCGACCCATTCGGCCCTTTGAAATTCGGCCCTTCGTACCCATTCCAAATAAAGTGGATAAAACTTGAGTTGATGTTGATCTGTTTTATTTGTGAATACTCTCGTTTTCTGCACAAGTCGCAAATCCGCTCAGCCATCGTGGTTAACATATTCTCTGTACTAAGATTAAACTAAAGAAAATTTCAAAAACAAATTAAAATAGAAAGTATGTTTCAATGTTTCGTGAACCTTAATTTCTAATTACGATAAGAATTAATAACTTACCAAAACTGGCAGGAGGCGTGTTTCTTTGATTTATCTGATTGCGTAAAATACATACAATAGAATTTTAAACATTGTTTATAACTTTGAAGCTCTCCCAACTCTTTCGCTGTTTACTTTTAACATTTCTAAAAATCTCGTTTTTAAAAACCAGAATTCCACCTCTTTACTGTTTCGCATTGGTCAGTTAGTGAGATTAAATTATTACAAAGAGCAATCATAAAAACAAATTAATTTATATTCCTATGGCTAAATGGCACATGACAGTTACCCTAAAACCAAAAATGAAAAATTGTCCCAAAAATTTGTATAGCATTGGAGTATTTTATTTTATTTTAGGGTAATGGGATTTAATTTCAGTTTTAATTTAGTACCCTCATAAAGGACCCCGCAATAATTATTATGTAAATTGGGTTTCGGTCAAATTTTCCGAATTTTTGATATGTTGTATATTTTATCATCCTGAACAAAAGTCTCCATGGGCACAAAGCTCCAAATTCAATATTTTGGCAGCTACGGAGCTCCAAAGCTTCACAGATCCCATACAAAACTATTCATTTTTAATACTATTTATAGCTGGCAAAAGCATATTTTAATTATTTAAATATGTAAGTTTATGTTTTTGAGGTCGCTGAATTCAAATCTGATGTCAGATATGAAAAATTTACAGTTGACAGCTGCCAGAATTCTGACAGCTGTCAACTGTCAATTTTTTAAATCTGACATCAGATTTGAATTCAGCGACCTCAAAAACATAAACTTACATATTTAAATAATTAAAATATGCTTTTGCCAGCTATAAATAGTATTAAAAATGAATAGTTTTGTATGGGATCTGTGAAGCTTTGGAGCTCCGTAGCTGCCAAAATATTGAATTTGGAGCTTTGTGCCCATGGAGACTTTTGTTCAGGATGATAAAATATACAACATATCAAAAATTCAGAAAATTTGACCGAAACCCAATTTACATATGTATTATTGCGGGGTCCTTTAAATGTAAAATTCCCCATTTTAGAACCAAAGGGAGAAGGAATTATGGAAAATGGAGATTTCCATTCTAATTTTAAAATTACAGTGGTACACATCTTTTTATTTTGTTCTATTTTTTCGTCGCCCAATAATATCCCTAATAATTGGGGTTACTGGATATTTTTTACTTTAGTTTTGATTACATTTTTCCAGGTCTGGTTAGCGTAAAAATTCATAATGCAAAATACTCCAACTTTTTGGGGTATTTTTTCATTTTTGTTTTGGGACTTTTATGCATTGGGGCGTAATTGCGATACGTCTAGCTAAATACTTGTATTCTTGTGGACACAAACAATTAATATTAGGAATTCAACCCACAAGCACAACGTGCGTTAATCAGACCTTAAAATTAATTTATAAGAGATCCAGCGAGTAAATCGCTAATATCAGGAATTTAAATTTCTGTGTGTTGCGAAATCCCAATAAAACGTTATTTACTATGTTTTGATAATATGGTGAAATTATCAATTGGGAATCAGTAAATACGAGGATCGGTGAGTCAGCCCGTGGCTTCTAATTTAATTTTCCAGTTGATGGTGAATTTACAATAAAGAATTGCAAAATTTTGTGAAATTTTGTTTAATGCATCAGTATTATATTATGAATACCGGATGAGTCATTTAAACCTAATCAACATGGGTTGAGTCTCGCAGACTCATTTTAATTACATTGGCTAAAAATTAACCGAAAATATTTTTTTATGAAAATTGAGCTTTATGTATCTAGTAGAATTACCTACTAACAATTTTTTACTTGTACCGATTATAGGCCTAGCTTGCCCATTTTCAATAAAACAAACATAAAAGCATGCGATTAGTCTCTTAGACTCAATAGGTGATGAAGGAAATTAACTTGGTATAAGAAATGTTCAGCATTTTAGATTTTTTACAGATTACTGGTAGAATAAAAATTCAATGCCAAGGTGTATCTGTCATTTTATGCATTTTGATTATATCATTCACTGCATACATAAAGAACTCCAAATTTTTTAACATAAAATAAACGCGTAAAGCAAAAGTAATTGTTCGATTTCATCATCAACTTTTTGTGCCAACCATAACTCTTCTTTTTATCTTTTTGTTTACATGTCCCACAAAGATCTAACACAATTACCAATTTTTAGGCAACTTAAGTTTTCGTTTTATTTTCATTCATCAACTACCTCGTCACTGGTATGTAGTCGCTGTTTAAATGCAGAAAAGGGATTTTGATTGAGGATGCGCAAGTGAAAATATAATAAAAAAGGAAATGGCGTTGTTTTGGGTCACCTCGACCAAAACCTTGTAGTAGCAACGTTTAGGGCACAGACATGTATAAGCTTTTTTTGAGTCTATTGATTTAAACAACCTCAAATGGTCAAAAACAATTTGTTTTCAAAATTTTTGTTCCAATAATGACTTAGAAATTTGAAAAATTTTCAGTCAAACAAAACAAAATCTCTCGAATAATTTGGAAAATCTGCAACAAAATCTCACAAATCTTCAAAAATAATCTCGATAACAAGCAACCCTGGAAAATTTGAAATATTTCCCCAAAAGTGTCATCTATGTAACTCAACATCCTCCAATAGTTAAAATTTTGGAAAAAATCGTTAATCCTGTGACATGGCACAGTGCAAACCCTTGTAGATTTCGAGGAATATTGAGAAACCCGAAAAATTGCAAAATGATCGAATAATCTCGAAACGGTTGAATCGTCTTACATTTCTAGAAAACTCTAGCTCAGATATTCACAAAAAATATCGAATATTTGCAGAAAACTGGAACAAAATTGGAATCTTATAATAATCTTGAAAAACGAGAAACCACTAAGGATCTCGAATAATCTGAAAAATATCAAGTAGATTTTGCAAAACCTCGAATATTCTCGAAAATATTGAATAATACAATGGTTATAATTTTACTGTCAAACGCCACTCAACGCTATTAATACAACACTATAACAATTTCGAAATCTAAATAAATCCAAAAATCTGACTTTAGAATCTCATCTCTGTAAGATCACAAAACAGAATACTACGCTGAATCGAACTCTAACCAAAACTCGAATAATCGAAAAATATAATATCTACTACATTACACTCCGTACCAAACAAACCTCAAATAAACTAAAATCTTCCTAGAAATCTTATAAAATATCAAAAATCTCGACATAAATCGAACAAACTCGATTAAGCTAGAATAATCGCAATATTCTCAAGAAATTTCTAATATTCCGGAAATATCTAATAAAATTAGAATTCTAGAGTAAATTTCGCATAACGTCTCATACAATCCGTTACATTTGATTAAATCCAATGAAAACAATGTTGGAAATACCCTTGTATGATTTATTTTTAACCCCCGTGTTATTTGGGTTTTTACTAAAATTTAAAGAACTAAAGTAAAAGGCTGAACATTTTTTTTTTTGAGTTTTAAAGTCGTACAATTTGTTATTTTGTTGGGAAATACCAAAAAAATGAATTTTTTTATTGTTACATGTGAATAAATCCACGCCAAAATTTAAATAAATACACGAAATATTTTTATGAAATTATAATTTTTTTTTAATATTTATATACATTTTTTTATTTATTTTAATAATGAAGCTCAAATATTCTATTGGGCATTGAATCGTATAGTGACTTCAAATAATTCAAAGAAATGTCGGCCCAATCAGCTTTGATGGCTTCAATAAGCGACTCCTTATCATTATACTGCTTATCACCTTCATAAACCTTGCGAGAAAGCCATCCCCAAACGTTTTCCATAATATTTAAATCAGGAGAGTACGGGGGCCATTTAAGTAAATCCAGCTTTTTACAATCCTTGCCGTATGGATAGGAGCGTCATCTTGCTGATAAGTCGATTTCAGTGGTCCGAACAGCTGTTGGAACTTTGGAAATGCTGAATCCAAAATAGACAAATACGATTTAGCTGTCATTTTTTGATTTTGAAAAGCTAACTCAATTCCACCATAGTATGAAATAGCTCCACAGACCATAACCCCTCCTCCCCTGCTGTGATGTCGATTGAGAACTAGCTGTTCTTTGCGTAGGTCATGGAAATAATAGTTATAACCATCGGGCTCGTCTAAATTGAATTTTTTCTCATCCGAAAACACGACTTTATACCACTGGTTATTCCAAGTCATATGCTCTTTCCCAAATTGAAGCCGATTGTTTGTTCGAGCTTCGTTTAATGGTGGCTTTTTCTTAATTTTCATCCGTTTAAGATGTTTAGCTTTCTGTATGGTGCGACGAGCGGTTTGTACACAGACATTAACATCGGCTTTCTCCTTGATTCTGCGAGCAGATAGAGCAGAATTGGAGGCAATACGAATTATTTTACGCTTATCTACCGGTTTTAATTTCGAAACAGAACAGCCTTTCATATTTTTTCCATAGCTTACAGGATTTCTTAAATAATTTAGCACAACAGTGTGACTTCGGCTTAGTTTTTCGGCTATGAACCGGCTCGGATGTGTTTGATCGTGGTAAGCATCAATTTTTCCCTTTTGAACATCGTTTAGGCTTTTATTTTTTCCCATTTTTTTAAAAAAACAATTTACAACACTAATTTAATTTTTATTTAATATTTTTTATTTTAATAAAACTAAACAAAAGAAAGGAAAATGAACTGGATTTATTCACGTGTAACAATAAAAATGAAATTTTTTTACCATGTTTAAATGAAAAACAAAAAAGGAACATTTCTAAAGCCTACTAGAAAACAAATTTTTAGTCATTTGATTAGTGATGAAATTATTTACCTTTCAGTATAGAAAAAACATTAGCGATAGAATCCAAAAGAGATGAATTCGGGAATTCCCATTTTTTTTATTTAGTGGATTTAATCTGCTGTATCGGACTGTATACTATACATAAATACATATATAACATTCCAAACAAATCTCGAAAAATCCCTATTAAGACAATTACAATTTGTAGGTAAATTAAACTTTATCGAAAAAAACGTCAATCCGAAAATTGGACGTCTGATTGTGTGTTTATTATTAATTATGTACATAATTATTAAACGAGTTTAAAGAATTTTTTCAAAATTACGACAAAACGTGATTATGCAAGATATTTCCAGATCTCTTAACGCGTACATACCATATACATAATTGTATTTCCCTACAATTGCTTCTTTATAAATTGAGTTCTCTAAACTTGTCGCTATGGAAAAACGAGAAATACATAATCGGCACTCAGAGATTACCCGAGAAAGTGAAATTGAAATGTGAATGGATTACAATAACTGACAATTTGCTTATTGATTCTAATCAGCACTATCGCGCTGCAAAAATTTTCGGTGCCTAAAAATTCTTCATTCAGTGCCTCCTCATTCAGTGCCTGCCTCACCGAAAGCTATTATACAAAAAATACGAATTTTTACAAAAAAAATATTTATTTAAATTCAAATAGAGTACAGTAGTTTTTCAATTCGATTTTCATAAAGGTTTAGCATTTTAAGCTAATTTATATCTTCTAACTAAATTTTGGGGAGGATTCCAATCACATGAACTAATGCCTTCGGTGAGCTGCTTAGCTATCATCAACGCGTTTATGGTTCTTGTTTTAAAACAATTTCTGTTTTTCGTTTTAATATTATTTAGCTGGGAGAAACATCTTTCCGCAGCCGCGCTACTGTGAGGTAGGCTTAAAAGGCCACCAATAATTTTTTTTAAATTTGGAAATCGTAATAATCGTAAAGCATTTTTTAATTCAAAAATGTAGCCCAAAACTGCTATAAATTCGAAACCGGAAATTTTTTTTTGAAAAGTTTTAGGGTTCTAAGCTTTTTTAAAATGTCAAAATATCGTTCATCAAATTCCATAAAATCATCAACGTGACTTTTTTTCTTAGCACGGTAGAAAAAGTACTTCGATACTTTTGCTCAATATTTCAGTCATTTCGAAAAAATATTTATAATCAATTTTTTCTGCAAACGTCAGGCAGCACTTTTCGAAGATCGAATTAGTCGTTGGGCAGCTCTTCGAATTTAAATTTAACAGATGAAACGACCAACATAGATAAAACAAAGTTGGCCTCCAAAAAACCTTGAACATTACATCCAACTAAAAAGTGAGCTATGCAATTGGAAGCGATATGCACAATTTATTACTCAATTGTCTTGATTAAAAACCTAGGTGCTGAAATATCTTGTAAAATGACGTATATTTGTAATAAAGGCGCTACAGTTTAGTGAGTGATGAATTGTGCATCGTACCCGGAAACTCTTTACCAGAAAGGAGTAGAAATACATTTGGTAGATTATAAGTAACATTATTAAAATAAACATCGCAAATTGTTACAGATTAACTTGAAATATGACTACATAATACTACCTTAAACCAGACGAAACAGTTTTGCTTTGTTTTTGAATCTAGAAATATTCGGTGTTTGTTATTGCATATTATAATCCAGCTTCGAAGTGAGCATCAACAATTCTTTTATTTTTTTTTTTTTCTTCAAAATTCATGCATTCAACATCGTATATATTCTATACAAAGATGAATTGTATTTTTTTTTTTGCAAATACAATATCTATATCAATGGAACAAGGTCCTAACCCCAGTGCTTGATAATACTCGTTTATTATGAATAACATATTTTGTTCATTTTATAATGCAATCTTAAATAATTCCACTCGGTACATTCGTTCAAAATGTTTTGCATTCAATTGACATTAGAAAATCCCGCCATTCTTATAGAAATCGAAGGCATTATGTGATTGACTCATCAAATCATTGACATATTATTGCGAAATAATACACACTTACATATTATGATTTGTGACTCAAGATAAGGATACAACGGGTGTGACGGCTTCTTGTCTAGAATCTCAGTTAGTTACTATACATGCTATTCATTGTTCTTATCAAATAAAAAAAAACTATTCGATTATAAATTGTAAGATTATAAATTAAACAAACATGACAATCAATTTACTTAGAAATCTGTCATTACATCATTTTCAGACTCCTAATACTGGCTGGCAAAATTTGTTATTCAAAAGCAAATCTCTTTTAATTGTTCACACGCATTAGATTCGGGTGAATTATACACAATCTAAGGATATGACGTAATGCAGTCAACAAAGTGTCCTTGACATTGTCACCCAAACAATGAGATAACATAATATAAATTGGGGGAAAAAACAATCGTACTGACTGCGTATTTAATTGCCCACAACAGAAAAAAAAACCTTAATACTATTTGTATTTTTTACAATATGATTTAGAATAACAAAACGGCTGAAATTGATAATGACAACAACCAGCATACAAAATAGTTTTTTTATAAATCGTCTTGTTCGTACTCTTTTCAACCACATTATAAATAAAACGTTCTCGTGCATTATTTTCTTACCCTGTTTTAATCTTAAAGAAATTTAATAGGATTTGGAAAAGGGTGAAAACATCATTTCTGGTTTTGATGAATCGGATACAGTCCTTGGCCATAAAACTTGCGCACCTATTGAAACCACATAAATATTTATTTTAAAAGTCGATTACAGTGTTTAAATTTAGAAAAAATATGCCCAGTTTTCTGGCTATGGCACTATAAGATTGTTGTTCAGAATTTGATAAGCTTACACAAAATTTCACTTTAACACCACTGTACGTGAGATACAAATTTTAATCATACCTCACAATATAATGAATTATCATGTAAACAACACTGTACAGTGGCTCGAATTATCCAGTCAATCGCCTGCATGTCCTCGTTTTGGCTCTTCATAAAACCAAGAAGCTTATTCGTAGGCAATTCAACACTGTTAGGCAAGGTACCAAACACAATCTTGGCTCGAGGCAGGTTTCGCGCCTCAGCCACGATCAGCTGTGCACCTTCCCATGGCTAATAGCAAAGTAATCTTGATTATACAAGCCATAATCTAAAAAACGAAGCTTTTATAAGGAAATTAGAAACGGGGAAAAACCAAAATTTTCATAGTAAAACCAGAGCCTTCTAGAGTATAGAGCCATAATCATTATAACGTATTTTTTAGAAGCTTTTTTAGTGGTATAACTTTTCACTGTTTTCCATAGGAATCCATAGTAAAAATGGTGTTTTTTAGCTTTAAGTTTTACAATGAAAAAAACACAAATGTTACAAAATGTTTATACAAAAGTGTTCTACATATGTTTAGCAACAATATACAAGGAGGGTACATTGGTATTAAGTAAATATTAATTGCAGAAATATTAAAATTAAATTATTTCTAAAATATATTTTTCGAACTTTCATTTTGAAAAATACACCAAAGTTGGCTGTGACAAATTAAAATAATACTTGCTAAATTTATCTTTAGTTTTACTAGTGTACGCTAGATGTCTAAGATTTATACAGAAAAATACGAAAAAATTGTTAAATCACAAAATTATGACACGTTCTTAATATTTTGTGAATTTGGTTTGCTTTTCCTACAATTTTTGAATTTGAAATTTCCCCAGGTGGCAATTTTTGGTAGGTACGATTTTATAAAATTTTTACTGCCATCACTGCCATCTATGTATGTAATGTATATTGACTTAATGCACACGATTTGTAGTAAATTTTTCTTTTTAATTTGACCAGAATGCTGTTATTATGAATTGTTTGTTATATTTTGGTTTAAATAAATCAATTATTACAAGAAAATGAAAATGATTTACTTAAACAAGATTTTGATGTTGAAATTCAAAAATTTATGAAAATATTTCAGAAATCATAATTAAGAATTTGAAAAAAAGTGATTTCCCTTATGTTTTATGTGTTTTACTATGGAAATTTTGGTTTTTTCCTCGTTTCTAATTCCCTTATAAAAGCCTCGTTTTTTTAGATTATGGCTTGTATAATCAAGGTTGCTTTGGTAAAACACATAAAATATTATGAGAAATCAGTTTTTTTCCTAAGACAAATTTGTAAATGAAAACGTTGCAAATTCTTAATTATGATTTCTGAAATATTTTCAAAAATGTTTGAATTTCAACATATCTAAATCTCGTTTAAGTAAATCGTTTTCATTTTCTTGTAATAATTGATTTATTTAAACCAAAATATAACAAACAATTCATAATAACAGCATTCTGGTCAAATTAAAAAGAAAAATTTACTACAAATCGTGTGCATTAAGTCAATATACATTACATACATAGATGGCAGTGATGGCAGTAACAATTTTATAAAATCGTACTTACCAAAAATTGCCACCTGGGGAAATTTCAAATTCAAAAATTGTAGGAAAAGCAAACCAAATTCACAAAATATTAAGAACGTGTCATAATTTTGTGATTTAACAATTGTTTTCGTATTTCTCTGCCAACAATTATAGACATCTATCGTACACTAGTAAAACTAAAGATAAATTTAGCAAGTATTATTTGAATTCGTCACAGCCAACTTTGATGTATTTTTCAAAATGAAAGTTCCAAAAATATATTTTAGAAATTAATTTTAATATTTCTGCAATTAATATTTACTTAATATCAACATACCCTTCTTGTATATTGCTGCTAAAAATATGTAGAACACTTTTGTATAAACATTTTATAATGTACACACCATTTTTACTATGGATTCCTATGGAAATCAGTGAAAAGTTATACCACTAAAAATGCTTTTAAAAATACGTCATAATGATTATGGCTCTATACTCTAGAAGGCTCTGCTAATAGTGGCTATGGCCTCCCTGAGCCACTGTACAGTAGCTCGGTCAGAGCAGGTCACTATCAGCCATCCAGGCCGAAGCTGATTGCTAAGGAACTTAGGTTTAAGCTCCTTGGCCTCCTGATTATGCAGCTTGTCTAAGATGCCCTACTGGACCGCTCTAAGCTGCTCTCCAGTGAGGACAACTTCAGGAAAACCAGAGGGCAAGATCTCAATGATCTCCGACAATTGCAATAACTTAAAACTTCATTAACGATTATTCTTATTATTTTAAATTATTTTTACCGCCAACTCTGTGCAATCGAACAAGTTCTGAGTTGAAAAATTTGAACGGTTACGGATTTCATGATGTTGCCCTTGATCTGGTTCAGAACATAACAAAAATAAAAAATATCGTGGAGGTGGGTAATAATAATTAATGTTTAACATTTTAAGAACTCCTGATAAAATATTCTATACTCAATTTCATTTTACCTTACTGTTTAATTTATAAAGAAACGAACGACTAGAAATTTTAGCGGCGATAATTATGCTTCCGGGTGACGAATGGATGGTACCAGGTCAATATTATTACGCCATATACAAATTAAGAGACCAAAAATGATATTGAAATTTTGTGTATTAAGCTTGTCATCATTATCACAATATATACCGTTAAAAGCTTTCATAATTTAAGATCGTTGTTGCAAAAAGCAGATACAGCTACCCGTGTAAATTTCATCACAAAATAAAGACCTAAATATTTGCACCAAAACAAATAATTTTATCACAGGATTTAATTAAAAAACACTCGAACATTAATCTGCCCTTACTGTCCATCCGTCCATATAATCACAGAATAATAAATAAAATTAAATCAACAGACTATTTTTTTTTTATTTGGGTTCTGTCCAAAAAGCAAAACCAAAAAATTAATTGTACAATGTACTTACTGTGTACGTGTATTCAAATAAATACCGCGCTTTTACACACACGCAAAACTAGACCAAATTTGTAACAGATAAAAAAAAAGCAAAAAAAGGTTAATGAGCCCAGAAATTAAAAATTAAAATTTATTTCGGAAAAACTGCAATTTATGTATACGATATGGTACATATGGGGGTGGGAGAGTATACACACATTACACATGTACGTGTAATATTATTTTTTAATTACATTAAATTCATATTACAATTTTCACATTTATCAGGTAATTTCAGATCCATATGTGTAATAAATTTATGATGTTTTATTATGGAAGAGATGTCTGTAGGAGAGTTATATCTATACACAAATAGATGCATATTTTATGTTACCTTGGGTGTATGGTGGTTTAGAAATATTTTTTTTGTCTATTTTGTCTAACAGGTGATAAATTTTAATTGATTTACTTCTATTTATTATTTACATTGTACAAAATATAACAAGAGGACAAATGTTTTCTAATCTAAAATGTAAATAATACAACTGTAGGTTATTTAAAAGTCCATAAACACTTTTCTCGCTTTTCACATTACAAAAAGATATTTATTAGAGAAAATTAGTCACAAAGCAACAAATAAATCGTAAATAAGGGTAACACAAAGTACTGTGATTTATTACTACACCCTTTAACAGGATTATTTTTAATTGTAGCTACATATATAACGCGCTTTGTACTATTTGAAAAGGAAGGAGAATTTAAGTAAAAGGTTCAAGTGGAAAATTTACGCGGAAAAACTTTTTCATCTCGCAAAATTAAATAAATTGTTCACTGTGCAGGTAGGGACCAATGATACTATATTATATTAGAGATGGGTGTAAAATATGTGTGAATTAAATTGGTGGCCATTTCATACACAAATCCAAACGGGCAACATACTATCTGATTTTTTCATTTAAAAACGACAAATTCTAAATTTCTTTAATAGTTGATACGTTTCCCCAAACCATCCTTATAAACCGTTTTTTAAGTTTAAGTTATCAAGATTTAGGTGATTTCACTATTTTTTAAGTCTTTAAACGTTACTTAATAGTTTAGTAGAAATTCACACTCACAGTAATTACAAAAAATATTCTCGAAAGCATCATATGACAAATTTAAAAATTGGAAATTTAAATTAAAAATATAAAGGGCTGAAACCTCACGAGGTGATCAGAACTTCGGCCTTTCCGAATAATTCTATTAATTAATAGAAAATCGTTTAGCCAAATATGATTAATATAACTTTTCGTATGAAATTTATATACATATTTGATTATAAATCAGCTTTATACAACAACAAACTATAAATTAACCACGAAAAATCATAATCTAGAACTTTACACCGAAAGTAGTATAAACAAAAAACAATTATACTGATATTTCTAACCTTATAATTGGCCATATTCCAGAATATCATTTAAAAATAATTTTAGAATCCCACATCCAGTGTTATCAAATTTCATGACAATCGATTGAGAAATAGGCAAGTTACATCCCACTTGGTCATATTCCAGAACGATATCCGAGAACTATTTTAGAATCACATTTCCAACAAACATATCAAATTTCATGACAATCGATTGAGAAATAGGCAAGTTACATCCTACTTTGCCATATTCAAAAACTTCATCTAAAAATAATTTGAAAATCCCATTTCCATTGGAAATACTGAATTTCATCAAAATCGGATAAGATATAGAATCCCAATAAAATTAAAAAAAAAAAATCACAAATCCTCAGTTTAACTCTCAATAAACCCTAACCCAACCCCAACTCAGCCCAAATTCAATCCTCAAACAAGCATATATAAAAAATTGGTTAACTGCTCACTACATCCTAATCCAACCCCAACTCAATTTCAACTCAATCCGCGAATTGGTCCCTAACTTACCTTCAAATCAACCCCAAATTCAATGCCCAATTCAATAATCAAACCAACATACATATATAAAAAAATCGTAAATATTTATAAAACCAAGTGTTTTGGGTCAATTGTTTGTCAGCTATCCCACCCTCCTGACGTACGTAGTCTCCAAAAGGTGTTCAAATCTCCGCCTTGACCACAGAAACAGATTGGCGAAAAAAAATTCCAAATTGGACAAGCCGTTCTCGATCTCGCGACACCATGGGTACAGACATCCATTCATCCAGACAGACGGGCTGACATTTTTTTTTTTTGCTTTTTCAGACTCAGAGACTTTCAAAACGTCGAGAAAAGTGGTTTTGGACCAACCAATACTTTGGTCTTTTTAGACCGAAGTAATATTAATCGAAGTGAAGTTCTTGGCAAATAGCGAAATGACACGATAAGTAACTAAATTTGTTCAACAAAAATCATAAATCCCAAAGTCATATCGTTTTTATAGATTGGCCGTAAAATGCGCTAGATCTAGAAATGTTTACAACAAATATTGTATCAAGTTCCACCGGTGAAATTTGTTCAACATAAATCTCGAATGTTCGTGGTAAGCACTACCTAGATGTAAAAATTATCAAATGGCCGATCCTATTTCTTGAATACAATTAACTATCGTCTCCTTTAGGTCATCAATGTGGGTGGATTGTTCGCTTAGCATGATGCCTTCAAATAACTCCATAGGAAAAAATCTATGGGTGGTAGATAGCAAGATCCAGCCGGCCAATTAATGTTCCCTATTCGAGAAATTATTCGATTACCAAAGCTTTTGCGCAAAAGATCAATTCTTTCTGTTGCTGTATGACATGTGCCACCGTCCTGTTGAAACCACATATTCTGAAAATCCATACCTTCCAATTCATCAAACAAGAAAAACGTAATCATATTTCGATATCAAGGTCCATTTACAGTAACAGCAACCCCAGCTTCGTTTTCAAAAAAATACGGTCCGATTAATTCACCCGCCTAAAACAACCACACCAGACAGTCACTTTCTTCTGAACGACCACTACGATGGTATATTTTGCTTTTTCGTCCTTTACCGAAACAGTTTCCACAAATTTTGCAACCTTTACACAAAGGTTGCACAAATTTTTGCCACAATTGACGGACAATTTTCTCTCCCATATTCTGTACAAAATTTTCTTACAATTTTAAATTTAAAATAATTTTTAAAAATAAATCGCGTTGTTCAATCGTATATCGCTCCATTTTTAATAACCGGAATTTTTCTACTTGTCATCTGTCAAATAACGTAAAGCACTCTAGTACAAAAAATATAAATGGCGGCAAATTTATAGAGTAAGCTCCAATTGGAACACCCTTTAAAAATTGCTTGATAATTTATATGACCGACCCCAAGGGCCGGCCATTTGATGATTTTTGCATCAAGTGTATACTACAAGCATTCGAGACATTTCATTTGACTTTAGGATTTTTGATTTGCAAATATTGCTTGTTATTTATATGGTCTACCGAAGGACGGCTAATTTGATCAGAATATACTTTTCCGAAGGTTTTTAATGCGCTGAATTCGAATTCGAGGTCAGAATTTGCGAAAATCACGGTTTTTCGAGATATTTGAGATTATGTTACATCGAAACGCTTTATATAGGGTTGTGTAGGTTTTGGGCGAAAGAGCAAAATTTTACAAAACCAGTCGAGGAAGAAGAAATTTAACTTATGTATGATATAAATGCGAGGGGGTCTAATACCACTGGTTAGCGGTTACTCACTTAAACTTAAAAATTATGGACAAATTTAACAATTAGCTTCATTAAATTTTGGATTTTTCTTACAAGTTTTGCTAGTATCCTTCCTTATAAGAATTAGACTTTTATTTTTAAAACATTATGTGTTGACTTACTTGACGCATACATGTATAAACACATTCGGAGAGTAGTTTTTTTTTACCTGAAAATAAAAAATAATTAAAATAGTTAGTTAACGTATATTTAAAAACAAACTATGTAAAATGTTAAGGTGGAATTTAGACAATTTTAGTCTACCATCAACGCCATTGAAGACGCCAGCGAAAAGTTTTTTGAATTTCAACAGAATAAAAGTCGCTAAATTTTTCTCAAAGAAAGAACAAGTTTTTGATTAATTTATAATGGCAGTTATAATTGCATTTCTTCATCAATGAAGTCATGACAAAATCAAATCGTAGAAAATTAAAATAAATTCCAAGTTCATTTAAGAGCGAGTACAATGTCAATCTAAAGAATGAAAATCCATTGAAGCCAAATAAAGTATTTCTGTTTATACCACAAAAGCTAATCGTCTAAATAGTATACCTACATACATGTACATACATATATTCAAATAAATATTCTAATCCTAAGTGCATTTTTGCATATTATGGAGAACTAAAAATAGTAACAATATGTTTGTTCAAGTACATAACAATCATATTATAAATAGCATAAAAAGTAACAATAGTTAAATGGTATATTGCTTCTGTATGGAATAGTTTTCTATTTTCATAATTGCCGGACCCATACATCTATTTCCAAAACTATTTTTGAGCTCTGTTTCATGATTCTTTTTTAGAATTTATTTTTCTAAAATGCTAGACGAGAATGCTCTACTTGTAGAGATACTACTTAATTAGAGCATGATAATGATTTCGCAAAATATGATTTGAATAAAACTAAAAATCTATTCAGCTTTATATATCATATTCATTTATGTATGTACATAGTATGTACATACCTGCACTCTAAAATTGGATATTTTTTACAAAGGACGTATATATAACAACCACCAGGTTGGTTGAGTCGTTTTTTGCATAATATTTTGTTTTTATTCTCTCTTTAACTAATAGACAATTTATATACCGCATCTCCCAATTAATACTATGCCAAATTAAATTATCAGTTTGTTTTTAAATGATCACCCTTTACTTTTTTAATAAATTCCCACCTTGCGCCAAAATTTCACTTCTGTATCGTTTATAACTACAGAGATAATTCAAAAATTATTTGTCACAATTTAATTTTCACAAATTCAAAATTACAATTTATACTAAACGATTTATAACTAGTACATATTAGAATCTTCAGGCATAGTTGTGCAAACGTTAAGAATTAACGAAGAACCAAACATCTATGATACTTTTTTTTTGGCTTAAACGGCTCCCTGTATTTTAATTCGCTGAATACTATACAGAGTAAGGGTGATTCGGTTCATTCAACCTCAAGAATGATACAAGCTAATCAAATTTATCGGGATAAATGAAGCTGTAGTAAGGTTTTTCAAGTTATTGAAATGACACAACTGGATTTCTGTAATTTTAAGCCATTGAGTGAAATGGCAAATTTTAACCAGTGCCATTTTCATATTCCCAAATTAACAAAAATTGTCCAACATTCACCCACTTAAAATTAGCTACAAAAAGGGCTGGTTGGAATGTGCTTCAACAGGTTCTTTTACGACATCTTAATGACAGGAAATTTAGGGAAAGGAAAACTGTAAAAAATTCACAGAATTTTAAGGTTTTTATTCCAAACTTCAGTTAGCACAAACCGATACCAATATCCTTAGAGAACTCGAGGGATTTAAATTCATTGTGGGAGTTGAATCTTATTAATGAAAAATACCCACTTTTATGCTAATTTACCGCTTATCAAAACTAAATACACGAATGATGATGATGATGATATGAATAAAAAATATGTATGATTTAATGATATTATCTCATTATGTCATTTTCCCAACCTTAAAATTACCTTGCTGTAGTATAATTTAGGAGGTGCGATTCGATCGTTGAGCACATACTCGATAATATAACAATTCGCAAAACGCAAGTCGATAAACATGGCGGATTTTCTTTAAACAAAATTGGTTGCTTAAAATCCCCTACTCGATGGTTTTAGCAATGCAATTGGCTAGCAAACTTGAAAAATGTCATCAATTTTCACCTAATTTTTGCATATACAGTAAAACTTCATTTTCGGATCAAAAAATCGTAGCGAAAGTGAATTCAAATATAATGGATTTAGAAAATGGATTTGCTCATCATCTGATTATGATCAATTATAGCGAAGAAATTAACTGTGAGACTCGGTTACAGTACAGAATTAATCTGATTTTGTTCGTTTTTAATTTTATATTCATATATGGAATCGTCCCTACCAGGGCACATTAGTGTGGATTCTGATTGGACATTGAAGCATTTGTAGAGGAGAGTTACAGGTAGAGGAGGTTTTACACAAGTTTAGAGCCATGTTCTAAAGCAGACAACAAAGAGAGACGCATCCGTTGATATGCAACATTTGTATTTTCTTAAAACGTGCGCGAAATTTGTTCTTCTTTAGCAAAAACTTTAAAAATCACAATTTCAAAGCTGTAGCGCAATGTTAGTACTTTACTATTAAACATTTTCAAGATTTTTAAATTTACCCTGATTTGTCTATGAAATTATTATCCAAGCTATATTTATTGGAGCAAAATTTGGCCCCATATTTTGGCTCTGGTATTCTATTTTATAACAATTCAAATATTTCAATGGGGAAAAATCGGCAAGACACAATTTTGAATAAGAGCCATGCGTTATCATTAATGGTGAGATTTTCCTGCTGAGGGTAGACCCAATATTCCTACGTTTTTGAGGTCGCTGAAACCGATTATGACCATAAGAAATTAATCCAATTGCCCATTTTCCCGTTACCACCCCACTGGTGGTCGAAATTTCAATTTTATGCAAAGTCGGAATGGATGTGCATTCCTACGTTTCTTAGCATGCTAAAACCGAAAATGATAACAACAAATAAATTCGACCCTTCCATCACCCCTAGCATCCCTTTACAGAAAGGGGTTGAAATTTCAATTTTCATGTAAAATTGAGATAGATGTGCATTTTTGTGTTTTTGGGGCGCACGAACTAAACACAACAACGAAGAGTAAATTTGGCCCTTCCGTCACCTTCTAGCACCTCCTTACTATCCCCAGAAAGGGGTTAAAATTTCAATTTTCATGCAAAATTGAGATGGATGTGCATTTCGATGGTTTTTGGGGCACTGGAACCGAAAATGACAACGAAAAGTAAATACGACCCTTCCATAACCCCTAAAACCCCTTTTAGTGCCTCCAGAAAGGGGTTGAAGTTTCAATTTTCATGCGAAGTTGAGTTGGATGTATATTGCCACGTTTGTTTGGTCGCTCGAAACGAAATTGACTATAAAACACAAATTTGACCCTTTAATTACACCTTGCATCTCGTAACAAACCCCTCAAGTAGAATGGAAACATTCCTCTGTAGACCAATGCAGAATCGACATATATTTGGAATATTTGGAATTTCCGAACAAATCAGAAGCTAAACTTAAAGAAGGAATTTTCGACGGGCCGGAAATTCGGAAGCTGCTGTTCGACTCCGAGTCATCCAATCAATGGGTGTTAAAGAAAAAACGCTTGGCTCAGCTTTAAAAGTGTGGTAAAAATTTCCTAGGCAATCAAAAGATTCCTAACTACAAGAGAGAAATAAAAAAACTGCTAATATCTTGGTTGCCTAATGAATTTGAAACTCCACTTCCTCGAGTCCCGTGTAGACTATTTTCTGGAGAATTTAGGAGACTATAGCGAGGAGCAAGGTGAAAGGTTTCACCAGGATCTAAAGAAATGGAACGAAGTTATTAAGGTAAATGGGAAGTCAGTAAGTTGGCTGACTACTGGTGGAATTTGAAATGGGACTTGCCAGAACAGAGGAGAGCCATCAAGAGGAAATCTCTCGGAAGATCGTTTGAAAGCAATCGGTACCACAGGAAGAAGTAAGCGCCCGAAATTGTGAGAGGCGAGGGGACTCACGTTGAACAAGCACCCCGAATAGTGAGAGGCAAGGTGACTTACTTCAAACAGGCACCCCGAATGGTGAGAGGCCATGGGACTCACTTTAAAGTAGCCCCAATCATGAGCTGCGCGTAAAACATAAAAATACACATCCAGCTCGAAGAAAATAGAAGGAAGAAAATTGGAAGGAAATAGAAATTTCAACCCCCTCCAGGTGGTAGTAAAGGGGTGCTAGGGTGTGATGGAGGGGTAAAATTGACTTTTTATGGTCATTTTCAATTCCAGCGTCCCAAAAAACATAGAAATGCACATCCATCTCAATTTTGCAAGAAAATTGAAATTTCAACCCCTTTCTTGGGGTAGTAAAAGGGCGCTAGGGTTGATGGAAGGGTCGAATTTAGAAGTCGAAGAAACGTAGGAATGCACATCCATTCCAACTTTGCATGAAAATTGAAATTTCGACTCTCAGGGGGGTGGTAACGGCAAAATAGACAATTGGATTCGTTTCTTATGGTCATATTCGGTTTCAGCGACCTCGAAAACGTAGGAATAGTGGGTCTACCCTCTAGGCTACGGTCATTTTTTTTTTTGTGCCTGTGTTATAAGGGATTTTTAAAGCCTAGAAGGAATCAAACTTCAGCAGCCAGGAGACACCTACAAATAAATTATTCAACAAATTTTGTCCTAGCGTTATTAATATGCAAATTTTGTACCACCGATGAAACATTCCCACCCCTCTTCCAATTTTGACGTATTTAGTCACTGACTATAAATCATTCTTATGTACGATTTTTTGTATTAGTTAAGATTAAGACCAATTTCATATTTTACAAGTGACAGGTCTACAAACATTTTGGAGAATTTAGCAATAACAAAATTAAGACTGCAACGATCAGAAAACCAATATAATATTTAGGCTTAAGAAAAAGTCTTCACAAAAAAACGTTTTAGCTAGGGCAGTCCTAGGAGTCTTTACATCAGAATTGGGGAGTTATTCGAATTAATTAATAATTACAAAATTTGTGATTTAAAATTCCTAAAATTTTCAATTTTGTCAGATTTATTTGCAAAATTTTATTTCATTTCGACTGTGTTCTGAGCTTTAAGGCCGGTACGCTGCTGAAGTGAAATTAAATTTTCACGGGTCTCCAAAAATAGGAATATAAATCTGATGTGAAAAATTAGTTTGACGATTTTCGTAAATTTTTCAAATAATTTTAATATGCTGGATGGCTTAATATAGTTAATTTAATTACGATTGTAAAAAAAATTCTTATTTTTCTTTAATTACCCAGTTTGTTTAATTAAATTAAATATTTTAACCCAATTATGTGGATTTTCACGTTCAAACACAATACACATGCGCTTCGATAATTAATTTTTTTTTAATTCAAAATCAAAAAGCAAAACTTAAATGAAATTGTTAAACTTTATATTCATAATCATCGTCCGCGAAGATAAAAATGAAGTGAAAAATGTGTAGATACAAAATAGAGACATCTTTATTCTAATGCTAAAACTCCCATTTCGCTAAAATTTAGCTAGCTAAAAATTTCGCCCACGATTTCTTAGCTTCACACACAAAACAAGTATTGCTTTTTGGATTGTAATATAGATGACGCTACTATAAACTCCGCAGTTAAGCCCAGTATGCAGCTCGAGCTAAGATACATTTTAGCGCGGTCTCCACAAGTCTCCATTAAATTACAGATAAATCGTCAAGCTAAAAATTTGGGTAGAGATAAATTTTGTTTGACTTTTATTCGTTTGTTTTTGAATGCAGTTTCTTTTATAGTTTATTACTTTTTGATACTTTTAAAGAATTGCTCAAAATTGCTAAACAGTTTACAAAAAATATACAAAATAATGGATTTCAGTGACGAAGAGGATATATGTAATTTTTATTGGTGATACAGCAGTTGCTGTTCTAAATCTAAAGCTGTTTTGTATCTAAATAATCGACTTCGTATATGTTGGTCGGCCATTTTGACTTCTGTCTTCTTTATATACAAATTAATTAATTTTACTTCGTGCCTACTTCGATTATAAAATGAATCAAAATTCAAAACCGTCAAAATTTATCTTCAAATTATTGTCCTTGTGAGATAAATTGCGGCTAAAATGTTTGGAGAATTTATGATGGCGCAATTTAGATTTGAATGAAATAACTGATATTTTTTCAAATTTTTCACGCAAAGATGCATACCGCTCAGCGAAATTGTCAGCTAAAAAAATTTATTTTATTTAGCTAGCTAAATTTTACGTCAAATTTGTTTGGAAAATTTCTCTTAGCTCGAGCTGCATACTGAGCTTTAATAATAATGTTTATTGACAGTAGAGATACATATCGTTTATGGTTAGGTGGATTTACATTATTTACTTAAGTTAAGTTTATACATGTTATCGTTACATCTCCCTATTAACATTAGTTCATAAGATAACATTGTTATAATCTTATTACAATGCAATTAAAATATTTTTAACCTTATCTAATTCAGTATCTTTAACTTAACTAAAATGTTACAGACATATTTTTGTTTGTTGCGTAACCGTAAAAAACTAAAGAAAAATCATTCTGCTTACGTAAATTATAGATTCAATCTTGACACAGGCTTTATTACCCTTCCTGATCGAGTAGTCATTTCTCTCGTATCACTGTCTTGTCGAGGTTTGCTATCAATATCATTGTTTTCTGCCCGAAAATTTCCGTTTTCGGTGTAACATGCGCTGTAGTCCTAGCCAAATGATATTTGTTTTCACGGAATAATCGCTCGTCATCTGTTTTTACTATTATTGACCTTGGCGCTTCTGCTTTATCTATCACTGTACCCTAAGTCCATTCTCTGTGACCTGTCTGCATTCTGATTTTATCATTGATTTTTAATTCTGGTGCTTCTTTCGTTCCTCTGTCGGCTTACGATTTTTGCTTCTCCCGTAAACGTTGTATGTTTTCTATTACATTTCCAATTGATCTGGGCTTCAGAAAATCTTCTTTAATCGGTAAACTCTTCATGTGACTCTATTTAGCAACCTTTGATTTGGTGACTCCAAGTCATTATCTCATGTTATATTTTTTAAATTCTGTAATACTTTATAAATGTCCGTCTTATCTCTACTACATTTTCTTAGAAGTGACTTCGCTGTCTGAACGGTTCGCTCCGCTAGCCCGTTTGTCCTTGGAAAATATGGAATCTATGTTTCATGTGTAAATTCCCAGTCCTCGGCAAACTTCTTAAACTCGTGTGATGAGTATTGGGGACCGTCGTCACTTTCTAGTACTTCAGGTGTTCCATGTGTGACGAACGATTTCTTCAAAAAAAAAATTATTTCTCCGAATGTGCTAATATCTAGTTTTTCTAAGTCTATATACCCTGAATAGCTATCTACTATCAAATACTCTTGAGATTCGAATGTAAATATATCTGTGGCAACTCTTTGCTACGAATATTCCGGGATTTGCTTGCTTATTATTGGTCCTTTTACATTCGTCCTTTGTATATGTTGGCATATAGAGCATTTTTGAACATACTTAATCACGTCGTTGGTTAGGTCTTTCCAGTAGAATAGTTGTCTTCTCCTTTTTAAGGTACTTGTAATTCCTAGGTGACCCGTATGTACAATCTTTAGTATCTTACTTATATTTGCACGTTTTGCACTACTACCTTGTCGCCTTTGAAAATGATGCCTTCATATACAGCAAGTTCAAGTTTAATATCATGCGGGATTTCGTTTTCTTTGTTAGGCCACCCTTTCATATGATATATGACAGTACTTGCGCGATACTTTTATCCGCATTAGTATGCTTAAAGCATCGGCGATTGGTATTTCGGTATCTTTTTTGTACACAACTGTCGGTGCATATTGCAACACATCGAATAATATTCTCCGTAATCTGACCGGAGCAAGCTAAATCGTTTTTTTTTAAATTGTCTCTAGAGGCTTGTCATCTGTCTCTATTTCCAACTTCTTACCGCATACGTACTCGTGAAAATTTTTACAGGCAAATTTAATGGCTGTCATAGTATTGTTGTGCTGCCGTTAGAGCCTTTGATGCATATGCTATTCGGTTTAACACCGCACCTATCGCACTTTGACTTGCGTCGACTGATAATTTCACGTCTGCATTAACGTCAAAATATTTTAAAACTGGGGAGGAGTATAATAGCCGTTTAAGTTTTTCAAATGCTTGTTGTTGATCATGATCCCATACAAAACTAACATTCTTTTTTATTAATCCTCTTAATGGTGCAGTGATTTCAGAGGAGTTGGGAATGAATTTGGCTTTGATTTTCTAGTCCTAGGAATTTTAGTAATCTTTTGTTGAACAAACATTTGTCTTTATTTAATTCAGTCGCGCCGATGTTATTTTCTGTATAACTTCTTTTGTTCTAGCTTCAAGTTCTTTGATTGAGGCTGCATGAATGAGAATGTCGTCAATTGAACACTCTACAATTGGTAAGTCCTCGAAAATTTGCGACATTATTTGTTGTAACACTTCGGGAGCTGACGCTAAACCAAACGGTAATCTTAAGCAGGTGTAACGAACGACTTTTCGGTATTGAAAATGATAGGTATTTTTGTGTTCTTTTACTGACTTTTATTTGCCAAAATCCACGTTTACAATCTAGAAGTGTAAAGAATTGTAATCCTTTCACTCGCACTGAGATTTCTTCCAGCGTTTTTAGTGGATAATGTCGTATAGACAGGTCTATACATACTGGTAACTTGTTTTTTTGTTTTACTTTGACCATCAGTGATACTATTTGTGTCGGTTCTTTAATTGGTTTAGTCACTCCTATTTTTGTCATGTTGTCTAACTCTTTTTTACGTCATCTCTAATCGCATGAGGAATATGTCTCAGGGTAATAACAATAAAATTTGGATTGGTTTTGATATCAATGTCATAAACATAATTTTTTATTCAACCTATAGTCCATTAAATACCTGTTCGTCGATTTTTAAACTTTGAATCGATCGTACGTATAGTTCGTCCATTCTTTTAACTAACTCTAGTTCTGTACATGATCTACAACTTTACATATTATTTTTACTGAACAATAGATTGTTGCTTGTCCAATAACTTTTTTGTGTTTGATCTCTCGATCATTAGATTTAAATTATCTGCTAACTTTTTCGTTATAACGTTGCATTGGCCACCAGTGTCAAGTTTAAAATCTATCTCATGATTGTTAATTGTAATCTTTTCGAAATACGCGCCTTAGTTTTCTCGTTCCTCGCTGTTACACCACGTGTCTAAATATAATTCTTCGTCGAGTTCGTGATCAACATTTGCTATACCTGCAGTCGTCAAATGACCAAGTGTTCCGCACTTTCCACACTTTTTTCTGTATGCTAGACAACTTTTCTTACCATATGTTGTTCTGCAACGTTTATGCAAAAAACGTTTTAGGATTATCTGTGTTTGTGTTGGGCGCTTCATCGTTTATCGATTTTTCATGGCTTCTGCCTTAATCTTAGAGGATTTATTAACTAAGTTTAGATGTATGTTTTTTTTTTGTTTATCTCAGATAGTTGCTTGTTGGTCGATTCACTCGCTTTACATATTTCTATGGCTTTATTCAGCGTTAGATCAGTATCAATCAACAAAAGTTCGCTGATTTTGTTTGAATGTACGCCTACTACGGTTTTTACTCGTAGTAATTCGTCAGCTAACTTTTCAAAATTGCACTTCATTACCTGTGTTTTGATTCTTGTGTAGTATCAGAGCCTTCTAGAGTATAGGAGGAATTTTTACTTCGAGTGTTTGCTGTATGGTGCGTCGTTGTCCTGGGACAAAATCTCAAATGTCAAACATTTACATAGGAATTCCTATGTAACACAAGTGTAAATAAATTGTTATTTATGAATGATATTTCTTGATTTATTGGAATTTTATAAGAGGTTTTCATTTATAAAGTGTTAATGAATACAATTTAACTTTAATTGGAAGATATTTTTCTATTTTGTTTAAAATAAATTTAGAGGTGTATTTCTCAGTAAAACATGTCAAGATACGAATATTGTTATTTTTTAAAGATAATTTATTAGTTTTTGTGATGAGACGTTTGTATCTACAGTATTTCAAATTAGTTCTATTAATATTTACTTAATTTTTTTAATACTAGATCCCAGACACACCATCTATATGCGAACTCTCTTACTAATTGAAATATCCTCCTATAGAGCCATAATCATTATGACGTATTTTTTTTAAGCTTTTTTAGTAGTATAACTTTTCACTAATTTCCATAGGAATCCATAGTAAAAATAGTGTTTTTTAGCTTCAAGTTTTTCATTGAAAAAAGCAAAAATGTTACAAAATTTTTATACAAAAGTGTTCTACATATCTTTAGCAACAATATACAGGAAGGGTTTATTGGTATTAAGTAAATATTAATTGCAGAAATATTAAAATTAAATTATTTCTAAAATATATTTTTCAAACTTTCATTTTGAAAAATACATCAAAGTTGGCTCTGACGAATTAAAATAATACTTGCTACATTTATCTTTAGTTTTACTAGTGTACGTTAGATGTCTCAGATTTATACAGAAAAATACGAAAAAAATTGTTTAATCACAAAATTATCACACGTTCTTAATATTTTGAGAATTTGTTTTGCTTTTCCTACAATTTTTGAACTCAAAATTTCCCCAGGTGGCAATTTTTTGTACGATTTTTAGTCTTGGTTTTGTTGGGATGGCTCCAAATGTTGAGGTGGAATATCCCAATCAATAAATTTATTCACTTTCGTAAATGGCGTATGACGCACAAATTAAATAAAAGAAATATTTTGTTTGTGTGTACGCAATTGCAAATATAATTTATTGTGTACCACAAGTTCACACAAATGGAATACAAATTTTAATAGTATTTTCCACCACTATTGATTTTAATAATATTTAATTTTAGTAAGCGCGTATTAAAAAACCGAGAAACAAGTTGTCTTGTTGACAAGCGTAAAAAGATTATTTTTTTTTAAATATCATCCGCGCACCAATTGACAGCCGTGTATATTTTTTTTTTCCGTTGTGTATGAAGTTGGACGCAGTTTTGCTGTGAAGCTTAAAATTTGAAGGTATAACAGTTAAGATAGGTATAATAAATAATAGCCGATGCGCAAACCTCTGAAAGTTAAGTATTGAATATAGTTTTGTCTACTGTGCGTTTTGCAGCGCTGCGGTCAGTAAAAGTATTAATTTGAATTTAAATATTTCGTTAATATTTTGTGGCGATGAATGAAATGACCGCCACAGTTTCGACCGCAAAGTTCGTTGTTATTTTAACAACGGGAAATTTTTTTATTTTTACGATTGTGTCGGTATTTCATTTGTATATGTATTTATAAGTTTTGAGGTTTAATACAATTGCAATTGTAATTGCATTACAAATCCATTTATAAAAGAAACATCGATACAACCGCAAAAAAATAATATTTCCCTTTGTTAAAATAACAACGAACTTTGCGGTCGAAACCAAGACTTAAAAAATTTGTACTGCCATTACTGCCATCTATGTAATGTATATTGACTTAATGCACACAATTTGTAGTAAGCTTTTCTTTTTTATTTGACCAGAATGCTGTTATTATGAACTTTTTTTTATATTTTGGTTTAAATAAATCAATTATTACAAGAAAATGAGAACGATTTACTTAAACGACATTTATATATGTTGAAATTCAAATATTTATGAAAATATTTCAGAAATCATAATTAAGAATTTGTTTTGTAACGATTTCATTGACAAATTTGTCTTAAGAGAAAAAGTGATTTCCCATATGTTTTATGTGTTTTACTATGGAAATTTTGATTTTTGCGTCGTTTCTAATTCCCTTAAAAAAGCTTCGTTTTTTAGATTATGGCTTGTATAATCAAGGTTGCTTTGGTAGTATTCGTCAAAATTCTCATTCTCAGCTTGTGACATTTTGTTGAATGTGTATTGTGTACCGTTCAAACGTGACGCCGTATGTAATTTTGTCCTCTTGTAGCTGGAATGTGTCGAAAACTTTTCCGGCCTCAATACCTAAGCACGTCATCAACGTGGCCGCTCGAATGTTTTCGGCTTTTGTGTCCCACATTGTTGCTGTGCGGTAGATTTGGAATTGTTAATCCAAATCTTCCAATCATCTGGGATATTTTTCGAGATGGGTTATTGTTTCGGTGGCCGAAGATGTTCTGCCATTTTGTTTTCCGGTCTTGTCAAACTTTTTTTTTCTTCAATTTTATTTTCACGAGTTTTTTTCTTTTCTTATTTATTTTGAAATAGGTGATTTTACCACATAGTTGTCGCGTGTTTTATTTTAATTTTTAACACTTAGATTTATAATTGTTGTGATGTTAATCGATTTAATTTTTCACTTCTGACACCATGTAAGATTAATACACAACGCTTGCGTTCGGATGTTAGATAGGTTAGGTAGATCTATATACATTAGTTTCTTAAGGTAAGTTTACATGTTATCCTTACACATACCAATTTTGGGACTATTTTTTTATTCATATTAAGACGTCTCTATAATAATCTTTAATCGGACACAACACAAGTTGTGTTGATTCGACAAGTTTGCACGTGATTTATAAATCACGTTTGTATTGACTCGACAAGACATGATTGTGGTGTTAACTTCTACGTTCTAATACAAAAAACACCGATTTCTGTTACTAAACTGCTTTCTACAAAATGGATGTTTGTGCGGTGAAATTTTCATTTTCAATTTCGCTCGTGTTATTTTTGTATGTATACGTAATTTCATTTCACTTCAACATTGTACTAGGTTTTAACTTATTATACGCTTACAGTACGTAGCACGCTATTGAAATGAAATGAAATTTTTACTAGGTAGTCTCCAAACAAAAAAGATACATAGAACAAGAGAAAATTCAGACATGCCCATTGTCTTTCTAAAATATTGGCTAAGTCATATTCGTATGTAAATATTTGTCTGCTATTTTGATTTTGTATTGCGGATTTGAATTGTCAAACGGTGAAATATTTATGCTTATAATAAGTATTATAGGCAATTACTAATATTTTAAAATTTTATTGCAGCAAAGATACATATTTCTGTTTCATGCTCGGAATGCTGGCTGATAATCCGTTGATGTATTAATTTTGATTTATCACCTTTCCAGTAAATAAAAGATAAAAAATATCTTTCTACAATACATACACTTTGCCATAATAAAAGGTAAGCCCACCTGTTATAAATGACTAAGGCCCCACGCAGTGAATTAGTCATAAATATCACCGAGAAGTACTTTTCGCTAAAACTTATCCTTTATATGTAAATCCCCTCGTAACTACAGGATATTTAATTGCTCTTATTCTAAGTCTCAGCTCAATTGTATATATTTCATTCAATCACCTCGAAGTATTTTTTTTATTCTTACTCTCTGTACCGTGTGTTTATAAAATAAAAAAAAATAAACCAAAAGGGATAGACATCAATGGTGTGGGGACGACGGTACAGCTAAGTTGAAGAAGAAATAAAAACACAAAAAAAAAAAAGTTAAGTGGTGATTTTCTTTCCTCGACACCAAGTTCTTCCTTTTATTAAAACCTTTATTTTAACTTACACGAAATATTTGCCGTAAGATTATTCACCGCATGTCAAGTCCGCGTGATCAGCGAAAGTTGGATTTGGAGTACAATTCTGTATATGTATAGGAGTAGAAACAGAGATATTATTTCACACTGTTCAATCGGTTTCCTACAGTTAACAGGAAGGTTTTGTTATTTTATTTTATTGTTTAAATTAAAAAAAAATCTTTTGTTTGCATTGTCTTTGTAGTAATTTGAGATTGAGACACAAAACACGAATAAGAAAAAAAGGATAACACTTTTTTTTTTTTGCTTTTTATACCTCGACACCTTTTATCATTCATTATCCATTCTCTTTGATTATACACTGCTTGTCCTTTTTTTACCATCACTCAGTCATTCATTCGATCTTGTTCGCCTGAAGTTTTAACTGTGCGATACTATATACCTCATCTCATCGGCCGCGCCATTTACTTTCGAAACAATTAATTGTTGACAACAACAACATTTTTCAATTTTATGTAATTTTAATGGAAAATCCTTTATTGTTTTGTAATGATGGAAAATTAATGAAATTGAAAATATTTGTTTGGCGTGAGGACACATTATCCACACAAAACAAAACAACAAAATTAAAAACTTATTAAATTTATTATTTTGTAACATAAATAAATAAAATAAATTTTCCTCGATGGGAAAGTACAAAGGATATTTATGGGAAGTTTTATCGTAGACAATTAGTAAAATCACTGTAAATTCGTAAACTCTTGTATACTAACACCATCAAAATACCTAGCAACATAGCAGCACCCTTTTCGTGCGGGAGATTATTTTAAGTGATTAAAATGGGATACAATCATAAAAAGGTTCAATATAATAACGAATCTGTGAAAATTAGTTATGTAGCAGATGTGACAGTTCGTAAATTTCGCTTTTTATTTATTATTTTGAGAAAATATAAAAAAATGAAGGATTTAAGATAATTCTATAAATAAAAAATTAATTCGATACAAATCGAAATTTTAACAATACGCATTAACAATGGGTTAGGCAAATTGTTAACATGGGACGAGAGGGGCAGGTGTGACGCGATTTAGTTTAATTTGATAAGCAAATTTTTAGATTTTGGCCTATGTAATAATAATGTGACGTGTAAGGAAATTAAAACTTATGGAATTTGGTTTCTTGTTTATTGGTAAAATTTTTTGTAATCTAAAACGTTTTCTATTTTAAATGTCCGGATTTTAAAATTTAATAAAAAATGAACGGAGTGAATTTTCTACAATATTTTTAGAAAATAATATCGTTCAGATGGCCGTAGATGGCTTCATTGAGTGGCGACATTTTGAGATAAATTAGGCTTTTAATTTCGCGAATTTATGTTGCTTATTGGCACAGGCGAGTAACTTTTTATAACACCACAAAAAATCATATTATCTTAGCGCCAGTTAATGTCATGAAAACAGAGCCACACAACATTTGTAATCCTCGCCCCATTATTCTCCCCCATTGACGATTAGTGCTCGTCCTTCACCATTATCGAAGAAGTAAGGTCAGATGAACTCACCAACATTCTCTTTTTTTTTTTGGGTGCAATGGACCCTCCAAAATTTCTTATTCATTGTATTCAGTTTTTACTCCATTTACGGAAATTTTATTTGGCCTCATCGCTGAAGACGATTCAAACGTTCGGCGCAACAAAAGAAGGTATGTGAAAGCCCAAGTTCTTGTGTACGACGAGGAATCGAGAGGTTTGGACTATTAAGCACAATATCGCGGACGGTTGATCATCGGAAAAAGAACTACATTTTTATGTATTTTAATACAAATCTTTATTATAGCCTTCAAAATTGCTCCTTTAGAGCCAGTACAAGCATGCCAACGGTTAACCATTTATCCATACACATCTTATAGGCCTCGGCCGGGATGGCCTTTAGTTCATTCAGCGAATTTTTTTTTATGGCTTCAATCGACTTATGGCGCGTTCCCCGGAGCGGATGTTTGAGTTTCGGAAACAGGAAAGGGAACCAAATCTGGCGAGTACGGTAGCTCAGCGATGCCTTTTGTTTCGTGTTTGGCCAAAAATTCAGTCACAATCAGGCTGGAATGTGACTGTGTTTTATTGTGGTGAAAAATCCATGGGTGTGAAGTTTTTTCCAAAAATTCAAATTGGAAAAAATCTGGATTCCTATTGAAAAATTTAGTACTAAAAATGTAATTTTATTACAAAATCGAAAAGATCATTCGAATAAAAATTATTTCTGGAAGGGAATATTATTTAGAGTCGGCGTGCAAAAAATTTAGTAAGATAATTAATTAAAAATTATTGCAGGAATTTGATTAAGTACCATTAATGGCCATTGCCAGAGATTTGGACTCAAGTTGTGATACTTCACGAAATAGCTGATTAAATTCCCCATCCATAGAGCTAAGAAGGTATTCCTTAACCAGAGAAATAGTAATGTGCTTCTAATTTTAAACTTCAAATTGCCGAATTTGATTAAGGGTTAATAACGGCATTTTAGCGACAAATTTGAACTTAGTTTCTGATATTTCACCGAATACGTGAACAAATTCGCAACCTTTTGACGTTTATTCACGGAAAATTATTTTATGTTGTTGTATTGTTTGCTAAAATTTTTTTTTTGGTGTAATTTATTTTTTCTATTGGAATAATTGTATTGGAAATAGAGTTCTTATTGGAACAAATTTATAATTTGTACTAAACCAGTTTGACGTTTATTTAATGATTCGGAACTTTGGTTTTAAATTTAGTACACTTATATTTGATCGAAATAGCTCGATAGGTACTAACAAAGCAAAATTAATTTAATAAATTTAATTAAACTAATTTAATGTTCCGACTAAGCTATACCGTTGATTGAATATATTATAGATAGTATCACTGCGGAATACAACAACAACTTAAATTGTTTGTTTCATCTTTCACATGGCGAACGAAGAGCAAATCAATATTGGTTTTGGTTTAAGAAGAACAAAGCCAGGTTTCAATAAAACAATGCAGCTAGAAAGGAATAAAAACAGTTTTTGGTTTGTTTGGACTAACACTAAACCAAAAAACATCATGCTTTATAAAAAAGCAAATGTTTTACTCTTTCTTTCACAAGCAATAAAGAAATACAAAATCAAATGTTTTACTCTTTCTTTCATAAGCAATAAAGAAAAATATATTTTTCCTTGAAGTTTCAAAAAAATTAAAAAATAAAATATTAACACGTTGAAGTTCAATTTACAATAGTCTGTTGTATAATATTTCACTAATATCGATATCCTAAAGAAAATGTATACCAATGCTTCAAGATGTTTAAAGAAAACGAAAAGTAAAAACAATTGTATCACTTGATGTGTTGTTTTTATTCGTTTTCAGTAGCCTCCTTTTTATTGCATTCAGTTGTTTTTTTTATCAAACGTGAGTAACATTTTCCAATTTAATTAAATTGTGGAACGAAAGCAAAAACAAAACACACGAAAAAATAACGAAAACCGAAAGATACACCCATTTACACCAATATTAATACAAATATTATAAGAAAAAAACTATTTTGCAGTTCCTAAGCTGCTAGAAGAGCTAAACTAGTTTCAAACAATTTTGTCTCTATTTATAAGCGACAGTGGAGACGTTACTCGATCGTAGCGGCGAAAATCGCGGTGGTATTATCTTAATATATTCAATCAACGGCTATACTAAAAATTGTTTTGTTTTAAAAAAACGCTAAATGTGTTTGTTTTATTCTGCCGTGAGGTTTGAGTAATTCAGTAAAATAATACACGGTTACAGCACAAATTAACATTATGTTACGTTATGTAGGTAATCATTTATGAACTAAATATGATATTTCAAAATAAATGAGCTTTGTGGTTCACATTTTACAAATTTTCTTATATAAGTTTGAATTAAAATTATGTCCGTTTAGTACATTGATTTTAATCGAAATTTAATTTAATAATAAGGCTGCGTACCAATAGTCGGGTAAATCATTTAGTACAGTAAATATCAATTTTAGTACATATTTACCTCAATTGGCGTACCAATTCTCTAGAAGTAAAATATGGTTTGATGGACACAAATTATGGTTCGGAGGGTTAAAATCGCTGGCTGCTAGGTGCAAAAGGAAACGTCAAATATTTTTTAAATTTTTATTTCGTAAAATAAAAATAAAATTTGTTTTATTAGCTTTGAGTACATATATTATTTATAATGAAAAATACGGAAATTTTAACAAAAATCACTGAAACGTCAAAAAGTTAATAACAAGGTCATTTATTTTTTTGAGTCGATCCATAAGAGATGTTGAGAGCCTCTGATATCTTTCTAATGGCAACACTAGGATTATCGAGCACCGACCCAGTCCGGGTCAAATTTGATCAGATGGTATTACAAAATGACGCAAGAATACAAGATATTTCAAAACGTTGTATACAAAATATTTCCGGACTATATTTGCGATGGAAATGGGTTTCTTAAATGATTTCTATAAAAATTTCTGAAATATCACCAATTAACTTTAAAAAATATTAAAATTATCCTGATTTAGGCTATCCAGGTGCACACATAATTGGCTCACAACTTTCACAGTTAGATGAGAGTTTGCAATAAATATTATTACTTAGGTATGGAGGTATATATAAAATAAAAATAAGTTAAAAAACAAATAAATCGTTTTAATAAATTACCTTAGATAATTTATTTTCTAGTTCGACGGCTTTATCACGTCTCCTAGCTCCTCAGTTTCAGTGCAGAATTTTATGACTGTTTCGAAAAGTCACTCAGAAAATTATTCGCTTCACCTCTGTTTCATCGCTTTTCTGAACAATGATCCGCTGATCATGTTTTATCGCCTGATAGCGGATTTTCCACATCCTTGGAACTAAACCATTACATCAACTGTGCAGTTTATTTACCAGTGGCATGTAATTATGATACCAATAGTTTAATCGATGTTTAACGATCACATTTTTTAATGGAGCACCTTAGTTCCTACAATTAGCAAAAGCTATAAACAACTACTTAGTACTTGTAGCAAAGTTAAAAAATCCAAGATTTAATTTTTCCATTTTCCGACTAACTCCTTAGCCATGTTCTGAATCTGAAGCAGCTTAAGAATATCAAAGGCCTTCTTTAAGTAGCCTGAAAATTGATACAAAGCAAATTTTTCAAAAAAATTCAAACATGTCTAAATCAACAGCTATTGTTAAAATTTAAGCAAAGCAAAAATATGTTTGTTTAATTTCACCATCAACTTGCTCATGCTCTCTGTTTAAATTCTATTATAACGACAAAATTTTAGGCAAGTTAAATATTTTAGTTTACTTTTACAAAATTTAATTTACTAAGCAAGGGAGAACAAAGCAATTTTAAATGGGCATGCAATTGAGAATATAACATAAGATAAAATGATGTTATATTTGTCTCTTCGACCAAAACGTTACTCATAAGGTCTCTTTTGTGACACAGCCATCAAAAACAACTATTATTATTTCAAAAAGAACTTTACTCGAATAATCTCGAATGATCTCGGAGAATCTCAATTATTCTAGAAAAATATCACCTACATATGTAACTCAGTATTCTCCAACCTTATCTTAACTGAATCTGTATGTTCTCGGATACCATTGCAAACCTTGAAAACCTTAAAAACTAAATTCTCAATAAATCACTAATCCTGTAACAATATGCTACTAAACTCCTTACAACTTTTGACGATTATCGAGAAATCTGAGTAATCTCGAGTAGTTATACGGGTTCTTAGAATTTTCGAATAATCGCGATATTCACCAAAAATTTAGAATATTCCAAAATACTCGGATAATCTTAAAATCCGAGTTAAAATCTGTATCTGATCTCGTCGATTGACACTTTTCCCAAAAATATAAATCACTATTGACATTGGAGCATCACAGATTCCACATAGTGGGAAATTTTTAAACTGAGCGACCTGATAATTTGACGTTGGAAATTATTGTAAACAATTCAAATTTAGAACTGTAAACACAATTTTTACTTACCGGATTGCAAAATTTTCTTTCGTCGCATTTGTGACAAATGTCATTTTATCAGGTGCATCATTTTAACTTTTTCCTCGAGAGGCGCTTTCTTTACTTTTACAATCGCCAATAACAACTGTCATAGATCACCAAATCAACCATTTGCATTTTACAAATATTTCCCATTATTTTGAGCAAGGTCCTTAAAGTATGTCACGGGTTCAAGCCGAAAAAGAAAGTTTTCATAGTTTTTCTGGGCTATTATCCAGCTTCGCATTAAGCTAATCATGCCCGCAAATTTTGGAGTTTAGCCCAATAGTTGGAAAAATATTATCTGATATCCTTATCGTTCCGACAGTGCACTGTTACTTAACGGCTTGAGATCTGCTAGCCCGGTTTTATTCCGAAGTTTGCCTTATGTCCACTAATCAATATGTTTTGTCGAAATTGGTCTTGTCTTAAGCCATTAGGAATATTCCAAACTACCTAAAAAAATATAAAAACATAATGGGAAAAGTTGAACTAATTATCCCTTGATCGTGCCATAGACCCACTTAGTGAATCGAAGGTAATGGGTTAGGATTTAAGAAATTGCACTAAACGAGCGCAAATTGTAATCTTTACAAGTTTATATTTCCTATGTATTTTGAAGGTTTTAAAATAATTAAAAAACATTCAAGTTCCAAAATATGAATTTGATAACGCCTAAAACCCTGCAGGCTGTTAGGGTCCGAAAAAAACAGATAGTTTCTCTACCGTTAAAATATTTTACCATTTAACGGTCAACTTTGCGATTTTCTATTTACCTCAAGATTTCACCGATAACTTGAAATTAATCAAAATTTTGCTTAAATTCGTTATTAACTAAAGAAATCACAATTTTACGCCGCGAACCAATTAGTATTTTATATAAAAAAATACGAATGATACTCTGGTCTAAATATAAATCGATAAAGCATCACAAACTTTGAATATAATTGGATAAATAACAACAATTTCGAAATTATCTCAAAAATATCGAATTTTCAAATAATCTTGAATATTCTAGAAAGTTCTTAAATATCAAATTATGTACATACATATGTGAAACCAAAGGAAATTATATACGCTCTAATCACCGCCATGTAAAACGTAAATAACCTGGACATTGTTAAATAATTTCCTGAATAAATTTAATAAATCGTGAATCATCATTCAGATTTATATTATGTGTAACTATGCAAGTTCCCACAACTGAAAGCTAAGCGTAGAACGAGTAAATTTTTAAATCTCTAAAAATCTCGATAAAATTAAAAATGTCGAAAACCTTATGAAATCTAGTATAAATCGGGAATAATCTCGAGTACTCTCGATAATACCGAAAAATCTGAATAAGTTAAAGCAAATATCGACAATCATATTCTTCGAACAATCGTAACATAGAACAATCTCAAACATCATGTCACGAACTTCAAGCATATCATCTCCATGGTAAATTTCAATAATCTCGAAAAATTTAAAAAAGTGATCAAAATATGAAATCCGAGACAAGGGGATACGTAATCGGGAGCCAATGAGAATTTCTAAAATAGGAAAATCCGGCCCAAAATTAATTTGGAATTTGCATATTCCTTATATCCCTGGTAAATTTAATTTTTATTTACCATTTATGGTTGTTAGATATGTTCCTAGGAAGAAAGTTTCAACAATTTCTTCTAATTTTTATGAACATCACAATGCTACTTCGCAAGCTGCTTAGCAGCAAAGCAGATTAGTATTAGCTCCCTTTTACAAATCAAATTCAACCTTTTCTAATCAAAACGTGATTTGCAAAAGGTTGATTTTGTTTTGCAAAAGACTTAATTTGAACTGAAAAATGGGAAAATTTGGATCTCAAAACGTATATTACTAATAAATCATCTCAGCAAATACTAAAATCGTTATCGTTTAATGTCGAAAGCTAGGATTTCAATCGAATTTAGCAAATTTTCTTCTAAACAAATGTCTGTCAGAAAAGAACCTAAATGCATTTTTATTTCTATGGAGTCAGATTAAGTGTAATTACTCGGACATTCACCTTCAGCAAGCGAGAACAAATTGTTGGGCCTGTCTTAAGAAAATACACAACAGTAGCGGCAGGACTGGCTTCTCATAAAATTTTTCTAGAAATATCCCGTTTTGCAAACTTGAAAGTTGGTCTAATTTAAGGTTAATCTAAATGCTACCATTTATCTAATCTTGACTTGGAACTAGTATTCGAACGGTTGATAAATCTCGTGAGCCCAATAACCGTGGGGTATCCAGCAGCTGCTAGTAGTGCAGGCACCTAGTTATGCCACTGTTATAATGCCTATTATTTGTAATACCTAAGTACCTAATATGCCACATTGAAGAGTTGAAAACCCTTGACAGAATAACATTCAGAATAATTTATTCGAAACATTGTCATATATCCATTAAGGATGTCCAGCAAGGGCGCAAGGTAGCGAATACGAAAAAAAAATTTCCCCACATTCGATAGTTTGAGATGGCAGCGACTAAAAAAAAATCCCCAATGTTCTTATAAAAATGTTTCGGTGCTACTAGGTCAGATGTTGAGTACAAAATTCCGTCTTCTTTCTTCCGATGGAAGGAACATACAATGTGATGGCATACTCAGAATAGTCGCACCTATTCTTCCTTATAGTTGCGACGATATCCACTTTATTCTTCTAGACGTTATTTTCACATATATTTTAAGTGAGATCATCGCAAGTTAATTCGAATTATTGGAACAACGGAAACTTTCTTGGAATTTAACTTGAACTTCAAATAAAATAATATGATCAAAGGTCTCCTCCGCATAAAAACAAAATGAACATCAAAGAATTCTTATTTTATAAACTCGTACTGTACATAAGAGTATTATTGAAACTGGCGCCAAAATATTTAGCAAAGATCTCGTGCCGTCTTTATGTTTAGAAATTTAATTATTCGATAAGCAATCTTCTAAAGAGCAGCACAAAATCATCAACCCACAATTACATATTATTATCCATAATTCTTATTGTTTTATCAAAATTCGTATACGAAGTGTTTATCTTTTATAGCGAATTTTTTTTATTGCGGGAAATATGTGCACTGATACAAAATCACCCAGACACTTTTCTTGGTATTAATGTAACTTGTTTTCTGTGTCTCAGTTAGAGAAACTACAAAAATTATTTAAGTGATCAAATAAAATACGCCGAATGTTCATTTTAATTAGATTTTAATCTTACTATACATTAATTTTAGTTTTTTTTGTTCTAAAAAGGATTTATTTGTGTTTAAAAGAGGGAGGCGCGAATTTTTGATGTATCATCTATCATGTTTTAAAGAAAACATAATTGAATTCTACATAATTCGCCTAAAATCTTAGATGTGTTAAAATATTTTTTGACCGTGCATTATGAGTTATATGGCATTTTATGATGCGGTAATATATTCTTGATCGTTATTGTAATCCGCAATTGAGATGATTTTTTATTTTGTTGTTGTTTTATTATTTTATTGATAACAGACTAGCCGTCATTCGTAAATGACCATCGTATGAACAGTTCCTTGATAATTTACAGTAAACAAATAAATGAAATTATTGTAGAGGAGAGGTCAGTAAGTACATTAAATACTGATAACGTGATTTATATTGTATTATAAATCTTGTTTTTTGAGTTACTCGAGTATTTTGAGTATAAGCATTTCACTTTATTTTAAACTGCTTGCAGTTTAGTTTCATTATGCTTATATTATAACCAATTAGTAGCACGATCATAAAAATAGGGTAGACTATCTAAACCGGTAAAATCATATTTTTTCATTTCAAATAGCTGGTCGGCGAGAAACGAACAATTTTTGGATTGTTTGCTTTAAAATTAATCTGGAACCATCGAGCTCAATAATAAACTACATATCCAACATCCTTTTTAACATTAGCTTGACAATGCCTTAAAAAATTTTAATTTTCAGATTCTAAGGATGACTGATTAATTTCATTGATGTATACAACTGGATACGTGGTTTAATAAGATGTTTTAGATTTACAAGTTACTTTTATAGCAGATCGAACTTTAGTTGGGCCACAATTTCAAATGGAATTTGCTACAGGCGTTCTTTTACTGAATCGGCTATTACTTCCTACTAGTTGCAAGGCAAATTCCCTAAATTAAAACGAGACTCAGATTAAGATTAAGTGTTATTAATCTGACTTAAAGTAATCCAAATTTTAGATAATGATAAAATGACCATCATTAGATAGTTGATGCAAAAAATTAACCTACAGAATCAATTAAATTAAATTTTAATTTTAAACAATCGGATTTTTTTCTCTCTAGATACTATAGTCTTTATGCAAGCTTGGATAAAAAATAATTGCGCGAATTGAGTTTTTCAAATCCTCACATTTCATTCACACGAACATTATTGATAGTGAGACTCCTTTGTGTCGCTTTATAACAGAGATGGGCAACGTCAACAATTGTCAACGTCGACAATAATAGTTGACGCGTCAAATCCCATCTCTGAATTTAATAATTTAAATAAAATCCAACAAAATTATGATACATTTTAACCGAAGTTTTAAACCCAAATTCATATCTATTTCGGAAAGAGATATTTTTTCTCATTTCATGGCATTTTACTGTGAACAGCGCCAAATTGTTTTTATAAAGCAATTGCCGAACACCAATTAGTTTAATTTTTTCCCTTTATGTTTTGTAACGTCTGTAGTGGTGAAGCCTAGTTTACCCTTTCTTTAATGTTTAATGCCTCAATTCCATTGTGAAAAATTGACTGAGCTGACTTGGAGTTGGAAAAAGACAAAAAAAATAATCCATCAGAATGACAAAGGACGGATCCGACTTCTGTAATAACTATTTCTGCTGTAATAATTTTGACATTATTTTGTATGCAACCAAATTATTACAGCAACTACATGTTATAATTTTGACTTTTTAATCATTTTGTGAGCAATTTATTCGTTTTTGTGCTGCACCAAAAATGTGTAATATTGTATCAGCAAGACCTTGTAATAATATTAAAAGAAGCCATAGTTTTATCTTATAAGTGCATAATTCCGAAATTCATTGCCATTACATCGTTAAATTATAGTTTTAAGATTATTAATATACAGCAAATATTGTTGATCAACTAGCAATTTTTTTTGTTTAAAAATGCTAAAATTTCGTTTAGCGCGCCTAAAATTTCATTAATTACTATGATAAATGGTCGGTTATCCATAGATTTCTTTATTGAGGTTAAAATATAAATAAAAAAACTTGATCTAGGCGCTATTTTAGTGTTATTGTATTATTCCCCAAGCATTATTTGTCAAATTTATTATGTCAAAATTATATCAGTAACGTATGAGGAATAAAATATGGACAAACAAAAAAAAGTAAAAAAAAATTATTTACTAATCAAACGATTTTAATCCATAATTTATTTAAAACTTTAATTCTTAGATAAAATTTACAGAAAAATTTGCGCTCCATATCGATTCGCTTTCCTGATCCTTTCTGGCACTCTTTTCATTGCCGCCTGCGTTCCTGATGTATCAATCTTCTTTAAATCTCTTTTTATCTTTCTAATCAGACATTCAACATTTTTGGCACGATATCCATTGCTGTATACCATTCTCTTCAGATTTGCCCAAAAAGTTTCAATGGGCCTTAGTTGTGGAACATTTGGTGGGTTATAGTCTTTAGGGATAAATTCGATTCTGCGTTGACGTAAATCAGATAACGTTGCGTTGGCATAATGTGAGGATGCCAAATCAGGCCAAAAAATCGTTTTATCAGTTTTATGATATTTATTTATAAATTTCTGAAGCACAGGTAAACATTTGTTTGTGTATGTTTGCGCATTAACCGCCAAACCACTTTTGAAAAATACTGGGTCACTGACACCTCGTTCACTAATAGCCAACCACAACATAACTTTACCTGGAAACTTGGTCTTATGAATAAACTTCTCCTTTTCTGGTGCTTTGTGATCGAGAGACTCGTAGTAGTATTTTGGCTGCCATTCATTACCTTCAACAGTGAAATAACTTTCATCATCCATCACACATTTATAAGCTGAAGAAGCAGCGAAATATGTTTGGGAAAGCACTCTTAATCTAGATTTGATTGTAGCTAATTGTTTGTCTGTAGTTGCTGGTGCCGATTTTTTGGGTTTGCGTTAAATATTCATACTTTGTAAATATTTCTTGATAGTTTTTGGGGCAACTTGATATTTTTTACCCAGTTTTCTGTACGATTTTGCAGTTCGACCCACTGTTTCACCTTTCAATTTCATTCGAACTTTGCTACCTTGTAGTTGACATTTTTTACCAGAGTCGGGTTTTCTTTCCACAGGTTCATTATTCTCAAACAGTTTAATTGTTTTGTAGATAAAGGATTTTTTGAATACAAGATCCTTGAAGTAGTGAAAAATCTCGTTCTTTTTTTTGTCTGGATTTTCCTGACAAAATTTATAAATTAATTTACGACGATCTACTTGTAACAACGACATTTTTGTAACTAATCGTAAAATGACGCAGTTGTAATGTATTTTTTATAAAATATACGGGAACCACCTTATTTAAAAACAAGGAAATTTTTATTTTTGGTTGTACAATACAAATACAAATACATTTTACATTTGTCCATATTTCATTCCTCATACGTTATTCGGACGCGAACGAACTTGTTACAAAATATGGAAGAGAAAATTATTTCACTCACGTCAAAATTATTACAAAAAACAAAATTATTTCAGAAATCGGATCCGTACTTAGTGATTTTTTGTTTTGTTTTTGTTTCATATAATTTTATTCTAGCAGTTTTGGCTGCATGCAGTTTGCTTTTAAAATTAATTTTGGTTTAGTGATTTTGTTGATCACTAAAATTTCCACACCATCGCTATACATTCACATAGCTAAACATTTAAAAAATTACTCGATGTTTATAGGCGCATGTCATCATAAAACCAAATTAAATATAAAAAAATAAATTATGTATTAAATACTTAATTATTATTTATAATTTTCAATTTAATTTTAATTATAACCGCAAATTGCCCTCCCAACAAAAAAATGTATACGTTAAATACGTAACAAGAAAGTTATACCCTTGGCAGACTAGGGATTAGCTAAGCGCAACTAGTGAAACAAGCTTAGCTAATCAACCACAAATCCAAATGCGTTGACAGACTAGAGATTAGTTTCTTGGCAGAGAAGTAAATTAGTATTATGGCGATTTGCTAAACTATAGCTAGTAAATCAGCTGGACATTTTTTAATTCAATATTTCTAAGATTTATACATGAAAACATGCTAGATTTTCCTTTTATAAACATAACCTCAAAATTTATTCAGCACAAATTTTATAAGATGTCATTGATTTTATAACTTCTATCGTAAACTCGCGCTACTTGCATTTTCAGCAATATTGGAAGAATTATTTCGCATTGTAGTGCTACTTGTATTATCACGAATTACAATACGATGAGCTAAAGCTTCAAAATTTTCAAAGATTAGTGCACTAGTCTCGATTTGTCACTAGTCCTCAAATAAAACGAGATTAGCTAATCTTCAACTTGAGACACTACAGCTAATCTCGAAAAAATCACTAATCGCGCTTAGCTAATCCCTAGTCTGTCAAGGGTATTAGTCACTAATCTCGATATAAAAGGCGATTAGTTTATCTTGGACTTGACCCACTAAAGATAATGTTGAAAAATCCATTCGCGCTTAGCTAATCTCTAGTCTGTCAGTGGTATTAGAATTAGGATCAATATTCCACTCCAAACTGTAAAAGAAGACTATTATAAAGTAATATTTTGTACCTACATAAAATCGTACCTAATAAAGCACCTTTCTAACAAAATCAAATATCTTGCATTCTACGTTTTGGAAACAAAAAAAAAAATTGTTTGAGTCGAGTAAATAAAACTAACTTTTAGCTTTAGCATGTTTTCACCTACAAAATTCAAAAAAAAATTCAAAATTCTTTATTAAAAAGTTAATTTTGCATAAGCATTAAGGCTTAAAGTTTTTAGTATTTAATAGTACAAAATCAACAATTTGGTAAAACTGGATTATTAAACTAACAAAAGTGCATACTCATATTGCAAGTACCAAATACGGTTTACACAGTAACACAGTTCTAACATTTAAGATTATGTATTAAATTAAATTGACTTACGTGGGAGGTGGGTGTATCATTTATAGAAGACAAACGGGTTTACCAAAGGATTTAAAGATATCCTAAATTTAAATGAAAACATATTTTTTAATCAGATGTTAGACAAAGAAATCAAAACACACAAATAACAAAATTATGAATTATGAAATGTAAATATTGAATCGTAAATTAATTGGAAATTTATAAAATTCATTTTGTTTATTTATAACAAAAAAAATATTTTCTATTTATCTTTTACTTGTATTAATAAAATAATGATTTCTAAAAGAAATCGGCAAGACTTTGATTTGCCATTGTTATGTTAAATCGGGGGCGGCTTGTGACCGATATGAAATAATGTTTTCTAAAATCAACAGTTTCTCCCTTGGTATATGTACCCTGTAACATTTTTGGTTGTGTGTATTGGCTCAAGTTAAAGATGTTCATTCTGTGTTTCGCTGAATCCTAAAATGATGCGTGACGTTGTTGTTATAACTTTAAGGTCGCTGCACGAGTATGGATATAAATCCGTACAATCTGCATCCGAACGAAGTTAATAACTTATTTGACCTTTTGCTAAGTAAATTCGTCTATTTTACTTATCAACTACTCTTTGCTTTTAGTTTCAATAATACTATGAGAACTTCAATAATAACAAAATAACAACAAATTTTTTTAAAAATCGAAAAGTCAGAAATAAGCAAACAGGGGAAAAAATAGCTCGTACTATATATTTTTTGGTATGGTTATGTTGGTTTTCTGCGGATATTTTGCTTAATGTTGAAATAATTTTAACTCGAGAGGGGAAATAGGGGAATATTTTTTCGGTCACATGACAATATTTGGGTAATTTCATTGGATGAATGACCGGATTCAGATTGTACGGATTTATATCCATACTCGTGCAGCGACCTTTAAGGCAATATATCTGCAGTTGTCATAACTAAGCAGGCGCTAATTATAGTATAGAGAGACTAGACACCACACAAAAGCCCGTTACAAAAAAAATTTAACAAATTAACCTTGATTTTTGATCATAAAAAGCACTATTTCACCATTTTTGGCATTTTGACAAATGAAAAATATCTGATTAAAAATGTACAAGTTCAAATACAGAACCGTCAAATATTGAACACTAAAATTTTGGCAAATTTACACATCTAAGAAAATTTTAGTCCCGAAATATCGAATCAATAAAGCACAAAAAAATTTCTGAGTGTGTTATGTTTTGGTTTTGTTTGACATACTTTTTTCTGTTGACGAGAAGCTAATTCACATTTTCACCGAAATACAGTGGTGATATGTATTATAATTAAGCTACAGAGCAATAAAGTGAAAAGGAAATCACAATTAAGCAATCGGAACCTAGCCAAAAGAAGTGATTTGCTAAAGAGCAAAATCTAGTAAAACCTAGGGCATTTTGTAATTTAATAATTTGAAGCGATGAGAGTAAATCCAACGTGGTTGGAGCTGATGAAAGACCATACTTAAAACGACCTCTTTGCCAAGAGCTTAAGCCTCGGTATGCCAAAAAAAAAAACAATGAATCTTAGCAAGGCATCAGTTATGGTTTAGGAAAGCTTCACTTCCCGGAGAGTTCACCTATCCTCAAAATCGAAGAAATTATGGATGTCCTTAAATGTATCGAAATACTCGATCAGAATTTAGATGAGTAAACGGTCTTCCGCCACAGTGGCATTATCAGCACTCTAAATTTAGTATAAAAGTATGAACGGCTTATTTAGAACGGCAAAAAAGAACTGAGAATCATTTGGCAAACTGTGATTGTCAACCTATGAATTATAACTTCATTTGTTTATATATGTACCTATGAAATAAAAACCTTACTTGGAATTTTAAAGGTTAAATACATTTTCTACTAATTGTGGCTTAATTATAAAACCATCACTGTACAGGCGGAGTACGAGACAATATACTACAAAAGCTTGAAACAGTGTTCAACTTATCAAGGCATTAATAAGAAGAGTCCCAACATCAAACGACCGACCATAAAAAATCCCTTCGTTTTATGGTGACTGCAAGCAGTGGACAGCTATTTAATCAATTAACTCTGTCAGAAGAAAATTATCTGACTGCGTGGAATACTCTCACCACCAGATATGAAGACAAATGGATGATGGCCAGGAATCATATCAACACACTATTGAGAGCCAATGAGAAAAATGCATGACAATACCCTAGAATGCCTAAACGCTCTCAATAATTAAGGCATCCAGGCAAAACACTGGAGTGCCATAGTGATAGGCATTTTAACAAGAAAATTAGATACTGAGACTCATCGCATGTACGAATCAACAATCAAAAATCCAAAAGAAATCCGATCAATGGAAAGTTTCTATGAATTTTTGGAAAGAAGGTTCCAATTTCTGACTAGAATCGCAAGAGAAAAGGTCAACAAGAAAAAGGATCCACCACAAAACAACCCTAAGAGGACAACACATGTTATAATGGGCGATTTCAGGTCCTGCAATATGTTAACTTTAAAAATTTACTGATAGAAAAAATGACATTCGATTCATCACAATACCATACAATTTCCAATAAATCGGAGGCATTCAGAAAACAACATGTTTATTTTAGTCAACATGTTGTCAACAGTTGGCAGACCTGAAAGCGCCCAATGACTGATTCATCCCCAAATTGTGCTCAATGTAGTGGTGAACATGAAATTACAAGCTGCAAAAAATTCCAAGCTTTGTCAGTTTTGGAGAGGACGGCAACTGTAAAGGTGAAAGCTTCATGCAGAATATGTTTCCGGGGTACAACGGGCTCATTATAGCCTACTCCACGACGTCCGAAAGGAGCCAGTAAATAAGCCTGAAGCTTCAACCAAGACAATTTTACAAACAACCTCCAAACCCATACAAGGTATTTATCGTATTGTTCAAACCCGTACAAGGTAGTATGTATCTTATTGACAACCGCTATGGTCAAGATAACTACCAACGTTGGAGAAAGTTTAGTACGGATTTTGATTGTTCCAGGCTCCCAAGCCACCTTCATCACCGAATAAGTATGGCAAATAATCTCAGTTTAACAAGTACTTTGATTGAAGCAAGCATTTCCGGCATGGGACTAACAGAAGTCGGAACACCAAAGTCTACTGTAGAATTCACCATTAGACCGAGGTTTTCATCAAACTTCGAGCTAAAAGTCAAGGCATGATCTTCAAGAATATAACCAGAAGCCTACCCGATATAGTGGTTGAACCAAGCAACTGGAGCCACACCAAGAACCTTATCTGGGCCGATCCAACCTTTCATGAACCTGGTTCAATCGATTTACTTTTAGCAGCTGATTACCACGGTCAAATAATTATATCTACTGGAAGGTGTCCCAAATGAGTCAATTACGCAACAGAACAAATTAGGATGGATCATCGGTAATACATACAACTGTCAACGTAAACATGTATTTCAATTATTCCAAATACTTAACAATTGCGTTGACAAAGTAAAAAATTTGGAATTTTAAAGCGACAAATATTATTAGGTCCTTTTGGTTCGTTTAACCATAATAAATTTGGAAGTTTATTAAATGTAACATTTGGCCTAGAAAATCTTTAAAATTTTAATTTTAGAACTTTTTCAATTATTAGCGCTTACATAAATTTCGATTTAAAAATTAGTCGAGTATATTTAGATCATTCTTAATCTTAAAAAATTAATTACCAGTTTCGAACTGATAAACTACTCAACAGAATTAATTAATGAATCCAAATTAATTTTAAACTAGACCTTTCATTTCAGAATTGTTTAATTAAGGCTTTTTAATCCGATTAGTTTTAAATTTTCTCGATGTACAGTTTAAATAAAATTATCTAATCCTCGATATTTTGTTCTAAAATTAATTGAGAGCTTAGACAATATTTTTTTAAACTGAAAAAAATTCATTGCTTCATAAATTCGTATGTCTCTGCTTTTACTAATATTAAACTGTTCCATTTATGTACCACTACTTAACCCATTTATTAAATAGAATTAAAAGCTTGTGATCATCTTTATATATAGTAATGGATGGATTTTTAATCTTTTCTTCTACATTTTCCTCTTACGTTATTTTTTTACTTAACACCTACTTGAATACATACCTCCCAAAAATTAAAGCTTCGTAACAAAAATGTACTCTATACATAAATAACGGGAAAAAATAATAATAGAATAATAAACAAATTAAGGAAGAATTATTAACATTTTTTTTTGTTTTCTTAAGATTAACATTTTTTTAAATATTTATATAAAATTTGTATGCTTCATAAGCTAATGTACTCTTATGTCATCAAAAAAGACCGATACAAATCATACAAGCGTAAATATCTAAATACAGATAACGTTAAACGGTCACGTTATAAAATCCGCGTTAGTTTTTTATAAAGTGTTTTAAAGACAAGCAGATCCTGCTGGTTGACAAAATCCGCTGACGGTAAATAAATAGGAGACGATCAAAGTAGCCTGAATAGAGCGCAATTCATCATCCGAAGAAAAACGGCTAGAAACATTACTTGGCAAAACTGAGATACCGCGCGGTAAGTGCGGTTCAACGGCAGTCGAGGATAAACGAAAGATTTGAAGTACATCGCCCCGACCATAAGTGGCGATGGTGGCCGTTCCCCTTCATCAAACGGATTAAGTTTAGAAGCGGGAATTTAACGAATCGAGATAGTGCTCGGAAAAATCATAAAAAACAGCCGAAGTTCAGCTCGGTTTTAATCGCGGTCCAGAGACCGATTAAACTCAAGTCATCGAAAAGTTGGTACCACCGGAAATTTGGTACCTAAGCACACAAATGCACCAAACCTCTAGCTATATTGTATGCTTAGATTATTGTTGGCTGTCGAAAAGGTGCTCATCAATTTAGTTTTTGGAACAGGAATAAGTTGCATGCCATGGCCGGCGAATACGGAGGCTAAAACATCATAACGGTGTCGTTTTTGGCCAGAGAAGTGTAACTTCAAGGTAATAAATACCCCTTATTGTTACTGCCTGGTAGGAGGAACTCTTGGTATACTATGCCATTGAAATCGAAGCTCACTGTTCAGCAGAAACTTCGTATTCTTTCTTCATATTCTTCTGTTTTATCACCAGTTAAGACCTGCTCGAGCAGTTCTGACTTCTGAATCATCGTTCACTTCATTCAGCGACTTCTGAGCAATGTCCATTCGGCACTGCTTTTGGCAGAAATTCAGCAATATAGAAGCCAATTATGCTACCACACGTTTCATGCCCAAAACATTTGAAAAATGTCTGTGGCATGATCCAAATGATATACCAACATCGTCAGTAACCTCTATGATAGTGTTTCGGCAATTGTCAATAACCATTTTGCTGACTTTTCGACGATGTCGTCGGTTGTTGGTGTGCTAGGGTGTTCAACGCGCTCGTCATCTTTAATATCTATAAGGCTTTCTTTGAAGCGTTTGTACTACTCGTAAATGTTTGTTTTATTCATAGAAGCAAAAACTTTCAACATTATCAATACCGTTGTACATTTCATCCAGGTTCTTTATTCACACCAAATCTCATATAACTTATCGATAGCTGAAAATTCCACGTGTTTTGATCAAACATTCAAACCTCTTGCAAAAACCTCTCTAAACCAATTCCAGAACATTTCGACTTAAAAAAACCAAAGCAGTTTTTAAGTTTAGAAATTTGTTATGTTTATGATAAAAAATGCTATATAAAATTGGTTTGGTGTTGACGACTGACGACGATCCACTGGTTAAAAAACAGATTTGTAGTGAAACCTCTTCTACCAATAAATATGTTAGTTAAGTCAGATACCAAATTTCAATGGAATTGGTGCATAATCGGCGAAGTTCTGTTTGGAGCAGGGATGGTGTTTTTTAAATAAAACATGATCCGAATTCAACAAATATTCCGGGACACTGCTAATTATATTTTGGTGCATACATACATTTAAACCATAAATCAAAAAATTAGATTTGCTAAAGAGAAATTTGTTTTTTCAATGCATAACCAATCCAGGCTTTTTATACAGTTCCAGCACCACTTGGAACATGCACGTTTGTCAATAGATTTTAGTGAAATTTTACATCTAAATTATTCAGCTGATTCTGTAAGTTGCTCCTAATATAACATTGAATTATTCACGACCTGAACAATTTCCTTTGGTTGTATCATTAGGGGTCTGATTTTTTAAATTAAATAAAAGCCAAATCCAAGGAATGTTGCAGAACACATAATGTTATTATGGTTGGTAGCTATAATCAAAAAACTGCTTACACGAACAAAAAACAACCAACCGAAGCAGTTTACTATGTCTCCAGCTCAAAATGGAATTAGGTAGCACTTCTGTGGATTGAGTTTAATAAAAATTTACTTCAGAGATTTGAGATGTACAATTGATTCTTTAATAATTCTTTATCGAGAATTCCTCGGGCCACATCATCTAGGGTCGGATTTTTTATTTAAATCTTTGCTGAAATTCAAGAAATATTGCGGAACACTTCCAATGATGTCAAATGAACAATTTATTTTTACATACTGAGCCAATTCAGACTATCTTCGCAGTCTCCAGCATCAAATGGCACAAGCATATTTGTTGATGGATTTTAGTGAAATTTGTTATCTCAAATATGTTGTAGATATTATAAATAGTTCCTAATAAAATACCTATTATTTCATGGCCTGAAGAATTTTTTCGGCCGTAAGGTTGAGCTGGGATCACATATTTTATATTGAAACATGGCCCGACGGCGGTATGATGTATTTTGGAGCACTATACTTGTACTAATGATATTATGGTCGACAACATAAATTAAAAATTAGATTTGCCAATTTTGGTTTTCCATACACCAACCCAAACATTTGTTTCCTCCTCCAGCATCAAATGGAAAACACATTTGTCGATGTACTTTTTTTTGTATGACTGGAATTTAATTTCTTAAACAAAATATTAAATATTTAAATTGTCTGGACATTTTTATTTTTCTGGTCCCTCTTCTGAGTTTTTAAAGATCTAATCAAAATAGCAGAGATCTAATCAAATGTGATTATCCTACCAAAAAATGTATAATATACGATTATACATTCCACACAAAATAACGAGAATGCGCTGTATCACACCCGGTACTGCCTGATCAAGGCTTGACGGACCAGTAAATGTATATAAATAATGAACGATTTCAAAGTTGGGTTGGTCAACAGGTGTCTGGTTGGTAATTGGAATTGGAATATTTGTTGGTTGGTGGTTGAACGTGAACACAATTAATTCACAGACTGGACTTCACTGCACTTGGTGAGGACTAAAATTACGTAAGATATGAACACGATAAAATACGCGTACGATTAAATAACAGACTGGAATTCACTGCACTTATTAGTAACGGAACAAAATTTGCACATGTGACGCGATTAAATACTGGATTTCACTGCACTTGGTAATAACGTAACAAGTTACGCACATGTGACGCTATTAAATAATTGACTGGGATTCTTGGTAATAACGGAACAAAATATGTACGATACATGTTATGCGATTAAACAACCGACTGGATATAGATTTCACTTGGTAATAAAATAACGAAAAACTATGCACATAAAATTTAGAAATTAAAGATAAATTTTGTTTGCAAGAAACAGCCCGAAAATTAATTTTCTACTTTGCCAACCAACTTTTTTTATTAATTTAGTAAATCGGGCAACCGGGCATACTCAAAAAATACTACAAGAATTTGAGCGACACCTAAACGTGGTCCGACCAACCTGAAAATTTGCATGAGATCATTCCTAATAGAAACGAATAATTTTAGATCTTAGATCTAATTACATGATATGGAGAAGGCATTCTCTATAAAGCAAAATCTCTACTTGTATCATACCGTTTACCGTATTTTACAGGAAAACACAACATATGAAGTTCTGCTACAGTCCCAAATTACTGTACTGTAACAATTTAGATCAAACAATTTCAATTCCCAACCAGCACTTCATAAACTGTTCGACACAGTCAGAAGAAGACAAATCGTTTAGTGATATTTTCATATTTTATAACATTAGATTAGAATTTGATTCAAACTTTCTTAATTGATGGTTTTAATTTTGAACACAAATTTCGGACGAAACGTAATAAATTATGGAGGATAACAAAATTGTTCTTAGAAGTAATTAGAAGTTCTTCTAATTTTCTCCAACAAACTTGTTTAACTTAATTTGATAGTGATCAATTTTGTTAATTGTCAAAATGTCAAATCAAATCTCACGAGAAAACCAAGTTATAATTAAACCGCCAAAAAAGTAGTAAACGTTATATGTACATATCATCTCAAAATTTTTATGTCACAAGTCAAACTATGTATATACCGTATTTATTACCACATACAAACATCACCTTTCATATAAATTGTGTTTACATTTTGTTTAAAAAACTCGTATACAGAACCCCTCCAACAACAATACAAAAATAACCTAAATCATTTAATTAAATATGATATGTAGATATAAATACAAATTTAGAACAATCATACACAACAAAAAAATGTTATCCACATACCTGCTTTACACGGATTCAAATCAATATCGTCCGATATAAGATACGGAAAATTCATTTGCATCAGATCATCGATTTTAAATTTGCTGTGATAGATTTTACGATGGGCAAATGTCTTATTATTGTAGTACAGCAGTTGCGGTTGATGTTCTGCTGCACTTTTTAAATAACTGGCACTAATTTTCGTTACATTTACACCTTCATCACTATCATTATTACTACTAGTATTGCTGTTGTTGTTATTATTATTACTTTTAATAATTAAACAATTGATTGAATTATAATAAAAATTTATTACAATTAATATCACAAATAACTTCATGATATTTATTTATAATTAAAACTATTTTAATTATAAAAATTAATATTTGGATGGATATATTTTTATGTTATGTATATTTAAAAATTATTATTAATTATTACTACACGCATATTTTAAATTTTTTTACGTTTAAAAACTATGTAACAACTTGTATTTACTAATTACACAACACAATTTTGATTAAGATAAAAAAAACGAAATTAAAAACTAATTAAAAACAAAAATTAATAAAAACAAAAAAAAATAATTAATTTAAATAAATATTAAAAGTTCGATTTTTTCTCATAATTTATTTCCACATAAATTTTTTATTTTAATTAAAACTTATTTACAGTAGGTACGAAAAAAAAAATTAATTAAATATCCTTTTTTTGTTAAAATAAAATAAACTTTTTTTTTTTTTTTGCTTTAATTACTAACAATAATTATATTTGTAAAAGACGAAAGAATTATTATTTTCTATCCACACCGTAATCAGCTGGCTGCTAAATACTAACTAAAATCAATTTACTTAACAAAAATTGTACATAATAAAAATAAATAAAATTGTGTACACATAAAATGAAAATGAATATATAATAAAATAGAAAAATGAATAAAAACTGAGAGAAAAATATTTTTAAAAATTAAAAAATACAAACAACAAAAACTCACAGATGATGATGATGATGATGCTTGCTGATGTTTTATTGAAAAGAAATTTTGTATAAAAATGTATTACAGTAGTGAGCGAATAAAAAGGATTCGGTTTATTATTATTTTGTTTCTGTTGGGGTGTCATCTCAATTTTTTGTTTTGTTTATAGTATTTAGCATTTCATCCCTATTTTTTGTTTAATGTCTATTTACCAGCTGTGCACATTCATTGTTTCAGAACCATTTAGGAAATATGTATATTGCTGTTTTGTGTGTACTACTACTTGTAATTCGAAGTTTTATTGCGAAATTTCAAAATTTGTGATTAATTCCATCCAGAGTAATGTTTTGCTTTTTTATTATTTTAATTTAAGGACTGCATTATTTTGTATCTGCCCTTTAATTACTAGATTTACATAAAATTATAAGACAATGGTAGATATCTAGCTGACGAGGAGCGGGGTGGGGGAGTTACGTCATTTTGGAATAATATTTTTGGAAAATAAATTATGCTGCAATAATTCATAATTAATTGGGATTTACGTTACAATGATGATTTGTACAATTACATAAAACGGCTAGTTTAAACAAGCTTTGTACACGCAGGTTATTGAAGTAAGAATTTAGGTGTCTCTTATTTGTTAGCCGCTTTTATTGATTGATCAGAATGTACGACCAAGCCTACGTACATCCTTTACACATAACAAAACCGAAGAAAAGGAAAGGTATGTTAGTAACAAAGAATCAACCCGGTTCCAGACACCTAAGTAGTTGATAGTTAGTAAATTTATTAGTAGTATATTTTAGTCAATAATTTAGCACAGGACAAGACAATTTCAAGTTAATTTACTGCTTAAGCTCCTGGAAAGCTGTTTCCGGTTCTTCAAAAATGTCTTAAATTAAAAATCTGTATTAATTCTTTATAATAACTATTCTAAAATCAATTAAGTATAAATTTAATTCTCTGAAATAAATTATAATTTAATCTTTATGTACTATAAATAAATTAACATACATACATAAATAGTTTGATAACAATAATTTAACCAACTAGCACCCCGCCCGTTGGCCTATCGCCTTAGCCAATGCCAGCTTGGTCGAGTTTCTCGGGTGATTCTAAACTGTACAACATGGTAACATATCACATAATTGGTTAAATATTGACCAATACATGTGGTATGAAAATACCTCTCTAACGGTACCTGGGCAGTACCGTTATTATTTTTTGAATACATTTCTCCTTGTCCAATTTATTTCGCATCCACATTCCATTAATTTTATTATATTCACTACACAAGAAATTAATTAACACGCGATATTATTTAATTTAAGCGAAACTACTAATTACGCGTCCAAATAAAACCACGATAACACACACTCAAACCAAAAAAGCACTCACGAAACTTTTTAATTATTAATTTAAATTAAAATATTGTATATGGTGAAAAATACATGAAATCACAAATTTTTGTAAGTCATATTTAAATTTTATGATTTTTATGTTTTGGATGTGTAACTTTGATTAAAAAAAAAAATTTGAAATGCTTTGTTTTTTTGTGTTGTTGGTGTTGTAAAGATACAGGGTGTCAAATTTTGAGAAAAATGATAATCATGATGTTGTATTTATGGCAATAAAACCCGATAATTATGATTTTGAGCTCATTTTAAAGGTAAGCTATAATAGCGATTAATAAAACAATATAAAAATTTAATTTTTCTTCTTTAAATTTCCCGCCAAAATGTTCTTTTTAAATTTTCTCAAAAACCTATTTTTTTATTTTTAAAGAATTCGACAATTAATATTTTACAACATAATCAAAAAACTGGAACAACGTTATTTTTTGTATTCTTGCAAAATACATTTTAGTAAGAGCATTATTTCATTTTTATATGGAAATCTATATTTGAATAGATATTTCTCAGTGTTTTGGAATTGATTTGCTTGGATTTATGTTCTGCGTCTGAACAAAATCCAAAATTGATATCTGTCTTCAACGTTCTAGCCCATATAAATAATTCATCTGCATTGTTTATTGTACTGCCGTATTCCATTGTGAGCCTAGCTCTGGATGCCATTCTTTTGATGGTACCCCCTACTCCATCGCATGGACAATTCTGGTTATATTCTTCGTCGTTTACACGTAATATTTATATAGCACGTTGGACAGAGATACAATTTATCTTGATTCTCAACCGATTGTGGCATAAATTGCTTAACATAATCCGTAACTAGTTTACAACACTCACTTTAACACACTGTTTTTTTTCCATAAAAAATGTTGCTCCTTATTTAAATGGTGTTTACAAATCTAAATGTCAACTAATCAAAATGTTAAATTTTAACTGTTATTTATATCAACAATATCCTTTTTTGTTTTCAAAAGAATTACTCATCGTTTAGCAGGTACGCCTGTTAAATAAAAATAATCAACTCTCTAATAAAAAAGGGAAAAACAACATTTTATTTAGTCTTTTATAAAATAACCTAAGACAGAAAAGGGATTTATGGTACTATGACTAACCAAGTTTTAAACGATATAAACCAGTGGGTGGCACCTTCTAATTCGGTGACTCATATTTAAATGTGACGTAAAATTGTATATTAATAATAAACAAAACAAAAAAATTAACTAAAGATTAATTTTTTAGATTATTTTGAAACGTGAAAATATTCGAATTAACACTAAAACCAATAAATTTTCTTGGTTATGTTTTTGTTTGCTGTCAAAATATGTCCATCAAATTTTGCTATAAAAAAAACAATAACAAAATACTTTGTCTTTGTCACTCTGATGATAATTTTTTTTGCCTTTTTCCAACTTCAAGTCAGCTCAGTCAATTTTTCACAATGGAATAGATCATGTTTTCCGAAAGAGGGCTGATCGAGCGAAAGTAGTATAATGGTGTATATTTGCCGCTAGTTGTCACTACTAAAGTAGAACAAAATTACTTCACGTTTTTCAAAAGATGCCAGCACTAATCGATACCAGTGGTAAAATCTTCGCTCATTTATCACTACGTATCATACCTTTCTTTTTCAAATTTTACTACGATTATTAACAATTTATTAAATCGTAAAAAACACTCACATATTCCAAAAAACACCTTTATAAATATTAAGTTGGCAGCAGTATTGCAAAAAAAATTATCAGTAGTAGTGACATCTAGCTTACTGTTTTCTATTATATTAGTAGTGACCACCAGTGGCATCATCTGGAAGATCATGTTTTCTAACAGATGGCACCGCTCGCAAAAGTAGTATTTTCTTGACAGTTTGACATGATCTATTGGAGCATTATACTTTTTGTTTTCTTTTTTTTCGTAATGATCGAATGATATCTATCCTAAATTCCTAACTGACTCATTTGTACGACAAAAAAAAAATAAAATTTTTCAAAAATAATAATAATTAGAAAAACAGGTTTATTTCCCATTTCGTGTGCTAAAAAAAACACACGAACAATAAACAAATGACTTGCAATGTGGTGAGGGCAAGTACCAAAACAATATTGTGCAATACTATGTATTGATAAAAGATCCATAAGGAAAAATTTTGAAAAAGTTAAACTATTTCTGGATTTACTAGAATCACGTTTTCATGTAATAGCACAGATAAGAATATCAGATGAACCAAGCCCGAATGATTTTGCGGTTTTTTGAACTGGAACCCAATATTAATTGTGTCTGTAATATTTTATCTTGGACTCAAAATACTACAAAAATGATTCACGTAACACCATCTATCGTAAATAAATATAAATATTTGTTAACAAATATTTGCTTTTATTGAACAATTTTATTTGTTATATTAAATTTTAAAGTTAAATTATTAAAGCAAAAATTGTCGTTGTAATTTTTTACAACAAAAATGGGCGAAATCATCTAAAAACTAATTAGCTCATTAAAATGTATCTCTACTAACTGGCTTTCTTCTATTAAAGGTTAGATGGAACCTCAGTAAAAATAATTTAAATTGGTTTGAGTTCCAGGTTTTGGGTTCCAGAATGAATTACCAAAAACTTGTTCGGCTTGAAACATCTGATATTCTTATCTGTGGTAATAGTTATTACTGAAATATGGATTTACGAAAACGAAATTCCATTTTACTCCCTCTCAGGATATGTACCGTATTTTTGCAGAAGGAATGATGATAAAACAGGCGGAATTGCTGTATATGGTATAGTTAGTATATGTCTCGAATTTCATTTTGTTAATCGAGATAGAAAATTTTTTTGTAAGTAGCTTTAACTCTTTGATACCGTCAATTTAGGCTAAGGCCGCCCCTAGACATAACGTTTAACTGCACAAATTTAACTGCACAGATGATCGCTCAAGTCTCAGGCTTGTACAAGTAATCACTTACACAATACAAACTTATCATTGTAAATTTAGCTCAGTTTTCTTCTAAAATTCTTCTAAAATTTATCTCTCCTCTCAAATTCTTCTAAAATTTGTCTCTCCGCCATTTTTGTTTTCTATTTTGTATTTATTAGTTAACTTTCACGTATATAATTAAACGCGCCTCGAAGCCAAAACTGAATAAAAATGTACCAATTTTCCCTACACCCTACACGTAAAGATTTGCAAAGAACTTGCGCAAGCGAAAGCAAAAAAGACAAGTTTTTTTGTATCGCAACAAGTCACTTGCACAATATTTAAAAACTGCACAGTTTTATCATCTACATGCTCAAATATATTGCATCGATTAATTTGTGCAGTTAAATTTGCGCAGTTAAACGTTATGTCTAGGGGCGGCCTAAGGTTATTAGGGTATATCGATCCAAAAATATACCAAACATGTCTTTTTTGACAACTTTGAAAGCTTAATCCTTAAGAATCCAAAGTCATTAGTACTTGATTATTTTAATATTAACCTTTTTGGCATTACAGATATTAAAACTCAAATACTTAAAACTATAACCTTAGTTAATGGATTTATTTATCTTAATAGTTTAGATAAAGAATTGTTTACCCGTTTTTCTGAATCTTCGTAAATTCTGGACCATATCATTACTGATAGTGCACAGTTTTCCATTACCCTATTTGATGTTGTCCCATTTGATCATAGAATAATAGTAATCGACAAATCGGATAATATTTTCAAACCTAGTAAAACTAGATTGAGTTTTAAAGTAACCGATTATAAAAATATTTTTGAGAATCTGTCATCAAATATTATACATTCCAACAACTTATACGCGTAAAACCGGCTTATTTTTAAAATTTTTTTTTGTTTTACGTGATGTTAAATTCAAACACATTCGCAGTGAAACGTTTCGAAGTGGACATGTTTTGTGTAAATACTCAAACGTATACAACCGAATGCCCGTTAACATCGATTGTTTAGGACATTACAACAATATAATTATTTATTTTTCAGGTAAAATATTGCATCAAGTGCTTAACCATTCTTATACTATGTAGTTAACAAATTTATCAATCAGTAGGTTTATTTTTGTTTGTAGGCAACGTTTCATTTTTGCTTAAAAAATGCAACCGAAAAAAAGATCTAATGGATAAGTGTCGGTAAAATCGAAGAAGATGAAAGCCACAAGAGCGGCTGAAACACCTGACCAACGTGAAATTCGTCTTGAAGCAAATCGTATGATAGATCGTACGACAAATGTTCCTTTGTTAATCAAAACAAAGGAAAACCTTTTCAATGTTAAGATTCTTCAAAATTGCTACTATTTTACGTTTAATTCAAATTTGTTTTTATATTTCGATAACGGCTGATAGGCTGTTATACACAAATACTTCGTGTTATTTTTACAAATTGTGATATTATTTCTAATTTTGAAATTTTTCCTACACTTTTTTTATAGAATTGGGTCTGTTGAATATTCAAATGATATCCACATGGAACAATAAAAGCGACACTTGTTGTTATCAATCTCTAAAGAAATGAGCAAGCATATAGTTCATTTATAGTGAGTTGGTAAGGTAGGACTATTCAACAAAATACCGCATCCTATTGACGATTGTAAAAGTAAAGAAAGCGCCTCTCGAGGGCAATAGTTAAAATGATGCACCTGATAAAATGACATTTGTCACAAATGCGACGAAAGAAAATTTAGCATTGCGGTAATTAAAAATTGTTTTTATAGTCCAAAATTGGAATTATTTACAATTATTAGCAATCCGGTGAGTAAAAATTGTGGTTACAGATCAAAAATGGAATTATTTACAACAATTTCGAACGTCAAATTATCAGGTAGCTCAGTTTAAAAATATTCCACTAGGTGGAATCCGTGATGCTCCAATCATCAATATCAGTCGTTGGCAAAACAGATTAATAAACTCAATATATTATTTTCTGTATGAAAAGCTGCTCTCATTCATTTTCTACAATCAACTTAAGTACAAAACCAAACATTGATTACAAATATTCTTATTTATATAGAATGACAGAGGTCATAATTGAGATAGATAATTATTATAAGTTGCAAATTTATAAATGTTAAATTTATTTGTTCGCTACAGTAGTTCCTGTAATCTGCTTTTCTTCTTCTAAAATCTATAAGATTCAAATAAACATACTACGAGTATATATAAGAGAAAATTAAACGAAGAAAGAAAATATTTTATATCTATATTTCCATTCTCTCCAACAATTTCCACTATTTAGTACTGCTCTTATGTCTGAGCAATAAAACGTGTGAATCTACAATTTCTCCGCTTGGAACATAATTACAATTACAGTGATTACTATACAAACAAATTCTTATAATTGTTACTGTTATTATATCACTCAATCTCGTCAGAATTATGATAATCCAACCGGCAACAACAAATATTAAAACGAATTTAATTTTCATTTATGAAATTATTTTATGCTGAATTTAAAAATGAAAACTTTTTTTATTCCACTTTTACAACCTGTTAAGCTTTTATTTTTATCTCCTGACTGCTATGCTATCTATAAACTTATACCCACCAAATAAAATTATTCTCTCGGATATTTATAAAAAATTAACGCTATTTAATTTTTGGTTTAATCGTTTTTAGTTTTTAAACGTAATCTCTATCTAGCCAGCAGGTGAAATGATTTGTTTTAGCTTTTGTTATGATAAATATTTATATGTTGTATATAATGTATGTATGTATAACGAATTTTCTTATACATTAAATTGTAACAACAATAATTTGATATATTGCCCAAGGTCGTTTCATAATAATTTAAGGGTGTTTGTAAAATATAATATAAATATTTATACTTTTCTCATTTAAATTTTCCAGAAGAATTTCTATCCAGCATTGCAATTATTAATTTTATTTTCCCAGTTTTTTTTGCTTCTTTTCTATTCACAAATTTCCGTTTTAAGTTTGCCTCCGGGGGTCAGTAGGAAAATCGTTATAATTGCTAAACGAGTCAAAATCGTCGATAATAAATTCTGTTTGTTACCATTTTATTTATTTTCATTTCCTTTTTATTTCCTGTAATCCTATTTTAAATAATAAATTATTATAGTTTTAATATTATTGTACACGTACACCTCTTGAACCCCTTCAATGAAGATATAATATGTACATTGTGTACGTAAGGACATCATATTTATATGTTGTATTATCTTTAGGTTAAGCCTGTAATGTACATATTAAACGTGATGGTGTTGCTTGTGCTAAATATTAATAAAAAAAAAGCTGGAATGGGAAAATTTTTATTAAAGATTAAAATGTTATTTTAGCATGTGAAAGTTTGCAGTATACAGAAAATAAAACGGAGCTGCCCTGACGCCGAATCGGTGTTAAATAATATCCCACCGATCGGATACAAATTTACTTTATCCCATCTGTGTATTTATTTTAATCAAAATTTACTTTTTTCTCCCAACGTCTTAAAAGCCTCTAGTTTTAATACTGTTTTTGGGTATTAAAGTTGGCCTTTTTCTTACTATTTTAAAAATGTGTGTGTTGCTAAGCTACACTTTTAATCCTAGGTGTAAAAGTACGTACTTTTAATACTAGGAGAAAAATAGTATGCGTAGCCGAGCAAAAGCAAAAATTGCGAGTCAAACAAAGTCACTTTTAATCCGAATAACACATACTGTTTTTTCTCCAACGAAGAGTTCATGTCGTGTCGGTTGTATATTACTAATTATACGAGTAAGTACAAATTATGTAATTAAAACTTAAAAATTGAAACTAATTTTGTTGAAATATTTTGTGAAACTAAGGAGATCATGACTTTTGTTTGGTTTGACTATTGTACGCGTCAAATACAATGCAATATTCCAACCAAACAAAAGTCATGACCTCCTTAGTTTCACAAAATATTTCAACAAAATTAATTTCAATTTTGAAGTTTTAATTACATAATTTGTAATTACTCGTATAATTAGTAATATACAACCGACACGACATGATCTCTTCGTTGGAGAAAAAATAGTATGTGTTATTCGGATTAAAAGTAACTTTGTTTGACTCGCAATTTTTGCTTTTGCTCGGCTACGCTGTGCTTCGCCTCGCATGCAAATATAATTGCTCGTCAAACAAAGTATCACTTTTAATCCTAATGGCACAATGTACTATTATCGGATAATAGTACATTGTGTCATTAGGATTAAAAGTGATACTTTGTTTTGCGAGCAATTATATTTGAATGCGAGGCGAAGCGCAGTATAGCCGAGCAAAAGCAAAGATTGCGAGTCAAACAAAGTTACTTTTAATCCGAATAACACATACTATTTTTCTCCAACGAAGAGTTCATGTCGTGTAGGTTGTTTATTACTAATTATACGAGTAAGTACAAATTATGTAATTAAAACTTCAAAATTGAAACTAATTTTGTTGAAATATTTTGTGAAACTAAGGAGGTCATGACTTTCAAAATTGAAACTAATTTTGTTGAAATATTGTAGTTTGTGAAACTAAGGAGATCATGACTTTTGTTTGGTTTGACTATTGTACGCGTCAAACTGCAAAGCTATTATTACAATATTTTCTTTCTTGCGAACAAAATATTTGAATCAGAAGATTTATCCAATCTACCACCGGATGTGGTTCAAACAGCAAAAGAAATTGTGTTAAACCTGTACTATTTTCCGAAATAAAAAAAAAATACTTATTTCATATACATTATACATATTATTGGGTCTTCACTACTCGTGACAAAAAACAAACAAATAAACAGAAATGCATAACTGCGTTCCCACCACATTAGTTTATGTGCGAGATTTGCGATTTTGATTAGTACAATATTTTGCACGAACTATAATTGTGTAATTTCTCGGGCTTCCAATATATTCAGGAAGTACATTATTTATCCCTCACTGTCAATATATAATTCAGCAATTTGCAGAATATTAAGTAATATGGCGGATTTGCTAGATGTGTTGTGGATGCCATTACTAGCAAACTCAGAAAGGGGTCACAATCACAAATCTCCCATCTTTAACCATCGAAATTTGTTAACTTGCGATACGTACGAGCATCTACCCCGTAAACGGAAAGGTTAAAATAATATCTCGTTGAAAATTCCTATTCCTTCATTCTCGAGTAAAACAACAACAAAAAATGAATTTGTTGTTGTATTTACTCGGGAATGAAAGAATAGGAATTTTCAGCGAGATATTATTTTGACTATATAATACTTTAATACTTTGGACTACATTCTCGTACATCAAGCAAAACAATACCTGTTGAGTGTTGCTATTAGCAAAAATGGCGGAATTGCTAGTGACAATTTTGGAAATAAAAAATTGCATTCTCGATGCGTCTAGTAAATCCGCCATATTATTTTTATTCAGCGCGATGCTGAATTAAATTTTGACATTAGAGTTTTGCACAACGACATAACAACACAAAAATGGATAGCTCGAAAAAACTAAAAGCCAACTACACAGAAGAGAAAATTAATATTTTAATTAACATCCTGGATAAAAAGCGAGAGCTAATCCACAACTTCCACATATTTGTATAATATAGCGTCAGTTGATCGACCAATATTTAGGTGCTGATTTTTTAACTAAATATGGCTTCTTGTCGATCTAGAAAGAAAACAACTCCTGAATTCGATCACATATTTGTCAGTTAAAACTTTAACAGCTCAAGTTGAAACTCCTTTGCCAATTTATTCAAATGTAAATAATGACTACGGTTCTGTCCTAAGGGTGTTTCCATCACTTTTAGATTCACCGGATTATAATTGTCCAGTAAAACATGATATGACTCATCATATTTATACTCAAGGTTAACTTCCTGTTTTAAAACCATGTCGTTGCGACCCAGTCAAGCACAAGACTGCCCTTGCAGAATTTCAACATATGGTCTAGTTTGCCATATGCAGACTGATTGGAGGTCATGTGTAGACTATCGTCGACTGAATACCGTGACAGAACCTGATCGTTAGTGAGTGCATATTATTCTCTAAGATTAATCTTGCAAGGGCTTAACATTTGATACATGTTGCCCCCGAAGATATGCTAGTTTGCCACCCGTCTCGTTTTTGACAGAATACATAAATTTATAATTGAATGTCCCTTGTCCGGGGTTACTTTGAGCGAGACGCTTATCCCGTTTTAGCATCGTCTACAATAGGTACGTTTTCTGCTTTTTTTTTCGAAATTTCCAGAAACATTTAGAAACAAAATGTGTGATGTCCCGTTTTCCAGATTGCCAAAGATGGCAAGTCTACAGACTACAAAACAATCTTGGCTTCTACTATCAGCTGCCATGGAACGGATTCATATGGACATTGCAGGTCCAGTTGAGGGGAAATTCTATTTGGTGATCTTCAATGCTTTCTCTAAATGGCCAAAATTTTTTGAAATGACTCACATCACATCATCAGACATCATCGATAAACTTATGTTAGTTTTCGCCAGTTTCGGTGATTGCAAACATTTTGTGACTGATAACGGCACCCAGCTTTACAGTACAAAATTTAACGAATTCATCGAGTCCAGAGGAATTGCACATTTTAAAACGACACCGTCACATCCTCAGTCTAACGGTCAGGCTAAAAGTTTGTAGACACGTTAAAACGTACCCTTTTAACAGGGAGCGCAGCGACCTCCCGCATGCCCGTGAGAGGATACGTGGCCAACCCTATTTTTAGACTATCAGTAGAAGCGATATGAGCGATACGATTCCTTTGGTCTGGGTCTGAAAGGTTGACGAAGTAATTTCCATTATCCTAAATATTAAGAACTTTACGGAAAAACTCAATTTTGATAGACATTTTATAAATGTTAATTTAATTTGGTCCGCACTCCGCACTTTGAAAATTATGTTTCTGGATTTTGTATTCTTGATTTTTGTTTTTCTGAGTTTTTTTGTTTCTGAATTTTTTTTTGCTGGTTTTTTCGGGATTTTTAGTTTCTGTATTTTTTTTTCTAGATAGGTAAGGACCATTAATTAATTTTTAATTATATGAAAAAAAACATAAGAAGATTTTAATATTTAAGGCGATTTACTATTAAACATTTTTATACAAAAATTTTGATAAAAATATAAATTTTGGTTTTCATAAAAATATAAATTTTGAAAATATTTTTCATTCATAAAAAGATGAAATATTCTAATCAATTTCGACACAAACGGCCTTTCAACATTCGGCCTTTCGACTTATTCTGACTTCGACACATTCGGCCTTTTGAAATTCGGCCTTTCGGCATTCGGCCTTTCGACATCCGGTGTTTCGACACATTCGGCTTTCCGACCCATTCGGCTTTTCGACATTCGGCCTCTCGACACATTCGGCTTTTCGACATTGGGTCTTTTGACACATTCGGCCTTTCGTCATTCGGCTTTTCGACATTCGGCCTTTCGACATTGGGCCTTCCGACCCATTCGGCTTTACGACATTCGGCCTTTCGACACATTCTGCCTTTTGCCATTCGGCCTTTCGACAGCGCTGCCGTTTAAAAAAATCAGGCAGCTCCAATTAAATTTCTATTCGGCTCCAATCGGCTCCACAAGTAACACAGCTTCAAAATATACAAAACAAATTATTTAAACATGTCAGTTTTTTATTATTTCCGTTCAGTACAGTCACGTCACGGTACATTCGTAGACGCACAAATTACAATAAATATAAAAAAATACAATTCATTTGTATAACTAATTATAAATTTTAATTTTATAAAAACTCAAAAAACTGATTAATAAAATAACACATTACGATTTTAATTTAATTAATTTAAAAATCACATTAAATTAACTGTAATATTAAGTTTCAGCATTATTGTTTGTGTTTCACATTTAGGCTAAAATCAATTCATTAATTATAAACTAGAGGAATTAAACAACATAAATCAATAAAATCTGATCCGAAATCTTAGGAGTTTGCTAATTTATATATTGATAATACATTTTTTGACGCTTCCGATTCAATAAGCGAACAATTTTTGATTAATTGTTTGGTAATTGGCAATGAATTCATTGTAGAAGTTTTTAGCGAATTTCTGCTTTTATGGTGGATTCAGCGAGAAAAATTTGCTAGCTCGTGATCACGAATTATTGAAATTTCGTCAACTGTTTTACCACCTCCAATTTTTTGTTTACTTTCTCTTATGGTTGCTTTTGTAAAAAAGTAAACAAAAAATTGGAGGGGGTAAAACAGTTGATGAAATTTCAATAATTCGTGATCACGAGCTAGCAAATTTTTCTCGCTGAATCCACCATTAGCTTTTATGTTGTTTAATTCTAAAAATGGTCTTTCAGCGGCTGCGCTACTATGTGGCAAACTTTATAAACCGCCTATAAATATTTTTAAATTCGGAAACATTGGTTTGTTTAACCCGTCTTTTACATCGAATATTCCTTGCCCAAAAATACTCCAACTTGGTTGAATTATCCACTAATTTTTAATAACGTAGAGGTCGAACCTCTTCTTTGGTCTCTGCAAAATTTTCAATAATTTGCGGAAAGATGTTTAACAAAGGTATTACACTTTCACCCAATTTTTGAGGATTTAAATCTTGTAATTGAACTAGGTAGTATTCCATCTTTAAAATGGACACGCATCAAAATTTGAGTAAACGACTTGATATAAAACTTCTTACATCGCTTCTTTATTTCTAATACATATTCTTCAGGTAGAAAATTTTTATTTAATTTATTTAAATTGAATATGCAATTTCGAAAAGGGCACATCTCGAAATGACAAAACCGTTTTTTCACGGTAATGTGATGGAAATATATCCCCGCACCTATTTGGTTTGAAATAGGCACATTTCTTGTGTTAATACGGCCACCAGTGTCGGTTTGTATAACGATAATTTCGAAAAGGTCACAACTTTAGGAGATGTGCCCTTTTCGAATTTAATGCATTTTATTAATCGGTGACGGTGATATATCTCTATCTGTCGCTGAAGTGATTTTGATACTTATGATAACAGTTTCATAAAGTTTATACGTTTTGTTTCTAATTAGATTTACTTTATATTTTATGAATTTTGGAAAGGGCACATCTCGTATGCATATAATATATAAAAAAATATATAAAATAAAGATTAACATTAAATATTTATATAATTTTCAATTACTTTTTAACCCTACACTTAACCTTAAAATAAATTGTATAAATTTATATACTACTTTAGGAAATAGATAGTTTTCTTTAATTCCTGAAAAATTTAATTTTTCAGACATGTGGCCTTTTCGAAATTGCATATTTAATTGGATTCTTCGACAAATTCCAATTTATCAAAACTGGGTAAGATTGTCATTTAATATGTTTTAATAGAAGGAAGCAACCTATTCATTTTTGGAGGCTCACTTTGGAATTCTTTATTTAAATTATTTGTAATTTTAAGAATGTATGATTAAAAAAGAAAATAAGCCAAATTAATGTTATTTAAATTTTCAGAAATTTATGAAGCTAAATCGGAATCGGCCTGAAATGTATTTAATAAAAAAAAAATGTTGAAGAGGCTATACCATTGCTCTAAAATACAATTGAGAACTCCTTCAAGAGACAGCCATCTACCGTCTTCCCTCGAAAAAAAGGACCGGTCCCTCTATTCAAGGCCAATTTTAAAAAAAACGTTATTTTGTTCTTATTTATAAGTTTTAATTTAAAACGTCAATTCTTAACTTCGAAAAGAAGGACTGGTTCATTTATTTGAAAGTTCTTCTATTCAAATTATTTTGCAAACTTCTAAAATTTTGGTAAACAAATTGGTCTTGAATAGAGCGATCGGTCCTTTCTTTCGAGAGGAGATGGTAGTGTTCGCTATTTTTAGGATTTTGTTAAATGGAATATTAAAGTATTCCTGAAATGTACGAATTTCATTTTGCCTTTTAGAACTATGTGCCACAAAGAAGTAGGTAAACATATGTTTCTCACCAATCTTTCGTATTCTTGTGGAAGTTTTTTCGCTGCTGCTGAGGAACATATATGTATGGGGCGAATGGCATGTACATCCCAGGGAGTACAAATAAGGATTTACTTATTTTAATAAAGCTTGAACTCCACATTTTGTACCTTTCGTTACGCTGGCATTGTTCGCCCCAAACCTCAAGCAATTAGTTAATGGAATTTTATAAAGATCAAAAAAATTTATAAATTCAATATAAACCGACTTTGCGTCACTATTTTGTAGATCCAGAAGCAACAAAAAACGGCTACAATTAAATTTAATCGGTACATAGGAACATTTGTTCCTATAAGCAGCTTTTAAGGAAAATCTAATAAACAAACACATACAGATTACAGAATGGGAATACATACCATGTAGAATCAGAAAATTGAAATAAAAAATTAAATTCATTTAAAAAAACATAAAAATTATTAACTGTTTTGAAAGCTCCAATTGAAAAATTGACGAGCTCCACTGGGCTCCTGGGCTCCCGAAATATTCTAGAGCTCCATTTTGGAGCCGAAGCTCCACTTTCGACAGCGCTGCCTTTCGACCCTATTCCGCTTTGACATATCCTACTTACAAGACGGAACGAAACGAAACCTATTACATGCCTCAAGTTTAACACATTCTTACTTAAAGTTGTTTCCGATTCGCTGGTTATATATTTACTATCCCTCTAAGATTTGCCATAATTCACGTTACAGTGCTCCAAACCAAATGTGCAGCACAAACATGAAATAAGAATGAATCTCTAAGTCTCGTACACTTCGTTCGCCCTCATCCCCATTAGTTTTTGCGTGAGCTGCAAAACGGTTGAATTCTTGGCGGCGTATACTTATTTACAGTGACGTACCATATCCATACGTATTTTTTCTCAATCCTAACTAACTTCAAGTGGTTTTACATTTCCCCTAATTTTTGCAACAAAAAAAAAACTTCAAGATAAAAAAACTCATAACCTCAAAATTATCTGTGCTAGAGGAGCAGAACAGATAATTTTGTAATCATTTTCATTCAGAATTTAATTTTCACTTTTATTAAAATATATTTGTTATCTTGTTAATTAAATTTGTATTTTAATTATTGTTAATCATTTTGTTTTGAAATTCAAAAGTGTTTTATCGACAATGAATGATGGACAGCAGCACAAATGTGTAACACCGGATTGCGATAAATTAGCAACCCTGCAGTGCCCGACATGCCTTAAAATCGGTCTACAAGGCTCATATTTTTGTAGTCAGGATTGTTTTAAAGGATACTGGAAATCACACAAGATAATTCATTTAATAGCAAGTATGTTTACAGAGGATCAAAATTTTCCAAATGTCACGCGTATCAAATTTCTACCATTTTCTTGTTTTATTTATAGAAGGTGAAAATGTTGATAGTACAGATTCGGCATCTGGAGATTATAATCCTTGGCCACACTATGAATATTCGGGCAAATTGAGACCATTTAAACAAACACCGAAGCGTGAGGTGCCGGCTCATATTCCACGGCCGGACTACGCTGATCACCCGAAAGGTCGATCTTTGTCGGAGGAATCATTCCGGGGGAATACAACAATTAAAATATTAAATGATGACGAAATTGAAAGTATGAAGGTGTCGACAAGGCTAGGACGTGAAGTTCTGGATGAAGCCGCACGTGTTATCGATATTGGTGTGACAACTGAAGAAGTTGATCGAATTGTACATGAGGCATGTATTGAACGGGATTGCTACCCGAGCCCATTGAATTACTATAATTTTCCGAAATCATGTTGTACATCGGTGAATGAAGTGATTTGCCATGGAATTCCGGATTTAAGGCCACTGCAAGATGGGGACCTTTGTAATGTTGATGTTACAATTTTCTATCAGGGATTCCATGGAGATTTGAATGAAACATTTTTTGTCGGTAACGTTAGTGAAAAGCACAAGAATCTTGTTAAGGTGACATACGAATCACTCTGCGAAGCAATCGACATTGTAAAGCCTGGAACTCGGTACAGGGAAATTGGAAATGTTATCCAAAAACATGTTCAAAAGCATGGCTATAGCGTAGTCAAAAGCTACTGTGGCCATGGAATTCATCGTTTGTTTCATACAGCACCGAATGTACCACATTATGCAAGTATGTATGATTAAATACTAATCGTAAGTGTTTATCGTTTATATGATCATGTTTTTTAGAAAATACTGCTGTCGGTGTAATGAAAGCCGGACATTGTTTCACAATAGAACCTATGATATCGGAGGGTACATGGAAAGATATACAATGGCCCGATGATTGGACCGCCGTCACTAAAGATGGTTTGTGGTCAGCACAATTTGAACAAACTCTGTTAGTAACTGATACCGGCTGTGAAATTTTGACAAGGCGCCGGAATGCCAATGGCACACCGCATTTTTTAGATAAAATGTAGTGTGCCCTTACATTGATGCCCTAAACTGCCTCATTCAAAGTGTGGAATAATTTTTTTTTCGTAATACCCTCGTGTTTTTAGCTTTTAGTGCAACGAAGGAGAATTATTTATTTTGATTGAGGGGTTTAACTACAGTAAAAAGTCTGTTTTGGTTTTGTAATGGACTAGAAGAGAAACACTTTTTTTAAAACTTTGAAATGAAATAAACAAATTTTTTTTTGTATTTCGAAATAATGATTGTGTTCTAATATTTTTTTATTTTAAACCGTCGTGTCTAGGATAATTTGAAGCCGAAAGTATTTGAAGTAAACCTTAGACACCTTAAAATTTTATTTATAATGTTAATGTAAAGATGGCAGTATGCCAATTATATGTACAGCGGTACAAAAAATATTAAATTTGTGTAGAGTTGTAGACAAGAACAAAATGAAAAAAAAAACAGCAGTGTTCAATATTTGTTAAGGCTGAATTAAACCACGGGAACAAGTATAGCATGTTAACGCCAACGAAACGACGGTGGCGCCAAATTGTATACAGCGGAAATAATGGGTAAAAGGTTTGAGTGTTTGCTAAGTTTGACATATCGTGTACTAAAATAGAAAATGAATCTTTTGGAAAATGAGCATTTCATTCTTTTTCTTGAAAAATACAACAAAATAAATATTTGGAAAATGAAAATTTCATGTTTTTCCCTAAAAATAAAATTGGAAAACACACAATTTGACAAAAAAACGTTTTTTTATGTTTCATTTTTAGTTCATAAAAATTCTAATTTAAAAAAAAATGCGCATTTAGTTGAAAAAAAATCTGCTTTTTAAAAATTGGCGCTGAATTTCATTTGGCGTTGAAATGCTATACCGTAGCCAAACCACGTTTACAAGCAGCAGGATCCAGTCCTAAAACTGAATTTATATAAGTAGAGACATCTATTAAAATAATTTGTAGATAGTCTCAATTACAATTTTAATAAATCTACTTACCAGCAGATGGGAGTTGCTATTAGTCGAAATGAAACCTAACTTCATACCTTACGTAGTAACATAACAAAAACATAAGTTTCTACGTTTTTGATTATTTTCTATTTTGACAACAAAAAAAAGAAAATCTAAATGACAGATCATATGCGAGAACATCATAAAATTCCAAATTTTCCTTTAAACGCATTATTTAAATCGTAAATATCATTAAATATATTAATAAAATTGTGATTAGTGATTTCTTTTTTTGCTTAACTGAATTTATATAATTAGACGAATATGTGAGCAACTATTGTAATGGTAGAGAAAATGTGATTTAGCCAAAAAAAAAATTTTTTTTTTGTTTTTTGATTTCGATCCCCGCATCGTGAAAACTTCAAAAAGAACAAATCATCAGTGCAATTTTATAGATAAACGATTATGAGTGTTGATTTGTGCAAATTAAACTTAAAACTATTGAATTGTGTAAGAATAGGTGCAGAATAGTGTGTAATAATTAATTATGGATAGTAATCACGATCAATCGAGTCAAGACTCCAGCATTGTGGAGGTAAGCGAATATGATTTTTGGAGCGATTCCTACATTTTATATTTCTTTTTGTCAATCTCCAGATGAATAATGCAACCTCAGTACTCCATAAGATCGCAACACTATATGCTGAACAGTTAATGTCTGATATATGTTTGGTCGTTGGCAATAATCGATATCCAGCCCATCGCGTAATTTTATGCGCCAGCAGTGAAGTATTTCAAGTCATGCTAATGAATCCCGTGTGGAATGAATGTCGCGAAAGTGTAATCGAATTGAAAGAGGATCCATGTTGTTCACTTGTATTTCCACAATTCTTAAAATATCTGTACGACGGAAAAATTCGTATATCAATTCAATCTGTAATGCCAATGCTGGCACTGGCCGATAAATACAATGTTAAGGACTTAGTGCAATTATGCGTTGATTATATGCTAAAACATATTTCCAAGTCAGCGACGCAAGGTTATCTAATATCATGGCTGCAATATACGATGTCGTTTAGTCCGTATCATCAGGAAGTGACGGAAGCTTGCCAACGATTTTTAAAATGGAATCTGGATATTGTGTCGGAGGCTAAGGATTTTTTAGATTTGGATGTAAATATATTGATAGTGTTATTGCAACAGAATGATTTAGTGCTAAAAAGTGAATTTGATTTATTTCGGTAAGTACATAACAATCTACACGCACGCAAACACGTATTATCTTATCAATAGACAAATAATTCGTTGATTTGTTTTGTGAAATTTCTTCGAATCAAACCAAAGTGGTAAATTTTTATTTTTGCATGCGTTTAAAATCCAACAAAGAGGCTCTGTGCGCCCCACTATGTAATTTGACGACTATTTTAGATGTCCACCTTTTTGTATTAACTACCATCACCTTTGGTTATTTCACGAAAACTTGCTTTTTCACCAAAAATGGTGTACGACTTCCTTCTCGATCCTACTGTAAAAACATTTACATATATTCATTTAGGTAATTGGATATTTATCCAAATTCTCGACTAATTCCATGCTTGATTTTTTTTTTTCACTTTAGCTATATATCAAAATGGTTATTACATAAAAGAGATGTAATTCTAAGCGAAACATCTTTAACCGACGAGGAAAAACGTAATCATACAATTCAAATGGTTGAAGCAGTTGTATCGCATATAAGATTTCCAATGATGACACCGACAGAATTAGCACAATTACTGTTGAAACCCGTCATAAATATACATAAAGCATTTTTTGTTGAACGAATGGCAATCGGGATGAGTTTCCATGCGGGTCAAAAGGAGCGTGTCGCCGAAATTCGTGAAACTGAAACCGGTGCACTACAATTTACACCTAGATTATATACAAATGATATATGGGGCCTTAGTATGACGATAAGTGAATTTGAAAAGGTTGAAAATTATCAAAATTTTGTCGCGTGCTTTTTCTCCCAAAGCAATCTATCGGAGTATAATCAAGAAGGTGAGTGAGACGGGGGAGAATCTAAAGGAAAAATTTTTAATTTCACTAAAAAACTTGTAATTTTCACAGACCAATTAATTGCATGGGAGGTGGAATTTTATCCACGCGGAATTCGTTTTAATCGAGCCAAAATCATAAATATTTATAATATTCAAACAGGTGCCATAGAAATACCAGAAATTTGTTTAAGAACAGTTCGACTTCGAGCGACGTGTCGAGAAAATCTAAAAACGGATCAAAAATTTAAAGTAAGTGCTTATAAATAAATATTGTAGAGAAACTACTAATTTTTGATTTATTTTCTTTCTATGATAAAATAGATTGGTGTCCTGATCACTGGTGTACAAAACAAAATTCCTCATATCCGTACAGTTCATGTACGGACGGATTATTTTTCGTCAGAGAATCGTGTATTAAATATTGATAATTTATTGCCATATGATGAATTAGAAATGAGCTCAATAAAATTAAGTTCCCATTTAATTGGTAAGGATAGGAAAACGTTAAGTATACAAGTGATTATTGCGCCAATGGGTCCTTACAGTTGTCATGATGCACCCGAATTTGATTTTAAATAGAAAACCATCACAATATTACGCTGGTAGTTTCATTTATGTTTTTTTTTCCAATTTTGAATAGGATTATGATAAAGTGAATTATTGCGAATATTACCTATATAACACTTTAAAATTTTATTTTCCATTAAAAAAATAAAAAAATACCATTCAGGAAATTTAAAAAAAGAAATAATTAAATTATATATAAATATAGTGTACTATGATTATCGGTAAATTTAATTAAGTTTTAATATATGTTATTTAAATGATTATGCAAGATTTCAATTTTTTAATTTTATTAGTTCAAAAACGTTTGCAACCTGTAACTTTTGAGTCTTAAAATAAAATTGAGGGACTATTTCCGACTTGACAGATGGATTCAAATTTGGTAATGGCTTAATAAATTAAGGTAAGTAATTCCAAAATAATTAATATCTAATTAATAGGCATTTGTAATCAATAATCATTGCACCGCATTTGAAAATCTTTCATTGTTTACTTTAAAGATGAGAATTTTCACGGTGTTACAATCATATACATAATAGGGTTTAATTTAGATTATTGTAACATTCAATATCTAAACTGGGTGTAAGTTATCATCATCACTGATCACTCAACAGATATACCTACTGAATATAAAAACAGAAACATAATTTATTGTATTACATATTTGAATACGGAAGATGATGAAATTCATATTTTTATTTGTTGTTTGCTGAATAATAATTCGTTCCGACTGAAGTTCTCAAATAGCGAAATTTAATGATCCATAACACAATTAATGTGTAGTCGTTGGAACAAGTTTATTGTGATATCATCGTTTTGTTGTTAAAAATTGATATTATAAATATCACTGACCTTGAGAATTTTAATCGGCGTCGTTTCAAAAATAAATATTTGGTGTTCTTTTCTTTGATTGAGCTCTAATGAAATGAGTTCAATATTAAAATTTAAAATTTTCGCTATTTCTACAGTTTTAGTAGAAAATTGATCACTGAGCTGATAAATGGCCAATGGGTGTTGGATGTGTCTCAATAGGGTTGGGGTTGACCGTATATAGCCATGTATCTCGTGGCCTACATTTCAACGCTGCAACAAATTTCACAGGTTTTAAGTATGTTAAACAGAATATACTTAGTCGTCGTATAAACTTAGTCGTCAGCATTGCTAGACGATTAATTTGCTAAATTTTATGAATAACCACAATCCGGATATTTTAATGCTGAATGAAAGTAAATTAAATTTCAAACATCACTTAGAATTCAAACAATATAACGTAATAAGACAAGATAGACTAGCAATTGCACAAGGAGGGGGCACTGCAATAATATTAAAAAACAGATTTAAATTCGAACACATAAAAATCAATAAACTACAAAATAGTGTGGTTGTGAGGAATAGTAGGTCATGATAAAATAACAAAAGGTCAAGAGTTGTTGACATGTAGAAAAGGACACGTATGTACGTGTCCTAAACAGGAGTATTCACAGTGGCGAAGAGGAAAGAAACGAGCCTTCACATAATTTGAAACACAAAAAAAAAGAAAAGATGGATGCTAACCAGGTACAGGAAATAATGCAATCAGTTCTAGCTGCGGCTAACCAACGTGCCCAAGCAGATCGCGATGCGCTCCTGGAAGCAATGATTTGAGTTGCTTTTGTCGATGTCGAAACAGCAGTCCAACATCCAGGTCACCGCAGAAGGAACTTCAGCTGGATCACCGCTGGTAGTGCAAGGATTCTCGGCAATCAGAGATTTATCGGATCGCATTGAAAAATGTGTGTATGATCCGGAAAACAGTGTGACATTCGACCTCTGGTATACGAGATACCAGAATATCTTTGAAATCGAAGCCAAAGTTCTTACAGACACAACAAAAGTCGGACTGTTAATGCAGAAGCTATCTCAACTCGACTACTAGAAGTTCGCAAATACGATTTTACCAAATCTGCCTATGAATTCGACGTTGGAGGCTGCAGCCAAAGATCTCAAGCGAATTTTCGGACAGAAGGAGTTTGCGCTCCGCTATAAAGTTTTTAAAATTAGAAACGAAAGCGGTATAGAGGACAAAATTTATGCAGCGCGGGTTATGCGCGAATGCGTTAGATTTGAGATCGGAAAATGCAGCGAAGAAGATCTAAAGATGCTGGCATTCGTACAAGGTCTGGTAGATTCGAAAGACGCTGCAATTCTCAAGCGGCTGCTCGAAATGCTAGATTCACATTATACACAATACGAGGCAGCCGACGATCCTTCAACATCGCCCAAGTTGATTCTCAATGCACTGGTCAGCACATGTGAACGTATGCGAGCTGCAGAAAAAGAGAAGATTATGGTCGAGCATCAGGAAATGGCCAAACAGGAAGTTCTGGCGGTCCACAAGAAACCGCGACCCGAACGAGATTTTAAGCCAATACGACAAGTACCGCAGCAAAACACAACTAACTCAATGAGCGGGAAGAGCGCACGCTATCCATGCACATTTCTATGAAAGTGATCATAAAGCTATAGAAATACAAGTAGAAGCAATAGATACTGAAAACACACCAATAGATACTTTAAACACATCAATTGGAATACATGGAAAGAACGGTTGTAGAGAATATACCAGAAACAGTTACGCGAGCGAAACGAAACATATATAACGCCAAATGACAGAAATATCACGAATTTAGAAATAAACGCACAAATCAACTAATTAAAGAAAACATAAAAGTGCAAATCGACAAATACTGGAAAAACAAATTGGAAGATGTCAGGCCAGGAGCAAAAATGTTTAATGATCTCAAACCATTCAGAAGAGGTTAACCGACATAAATATTGACTGGAATAACATGCCTAAGTCAGGAACGAAATATAATTGCTTTAACTTAACGGATAACTTAAATATTATAGGATGCTATGTTGAAAAACAAACACACCCTTATCCAATGTTAGGCAAGAAAAATCATGAAGAAATCATCTTACAAAAAATCCGAAGCATAAAACAGCAACATTCATTTGAAAGGTTAAATAACGTCACGAAGTGCACTTTCTCTGGCTCGAACAAAGCGAATAATCAACACACTGCAGAACAGAACTACTTTATATCTATCGAAGAGCTAAAATCGATACTAGCTTGCTCAAATATTAAACAATCTTATGGTATAGATAAGATCCCCAGCATTGTTTTGAATCACTCAACCGAGCCAATAATAGCAAAATTTTTAATAATCTGCTAAACAACAGAACTTTTCTGAGTTGCTGGAATCAGACCAAAATTTTTCCAATCCGGAAAAAAGATAGAAATGCAGCCAATCCGGTAAATTACAGACCGATCAGTCTTTTGTCAAATTTGGGCAAATTGATTTGGGTGGTACGCCTGTTCCTCAGATAAATCCACCCTCTTCGGAGGTAGATCTAATGGATTCTGGGGGACAAGACATGTTTGTGAATAAACAAGCTCAATTAAGTGAAACAGAAAATGATATTTCACAATCCTTCCAGAGGAGTAAGGACGAATCGTATTCTCCGATAAGAGGCGGTAGTCCCTCCATTGCGGCTAGCAACAACAACACTCATTCTACAAACGAAGAAAAGCTTTTCGATGAGTTTTATTATTATTATTGCTTGAGGGCCATGTGGGGGCTCAAGCCACCCCGCACTGCGACCTAAAAGATCTTTTGTGCATTAAGCCCTACTTAATTATCCGTCCAGTCAATATTCAAGCTCTTAATGAACCTGATAATACTGCCTAACGGTACGTGATGCATACTATCTGGGCTCATTGCTCTCCCTCCTAGATGTTTTAATTATCCGTCCAGCCAATATTCAGGCCCTTAAAGAACCTGATAATACTGCCGACCGGTGTGTGATACATACTATCTGGGCTCATTGCTCTCCCTCCTAGATGTAATAAAATTTACTTCTGCTAGAAGAGCGGTAGCATTGGGACTCAAGGACATCGAGAGGGCAGACCCACTCCCGTATATTCCTATCCATGCCTCGTCTACCGTTTTGATTTTACTCTTGCGAGTTGCTGGGACATACTATCTGGGCTCATTGCTCTCCCTCCTAGATGTTTACTGTTGGAAGTACTTCTACACGCGATACATATTATCTGGGCTCATTGCTCTCCCTCCTAAATGTTTACTGTAGGAAGTACTTCTACACGCGTTACATACTATCTGGGCTCATTGCTCTCCCTCCTAGATGTAATAACATTTACTTCTGCTAGAAAAGCGGTAGCATTGGGACTCAAGGACTTTGAGAGGGCAGACCCACTCCCGTGTATTCCTTCCCGTGCCTCGTCTACCGTTTTGATTTAACTCTTGCGAGTTGCTGGGAATAAAAAAAAGTCGCCTGTAGGTCACCCAGGTTTACTACAGGAAGGCTAAATAAAACTGGAGGGTGCCTGGTATCCAGAGTCCGCATATATAGACTGATTAACCTATCAGCCATTCATCCATCGGCATATGCTGTTCCACCTTAGATTAGGGATTTTTTGTCAAGGTTTTCTCCTTTAGCGTCGTACTTTAGCCTGTCACCAACGGCCACATTCAGCCTAATGGTTACAGTTACCGGTGGTTGCCACGAGGAGGCAGTACGTACACCTGCGCCTACTGGAAGTTTACGGAGCCCCTTCCAATAGACGCCAAACCACCTTTCGATGAGTTGTGTAAAGCTAATAATGCATTAGTTGATATCAACAATATAAACAAGCAACTGAATGATACAATTGCATGGAGCAGGAGCCTAAGAAGACGCTTGATAACAAAGTTGAAGCTCTTAAGCCAACGGAGGACATCTGTTATAGAGAAGCAGAGTGGATAAGAGTTAAATGAGATGTTAAACGAAGAAAAGCGTGCTTGGCATACGTTTGAAAACCAGTAAATAAACCAGACCAAGATAAGGGTTATGGCTAAAAACCTACACTCAACGTGTAAACGAGAAAAAATAATTGATGGCTTCCAAATATTCGAAGATGATTGATATTTTTAGTTTCTTTCTTTCCCATAATTTAAATGGTGTGTGTAGTTGGAGTTGTTTTTGGTGGTAATCGGTTCTTCAAGTAATTTGCCGTCATAAACTGCATTTCTATGTCTTGTTCTTTACAAAAGCTTTGCATATTTAAATTTACATACTTTCCGGTTCTATCAGATTTGATGATCTTGGGTATTTTCATAAACTTATTTTTCACGAGTTGCTCATATGCCTTAAACTACTCGGTTATCTCATATTTCTGAGTATCTGCTATAATCATCTATAAATGTGTATGTATTTCTTTCCACCTGGTGTGGTGGTCGCGGAAAAAGATTCGGTTAACAAATTCTACAATAACTATCTAACTGAGTTAGAAGCTAAATTAAAAACAGTATTAGCAGCACCAACACGGAGTGATAAATTCCTATCAATCAAACCACCAACGAACATGCCAGGATCCTCACGGGTATCGTCGACACTAACATAGATAGTGCAGCAAATCATTCTGTTACAAACAGTCAGGATTCAGGAGGCAAGCATGTCTGATGCTAATACGAACGAAACTATATTCAACAACAGCAATGTTTGCGATTCGACTATACAAACACGGAAATACAAGGCACAAGACGTGAAAATGCGTATATGGCTTATAGATTAATAGACGATGCAAAACATCTATTTGACGCTGGGGACATTAACGATCAGCAAGAAGATAGGATGTCCTACTTCAGAGAAGACTACTTCTCGCTTTTAGTCAACAACTTTGAGACGCTGACATCCACACACCAGGGTGCTATTCAACAAAACACGAGATCAAACTAAGACGGATTGAAATCCCGTCTTCCTTATGGCGATACCCTGAAATGGGCATCCCTCCATAATTTATTTAGAAGGATTATTCGTGAAAATGACGATATAAGTGACACCGTCAAAATGCAACAATTGAAAACCACGGTATTCGGAAGTGCGGTCAAATTAATAAGCCATTTGGAAGCAACGGGGGAAACTGTTGGTAAACCGATACCAAAACAAAGGCAGCTAGTGTCCATGTCCAATCATGTTAATGCGATGCTAAGTTTCCCAGTTATACAATCCGAATCAGCAAGAGTAATAAGATCGTTCGTTATATGACTTATTAACCGAAAGCATACTTGCCATTAGAGATGGAAAAAACCTGTTATTTTGCAATCACTGTTCCTACCTGTTCCTGTTATTTTAAAATAACAGTGGTAAATACTTGTTCCTAAAATAACAGTTGTTCTTTTTTGGTTACTTATTCTGACATATGCGAATCGCATATGTCAGAATAAGTAACCAAAAAAGAAAAACTGTTATTTTAGGAACAAGTATTTACCACTGTTATTTTAAAATAACAGGAACAGGTAGGAACAGTGATTGCAAAATAACAGGTTTTTTTCCATCTCTACTTGCCATAAAAAACCTATAGGCATCCCCACAGTGTCAATTATCATGAAAAAACTAGACAATGAGATCACGATTTGAGATGCCTATTGACGATTCTAAAAAATGCCAACATTAGAGAACTTTCTCAGTTTTCTAGAATGTCGATTCCGAGCCTTAGAAGCAGGTAAATTAAAATCCATAGTTCGCAAAGAAGACAGAAGAAGAAAAGCTATGTTCCTTAAACTTCCGTTTTAAGAAAACATACCTTCACTCGGATCGTCCATAAGCAGAAAGCTTTGGCTAGATTCATTCAACTCGAACGGCGATTGTCAATGGCTAGCAAATTCTCTAAAGAGTATTGGAAGTGTATGGATGGATATTTCAATTAGGGGCATTTGGTTGAGAGTAAGGAACATAACAACAACGAATATTACATTCCCCATCATGCAGTGATCAAATCTACTAGGACTACAACTAACTTAGAGTAGGATTTGACGCATAAGTAAAAACGAGCAACAAAATCAGCTTAAATCAAACTCGTGGGTTCCAAATTATAAAGGAATCTGATGTCAATTCTACTGCGATGGAGAAAATACAAGGTACCAGAAAATATGATGGAGAACATCTCCCGGCAACCCGATAAAATCATATCAGCTCACAATCGTAACGTTTGTAACGGCATCAACACCATATCTGACATTACAACAGCTGGCTGCCGATGAGGAGAAAAACTTCCCCATTGCAGCAAAAATACTTAGGAGCAATAATTTTTATACAGATGACTTATTATCAGGAAGTAACAACCTGGAGGAAGCTCAGCAAGCACAAATCCAACTGATTAGCTTATTACGAACCGGAGGTTTTAATATGAGAAAATGGACCTCCAATTATCCTCAACTCATAGAAAACGTCGATCCAGACTCGAGAACATTCGAACCTTTTATATTTAATGATGAAGCTGTGAAGACAACAGGATTGATTTGAACCTCATCAACAAAATGGAAAAATGATCAAACCAAAAATGTTGTCTGAATCATCCAAATTATTTGATCCATTAGTGTGGCTATCTCCAACCATGATACAAGCCAAAACCTTAATGCAAACCCTTTGGATCTCCGGCTTAACCTGGGATGAAAAACTGCCAGAAGATGTCGATAATAAATATCAACAATATATTATTTCTCTCTTCCAAAGCTAGAGAAGATAAAAATTCCGAGGTAGATCAATTTAGATTTACAAAATACAATTTGTTTTACTGAGTAACTGATATAAGTAAGTTCAATGCATTTGCAATAGATGTCAGCAGTTACTGTTATGAATGTATTCTAACAGTGCTTCCACCTGCTAAATATTTCACAGCGAACAAGAGAGAACGATAGCACACTCCAATAAATTAGGTTTCAATGAAGATGCAATCAAAACATTGAAATATTACGGCGAATTTCAAACAGCCAAACCGTTGGTTAAGAGGGAATACTTTTAAGATAATAAAAAAAGCCGCTCTCGGCGAATTACCATCGAAAATTTTTCATGTACTCTATATCATCTGCGTCAACATTGATTAGAAATGTACGCAAACCAAAACATCAGCAGAATCGAGTTTGGTGCTACAGAGCCCAACACGACAGTAGTTTTCAGAACGTCTTTTCACCGAAGATAATCCATTCATATTTATTAACTAACAATTAAAAAAATATTTTTTATTGACAATTTTATTTGGTATTGCAGCATCACTGCAAATTATAAAAAACTTATGAAAAACTAACAAAAAAAAAACAAAATGTTTTTATCTTGGTTTCAATGCGATCCAAAATCCTTTTTCCACTTTAACGGAAAATCCGCTTTTAGCATATTTCAACGGTATTTGTGTACGCACCGAAACTTCAAATGAGAATCGTGTCAATAAATAGAATAAAATAGCCTTCGCCTCCATCAAAGCAAACCGTGAGCCAATACAATTTCTTGGACCAACACCGAACGGCAGATATGTGTACGGTTTTATTTTGTGTTTATTCTCATCACTAAATCGTTCTGGATCAAATTTTTCCGGTTCTGGGAAATACTGTGGATCAAGATGTATCGGGCCGATTGGTATCCAAATAAAATTACCCTTCTCGATTGTCATTTCAATGTCATTATCTTTTATTGTATATGGTATGGTGCATTCACGATCGGTTACCAATGCTGCTGGCCACCGTCGTAATGTTTCCGAAATGATCATATCCAAATATTTCATCGATTGAAGTCTTTCGTATGTCAATTCCTCGTTATTATCTTGCATTTCATCGTTCGCCTTTCTAATCTCTTCATAGAGTCGTTGTTGATAGTCTGGATTGACGGCTAGTTCGTGACTTACAAAACATAATAAATTGGATATGGTTTCAAAACCAGCAAGGAAAAATATTAAACATTGTGACGTGATGTCATCATCATCCATTGCTAGAGTTGGAAGAAAAAAAATTAAATTAATAAACAATTACGTAAACTATGTAAGATATATCGTTAAATTACTCCTCTTGTGCACTTTAATGCTATCTTTCAAATTAATTTCTTCGGTCGCCGAAAATCCTTCGTTCATTTCATGTTTTTTGGTTTCTTCCACTTCGTTCTCTTTCGTTAACTCTTTTCGTGCTTCCATTAACAAATGAATCATATCCGGTCGTACAATACCATTTTCTTCACGATGTTTAATCGCATCCTGAATGAGTGACTTAAAATATCGTGGAACTTTACCCGGGAATATTTCCACTGAAAGTGCCTTCATAATTCGTGGAATTGTTAAAAACAATAAAATTTTGATACCCATAAATACACCAAAATTGCTAATCTGCTTGCCAATTGTGTAAAACTCATTTTTCTCATTCTTAAACGAGTTAACTTTAATGCCGAACGCACATGTTGCAATTACATCATTTGTATATTTCGTGTATATTTCTTTTGTATTTACCGTAAGTACACCATCATTTTTCTCACATTCGTCCAATAGATATTCGTTTAATTCTTGGGCACACTCCGACACCAATTTCAACATGAAACGAATTTTACTGCCCGTGAACGCAGGACTCAAAATATTTCGCATATTTTTCCATTCGTCACCGCGCAACGATACAAGATTTTTACCAAACAGTGGTTCGATTGTTTCGTCTATGATGACACGATGGTCAAGAAAATGTTCAAAATCTTTGACGGTGATTTGTTTGATTAATTCAGGATCACGGATCATCACCAATGGGTTACGGAATTCGAATACGCCGAGAAATCTGTAAAGAAAAATTAAAATTGAAAAATGTTAAAGGTTGTTATACGTTAAAGGTTTTCTTCAAAGCCTTAAAATTTAAAAGGTTTTAATTTTTTGGATATGATTAGAAATTTAGATACGTGGAATAAGTCGTTCCTATGAACAACGCTTGAGCAGACAACTTGATAATGATAAATAATCTGGAAAAATCTCAAAAATTCGCAAACTGTCAAAAACAATCTGCAAGCCTCGAAAAATCAAGCATAACCAGTGCCATGATCATAAAAAATTAAATTACTTAGAGCCTGTCCAAATTCATTCTAAACTAACCTAAAAGTATTCATGAAGTTCTACTAAACTAATCATAGATGGCAGGCTGCTCATTAAGAATTTGTAACGACCAAATAGATTTGATAAGGTGTGTACAAATTAGAATTAAAACCTAAAACTATTGTTGCAACTATTGCTTTGGCCCGACAAATGAATTTAAATATTGCAAATAAGCAAGGATGCCACTAGCACTGATGAAGAATTCGTTATATCATTTGTTAGTGAAATAATATACATTGACAATAGTTAATGAAAACGTTATACCCACATCAAATAAAAAGGTAACATTAATAATGATTATTATTCGAACACGTATAGTCAAATCACGAATAATCACGAAAAATCTGGAAAAACTCTAGTAAACTCTTTTGCAGTAAATTTGATTGTACAAAATAATTTTAATTTTCAACTTTTTATTGTTGCTTAGCTTCTTCAGAGTATCACTTGCACTTCCGGGATAGGATTATTTAGTTACGAACGAGTATTGTCAAATTAAACTGTTTGACAGTTTTGATTCCCCTTGTTGTATCGTTAAATTTTGTTCATATTGTTTTCACCAGATGTCAGCTACTTTGTTGGAAATCGCGAATACACTGAATAAAACTCTTAAATGATTGAATTATCAATTTGCAACACTAAGCTTCAATTTTTACTACCTGTGATGTTGTAAAAAGGCTTCCGTCAAATTAAATTAACCGAAGCCAGTACCCTGATTCTCTAAAAATTAAGATAATGGGTAAACGTGTAAACTTGCAAAAAGCTAACCATACTTTAATGAATTCGCAATTTTTCGATTTGATACTACTTCAAATAAAATCGAACAATTTCAAACTAATCAAAGAAAGCTTTGCTTTCTACAAGTTTACACGTTTACCCATTATCTTAATTTTTAGAGAATCAGGGAGCTGTAGTGAGTTAACCTGTTTTTGAACTCTCGTGTTATTTGACATTTGAAATTTATTCTGCATCAGGCATAAGAATTTTTTCAATTTGAAATGGCGGAAATTATCAATGATGTTAAGCGTGTAGACATTTTGACCGACGATTTACCTCTTTATAGATCGGATTATACAGAAAAAGGATCCATTAAAGACCACAATTGTAAACTCGATCTTCTCTTTCAAAAATGATGCGTGAATAACAGCAAATTAAACAAAAATAAACTGGAGCTATACTAGAAATCCGAAAAGTTCTATGGACATTTACTTTCTAATGAAGGTTTGCAAGCAGATGAGTCGAAAGTAGCTGATACAGTGCTTGAGATTCATTGATATTTAACGCATTTCATCATACTCAAGATTAAGAAGCCAATAGAGTATACGATTATGCCAATGCATTGTAAAGACAGATCATAAGCCGCAATTGAAAGCTCCTAACTTACAGTTGATGTTCATGATTCTTACGCACTATTCGTTAAACTTTCAGCTCATCGAAGGAAAACACAATGTATTATTGTATTAGCGGATATATTTTCAAGTGTAAGCATTAAATAAAAATCTTGATAACTACCCGTGAATTCCTAAAGCATATAAAACTTTGTCAAATTAATGTTAAGGAAAACGAAGCAAGCAGACTTATCCAAAATATCAAGCTTCCCAATAATATAAAACTAATCTCGAATATTTGTAACGAAACTATAGTCGCTTTCACACGTACCATAATCCAATACCGAACTGGATTACATAATCCGAAAAATGGTCGTGTGAAATGTGCAAATCTGATACCGAAGTGGATTATCAAATACACTTTATAATTCGGTATTTTGTAATCCACTGCGGTACTGCATTACCGTGTGAAAAGAATGACTTGATATTAATCTCAAAACTGAATAGATGTTTTTTGAATTTTCATTAATTAGTTATCTTAATTAATATTTTTTTTAGTTGAATTTGGAAAGTTTATCGAAAATTATTTATATTTTGTTTAATTAAATTAATATTTTAAAAATATGTAATTGATTTTTATCTTGTTTACAAATATATTTTTGACAACCAATTTGTAGCATTAGTTACGTTTCTGTCAAATTAGTAATCTTCGATGCGTGTGAAAAGACATATGAGAGCGGATTATCAAATCCACTTCGGTAGTGGATTATGTGCGTGTGAAAGCGACTTATGAAAGGTTCATCGTTGCAAAGCTTGAAAATATCCATCATTAATGCTTGGCACAAAGAAGCTAGAGCAGATTTTTGCCTTTTTCGTAGTAAAATCGCAAAATATAGCGAATTTTTTCAGAAATTTGACTCATTTTCACACTAATACAACTTTTGATACGATTGGTGAAGTACCATACTATCTTCATGAAAATTGTAGACCGAAATGTCACCTTTCGCGCGTCAGTCTGATGCAATTTGATTAGTGTTGCCCGATATATGACCGCAAACCCCATCAATATATTAGGGATGTGCCATATAAAGTGCCAGAAGTCGAAATCGATTACAAATTTAAAAATGGTTTGTCAACCAACAAAAAAGTTGTACTATGTACTTGTATATACTGTGACGATTATGGCTATCATACAATGAGTTCACGTTATGAACAGCGATAGCTCAGACGGTTGGCGCGTAGTATGAACTTAAAGCCCCCCACCAGTGGCAAGCGGACAGATTTAAATAGTGAAGTCAAAGCAAATGTCAAAGTGCATAAAAATAAAGTTAAGTCAAGTGAAGTACACAGTATTTTTAATTGCAAAATCCAGACGAACTCAGAAGCCCAATTCGTAACAATATACAATAACGATGGGGCATACTTATAGTAACAATATTCGCCGCTATTTTTAAATGCAGCACCCTCGGTACAGGTTAGAATGTCAAATGTCATTAGTGTTTTGTATCGAAACTGTATGGCTTATTTAATAACACGAAACAATTTTTATATTTTAAGATGTTTATAGGTCGTTTATTGATGGTTCGAACTTCGTAGCCATAAAATTGAACGTTAAACTTTATTGTAACCTTTAGCACGACGGTAATGACATCTGATGAGCGGAAACAAAAACAAACTCGTTTTGCATGCCCCATTATTTCGAATTAGAAACATTAAAGCATATATCATAAGTGAATAATCGAAGCTTGTAAACAAAACTTTGGAAGACTTATCGGACTTATTGACAATGGTACGAACTTCGAAAATGACGGTTTTCAAAAATTCGCCGCTGGTATGCTTATTAAAATTTTTTTATGAAAAAGAAGAATTTTGGTCTGTTCTATTACAGTCAAGTCGATTTCAATGTAATCCTGAACAAGTCTTTAAAAGCTAAAATTATCGAAAATTTCGAGGATCACATAAAACACAATCGTATATCCCTAGTAAATTATACTAAGATTTTAAATCTCGACAACTTCTAACTTTACAAATTGGATAACCGGTATTTGCTCAGATAAATCCTGAAGTCAACAAATGTCATTCAACAAATAGTTCAATTTAATATATGTATAGTTTAGTTTCAAATAGCGAGAATTCATTTGGTGCAACACCTCAAATTCTACCAATGAAGAACAACGAGGCCAATGAACGACTACCGATGACTTACAACAAGAAAGTGTAGAACCTCAAACATCTCCGTCTCCTTCTACACCGTTCGTCTTCAACACATCACGTCTGGGGTACTGTTGTGGAGAAGCAAAATTTTGCTGTGTCGCTAAAGGCGCGGGCGCATATAGAAAATAGTCTAGTCTAAATTGTCCTAAATTATTCAAAGGTTTTGATATAAAACGCAATAAAAAGTTGAGAAAGTTCAACTCAATTGTCTTTGACGAGCAATTTAGACTACCTAGACTACTTTTATATGCGCTCGTCTTTACAGTCTTAAATATCTTTGATGCAGAGGTTCAGTATTTTTTTCTACTGCATTGACTCATTTTGAATTCTGCAATATTGCAAGATCTTGCACTCACTTTTATTTTGACAGAAACAAATGTTCATGCAAATTGTAAATGCACTTCCAACAGAAAGCTTAAGCTCATTCTCCAATACGCCCTAGTAGACGATTCTCCATTTCTCCAATACAAAATACTCTGCTAAAATTACAGCTACAACGAAGAGTATATTTGTTACTGGGGTTGCCAAATTTCTAAAATGGTCCGACTGGCCAGCGGTAAAAAAAAAATAATAAGCGTCAGATAAAAAAATTGAGGTGAGCCAACTCACGTCTTTTTTTTACGAACGGAGAATTTTGAGAAGTTTAACTAATGGTTCTCAGTTGCATTTTATATTTGTACATATTACCAAATAATTTTGTCATTTTACATATTTCTAAATGTCAATAAAAAATCATAATAAATACAACAAAGTATTCACGTAGAAAAAATATTTCAACTGGCTTTATTTATCGTAGGATTGAAAATTTTCCTAAACAAAATAGGGGACATTTTTTTTATTCTTATAAATGCAAAATTCGCAATGGAAAAAGATGTGCCCACAAAATTTTATTCGAGATCTTCGTAAATATCCGGAATTTCTTGAGAATATCGAGATTATCGAGCTTTTCAAGATTATTCGAGTCTAATCGAATTATGCTACGAGGGCGGAGTGAGAAGTCTGGTAAAATTTCCACAGAGGGCGCCACAATCGTAAATCTCAGATGTCATGTGGCAATACCATCATGTTGCAATACCAAATTAAAATTTTCAGACAGATCTGTCATTTAGTTCAGTTTTGACAGCCATTGAAAACAGACAACCCATTGTTTTTTTGCAAACATGGAAAAAAGTGAATTTCTTGTGTTAATTAAACATTATTTTTTGCGTGGAAAAACCATTACGCAAACCAAAACAAAGCTTGATAAATATTATGTGGAACCCTTCACTATCGATTAAAATGATTCACAAGTGGTTTACTGATTTTCGTTGTGTCACAACACCAAAAATGGTTGAGAAAATCCATGATACGGTATTGCAAGACCGCAGAGTGAAAGTGCGCGAGTTAGCTGAGATAGTAGGCATCTCAGATGTACATGTGCGCAATATATTACACGAACATTTGAATATGAAAAAGCTATCCGCGCGTTGGGTGCCGCCTTTGCTTATAATCGACCAAAAACGTACACCGCCAAAATCCATGAATTACGCTTCGAATTGCTTCCACATCCGCCATATTCTCCAGACTTAGCCCCCTGCGATTATTTCCTGTTTCCGAACTTGAAGAAATGGCTCGGCAGAAAGAGATTCGGCTCTAATGATGCAACAAACGCCTATTTTGAAGGGTTGAGGAAATCGTATTATTCGGAAGGGATCGAAAAATTGGAAAAACGTGAGACTAAGTGTATCGAGCTAAAAGGTGACTACGTTGAAAAATAAATTTTTTTTTGGCCGAAAATATAATTCCTTGTTTCATTTTTACCAGACTCCTCACTCCGCCCTCGTATATTATTAAATTTGCAAGGCGGTTAAAGTTGCGCCTTGTGTGAAGTCACAGAATTAGTGATTTATCGAGATTTTTTAACAAATTCGATACATTGTTTGCCAGTTGCTTGACATCGAAGTTATTCGAAAATATCGACATTATTCAATATTTTCGATATTATTCATGCGATATTTACATAATATTTTCAGATTATTCGAGATTCTTAGTTATTTCTTGATTTTTTAAGATTATTTCAGGCACTTAAGCAAGATTCGAGTTTTTCGGGAAATACGAAATTTTTTGTGCTTATCGATATTTTCCTAGATATCTTACATATTATTCGAATTGTTCGAGGTTATTTCTGTTTCCGATATTTCCCGAAATTTTCAAGAGGTGGAATTGCTTTTTGTTACAGAATTCTTAATTTTGGATTATTCCAGACATTGCGAATTTGAACGGTATTGGGTTGTTTGGTATCGAGATTATTCGATTTTTACGAGATTAACGTTGAAGATAATTCGCAATTTTTGATAATTTCGAGATTACCTGCTCATTGATGTTACTCGCACGATGTTACAGTTAATTCAAAACTGTTGATGATGTTCGGCAATTTTTCGAGATTTTTTGTAGTTTTGCAGATTTGAGCAAATTTGTTAATATTATTGAAAATTACTTGGTAATTTACTAGGTTTCAGTATAACTGCTTTATGTTAAGTTGTAAGAGGACCCTCTTGTTTTTTGCAGGTAATATTTAAATGTTATGAACACAAACAGTTAAGTAACGGTAATGCATTATGGGCTCTTGGGCAATATTGTTTTTTTATCAATTGATCACGGATCTTTAAAACATTTAGCTAATTTAGCATTTATTCAGCTTTCTCAAAAAATTGTTGGCCAAATTAAAAAAAATATTTTTGCATTGCGCTTTGTTCAACTGAAACGCATGCAATGGCATTCATTGAAATAAATATTATCACTAACGAAATTTGTATTCGACCACTTCGAAAAATTTCAGTTTTACAAAAAAGAAAATCAATCATTTGTTCTATCAATCAGCTGTCCGACCGAAGGCAGGCTTATTGCTATAAAAACGAGCGGGGCCGGTTTAAAACCGGCCTGTTGGCAACCATGGTGGTTACGTCAGTTGTCTTTGGTGGGAGCTTCTAATGATTCGTGACCATTTTTCAATGTTTTTAGCCATTTGGTCTAAGGAATGTTTTGATGAATGTTTAATATTTTTGCGATCTTTACAAAAGAATTTAATAACTGTATATTACTGTTACTTAGTAACCGCAATATTCTAGAAGTTTCTTGTAGGAGAATTTTTTTTTGTAAAGTATAACTATCTCACTTTCTCTTTAATTTCAACCGCTAGCTATGAATATATTGAATGCCCGTAATAGACCAATCTTACACAAGTATGTACATATATCATTTCCTACAGAGAAGACCTGCGAAAACAAGTTATCGAGAAAACAGCTGTTAAAGAGCTGTTTAAACAGCTGTTTCGCGTTAGTTGTTCCATTTTATCAATTAGTGTTGTTTCTGTTTACAAATGTTATCATTGTTATCGCGCCGGTCGTCTTTTTCGTTATCACGTAATGTAATCGTTTCTGTTGGTCTTTTGTAGAAAAATGAGTGTTGATGAGGAGTTTAGTGCCGTCTACAGTCAATATTTCCCTGAAAACAATGAAGACAATAACGGGTCTGATGATGATGTTAGTTCGAATACTCTGCTTTCTCTTCATTTTTAGAAACTTTTCCACAAATTATGACTCTGGTTTTCATCAGAGCGTCTCATACTCTATCCGAATTGGCAAAAAAGTGGAAAATGATTTTTTAACACCTAAGCCCCCTTTTCACAGACCAGGTCACAAATATAAAGAAAAAACGTGTTTTCGAAATAAAAAATTCATAATGTCATTAAATATTTCAAACATCTTTCAATTTACTGTTGAAGAGTTGAGAACCATTTGGCTTGAAAATGCCATTTGTACGAAGCCAAACAGAGAACACGGAACCTGTATTAAGTGTGAACGACGAGGGCATACAATTTACGATTGCCCGGAGAAAAGTAAAGAAAAAGTAGTCCATTTATGGAGAAAAACTAGTTAACAAGTATCATCAAGGAAAATTGTCTTGCTAAGGATTGTTTTGATATTGTAAGTGGTACAGATAGTGAATATTTCGGTATAAATCAAAGCAAACTCTACATAATTGGAATTGTTGAAGCAATTATGTTATATTGTGATAATTTATATTGTATGACATTGCATGTTGTCCCAGAAAATACCAGTCCCATAACGTTATCGTAGGAAGAGATTTTCTTGCTATGTGTGTGACACCGAAATTGAAATTGGTAATTTAGAGATTGAAGTCAAAAATAACGCTAAAATTGATTCCGATAACGAAATTTTGAATATTTCATTAAATGAGGATAAGTTGGAAGAAATTGATAAATTTAAATTTGATAAACCTTTAGATTATAATATAAAATTGAAAGTCATAGATATTTTTAAAGAAAACTATTTAGAGTGCGTCAAACTCGATAAGTCAAAACCCAATTATGAAATGCAAATTTCATTGAAAAAAACGAGTATTTTCAAACACGAGAAATAGTTTCAAACATGATTGCCATTACCGTGTTTATAAATAAAAAACAAGCAATATGCGTCGATTACCGGCAGCTAAATAAATTAACTTTAAGGGATAATTACCCATTGAAGATAGTATAAAATTTACCAATTTTATGACACCATTGGGCCAATTTGAGTATTTGAAAATGGCATTTGGCTTAAAAAATGGGGCCCGCAGTGTTTCAAAAATTTATTAGTTCTGTATTTTTAAAATGGCTAGATGGAAACAAAGTCATAGTTCATAGGTAGATACAATCTACCATTATCCTTATCACCTAAACCTTTGCAAGACCTTGTAAAAAAAGAATCCAAACTTGAATTTGGTCCTAGCAAAGGGAATCATTTAATTTTTTAAAATCGAAACTAGTATTGAAGAACCGATATTAGCATATTTTCACCAAAAGATGAAACAGAATTCCACTATGAGGCAAGCGCAAATGTATTTGGGGCAATCTTATTGCAGAAAAAGAAAAATCTAAAATTTCACCCCATCAGTTATTTTTCGAAAAGAACCCTGTTAGAATGTTTGGCAATAATTTATGTGTTACGACGGTTTAGAGTTTTCCAAGAATTTGACTATGTTATAGAACATAGAGTAGGAAAACGTATGCGGCATGTTGATGCTTTTAGTCGCTCCGAATCTATACTAGTAATAGACGAGAATCCTTTCGAACAAACTCTGGCGATTCTATAATATCGGCTAAAAAATAGTGTCAGGCTAAGAAATAATAGTTTTCACACAGTTTGCCAAAATTGATTAGGTCCATACGTGTAAAATTGTTGAAGCTATTACATCATAATTTTTACCCTTGACCTTGAATTATTTAGACCACTCATAGCAGAAAATTTACTAAAGTCACACTGTATTTCTAGCTTAGATTATGTTAAATGCAAGCCAATAAATAAACACAAAATCCAATTAAACATTTTATTAAAGTGTGTGGGTAAAATTGATTAAAACCAATTAAATTGAATTATGGCTACACCGCTACATATAGTATGGGTATTAATAAAACAAAACGCGATAGACCCTCATCGAATTTAATATCGTTCACGATACACTAGAAATTGTAGAAACGTTTGTTCACCTATATTTACTTACTTATTATTTGGATGTGATTTATAAATATCATTAACAACATTGTACATTGTATCAGATTGGATTGCCAAACCTTTTAAATTACCAAACAAAGGTAAAGGTTTTCTGAATGGTACCTTACGTTTTTTGAAATAATCATAGTTCCAGATACTCCACACATAAAATAATCCAAGTAGTATGACGGCAAAACTAATGTACCAATAGGTAACCACAGAACATAAAACACAGTTCATTTTAATTTTTTTTTTTTAATATTTAATTCATTCACTACGATATTTTATACTGGACACAACACTAGTTTAGTAGCTTACACTGCGACACTTAATTTTTATCGACTTCGATGTTGCTTTTTTCCAGCGATAACAATACCAATAAAATCAGACAATTGATAATTTTAATTACGTTAAACCGAACATTTTATTTAGTTTTTTTTTTATCGAATTCACTGTTGTGCGAAATCACACAATTTTATATCAATCTCGTTTCAAGTTCGAGTACAAAAGCAAAGTGACCTCACAATTTATTAAGCATTATGTACAATGTAACATATGTACTATGATCTCATCTGTTTTAACAACCAAAACAGAATAAAAATAAAAAAAATTGCGATCAAAATCCGCGGTTAGCGAAATATTTTATTTCTTTGTGTAAGTGGATGTGAACAATTGCAGCTTAGAGAATCTTAGGCTTAAGTCTAACGTTGTGTTTATTATTATATCTTAATTAAATATTTACTCTATTGTTTTCTCTGAATTCAACGTGTATTTGTTGTAGTGTGTGAGATTTAGCATGATTGATTGTTTTGTGATTATATACTACAAATATTTGTGTTTGTGATTGATGTTAGTACATCGTAAAGTTAACGTTTTAAAGATTTTATTCTCCAGGATAATGATATAAATGTTGTAACCCGAAAAAGAGAGAAGCCTGAATTTAAAGACTCTTGACACTACAGTAAATCACTCAGTCAGCATTCTACATAAACTTCACATAAGCTCCTTTCAGATCCAATGACACGAAATAGGTTGAACCTTACTAAACTCATTAACACCTCTTCAATGATAGATATAGGGTAAAATGTATTCTGATTTGATAAATTTGTTTACAGTTATCGAACAGTCCACACACATCCTAATATTTTCATCAAATTTCGGCACTATAACTATTGGTGACGCCCATTATCCGAATACTCTACTTTTTCCACAATGCCGGCCTCTTCCATACTTTTCAATTGGTAATGCATAAGCTTTTTTGTGGAATATTGAAACAACATCGTTCACCATGTGTAAGTTAACCACGAAACTATCTATTGATCCACTAAGGTTGCCATCGAACACTCACTCATAACATATTTTTAATTTTGGAATTATTTGCTCCCGATATATCTCGCCCTCATTTATAAAATTTACTTTTAATAATTCGCGCCAATTTGGAAACAATACATACATCCAGCTTATCTCTACCGCACAACATATTCATTGCGAGTATCGATCACTATCAAATCCACCACAAATTACTTTCCTTTTCTTCGTAATTCGATTTTAACTTTAATTTTCATCTTAACTAAAATTTGATCACTCACCAGTTAGTACCGATAATGGAACACCGAACACCTATGATTCATAAACTGACACACGCGCCCCTGTCAACCTCCATTTTAAAATCGTGCACGTTTTTCGCTATTTCTGCGTTTTAATTACCCAAAATCACAATAACTATTCTATTTTAAATGCCTGACAAACATAAATTACCAAAATTTAAATCATTACAACTCTCATCATTGTTGGTTATTCGAACTGACCTGGACCTCACTTTCTCATGAATAATCATTATTTACCCTATTTTGACTCAAATTATTACTACTACTGTATCTACTTGTGAATTTACCGAGGTGATTACTTTAACCTCTATTGTATATAAATCTGCCATTATGAACTCGATTTATATCTCTACTGGAACGGCCACCATCAAAATTTTGCATATCTTAACAATAATATTGTTACGTTTTTGCCTTGTCAATCTAGGTTCGTATCACTGGATTGTGAATAAAACAAAACATTTCAATTTATCAAAAACGACTTTATTTATTTAACACCAAAAATTATAACAACACAATTTATTAATGATAATTCACAAAATCACTTTCTCAAATCAAAACTTCTCGAAATTTCATGACTTTTCCAGTAAGAATAGTACAGAAACATTTAGAACAGTTCTATCATAGAAAATTCCATTTTAGTACAGTAAACTTTGTGCTATTAATAACTTATTCTATTCTTCACTACTCACTAGGTGTCACCCTAACAATATTTTAATTTTTTCCTCCGACAAATCGTTCAATTCAAAATAATCCTCAACTCTCAACTCTCTCTATATTCGTTGAAATTCTCGTCACAGGTAAATGGTTCTAAAAAACGAATTAATTGTTTTGCCGCCATCTTCGTCGCCAATTTTATGTTTCTTTTTGTCTCAAATCTAACAGAAAAATTAAAATAAATTATTTTGTAATAAGACATCATTCCTTGTCTGTATTATGAATTTAATTATTAAATTCTAAAACTTAACGACTCCGGATACCAGGAGTAAAGATATAGCAAAGCTGGGTGACCTACAGGCGACTTACCATTCCCAGTAACTCGTAAGAGTAAAATCAAAACGGTAGACTGGGCAGGAATAGGAGTATACGGGATTGCGACTGCTCTCTCGAAGTCCTTGGGTACCAATGCTACCGTCTTTCTAATGAGCCCAGATAGTAAATAGTATCGTGTACCCGCCGGCTGTATTATCAGGTTCATTAAAGAGACTGAATATGGACCGGACGGATAATTAAGCAGGGTCCAAGCACAAAAGGTCTTTTAGGTCGCAGTGCGAGGTGGCTGAACCCCACAAGGCCCTTCAATAAAAATAAGAATAATAATGTAGACATTATGAATAGGGTAAACCTACTTTCAGAAATGCGATTAGGCAAGAGGTTCTAGATTTGACTTAACCAGCTCGCATTTGACTCTCTTAATAAATAACTGGCACGTGTCTGAAGAGGTCTCTTTATATAATCGCATTCATAAAAGGCTTGATATAGTTATCGAAATCATGCAGAGGCAGGAAATTGGCGGAATTCCAAAAGTGACCGACTGGTACTTATATAAAGCACTCCACCGTTCAAAAGTACCCTCGATTAGTGGAAAGACAGATTCCCTAGAGAGATTAGAGTTCAGTTCAAATCAGCTGCATAGTTCCAAAAGCTCAGCGTTTGGGAACAGCTTTTTTTTGAAGCGAAGAGTGTCCACTAAGATGGTCCTTGGGTGGAACAGAAGCTGGAAAAGTTAAGGAAAAATCGACAAAATTATTCAACAAGGTTAAACGCACCAATGAATGGAGTGATTACAAGTTGGCACAGAAAATAATCTCGAACTAAGGAAATTCAAAAGGGCAAGGAGAAGTTTATGTGCAGAAATCAATGAATTGCCTTCCACAACTCATCTTCAAAAAGTCCTTTCTACGGATCATTCCAACGATAAAGGACTGCTTCATAGGGTAAAATGGACTTTCATTGAGAATCGAATTGAATGAATGAATTGAATTGAATCCTTTTTATTCCACCTTTCAATGTAGTACAAAAAGAATACATACTGAATATTCTGACAAAATAAAAGAATGGACTCAAAAAATAATAGAAGGAATGGAATCAATAAAATAACGATTTACGTCACTTTCGAAATGTCCGGAGTGTCGCGAATGAATAAACGAAAACACCCAATAAGTAAGAAACGAGGTTCAGCGCCTGAACAAATTACTCGTCAAACTGAAGAACGATCTTGTACGTTCAAATTAAAAATTTAATGCAAGCCATGCTATATGAAAAGTACCGGTACGCCGGATGGACAGGCGGTTAGAGCCGCTTATCTTTTTCACGCATGTAAGCGTGAAACTCACCTAGCAGCGGCCGTGAGTGGTAGATTTAATATTTAAATATCATCGAATTTATTTATTTAACAATTTTGGCAAACGTCAAAAAAATAAATCTGCTACGCTTCTCGGTGTAAGCAGCAGATTTAAATATTAACCAATTTGTCTATTGAATGAATTCAAATCATAGTTTGAGCATAAATAAAGGCATTTTTGAAGAAAACAACCAATTCTTTTATATTTTTAATAGAAAAATTTCAATTAAAAGAAAATAGTTTGGTAATGCCACCGCATCAACAGGTTCCACACCCAGCAGCAAAAAAATTGTTTGCTGTCACACCAAGCGCGACGCGACATGCAAAGGCTCTTTCCGAAACGAATACTTATTTTGTGGAACCTAACTTTTCACATAAGGAATTACATTGAATAAGTTAGGTTCCACAAAATAAGTATCGGTTTTCGGAAAGGGCATAAGCAATCCACACAATAGACGCCAGCATCCGTGTGTGCACACCAAACGAAGCGATTTTTTCTTCTTTTCTGCTAAATGTCAAAAACTGTTTCTTGTCAATTTTTTTGTTTACGAATTAATTATTTTAATTTTTCTAAAAAATAAATAAAACTAACAAATTCTTGTTAAACTCTTTTTTGTATTTATATAAATTCAAATTAAATCAAAAAACAGTGAGGTTATATGTTGCGACAAAGCGCGAATTTTTTTTGTAGCTGCACCGAGCAGCGCAGCAGATTATTATTTTTTACCTTTATAAAAATTGTTTTTTGTATTATATGAGATTTATTTTGTGAAGAACGTTTATTTTTCAAAATATTTCATTTCAAAATAGATAGTTACACAAGAAAATAGTAGAAACTAAACAACACGTCAGATTTATTGAGGTTATGTTTAGCAGCAAAGTACATTTTTTTTGCTGGGTGTAGAACCTATTGACGCGACCGCAGAACCAACTTCATTTAATACATTCTTTTTAATTGAAAATTTTCTATTAAAAATTTAAAATAATTTATTGTTTATACAATAATGCTAATATTTATGCTCAAATTGCGATTTGAATTCATTAAATAGGTAAATTTGCTGCTCGCTGTGTTTCACGCTTAACATAACCTCAATAAATCTGACATATTGCTTAGTTTCTGTTATTTTCTTGTGTACCTATTCGTTTTCAAATAAAATATATTGAAAAATAAATGTTCTTCACAAAATATAATTAATTTTGGTCTATCGAAATCGACATAAGTTTATGAACGCTTTTTCGATACGGTTACTACAATTTAGAGTTCGTGAACGCACTCCTGCCCTTTCACCCTTTTACGACAATACGGTTTGCTTATTGGGTTAGTTATTAAAAAACTGATATGGATGCAGCCAATTATTCGTGGGTCATAATTTTATAATCTAGTACAACTTTATTTTGTTTATGCAGTCAATAAAAATGGCTTCTACAAGTGAAGATGAAAATGTTTTACAAGGTAAGTTTTTTCAAGTTTTATACTATTATTTCTACAAATTTTTCATCCATTTGTAATTATTTATTTGTTATATTACCGTAATGCTTATAAATATATTCTATTTGTACAAGATAAATGACGCAAATAACAATTTGTTGCAATATTTAATTGGCGTGTCTTGCATTTTTCTTTTATTACAATCTAGGCCGACGTACGCGATCCGGTCGAAAAACTTCTACTCCTGCACCGGTTGCCCCAATAACAAGGGCCACACGTAGAACAAATAAAAAATTGCAGAACACATTTGGTGAAGTACATGAAAATGAACAGGTAAGTGAAAAAAAAAACTTCCATGCACACATTTGGCTGGAGTCCATTTCTATTACATTTTTTATGTGGTGATGATGAAATTGCTGTCGGCTGTTTTGGCGCGATGGCCAATTCGGCTATGACTACAGTATGATTGTAAAGCAAGGGCCATCTGATAACAAAAAAATTATTAGTTTTAAAATTACATGCATTTAACAAAAATTACAAAATTTATCTTTTTTTTTTACAGGGATTGGATCACATTCTGGAAAATGAACCGGTTCCAGAATTGGATGCCGATCCCAATAATGAAAATAATGAAGGTGTAGAGGAGGAAAATGGAGGAAATCCCGAATTGGACGAAGCTACAGATTGTCTCGTCGAAGAAAATGAAGATGCGCAATTAGAGGTCATCGAAGATCTAGAGAATGCTTCGGGTGAAGTTGAAAATAACACTGAGGAAATAGAAAATATTAATGAGCATGATGAAAAAAGTTCATCATTTCCCTTTGGTGATATTCGCTCGGAAGTTACATCCAACCTGTTTGAACAATCATCGGCTGATAAAGAAGATAATTCATTTTTTGCTAATTTGGCGGCCGAAGAAAATGCCAATAGTTTACCATCGGCAACAGATGATACCAGAGATGATAGTGGCCAAGATGTGAATGAAAATGAAAATGTTGAAATGCCAGAGACTGTTACTGAATCGGCCAAAGAAAATTCAAATGATATAGATGCCAGTAATAATGTCGAAATGAATACGGAAACAAGTGAGGATGAAAAAATGGATGAGGTTGCAATTCTAGCCAATAGCGTTGTTGTTGATGAAATAAATGATAATTCGGGAAGCGATGATAATGCAATTATGGAAGATATGCCAAATGGGGCAAATACAGATGCGACCGAAATTGATCCAGATACTGAAATGGTTTCCGAAGATGAGTTACCAACACCGACAAAACCAAAAGTTCAAGGTACTGAGGAAGTTTCAGATGAAGAATTGCCAGGACCAAAATTAGCAGAATTACCCGCCGATACTGAGGTAGTTTCAGAAGATGAGCTTCCATCATCAACTAAAAAAGACACAACTAAAAGGAAAGCTGAAGATTATGATCCTAATAGTCCTACTGAAACACCTGATTTGCCAGAAAAGAAAGCTAAAACTGAGGATGAAATTGGTAATATATAAAATTTAATTAATTAAATTTATATCTAATTCACTAAAACATTTTTTTTTTTATATTGTTTACAGCTGTTGTACCCGAGCCGGAAGTAGAAAAGAAAAAGAAACTTCCAGAACTCGACAAATATTGGAAAGCAGTGAATGATGATCCAGCCGATTTCACCGGGTGGACTTATTTATTACAATATGTAGACCAAGAGGTATTTATAAATTTAATGGGTTTTGTTTGTTAATTAATTTGAACACATTTTCATGATCTAATGTACTATTTTTAATGGTTACAGAATGATGTTGAGGCGGCACGTGATGCTTACGATGCGTTTTTGGCTCATTACCCATATTGCTACGGCTATTGGAGAAAATATGCCGATTATGAAAAACGTAAAGGAAATAAGAAAAAATGCGAAGAGGTAAGAAAAAGATTATTTTGTCCAAATCAGGTATTTATGTGTTGTATTTCATATGTGACTTATGTATTTAATTAATTTTTTATAAATTTAATGTTTTATATATATTTTTAAAAATGAAGTACATATATTATGATATATAATATAAAATTTCACATAAAAATCAAAAATTCTTCAATTCCTACAGTTAACGCTCAGGGGCACTGTTTGCTGTATTTCTGCACATGAGCTAATAGACAAAGTAGTCCTTGATTATATTTATTACCTTCATATATATAATATATTACATTATATTAAAAAATTTATTATATATTATTATATAATGTTATATAAAATTTCAATTAAATTATTATTTTATGATAATGTAATTAATTTACAATTTGATACGTTTTAAATTTTTCGAAATGCATTAAAATGGGATTAAATTTCACCATTTGTATAAACTTAGCCCCTGACTCGGCGGCATGCGGATTACAATATCATTTAAAATAATTCTTTATGATTGAGATATAATAAAACATCTTGAAATATATTGCATTTATTGTTATTATTTTCAATTACATAAAAAAAGAAAAAATTAAATCTTTAAAAAATTCATTTTTTTTTTTTGGTAAAAATTCGAATCTTTGTAAAACTACGATGTCCCCTTAAAATATTCAATCCTTTTTTACATTGTCGGGCTGCATTTATTTTATTCATAAATTGTGTTTCATTTAAATTAACGTCGCGCGAAAAGTCCTTTTTGTATTTTTTTTGGAATTATTGGAATAATTTCGTAGTGTGAACCAAACAAAATTAGTAACAATTCTTGAAAATTACACATTTATTAAGTGTGTGTGTGCCAACGATGGATTCGACAAATAATTGTAAGGAAGATGAAATATAAATTAATTAATGCATCAAATATTTTATACAATATATAAATGAAATATCAATAATTAATACAATAATTTATTATAATAATAATTATATTTTTTATTTCAGAAAATTTTATTTTTAGTTCCGCTATTTCGCCATTTTATTATCAGGAATATTTTATTCGAACTTGTTAATAGAGAGAACCATTTGATTTGTCTGGTAGACAATAGGCTTCGAATAAGTATGTAAAAGTCGATTTGTATTTCGTTAGAAGAAAGTTTTCTGGGGGCTAAATCTATAGGCGTGGTTGGTTAGGTTAGATCAAGCAATCTGATTTGGGGGTTCAAGGCGCTTTCAAAACTAGCGGTTTACTTTTCAGTATATATATCTCACAAAGAAATCAAACACATTGAGCGTACATTCTAATAAAATTAATAGCTGTCGTGAGCAAATAATTTCTAATTTCTAGAACAAGCATAGACTACAAACCAATATTGATTTTATGAACAAATGTTCAAATATGTATTATTCTTTACAGTGAGACGTCTATTACTTATTTATAGAACCTTATTGATCTCTATATCTTAGCTAAACTAATTTTGAATTGTATTTGATTCTTATATTAGATAATACAAAGATATTAGATCCCCTAACCGTTTCTCTTCATTATGAAAACGATGAAAATCCTGTTTACAAGTTCTTAATCGAGAGATATTTCATAATATGACCATCAAATTGAATTGATTAGAGAAGAAACCAATTTCAGGTTTTGTGGAACGTATCGTTTCTAAATAGCTTTCAGATTATTCCACGAATAAACATTTTGAAAATTGCTCGCGACTTGAAGACAAAATCGGTGATCCAATTTTGGGTGGCAACCTTTACTTTTAAGAATATCTGGCATAATTTATTATTTGGCTTACAGAATTGTTTTTTATTTTATGGAATAGTAAAAAAAGTTTTGTAGATCTTTAGGGGGCAACGTATATTTGATAATTGTTAGTTTTAGTCTGATTTAATGGGTAGAGAAAACCCTTAAAAGCTGCTTTACACAAAATGTTTTCACGAATTTTACATTGAGCTAACACAAGTTGGTTAAGTTTAGCAATCTTTGTAGCATTTTATGTACATACTTTCAAAAAGCTGAATCAGCTGATCAAAAAGTATTTTGGTTTAAAATTTCGTTCACAAATATTACGCTCAGATAGGAAACTGATTTTCCATAAAGAATTTTCCGATGAAAAACAATAAATGGGTCAATGAAATAAGGTCATGGGATTCTAGAGATTCCGCAGTTTATTCTACGCTTTAGTTAGTAGAACCATTATACTGCCGTAGTTTTGAGTAATTTCAATTTTTATGTTTATGTTTGCCATGTCTTTGCATTTTTCGACTTTTGTCGTTTGTGACTTTTTTCTTAGCCTGTGTCAAAGTCATAATGTCATATTAAGTTAAGTTATGCCTTTTTATGTATTATTGCAAATTCGAAATCTCCATAATCGATTTCATATCAATTCAGTAGTTCTTTGAAATAGGAGGAAAAAATTTGATTTTTTAGCAATTTTTGAGTTCAATGTTTTCTAAAAATTGTGTTGGGAATTAGAATAATTTTCAAAACATCATTCAAACTCGTAATGTAAATTTCAAAAAGAAGCATTACCATAACTGAACATGACTAATGCGTCTATAAACAGAAACAATCAATTAGTCGCTAATTGATCCCCCCAAAGTTCGTCATATTTCAAATTGTCTTGTTCATTAACCAATATGATGGTTCATCACGATTATCTGCTATCTTATTGTATGCCTTATTAAGATTACTTGAAATTGGTGGAGTTTGTTCAATGAACAATTACAAGGAAATTTCGGTGGAAAGTGATTTTTATAAAAACGATAAATTCCTTTTGAATGAAGGTCGTGCTAATTAGCACAAATACTTTGCCCAAGTATTCAATCTTGTTAGAGCAGTGGTTCTCAACTCCAATCGGACCGAGGGACCACTAATATATTCGATTTGTTTTGCACGGACCAGATATTTTTTTAAAACCCGATCATTTTTATTTTTCAATCCTTCGTGCAAATACAGTGACTATACGAATTTATACTTTTCTGTTACACAAAGTTATGTTGTTTGAAAAATTTAAATTTTTAAAAAAATTTAATTTTTAAAATCTTTACAACTCCTTCGCTCCGTTTTTCTGACAAATGAGAATTCTAGCGGAAGGTAATTTATTTATGGCTTGGAATAAGCTTTAATCTTTAGTCCGTGCTTGTTTCAATCAGATTGTAATAATCTCTACCTTCATCAAATCAATAATTGGAGGTAGATAACAATTGAACGAAAATAGAACGAATTTTTGTAAGCTTTCCGCGGAGGGACAACGAAATGTCGCAGGAATCAATATCAGAAAAAATTGGAAATAAAATCTGGAAAATAATAGTAATTCAATTCGGTAATAAAAGAGAATTAATCTTCGGAGTTATTGATGTGCATCATTTCCTTGGTTTGACTAAATTTTACCTTTTTACTTAGTTTGTCGGTAGCGATATTTTTTTAAGAGTAGTTCTCTTGTAAATTTCTTTATTTATATTTTAATTTTAACAAGTTTCCTGCCGGTGTACCATCGAGATACCACATTAAATAATATGAAAAGCGGCCAGTAACCATCGTGGTATACCACGCTCAATATTATTTACAGCGGTCAGGGTACCACTGGTATGCCATTCTATATTTCTACTAACGGCCAGTGTACCACCGGTGGTCCACTAGCCGGTGACTGTTTTTTCCTGCGTGGTTTAGCAGTAGCCACTGGTCGCTTGTTGTTTTTAATTTAACAGGGAACCTGTTAAATTAAACCTCACTTTTCCAGAATATTTTAAAATTAAATCTCCCTCTCTGAAATTTTTTCACAGAATTTTCCTTCAATTAGTGGAAAAACAAAGTAAATACGTTGATTGCTTTCTGTATTATCCGAGCATAATTCCAGTTTTTTGGAACATTATTTGTTTCCCAGTTTATTACACTAAAATTGGAATTAAACTTCGTAAAATTAATTCGTGAAATTCATTTTTTTTATGAACACTTTCCGACTTTAGTTCCACCTGTTCTGCGAATTAAAACCGTAAATTCCATACTAATTTTACAAGTTTATTTCCATTTTTTTAAGAATTTAATTCCTACGGAGCCGACGACCAATAGGAATATGTCAGGTGTCACTTTAGGTTCGCGGTCCACAGGTTGTAAAACACTGTATTAGAGCATATAATAATCGCTAGAAAATTGTTATCTACTATTAATTTCCAACACAATTTTTTGGGAATATTAAACATCAAAATTGCCATAAAATGGAATTATTTGTATCCCGATTTGAAAATAATACTCGACTACATATCAATTCCAAATTCCCAGGAAAAAACGAAATAAGGCCACACAAACCTAATCATTTGAGAATTTAAAGGTTTGTTCTCTGTAACCAGTGGGACTAGAGAATCCGATTCAAATGAAATAAGAGCCTATTTGGATACTGGATACTGTACAAATACGAAAGTGTGAGATTCGCTCGTTCGTATCGTATTCAGAAATAGCCATCCAGAAATAGCCCCCAGAATGAAATTTACTAGCGAGGGCGTCAGGCACACTGAGGAGATACACCCTATCCTCGGGTAAAATAACTACATTGGGTACAACCAGCTTATTCTTCGGTTGATATTACAGAAAATAGGTAGCGCACATGTTTTAGTACGAAACTGATTTTTTTGCGTGCCAAACCAAAATATAATATTCAGTTCTATTTTAAGATGCATTTAATTATCCCGGAATCGGGCCCAAAGTGTTAACCCGAGACAATTGCCTTAGGCGAGGCCGTTCTGTTCCTAATTCTTATTATAATGTACATCTGTGAAGATACGAACCCACAAGGTTATTTGGAACAAACATTTTTTATCTATCTATTTCAACTACTATGTATTATGATCTGGCATCGTCAATTAAATGATCAAGTAGGTTTAAGCAGATGAAGTAAAACGATTGAGAATTTTTAACCTTTCTGCTAATCGTATTTTTTCAATTTTGTTTAAAACTTTTGGTTCAATGTGTTATATTTAAATTCAAAAGAATAATCATTTTTCATTCAAGAATACTATCGCAAAAGTGCTTCTTAATTCTCGTAATTTGTGGTACTAAACAAATCGCGAATTAAAATTATATGCAGTTTGAAACTTATCGGTATCTAACAAAAATAGTTTCAAATGTTTGCAAATGTTATCACCTAGTAATTTACTTTCGAACTTTCTGTATTTGTCGAAAATACTTGACATTCATTCCAATTGCGGTTGTATGACCAGCATTTCAATAGTTATGGCTGAGATAAACTCGACGCGAACGACTTGACTTAACTAAAAAAAAATTGTTAAACTTTGAAATTTTGTAACTAAACAACAATCAAAGGTTAAAATTCAATCATCTTTTTGTTAAATTTTTTGTGAGTCGCGCTAAAGCCTTGTTCAGACTACGTTAGTAATTTAGTCGAGTAGCGAGTATTTTAGTAACTAAATGTATCTGAACAGCAAAATTTTAGTCGAGTAGATTAGTAAATGATTTAGTCGAGTCGATCCATTTTATTCTATTTTTTTTAGACGAGTAAGGCCCCCACTACTCCAAAACAAAGCAAAAGAAAAACAAAACAAGTGCGAACATGTTGATTTAGTCGAGTTCATGAGTTGCCGTTGCCGCAAGGATGTCGTCTCACTCTCATTGGAGCAAAGAAACAACGAAATATGTATATAGAACATAGGTGTCTATTACTTTGTTGCGTATTCTCTTTATTTTGAAACACTGCTCACTCACTTGTAACTTGTACTCGACTGTAGTGCGAATGTTTCTTGGTTAGTTCATCGATTTTAGTTACTAAAATACTCGTTACTGGACTAAATTACTAACGTAGTCTGAACAAGCCTTAAGAATGATTGCTTTAGTATAAATTTTCATGGTTTAACATTTTTTGTTATTTACAGCGCATTCACAATGCAAAAACTTTTTACCTTTTACTTACAGGTTTGTATGAATTTTCAACTTGACGAACACAAATTTTTGCTCGTTATGTTGGAAATTCATACAAACCTGTAAGTCAAAAGTAAAAAGTTTTTTCATTGTGAATGCCCTGTTAGTCAGTCTCAGCCATATACCTTATCAAATTCTAAAAGCCTTCTCTTTTGTTTGTAAAAATTGCTACGATTTTTGAGTATCTACTCTAAAATTTTTTGACGTGCCAGACCAGTTTTTAAACGTGCTAAATTTGGCACGCGTGCCACGTATTTGCGATCACTGATATATTTTCTCTTCCGACTTTCTCCTCTGGGTTTGAAAAATATTTTTCGTCCCGGTTTAGCTATATACGTTGTTTAAATACTATTTGCTAGTCCAATTTTCACTGAGATCGTAATCAACGCGCTGGTTCGCTGGTACACCTTAAATAATTTTACCAAAATCCGCTAATTGTGGCTTGATCGATCGTTTTCATTTTAATAAACATACGAACGTATTTATTTAATGTAATGCACTCATACAATTGTGGTCTAGATAGGTCAACATTACTGTTACACGAAGCTTTGCGCCCTTCCCTTTTATTTCCCCCATCATATACCCTGATCGGGCAGTTCTGTTTATTAATAATATTGGATAATTCGTTATTACGTGAAAATTGGAACGAGAGAAAAAAACCGAAACAGCCAGATTTCAGTTTTCAATAGTTTTATTGAAACGGTTACAATTCGGAATTAAATCCGAGAAAATATTTTGATTAATTACGGTTCTGGTTCATTTTCAGTTCGAAGCTCTGTCTAGAACTACAGACTTAGGCCTCTTAATTATAAAAACACGACTGTAAGACAATTTTCTTGTTTATTGGATTTTCAATGTATACAATGATCTACTTATCTCGACTGTGTTAATACCGTGAATCAATATTTGAAAAGCTTGTTTGTAGGCAAAATTTTAGATTTAAACCCTCCTGGAAAAGGTTCTAAATCTGGCTGATTAAACCTTTGATACCGATGCACTTCTTAAAATCAAAACTTCCATATTCTTTCTTAACTGGCACGGTTGAATGACTGTAGAAAATGTCTTGATGGGTTTCGGGAATTCCAATCAAAAAACGAAAGGCGTTTAGTCATAAAATTTCCTATATAAATAAATTATGACAAACTCCGTTTAAACAGGAACTTCAGTAAAATAAAAGTATTTCGGTCAGAAAACAGTTTGACGGAAATGCCTTTTGTTTATGTGGACTGAACAACCTTCTTGAAAGGTGGTACTTTATTCACATATTTTTACACTGGAATAACTTTTGGCAGGTTTGCTTTCTGGAATAACTTCCACGCCAAAACTTAAATAAAATGGAATTATTTTTCCCTACATTCAAAAATTCCCAATCGTCAGAATACACTTTTGGAAAATATAATTTCCAACTGCTAGAATATTGTCAGAATAGCTTAATTCTCAATTCCCAGAGGGAGCAGCCAGAATAGGGCCACTGGAATAACTTTTGGTAGGTTTTACTTTCTTGACTGAGTTGCCTTTTAATTTTTGACTGAAACGGGTTTCGTTTTCGGTTGAACGCCTGCGTAAGGCTGGCAAAGTGTTAATTTATATTTCCAATTTAATGTTAACGAATCAGAGGAGCTATTTCTGAATATGTTCGAATCGTATTCATACATACATAGCCCCAAGCGTTTTTTTTTCAAAAAATTGTTTTGGATAATTAAAAATAAATCGGTGTGGGGTGGGGTGACAGTTAAATTTATCGAAGCCACAGGACAAGCAAATAAAAGTTATCGCTTTAGGCCAAATAAACAAAAATTATTGTTTACGTTTCTAATGCTAAATTTACCGTAAAAATTATTTTGCCTAAAACATATAAATCAAGATATCAACAATATATACCTTTGTCCTACGCCTTTTGTTTGACGGTTGAGGAAAAACGCCAATTGCCATGCGACTGCAATATCTTTCAAAAAGATTTCAGTCAAAAGACTGATCACTAACCTCGTGTAAGATATTACTCAATATTTTCTTTAGTATGAGCAATGTGGGGATTAGTAAACTAAGAATATTTTTAGAATTTTAACATTTGTGATAATTCTAACAAAATTTAGCGATTTGAAAAAAAAAAATCAGATATACGATAGATAACTGCATCATTACACAAATCATTCGGGTTATGTCGTTAACGTCATTTGTGGTCGTTAACATTCGCAAACATTTTTTTTTTATTATTGGTCGGAGAGGGTCCAAAATTTCGCAAAATCCCATATTTTTAACGGTGCAGCGTAGTACTCGGGTCACGGAAATAAAATTAATTTCCCCTTTCCAGAATTTGCAAACTTGCGCAAAAGCTCAAGTCAGACATCGCCGCTTACTCTTATTTCTTTCCTTTATTTGGGTTTTATTTTGAAATTAAGGAGCGTTTATTACATTCCCTATTTTTAAACTCTCTTATGTTGTCCGGAGGCTCGCCACTCCGATTATAAGGCATTTCAGTCAAAAAAACAAAACAACTATAGGGTTCGCCTAAATTCAATCCTAATATAGGTCCTTTCGATTTTTGGCAGAAATGTAGGAAAGAAATTCTAAATATTTACCATTTCATCCGTTTTTTAAAACTTGATAATTGTGTGTGATTATTGAAAATTCTGAATAAAGCAATTCAGTGCCCATTAAATATTTTTTCAAAGTACATAGTTTGATAAAACCATTCGTGAGCTTCGTTTTACGGTCCAATTCTGTAAGAACCAAATTTCTAAATATATTTCTTACTACTTCATTAAACATTAAACATTTTCCGAAGTTTTAAATTGTTTCTTTCGTCGAAGATTTCGAGGTGCATAAGGAACTCGAAAGTCTAAGATGAAAATATTTTGATAAAACAAACAAGCCCATTTCTGTGCACATTTCACCTGTACTAAAGCATTAAAAAAATGATAGAAAGTAGAACAATCGTAATGGCCGAACATCGGAGACTAAAAATAAAATTTGCAACCTTAAATAAAATATATATCAATTGAAATTGTTTCACAGCCAAACCAAGCCACACACACACAATACATAATTCCAACATTTTATTTTTTATGTTTTTTTTTCTTTCTTGCAATTATTTTATCTGCAAAGGTATTTGAACGTGGTCTCAAAGCAATTCCATTATCGGTTGACTTATGGATCCACTATTTATCACATGTGAAGACAAACTATGTTGATGATGAAGGATTTATTCGCGTACAATTTGAACGTGCCATTGAAGCATGCGGTTTGGAATTTCGCTCAGATAAACTATGGGAGGCATACATCAAGTGGGAATCAGATCGTAAACGTTGGTTAAAGGTAGTCGATATTTATGATAGACTATTAGCAACACCAACTCAAGGATATAATAGTCATTTTGATAGGTAAAACTAGACTAGTACACATATTTTTAATTAATGGATTATTTTGTATTAAATATTTGATTTATTGCAGCTTTTCGGAGATTGTAAACGTAAATCCAGTGGCAGCCCTGATAAGCACTGAAGAAATAAAGAGACTCCGCACCGAAGTACGAGAAAGTTTAGGACCTAAAGAAAAACCATTAAAAGAAGAAATAAACTTAAAAGTAGCAAAAGAAGAAAAAGTTGTTGAAAAGTCTCCAAAAGAAGAAATTGTTGTCAAGGCGCCAAAAGAAGAAATTGTCAAGGCTCCAAAAGAAGAGGAGAAAGAAAATATAATAAAAAAAGAGGATGGAGAAGAAGATAAAACAGAAGAGAAGCCTCCAGCTCCAGCAGAAGATAAGACAGAAGAAGTAAATGATGATGTGGTAATGGAAGAAATTAAAGAAGAAGAAATTGCGAAAGAAGAAGTTGCTATTCCTGAAGAAGTTGTGCCAGAACCTGAACCAGAGCCACAGCCCGAGCCCGAAGCTGATGATCATTTAAAAGATGAAGAAGTTTCAGCTGTAAAAGACAAAATATTATCAATCCGCCGAAAGGTTCACAAGCAAACCGTAACCGCTGTTAGCGAACGTTGGACCTTTGAAGAAGGAATCAAACGCCCTTATTTCCATGTAAAACCGTTGGAACGTTGCCAATTGAAAAATTGGAAAGAATACTTAGATTTTGAGATCGAGAAGGGTGATAGAAAAAGAATTTTAGTTCTTTTTGAACGTTGTCTGATTGCGTGCGCTCTATATGATGAATTTTGGTTGAAACTAATCCGTTATTTAGAATCCCAAAACGATATTATCTTAGAAGCAACGACACGCGATGCATTCGAACGTGCTTGTACAGTACATCATCCAGATAAACCTAGTTTACATTTGATGTGGGCAGCATTTGAAGAATTGCATAATAATTTTGACAAAGCGGCTGAAGTTCTTACAAATATTGAAAAAACTTGCCCAAATTTATTACAAATCGCGTATCGCCGCATAAATGTAGAGCGGCGGAGGAAGGATTTTGAAAAATGTACTCAATATTATGAACACTACATAAATCAAGCGAAAAATAAGAACATAGCCAGCAGCCTGGCAATTAAATATGCTCGATTTGTGCATAAAATTAAAGGTGATATTGAAGAAGGTCTGAAAATTTTAAAAGCAGCATTGGAGAAAGATCAATCGAATGCACGAGTAGTTTTGCAAATGATAGATTTGGCGTTACAGCGAAATGAAGTGGACGAGAATGAAGTTGTTACTATTATGGATACTTTTATGGCACGCGAAGGTATGGAACCTGATCAAAAAGTGTTATTTGCTCAAAGAAAAGTTGAATTCCTAGAGGATTTTGGTAGTACGACCAAAGGTTTACAAGACGCTCAACGTTCACTGCAAGTGGCTTTAAGCAAAGCTAATGAAGCAAAAAAGAAACAGAGGTGAGTAATTAGGAGAAATATAATTTTTGCTTATAAGTTTGTATTTATTATTCTATTTGTAAAATAGTGAGGCAACAACCCCAGTGACATCCGCTCCACCACCAACAAAGAAATCATCGAAAGAATCAAATCCACCGTTACCTCAACCAACCGGTGGAAATGCAGCGAGCTATTCTAGTTCTTATCCATACGGAAGTAACCAAAACTCGAATTACTACTACGGAAATAATCAATCTGGTTATCAACCTTATTGTGATTATGGTGGTTCCAATTCTTGGGGACAGTATGCACAAGGCGGAGGTGGTTATCAGTGGAATAATTTTGGAAATTATTACTAAAAATAAAATCAATCATTTTTAAATAATTACATATTATAATACAAATAAATCGGATACTGAACACAGATTGATAATTTAATTACAAATATTTTTAATTGTAAGAAAGTTTATAAATACAAAATTGGAAATAAATAAATGTTTTTAGATTTTAATTTAAAAAACCGTTGGCTGTTTTATTTGTTGTAAACAAATACATACAGATTAATAATTATTAGCGTTCAACTGAATCAAGGTTGATTACGATGTTACATCCTAAAAGTCCTCTTCCAGCCCATTTCTGTGGTACCAAAACCAAATCGAATAACTTTTCATTACGCTTTACTCGAATATTTATTTGATGATTTTCTCGATGCTTTACAAGCTCAGCTAGCTGTGTGATCTCCTTAAAATTGGTGATGTTAATAGTCCCAAACTCAACAATCTCATCGAAAAGTTGTAATCCCTAAAATCAGAATTTTAAAAATTTCCAAGAATTCTATTGTAAAACTATCTTTAGGTATAATTACCGCTAACTCAGCTGGCGATGTTGGACTAATTAAATCAACCTTTAAGAATGGTTTTAACTGCGATTCATTTGAATTAACCTCATTTGAACCATCATTATCAAATTTCCTAGATCGAGATTCAGTTCCACTTCCACTCGCTTCCGAATGTATAATTTCTAAACCTTTTTCGATTTCCTTCATAAGAGATTTCAAATCATTTTGCAAGCATATAATACGATGCCTAGCATGTCGAACTTGGTAAACATCAATGTCATTTCTTGGGAAACCAGCTTCATCCACAAGAGGCTCATTCATGCCAATATGGTTCTAAAACAAAAACATGTCAAAATGTTAGAATACCTAGTTCCTAAAAAAGATTGAAATGAATAAATTTTACTGCAGCTAAAACTTGACCCATTCCATTGATCTCCTGTTCAATATTATCTTTTCGCTTGATCAATTCAAGAACTTCTTTCTTTTTACCAGAATCTGGAACAACCATTTTTGCGTAGCTTTATGAATGACACTCGAACAGAACAAAATTTTATGTTTGTTTTCAATGTTTTGACATTTGGAATATGAATTGCAGAAATAACCATGAAAAATTTTGGTGACTTCGATTCTCGAATCGAGATGGTTTGTTGGGTTGATCTAGTGGCGATTGAAGAATCGTGATTTCACCTAGCGGATTTTTTTTAGTTAATTTCTTTTAAACGAGAATAATTTACCTGGCGCAAAAAAATAAAAAAATTTCCCTTTTTTTTATTTTATTTGCCAATAGATTGAATGCTAGACAACTTCATTGTGATTTATTGTGTTAAAGGAAAACAAATTAAACGTCAAAATATTGTTCATATCTTTTGTATGAAGTGGCACAGATGCAATTTTATTTCTATTATTACAGACATCAATTAAATATTTTTTAATCAGTCGCAATATAGATCTTGAAGAGTGAACATCTTTATTGAGCTGGTGGTCCCGGGTACTGCGTAGTATCGTAAAAGGCCCGTTATATCGTGTACAAAAGCGAGGGTATCACAAATAACAGCTCAATAAAATAGATAGTGGTACTGGGTACTGCATTTTTTAATGTCTAAGGCCCATATATCCGTGCTAGTCGGTGGTATCACAAAGTACGTCTCAGTGAAAGTAAATAATTAGACTCGGGACATCCATACTTCTTTCTAGAAGTTTGGACTAACCGTTTTATATAAATACAAAAATAGGTCATATACAGCTATAAGTGCTAGTCGACCTAAACAAACGAAAATTACAACAACAACAACAACAACAAATATTTTTTAATACAAATTTAATGGAAATGTATTCATTTTATGTCATTTTAAGCTAAGCAAGTAAATTTTTTTGTAAAAAGCGTGTGAAAAATTAAAACATAAAAAGAAGGTAACTTAGTATTCTTAAGGTTTAATCTTGTCCCGTTTGAGTTACTTCTGTGGTTATTTTTATTAAAATTAAGTTATTTTCAAACATTTTAAATGCTGAATTCAAGAAAATTACAACTTGACGGAGTTTAAAACCGAGTTAAAAATATGTTATCTTGCTTTTTTTTAGAAATTTCAGAATTAGCAAAACCTAAAATAAGAATGGCAAAAGAAAAAATAATGTTGGTATGCCTTAAATTTTGTGTTCAGCAAGATAACATATTTTTAACTCGGTTTTTAACTTCGTCAAGTTGTCATTTTCTTGACGAGCTCAATGGACAAATCTGGTGAATTCAGCTTTAGGGATTCCATGTAGCGGAACATTTTTCAACTGAGGCGGATACTTATTTTTTCGTGTTGATTGTGTGTTTTTACTTGTTTTAGATTTTTTTCTTAAAATTTAGGTTGATTTTCGTAAATAATATGGTTAGGTCTTGCATAATCTTAACGTTAATTCGAATTTTGTCATATTTTTTTTAAAAATTATTTATCCCAGGTTAATTAAAATTTTTACCGCGAGAGGCATTTTTCCTACTTTTACAATCGTCAACACCGTTGTGTGCAGTATTACATCTACAAATCAGTCTTATACGGTAGACAGACACAAAGTGAATCGCGATTTTCATTTATCCCGATTATCAAAAGTCGCGTTGTTGAAACAAAATAATCCAGTTTTTTGTGAAAATTGTGTAATGACAATCGTTTGTCATTATACGATTTTCACCTAAACCGGATTATTTTGTTTCAACAACGCGATTTTTGACAAAAATGACAGCTGAAAATCGCGATTAACTCTGTGGGTGTCTACGGTATTAGCCTGTGAGCGTGTTTATTTTTGACGTTTCTTGCTTATTTAGGGGAAAAAATTTAAACCAATCAGAAAAGAAGTCAAATTTACGAAATTACGAAATACGCAAGCTCGTGACGAGCCCCAATTTGGATTGGAGTATTAAGTTTTTAATGTTAAATTTGGTTTAATTTAATTCCGATAGTTTCACTCTCCATTTGTTTTATATGGAGAGAAATGATATTTCATGCAGAGACTAGGGTTTGTTTTATTTTCGATAGGTATCGCATTTTGCAGTTTTCCACTCCCTAATGGTAAGACTCTTATACCACAGAATACCCAGAAGCGACATAACGCGGTTTTTATATGGAGAAAAGTGGACTCATTTTTCTGACTTTGGTTTATAGAAGGTAAGATTTTCGGTGTTAAATTATCGTTCAGTGGCTGAAAATTCAAAATTAACATGTAAAATATAAGGTAAGAGCAAAAATTTCTTGGTCCACGTAATGTCGGTTCTGGTTGTTTATTATTCTGTGCTTATACCGTAGACATATACAAAGCTAATCTCGATTTTCATTTGTCATTATTGTGAAACGAAATAATCCGGTTAATGTGAAAATCGTGTAATGACAGACGACTGTCATTACACAATTTTCACAAAAAACTGGATTATCTCGTTTTCACAACGCGATTTTTGACTATCGGGATAAATGAAATCGCGATTAACTTTGTATTTGTCTACGGCTTAGACAATAGAATTAGAATGGACCGCTAATACAATGGCAGTTCAATATAATTTTCAAATAAATGATGATGCCAACATACAACTAGCCGTAAAGAGGCAAATTGCGGCAAAAACGAAAACTAAAGATTTGTCAAAGTTGTCAACATCAATAAATTTTTATTTAATTTTTGGCTCCTTTTCGTGTGTTTTCTATTTTGTCACCGTTTTATAGTTTTAAATTCAATTTAATTTGATTTGAGATATTTTAATTGTGATTTTTGCACAAAATTTTTCCTCGGTTTCTTTTATTTTTACTGAAAATGGGGAGAAAGTGTGTCGTAGTTGGTTGTGATACCAGTTTGCCATTGACAGATAAGACTGTTTCTTTGCATCTGTGAGTACAAAAATAAATGTTTATTTTAATATTCAGTGCTTGCAACTACTTATAATTTCAAATATTAATGATGTTTTCTTTTATAAAATTTAATCTTAATGTTGATTTTTCGATTATTCCTAATAAATTAAATGGTAACGAACTTTTTAGTTAGCGAATTCGCCACGATTTGCCTCTAGACCGCCACTGTATGTTGGATCGCATATGAAATAAGCAACTAGCAGTCCATTTAAAAATATATAGTCAAAGGTCTACGGTATTATTTGGACATGATGTACCTAAAATCATGAAGTAGCCCTCTGACGGAAAACATTACGTCAATATATATTATTCGAAAATTAATTAGATTATAAAATAACGTTTTTGTTTAATCTTGCAGATAATATGTTTTTCGTAAGAATAACTATTTAATTAATATAATAATTATTAATTTAGTGTAAATACTCAAATGTGTTTTTTGAAATACAAACCTTCACCGTTCAAAATTTGTTGAGCTAATAAGAGTTTAAACGTTTTCCGCTATGTGCCACGCTACCATCTATCAAACAACTTTAAATATCGTACGAATCATTTTTGCTCCCAGGCCACAAAATTTCTGTATTGTTTTTGCACAGTCAATCAAAAAAGCAAAACATAATTTTTAATTAACCTTCAAAAAACGTGTTGTGAATTTACCGGATTATAATAAAATTATTTATCGTAGAGAAAAAACTAAAACTAAAAATTAAAATTTAGTTTGTGATTTGTACTTATAGTGAATAGAAATAAAAAAAAATTGTTCTGGGAAACGGAGTATTTATAATTTAAAATTTTGAAATTAAAACATGTGAATTTTTATTGTGAAGTTTGGTTTTGTTGTTTAATGCATATACATATTGTTCTCAAGTTTTATAGTGTTGTTATCTCGCTTCTAATCTCTTCGTTTATTTTTTTTTTTTGATATTTTCAATAAATTGTCAAAATATTTTTGTGGTTCTATATTTTATTTTTTTTTTCGGTGGTATAATTATAAAAAAATCTTAAAAAAAAACATGGTTTTATATTCGTGGCTGAAAAGACGTGAAATTGGATTAAAAAATAATATTGGTGTTATTGATAATATACATAAAACGGTCTATACTTCGTTTAAATCAAATGATAGCTGGAACGATTGCAGTTCCGGTGGCAGTGAGCACGGTGGAGTCTTTAATTTGGAATTTTCACTTGACGGGTAAATGCCAATTTTTTGTTAAACGTTAATTAGTTTTGTTGAATATACAACTTTATTATACAATATTTTTATGAAGAATTATATTAAACAATTTGGTTGCTTGCCAATATTGAATAATATTGCCGGCTTCATCTTTTTATTAATTCGATAATTTGTATGTATTGAACTTGCAATGCATTAATGGATGATTACAACAAATTCTTTGAAAATTATCATTTTAAAAAATTTTACTAAGCCCAAGTATAATCGATCTAATACTACCCTCTTTAAAAGAAATTAGCAGGAAAGTGATTTTTTTTGTAATTTGACGAACCAACCTATCCTAGTTACCTATCTCCTTTATATTTTAATAAAATTGGTTGGATCAACCCACAAAGGTTCCGCAGTCAATACCACAATTATTCAGGATTCTATCCCAATTCGAAGATACGCACTGCTACCTTGGCAAACTGAATCACATGGTCCAAGGGAAGCAAGGTAGCCTATCTAAATCGACAGTCCTACAGTAGAAATGTTTTTGTGACTAACGAATCGAAAACTGGACAACTGCTTACGATGTGAACACCGTTGATTTTCTTCTCAATCCAATTCTCGCATATATCATTATGGGCCAGCCGCCAGACTCACAATCGATGGAGATGATTTTTAAAACAAGAGCAAATATTTACTATTTGTTTCCCTTTTCTTCCTTTGCTTACTGTAGCAGGCAAACGACTCGAGGAAAAAACTTTCATCTCCTCTCTAGTAATGTGTTTCGTCTTACGGCAAACAAAACTACAAGCCAATCCAGTCTTAAAAATGAAACCTTTTCTATCGCCATAACATGATAATGTCATTAAATTTATTAGAAATTGCTGTCTAAATATTTTAATGGTATATATCCGAAAATTTCAATCTGACATCATTACTGATTTATTCCATATTCTTTAAATGAGCGAAACACTGAATTTAACAGTGACGTAAACATCTACATATATAAAAACTATTTTAAAGCTGGATCCGGTATACAAACAATTTTATTAGCATAGCCATACTTCAATCTTCCTAATTGAATGTTAAATTCTTAAAACAGGTGAGAGCTTTTATTAGTTAAGAAGAATGCAATTATTAAGAGTGTTGCAATCTAAGTTTTGATGACTGTAAGGATTATGAAAAATATATTTTCAGTCATCTCTTCAGGCTGCAACGAATGAAATGTGAATTATATAAGAAGCAATTATGTACTTAATTGAATTGAAGTATTTGCGAACTCGCGTAATAATATCAATTTTATTGTATTTAAAGGATACATGCATTGTCAATTTGAAATATTAACACTTGTGTCCGGATGAGTGTTTATTAAAACAATAGTAAACGTTTGGGCAGGTATTAATACCTTAAAAATATATATACATAGTAACCTAACCGAGTTAAGAAGGTCTCATCTTTGATTCGTATTACAGCTCTGCATCGGATAATACTATCTGGGGATATCCGCAATTATCCGCTATCCGCGGATGGAAGTGGATACAACCGCCTATGTACTTTACGGATGTGAATCGGTACGGATATAAAATATTTATCCGCATTTTACTCCGATATATCCGCATTCTCTGTTCTGCGGATATTAATTGTTTATCGTAATTTCTCAAAAAATATGAAGAACAACGAATAAAAACGAAAAACCAAAGCCCTCTCGCATCAAATAATTTTTCCAATTTTGTTGTCGGTCACATATTTTTGAATATTATATGTTAATCAAAGCACACACTTCCATTTCAATTGTTTCTATTTAAAAGTAAACGAAACTGCAAAATATTTAGATTGCATTATGTCGTATTCTATTGACTCACAAAAACGGAACCTAGGTCAAAAAATTCTGAAATCGTCATATTAGAAATTGTTCTCAGTTCAGTTTTTTTATCTACCTATATCCGTTTTTTTGCGTCAATAGAATTCAACATTAGCGACTTTTACATCAGGACATCGATTTTGGTCGCAAAATGAGGATTGATTTGAGGATTACCGGAAGGCAATAGTATTGGTAAATTGTATTGGTGTTGAATTTTCCTTTTTTCTTTCAGTTTTTCGTTTAATACGATGCAAATAAAAGAGATAAAATGACGCGAGTAATAGGGATAACATGATACAAATAAGAGGAATAAGCTCAGAAGAGAACGGTTGAGAGGATGTATTAAGAGAGACTGAGAGAGACAGAACAACAAATTCCGAAGAAAAAAAATTAAAAATATTACGAAGCGAGAGAGACTCAAAATAAAAAATATTAACCAAAAAAAAAACAAAAAAGCTAGAAAACAAAACGATTTTGTTTATTTTGTTTAGTATTGTGTTGCAACTCATGATGGTCGGTTGCTCTTATACGATGTTATGTCCGAGGTTGGAGAAATTTTATTCTAGCATATCGAACTTGGTTATAACGAACCTCAAGGGACTAAAAATTTTGTTCGTTTTAAGGAAGAAACGGTATATCAAGAGATCAATTTACCTACATTTGTATATAAGCTTGGATATACAGAATCGTGATAATAACAAAAGTCTTGTTATAAGGAACTTATATAAAATCCCAAACTTCGAGAAATATGTACAATACATACAAATGTAGGTAAATTGATCTCTTGATCTAACATTTCTTCCTTATAACGAACAAAATTTTTAGTGCATTGAGGTTCGTTATAACCAAGCTCGACGTATTTATCGAAGTTTGGGATTTTATATAAGTTCCTTATAACAAGACTTTTGTTATATCCCGATTTTTTATATCCAAGTTTGACGTACACAGCAAATAAAAAAGCAAGATGGTTTATTTTATTACTTTCCTTTTTAACTTGCGTAACCTTTTTTTATATACAATTTGTTTTTGTTTAGAATAAAATATCCGCACACTTCGACATAACATCGTAAAGGAACAACCCTCACGAGCTGCAAGGCAACACAATACTAAAAAAATAAACAAAATCATTTTATTTTCTTACTTTCTGTTTTGGTTCCTTTGTTCAAAATTTAAAAATTAAAAATATTACAAATGGAGCCAACGATTGCTTTTTGTTTTTTTTTATTTGCGAGAAACTGTTTTGGTTACATCTATGTATTTTGTTTTGGTTTTTTATTAACGAATGAATTCCACTAGTAAGAAGAAAGGGAAAAATAACTCAAGGCGAGCGTAAGCACCAACAATTTGAACCGATTCACCCGCTTGGCTTGTTTTTGATACTTACCCCATGAGAAAACGCATGAGAAAATACACTAATACACTACAAATATTTGACGGCACACAATAGCAAAATGTATATTATACACCGTGTACATATACAAAATTCTCAATCCTCAATCCTCATTTTGCGACCAAAATCCCTGTACAGATGCACAAAACAGTGCAAGTCAAATTATTTTAACTTATCAGTTGAACTAGAAATTTAGCAAAGTTCTGTTGTGATATAAAAATTTTATTGAAAATTACATAAAATCAGTTCTTGCTTATCCACTCTTGCTAAAGTTAGTGAAGTAGAGACAACGAAGAATAGTGATATGTATTATTGCAAGGACATAGTCAACGGTATGTAGCTAATCTGGTAGGAATCAATCAAAGGTTTCACATGTATTTGCACGTTATCGGTAGAGTGGCAACAATCAACGGATACCAGTATCCATCCGGTAGTTATTCGTTATTAGGAACAGATTTATCCGGTGATTAACGGCAGAACATCGAACAGAATTAACGGCAGAACATCGAACATAATGCTTGCGATTTTCCAGACAATAAGTCAACTGAGAAATTGAAAATTGGGAGTAACGTCCTGTTTTCAGATGAGTCAAGATTCTGTCTGACAACGTCATACAAACATATTAGGGTGTATCGATGTGAGGAAGAACGATGCGCACCAGTCAATATCGTTTCATCTAGAAATTTTTGAGGTGGGTTAGTTATGGTTTGGGGAGGAATTTCTCTAAGGAAAGTGCAACACCAACATTTTTCTAATAAAGTTGTGCTAATTGTCCCTTATGCCTTATCCTTTTCGGATTAGGCTGATTTTTTTTTACGGCTCTGAAAAATCGAAATGTGGCATATTCTGGGATATCTAAAATGTCAATTACTCCGAGTGTGAGTCATTTTTAATAAAACATTTATTCTACCGATGAACTGGAACGCAAAAAGGGAACTGGTCCAAAAAGAAGACCACTGCACTAGAAAATTCAAAAATAACCATAATGTCAACTGCTAATCGCTTTAAAACTGCTATGGATATTTGGGCTGAGTTCAAGGCGGATATCTGCAAAGAAATCGGGATCATAACAAAAACCTCAATTCAATAATAGAAAAAGTGTGGTATAACGGACTGACTCTCGAGTAGATGCAAAATTTGATTGACTCGAAGCCAACCAGAATTGCAGCTGTAACTGCCAACAAAGTAATAGTTGCAACTTGCAAGATATATCTTTTTGTGTGTTTTTATGGATGTTGCACTTTTCATTCTCGGTATCCATATATTTAATTTCAGGATATTCTAAAATGAGTTTGGAGCGAAACTCTCTCCTCATCTTTTTTTTTTAAATTTAATTTCAAAATCTCCCGTTAATATCTCCTAATTAGAAAACCTCTTTAAACTTTTTCGATAATTCTGACCTAAAAATGGGTGGACTTAGATGTGCTCATCGTAATCACCAAGAGATTATGAAAACTCCCATTATCCCCCACCTTCCCATTCAAACTCCCTGGAACTTCCCGATCCAAACCTCGCAGATTTAACCACTATGTGTCGGTAAAACGGAATATTTATGCTTTGAGGTCATCTGGCTCATTGGTCTTATTCGCATGATTAATTTTTAATTTTTATGTACGAGGGCACAATTTTAAGTTTGCGGAATGTGACAGAAAGAAACGGAAAGAAATATTTTCCTTTTCATTTGCAGACATAAACAAAAATTTTCATGTTTACGTGTTTAGTAATTCTCTTGCAATAGCAGAAAGACAAGTTATCTTCAAAAATGTCAAATATTGAATTTCATGCAGTTATTAAATTCCTCACAAAACAAGATGGAACAAGACCAACCTATTAACCAACTGATCCAAGCAAAGTATTATATCTGATTGATCTGAAAGCCAGTATTTAATGGTTCCATTAAAGATCGAGGAACAATTAGACAAATTTGTAATTGAAATACAGCTTGGGAAAGTTTAAAAATATTTAAAATATATATATGTTTAGTCCGTTTCCCTCTAATATTAAAAAGTGAAAAACCTCTCGCTGCGAAGCATCGGTGCAGATTTGAACGAAATCTTTTGCATTCGTTTTTAAATTCAATTTAATAAACGTTTTCTACTTTAGAACAAATAAGGTTGTTTTCCTCAATCTTTCAAAAAAAAACTTACGCGGGACAAACCAGATGAACGTTTCATGAAACTCGCAGTAAGCGTACCTTTAGAGTTTTAGACTGGAGTTTACGTTGATGAATCTGAATAGAATTAGAATATTTGCTTAGAGGACATGATTCGAGATTACTGTTTTGAAATCATTTGATATATGGGTCTCAATAAACGTCAATGTTCTCCAGATTTCTGATCCCTTCTTTTTGAAGTTTTCATTTTTGACAGACAAATCTTAGTCAACTACTCCCAAAGTCTTTACTTAATATTTTAATGGTAACTATGTTGGTGTTTAATTGTGAGAATGGTTCTGTTATTATCTTATTTTCGTGTTCAGCCAACCCAAAAACCTTAAGGCATCAAGTTTAAAGTGTTAAACGTTTTTATAAATTGAGTTTAACAGCCCTATTCCCATAGTCGCATCACTTCATGTGATGTGACAACTATCACATCACTTCAAGTATAAATTGGTATTCTGCTAGTCGATTCATGTGATGTGATACGACAAATGACAGAAACTACCTATTTTCAATATTAATGTAACGAAAAATTAAAAATTTACGTTTTCTTTCCATTTTGATCTGTCACTTAAAATTTTCAGGTGATGAATGTATCATTTCAAGTGATGTTTAACTTTTTATACGACTAAGAGAATATAGCTTCAAGTGATAGTTATCACTTTAAACGACAAACGTCACTTCAATCGACTATGAGAATACCAAAATTGAAGTGATGTGATAGTTATCACATCACATGAAGTGATGCGACTATGGGAATAGGGGTGTATAAATGATTGCGAAACACTTTGTTCAAACATGAGCTGCTGCTTCTAAATCGGGTATAATCTTCAGAAACTCTTACAAAACCTTCAGTGCAATGCAAACGAACGTTGAATTTGTAAACAACTTTAAGTTGCACTCACGAAACCCAACTCGCAAGAATCGGACATAGACCAGGAAGAGTTATTTATCCAACTAAGGTCTCAACATTTCCTAATACCTGAATCCATTTATCGATAGAGTGCGCACTTTAATTTAGACGTTTTCTTATTTTTAGAGAATCAAGAAATATTTGCTGGTTTCTAACTATGTACTAGCTGTGCCTGGCCACGCGGTTCTATGGCTAAGTGTATATTCTAGTTAAATGGAAAAGAAAGAAAAGAGAAAGCACACGTTTCTAATACGTTTTCGCAATACTTGTGGGTATACAATATTTTTTGTTGTTCCGTTGTCTGTGCAGATATAGAGATTGTCTGGTTTACCGACTCTAGAAAACGCAACGTATAATTGTCCATGTAATTCTGAAGATTGGCCCTGAGCTTTGTTGATGGTGGTTGCAAATGCCAATCGAATTATAATTGCAATCTCTTAAATTGAAATGGCATATCCGTTGGAATCATAGGAATGCGAGGAATGAGGACATCTTCACCTTTGAATGGTCCTGTCAAGATTGTTGCTTCTACGACGTTGCTCGTTAATTTTTTACTGCAAGCCGCGTGCCGTTGCAAAGCTTTGGCTGGTTGATATTTCGCAACATGATAATTGGCATGCCGATTTTCAATTGCAGTACGTGCGGTGGGATCCCTGGCAGATCCAGTGAATTCAAAAATCCTAATGGATAATTAATCGCTTCATCTGCTTCCACAACAGCGTTGACCGACTTGTATGTGTTCCCTTTGAATTTTAGACTGAATAGTATTGTTAAGTTCGTAGACGTCTTTGTTCTTTGCGGCAAGAATGCTCGTTCACTCAGTCAATCGTGATTCTTATAATTGGTCTGAATATTGGGAAATACTTTTTCAGTCAATTCTTCTTTTGACGTCACTAAATTGCAGAAGTTATGAGGCAATGAAATTCGTCCTGAGGTAAGATCAACTGGCACCTTTCCGTTTCCAATTTCCAGTAATTGATGTGAGAATATTTCAGCTGATCGGTTGTTTCGCAGCTGGACAATGATTTTTGAAATCAATGTAATTAGGAACGTTTTACCAGTTTCTTCTGGCGCATCTAAGAAAAAAAATTCTCCAACCCTATTATTGACAGTTCGCATTATTTGACCGTAAATGGCTTTTTGCTCAAGCGTTGGCTTAGGAACATTTAATTGCACATACAACAGAAGATCACCCGTGTTGTAATTTTGTTCACGATGCAATTTTACATCGAACGAAGCAGCAGCAGATCGATTCCCAATTGATTGAGAACTTTGTTCGCGATTTTTAAGCAACAATCTTCAATCATTATCAACGCTTCGTTGTAGATTTCTGCTGTAAAATTGATATTCATATTTGAATTTTCCTCGCATATTCGACGGAAAATATCTTCAGCCATGTGTTGGAGATGAAGGAGAGCAGGCAGTCAATATGATTGCAAACAATGCACGAATTTGATTTGGATGTGTTGTTTTGCACCCGTCATTAAATCCTACATCCTAGTGTTGGTCGTTCTCAAAAAAATTTAGAGCTTGACATACACTGCGGAAAGTAGCATGTGTGACGCCGTTGATAATTCTCAATTGCTGGAAAGATGTTGGACCGGGCACATTTACCAACAGCATGCGAAGAAAGAAGCATTCATCTTGATTGGGATGCACGGTGTATAGTCTGCCTATCGTAGTTTCTTTGAATATGCCAAGTTACCTTGCTCGTCGACTTGCTCTCCTCGATTGTGTCGCTCAAATGATTTTCTACCCACATTCCATGTGTAATAGGTAGGCACTTCCGAATACAGCAGAGTTTTCGCAAACGTGTCATTGTGACATAACATGTAGAGAGCAGTTAACGTTGTAGCCGGTGGATTTAGGGCAATTTGTTGCACATTTGCAGCTGTGAAATAAACGCGTTGTCCATTTTCTATATGCTTTATGATAAATGCTCTGGCGGTTCTCCAAATTGAGGCAGTTTAATTTTCCGGCGGCGCAACACATTCCTTTCGTTTCTTTATTAAATTTCAGAGCCTTGCAATGAGCACACATTTCGGTCATAATACCGATGAGAACATGCCGGCTCAAACTATAATAATCAGCTGGGTTGTACAAGAATGCGAGGCGATTGTAATCGCTTGATTGCTGAGCATGGAGTCGGATTTGACGCTGATCTACTGTTTCTCATTGACATCTTTCAGCCATCCTCAGCCTGTCACGTTCATTATGTTGAGAACGAAGCAGATCTGAAGCTGCAGAACGCGATCACCATCCCCACAACCGTGCATCCTCAAGTCTGGATGCACGTCGCGCTGGTGCTTCTTCGGCACGTATTTAAGCCATTCTTTGTCTGTTTCACTCGTTCGCTGATGCCCGTCCTTCCTCAGTTTGATCTGCAATTACTCGTCGCAGTGCTTCAATCGGAAATGCATTTTGCAATGCAATCGGAAATTTTGAAAATTCTAAGTTACAGCAGCTGACAAAAAACATGCTGTGCGCCAAGAGCAATGTTTAGTTTTGCGTGTGTTGCTGTTACGTTCAACAGATGCAGGTGCTGTTTAAAAAAAAACATGTTTTACCTGTCACAGACGTGTTAGCGCGTATTCGTATACAACGTTGTGTCAAAATTTCAAAGCAATCGGTGAAAAACTTTCAGAGATTTAAGAGTTTGAACAAACTAACATTTACATTGTAGATTACTAAATTGGTTTTGTAACAATGATGATGATGTGTTTTGTGCAAAATCCAGTTTGTTTTTCTTTATTTTTATCGTTCACATAAAATTTTATTAGCATCTATAAAAATACTAACCTGAGTCACTCAAGGATTCCAAACAAATTTTGACGATTGACTTATTGCTAGCCTTGTTCGTGATTTTTATGTTGAAGTTTGAAGTATGAAGATTAGTATGTAGCAGAACACAAAAAAAAAAATATTGTGTTGTAAAAAATTATCCGGATTACCATAAAGGTATATCTAATCCCGACTGTTAAAGTGATTAATTTCATTTATTGTTGAAACTATGCGGAACATGCTTGTCTTCAGACAAAACAAATAATCTTAATTATTAATTTTAAATAAATTAATGACGTCGGTCGATTGAAATTGTTAAAACTGATGATTAATAAATTAGTTTAACCTTCAATAATTCACCTTAGTTTTGATATAAGATAATTAAAATAAATTGACCGCAATTTTTGGTGGCATTCATTTCAAATGAACTACAAAATACAATAAAATCAAGAAAGACTTGGAAATATATATATATATGTATATACTAAAGCATGTGTAAAATAATAATAAATTTGTAATACATTTTATTTAAATACATAATAAAAATTCAAGTTCAAGTTCAATAAATTTTAATGCAAAAAATTAAAAAAATGTGTACATATAATAAAAATATGTAATAATATTCGTAAATTGCTTGCTAGAATAATAAATGAATTAATCCTTCGAAAAATTAACTAGCAACTAGTAAATTACATCCAGTCCATAAAACTAATTTAGATCACTTATCTCTTCGCTATTATATTAATGATTAAGGTGTAATTAATTAATCTAATTTTGTGATTTGTCTTAGATTTCTATGTATAAGTATACATAGTTTGTCTGTTCCGTGCATACTAATAGGCGCTTGATTAAATTTAATTTAATTATGGTCATTTCTGTACTAATAAGATGAAATAACCATAAGTGATTATAGCTAATTAAGATAGATTGCACAGTATTACAAACTTTTTGATATTTTTAAAATATTTCATCGATTTTGTGATAGAACTACATTCTTGAGTTGCATTCTATACTTAGTTTTAATGGAAACATGATATTCCAAAAGTCGAGCAATTATGTACAATAAAATATTATTATCTAATTAAAATGATATAAAACACAAAAAACTCAAAACATGCAATCGTTAAATTATTGCATCGATCATGACCAGCTGACAGTTGAAATGGATAAAGATGCAGCTTAGTAAAGTATAATTTACTGATGTTACTGGGTTCGGGCCTCATCAAGGGCAATGTACTTTTTATTAATTATTTATACAAGTGCAGAATGAATAAATATAATTTAGCAAGCACACCAATTCGAGCAAGGGGACGTGCACAAAAAGTGAATAAGCATTCCAGAAAGAGGACGTATTTGAAGAGAGGGACACGATGACTGTCTCTATTGAGATCGTCGTCGAATAAACACTTGCATATGCTAACGATACACAATAGAAGTATCGAGAGTTGCACTAAATTGGTGTAAAAGCGCGATCAATTTGTTGCAAAAGCTTAATTTAATCAGTAATAGATAGGAGCGATAAAAACTGACCAAGTCAAACAAAGTTACGTTGTTTCTTATTTGGGGGGTAGGTTGAACCAGCAAGTTAGAAAGAACTTAACACGCTTTATTAGCTTTTCGTCCAGTTTCGATCAAATTCCTTGTCATTTTCCCCTAACTTAGCAGAGTGAACATTTTCGCTCAAACTGAGGGTAATGTCAAAATACCCTGCACCGGATACCGGATAGGCTTTTATTTCAATATGGCCATATTATAGAACAGAAAATATTGGGAGTGTGCATTTAATTTAAAGTTTTTTAATTCTTTTGGTAAAAATACAGCGAGAAAAATGATTACAAATTGACCATTCAAAATATTTTCCATCGCTAGCCACTACTTTTCCCTTCTTTCTGGTAATATATGGATCCCACGTCGAAAGAACAACACATCTTTAGAGGCTACGTACGAATCAACCCATATTTGGTGTCATTATAAGATTGTAAGCGCTGCTCAGATAAGGCATGGATCATCGATCGAAACCGATATTAATCGGAAGACTTTGTCATATCTTTTTTTTGCTTCAATGCTCGGCTCAATTGTATCAACTGGTGATGGTAGCGTTCCACATTGATGGTTTTATTGGGTTGGATCAGCTCATAATACACTACACCCAGCTAATCCTACTAAATACACAGCATGACCTTGTTGCCATGTATATTCGGCTTTACCGTCGATATTGTTTGTTCGCCTGGTCATCATGATTTTTTGCGCGTTGGATTATCGTACCGAATCCATTTTTTATTACCTGTCACGATACGATACGGCTTTAACTCGTACAGTACTAAATTTCCTTGCTTATGGATTATTCCAATAGCGTTTAAACGTCTGAAAGTTTTTCTTTCATTTGACTCTGATCTTCGTGACGTGACTTTTAGCAGCATTTTTCTTCTTCAAATGGAAGCAAAACAGCAAAGCTTTCCACAAATTTGCGTTTTGTTGGCACAAAATTTGACATATTCAACGCTCCAAAAAAAATGACGTGACACCTCGGCAAATTGACATGAAGTTAGCAACGATATTACCCGATGCTACGCCATCTCTTGAAAATCCCTTAAAAATAATGCACACTCCTAATACTAACCAAATGTACTAATGGAAGAACTTGTACTCAAAATACTAGAATTTGAAGAAAAATAAAATGAGTTAGAATCTAAAGAACTAGCAAGTAGGACTTATTTGAACCAGAGATTAACATTTTTGATCGTGAGATTGAGAGTTGGTGGATTGTGTGACCTGGACAGCGATTTTGGTCGCAAAATAAGGATTGAGGATTGAGAATTTTGTTATAAACGGTGTATAATAAACATTTTGTTATTATGTGCCATCAAATATTTTTATTGTATTAGAATATATGGTGGTAAGATTATGATGGTAAGTATGAAAAATAAGCGAAGCGGATGAAATCGGTTCAAATTTTTGGTGCTTACCGTCTTTTTTCCCTTTCTTCTAACATGATACATGAGGAATTCATGTTTTTGTATCTATCGTTATTGTAACCGATGACATTTGTTTGGTTTCGTTAATAAAAAACCAAAACAAAATATGTATACGTAAACAAAAAAATTTCTCGTGATCGTCAATAGGCGTGTTCGGAAATAGACGTTGAGTAAATTCACAGTAAATTTAGACTATTAAATTAGACCATTATTGTGTAATTTAATGGTCGAAATTTACATGCATGATAGGGGCCCAGGGCCCGAATTCCGGTTTGATGACAAATGATAATGAGAAATGACTTGATTTTTTATTTCAACTAGTCGGTTGCATTTTTATTTAGAGTAGGCGAAATAAAAAATCAAGTCATTCCTCATTTTCAATTAATCATTCACATGATTTTTCTCCGGTTTGAATTTCTTCATTTTTCACATTGAATTACCTTCAATCATTTATTCATTTGCATGACAGCCTGTAAAGAAGACCAAACTGGTAAGAGGTCTACACCCAACTTGCTCAAAAGATGAAATCATTAAGGACCTGCAAAGCAAAGGCCTGAAAATAGTTGATGCAGTCAACATAATTAGAAAAGAGAGAAGAGAGAACAAGGAGGGAACTGTTGAAATCTTCGAGCATAAAGATATATAGAGAGAGTGTAAAATTTAAAATGTATGAAAAGAGAATACGAAAATCGTAAATGCACTTCTGTCAAAAAAAATTTTTTTTTTTTTTGTTTTTTCATGTTTTGTGTTGCATATTTAACATAGAAATAAAGTTAAAAATTTTCAATGAAATATATAAAATGGTTAAATTAATTAAGTCTTGTGTGATAAATTGCTTCATTATGAAGCAAATTAATACAAGAAAAATCAATTATAAACCATGTTTAATTAACTTTTTTAGGTAATTGTCAAGTGTATATTTTTTCAAAATATTTTTAATCCTTGCGATCTTAATTTAATGCACACGAATGAAAATTAAAAATAATTGTGCAGTTTTAAAGTATACTTCAACCTTATTATGGCCACCCATTTCAATTAAAATCCGTTTTAGTTTTCTATCAAAAAAATTAAAACTAAACTGTTTGTTTACCAAAAATACAAATAAATTACAGTGGCCATTTTGTTTCTTTGATATTTATATAAAAACGTTCATAGCCGGCGAAACTATTTTTTGTTTGCGGGTTTTTTTTTCTCTAGTTAAAATGCTTGAAAATGTATGTATTACATTTTATTATTAAACTAAAGAGTTTTTTTTGTTTCTTGTGACTAAATAGATTTTCTAAGGAGAGAAAATATAGAAAATAACAAATACTGTCAGAAATAAATTAACTCACCTTGTAATATTTCAAAATTTATGTACGACTATGGCAAAAAAAAAAAATAAAAAAAAGAGAAATCCAAAAAAAAAAATGTGTTTTGACAGAAGCGCTCTTACGCTCAAAATATATTATCCTACCCGGTTGGTTGAAATCAATAGAAGAGGTCTCCCACTTTTTATGCTAACCTTCGACAACCAAGAAAAAATAGAAAGTATTTATAATATTAAGGCTATCCTTAACCTTAGAGTTAAAATAGAAACACCGAGAAAGGTCACCCGACTAATACCTCAATGCAAAAACTGTCAAGATTATAATCATACACAGAAGTACTGCCATCGAGAAGCAAGATGTGTTAAATGTGCTGGAAAACACGCAGGAAATGATTGCATAGTTCCCCGAAATACAACACCGAAGTGTATCAACTGTAATGGCCAGCATCCGGCCAATTACAGAGGATGTGAAGCTGCAGTAGAACTACAAAAAATGAGAGATAAAACACGCAAACCAGTTACATCAAGAAATGTACAATCTATTAAAAAAACCACGGAGCCAAAATGGTTGACTCCTAATCCTAACACACAAAGAGAGCGAGTAAATGAAAATGTTACTTATGCACAAGTAGTTCAGCAAACAGAGCAGAAACAGCTCAAAGTGGATCTCGTTTTACAGGACATACTGAGAAATCTAGAGAACCTCAACAAAAGACTTTCTTCACAGGAAATGAGTCTGCAGAACGCGCTAGAAGAAATGAAATCACAAACTAGTTTCAATAAAAGAATAGAAGAAAATTTTGATCGAGTGTATCAGAATATAAATTATATAAAATCGAATTATAAAATAAAGAAATGAATAAAACATTACGAATTGTAACCTGGAATCCAAATAGGCTATTGCATCACATTCAAGAACTAGATATATTTTTAAACATGCATAATATAGATATATGTCTTATATCAGAAACCCATTTCACCAAAACTTCATTCTGTAAAATAAAAGGATATAATTGCTACCATGCATTACATCCAGAGAACAAAGCTAGAGGTGGATCAGCTATCCTGATAAAAGATCATATAAAGCATAACGAAGAACTTAAAGTTGAGAAGCTTTCCATGCAAGTCACAACAATCAAAATACAATTGAACAATAATAAAACTTGTAGTATCTCAGCAATCTATTGCCCCCAAAGATACAATCTCAAACAAGGAGATTATACTAATCTTCTCAAAATACTAGGAAGTGTCTTTATAATTGGAGGTGACTTTAATGCAAAAAATACTTATTGGGGATCACGGTTAACGACCGCTAAAGGAAAAGAACTTTTCGCAGCAGGCAAACAACTAAAATGTGAATTTCATTCAGGCAGTACACCAACCTATTGGCCCTCGGATATCAGTAAGACTCCAGATCTTATAGACTTCTTTATTACAAGAGGAATTTCAGATAATTATATCCATATAGAGAACAGTGAGAGTCTATCATCAGATCATTCACCAGTTATTATGATACTTAGCCAAATAATTATTATGAAACAGAGCAACCCGAAATTAACGAGCTTCAAAACCAACTGGGATCTCTTCCAAACACGGTTAACAGAAAGAATTAATCTGCAGAACCCAATTCAGGGATCAGTCCAATTAGAAGAAGAACTAGATAATCTCATCTATAATATCCAAAGTGCTGCGTGGGAAAGCACTCCTAATAACAGTCAGGAAATGAAGCGCAATGTTAGCTATCCGGGGGAAGTGAGGGAACTACTTAAAATCAAAAGAAAAGCACGGAAGAATTGGCAAAAACATCGAAACCCGGAAAATAAGAGGGTATTTAATCACTTGTGTAACAAATTAAAATATCTAATAAAAGACATTAAAAATCAGTCAGTTAATAAATACCTCAGCACTTCTAACTGGGCAAAAAGATACTGATTACTCATTATGGAAAGCAACTAAGAATCTAAAACGACCCAAACTTCAGGTTCCTCCAATTAAAGATAAAGACAATTGGGCTCGAAATGCTAAACAAAAAGCTGATTTGTTTGCTAATCATCTTGAAGAAACATTCCAACCTTACCCAAAACAAACGGAAGAGGAAAATATTACTCCGATAAATAAACAGGATAAATTAAAAATTACACCTATAACATTGAAAGAACTAAAATGGGAAATCAAGAATAATCTGAATGCGTATAAGGCTCCAGGATATGATCTTATAACGGGTCATATAATAAAAGTGTTACCGGAGAAAGCGTTGAGGAAACTAATGCATATAATTCATGCAGCATTTCGACTAAGATATGTACCAAGACAATGGAAAGTTGCAGAAGTAATTATGATACCTAAGCCGAACAAACCTCCGAACGATAAAGCTTCATACAGGCCGATTTCTCTGCTACCAACATTATCGAAACTATTTGAAAAGGTTCTTCTTAAAAGACTAAAACCAATTATCGAAGAAAGGAATCTTATCCCCTCACATCAGTTTGGATTTAGGGAAAAACATTCTACTATAGAACAAGTACATCGAATTACTGATGTAATCGAGAAATCACTAGAAAGCAAACAAATATGCTCAACTATATTCCTTGATGTAGCGCAAGCATTTGGCAAAGTATGGCACCAGGGATTAGAATTCAAACTTCATCGAGATCTTCCGGAGCAATTTTTTCAAATTCTAAAATCCTACATATCAGAGAGGCACTTCCGAGTAAAGTATGAGAATGAATACTCCCAACTTAAAAGAATAACAGCAGGAGATCCACAAGGCAGTGTTCTTGGGCCGATCCTTTATCTCGTATATACTAGAGATATACCAATTACAGAAGCAACAATGGCGACTTTTGCCGATGACACGGCAATACTTGCAACAGCAAAAAACATCAATGAATCCACTAGTAAATTACAGAAGGCTACTAACCTGATATGTAAATGGACAGAGAAATGGCGAATTAAATTAAATGAGGCAAAATCAGTCTAAGTGAACTTTACAAATCTAAAAGTTAATCATATACCAATAATGATAAACTCTATAGTAGTACCGCATGCGAACACTGCTAAATATCTTGGCATGACTTTAGATGCTAAACTTAGATGGAAGGAACACATAAAAAAGAAGAGAGAGGAACTAAACATAAAATTTAGAAAGATGCATTGGCTCTTAGGGAGACAATCTGAACTAGCGATCCATAACAAACTGCTGTTATACAAACAAATTCTGAAACCTGTATGGACGTACGGTAGCCAACTCTGGGGTTGTACCAAGAGGACAAATATTAAAATCATACAAACAGTTCAAAATAAAATTCTGCGATGTATTGTTAATGCACCGTGGTACATTCGAAACGACAACCTCCATCGAGATCTAAAAATCGAGCTTGTCGCGGATGAAATTAAGCATCATGCAACAAAACACCTACAACGTCTGCACCAGCATGAAAATCTGGACATACGCTGAATGCTGACTACCACACCAACAAGAAGACTGCAAAGAATAAAACCATTGGACTTATCGCGACCAGGTGATCAGTGGATGAGTTACACGAAATGGGGGATAATCATGTGATTGTGCCGACTAATCAAATATTTTATTATGCAATGTAAATTACTAAATGGGTACAAGACTCAGTCGTAATATAAATAAAATTAAAAAAAAAAAAAAAAAAAAAAAAAAAATTCCTCATTTTAATTTATCATCGAACCGGAATTTGGGTGCTGGTAATATATTGCGCATCTGTCAAAAAATTACAACAACAATAATTTTCAATATGGCGCGGAATTCTGTGTTCGATTATAGAATTAATCTATGTTAAGAGAGGAAATTATAATTAAATAAAATATATTTTAATTGAAACAGTTTTTTTATCATGCAATCGTTTTATTTAATTTTCTTTTATTTCTTTTGATGCTTTCTATTTCACTGTTTAGGCTTTTAATTCGAAAATGCATCTGTGATCGGAAAAAATTTCCTTCACCTTCTGCTTGCACATAATAAGCGTCTTCCATTGGCGAAAGCAAACTACTCGCAAGTACTTGAATCTACTCACAACTACCCATGATCATACGATGGTGTAGAAAACAGAACTAGTTACGCATAAAATTTGCGCTAGTAGATTCTAGTTGCGAAAATTCCAATAGATGGCTTTTACACCTTTTTCGATATTTTTCGAGAGTTTTTTATTGCGTTCGAGTTTTTTTATTTTTTGATGATGTAAAATTTCAAAATTAATACAAAATTAATTTATTGTTGATGATACATTTTTAAGAAAAATGTGTTTAAATATCAATGCGGTAAATACCAATGCTTTCCTTTTATTACATGTCCATTTTTTTTTTTGTCATATTTTGAATCTAATTTTAAATATCGCCATTACTATAATAAACAACTTTACAAAAGACAAAAAAAACAACTAAACAGAAGGCTGTGTTTTACTTGTGTTACTCAATTTCTCGTTCCATTGGGTATCTACTCGCAAGTACTTCGAAGTAGCAAATTTTGCCCATTGGAAGACGGCTAATGTCTTCTGACAATTTTAGTAGATGTTTTATGCAATTCCGACAGTATTTCCGTCTCTGTTAAATTGCTTGAAAATGGATTCGAGCTTCTCCATTTCCTTCATCAATTTCTCATTTGGGTTTTGAAGGCCATTTTCATATAACTGACGGATACTACGGAACTAGGAACTATCAAATCGGGGTTTTTAACTCTGTGGCATATGTATCCTGCCAGATATTCTAAACCGTCGTATTGAAGTGACTCCAGTTCGTCCTCATTTGGTTTATTTATTACATTTAAGTTCGACGTCAGGGTACTTAGTAAGTCGCCACTTAAATTACCAACTGCATACAAATCCGGTGTATCTTCGACCAGTGTATTGCCGCCTAAGGATATACTCCCCTCATTTCGACCAAGTATGTATGACCGTAGTCTATACATGAAATCAAGACGATCGGGATGATCATGCAGCCCACCTTTCGCCCGAATAACACCGAAAAAATTCTCCAGATCATCTTGATTGAGTCTGTACGTGACAAGGTTTGAGATACTATGTATATTGCACCTTTAATTCATCGTACAACATTCTTAACGAATTATTCGTCATTATAATACCTCAGAAAATTAAAATCATTAGCTTAGAAATTTTATTTCGTTAAATCATATCTAACCTTTTTGGAATGGGAGCATAGGTACTAAATTTATTTTTCGCACGCATGGTGAACATAGTTTCATTCATTTCATCTTGAACTCGCGGCCGACAGTCTTGGTATGGAACCCTTACGTTAAGGCAATCAAACCAATCGTTAACCTTAAAGTATAAAAAAATTAACTTCTGAAAAAATGTAAAGTAATTTTTATATTTACCAATTTGAAGAACTCGGAACATTTTAGAAAAAATCGCGCTGGAAACTGTGTGTGGAAAAAGTTTCGCCGTCAACTTAACTGTTTGCAGCTCTGCTCCTCTCACGTTTAAATTATTTGCCGAAATTTTGTACACCATACTTAAATATGATTTGTCATTAATTTTCTCTAGTAATTCGGTTATGATCGTTTTATCAAATGCTAATCCGTCAATCATAAAACCACTATCAACAAAATTATTTCGGATATCAGCTGGATTTTGTAATGACGTTGCCTTAACTGTTATGTTTAATTCTCGAATTAAACCTTGATTCGATCCGCCCAAATCACACACCACCGCTGCGATATGAAACCCACAGGCTTGAATGGATTTTATAACTTTGAATAAAATGTCTTTTGTCATCTTTTGGTCGTATTCGTAGTAATTGGACTGCTTCCAGTTCCCGAACAACCCACTTACCATGCAAACTTTGACGTATCTGGCAGCTTTTAAAGCCTCGTCCTTTGATTTATCGTAGAAAATTTTTTCTTTGGTCTTAATCTCATCAAATGAGACAACACAAATTTTGTCGATAATTTTAATTTCCACGTTTTTCATAATATTTAACACACACTTCAGTATGCCGCGATAGACTTCAATTTTCGCGCACCATTTCTTGATTGTTATATAGTTCTTTTTAAGGAGCAGTCAGTATGCTCTTGGTCCTGCTGCGTGTATCGAGATGGCGTTAGCAATGTCGTCTATTGCCCATTTAACTCGTATTTTTGGGCAACGCGGCTTCAATGTTTGAAAATTTTCCCAGTTAGTATTTATATGCCCGATTTGCCGAATTTATCCGTCTTGAAGTTTTATAGTAAGATTTTATTATAATTATTCTACATTAAGTAGATCAGTGTATTAAATTAGAATAAACGGAGAAATAAGTGACATGAATTGTGTCAGTAGTGGGCTAGTCTACTACTGATCCGACAGGCCTAATACTTGACTAATGATTCTATACTAACTTACTTGTAGCGGATTTATTCAATAAAGGATCAAATCATATAGAAAAATCCCCATGACTATGGTTACCTATTGTAGGATTATCGGTTTGGGTTAACACCCTTAAAGTTTAAAGCCCTCTAAATTGTATCATCATGTACACAAAATAGATAATAATTTATAAATAATTAAATTGTAATTGAAATATTAAATTCACGGCGCATAATAATATAATCTTTAACAAATAACCGGCAGTCAACAGATACCTGTTTGTTTTTCTTTATGTTTTTATAACTATAAAATCCAAATTATTTAACAACCTTGCATTATAACAAGTTTTGATATACAAACCCATCACGTGTGTGTGTATTCAAATCAAAATACATAAATGCGGTGGAATTAGATTTGGAATTTTCGTTTCCTGGTTTGCATATCGAGAGGGTAAAATTAAGTTTGACAATCATACGGAATTATGTACTTTCATATTTTCTTCAACAAGAAAAATAATTTGTTGTCATTGTTTGCAGAATGGAATCCCCTTATACACATAAACGAGTATCTAATATTGAACAAAAGAATAAGTTTACACACTTCCGAACACTATCTACATATATAGGTAGTGACCACAATTAATGGTTAGTCACTTTTACAAGGTTAGCTTTTAAACAGATAATAATTTTGTAATTAAATATAATAATTTTTAATTTGTTTCTTGTCTTTTTGATCTTCTTAGAAAAATTTGTATTTATACCACCTGTAAGTTAATATAAAAATTCAGTGAAGTAAAAATAAAAAGATAAAATCAATTTAAACTTGGTAAGATTTCTATGGACTTGATTTTTTTTTATTTTAAACATAACATGATATAAATACATATGTTTATGTAAATTAAACTTTTAACTGCACGTTGTATAGGTGCACACGGTTGTTAGTTTAATATTTTCGCTAAAAATTTCCAATATCTAATTGAACTTTTTTGCATGTTTGTACGAATATTTCTATCAAATGCAGTTAATTAGATCGTAATATGTACAACTTATTTTTAATAAAGTATAATTTAATGTAAATAAATTAATTAGCGTATGATTGATTGATTGGTTTTATGTTTTTTTGGATTATATTAATTATAAAACAATTGGAGCGAGGAAAAGTTGATTTTCATGTAAGCTTTTATTGATTTCTGATAAAATCTAAAATGTTAGGACAAGAAAATGACCATACATTTTTTAAGTCTAAGGTCGATTGTATCAAATTGCCTTAATTGGTAGGTAAATTATTTACAAGCACTTATCTCGAAATATATAAATCAATCAATTGATTTAGCTTAAAATGAATGACATGAGATATCTGATAGTTCTCATGCAAAAAGCAATGCTAAATCGAAATGGCAACTGTAGCAACAGTATAAACGCAACATATACATAGTTCACCCAGCTAGAGTAGCATTGCTAAATATCAATGCTAATTTATCTATGACATACACTTAGTAAGTGATATTTACCTATACGTTTTCTTACCTGTTGCCTTTATTCTCATCTTTTTCTTTACGTGTCACAAACTGTTACAGCCACCAAATTTTATCCAACTTAAATTTCTCGTTCACGGGTCCCGGTCGGTATAGCAGATTTCATTACGGAATATGACAAAACGGCATATTTCAAAACGGTATATGGTACAATACAGCATAAGGTACACTACGGAATATTTCAAAACGGCATATGGTACAGTACGGCATGTGATACAATACGGCATATTTCAAAACGGCATACTTTAAAACGGCGTATGGTACATTACGGTATAAGGTACACTTCGGATTATATCAAAACGGTATATTTAAAAATTGGCCATTTCTTAACCGATTAAGATGAAATTCTATTGTTTTTTATGGTTATTAAATTATTACGGCTCCAAATTTCTCTTTAATAGGAAGTGGAAGCCAAATTTCCCGAAAAATTACCTCATTTTTCGGGAAAATTTTCACTTTTTTAAAATAAGGTAATATGTAAATTTTTGATCATTTTTGACGTTAGGGATTGTGTATTATCAAAGAATTTTTATCGCTTCATTTGATAGTACCACAAATGTTAAAATATTTTAAAAAACTTTTTCCAAACATTTCTTATACTAGCAAAGATTAATATTTTCAAAATTTTTATTAATAATATCTGCTTCGGCAACCTTGCAGACACAGATCAAAGAGGTTTTTTCGCCCTTATCGCTTCTTCCGATAGTACAACAAATGATAAAAAAGGACTTTTGTATATGACTCATTCCACGGTATTTCACTAAATATTTTGAAGTTTTCAACCTTGACCTCTTCGATTTCAATTTTTTTGTTGTAATCGTGTTACTTATTGAAAATAAGAAGACAGTTTATTTTCCTTTTGTTTTTTGACCTTTGGTTGGCCCGTTATTTGATTTTTTTAATTTTAACGGTTTTCAAATTCTAATTTTTGACTTCTACATAAATGGTTGTATCTTCGGTTCTAGGAGGAATATTTTCCAAAGCGGTACCATTTTGGAACGATATTAATTTATCCTTAATTCTATCATAATTTATTAAATATTCCTACTGTTTAAATGTTCCTACTGTATTCCTACTAGAGATATGTAGTCTGTCAAATTCAGAACTGATAATTCCACTGGTAGCGTTATCTACTCATTTAACACAAATTGTAATGTAAAAAAATGATCAAAATTACATTTTTTCAACTTTGGAGTTACCTAGCGGCTAAACTACTCCCTCCCACAAAAGCGATTTAACACTTGTTTGAAAGGTTGAACTATTATCTATCAAATGCTATATTACGTTTTTCGATACTTTGGGGGCTGTGCCCTCTAGCGGCAAAAATATAAACACAGATTTATCTGCTCATAACTCCTTAGATAACGGTACTTTTCAAAAATAAATTATGATAGACTTTAGGATAAATTAATACCGTTCCAAAATGGTACCGCTTTTGAAAATATGTACTCCTCTTAGAACAGAAGATACAACCATTTATGTAGAAGTCAAAAATTAGAATTTGAAAACTGTCAAAATAAAAAATAAAATAACGGGCCAACCAAAAGTCAAATAAAAAGGAAAAGATACGGTCTTCTTATTTTTAATAAGGAACACGATTACAACAAAAAAATTGAAATCTGAGAGGCCAAGGTTGGGCTCCATTTGAAAGACCGTGGAATGAGTCATATCGTCGACCTAACTGTGAATTAACGTATCTAAAATTTTTCAAAATCTTATCTCTGATAACAAAATGTTCGTCTTGAGAAACTGAAGCTAAATTCCTGCACCAACGTTAATTGACTCTTAGGAGACATCTTCGTCCTAACGGTGAACCAACGCAGGTGGAAAAATTCAGACAGAGTTTTTCTCGATGAACCATTTTTTATTAGAGATGAGATTTTGAAAAAATGTCAGATACGTTAATTCACAGTTAGGACGACGATATATACCAATTTTTTAACGTAATTTTAATTCGTTGTATACCGAGAATGGTGGTCGCCGCCCCCAAACCCCCGCTTTTCCAGAATTTATACAATTCTTCCTGTTTCAAATTTTATTTATAATTTTAAACTAAGTAAAACAAAAACTGGAAAAATTGCAAAATTGGCTCGGAAAAATTACTTGCACTGTCGAAAAACTATTGAGATACATCCCAATATCAAACTTTTTATGAAGATTACACATTTTTACGTATTTTGAATAAAATAATAACACAATTTAAAAAGAAAAAAATGAAAATTTTCCCAGGAAATGAGGTAATTTTTCGGGAAAATTTGGCTTCCACCTCCTAAAAACTATAGACACACAACCTTACATTCAAACATTTTCAAAATATATACCTACTCCTTACTTGATTTTCTCGATGTATACGTAAAGTGAACTTTAGTCCCCCATTTTTATCAATCTTGCCCAATTTCGCCATTATCGGCTAATAAATAGCCAAATTCTATCAAAATTGGCCATATTCCAGAACTTGAAGTAAAACTCATTTTAGAATTCCATTTCCATCACACTTGTCAAATCTCACCATAATCGGTTGAGAAATTGCCAAGTTCCATCAAAATTGGTCATATTCCAGAAATGCATCTAAAATCAGTTTAATAATCCTATTTCCATCGTATATGGTAAATTTCATCATATTCGGTCAATAAATAGCCAAGTTCTACCCTAATTGGCCATATATCAGAACTTCGTCCAAAACCAATTTTAGTATTCCATTTTCATTACACTTGTCAAATTTCATCATAATTGGCTAAAAAATAGCTAGGTTTTAGAATATGCCATAAATATGCCGTCGTCTACCTCATGCCATAGTGTACCATATGCCGTACTGAAATATCCCGTTTTGAAATATTCTGTAACGTACCATATGCCATAGTGTACCTTATGCCATAATATACCATATGCCTTATTAAAATATGCCATAGTGTACCAAATGTCATTTTGAAATATTCCGTTCCGAAATTTACCATGTTGAACGAATCTTCTCGTTCACTACACCCGGTTCAAGAAAATTGTCACAGTTAAAATAACAGCAGCACAAAAGGAAAATTTGGATCACAAAGAGTTGTTCGCTTTATTTTTCCAACAAATGTTTCATTCTGAACGGTCGAGAATGAAGAATTTAAAAATTGATGTAAGTAGCTATGACCGGATTATTGTAAAGTACTCTTCCGCTCTCAGATTATTAGGCATAAAAAATGTGACTTTAGCTGGCAATTGACAGATGGTCAAATATCCGAAATTATATAATCAATTGTGTGTTCCTGTGTAATGGCAGAAAATGACGAAGTTATTTTAGTTAACACCGTTGATACGTCGGGCATGTCTCATACAAACGATAATTAAAAATTTGGCACAAGGTTGTATACGCAAAAATGTAACTTATTTTTTATTTTTTAATTGTAAGTTTCGTAACCGACAATGCTAGCAACATGAAGATAAGGAAATAAATTTGTGAAGCTGCCGAAAATGGAAGTATTATATACGGATGGGCCCGCCCATATATTAAACTTATTTACTTTAGACGTAATTGGTAAAACCGGCTGTAATCACTATTTACCCAAAGTCTGCTCTGGTACAGCCTTCGGAAGTCCGATCCGATGAAATACTTAATGCGACATATTAAAATCTTATTTATAGAACTGGCCTATATTAGCAAAAGTGGGAGCAAGACCTAGAACAAACCAGTTTTAATGCAAATATTGGTAAATTGCCTGGAAAAAAAATCCAGAAATTTTAAAATCCAGAATAGTTGAAAAGAAAAAATCCAGAGGAAAAATCTAGGAATTACCGAAAAAGCAATCCAGAAAAAAACCCAGAAAAAATATTTTGTTTAAAATAAATGAAAAAAAAAAAATCAATTTTATTGGCATTTTGAGGGGATCGGGGTATTTGCCTGCAAGACAAAATCATGTTTTGCCGTTCAATCTTGTTTTTTGAATTCTTAACGTATAAAATTCTTACCGTATAAATTGTTTTCCGAAATAATTATTTTGATTATTTTATAGTGAAATAATGAATATTTAGTTAAATGGTTTTTCTGGGATCGATATAAAATATTGCATTTAAAATGTTGCAATTACAAAATGTTGCAACTATAAAATTTTGCAATTACAAAATCTTCCATAACAAAATAGTGCAATCATTTTTCTTTTTAGTAGGTGTCATTAATAGATTCTATATAATCCGCTCCTAAGTGTGGCACACAGTGCGGCATGTTTGCTGATCCCGGATCCTACGTCCCCCGAAGTTTAAATCTAAAGCCCCTCGGAGGACTAAGCGGGGGGGGGGGGGGGGACGCAGCGACCTCCCGCGTGCTCGTGAGAGTTACCGAAGCCGTTAGCATCTACAATTTGAAGTCAAATTAGTCGATGTCATTCTATTTTAATGTAAAATCTATAAAAGATTAATAAAAACATTTTTAAGTATTTTGAAAACAAGATTTTCTCCAAACAGATTTTTGGTGACAAGATTTTGGAGAAACGATTTTAGAAACAGTCTTTTGTAAACAGTCTTTTGAAAAACAATGATACGTAGCCAACCCCTTTTTTAGACTATGAGTAGATGCGATATGAGCGATACGATTACTTTGATCTGTGTCTGAAAGGTTAACGAAGCAATTTCTATTATCATAAATATTAAGAACTCTACGGAAAACTCGAATTTGATAGACATTTTATAAATGTTAATTATAATTTGGTCTGCACTTTGATAATTATGTTTCTGGATTTTAGTATTCTGGATTTTCGTTTTTCTAAGTTTTTTGTTTCTGTTTTTTTTCGGGATTTTCAGTTTCAGTATTTTTTTTTCTAGATAAGGTAGCCAATCCTTAATTAATTTTTAATTACATGACAAAAAGAAACGTAACTAAGATGAAATATTAAAATCAATTTCGATACAAACAACCTTTCAACATTCGGCCTTTCGACACATTTGGCCTTTCGGAATTCGGCCTTTCGACATTCGGCCTTTCGACATTTGGCCTTTCGACCCTATTCCGACTAATTTTACTTAGAATTGTAGAGGCTAACTGCTTCAGTAACTCTCACGGGCATGCGAGAGGTCGCTGCGCTCCCCCCATGCTTAGCCCTCCGAGGGGCTTTAGATTTGAACTTCGGGGGACGTAGGAGTCGGGATCAATAAACATGTCGCACTGCGTGCCGCGCGTAGGAGCGGCTTATATAGAATCTATTAATGAAACCTACTAAAAGAAAAATAATTACACTATTTTGTTATGCAAGATTTTGTAATTGCAAATAAATACGTGGAATTGACCATGGATCCACGAGCAATTATCCATACGATCAATTGATCCACGATCAAGAACAATTTTGTCTGGAATTCCTTTTTAATTGTTTGACTGAATTTCCTTCTCAAAAGGTATTTCAGTCATAAATGCGAAAGGAATTCTAGTCAAAATAGTTTTGACTTGAATGCCTTTTTAGTTTTTTGATTGAACTTCCTTCTGAAAAGGCATTTCAGTTTAAAACTATTTTGACTGAGTTGCCTTTTAATTTTTGACTGAAATTCCCTTCTGTTTTTGACTGAAATGTTTTTGACTGAAATTCCCGGAGTCGGATTTAAGAAACAATCTTCTTGTGAAAAAAGCGGCTAAAAGGGAACTCGAAAGAGAGTTGCGACGCCTTAAACAAGCTGCCATTATGGCGTCCAATTTCACTATACACCTGTTAATGAAAACAAAAGAAACGATACAATACGAAATTGTGGCGACTATTCCACTAGCTTTAACAGGGATAATGAGTCTAACCAGTATACATTGCGAACTTTTCTTTTCCTATGGTGCTATGTCCCATAGAGAGATTTGGCCGCTTCATGATGAAGTTTCATAATCATTTTTTTTAACTAATAATGAGTGATTAATTCATTGGGCCTACATTAACCAGCCGTGATTTTTTCATCACCCGCCGGGGATCGAACCTGGGACCTCCGGAGCTTAAAGCAAGCATGCCCGGGCGGCATTGCGAACTTCAGATGAAATATTTGGGATACTATCATATTCCCATATATTTACTAACATATTAGAATTTCAAAAAATCGTCACAGCGGGGGTTTGGGGGCGACAGCCCCCATTCTTTAAGGTCTAAAACGAATTAAAATAATATTTAAAAAACTTGATTTTTTGGGATTTGTGTATTTTGGATAACGATACCAACCCGAAATATTTAGGTTCAAGCGATGTATGTAGAATTAGAATTAGTGTTGCAGGGCCATGATAAGAAGAATTCTCGGTCCCATTAAAGAGGGAGCCACGTACAGAATGCGAATGAATCACGAGATCAGAAATGATCTCGATAAAGTTGACATCATTGGATTCATAAAATCGTCAAGGCTGAGATGGCTTGGGCACGTACTACGTTCACAAAATCGGACCACTAAACAGGCCTTGGAGTCGGCACCAGTGAAAGTAGGACCTCGTGGGAGACCTCCTATCCGATGGATGGAGGACGTTGAGAGAGACCTGTACACACTCGGTCACCGTGTCTGGCGTTCTCTTGTGGCGGATCGAAATATTTGGAGGAGCGTCGTTGAGGCGGCCAAATCCCTTCATGGGATGTAGCGCCAGCGGAAGAAGAAGAAGAAGTTGCAGGGCCATGTGGGAGTTTCGCCACCTCGCACTGCGACCTAAGAGATCTTTTGTGCTCCAATTCCTGTTTAATTATCCGTCCAGTCAATATTTCTTAATGAACCTGATAATACGGCCGGCCGGTACGTGATACATACCTAGATGTTGGTGATCTCCTCCCTCCTAGATGTTTACTGTAGGAAATACTTCTACACGCGATACATACTATCTGAGCTCATTGCTCTTCCTCCTAGATGTTTACTATATCATTTACTTCTGCTAGAAAAGCGGTAGCATTGGGACTCAAGGACTTCGAGAGGGCAGTCCCACTCCCGTTTATTCCTACCCGTGCCTCGTCTACGGTTTTGATTTTACTCTTGCGAGTTGGTATCCAGAGTCCGCATATTTGGACTGATTAACCTATCAGCCATTCATCCTTCGGCATATGCTGTTCTACCTTAGATTAGGGATTTTTGTCAAGGTTTTCTCCTTTAGCGCTGTACTTTAGCCTGTCCCAAAACGCTACGTTCTGCCTAATGGTTCCAGTTACCAGTGGTTGCCGCGAGGAGGCAGTACGTGCACTTGCGAATTGTGATCAGGTTACCCCTTGCACAATTGTACCCATCACGCAGCTGCCTAATACATGACCAGAATAGCTTACGTGATGTGCACCCTACTGGAAGGTTACGGAGCTGGTCGTTTAATCTACCAACTTTGGTCCCCCCCTGCAATAGACGCCAAACCACCAAGCGATGTATGTACACCCTGCGCCATTGAAATGTTCGATTTGAATTTTTAAAGTAAATTTTGGAAATACCACCGTTTGCTTCAAAAGTAGATGGCAAAAATGATAGATTCTGATTATCAAACAATTTTTAGGCTATTCCGAATATATTCAAATAAAAAGAACGGTAATCCGACATTTTAGACCTGCATAACGTCAGATAAGGAATATTACCGCCCTACCTCGTAACAATTTGGTAGGTCTTTACAGTGTTTTTAACAAAGTTTTTTCAATTGAAAAATAGTTTTTTGTTGACAATGGTAATTTTTATTCAAAATAAGAATTAACAGAAATAAAATAATTCATCTCAACCAAAATATTTTGAGAGAAATTGAACTTTTTAAAATCAATGATTAATAACCCAGCCCTTGGCTTTTATGATGGCCTTAAACCCGATCAGCATTGAATTCTAAAGTTTGATTAAATAATATATTGTTATTTCTTCAAACCAGACTTTTTCTATAAGTTTTTTACGCTCTTTGACACTTTTCAGCTTGTAATTTGTAATCTTCTTTCCCATGAAGGACCAAATATTTTCAACAATATTGAGGTCAGGACTAGTTCCTGTCCAGGATAACGACTCAATCACCAAGCCATTTTTAAATTCGGCTACCTAAACAAAATAGACATTAAAATTAAGCATTCTTACTTCACAAATAACTTCAATAGCACGCGGAGAGAATCGTCCTGGCAGAGTGGAATACCGATGTATTGAGTCGGGTCCTCAATAGTCACGATTCAGGTTTCGATAATTTTTTTATATTTTCCTCTGCTTTCTGAACTATCCAGAAGGCTTAGTGATCAAACTCCAAAGGTTGTTATGGCTCTCTAGGCCATAACATATGGTGCATTTTTCACTGTCGGCGAAATACATTCTGTTAAATACCGTTTGCCTTTTCGTCGCCGAACCCTTGTCCTTACATCGGGTCCAAAGATATTGAATTTGGATTTATCCGAGAATATGAACCAACGCCAGTCCCTGGGCATTCAGTTTTTTCATTCTATTGCGAATTTGAGGCTTGCAGCTGCCATTTTTGCTGTCAGTAATGATTTTCTCGCAGGTCGACAAGCATATAAACCAAGTTCCTTTTAATAGTATGAACTGAAATAGTGTCGGTGTTGTTGCTATTAGAAGCTAACTTCTCAACTCCAAAGCCGTAGCAAACCTTTGCTTAAGATCTAAATATCTGAAATTCGATTTGTTGAAACAGAAGTTCTCCTCTTTGCATCAGAGCCAAATTATCGTTTGATTTTCGGAATAGTGCCTTAAAAATTTTCTAACTGCTGTTTGGTTACACTAAATTACTCTTGCAATTTGTGAATGTGTGTACTTTTTGCCTTTGTTTGCAGAATTTTGGCTTTTTCGTCAGCATTTAATTTAGAGCGACACTTTATAAAATTAACTCTTTGACTACTTAATTGAAACCGAATGAATATTTCATCCTTAGTTTGGTTTTAAATACCTAATAAGGCGTGAAATATGCTGAAAAATAAAAAAACAAAAAAAAAATAGCGAATGAGGTAAAATCTAGCAGAAATTGCATGAAATAGTAAATAATCGAAATCGAACATTTCAATGGCGCAGGGTGTATATATCACATATGCACTTCGCCGCAACAGAGGTAAATTAAAGAAGGAAGGAGAAAAATTAGAATTGATGCATTATTGTTGTAATTTGGTAAATAAAATACGACCAGAATAAAATATTTCGATAATTATTTCATTAAGTTTGCATTTAAAATTGCGTGCCTCCGAGTATTATTTTTTACAAAGACAACTAAAATTTTACACAATAATTCTTAATTTTAACATATAGTCTGAAACGTGACTCTTTCCAAGAATAATATCATCGGCGCTTTATTGTAAATTAAATTTAATTCACGTGGCAAGTAATTAAATCGAAAAATATCTGCAATTAAAATTAATTTAAAAGTTGATTGGTGACTTTAAAACAACCAATATACCAGTATACCAAATTAAATGATTACGTATAACTTAAATTTATATTTTATACGATAAATTAATTAATTAAATATTATTCGCAATTAAATCTGATGAAGACTGATTGGATTATACAATTTACAATATAAAGATAAATATATTTAGGAATTAGATTGTTAGAAAACCGATCGTGTATTGTTTGTAGCCCTAATTTTGAGGCTTCTATTATTGTTTTTATTGTGGCGATATTTGGTCTTGACGCGTTGACCGGTATTTTCTTAATTCATCAATCGTGCGTTCAATTTAAAATAATCTTCGCATTGGCTTTATTGTGATAACAACTTTAACAGCCTTGTTTGAGCTCATCTTAATTAAGTGATAAATTTTCGCCATTTATTTGTATTAAGACAAAAAATTATATTTTCAAAGCAATCAACTGATAAAATTAATTCAGTAAAATCTAAATGTGAGATTTTTTTTGTTGCATTTACGACTGACTGGTACGCATCAGTTTTTAAAGTCTCCGAACGTGTAGAACCATCCTAAAACTGTGTTTTCGAGGAACGCCTACTTTTACTCATCGAGGACGATAAATGCTATTACTGATAACCTGTTCTCACTAGTATCAATCGTTAGTTGATTTATTTTGAAATACTTGGATGTTTTTGGTCAAGTCTGAGAAGGTAAAGAGGCCACTATCTTGGCTACTGGGAGCTTTTCAATCATTACTTATGTAACTTTATAAGTTATAACAAATTTGATGACAGTCATTTGTATTCATTTTTTTAAGCATTGGATTAGATCATTGCCATACAACTTTTTATCAAACAAACAACGGATATTCATAACAAGAAGAAGGTTGGAGGCTTGGTGCGGTCGCCATTTGTTTGTTCAAACTAATTTTATTAGTGCCGATCTATCGTATATGTAATAAACGAAAATTTTATTTAAATTATTCATAATAAAGTTTACGTTATCTGTATGAAAATTTAACCTTACACTTCATTTAGACATTTTAGATGATCTTCAGTACATAATTTATTATCAAGGGTGTCATACAATTTGAATATTGAAAATTAAGTATTTTAATGGATAGAATGGCATTTAGAAATTTCATTCGCTTAAAAATTCAACAAGGTTTGAGGAGATTTTTATTCAATTTAAAAGTAAAAGCGAGACCTTAACGTGAAACGATAAGCCATGTCAATAAGTCAAGATCTCTTATTTTCAGCGTAGTCAGATTATTCGATGGTTTGCTACTTTATATGCTAATTTGAAAGTGATATTGGAATTGTCAAAGTTGTTTTCTTAATTCGATTGGTTTCGAAGAAATGGAATGTGTCAGGGGAACCTACATTTTATAAAGCCGCACCTAACGAAAAAAAAACTGAGGTTTTATAAGATTAGAAATGAGGACAAGATTTTTAATGAATAGGAAGTTCTGGTTCTTGAGTCGGTAAGGATGGTCCAGTTTGTGTAGTCTGTGTGTCTTGATTGTCCGTGTAACAAGGTTTAAGTCGGTCGATGGGAATGTTGACGTGTTTTGACGTGAACGTGACTGTTCTTGTTATAACCTTTTAGATAGTCGTTCAGTAATTCCTGGTCGGTAGCAGCACCCAGAATTAAGCTTCGATAAAAGTTAACCATCTCTAAAAAGCGTTTGAGCTATTTTATAGTCAGTGGTCGTTCGAAATGTTTGATGACTTGAACCCGTTCATGCGGTGGTAAGATACCTTGTCCAGTTACTATGTGGCCTAAAAAGAGAGTTTCGTTTTTTGCGAAGTTGCACTTATCCGCGTTTACTACCAGACCGTGTTCTTCTAATTTCGAGAAGGTAATTTTGATGTGTCTCAGATGTTCCTCGTAATTTTTTGAGGCAATAAGCACGTCGTCCAAATATACAAAACAGAAGTCAAGTACTCGTAGGACTGAGTGCATAAGGCGTTGGAACGACTGTGCTGCATTGCGAAGGCCGAAAGTCATTCTACAAAATTCAAAGAGTCCAAAAGGTCTCGAAATTGCTGTTTTTGGAATGTCCGTCGGTTCGATGGGAATTTGGTGGTAAGCCTGGACAAGGTCTATCGTTGAGAATATAGAGCAGCCCTCGAGTTGTTGTGTAAAATCCTGGAGATGTGGAATTGGGTACCGGTTTGGGATCGTGATACGATTAAGTGCTCGGAAATCTACACACGGTCTCCACTCTCCATTCTTTTTTAAAACTAAGTGTAATGGACTGGACCAAGGGCTGCTGCTAGGTCTACATATCCCGAGTTTCATCATGTTTTCGAATTCTGTCGTCGCGATGATGAATTTGTCCGGTGCCAGTCATCGGGGTTTGCATGCAACCGTTCATCTCTAGTTTGTGTGTAACGTATGTTTTGTAGCGTTGAGGTTGATGTCACCGTAAATAACTGTCGGAAATTTTGAAATAACGTTGAAGACTCCTGGGTCCGTTACTGACCTGTCGATCCTAGATACCGTGGAACCCGCGTTGTGGAGGTAAGCGCGTTTTTGTATGTCCACGAGCAACCCGGTGTTCCTTAGAAAATCTGCGACGATGATAGGAATCGACACGAGATGAGTTCGTTCAAAAACGGAAACGGATTGTTTCAGCATTGCTGAAGCAAACTAAATACGGTCCCCCGTTAGTAAAAAATTGAGGTGAGATGTTTTATCCTTAGAGCGCTTTTCCATTAGAACGATATATTGCCGCCAATACTTCACCGATTTATTAGTGCCGACACACGGATATATTTTTATCGGACAATAAATCGGGAACATATTCCCCTGTTGTATTGGTCCGATAATTGGTTGAGATTATGACATATATTTTTCTTTAATTATTTCAGAACTGTTACATAATAAGTCGTTTTTCGTCTTAAATGCAATAAATGCCAAATGTATGTATATAACTTATTTCATGCGATAACAGGTAGCAATAGCAACTGACAGATAACAGTTTTATAATTTTTTATTGCCATTGATATCGGTAAATTATTATTAGAAAAATTATTCTGAATTGAATTGAAACCTTTTCAGAAATATGTGAAACCAAATTAAATAAATTTAAAACCAATAAATGGGGAGTGTCATCGTGTCGTAAGATGAAATTTGATCAATCTGTAGCTGTTGTGACGGTTTCAATTATATATTTGATCATGCCCTCTAAATTCGGTTTTCTTAATAAATTCTTTACATATTCTTCGATGTAATTAAGGAAGGCTAAGTGCTATGCTGGCTAAAGCAGACAGAAGGGAGAAGAAACCTTTATGGTTTTGTGCTGTTTAGATAGTCATTCACATGGGCATATCATGATGTCTGCCGCAAAAAAATTCTTACACAATATCGTAAATTTTGGAACACCAAACTCGATATACTTCCACCATCTATTTGATTTGATATTGGCATAAATACCGCCAGTAAAATAAACTCGGACATTTCTTTTTTATTGTGGTGTCTATTAGCAGTATTTGACTTAGTTTGGACTTAAATAACGATCATTCTTTGTGCTTACTGAGCTGAATGTCAATTGAAAGGATTGAATTCGTATTTTCCGCCGTTCTGCATACTCCATTGCCCCTTTAGTCTCCATCTTCATGTAAATGTTCAACAATACTATTGTTTTCATTGAGCTTTTGTTAGGATGTGTTGATTAGTACCTTATTAACCTTGTATTGTTGGTTGTTATTGTCGATATGGTTTTGGCTTTTTACTACCTGATCCCAGTCCGTAGCGTCAGGTGAATCTGCGATCCATTTCCATGCGCTATCCAATTTATCGATCTTCTGGTTCTTGATTTTGGATTCTTCAGTTCTGAAATTAGCTCGAGATTTGTTTCATTTGATGGATTAGTTGAGGTCGAAGTTTGCTTCCTTGGTGTATGCCGTTGATTGTTTGTGTTAGTCGGTCAATTAATTCCTCATAGTTGTATAAGTTGATGATGTGGAGCTTTTTGGATTCGCTTTCCCGATGTTGTCGTGATTCTAACGTTATTATCCTCAGCTACTGCTTATTTTTGAAACCCCAGTTTGTTTTTTGCCTAGATTTGTTTAATTGCTGTAAAATCCTATCACCAGGTTCGTATGTTTTAGATGTTTTTCTCTGAATAGTTTCCCTTGCGATTTTGGATTCCTGAGCTTTTTTGATTATTTTAATTAAATCCTCATTTATTTTGGTTTTGAAATCGGTTAGATTCTAGTAGTTTATCCGTAGTGTCCTTCCAAAAAAAAAATCGCTAGGTTTCTGCTGGATGACTGAGTGTATAGAATTATTGCAGCGATCTAACGCTATGTTGATCCTTCACTATCAATTCGTTGAGTTCATCTTGCAGGCATCTAAAGATTTCAATTACTGTAGAGTAGACTCTCTTAAAAGTCCCAATTATCTCACTTTTCTGTGACGGTGTTAGGTAAATTTCGACTCCTAAGGTTTTCAGGTAATCACTAATAATAGGGCTTACGAAGGTTCTCTCCATACGGTAATTTGTACAGTGCCTTAATTATTTTATCTCTCACATTAATTTATCCACACATGGATACGTCGGGATGGGTGTTTCCTGGATTTGCACTTGCTTTGCATTGATTATATTCGGGTTTAATTTTCTCCTAGTATTCTACCTAGCACTTCATTGTTTAGCTCTGCTAGGCTAATGCTTTTCCAGGCGCGCCTTCCATATTTTCAATGCGTTCTTATTTCTGTTGCTAAGAGCAAACGTCAAGGGTTGGTGGTCCGTAAGGATTTTATTTTTTTTCGCCCCATATAAGTAATTCCTCCAAAGCCCAAATTATTGCCAACATCTCTTTTTCGTTGACTGCATAATTTTCTTCGGTCTTTTTTATAGATCTGGAAATATACGTAATTGGTTTATCTTTGCCGATGTCGCCTTGCGATACTACGCCCCTATTGCCGTGTCCGAGGCATCGGTAGTCAAGTTGAATGGTTTGTTGAGGTGAGGAAATACCAATATTTCCGTTGATGATAGTAGCTCTTTAATAAAACGAAATGCTTGAATCTGCTCTAGATTCAAACTGATTTTTACTTTCATTGATTGGTTCGCTTTAACCTGGACGTTTTCACCCCTTGTAAGATTTGTTAAGGGCTTCGCTATCTTCGAAAAAGCATTAATGAAATGCCTATAGTATGATGCCAATCCGAGAAATAATTTTAGTTCCTTCAGATTCTCAGAATTTTTTTAGATTTTGGATAGCAGCTACTTCCTTAGGAGTCTCCTAATGTAATAATGCGATAATATAATGTTATTGCATTTTTAAGTCCAAAGGAAAGTCTCAAAAATTCGTACTTCCTCGTTCATGGTTGAGAAAGAGGTTTTCGGTGTTAGAGATGTCCGGAATCGGGTAACTATCTGAATGGTGACGGCATTTAATCGCTTGTAATCAATAACCATCCTGTGTACCAGAAGCATCCAGTTTTTTATTCACTATCCAGATCGGTGAGTTATATGGGCCCCTCGAAGGCCGTATGATTTTATCTTTTAGAAGTTTGTCAATTTGTTGCTCCACTTCGTACAACTGTAGTCATTTTGATTTCGGTCCTAAAAGTAGTATCGATTAATATTATGTTGTTTACTGGACCAAATAATGTTTTGTATTTTAATAGTATTATTTGAATTTTTTATTTTAATTCGGAAGAGAGGTGGTTATCTTGGATTTTAAAACTATTTACCTGAGAAGCTTGTTTTCATGAAGTGGTATCTTAATTTTTGAGACAAGTGTCAGGATGTGGTTCTTCGATCAATAACTGCGTCGAGTTGTTTCAGTGTGTCCTCGTTAATTATGCCGTCGAATGTTTTTAATCCCGGCAGAACAAAAAATTCTATAGGTCAATCCCGATGCTTTTAAAAAATTGTCCACAGACTTTCCTGCTGATTTTGATTTCCCCTCCTGCCGACCTAATTTTGAATTTAGCATTGGTGGGAATCGTTTTTTAGCTAATTGAGGTTTATGAAATTTTTATTGGCACCCGTATCACTCAGGAACTTAAGGGTGTTGCCATTTTTCATTTGATACTCTACGTATGGTATGCTAGAGAGAGGCATGCATCATACAATTTAACTCTGCATTCTCCTCGATTTCTTCTTCGTCTTCAAGTTCTTTGATGTCTGCTTTTTCTCTTAACAGCTGCGAGTATTCATCTTTATCCTCTTCTATGCCGCTAGTTGTCACTAATAAAGTAGAACGCAAGTACTTCAAGTTTTCCAAAAGATGGCAGCACTAATCGACACCAGTGGCTAAATCTTCGCTCATTTATCACTGCGTACCATGCTTTTCTTTTTCAAATTTTACTAAGATTATTAATAATTTATTAAATCGTAAAAAACACTCACAAAGTCACAAAGTAAAAAATCACCTTTATAAAATAAGTTGGCAGCATTATTATAAGAAAAATTATCAGTAGTAGTGACATCTAGCTTCAAGACTGTTTTCTATTATATTAGTAGTGCCAACTAGTGGCATCATCTGGAAGGTCATGTTTTCTAACAGATGACACCGTTCGTGAAAGTAATATTTTCTTAATAGTTTGACTTGATCTAAATTTCAAAAATGTAATTTCAATGAATAATTTACTTGGTAGTAGCTTTGAGTATGTATACATATATACATATATAGAGGAATCACCCCAATTGTAATACTACCTCAATAGATAGCGTTACTTGTATGATTTACAAATTTTTTCTAATTTTTTGTGCATAATATATTTAGGTTGCAATGTATCGAAGTATACAGTAAGATTTGTGATTGAAAATGAATATAATTTAAACTTTTCCTCTTTCCGCTCGTATCGTAGATGTATAATACAAATACAACAAAAACAACAATAAAACGATTTAAAAACTATGTAGAATAATTTTTTTTCCTATTTTCTTCGTTTTGAATGTTTTGATCGTACAGAACAGTGTGAATGTGTGAGTGATATTTGTTTTGTGTTGATGTTGTACAAAAAGATTGTGTGGGTCATGTGATTTTTGATTTTTAAATCTGTTGAAATTTAATTTTGAAACTATGAACTTAAAGGGACAATTTAAACGGGCATACAAGAAAAAAAATTTGGCGACAAACACTAGCATCAAAAATAATAAATTGGCATCACAAATAATATTTTGGCACCACATATGAAAAAACAAACAAATATTTTTGAAGGACATTATTAAATACTGTGGCGACAAACATTGACATCAAAATTAATAAATTGGCAACAAATATAATATTTTGGAACAGAAAAAAATAATTTTTAGAGTAAAAAAAAAAAAATCGAGACAAAAAATTAAATTTAATCGATACAAATTATTGAATATTTGATGGGGATCGATATAAAATATTGCAGTGTCATTAATAGATTCTATATAATCCGCTCCTACGTGCGGCACGCAGTGCGACATGTTTGCATATCCTGGCTCTTACGTCCCTCGAAGTTTAAATCTAAGGCCCCTCGGAGGGCTAAGCAGGGGGAGCGAAGCGACCTCCCGCGTGCCCGTGAGAGTTACCGAAGCCGTTAGCCTCTACAATTCCAAGTTAAATTACGGATCTCCATTTTCCAGAATATTTTAAAACTAATTTAATGTTTTTAATTTTTAATTTATTTATTTATAACTTTTTTGCCAGTTAATTATTTTTGTCGCCCAAAATGTTTATTTCGATGCCAAAAAATAATTTTTGTGTACCCTTCCAATAGTGCCAAAAAATTATAAATGTTGCCAAATTATTATTATGATGCAAAGAAATTTTTGTTTGTTGCTCATTAATTTGTGCCGTTTTATTATTTTTTTGTATCTCAAATATTAATTTTTTGTGTGCCGGTTTATTGCCAGCCGAACTTAAATACATTTTAAGATTTCTGGAATAAAAAATCAAATGAACGTTCTTGTAGGGATATTTTTACCTCTGCGGTTCTAGTTATAAGTAAAAGTATTTTTGTTTATTAACACGAATACGAAGGATGTTTAAATATTTGTATAAATGGAAGTTTTCTATCGTTTTTCAATTTCCTAAGTAGTGATAAAAAACGGAATGTGTGGATTAAAGATTCAGGCAACAAATTATTGAAAATAACCACAGAAAAGTTGAACACTCCCATAAAATTTTGCGAAAATCATTTCTACGACAACGATATTCGTATTTTAGGATCAAAAAAAATTATAAATAAAAATGTGTATCCCGTTTCGTACGGGTTTGAAGGTCTATCAATTGTTCCAAATATACAAATTAGAAAGACATTCAAAAGAAAAGCTACTCATCACCGAAGAAAAATTGATTTTCTAAGAAGTTAAATGTTTTTCTGTTATAGATAATATATCCCTCACTATTTCGCCATTCCTTGAAGACTATCATTTATCACTGGAAGGAAATCGATCACCTGCCGGTCCAAATTTAAGAGGAAATATTCAAACCGTATAACTAATATTTGTTTATCTAATTTTCATAATAATGATGAAAGAACTGAAGATCAATTTCCTGTCATGCCTTATATTAGAAGAAAAAAATCCAATATATAATAAATTCAACGAAAGTTCCTAGATTTATATTTAATTCACCAAAACAGAAGAAATTAGATTTCTTATGCTCAGATAATTTAGTTAAAGAAACAATTAATGAAATGTTTAGTCAAAAAAGTGATCCGGTAAGAAAATTTATTTTGCCTCAGTTGCATCATAAAGCTAATGCTCATTGGCAAAATGTCGAACAAGATTTATATTTAAATGTTTACTATAAATCTCCATCCCATTATAATTATATGTTAGAATTAGAAGTTTCATTGCCTGCGGTGTCAACCATTCAAAAATGGCACTCAAATGAAAAGTGTCGCAAACATGTAGCAGATCAAGAGAGGGTGCACTTCTTTCAAAAAATGGATAAAAAATGTGTGTTGTTATTAGACGAAATGGCAATCAAACCGGAATTAGAATTTAATACTTCTGAAGATATAATATATGAATTTTTAGATCATGGTCATTTAGGTCGAAAAAATATCATTGCAACTCATGGTTTGATTATTATTTTACGTGGTTTGAACAGTAATTGGAAACAAACTTTGGGAATTTATATCGGTACTGTCAAAGGTGATGAGTTGCATCAAATTTTCACTTACTGTATTTCTGAAGCAACACGAATCGGATTTGATATATGTGTTGTGAATTGTAACCAAGGCAGTAACAAAATAGTGCTTAGAAACTGTTAGGAGCTTCGGAGCTAAAGCCTTATTTTTTCTTAAATGAAAAAAATCTTTTTTATGATCCGCCACATCTGATTAAAAGTTTAAGAAATAGGTTAATTAATGCTGATATAGTTACACAGTTTGGTAGAGTTTCTTGGAAAATTTTAGAGAAATTTTTTGATTTTAATGAAGGTACAATTAAAATATTTTATAAATTAACGAGGGAGCTTATACGACCAAATGCATTTGAGAAGTTATCCGTAAAATTAGCCACTCAAGTGTTCAGCAACGGAGTTTATATGGGAATTTTTGCGGCAATCGCAAATGTCTTTTTCACATAAGCTGAAAAAACTATAGCCAAATTTTCAAAAATCCAGATAAAAGTGCAATTTCCAAATAATTAATAGGCATTATCGAAAATTTAACAAATAGCGCTTTGGAAATCCGATGGAAAAATGGCAATATCTTATTGTTTTACGGGTCTCCAACAAATGATTTTTTTTTCGCTGGCGCTACATCCCATAGAGGGATTTGGCCGCTTCCTTTTGAAGTTTTGTAATCATTTTTGTTAACGGATAATGAGTGATTAATTCATTGATCCTACCCTTAACCAGCCGTGATTTTTTCATCATCCGCCGGGAATCGAACCCGGGACCTCCGGAGCGTAAAGCAAGTATGCTAACCACTGTGCCACCGGGGTGGCAAACAAACATTGGGTTTGAAGAGTTGTAGTTTATAGAACACTTAGCCAAACAGAATATGATTTACTGTGAGAAAATAAAATGTGAACTTTATTATATTGGATTGCCAATTGAACTGATAACCCTGTTATGTCCAAATTAGTGTGTTTTGGCATTAATTAGAAAATATGGATAAAAAATGTGATATTACATTAGCAGAGAATATCAAATAGGGTGCTTACTTCTTCCCGTAGTATTCTTTCGGAAGATATAAAATTGTATACGGTTGTATAAATCACAACACTTCAAGATCAATGTTAAATTTCAGTTTATTGAATGAGGTAGTTTTCCCAGTTTTTCAAAAATCAGTCGGCCCTTAATTTGCTATTTAGCACAATAACGCTCCAATACAAAAGAAGTAACATTGCCTCAAAATTATATAAAAATATTGAACATAATTAGTTGCCTAAGCCAAGGCAGAGTTTTATTTGCCCTTGTTGGGGTTTAAATGAACCCGGAAGATATTCGCAATCTAGCAAGACTAAAAATGTATTATGGGGTGTTTATAAAACCGTGTGGGATTAGATTCCCTGCGATTTTACATAATTTTTGGGCCACTTCCGAGACGTGTTGGAGGCGTAATAAAAATGTTCCAATGGTTCACAAATTATAAATGACTTAATTATTATTTAATTAGCCAAAAATAATTTTAAATTTAATTAATTTACTAATTATTTTTAAATTTTTCTGCATATCACAAATACAAGAAACTGATGCAAACGAACACATTGATGAAGAGCTTGATTTAGAAACTGTGGAAGCTGCAATGCTCGATGATGAAGAAAATGTCATAAAAGATATCCTTCAAATCAGTAATGAAAATACAATAATAAAATGTATTTCATTAAAAAATTGTGCAAATGCATACGTAGCTGGTTTTTTGGCACACAAATTTATTCTTAAAAATAGAGACGCAAAATTTCAAGAAAAAAACAGCAAAACTAATAAAACGTGCTTACCATTCAAATTATACGGAACAACTACCTTGCCGAAGTTTGACTACACCATCAATGTTTGTAAAAGATTTAAAGGAAATTGTCTCAATATTTGATAAATTTTTCAAAAATTTTAAAAGGAAACTGATTGTATTGACAAAAATGGCTTCCGTAATATTTTAAAAGCAAAATTTCTTCTTCCATTGTGAATCTCACAAAGATGAAATAATGAAATAAATCAATAAATAATCATGTGAATGAATCAAGTTTTAAATAAATTTATTTGAAAAACAATAATTTTTTTAAAATTACCTATAATATACACAAAACATTTCTTTAATAGGTGCTAAAGTTTACTTATTAGCTGTCTTCTAAAATGTCATTCTAGCCATTTAAATTTGCGCCCTCAGCACGAATTAAATCTAAATCCAGCAACAACTCTGTGGTTTATTTATTCTCATTACAACAAAATTTACCTAACAAGTGATTTTGATTAATCTTCAACTCGAGCTGGGATTTAAGTATACCCTGTATTTTCTTTGTTACTAAACCAACTTTAGTCTGATATGTTAAGCACTGATTGTATTTATTATTTCTATATTTCACAGAAAATAAATTTCACTTGTTGTCATCTATAAGCAATTATTAAGGCTCTACGCACAAATCCCAAGATTAAAATATACCACAATAAACTGCAGACACTTTGTTTTATTCGCCTCATGACTAATGAAACATTTTATTGTAACGGAAAACCAAAAAGTTTATTTAAAAAATGAGAAACGCCAATAATATTGCTTATGTTTGGATGAGTATGTATAGGTATAAATATTAAACAAATTACACTAAAAAACAAGGTATACATATGTATAATGTATTGTGAAAATGAAAAAAAAAAATTTAAACAACAAACGAAAAAATGGATTTGTGTACCATTCAAGGTTATTTCTTCGTTTCATTATTATTATTCATTCTACTTGTATTATTTATAAAAACATGCCGATTGTCGCGCACTCATCTTGCAGCGAGGTAGTATTACAACTTTTTTTTCGGTTTGGTGATTGCTCTATATATATATATACTCAAAGGTAGTAGTCACTGATCTATATTACATGGATACACCATCACCAAATTTAGCAACCAAAACATCATCATACAATGGTAGACATTTTTAATCATACCATCTCGCTCATTTTAATATATTCCTCTGCTTCTATGAGACATAAGTTGTATAGAACCGCACTTAAACAAATTTAATATCGAAAATTTTCGAAACTAGATTTTAACACATTTTATAGTATGTATTACATATTTCCAGAAAATATTAAGATTATTTTCACTAATAAACCCTTAAAATGTTGAATACAAACCTTGAGTACAATCGAAATGTGAATATCTTTCGGAATTAAATGTCAAATGTCACTATCATAAATAAACATTTGATTTCAAAGAAATGTGACACGGCTAATAAATTATTTTATTTACAGTTAAATTATAAGTTCACAATATTTAATAGAATAATTTGTACATGATTATTCATGTCGAAATATTATTAATCTGCTCAATTATTGTCTAATGTGCGTTGTATTTGTTTCATTAATTTGTTGTGACATTTGTGAAAATTTTACTTTAATGAAACATTTTATTATAACTTTAGATAACATGTATATATGTATGGTTGTTATCTATTTCTGTATCAAATTGTTGGTCGTATAATGATGGAAACAATTCAACAAAGGTTATATCATCTAAAATTCGTAACGCCAGTTTCTAATCTTAATTTTTTTTGTAATTGATGCTGATTTGTAATGATGCACAGATCAGTTACGTCTGGTTTTTAAAAATAACAAGTTGAGTGCTGTTGTGTGGACCCCGCCATATTCAGAATACATTGCATTTATGCATTTGGTGCATCTAAAAGTTTTCCTGCCATCCTTACAACATAGCCACTTATATATCCGATGACATTTACTTGGAAGGATGACACCATATTTTGGTGCAAAAATTCTGAGACATTCAAATTTGACCAACTGTATCTGAAAAAAATTGTTGTACCTACTTAACGTTATTTTTTATTTAATTAAAATTGATTTTCGAAAATTCGAAATAGGCAGAAAGAGAAAAAAAAACTTGTGGTCTCTGTAGCATAAAGAGACATTACTTTTTTATACCATAGAATTTTGAACATGTTGTATCCATGTATGTAATAATAAATCAGTGGTAGTAGTGAAAAATTAAAGAAGAGGTTACTACCCAGATAAAATTTCAAAAATATATAATCGTGATTAGTGATTAATCACTGCTAGTAGTGGATAATGGATATCATTATAATAGAAGAAACAAAAGTATAATGAGTTAAAACTATTTTATATGAAGAGGAGAAATTGTTAAGAGTTTGCAATTCAGTTTCGATCTGCGAGCAAAATAATTTAAAAAAGTTTGAACTATTTTATATATTATGTACATTCAAACAAAATCATTTTCATTCTTTCATAGTTTCATAGGCAAAATAATTTTTGTTTTTCATGTGAATGTATTGTAAAGGAAATCTTTACGCGTCTATACCTTGTATTTCGATCACGTAGAGATCTTAACCATACCATGTGTTACGGACCATCCTAACGGCTGTACGTTTTAAACCGGGTAGTTTCATGGCTGGGAGGTTCTTGCCACTAGGATCTTAAATTGGCCGAACAAACACATTTGTACGTACATTTTCACTAAATCACTGAAACTGAATCACATGGTACCACTTCATCACATCACCAATAAAAAGAATTATTTACTCCATTACAAATAAATTATTTAATTCAACAATTAAAATTTTGTTTTCATTGACATAGTTTTCATTTAAATTTATTATTAAACCTTATGTTAACAAAAAAAAACTAACGTGTCAAATCTTTATAAGACCCAAGAAAAAAAAAAATTATATAAACACCGAAAACCATTTAATAACTACAAATTAAGAAAACACTCACCATAGACAAATTTTCACGAAGAGTACTCTTGGCTATACCTGTCCTGGCACGGCTGTAAGAAATTTCGTTAGTTTTCGCACTATCTACTATATACTCGATACTCGTGTATAATATATATATATATATATTTTTTTTTTTTTTTTGTTTCTTATTTACAAAATCAATTATTTTAAACTAACTTTTTACTATTTTTTTTTTTTTTTTACATAAATATAAATGTGTCCATATATACATATACACGGTATTACATATATACATATACATAGTAATCGGTAACAGTATCACTATATTCACTATACTCCTATATTTTAATTCTTAAATTTGTATATGAAACATTCACTTAACCAGCAGGTATATAATATTCACTCTTGAAAGTTTTGTTTTGTGCCTAAGTACATGGACAACACATAAAGTTTAAGTTCACTAATCCTCTATGTTTACGATGATCAGCATAATTTAGTGGATATGTACCTTTTTTTGCTAGTCACATAACAAAAAAAAATCCAATGGAGAGATACTATTCGGTTTGACTATGTTAAAAACCGCTATCCCAATAAAACGGCAGAGAGGCCCAACTGTTGCCCTCCGGATCAATACCAATCACTCCACAGCTTGCTTAAAACAGTGTAAGAACTATATCGGTATGTGTTCTTTTTTTATTTTATTTTCGCCCTATTTGAAAACCTATCAATAAAAATGATACGTCACTATCCGACTAAATTTATAATTTGGTGAATAACAAAAAAAAGTTATAATGAATGAATAAAATTAACTTACTACAATATAGAGTTTAAATATATTAACAAAATATATTTAATATATGTAATTATTAGTTATCACCACAATTATTTAATGTATTAATTTATTTAATACAATATATTGATTAAATAAATCAAAATGGCCAACTAATGCTCTTCTGCCTTGACAATTAACAGCTCGGCCTCTCAACTTAAACTGCCAAATTATTCCAAATTAAAATATTATAACAAAAAAAATAAAATTAAAAAAAAAATATTTCCCCTACTGGCAGTATAATTGATGATCCCACCAAAAGTATGTGAATATTTTGCATAGCTGTACCAAAATCATACCTATGTGCATACACCAATGGAATTATTATCATATTCCCCACTTCCTCATTATCAAGTACATCGTCCATTTATTGCATTCACCAACAATACAAAAGCAATAATGGAAGTACTTAGATTGTATGGAACAAAATTCCACATTATTGGCCGGTAGTAAAAAAAACGTGAACACAATCAAATCGTAAGGTCATTGATTGAAAACGACAGTAACATATTTTATTTTTGTTGTTAAGCTTATCGTGTTATCAATGCAGCCGTAACACATGTTTTTCTTAATCGTCCATTTATTGCATTCACCAACAATACAAAAGCAATAATGGAAGTACTTAGATTGTATGGAACAAAATTCCACATTATTGGCCGGTAGTAAAAAAAACGTGAACACAATCAAATCGTAAGGTCATTGATTGAAAACGACAGTAACATATTTTATTTTTGTTGTTAAGCTTATCGTGTTATCAATGCAGCCGTAACACATGTTTTTCTTAATTGATCGAGGTCTACAAGTTTGTCTTTGTTTCATAAAAATTGGATAAGTACTTTTCGAATTACTATTTGTTAACGGGCATCAACAGCGGGGATATAAGGCATCTCGCCCGCTCTAGCGCTTTGCTTGAGTTGAGATGCCTAAAATGGGTTAACATTACCTTAGGATTATTTATCATTAATTTATTATTTTTATTATTTACAATTACCACACATCTAACCAATCACCTCTTTTGATATATGAGTTCTTCTTATGAATTGAATGCTATGTTGCGTCAATAATTTAAACACTATTATACAGGAGCAACAAGTTTGACATTTTTAATAATTGATTGATTAAATATTGTAATTAAATTAAAAGCGAATAAATTATTTATTCATAGAAAATATTTAAATAATAATAAACATTTCACACACAACTAGTTGCGTTGTGGGTAGCGGTAGTTTGACAAACATGTTTCCTTACAACTTACATATTTAATGAAAAGATACTTGCTTTATTTGTAATTTATGTAGTGTCAATATTGTTTATATATGGAGAAGTTTTGTTGAATTTTTATTGAATAAAATCTAGGACAATCACATTACAACTTGTTTGTTTTTACTATTAGATGATTTATTAGTTTTTAATATTGGTGTCGTGAAACCATAAATTTGTACAAGTCAACATATAATTTTATGATTTTTATGTTATCAATGAATAGTACTGATTACTGACTACTGAGTACAAAAAACAAAAATTGGGAGAAGATAATTTGTTGTTTTTTTTGTTGCATTGAATAAAGGAGGTCAAATATGGTTTAATTTTGATGTAATATGTACAACAAATCAAATTAAACGATAACTAATTAAACCTCAAAATCCTTTTAGATTTCATTGCATAACGTGTTAAGCGAACCTTAAAGGCTCTCTCAAGTGGTGATTAATCGAGTTATCAGAACTAGTTCACAATTAGTTTTATAAAACAATAAAATGCATGCCCTAACTACATACATATATTAGTTGTGCCGCATGCGTTTCCGGATCAATTTTGCGAACCAATTGGTTGTGGCAATAAATCAGTTGTGAGTGTTGACAACCATTTCAGATACAATTATTATTTGTGACATCTCTGTCACAACCAGTAATTGGTTCTCCACATCAAACTAGTTGCTTGTTGGAAAAGGTTCTAACCCATATTTGAAGCTAAAACGATAGCATAGATGCAGTATATTGTGATCTACATTTTAGCATCAAAGTGTCATTTTTGCAACCAAGTGTGTTACGACCGACGCTCTCTTGTATAAGTCTCTCTTGTATGTAAAAATTAAATTTAAAATGTAAATATTAAAATGTTCTATGGCAAAGAGTATGTTGGCCAAACAAAACAAAAATAAAAATTATCAACATATTTATGATAGAATCATGGTATGATATAGCATGACTGTGATACGATGGTTTTGTGTTATGGTGGTATGATTTTACACTTTTTAAAGGAGTTGAGGTAGGGTAGTAAATAAAAATTACTCAACATAAAACCTTCCACGGGCCTAGAAAGATGACGTTGAACTTATAAATTTTTGTTCTTAGTATTCAATTAGCCGAGTAGGCTGACGCACCGATGTTCACTATAATGTTTACTCACGCAATATTCTTTTTCTCAATTAACTACCAGTACTTTATAATTTATTATTAAATAGTATATCTGTGGTTTTTTGAGAAACTAGTTAACTGCAAAAAGACCATTTTTGGGAAATTGCATTTGAAACAAAAATGACTATAATTAAAATAATTTTGAATAATTTATTTATTTTGTTTGTATTATCAAATTAACAAGATGGCAGAAATCAATTTACATAAACATATTTTGTAAAATCAGTTTTGTTATGTTGTAAATTGGAAATGTATCAAATATCCTGTTTTGATTTATCTGAATTTAAATTCATATAAAGTCGATATCTGCAGATAGCTAGTTTTATTAACATACAAGAGGCACTTTGTAAATATTTAAGTTTTTGCATAAATTAAAAAGTTTGAATGAAAATCGAAAATTATTGTGTAAATTTTAGAATTTGTTGATGAATATAATTATTCTTATGTATCCATAATAATATTATTACCGACGTTGCTACATTTCCAAAAATTACAAACGTGTTTTATTAATAATATAAAACAAAATTTAAAAGCGGGGTTATGAAGAACACAATATTTTTTTTATATCACAAAAATTTTAATATAATATGTGCAACTTACGGTTTACTAAAGAATAAGATTATGTTTATTATAATTATGATTATACAGACATCCGATCGATTGAGACATCCGATGCGAAATTGCGAATTAACTACATTTAAAAATGCTATAATCATACAAGTCGGTAATTGAAGTTATTTATATTTAATAAAATGGAAGAGTTTCAAAAAAACATTTTTTGTTTTATAGCAACTATATAACTTAGTATAACAACCCAGCAAATTTTTTGTCTTTGGTGGTAACAAGTCTTTTGTTTGTCTGAGATAGAGGAAATAATATGAAATTACACTGGTTAAAAAGAGACAAATTTCTTGGGCTACATGTCTTGCGGTTGTCTTCAGTATGTTACTAGAGACACAGTCGTTATGTGGTTTAAAGTCCTCCTATCGGTGGGAAATAGAAGGAATGGTAACAAGTCTTCTGGTTGTCTTGAAAATGTCTTCAAAAACCGCTTCGTTTTCGACACCATCGCACAAAAAGCATAATGATGTGTTCAATTTTTTTATAGGTTTAAAAGAAAGAAATATTATATTATTTAAATATAAAAAATATTTTTCTTATAAAATATTTTAAATTCAATACAATATTTATTTGTGAAAAAAATAAAACAAAAAGTGTTAACAAACCAGCAAACATGTCTTAAGTAACACATAGAAGACAAACTCAAGACTTGGTGTGATAATAAACGCAAGACATTCAAAAGACAACTCCATGTATTTGGGACGAAGAGTCTTCAAAGAAATGTCTTATGGTTGTTATTGGTAACATGTCTGGATGTTGTCTTTTGCATTATGTATGTTTGGTGGTCGTATTAAGTACTTTTCATACCAGATTTTTCATACAAAATGCATTTATAAAATAATAAATAATATGTTGTCGACAACATTTTTTCATATATTAAATCAGACAAATTTTTAACTTCGTAATGATTCGTGCGGGCATGATACACCACACACAAATGAGATTTCTGCTTGGGTTTTTTGATTTTGAGTTAGTGAATATAATTCGCTAAGCCAATACACTCTGGTTATATACTTAATGTATTTAGCGAAAGTTGGATTTTTGTAGTTTGGTCGTAGCTACCTGAGGAGTAGACGTAGACCTTACTTTTCATGTTATATGACTAAGAATATTATGAAGCATACGTACACTGATATGGATAACAATTTGAAAGTGTTACACAGATTAAGCAAGGGGCCTAATGGATAGATTGGAGGAGCTAGAACTTTATAAGAACAAGAATTGCCCGTTGTTACTAAATGACAAAATCAACACTAGGACAAATCGAGTATATGGTTTAATTTTAAAAAATAGTAACGATAAACAATAATGCCATCGTCGTAAATTTATATTAAAAAAAGAATTTGTTTATCGAGAAAAAATTAGAACTGTAATAAAGAATTGAAAAAGGAATAATAATTCCGAAACCGGTCTTCTACCCAGTGGAAAAGTCGAATATCACTAAAAGAAAGATTTTAACTTTTATTTTTTAAGCAATTGATATTTAAATAAAATAATTTTTAAATTATTGGTTATTTATTAATTTTTAAACTTACTTTTCAGTACGAAATCGAATTAGCGACACAAACATCTCAAAGAGGTTCTCATTTTTAAGAGCCGATACATTTTGTATTGACTCTGGGGTAAAGAAAGAGGGAGGGAAATAATATTTTCTACTTTTGCTGGGTAGATAAATTAGGAGTGAGATTGCTTCAAACATGTAACCTAAGGCAGTCGTCATACACTCATACATCTTGTTAAAGACAAACCCAACACATGTTATCAATGAAGAACGCAAGACAACATCCATACATGTTCCAATAATGACCACCAGACATGTTACCTATGAAGACCTTGAGGTATATTACCCAAGACATCTTGTATACATGTTACCAATAACGACCACAAGACATTTCTTTGAAGACTCTTCGTCCCAAGTACATGGAGTTGTCTTTTGACTGACTTGGGTTTGTTACCATACCAAGTCTTGAGTTTGTATTGCATGTGTTACACAGACACGTTTGTTGGGAAAAAGTGTATGTAAATTTATTTATGATAATATAGTAATAACTTCGCTTATCTTTTTATTTAATAAAAATATTTATTTTTTTGAAGCAGTTATTCACTTTCAATAATTTTTTTTGGGGAAATTAAGGAAAATTTGCAAAATTTGGCAAAGTATCTGAAAATTTTCACAGTTTTATTATGATTTTCATTCATAACTCAAAATCGACAAAAATGCAGTTAACTAGTTTCTCAAAAAAACCACAGATATATTTATTTGATACTCATTTTAATTTATTTCACTGTATTTTATGTTTTAGTTCCATTTGAGTATTTTATATTAACAACTTGTATTTCACTTTGCATTTAATATAATATGGTTGCTATTATCTCGACCGTGTTACAAAACTGAATACCGTTTTTTATAACTCTTTTTTCCTCTTCCTCAATTCGTCGATATACACTACTCCAAAAAATTAAAGGAACACTAATTTTTTTCAATTTTTTTAGTGTTTTTTGAAGAGCTGTATCTTAGTAAAATATGGTCGTACAGAGATGAAAAGAAAAGCATTTTAAAGCTTCAAATCTCTAGTTTTGAGACTTTTGAGCGGAAAATTTTTGTGAGATACCGTTATCACGCAATCATAAGAAAGAGCGCGAAGAAAAAAAATTCGATTTTTTTTTTTTTTTGTAAGGAACCATGGGCTCGGGAAATTTGTTTTAAGTTAAACCAATGCATAGGTCGGTTAGCCTGTTAATTAGGCGTAAATTTAATTTCATTCTGGTCTCTCTATGTCAACTTTTTGCTGAGATATCTGACTTTGAATCAAAAAAGATCCTTTTGCCTTTGATCATCGATATCTCAGCAACCAATGACTGCACAGTAAACTTTAGGGCAGCCTTAGAAACTTCAGTAAATTTCCTACAAGACCCTTTAATGACTATAGTGGAGAACAAATTTTTTTTTCACCCTCAATACTGATTTGAAAAAAGTACAAAAAAACGACTTTTTAGGTTGTCATAATAAATCTACCGTTACTTTACAAATATTGATGAAAAGACTAATGTTGCCAGGTCATTTTACAGTTTAATGTACTCCTAATAGCCCTGAATTATTTTCAAATTGATCCATCCAACCGTTTTTCCGGACAGATTGATCAAAGTTTTACAAAACAATTAAAGAAACAAGTATTCATCAAAAAACGACTTTTTTCACATTTCGCGTTATTACTTGTTAACTTGATAAGAGACGATAGAAAATTAAATAAACTTCTGCAATATGACCAATTATTATGGAACTTGGCAATTTCTCATCCGATTTTAGTGAAATTTGGTATGCGTTATTGAAATGGGATTCTAAAACGATTCGTGGATGAAGTTCTGGAAAATGGCCAACTAGGAAGGAACTTAGCCATTTCTTATCCGATTTTGATGAAAGTTAGCATGTACGATGGAAATGGGATTCTAAACTGATTTTTGGATAAAGTTCTGGAATATGGCCAACTAGGATGGAACTTGGCCATTTCTTAACCGATTTTGATGGAATTTGGTATGCACGATGGAAATGGGATTCTAAAGTTATTTTTGGATAAAGTTCTGGAATATGGCCAACTAGGATGGAACTTAGTCATTTCTTAACCGATTTTGATGAAATTTGGTATGGGAGATGGAAATGAGTTTCTTAAATTATTGTTAAATAAATCATTCAATACATGGAATAACCATTTTAGTTTTTCACTTTTTAAGCACATGTCGAGTTTCTTTTATTCGTTTAAGGAATAGGCAAGCGCCTTCCAACTTACACCATATAAATTTATCCAAAAATAATTTTAGAGTTTTATTTCTATAGTACATGCTGAATTTGTTTAAATCGGATAAAAAATGGCCAAGTTCCATCCTAATACGGCTTATTCCAGAATTTCATCTAAATATAATTTTAAAACCCAATTTTTATTACACATGCTGAATTTCATCAAAATCTTATAAGAAATGGCCAAGTTCCTACCTAATTGGCCATATTCCAGAACTTTAGCTAAAATTCATTTTAGAATCCCATTTCCATCTCCCATACCAAATTTATCTAAAATCGGTTCAGCAATAACCAAGTTCCATCCTAGTTGGCCATATTCCAGAACTTTATCCAAAAATCACTTCAGAATCCCATTTCCATCGCGAATACCAAATTTCACTAAACTCGGTTAAGAAATGGCCAAGTTCCATCCCAGTTGGCCATATTCCAGAACTTTATCAAAAAATCATTTTAGAATCCCATTTCCATCGTACATGCCGAATTTCATCAAAATCGGATAAGAAATGGCCAAGTTCCATCCTAGTTGGCCATATTCCATAACTTTATCCAGAAATCACTTTAGAATCCCATTTCCATCGTACATGCCGAATTTCACTAAAATCGGTTAAGAAATGGCCAAGTTTCATCCGAGTTGGCCATATTCCAGAACTTTATCCAAAAATCATTTTAGAATCCCATTTCCATCGTACATGCTGTAACGGGCGTTTGTCATCCCCGTTACAAAATACACCAATCCACCAAACCCACACCTCAAACTGTACCCCACATTTGAAGATATTTTCTTCTAAAATATTAAACAAATCCCTATGACAATATCCGGGTACAGATTATGTTCAAATTACATTAATTATGTTGGTTTAATCGTGTGTTGTGCATATTAAAACATGCACATAAACAAGATTCATAACCAACAACTAAATTAGTGTAAAACTAAAATGTTCTCAATGACGCGTACCATATGACACATTTTCTTTTTACGTTTATTTACAAATCTCATGTTTCGTAAATAAACGTAAAAACATATTTTATTCTTATCGCACATACTTGGGCTAATATGTGTATAAAAAATTGTTGTTTTGCTTATTAGCAATTTTCTTTTATTCATTCACCCAAGGTTATTGTCAGCCAATTTGAATTCCACTGGGTGAATGAATTCAAAGACGTTTTTCTGCATTTTTTTTTTTTTTTTTTGGTGTTGTTTTTCACCTGTAACCAAAAAAACGTGTCGGTTATTAGCAAGCTTTGCACAATAATCCATAAACCACATAAAATAATGCAGGGGTAATTATGGAATTTTTGTAGTTGATTGATCGAAAATAATACGTCTTTTTGGTCAATCAGCAGAAAAAATGATATAAAAACCTCGCCAAAATTTTATTTGAGGCGGTTGTTTTTTTGCTTTCGGGTTGTGAGTTCGGGTTAAATTTTTATTTTGTCAATTTAAATTTTTTTTCACTTGGTTTAAATTTTTTTTTTTTTTTTTTTTTTCTTAATAAAAAAAATAAAGTCACTAGTTATCTTAATTTTTTTTTCTTTTTGGTGTTTGTGCGTGAAAAAAAAAAAAAAAAGAGGTAAAACATACTAAGGTAAATATGTCATCAAACTAATCAACGGGATACCAGTTGTTGGGTGTCTGTGAACGGTCCCTCACGGGACGGGAGACGATAAGTGCCTCGGCACTGTGCTCCCTGTTGTTCACAACGCTCAACAACTTTCCTCACTTACTAACCAATTGTTAGGGGCCAATGGCCAACTTTTTCTTGGTTGTAAAATTTTGTTTTTTTTTTGTTGTTTTTTTTTTTTGTTTTTGTTGATTGACGGATGAGTCCGTAAAATAAGTTTAATCCCTCTTTTCCCGGATAATTTTCAGAAGAACGGTAAGCCACACTTTTCAACTATGTGGTGGATCCGTATTAAAATCGGTCTTTTTTCTCTCTTCCCTCATCTTTTTTTTCTTGGTTGTTTACAGCCACCATTTTCATTTCCTTTCCAACCATGCGGCTAAAGCAAGGTTGTATCGATCCCACCAAACCCCACGCCTTTTCCTGCTGAGCTAGCAGGAGTTGAAAGCCGCGGTGGATAAATCGTTACAACAAAAATTCTATGAAACACGTGAAGTATGAGGCTCTGCCTTTATAACTTCACTTGTTTCAAGTGGCGCCTAAAAGCGGGACAAACAACCGTCCCCGAATTAATCATAAGTTTAGGCACCACTTATAACTTCACTTGTTTCAAGTGGCGCCCAAAAGCGGGACAAACATCCGTCTCCGAATTAATCATAAGTTTGGGCACCACTTATAACTTCATTGTTTCAAGTGGCGCCCAAACGGAGGCCAAAACATCAGTCTCCAATCTACATATTTCTGTGTTTACAGACAAATTTTCTCATTTCTTTTATTTTTGGACAAGAGTTTTTTCAACTTGAATATGGCTGCGGCTTAGCCTGACCAAATACATGGTGGGTCATATTCATGTTAAAAAACTTTAGTACAATTTATGGATACAATTGCTGGATCTATGATTATTCGTTTTGTTTGAGGCATGTCCCAACCCACACTCTGGGGAACAAACCGATGGTCACGGTAGCGATGGTAACATAAATGGTCTATTAATATCGAAGATAATAGCTTTTATCCGCTGACGGTGTACTGTTTTCGTCCAGTATTACCAGACCTTTATGGAGATGCAAATCAAGTGAGGGTGCTTGCACAGCTTGATTTCATTTCTTAAAAGGATCATCCTTGTTTGATGTGTATTTAGTTGTATGTGTTGCAGCAAGTTAACATAATAAAATTTGAACGTTTTTCTTTGTGGTTCATCATAAGTTTGCGTTAGTTTCACTTCAGTTTTGAATTTTTAAATGTTCATCCCTCGGGATGGGGTTGTAAGTCCGCATTAGTGTTAAGATCGTCCTGAGTGTAATCGGGACTAATGGGCAAAATTGTCTCTGTTTTTAGGACGAGCATGAATGCGTTTTGTCCCATCAGTTAGTTCCGACACACCGCGAAACACAAAGAAAATTAAGAAAATAATCAATAACCGGCGTGTTATTGTTTCCTGATGGTAGGGAAGGCAATATTTATTCTGCCGGGAGTGGCATGGAATTTAAATTATTGTCTACATGAATGGTGTACGACTTGCCTCCTACACAATCCGTGTCTCTCTCGTATGGGATCGAATCCGGTATTGTGAGTACAGGAGCACAAGGGTGTCATTCATGACCATCAGGTAAATCAAATCGAAATTTTGTCCGTGGCACATAGCAATGAGGCTCACTTTCTACAGGTAAGTTCTGAATGCTCATTGCAAGGTTGGGTCATGGTTTCAAAATTTCTTTTCAATTCGATATTTACAAATCCTTTTCCTTTCCTTGTTTGATCCCACTGGTTGAAAATTGGTTTATCAGTATTTTTTTGAAATTGTTCGGGAAGAAGGGAGTTTTTATTATAGTTGAGTTTTTGTCGTTAGATTTTAGTTTTTAGTTCATTATTGTTTTTAAAAAAAAAAAAAAAAAAAAATGAAGGTAGAATATTTAAGCCAGGACGAACTTCTGGTAGAGCTGGAGGTGCGTGGTTTCATTAAACCAGGCGCACAAAAGGTGACAGCCGAAATGATGCTGTTACTGAGAGGTAGGTTATTTCGGGAAGAGAAGGGCGCCTGCATAGAACCTCAAACGAGACATGAAGAGGCAGAAAGATATCCTGCACAGGAGGCTCGGACAGTCCAGGAAAAGATACAGCAAGTACAGCGAGACCTATGGATGGACATCCAGGAAGGCAAAACGCTGGATGATGTGTTACGTTCAGCGAGTACCAGGATTAACCACCTACAAATGAGATTGCAGCGCGGAGTCGAGTGTGACATTTTTTCGGAAAGATACGACGAGATGTTCATGGCGTTGAGGGATTTGGGTATGGTGGTGACGAGGTTACACAAGAGGCAAATTACACCGAGTGCCGCCGCAAGCTTACTGATCAACATGCATTTCAAGTTTGACGGACCAGACCTACCGATAAATGAAGAAGGTGACGAGAAGCCGTTACTTGAAGACAGGGTAGAAAAGAAGGTAGTAGTAAAAGAAGATCCCGCCTTGGGTGAACACAAGGTCAGCGTTAGGGATTTTCAGGAGAATCTAAGTGTAGCGGATGAGTTGCCCACGCGAGTGAAGTACAGGCCCAGTCGACGCGTGCGCAGATCACGAAGGCGGTGCAAGGCGGAGGCAAAGGTACAATACCATGAATGGAACTCTGAGTATGCGGTGCAAGTCCAAATATCTAGTGAACAAGTCTTCCTACTCGAGCAACAAGTGTTGGAGGAAAGAGTGCACACGTATGAGGTAAGTGAGGGAGTTCTTCCACTTAAAGAGCAACTGGTGGTTGAAATCTACCAGCCAGTAGCTGAAGTTTCCGTCCTGGTTGTTGATAAGATCAGCTTCAATACTGCAGGAACATCTCAAAATATCAGCAGGGTTTGGGTAACACATACAGATTCTGCATCATCAGGTCCTAGAAAAGAAGTAGGTTGTATGCGCATGCAAAACTCCCGGGACATGAGGCGCCAAGCGCGGCGGCGGTGCAAGGGGCATCGCGGGGTAAATGTAACAAAGAAGAAATGTCGCGGCACTGGTGGTACTGCAAAAACCCACAGGGGTTTTACGTGGTATTCATGCCGAATGGAGGTACCAACAGACCAACTATCAGATGTACTTGATCTGAGATTAGAGGATGAGGTGCTGGCCAGATCCAACCGGCGACTGGTTTCAGCGAGATAGTTATTCTCTGCGGTTACCATTTTCCCTCTTGCAATGCCTACAATTTTGTAAATAATGTTAATACTAGGTAATGCAAAGGTAAAATGAAGACTGGTATGTTTCTGGTTTATCGCCATAAACCAAGAAACACCAGTATTTAAGATTAGTTAAGTTAGGTAGGAATACTAACATAAAATAGGAGTTAGACTAGGGACACTAATCTAGGAAGTAAGTAGAATAGGAAATGTCGTTAGTGATTACTGATTAGCAACAAGTCACGTCCAAGAATTTGAATTGGTTTACAAGGAAGCAGTTGAAGGTTACCAAATACAACGTTGGTGCTTAAATGCGAAGCTTAAACCATTCTACCAGTCACTAGTACGAATGGGAACATCCACAGGAAACGCACCATCAAGTTACAACATACTTGGGCAAATTTTCTCCAAATGTTACTGTATATGTATATATATCCGCAATGATAGACAATAATCCAGCAAAATGCACAAGAATACTATCATCAGCAGCACCAGTTAGTAGATGGGACATTGGATTCATCCATAACAGCTCCTGACTATCAAACTCAAGATTGTTCAGGAGGAGATCATCTTTGAAATCCAGTCATCACTATGCACAGAGACGAGTCTAACTTGTACCCATTCAACAGAAATATAAGTTAGTGTTCAAAGAGGTTCTAGTTAACAACCACTGTACCGGTTACAACAAAACTCGGGAGAAGCGCACCTAAAGATTAATGCGAGGTGGTTCAATGGGTACATACAAGAGCACTACCAGTCAATTCTCCGTAGTTTCACCATGGGTTCAATAGTTATAAAATAATCACCAGGTCATGGACTTCTGAGGGCAACGAGGTTTCGATGTACATTGCAAACCACAAATCCAGCGGGTGACAACAACAAAAGCAACTCTCACCCCAAGGTTTAATCAGACGCAGGAAATCCAGACTGGGGAATATTTGCGAGAACTGCAGATATGGGTAAAGAAATACTGGACTGGCCTAAAAGGAAGAAAGCACTGACTAGGAGGAAACTTTCCATCGCGTAATTCATTGTGTGGTAACAAGGAGGGGTATTGTTCCTATTTGTATTAGCACTGGTAGCAATGGTTCGCCAACATCAAATCCAACAAATACCACATCCAGAAAAGAAAAAATCAGCAGCTTATGCACAACGACCAAATACAACAACACCAGATTGACTGATCTAAATAAATGCTAATGACATCTTAGGAACTAGATTTAAAACTAAATATACAAGATATATAACCTTACTTTAAGCAAAGAGGCGAGGTTATCTCAAATTTAACCTATTAGATGAAAATACCAATGCAATAAATAAACACAGCTAACAAGTAGTAGGTTAAAGTTGAGGCAGCGCCGTCTCCACATGAACTAACATAATTTTAAGTAGATTACATTCATAGGTTAGAAAAGAAAAAGTTAGGGCAATTGATGTAAATAATGAGCGTTAAATTTACATAACAAAATAAAGGTATATCCATATATTGAAAAAAAAAAAAAGTAATTAATTTTTTCGCTCAATTATAATTTTTTTTTATTAATATTAATATAGTCTAGAAAAGAATATATATAAAAAATAAAAATATAAAAAAAAAAAAAAAAAAAATATTCTATAAGTATATATACATAATATTAGAAATAGTATTAAGAAATTTTTGTAAATCCAAAATTTGTAAATCAATTATTTGCCCGGCTTGAGACGATCTCAGGGTGTGAGGCGTCCCCACGTTGGGCTGATAAAAACTGAAAAACAAACGGAAGCATCCCATCCCCGTCAAATAGAGCATGAGATCTCTTTTCATCTCAGGGATTGGGTTTTCCCCACGCTGTAACGGGCGTTTGTCATCCCCGTTACAAAATACACCAATCCACCAAACCCACACCTCAAACTGTACCCCACATTTGAAGATATTTTCTTCTAAAATATTAAACAAATCCCTATGACAATATCCGGGTACAGATTATGTTCAAATTACATTAATTATGTTGGTTTAATCGTGTGTTGTGCATATTAAAACATGCACATAAACAAGATTCATAACCAACAACTAAATTAGTGTAAAACTAAAATGTTCTCAATGACGCGTACCATATGACACATTTTCTTTTTACGTTTATTTACAAATCTCATGTTTCGTAAATAAACGTAAAAACATATTTTATTCTTATCGCACATACTTGGGCTAATATGTGTATAAAAAATTGTTGTTTTGCTTATTAGCAATTTTCTTTTATTCATTCACCCAAGGTTATTGTCAGCCAATTTGAATTCCACTGGGTGAATGAATTCAAAGACGTTTTTCTGCATTTTTTTTTTTTTTTTTTGGTGTTGTTTTTCACCTGTAACCAAAAAAACGTGTCGGTTATTAGCAAGCTTTGCACAATAATCCATAAACCACATAAAATAATGCAGGGGTAATTATGGAATTTTTGTAGTTGATTGATCGAAAATAATACGTCTTTTTGGTCAATCAGCAGAAAAAATGATATAAAAACCTCGCCAAAATTTTATTTGAGGCGGTTGTTTTTTTGCTTTCGGGTTGTGAGTTCGGGTTAAATTTTTATTTTGTCAATTTAAATTTTTTTTCACTTGGTTTAAATTTTTTTTTTTTTTTTTTTTTCTTAATAAAAAAAATAAAGTCACTAGTTATCTTAATTTTTTTTTCTTTTTGGTGTTTGTGCGTGAAAAAAAAAAAAAAAAGAGGTAAAACATACTAAGGTAAATATGTCATCAAACTAATCAACGGGATACCAGTTGTTGGGTGTCTGTGAACGGTCCCTCACGGGACGGGAGACGATAAGTGCCTCGGCACTGTGCTCCCTGTTGTTCACAACGCTCAACAACTTTCCTCACTTACTAACCAATTGTTAGGGGCCAATGGCCAACTTTTTCTTGGTTGTAAAATTTTGTTTTTTTTTTGTTGTTTTTTTTTTTTGTTTTTGTTGATTGACGGATGAGTCCGTAAAATAAGTTTAATCCCTCTTTTCCCGGATAATTTTCAGAAGAACGGTAAGCCACACTTTTCAACTATGTGGTGGATCCGTATTAAAATCGGTCTTTTTTCTCTCTTCCCTCATCTTTTTTTTCTTGGTTGTTTACAGCCACCATTTTCATTTCCTTTCCAACCATGCGGCTAAAGCAAGGTTGTATCGATCCCACCAAACCCCACGCCTTTTCCTGCTGAGCTAGCAGGAGTTGAAAGCCGCGGTGGATAAATCGTTACAACAAAAATTCTATGAAACACGTGAAGTATGAGGCTCTGCCTTTATAACTTCACTTGTTTCAATGCTGAATTACATCAAAATCGGATAAGAAATGGCCAAGTTCCTCCCTAATTGGCCATTTTCCAGAATTTCATCCAAAAACCAGTTTAGAATCCCATTTCCATCGTACTTACTGAATTTCATCAAAATCGGATAAGAAATGGCTAAGTTCCTTCCTAGTTGACATTTTCCAGAACTTCATCCACGAATCGTTTTAGAATCCCATTTCAATAACGCATACCAAATTTCACTAAAATCGGATGAGAAATTGCCAAGTTCCATAATAATTGGTCATATTGCAGAATTTTATTTAATTTTCTGTCGTCTCTTATCGGCGAGTATTACAAAAAAAATCGTACGATCGTTAAGGGTTAACAAGTAACTAACGCAAAATGTGAAAAAAGTCGTTTTTTTATTTTGATGATCACTTGTTCCTTTAATTGTTTTGTAAAACTTTGATCAATCTGTCCGGAAAAACGGTTGGATGGATCAATTTGAAAATAATTCAGGGCTATTAGGAGTACATTAAACTGTAAAATGACCTGGCAACATTAGTCTTTTCATCAATATTTGTAAAGTAACGGTAGATTTACTAAGACAACCCAAAAAGTCGTTTTTTTGTACTTTTTTCAAATTAGTATTGAGGGTGGAAAAAAATTTGTTTTCAACTAATCATTAAAGGGTCTTGTAGGAAATTTACTGAAGTTTTTAAGGCTGCCCTAAAGTTTACTGTGCAATCATTGGTTGCTGAGATATCGATGATCAAAGGGAAAAGGACCTTTTTTGATTCAAAGTCAGATACCTCAGCAAAAAGTTGACATAACAGGCTAACCGACCTATGCATTGGTTTAACTTAAAACAAATTTCCCGAGCCAATGGATCCTTACAAAAAAAAAAAAATCGAATGTTTTTCTTCGCGCTCTTTCTTATGATTGCGTGATAACGGTATCTCACAAAAATTTTCCGCTCAAATGTCTCAAAACTAGAGATTTGAAGCTTTAAAATGCTTTTCTTTTCATCTCTGTACGACCATAGTTTACAAAGATACAGCTCTTCAAAAAACACTAAAAAAATTGAAAAAAAATAGTGTTCCTTTAATTTTTTGGAGTAGTATATGAACTTTTAAATTTTGAGCAACTTTTACAGAAAATGATAAACAGGTTCATGTTTCGATTTTTTCATTCTTTTTAGCCAAAACAACTTATAAATCGCGGTAAATGGTATTAAATAACACATTTTGAATATGCCTCTTCATAATGGAAGGAAATAATAAAAAAATGAATATTTTATCGTACATCCTCTGTCTTTAAAAATAGAGCAAAAGACTAAAAGAAAATCAGCTACTAGTTTCCTATTGTATGATAGATGTACTAAAAATTGACTTTGGTATGCTTCCATGCTAAAATACAAATTTTTAATATGTGTCTTTACTCATAAAAGGGAAAATCTGTAGTCTCGATATCATATCATGATCTCTAGTTATTCTTGATTAAAATAAACTGAATCAATTGCAGTATATCCACAAAAATAGAGAACATCTGGATGCGATTTATTGAGATATATCGAGACTTATAAAAAACACAGCAACTATACGGTTTGTTTTCCAATTAATACCACTAGATCTAAACTATCTTAATAGAGCCATCGAGAATAATTCCAATTAGTATATAAGTTCAAATGGTGTCTGGTAAATCAGCTTCTACGGCAAATTGCCGGGCAATTAAAACATAGTTCGATGCTTCCAAAGCCTTATTTTGACTAATTTTTAACTAAAATATTTGTAATATTCACATTAATAGCATCTATACCTCCCGTAAGTTAAAGTAGCAAGGTTAGACTGGCGTACATATTTCTACCGGGGAACTTTACATAGCAAATCATAGTTATAGCCCTGTTTTTTTATAAGTCTCGATAGATCTCAATAGATCGCATCCAGATATTCTACATTTTTGTGGTTAAACTGCAATTGATTCAGTTTATTTTAATCAAGAATAACTTTTTATTCAACATTTTATCGTTTTTAATCCATTTCCTTGAATTACACAACTTATTAATTGTACATGAAAATCTTGCTTTTTATCCAGATATGCTATCGAGACTACAGATTTTCCCTTTTATGAGTAAGGACACACATTAAAATTTGTGTTTTTGCATGGACGCATACCAAAGTCAATTTTTAGTACATCTATCATACAATAGGAAACTAGTAGCTGATTTACATTTAATCTTTTGCTCTATTTTAAAAGACAGAAGATGTACGTTAAAAGTATTCATTTTATTATTATTTCCTCCCATTATGAAGAGACATATTCAATATGTGTTAAGGCCCTTTTACATTCAATCTTTTCGTTCTTTTTCAAAAGAATAGAATCACGAAGAAAAGGGCAAATATATCTTCCCCATATATAAAAATGGGACGGGCATATTCAAAATTTCATTTTTTCCTTTCAAAATGTTACTTGGATTTTATATCTTTTGAGCAACTTTTACGAAAAAAGATAAACCAGTTCAACTTTTTCAGGTTTTTCCGTTCTTTTTCACCAAAAAAAATTGAGTGTTGCAGTAAATAGTATTGAAAAATACTTTTTGAGTATTCCTTCTGATTTTAATACAAGGAAATCATACTAAAACGCATTTTTTATGGTACATCTTTTATCTTCTGGAAAAGAACGAAAAGATTGAATGTAAATCCGCTATTATTTAACACTATTTACCGCAAACCACAAGTTGTTTTGGCTAAAAAGAAAAAAAAATGGAAAAATGAACCTGTTTATCATTTTTCGTAAAAGTTGCTCAAAATTTAAAAGATCATAGTAACATTTTGAAAGAAAAGAAAAAGTTTTAGTATGTCCGTCTCATTTTTATATATGGATAAAATGTATTCGCACTTTTCATCATGTATTTATACTTTTGGAATAACAAAATATAGTGAAAAAAATGACGTAGCGTTGTCAAAATAAAACAAATTCTTAGTGCTGCGAGTGCCAGTATTTTTAAGTGGATGATAGAAGTAGTTACAATTTCCCATTTTTTTTTTTTTTTACCAAATATCTGAATAGATCTATCGAGACTTATAAAAAAATACAGCATATGTTAACAACTTACGGATGTAAATTCCAAGTACAAATCTATTAACTTGTCCCACTACTTAGCTGCACAAAATCGGCATTAAAAACCTGATTTTAAGTGTACTTCGGAACACAGGAAGGAAAATCTCTGAACGAAAATGAAGATTATACAATTGATGAAAGAGGGCCTCCAACGAATTATGAATGAAGTCCTAATTTGTGGTCTAAATTAAATAAAGCAAATTTACATATTGGAGGCTGTGTGCGTCTAATGGAACCAGAATAAAGTAGAACAATTAGACAACACCAGAACCAACTCATTTAATCGAACGCTGGCAGCAGCATAATTTAATAACCAATACCCTATGACAGGGGCAATCACAGGAACGAATCATCAAGTGCTAGCTAAATTACAAGGCTGGAAAATAACATTTGACATAACTTAATAACTAAAACGTTGTTGATGTAAGTATTCCGAGAAATTTTCCGATACCGCGATAGGCCAACCCTACTCTATAAAATAGTGTACATTATTAGGACAGATTTCACTTAAATTAAGTTTTTTAAAATTGACTTGACATTTAATTGTTTTTAATTTAAAACAGTCGTTCAAACTAGTTTGGTATAATCTTTTGAATTAAACCAATATTCAAAGGATCATTTACATATTTACAAAGTTCATTACACTTGGTAATACTTTATAAATGTTTATTATTATTATTCCGTCTCTTTATCGAATGCAACCTACTCAACACTATTTTTGTTTGCATACCATTTACAATTTTGTGATCCAAATACAAGTACTGCATAAGTACGTAGTATAACGAGTTACTGAATATTGTATTAAAAAAAAAAATAATAATACGACCTTTATTTTCCTAAGACTTAATTACAGTTAATTGTATCGCAAATAAATAATGTGACTAATTTTTTTGCTTATTTATAGTTAGAGTCGTACACTTACCTTCAAATACATAATACATAGGTATTTTTATTTAATTGAATTCTTTTATGTAAATTTAATTAAATGATTTTAATCTCTGATGTGATTAACAAAAAAAAAATTTAGCGTAATACTTAATAAATAATTTTTTACTTTGTACTTTTGATATCAAGATTTTTCCGATTACCATTTAATTGCATGTCAGTACAGTAAATTATTTGTGTTTACAGTTTTATGGTGTTTTAAATTGGATAGCCTTAAACTACATTCTTTACAACATTCATGTAATGTGCATTCTATTGGTATATGGGGACAATTTAGAATAGATTTGAATTCATAATGATGTCGTGTTACGAAATTCTTCTTGACTTCTGATTTAATCAATTATGTACCGACATATTTAATTTATATTATACACGGCTATATTATGCACTTGATTTTCGTTTTAATTGGCCAATAAATGTTAGACTAGAATATGTCTGTTTTTTAGGTCATTTCCATGTTACCCTTGAGTTTAGCCATTAAATTGTTTAATGTTCAAAATTATTTTTCAAATTAAAAATAATTAAAACTCTTGTTTTATTATGTTTACAAAAATAGGAAAATTCAAGTTCAAGTATAACTTTGGTGGAGGTTAAAAAACATTATAAATAATATATTGTATCGCGTAAATTTATGAATCGGTTGTTTTTTTTTTTTTTTGGATGGCGCAATGAAGTGCGAATTTGGAATCGATCGAGCGAATAGAAACTTATGAGCAAATCCAAACAAATTTGGATTCCAATTAAAATTCAAATTGCTATATTTTATTTTGTAACTAAATATATTTTTATCTTTCGTTTACAGGTCAATATTGGTAGCGGCATGTGAAAGAAAATCAATCGTATTACTAGATCCTACATCAGCTAAAACAATTAAAACAGTTTACAATGCACATAGTGATTGTGTGAATTGTGTAAAGTAAGTAACTTTAATTAATAAAATTTGAAGATTTATAAAGCAGCACAAAAGTAACTCAAATTAATTTATTCGGTCGTAATTAGTGGTAAAATGCATTACGATACAACAATCGACGATAAAATATGTTTATACCGGTTTATCCGCGTACCTATTTCAAAAAAATTTATCGAAAAAATGATGGCAATTCTATAAAATAACATTTTCGGTCGTATTCTTATAAAAAAATTTTATGAATTTCATAATGCCATTGTCACAGTAAAAATAAATTTTATTCTTTGACCAGTGCATCGTTTGATTTTCAATAAAACGTCCTGAGGGGCTATTTCTGAATACGATACGAATTCGAATGTATAAGATTAGTATTTGATTTAAATAAGAAACGAGCGAATCTGATTCAATTCTAATTCAATTCAAATAAGAATGTTACACTTTCGTATTCGTATCGTATTCAGAAATAGCCCCCCTGGATCACTCAATCGTGTACAATCGAGAGAAAGGATTAAGTGACTACTCTACTCGTTTGTCCGATGTACAATACATATAGTTAAAATAATATCTAGCTGAAAATTCCTATTCTTTCATTCTCGAGTAAATACAACAACAAATTCATTTTTTGTTGTTGTTTTACTCGAGAATGAAGGAATAGGAATTTTCAACGAGATATTATTTTAACTATACCTATATCCCTTTTTTCTGTAGGCAGAATTTTCTCTTTGGTAGACTCTAAATTATTTTAAATTTTATTTCGACTTTTGCCAGAAATACCGAGGGGGTCATATTTGTTGAAATTATTTTTAAAATTTTCTGTAATTTTAGGATGAAATTTGATCCGTTTTTGTTCGATGTCGATATATTCCATTTTAATATTTCAGTGGTCAGATCAAATAAGTCAGTATTTATACTAATACTCAACGCAGGTAGCAAGATTTAACATGGCACCTGAAAATTAAATAATTTCAGCTGCCAAAATAAGCAAGTCACTTTTTTTGCATTGTATTTGCCTTAATTTTTCCAAACATATTTTCAATTAGTGCTCGAATGTAGTGCAGTGGTTGAGCGAGTTTTTTATCATATCACATTATTGAAATCGATTCTCGCCGTAAACCAAAAATTTAATTACTTACAACTTGCTTCGACTGACGTAATAAATGGTTGTGTGTAAAATCATTCGATGGGCTAACTACCTACAACGTTAATAAGTAAGGTTCGAAAGGTCTCCTAGAGATGGGTATAAAGGCGATACCTATGTTCAGGGTCGTTCCCTCTTGTAAGATCCAACCTTTATTTCCAGGTTTATTATTGGTGTATTTTGCTACCTGCCCTACACACTCATTTTTGGTCCTTTGGGAAGGGTAACTAAGAACACCACTTCAAACCGCTTTTTATACTCGGAACTTATTTTAAAATTGTTTGTTAACCGTTTATTTGACAAACAGTTTCTTCCGTATTGGTTGTATTTTATTTTATTATCCATTGTACATAATTTTATAATAAAAAACTATGTATATTTCTAATTTTACAAAAACCCTTTTTTTGGTTTAACTTTTTATTGGATTTTATTGGATTGCTTTGTCTTTTCGTGACGATTTTTCTTCAAAAACTCGAGCATACTAATAAAAGGACTACGACTAACTCACTAACGTAAAATATATAACAAAAAAAAAAGAAATGGAGAGCAACACATAATCCAATATTCTCGTTTCATTATTTAATGTCTATAATCTAGAAGAGTGCCACCTTTTGCGTAGCACACGCCAATATTTCAAATATATTTTCAAATAAAATTCGTTATGCTAAAATAATAAATTATGTTTATTAACATCCCAGGCCCCTTGAGGCGTCAGCAATCAATGTAAACTAACATAAGGACTTGTACTCTTAATATAAATGTGTATAAACCAAAGAAAATGTGCGAAATGTATTATAAACTCATTTACAACATAACTTTAAATTACAGCTTAATCCTAATTAACAATAATTATAATACAAACTGAATGATTCAAAGGAAGTTGCAACAATAGTTGACTTCGCAACAACCTCTTGTTCAATAGGTAATTTACATAGCTTTGAAATCGATCGACTGCATATCCCATTCTTCGTTTTTATAGTAGCCACTCTGACCTTATCATCAAGACCTGGTTTAACTTCTACAATTTTACCCATTAACCAATAAGTGGCAGGTGTTCGGTCATCCATCATTAAAAATAAGTCATCTTTAAGTAAATTAACCTCATTTCCTTTCCATTTTGTGGGGCTCTGTAAATTATGTAGATATTCTCTAGAATATTTCTTCCAAAAATGTTCCACGATTTGCGTCAATCTCTTCCATTTCGAAAGACGACTAGTTGGAACTTCAACAAGTGCCGGTTCTACCATGGATGTGATCGGTCGGCCGATCAAAAAATGAGACGGAGTAATGGGCTGTGGATCATTCGAATCTTCCGAGACGGAATACAGTGGCCGGAAATTTAATATACCCTCTATTTGAACTATGATGGTCAAAAGTTCCTCGTAAGAGAAGTTTCCATAATCCTCCGAAATTCGGGTATCTAGGTGGGATAAACTTCCATTGCATATGTTCCAAGATACATAACTGATTGATTAATTTTTTCGAACTGACCAGAATTGTTAAAAAGTTGATACATTTTATTCAACTCGTTTCGGGTTCCTATGAAATTTTTAGTGTTATCAGGCCAAATGATTTGACAACTTACCCCGTCTTGCTATAAATCTTTTCAAACATGAAGGAAATGCTTCTGCAGTCTGATCTGCCACGAATTCCAAGTGGATTACCTTCGTGGAAAAACACACAAAGAGTGTCACATGTAACTTATACGAACTTGTCTTGCGTTGATGTTTGCACTAGACCATAAACGGCCCACATAAATCTACACCTGTAACTAAGAAGGGACGACATTGTACTACTCTATCACGTGGTAAATTATCCATTATTTGTGTGGTGGCTCTCGGCTTGAATCTAAAACATGTTATACAGTGACGTACGATTTTCTTTGCGATGGATTTTCCGTTTAACGGCCAATATTTTCTTATTATTAATGATAAGAGGAGTTGCGGCCCGGCATGTAGATTTCGATTGTGTTCATACTTAAATAATAACTCTACGAATTGGTGATGGTGAGGCAATAAAATTTGGTGTTTACTGTCGTAATCTAAATCAGAATGAATACAACCCAAATTAGTCCAGATTCGTCCAGAAATGGGTTCAAACAGCAAATTCTGCTAGATGACGCTAGCTCCCTCTGGGCTTTCAAACAACTTAATTCTGGTAGAAACTCATTAGCTTGAACTGCTTCAAATAGCGCAACTAACGCCTTGTCAACCTCTGGCAATGTCAAGATAACCGATTCGCCCTTATTATGTATTGACCTTGACCTGGCGTTCCTGATGAAACGAAGGCAAAAAGAAGTAACGCGTAAAAGTCGATTAAAATTACTCTACTTTTCGAACAGATCAAACTTCTTATGATCATCTTGTTTTTACCTTGTTACCGTCTTTACTTCTGGAATCTCACACTCTGGAACGTTGTTTCGAATGCTGGTAGGCCATTCTGACATTGGCTTATTTAGAAAAGAAGGTCCATGCCACCACAAATCATTTAATTGAATTTCTGTTGGCATCATACCTCTGAAAATTAAATCCGCTGAATTTAAGCTGGTTGAAATATGCTCCTAAGAATGCTTATTCGTAAGCTCTTGAATTTGTGGCATTTTTTTTGCAACAAAAGTTTTAAGCGGCTTCTAACTTCAGCCATGCTAAAACGATCTGTGAGTCACTCCATAATACTACCAATAAAAATTCTATCTTCATAGCTTCAATCACTGAAGAGATTAGATTCGACAACAATAATGCGGCACATAATTAGTGCGCAATAGATACGAATTTTAAAGAAGCTACTCGTGATTTGCTACACAATAGGTGTTGGGTAAAAGCAAAACGTACTCTTGTCCATTTTATATAATTATGAGATAAATGAGAAAGACTTCCTGTTTCTAAAATATTAATAGATACACGACATTTATATATTTTATTAACGGATGACGGTAAATTGCAATTTAAAAATTATGTATTAGATATTTTAAATTAATTAAATCTGCGGAAAAATTAAAAATAAAATGGATAAGAATGATTTTGCTACTCACCTATGGATAAGGTGTGATTTGCAATAAACTGACCGGGATAAGGTCTAATTTGATTTGATTTTATTGTATATTAAAAAAATGAAAATTTTTAAGCTTTTGAAAATAAATTTTATTTTTCTAAATTATAAAAAATTATTCATCAGTATATCCGTAAATATAATAAAAATTTCAGTTCTGTAATAATTTATTACTACGAGTATAGTATTATCACATTTTGTTACTCAGATTAAAACTTAATTCAACTTAACATAGAATATTAGAATTCATTTCACATTTAACTTAAAACCAACTGAAAATAGTGTTTAAGACACCATTACACTTCCTTACAACGTATTATTTATTATATTCTTAATTCTACTTCTTCCTCAGGTGCCTCACATGTTTCTTCATCTAGGAGCCATAAATGTGTTCCTTCCAAAATATTTTTATAAAAGGCAAGGTCTTCGTTTGACTGCCAATTTTCACCAAAGTGTTTTTTGAGCAATTCTTCGACGTCTTTGAGTTTTTCTGGTTTTACTGGCACATTTTGAGGTAATATAGATACTACCATATTTTGTAATGATTTCCCCTTCTTTAGAACCGATTTTGCCACACCTAGATCTGAGAGATAAGCTGCCTCGCCGCGAATCACGATTGTTTTGTTTGGAAGTCGATTTAGTATAAATCTTTTCGATGCATTAAATTTAAAATGCCACTGCCCAGGTGGCTTAAATATAGTATCTGCCGCGTTTTTCCAAGCTCTTACTCTACAATCAGGAGTTCCTAGTCTAATAATTTGCCCATTTTCCTTGTATAGTTCGAAATACTCCTCTGGTTGAATTATTGTCTGGATTCGTTTAACTTTCTTTTCCAATTGGGCAAAAACTCTATCCGGGGGAATAAAGGAGTGCCCAGGGACAGGAAATATAATTTCTATTTCGTTGATGTGACTAGGAGCTTCCAAGCTTAACCAATAAGAACTCATTGCCATCATTGTGGTATTTTTGTTTTGCGCCCCACAGCCATCACAAATAAATCTAACTGTCGTAATTTGACTATTAAACGTAGTATTTTGAAGTCTATGGTAGACTGCTGATGCGATCTCGTTAGAACCCTTGGGCCGCTCGTTCTCTGTCCAAAGATAGAGGAACACATTATCGTTTCTAAGGTGTGCTTTTGAAGTCCCTTGAACAATACCAAGGTTGTAAAGGTATAGTTGTCTGCTGTAGTAGGCTGCCTGATCAGCCACTTTCGGCAACAGCATGTTTTTTTGACAGTCAAAGGAAAATGTTTCCATGGTTTCCTTTTCCTCTTTTGCCAATGTGTAAAATGCTTTTGAGCGCAATTTATGCACTCGTAATGTCGTCACCAACAAATTTCTTTTCTGCGTGTCCATTTCCAATTTTAGTTGCTCCTTGAAAGATTGGCAAGTACTGCAAATATCACATGATGGTGCTTTAAAACCGATATTAAAATTGCGATTAAACACATAACGAAAATAGCTCCTATTGACTCCCAGTGCTGAATAATCAGTTGAAAACATTCTGTAGAGTCTATTAATCGAAAGCTCCCCAGACATGTATTGCCTTTGTACCCGAGATCGGCAATAATGATTTTCTAAAACCTTTAAAATAAATTTAAAATAAGCATATCTATAAGCTAATCAATCTATAGAAAATTTAAATACCTGAAATCGTTTGATAAAATTAATTATAGCCTCGCGTTTTTCAACAAATTTCTTAGATATGCGATCGCCTCCTCTATTTTCAACAGGTGCTGATTTCTGCACAAAATGTCTTTTCGTTATTCCTTTAATTCGTACTTTAGTTATTCCCAAAATATTCGCAAAGCTGGTTTGACATATTCTAACGAGTTTTGAGTTTTGTTTTCGCATTAAATATTGCACACTGAATTTTTTGGGGGGCCCACCTTTACCTCGGTTTCGTTTCGGTAAACTTATTTTCGTGTACATTAAAATAAAACTATGATTCTTTCGGCTTTTTTATAGACAAATATATTATTTTTGATGCATTCCAATATTTACGGTTTGGTAAACCAGTGAAATAAAAGAGCATTTACTCATAATACATCTACGACCACTCAAAAGTAGAAATATCATTTACCCCCCCCCCCCCCCCCCCCCCCCCTATACCCATTAAAGAAAAAACAAGAAAATTTCCTTCAGTTCCTTCGGTAGTTTGGTTTCGTACTGATAATCTCAAAACAAAAAGTTCGATCTACTCATCAGGTAGTGATGAAAGAATCATAGTGTTAAAAACAGACAAATTTTCAAAATTTCTAAAAACATTAGTGTACGCTTTTAAATACACACAAAGAAATTTTCCTTCTGTTTTTTCTTGGTGAATATAATAATTCGCCAAAGCAGTACGCTCGTTGAGTGTTCTGGTATATAACGTATACAGTTCGAGTTGTATTTTTGTAGTTTGGTTGTAGCTACCTGATGAGTAGATCGAACTTTTTGTTTTGAGATTATCAGTACGAAACCAAACTACCGAAGGAACTGAAGGAAATTTTCTTGTTTTTTCTTTAATGGGTATAGGGGGGGTAAATGATATTTCTACTTTTGAGTGGTCGTAGATGTATTATGAGTAAATGCTCTTTTATTTCACTGGTTTACCAAACCGTAAATATTGGAATGCATCAAAAATAATATATTTGTCTATAAAAAAACCGAAAGAATCATAGTGTTAAAAACAGACAAATTTTCAAAATTTCTATTAAAATAAAAGCATCCTGTGAAATTTTATCTTTACATGCATAAAATGAATCGGAAAAGCTTAGCGCATCGAATCCTTTTATCATTTTACAGTGAAAAATGGCCGCCTTATGAGAGCATTTTGGCATTTTAGGTAACGCTTTACGAATATACCTAAAATAAATTTAATTATTTAGGGGATGAACCATACTTTTAATTAAATTGTTTGTACCTTTTTGACTTTTGCTGTTCCCTTTTCCAGTTCGATTTGTTGACGTGCAAAATTATTATCACTCATTTTTCAACGGTTTATTAAAAAAAATAAAAATAAAAAATAGTTACTAAAACTGCGACTTTTCACAACCATAAAATACTAACACTGCATAATGTCTCACACGTGCAGTAAACAAATTTTTAGTAACGGGTTAATTTTGATGGATAAGGTTTATTTTGCTGTACAAAATACATTTAGAAAAAAGCGTATAAGGGATAAGATATATTATGCTTGTTGTACGGATAGTTTTTTTTGTGGATAAGGTAACGTTTTGCTGTAAATTCAGTGTTGGATAAGGTAAGGTTTTGATTCTAGTAGCAGTTTTCTATTTAATTTTTGAAAGGGATAAGACTGATTTTGTAACCTATATTAGATTGCATATGATAGGTTTTAACATTACAGTTCCAACGCCATCTATATCTCAAAAAATAATTTTTTGGTGGAAGAGTATGTTTTGCTTTTAACAGACACCGTGATATGACTTTCGCCTGTTTTGTTAACTGACGTAATATAAACGCATGCACCGTATACCCTTTGAGATGCGGCCGCGAATCCGTACAGTTCCATATCTGTTGCACTAGGTTTATTGCATGGCGCTATAAACTCACTTTACTTAAACTGTCTAAATATTTACAATATCCTTCCCACAACATTTGATCATCCTTTGATAAAGGAGTATCTTGTTGGACTGTTTGTCCAACGAAGAATTTGGTAAAATCGTTATAAATTATTTTCTATACTCCTGCTTCAGTTGGAGGTTTATGTTTTGTGAATTTTAGTTTTTGTTTTATTTGATTGTTATGTTACTACAATCAGTGTTTGGAAAAATCGAATAAATATCGATTTCGATTTAAAATTTCCCAAAACAACATGCAAAGATTTATTTTTGGGTTTAATTTTTGTTTGATTTGTTTGATATGAAGCAAATTCTAGTGGTAGGTATTATAATTAAAAATCGGATTTGATTTACGTAAACCAAAACTAAAAATTTGAATTTTTCTATACCTTTTTTGGATTTATCCAATGCAATTGTTGTTGTATTTTTTTTTTAAATTTACCAAAGCAATATACACTTAATGTGTTGTAACCGATTTTTTAATTTTTTTATGTTAAATGTCAATGCTTAAAATTACTTGGATAATGTCCTCGAGCATACGCGGCGAGCACATAGCACTACCAAAAGGAAAATGAAGGAAAGGAAAGGATTATTAAAAGGAGATTTCAGTTTTTGAATATTCGGCTTTTGATATAATTTAAATCTCTGTAAATTACAAGGCAAGGGAAAGGCCCTCTCGTCCAGTCCGTTCCATAATCAAGTGGTTCGTAAAATAACGCATTTGTAAAACATTTCAAATAGGCAATAACCCACCGCAGATAATTGTATTTGTTGTATATAGCAGTCGAGTAGATAAAATATTTTTTGTTATTCATTATTGCATAGAACACGGTTTAAATAACTTAATTACGATGTTTAATTAAAAGATAAAAATGTATTTTCCCACCAAACGCAACACGCCAAAATGTGCATAATTTAAATGTTAAAATGACACCAATTCATTAAACGCACGTTATACATAAAAGTCAGTGGTGTGCAAAATAAAAATTCGATAACTAAGAAGTCAGCACACAAGAGAGCCATACAATTTAGCACTCTGCGGCCCTCCCAATAACTATTGCGGTGGTACTGTATTCCAGATCTGTTACTTTAGATACATAAATAATTACCGCGATATCTAGCTGACTTTTTTTTTTTTTAAATCGTAGTTTATTTGCGTTATTTATTTTGAAAATTTGTCAATTAATACTCACTTGGGTTGGACTCCACTGGTGTATAAGTTATAATATTAATTAGCTAAGAGCAATTTTCTATTTATATTTATCACATAATTAATGGTAATTGGATAATAATGAATGATTGAAAGAAAACAAATAGTAAATAAATTAAAAGTTTGTATTAAATTGTTAGACTTGAAATCAGGTCATAATATTGTAAATGTAATGCTATACATACATACATTCTTGTGTATGGCTTATAATACGTTTATTTATTCGTTATGTAGTAAAACCTATTAGGTGGGTGGTTATTAAAAATTTTTTATTTATAATAATGATAATAGCATTGACTTCGTTAAACGATTTGATCTTGACATTAAAGCGTTAAACTTCTCAATTATTTCGATTGTATGCATTCAAATTTAGAATTTTGAAAACATATGTATAAGCAGCAGTAGCATAAGGGTTTGATAATTGCAAAATTTTATTATAAAACTTCTAATGCAATTTTTTGAAAGTAGCTAGGAATTGCATTAATTCGATGTAGTGTGTATCCAATAAAAATTAATTATTTAGTTTAGTGATTAAGATAAACATGAAAATGATTCATTATTATAATTATAAATTAAATCTTTTACAAATTACAGCCAATTAAACTATTAATTATTTACAGATTTATACTTTTTATATTTTGTTGTATTTTTATTGGAAAGCGATTGTAGGTAACAATTCTAACAATTATATTTGATGTTATTTTTAAACGAGTGATCAACTTCTTGATTTACTAATTATGCGATTTAATTATTACTAGTTTAATAAAACTAGCTGATTGGAAAAAAAAACTTGAAATTACTTCTACTATCGGAAGTCCTTCTTTATTTTTACAGCATTTTTTATTTTACTGCGTTTTTATTAACTCGCTTTCTTGTCTGTCTGTTTATCTGTTCGGTACAAATTTTGCAATATAGTAGTTGACTATGATTATGGTTTAATACAAAATAAATTTCAGTAGTTCCATGTACAATGTTTATTTGACAAGACAAGAACAAATAAAATAAACTAAAATATTAATAGATTAGTGCATTAGTGGCAATTTCTACAATCTTCAAGGAGAGAAGTTTCAACAGGAATTGCGGTTCTTGATACATCTACAGATAGGTCTCGGGATCTGTAATTATTGTGCCAATGCGCATTTAGATTGCTTGATAGAATCGAAAATTCGATTTATTTGAATAAAGATGGGTCGGGAGTTTTGCTGTTAATATTTCGAGTCAAAGAGCTGGTGCATTGTTGCGTTAAAAATTTGTATGGCTTTAATTATTATCGAACTGTATACCTTCAACTAGGGGCTCAAGCTGCTCTTCACTTATGACAAATAATGTCGGTTTGTCACGCGAGATGAAAGTGCAGGAGCAGAATATTGCAGTTGTCAGAAAAGGTGAATCATTTGAGTCATTAGGAATGGGGACCGTTGAAAATGGAAATTTAGTGTTAAACGATGATGCTCCGAATTTAACCAAAAATTTACTTTTTGTCAACGCAAACAGTATTGATATCAGATAAGAAGTCGAAAGCGATGGGATGGCATCGTAAACTATCCTATCTTAGCACCAAAAATATGAAACATCTCTCAAAGCTAACTGAAGGATTCCACATCGAGAGCAAGGATTTAGATGCCTTTGATTCAATCTGTGAAACGTGTATGGAAGCAAAACTAACGAGACATCCATTTAAAATAGTAAGATTAAAAGCGGAAAGAAAACTACAAATAATTCATACCGGCCTTTATGGTCCCTGACTCCCTGGTATACTACTTGATTATACAATTAGTCATTCATACTTCTCAATTAAACGGGAAAGCGGACAAAGCAAGATCACTAATTTTTGATTCAAAATTTAATAAGGTTTTATGGGGAGAAGCACTTCGTACTTCATAGTATCTGTTAAATCGAAGTCCGATTGAATTAATGGATACATCTCCTGTAGACAAATGAACTAAGTAAACCCAATCTATCGACATTTTTGGAAAATACGCAAACACTAAAATTCTAGGAAATCTGAACAAACTAGTATTAGACAGTCGGAGCAGTAACTTTATATTTGTAGGATATGGATAGAACAGTTACCGATTATGGGATCCAGTGAAACAACACATATTAGTTTCCGGCTTAAGCGAGACTAAGACCAAATGTAACCGAATCTATAACGACCATAATTAAAAGTCACCACGTGGATAATTTCTCCACGTTTTTCGTTTTAAATCTTACGAGTATTTTCTTAGCTAATAAAAATTCACAATCACAAATTTTCAGGACAATCTGTATGGCGTTAGGAATCTGTATGGGATTATAAATCTGTATGTGGCTAAACTGAAATAAACCTGAAATTTGCCACATGTCTCTGTCATAATCTCTTCAAGATGTTTAAATCGATTGCAAAATTCCACACGCAAGACTAAAAAGCAGAAAATAATTTCTCCTAGACACATATAGATTTATAACCCCATACAGATTCCTAACCCCATATAGATTGTCCTGAAAATTTGTGTTTGTGAATTTTTATTAGCTATGAAAATACTTGTAAGATTTAAAACGAAAAACGTGGGGCGCATGCAATAGATCATATCAAGGAGCGTAGAGAGTAGCTGTCGAAAAAACTCGCACAACAGTTCATATCATTTGCAATGCAATAAAATTGTTATTGACTTAGATGAATTATTCATGCATCAATTATCTATATCATGCGCCCCCACGTTTTTCGTTCATAAATTTCATATATTTACATTAATGTTACTGCAAGTTTCATTTCATCAGAAATGGATTTCTTTGAATTTTTTTGGAGCTTGTTCTTCAACAGCGACAAAAGATAATCGAAGATGTTTTCTTTCATGCGGGTATATTTAAAAAATTGTTCCCGGTCTTCTTTTTTCATTTTTAAAAGTATAATTTTAAAAAATCCCATTTTGTCTCGGGATTAATTAATTGGCCGAACGCCGTACTAGCCCAAGGTATTTAAAAAACATGGTATGCCATTGCGCACGTCGCATCCTGTCTCTCTCTTTTTTAATACGTCACTCACATCGTAAAAATATTTTATTTATTTAGTGTTGCTTCAACAAGTTGATGGAAAAAATAGTATTTTTAATTAATAATAAACAAAAGTGGCTAAAATGGTGGTTTGTGCAGTGTATAAGTGCAACAGCAACAACGACAAAAGATTAAAACGAAATTCAAATGAAATCACTCGTGAAAAAATTAAATTGTTTGGCTTTCCAAAAGATCCTACCTATAGAGAAATTTGACACCACAAATGTTGCCGTAAAGATAAGTTTAATATTAAAACTTCTTATATATGTGCAAAACACTTTACGGCCGATCAATTTTCAAGAAATTTGAAGCATGAGCTTCTAAATTACTCACCGAAAAATAGCCGGAATTTAAAATTAGATGCCGTTCCCACAGAAATTCTTCCCAGTTCAACAACAAACAAAGAGTCATCATCTAAGCGCCAAAAGCGGCAAGAAAGTCGGGAATCAAAACGAATGGTCACAGATATTTTAAATGTCACCTCAACGATTCCGGAATTGAAGAATTGCGCAATATTGCCTGTAATTTATGAAACCGTTCCTCATAACGTAGAAAAAGCCACGAGTACGTCAGTTTTAAACGAACAGTTGGCAGAAGAGAGATAAATATGTCATGAATCGTAGTTTTTGTAACATAATAATTATATAATTTTGTTTAAGCGGCCGAAATTTAATGGAAGTGATTAATGATGGGATTGACGAAAATGTTGAACTGATGAAAGAGTGTAGTCGATTGAAGCAAGAGTGTAACGTTCTAAAACAAGAAAATGAATTGATAAAAGAAATATTTACTCATGGGCAACGAAGAAAAATGCAAAATAAAGGCAAACGAATAAAATGGGATGTTAATGACATATCACAAGCCATTGCTATATATGCAAGTAGCCCAAAGGCGTACCGTATGTTATTGAAAAAAAAAATATCCATTTCCAGCCGTTTCAACTCTCAGGACATGGGCTGGAAAAATTGATGTAAAACCTGGATACTTAGGTGTAGTTTTTACTTTAATGAAAAATGCCGATCTAACTAAGTACCAAAGAGTTTGCGTATTAATGGCGGACGAGATGAAAATACAAAAATCCTACGAATATGATCAAAAAAGTGATACGTTACTCCCTCCTGCAAATTATGTACAAGTGATAATGGCTCGTGGAATTTTCGAAAACTGGAAACAACCTGTTTACTACGGTTTTGATTCTAAAATAACTAAACTTATGATTGAAAAAGTTATTACAAAACTGAATTCCATTGATTATCATGTTGAGGGTATAGTTACTGATTTAGGAGGGGGCAATAGGGGATTATGGAACCAAATGGGGGTAACGGAAAACAAACCATACTTTGTGAACCCTTGCAATAACCAGAAGAAAATTTATATATTTAGTGACACTCCACATTTAATTAAACTCTTGCGAAATCACTTTTTAGATTCTGGTATTTTACTCAACGACAAGTTTTTAACGAATATTCCTCTGGTAGAGTTATTAAAGCATCAATCTAAATGAGACTTAAAAATTGCTAGCCGATACTCATTTGAACGTTAAATGTGGTAAACGCCAAAAAGTAAAACTAGCAACTTACCTATTTTCTCACACTAACTCATCAGCATTAAACAGAATGGGTTGTTTGGGTTTAGCAAAATCTGAAAACTGGAATGAATTAGCAATTCTTCTGAAACAAGTAAATTTAAATTATAAAATACAATTTTATATAATTTGCCGTCTTACTTTGGTAAAAGTTATTCCTATCCGGATAGGAATGAAATGTTGCCCAAAGTAAGAGCAATTCTTCTTCAGAATAATTTTTTTTTTTACTTTCAACAGTTGGTACCAAGCTCTAAAATTTAATTTATTATTTAGAATTTTAACAAATATAAAATAGGGATGACAAATTATTCAATAAAGTATAATAATTCTAAATGATAATTAACAAAATTTTAAATTCTGATTTATCGAAAAATTGAAAATTGTTATTTAATACCAACTCATAAAACTAAATATATGTAATAGTTTTACTCTAGGGGTAAACACTACAACTACGAGAAGAAGAGAATTTTGCTATTCCAACTTCTCAGCGGAATGAATCTCTTCATTCCAGAATGAAAATACACGGCATTGTTGTTGTAAAATTGCCAAAGTAAGACTATCATTATGTACTTATACATAGATATTTATAATAATAGATTTTTTTTTTATTAGGTGAACGACTGGTTTGATCTTTTTAATTCTAAAGTACCTCGAATTGATTCTTGTCCAAGAATGGCAGCTTTTGGTTTGGCAAGAAATGAACATGATAAAATATTAAATGATATGGAACATTTAATCAAAAACATGCGAATTGGTAAAAATAAATCAATGTTACCATTTCAAAAAGGGATAATCGGTAGTATTAATGCATTAAAATTATTGTTCAATGACCTTCAAAACGAATATGGAATTAAATATTTATTAACTTACCGTATAAACCAGGATCCATTAGAAATGTTTTTTTGGGGTTATCAGAGCTAAAGGCGGTCTTCGAAGCGTTATATTAGGAAAAAATGAAAGCATCGTCTCAACTTCGTCCAATGTGGAGTATGACAATACTACCCTTGTTGAAATGGAGCTAGCTGAGTCACCAAGCCAATCTACTAATAAAACCGAGTACTTAGATAAGCCGGAAGAACTAACTGAAAACGTCCTAACATCCAATTTATTGGCAGACCTCACAGAAGATTCTTTAATAACATCCGCGGAGTCGACGCACGGCTTCATTGATTTAGAATACGACGGCCTAGAATATTTATCAGGTTATATTTTACATCGGTTAAAGTACAAAACTCCTATAATTGAAAAATACTGTGAAATAGAGCCTAGTGGCAATTTCACATGGACAGATCAAAGAAGTGAAGGTTTCTTAAGTAAACCAAATTTAAATTTTATGGAAAAAATCCAGCAATTAGAAGAAGTGTTCAGCGAATATAATTCTTCAAGTCTCAAAGTGGGAAGAAATTATATTAAAACATTAATTTCTATTTCAGCTGAAGTTGATTTGGAAAACGAAATAAAAAAAATATTTTTTCGTTGTAAAATGTTTTTTAAAATTCGTATATTAAATTGCAATTTAACTCAAAATGTCAATTCAAGAAAAAGGAAACTAAATAAAACAATAAACTAAAACTATGAAAGATTTTTTTTTCTTCGAAATTAATTAGATCTGCAACAAAAATATTATGTGTTTCTCTGTTAATTCATATTCTATAAAAAAATTTTACCATGTGAATGACGTCATGCGCATAAGAAGACGAATATTAAACACGGGAATGTCATACCATTATTTCTATATACCTTGGTACTAGCCGATATGTATCTGTTTTTTTTTTTATTAACAATAATACTAATAAATAATAATCCGTGTCCATTTTTATCAAATAATTTATGATTTTTGTTTAGGTATGTACTTTGTGCTCGCAAGTGAATTTATGAAATAAAACTAATTTGCAAAACGTCAAAAAACGATTTCGTTCAATCGTCTGTGGGTATGTTTTTTTTTGATGAAGTAACCAGAGAAATAATTTAACTGTCAAAATACAGATATGCGTTTTTTTTAGTATCCGAGACAAAATATATTTCTCTGTGTCGTTTTTTTTCACGCTCGGATAATTTTCGAATACAATCTTTTTTCTCTGAAAAAAAGTTCGGATTGTTGTTTAAAAGCAGTGGGCTTTTTGATAAATGCAAACATCACGACTGTTATGCATTTAGGTAAAACATAATATTTTTTTAACAAATAAAACGACATTTTTACGGCATTAAAAAAACTGTCATTTATTTTTTATCGGATACATCGGAGAATATATTTATCGGATTTCTTCGATATAATATCTATCTGTTCTCTCTTATTTCTCCGACATTAAAAAAAAACACGCTCTATATAACCGTTACTACGTTTCCATGACAGAGTTAACTCGAATTAAGAGTTTCGTTGAGTTAATAACATGGCGGCACTAATCCATATCGTTTCCATGAAATTATAATTTCTAGTGTAATTTGACATTTCACAACAATTAAAAGTCACTTCTGAAAATTTTATTTGTTTGGTGGAAATTTTTAAATTTAATATTTATTGTGATTTTTATGATTTATGAAGTATTACGGAGAGAAAGAATACTCGCGACACCATTTTGTATTGGTATAATTGTTTTTTCCGTTTTGACAGATAGAATCTCTTCTTACCCTACTACTTTCGTTGAGTTAAGTTGAATTAAGAAACTTAACGAAAATCCTAAGCTCGACATGTTTCCATGATTAGATAATCCAAGTTGATCCCAGTTAACTCCATCATGGAAACGTACATGTCTAATCCGTCTTTCGTTTTGTTCCGTTTCGTTTCGTTTTCGTCTATTCGCCTTTAAAGCACCGCAAGAGGTGCCACGATCGCCACTAGTTAAAGGTGAACAGCATTCAGCGTTTATTTCTGTGTGTTATTTTTGAATTATTTTGCCGCTGAATAAAGAAATATATCTTTCATGTGCAATAAAAGATTGTTTTGAACCGAAATCAACAACAAAATTGTCCAAATATATATTTTTTTGATTGCTGTTCACCTTTAACTCAAGTTTCAATGTCGTCCACCAGATGTCAGCCACTTTGCGTTAAAATTCGAATATAACTACCCTTTAACAGTATGAGAAAATCTGTCAGTATCAGTACAACTAAATTAAAGTTTACATTCAATAGGCGTTTTCGGAAATAGATCCTGAATAACTTCAGGCTAACTTTCGACCATTAAACTTATTCACCTATTTACGAGCAAAAAAGTAAACTTCAGGATAATTTAGATGTTGTGGTTTTAATTTTTTTTATAATTATGTAGTTGTAAATACAAATAAATATAAAAACGAAGACATTATTAGGATCAATATGAATGTGTTTAAGACAAATTATTTTGTATTTTTTTAAATTATTTCTCATAATTCATTTTCGACCTTTTGCTTCATATCAAAATGTATCCTTAACTTTTTGTATGTGATGGATAACTTTTTACCAACATAAGAAAAATTAAAAGTTAGCCTGAAGTTATTCAGGATCTATTTCCGAAAACGCCTAGTATACAAACTGATTCAACCAACCAAATTTAAGTTGACCGAACTTAGACTACTTTCGGATAACTTTCAGCCAAGTCGCCGTTTACATATTGAATTTAATTCAGACGTTTCCAGTCAGATATACTATGTTTCCATGATAGAGTTAATAGGTTAACTCAGGTTTATGTGCATGGAAACGCAATTTAGGGTATAGTTTCGTTAAACCCAAATAAACTCAACGAAATTAGTGTGGTTGGGTTAGATTCTAATACCGTAGACACACACAGAGTTAATCGCGATTTTCAGTTGTCATTTTTGTCAAAAATCGCGTTGTGGAAACAAAATAATTCGGTTTAGGTGAAAATCGTGTAATGACAGACGACTGTCATTACACAATCTTCACAAAAAACTGGATTATTTCGATTTCACAATGCGATTTTTGATAATCGAGATACATGAAAATCGCGATTAATTTTGTGTCTGTCTACCGTATAAATGTCAATTTGTTTTTTAATTTTTTTTATGCTTAATTTAGTTACCATACCATGCATCCATTACAACAAAATGTCATCTCGCATGTATTGGAATGACGACGAATGTAACATTTTATTTTCAATTTTTGAAGTAAAACAAATTGTTGATATCCATTTTTTTTATTTTTTAATATTTGTATACATACATATTCTACACTACACAATAAAAATTAAAATAATGTTTTACATTTACAAAATATTTAAATAAAAGCATAAAAAAATCGATGTTACCTCGAAATATAAAACGCATTGAAAAATGTTAGTATACCCGTAGTTGTCAATTTAACGCAGTTATCCGATGATGTTCATGGAAACGATAAGGGTTAACATCGCCATGTTTTTAACTCAACGAAACCGAAACCTAAATTAACGCGGTACATGGAAACATATACTGAAGTTACGTGTTGAACCGAAACATGATCGACCGAGTTGTGAACTGAAAATTGACAACGAACTTTTCACTCATAAGTTACATGTGTTTTCTATTTTGTGACCGAGATGACGTCAATGGTGGTAACCGGTTATTTATGTACCGCATTTATATTTAAATTCAAATATTATTGATAAATTAATTACCTACCTATCTAAATGAATTGAATTTTTTAATTGCAAAAAAAACGATTATTTTGAAATACATTCACTAAGAAACATGTATAATTACGCATTTATTTACCGGTTGACCATCATTGGCTAAGTTGTAAAACCGTTCACCAGATGTCAGCCACTTTGCGTTAAAAGGCGAATAGTTTGAACAATTTTTGAGACATCGTGTCCAACTCATATACGATTTCCTATGGAATGACCCTATTCGCCTTTAAAGCGCCGCAAGAGGCGCTACGATTTTTTCGAGCCAAAGGTGATAACCGGTTATTTATTTACCGCATTTATTTTTAAATTGAAATATTATAGATAAATTAATTACTTTTCTAATTGAATTTAACATTTTAATTGCAGAAAACGATTATTTTGAAACAAATTCACAAAGAAACATATCTAATTATACATTTATTGACCGGTTGATCACCTTTGGCTAAGTTGTAAAACCGTTCAACAGATGTCAAATACTCTGCGTGAAAAGGCGAATAATAACATGTACAGATTACAGAAATGAAATAACTCCCAACAATAATTTTTTAGGACTTCATTCTTAATGAATATTTCCCAAATTCAAAAAATTAAATAACTATCAATTATCGTTTTATCTGATACAGATCAGATCATGCCTCATATGAAACGACACCAAAATGCGTAAAACACTAAATTTCAATTTTCTTTCTTGTTTCGTTTTGAATCTGCCTCTTCATATTCCTACTGTGTTTATGATATTCTTTGTCGCTTTTCAAAATTATTGTTGAACTAGATATATTTTAATAGCTGGACTAATTTTTAGATCTCCATATTATGTGATTCAAAATCAAGGTTTGATCAAATATTGTTGTTGCTTCACTTCTAAATTTTGATCTGATCCGGATCACTATGCGTCAAGAAATGCAGCTAATTTCAAAATTGCCAGTCTATATCGGTAACGTGCAATTAAACAATTATTTGAGCTCTTAATCAACAAAGGTTATATAATTCCTATTTTTTAACAGATTTTTATTAATCAACCAATAGTTAGGTTATTGGGCTTCTAAGTACCAAATCGACATCAGTCCATATTTTGTTGATAAATTAAAATCATTTTATGTTACCGCAAGGTTGGTTAATTATTTGTGTCGGACAAATAATGCATTTATGGATAATCCGTTTTGATTAGAATCTAAATAAAATGTATATTAGTTCGCGTAGGTAGAAGCGGTAAATGACAAAAACTATGCATCAATAAATTTTAAAATGCTTAGCTCTAAACAACCGGAAATAAAAGTATTCTTCTTTAATTTCTTCAAGGTCGTCGTCAGCCATCAATAATTCCTAAAAATTAATCTTTTTATTCAGAAAAAACTCCAAATATCAGAAAAATTGTAAAACTAATTTATGTAAACCCCATTCTAAATTGATTTCTTATTACTGAGTTAACGACTTGGATTTGTAATAAAAATGAAATTTAATTGATTAAATTAAAATTTATGAGTGTTTCCAGAATCATTAAATCAAAGAATAAAATATCTTCCTCAATAGTTTACGGTTGTATTTATTTTTGTTGTCTCATTCCAATGACGTCAAGAAGAATTAAGTAATAAAATTTAAGAATGCGATAAATCTTAACTAATTTTCAATACAATTATTTTATTTGCAGATTTCTGGATGAACGAATGTTTGCAACATGTTCAGATGATACAACAGTAGCTATATGGGATACCCGAAATTTACGTACCAAAGTTAAAAGTTTGAATGGACATTCAAATTGGGTAAAAAATATTGAGTATTCAAAGAAAGATGAATTATTGGTCACATCCGGATTTGATGGGAGTGTATTTGCATGGGATATAAATTCATCGACCGAAAATGGTTTTGTTTATCAAAAAGTGTTCCATACTGCTGGTAAGTTCATTAGAATATAATAATTTTTGTTTTTGTATATTAATCGTAATTTTTTTTTGTTAGGTTTAATGCGATGTCGTGTTTCGCCTGATGCAAACAGACTTGTCATATGTACCACATGTGGATATTTAATTATTATACACAATTTAGATTTAACAACTTTAGCCGAAGATTTGGATGGATTTAGACCAAATATGTTCCGTTTAATGCAAATAAGTAATCAATACTATCCATGTGTTGGTAACTATAAACACATATTTTCGTCAAACAATCATCGGAATAGAGTTGAATTTATTATTGATTTTCCAAAAGGGAATGATGCAGAAGTGGTTAGTTCATTACAGATCCATCCACAGGGATGGTGTGCGCTTAGTAGAAATATGAGTTATGATGAAGAATCAGAGGTAAAATATTTTTGACGTTTACGTTTTATTTTATATAATTTTTAAATTTTTATTTTATTTACAGTGGACTTGTGTGCATGACATACAAGAAGGGGAACCAGAAAAACCAGAAAACGATTTTTTAATGGAATTAGATGGAGATTTAGATGAAACATCATCACTAGAAGAAACTACCAATGTAAATGTTAGTCAACCGGTTTTGCCGAGAAATTTTAGAGCACTTCGAAGAAGTGGTAATCGTATCAATAATACCACCACAAATCCTAGTACCAATCCTAGCGTTAATATTAGTAATGTAAATCGTGAAAATTGCCCACCAGATATATGGGCAGCCGAAATTAGTATAACGAATAGAGCAAATAGACTTCGTACACCATCAAGTCCTTCACACGTATATGGTATAAGTAGTGGAATAATTCGACCGCAATCAAATCAGCAGCCAACATCGTTGCCAGATCAAAAACGTTATAATGCCATAACAAAAAATAACAATCGTTTGTTATTTTATACAAAAGAACCAAATAAGGGGAAAGGATTTATAAAGGAATTATGTTTTTCGTCTGATGGTCGAGTTATTTGTTCGCCATACAATTTTGGTATACGATTACTAGCATTTAATAAGGAATGTTCGGAGCTGCCGAATGCACTAAGCAAGGATAACAAAGCGAATGAAATGAGCCCAATCAAAATAGTACAATCACATTCAGATATTGTTGTAAGCGCAAAATTTAGTCCAAAACAACCATTACTTGTCTCAGGTTGCTTAAAGGGTAAAGTTGTATGGCATTATCCAGTTTTGTAAATAAATTACATATATGTACTTGAAATTAATAAAATTTACAAAAAAAAAAAAAAAAATTTGTAAATCACGTAAACCAAGGAACAAAAATATAGAATTTAATTGATTATTTATTTTATTTTGTTGTACTTAACAGTAATGTTTTCTGACTGCAATTATAATACAATGCATGGGCAGCATAATATGAATTTGTTTGTTTTATTAATTTTACTCCCAATCATCGTCGTCACCGCGAACCTCATCATCACTATTGTCGGAAGTTTCCATGTGTTGACGCCTCTCGGTTATTGCACGAATCAATGCCGATGCTAAAATATCGGTTTTTGTCGATGGGGCCCGGTCGGCCGGAGGATTTGTCATAACTCTATTTTCTATATCGGCTGCGCTTGTTTTCTATAATTTAAAAATCAAAAATTGTAAAAGTGAAAACTAGGTACTGATTATAATTAGTGTGTAGGTACCTTTAAACTAGCACCCTTACGAATACTATCAAGAAAAGCGGATCTTGGGTCGTCTTGTGCTGCTTCAATATGTTGTTTTTGTTGTGATGGCATAAGCGGAGCTAGTGGTGGTTCACTTGTTGGATCCATCATAGGAGGTGGTGGTGGAGGAGGAGGCGGTGGTGGTGGTCCCCCACCGGCACCAGAAGCAGGTTTCGATGGTTTTATTTCTTGTCGTCCACTGCCAGGTAAAATAGGGGCAGGTATACTAGGCATAGGCGGTCCTTTGCGAGGCGGTGGTCTAGGTGTTGTACCTTTCGTCATTTTTTGCTTATTCGATTTTAAGGTATTGTTATTATTAGTACGACGGCCCACATTGTCGTTGCCATCATGTTCCAATTCTGATTTAATTTCATCAATCACATTATTCTGTTGCATAAAATCATCTATAAAAGCTTTCGTTTCTCGATCTGTTGTGTAAGCATCATAAACGCCGGCTTTCTTTAAAAATTGATCTATAATTTTAGTTTCACCTCGTGTATCAAAACCGCGATCTTGATCAAATCCAATATGAGTTACGTGCACGAAATTCGAAGGGCTGCCGATATTATTTTTATTTATACCAACTTTTCGATTCACTCGCGGCCTATCTGATGCAAAAAGTGAATTGAAATCTGATGGTTCGGCTGGTTTTTCTGCGTTTCGTAGTGTTACTTGTGGAATTTCTTCATAAAGATTTTCTTGGGGCTTACTAGCTGATGGTTGTTTTATTTCCTCTTCGCTATGTGGTCGTCGTTTTTTCCGGTTGGTTATACGATGCGCATAATTGACGGCATGTTCATAAAAATCTTGAGTTTCCTCCGCAGTTGTAAAATTAATCGCCACCGTATTGTTCTGCAACAAAAAAAAAAACACAAAAATAATATTAACATAGAATATACAAACCAAAATGCGATTTCAGGTGTTAGAGTACCACATTAAAGACATCGTGACAAATGCCCTGTACCTAACGATATCCGCACGATAATTTTTTTCAAACGAATTAAAAATAAATGTCTTTATCAGCGAAGGGGTGTGACATGTTATGTGCGATATCAATTATATTTGTTTTTTATGTGAATCATATCAAAGGTATGCTGCCAAACTAAATGCACACTTAAACATAAATACTTACATGCCCTTCAAATGTTATAAAGTACGGTCGAGCCTGAATAAATTTAATATTTGCATAAAGCTCATGTTCCCATATTAAACAGTTATTTTGGGTACAATATAATCGCAAAAAGTATGAACGTTTATGGCTGTCACGCAACAAGCATAAAACACCAGTTCCACGTTTAATCCAATGTGAGTGGGCTGGAGGATCCGTTGAGTATATCTGTGCAATTGCTGCTGATAAAGACTGTTAAATATTTAAAAATTAATTATTTTTAACTTTTAGTTAACTATTAAAAAATTAACTTTACCAAGCACTTTGGTTCAATTAGTGAAAATACTTTAAGATTTTCTTCCTGCGTCAATAAATCCGATCCTTTATGCGTTTGTTGTCCCTTTTCACGAGACATTTTATTTGATTTTACTGCAATGCAACTCACTAGTAGACTAACTTATTATGTGTTACCTAACGCTAATGTCAAGATTAATTGAATAAAATGTGAATTCGTATTTCTTATCTTTATTTACACAATATGTTAAAAAAAAACTAGATTAGATAAGTTGCGAGGTAATCGTTTCAGATATTGGTAATTTTCAATTTCAATCAAATCGTTCACCATTCACCAATTTATTTATATGTTTAAGACTCCTTGTATTTGAATCCAAACTGGGTAGGTAGCTCTAAAGTTGACTATTCGAAGTAGGTAATACAATACGTAAAAAATCTGAATCATATGTTAATATGATAAATAGGTGTAAACAAATTTATACGTAAATAAATCTAATATAAACAAATTGTGATAGTAATATATAGTATCCCAATTTATTTACAAAAATAATCATCACAAATTTAAAACATTGTACACTGATAGTGATAACAAATAGAAAATTATTGATAAAGTTATCGCACCAAAACACATTTAATCCGTTAATTTTTGTTGATTTTGTTTAATTTATGAGACGTTTTCAGAAACAGTCCTCATTCTCTCACAAATTTCTTTCAAATGTAATTCCAAAAATTATTGGGGGATTATAAACAATGTGTCATTTATTTGAATTTTATTGGATAATGATCCAGCATGATTGAAGAAAATTGCGCAGACACATTTATTACTGCAAGGTTTAAATAAATAATTCGCATGCTGGTTATTATTTTGATAAACTAAATGTAAGACAACTTTAGATTTAGGTAGGTACTCATTTTATCCAAGTGAGGATTATTATTTGGTGTATTATTTGTCGCCGAATCTCCAATGTAGAGCAGCGTTTAAGAGAGTTTCTTACCAAGTTGCTGAAAACTTTACCTAATTAACTAAATAATTATACCTAATATGTTTTCAAATATACCGCGATTTCACTCGTACGAGACAGTGTTGTTCCGGCGATTTATCGAAAAATATGCGCGAAATATTAAGATTTGTCTAAGTTGTGTTTATAATTATAAGGAACTAGCTGAGGTACCCGGCGTTGCCCGGGGTAAATTAAATATTTTTATTTTAGCAAAGATGGCACCAAATCTCATTTTTTTTTAAAATTAACTTATATCGTTTTTAGGGAGCCGGTACCCTTGAAAAACCGGAAACAATGAAGGAAGAAAGTGGCTCTTACCTTAAAGGTGGAGCTACCTCATCAGTGGCAGGGGTAAGTGGCACCATAGCATCAAAGCCAGGAGTCAGCGATACCAATGCCAGGCAAGAGAGCGGGGGATCGGGAAGGATCCCTCCTGCAAAGCGACGATACAGGGAGAAACGGTCGGCGCATAAAATTCTGGATAAACTGGCTGCAACCCCTGAGGGGCAGCTTACAGTAGAACAGAAGCAATCTGTGGCTTGGGCGAGGGAGATTGTCGGCCGCGACAGCTCGGATAGGGTTCTTGTGCCTAAAAGGCCGAGGTCTCAGGATGAGCTCGAAGAGGGCGACAGCAAACGAGCCAAGACCGTCACTGGAGCGATATCGGGAGATCCAAAGGAAAAACCGAAATTGTTCAGTGAAATAGTAAAGGAGAACGTACTGGTGCTAGCGGTAATTGACAGAAGTCAAGAAGATGGGAGCATCACGGCAGGAAAGTGGAGGGAAGTGTATAATGCACTAAACTCCATTTTCATCAAGGTCCTGAGAGAAAATCCAGGACCCCCTCCGTTCTGTAGAGATGCGGGATGGCATCAAGGGCGCGTAAAGTTAACTGCGTGCTCGGATCAAAGATCGGTGGATCTTTATAAAAAGGCAATAGCCGAAGTAGGTGAGGTATGGGAAGGCGCGAGGCTTGAGGCAGTTCGAAAGGAAGAAATTCCGAGTAGACCAAGGGCCCGCGTCTGGTTACCAACCAAACCAGAAAAGCCAGAAGAGATCCTTGAGATTATTCAGGCAAGTAATCCAAATCTTCCAACGAAAGATTGGAAGATTGTCAAACAGGAGGAGGCTAAAGGGGGCTTCAGAATGGCAATCATGCTGCTCAATAAGGAGTCCCTTACTCCCCTGGCAGAGACAAAGGGGGTGATCAGCTTCGGTTTCGGGTCGATCACTCTCAACGTTTTTAAAAAAGATGAGGTAGGCATGCGCTCGGAGGACGGGCCGGAGGTGGACGTCGGACGGACCCAGCGGCAGACAGTCGAGCAAGCGCATGGGGTTATAACAGACGATGACGTGGAGCTGCTATTGGAGAGAGGCGGCCTTCTCTCGCTTGGATCCGATGGGGACACCCTGTCGGAATCTGAACGAAGAGAGGCTGGGGATTCTCAAGGCAGCGAAGCATCAATTATGGGGGGTGACACGGCGGATACTAGCGGCCCCCCGGAGGAAGGTAGCATTAGCCTGAAACAGGGAATGCATGAAGAGGTAAGTGAGATAATGCATGGTGATTAATATTGTGCAGATTAATCTTCACCATACGAAGGCTGCTTCGGCGGCTCTCGTTCTCAGACTGACTAGATCAGGAGAGGAGCTAGTGTTAATCCAGGAACCTTGGATTAACAAAAACAGGATCTGTGGCCTTAAGGTGAAAGGGTATACAACTTTGTACTCAAGTAACTCTGAGAAGATAAGATCTTGCATTTTAGTGAAAAATACTTTAAAAATTTTTCTACTTTCTCAATACAGTAGTGGTGACGTTACTGCGATCAGTATGGAGGTTGGCAGAGACAAGTTTTGGCTGGTCTCTGCGTATATGGATCGGGAGAAGGAGATCCCGCCGGATAACCTGGGGGACCTGATCCGAGAAGCAAGGAAAAATAGGATTGGTGTGATACTCGGATGTGATGCAAACGCGCATCACACAATTTGGGGGAGCACTGATATTAATGAGAGGGGTGAGTTATTTTTTGATTATTTATTAAATACTAACCTTTCAGTCTGCAATGTTGGGCAGGAACCGACATTTATCATTAGCAATCGGCAGGAGGTTCTAGATGTGACCCTCGCCTCGGATACTATTTTTCAGTTGATTAGGGGATGGAGAGTGGCGAAGGAGCACTCATTCTCTGATCATCAATATATAACTTATAACCTTAACATTCACCCGGGTACCCAGAAGCCTTTCAGGAATCCTAGAAGGACAAACTGGGAGAAATATGGGGAGGTGTTGGAGGAACTATTGCCGGAGGTCCCCGGACCTCCGGAGACAGTGGAAGAATTGAATTGCATTGTGGATGTTGTCACAAGAGCATGCAATCTTTCCTTTAATGCTTCTTGCCCCCTGATAAAGCCAAGGGGCAGGCAGAAACCGGCATGGTGGTCCATGGAGTTGGAGACCTTTCGGAAGGCGTGTAGGACAGCCTTTAATAAGGCAAAGAGCACGAGGCATGTACGGGACTGGGACTCCTATAAGGAGGACCTAAGAAAGTACAAAAAAGAATTGAGGAAGGCACAGAGGGGATCTTGGAGACTCTTTTGTGGTAGAATGGAAGAAGTCTCTGAGACTTCCCGCCTTAGGAAGATTCTATCTACTAACCCAACTAGTCCTAGTTACTTAATTAGACCAGACGGGTCATGGACAGCTTCAAGTGCGGAATCGTTGGAGCTTCTCATCGATACCCACTTTCCGGGAAGCTTTGATGACTCGATGGAGCCTGGAGCTCATCGAGGAACACCTCCAATAGATATGGAGGGCATATTGGATAGAGAGCGGATCAGGTGGGCGCTGCAGGGTTTTAAGCCTTATAAGTCGGCGGGCCCGGATCGGATTATACCAGCAGAGATTCAAAAGAACTCGGCAGCCATCATCCCCTGGCTAGAGGTTATCTTCAGGGGATGTTTGAAACTAGTCTATATTCCTAGGAATTGGACAGAGGTCAAAGTAGTCTTTATTCCGAAATCGGGAAAGAGCTCACATGCTCGTCCAAAGGACTTGAGGCCTATAACTCTATCATCCTTTCTGCTGAAAACCCTGGAAAGGTTGATAGATGTGTTTATTCGATCAAGAATTGAACCCAGGAAGTGGGCAATATCGCAGCATGCGTACTGTAAGGGAAAGTCGGTGGACACAGCTCTGCACGATCTAGTACGCACAATTGAGAAATCAATTTACTTGCAAGAGTTTTGCATGGTAGCATTTCTCGATATTGAGGGTGCTTTTAATAATGTAAAAACGGAGGCGATCATGGAAGGATTGTCTTTTTTGGAAGTGGACTGCTCTATAAGTAGGTTAATAAATCAGATGCTGGTAAGCAGGACTATTACCTCGGAGCTGGGAGAGTCCAAGATTAGAAGACGGGTGGTTAGAGGAACCCCACAAGGAGGTGTAATGTCCCCCATTCTCTGGAGTGCAGTGATTAATGGATTGCTGCTGGAACTAGAGAGAGAGGGGATAGGGGTTGTAGCATATGCTGATGATGTAGCGATAGCTGTCTCAGGCAAATATCTAGATACGATTAGGGATGTTATGCAGAATGCACTCCTGATCGTTACGAAATGGGCCAGCAAGTGTGGATTGGGGATTAACCCGTCCAAAACAGAGCTGGTACTATTTACTAGGAAATATAAAATTCCGGTGGTTAGCCCTCCTATCATAAACGGCAGCGGACTAGTTTTTGCTGACCGAGCGAGATTTCTGGGCATAATCTTTGATAGTAAGCTCAGCTGGAAGCCTAACACTTTGGAAAGAGTGAATAAGGCTATTGTAGCCTTATACTCGTGTAGAAACGCTATAGGTAAGAGATGGGGCTTGAAACCGGAGCTGGTATACTGGCTCTATACCGCCGTGGTAAGACCTGTGCTAATGTACGGGGTTGGCGTTTGGTGGCCAGCTCTAGATAAGGTAACTTATAGAGGTATGATGGAGAAGGTGCAAAGAACGGCCTGTATGCTTATAAGCGGGGCGCTTAGGACAACACCTACACGCGCTTTAGAGGTTATGTTCCACCTTATTCCAATCGACCTTTATGGTAAACAGATGGCAGCCAACGTGGCTACGAGGCTCTTGGCTGTCTCTCAATGGAAGTGTCTTCAGGTGGGACACTCGACGATAGGTAGATTCGCTGGCGAAGAACTGGCGAATCTGGATTATATTACACCAACGTTGTGCTTCGATAAGGGTTTCCGTACCATCTTTCCCTCAAGGGAATCCTGGAGAAACGGATCAATCTTGGAAAACGAGGCAGTGCAATTTTTCACGGACGGCTCGAGGCTAGACGATCAGGTAGGAGCCGGAGTCTTCTGTGATAAACTTAATGTTAATATTTCTGTTCGTCTCCCTGACTACTGCAGCGTGTACCAGGCTGAAGTGGTGGCGATCGGGCAAGTCATGACATGGTTGAAGCATAATGTGGTATCCGGGAGGGATATCGCAATTTATGTGGACAGTCAGGCAGCGATCAAGTCACTTGGGGCAGTTTGTCTGAAGTCGCGGGTGGCGCTGGATTGCCGATCATCTCTTAACGAGATGAGCGAGTATTTCAGCATCCAGATAATCTGGGTCCCGGGTCACTCGGACGTCACGGGGAACTGCAGGGCGGACGAACTAGCTAGGTACGGTACGACTCTCCAGATGCAGCCGGAAATGGTAGGTCTGGGGAGGCCTATGGCAGTGCTAAAATGGGCGCTCAGTAAAAAGGCAATCGCCTTGACAAATGAGAGGTGGATCAACACTCTCACGTGCAGGGTAGCAAAGCAAGTTTGGCCAAAACTGGACTTGCGGCGCTCCAAGGTACTAATATCCCTGGGAAGACAAGAAATAGGATTGGTCGTAGGGATAATGACAGGTCACTGCCTTTTTGGGGAGCATGCGAGAAGGCTGGGGATACAGACGAATGACTTTTGTAGAAGTTGCATGGACGAAGAGGAGGAGGAGACTTTGGAACACTTCCTATGCTCATGTCCGGCGCTATCATACAGAAGGCATAAGTATTTGGGTGTGTACGGTATGGACAGCCTTTCGGAACTCGCGGACTGTGGAGTGCGAGATTTATTACGCTATATAAATAGCTCTGGTTGGTTTCAACGGGAGTAATGGGGAGATGGGATCCTGTGGTATCACAACGGGCCATTGCTGGCCTAAGTGTGCGATAGCAGCCACTTCAACCTAACCTAACCTAACCTATATCGTTTTTCCAGTGTACTCTTCAAAAGGTGGTAAATCATAATATTTTAACTCCCCTAAATCAGGGAAATCGCCCCTTCGGATTGGAGTACACGATTAATTTCATTTAACCATTTATATAAACTCAGTCCTGTATTTTATTTTTATAAATTGAAATTTTAGAAAAATTGTTAGGGGCACCTAGACCAAGGGGCTAGACCCTTTCGAAAATAATACGAAACCCTGATAATTTTCGTGTGAAACCACTACGCAAAGTTTAAATCTTGTGTGATGAATGAACGAGATATTTAAGTGCGATGGTTTGTGCGGGACCTGGTTTCACCAAAGCGGCGTATTAAAATTGGGTTGATATCAATGAATTGTCTTCTTCGTGCAAAGAGTGTAGTAAAAATTAGCTAAAAGTGATCAGAACCCAATTGGAGAAGCTTGTGAGTATGATCAATATCGTCGATGGTATTAGAGAAAGATGATACCGAGATGAGTGTAATTAAAGTTGATGTATCGAACCCCAATCAATTGGTAAAAGACATTTGCTGCGTTTATACCGCAGCTAAATTAGCAATGCTAAACCGAAATGACAACTATAGCAACGGTATAAATGCGACATATACCTAGCTCAGCCAACTAAAATAGCATTGCTAAATATCATTGCTATGAAACTGACATTTGTAGCTCGGCTAGTTTAGCAGTGATATAAACGCAGCAATTGATGATAAAATTAGTAATATAAATGAGAGTTGTAGCAAGATGTCGAAAAGTGTAGTCTGTGGGAATATTTATTTTGCTGATAAAGTTAAGGGTATAAGGAAAAGTGATCCAGCTATTGTTGTATGTAATACCAAAAACCAAGCAAGAGAGTAAAATTACTTAGGAGGATTTAAAGAAATCTCTTAAAGTTGTTCCAGTACACAGAAATAGAGTATCAAATATCAGAAATGGAGGTATTGCTCTGGAATGTGGTGATAAAGACAACAGAGAAGAAGTTGAAAGAAGTATCCAAGCGACAAGTGATTTTGAAATTACATATCAGGGCTACTCATGTGTTCGATGTGATTCACATTCACAGTTTATTGAATAATTAAGAAAATATTTCTACAGATGAGTTCAATTTAATATGAGGTGATTTCGAACTCGGATCAAAATGTTGATCCAAAAACAAAAATTTGTTAAATTGTTGTTGTTGCTTTCAATGTAAACTTTGATCTGATCCGGATCACTATGCGTCAAGAAATACGGCTACTACCTACCTACGTAAACGATGAATAAACTAAAGTTGGATAGAATAATGACAAGATTGAATCTGAAACACCTAATGGAGAAATGTACCAGAATAACAGCAGACATGAAGACCTTAATTGATTGGGTTATTGGTAATACAACAACTGCAAATATATGTATCGACACATTAGAGCAAGAGAAAATTAGTGATCATGAGACGATTCAAGTAAATTTGATGGAAATTAGTAAAAGTAGTCGAACGCCAAAAAAATATATTGAAGGGATATTTAATTTTAATCAAGATATATTTAATAATCTATTACAAGATTCAAAGTGGGATCCGACTGGTGATATTGATGAAGTATGCGAAAATATGTATGCAAATATTTATAAGGCCCTAAGTGTATTTTACAGAAAAGTAGAGATAAAACCAAAGTCAAATGAATGGTTTCATAAAAATTATAATTTGTGGCTTTTAAAATCAAGAAAGATTGCAGCGAACAAATTAGCAAAGCAAACTGGAAATGAGGAACATTGGAATGAATATAGAGCAACACGAAATCGATATCTTTCATCAATAAGAAAAATTAAGAGAAACTATTTCATTAGAAAAATAGAAACTGCTTCGTATAATCAGGGCCGTTCTTATATATTTAGGCGCCCTGGGCTAAAAATATTAGGCGCCTTTGTAAAAGCAAACAAAAATTTCCCAGTTCAGAATCATCTTCTGTTTTAAAACCAGTACATTCGACACGCATGAAATTCTAGAGAAAATACAGGACATGAAGTTCAAACAGCATTTAGAAAGAGAGGCAATTAATTCCAGAAACGAAAAAACGATAGTGATTTCGACGATCGGAGACGATACAATGAATAAAATGAGAACATCGGATGATTGTGAAAATGCGTACTAGCATTGATACCTCTATCAATAGGCGTTGAGACCTGTAATTGTCATAACAACGGCCATTTGGATCGGTCAAATATTTCTACACGTTTCGTGGAAAATTCAATTTTTTTGAAAATCAACTGAACTATAGCCCACAAATTCAGAGCGAAAAAATTCGAAAATCTGCAAATGTGCTCCGATTTCGCTGATTGATACCTCTATCATTAGGCGTTGAGACCTGTAATTGTCATACCAACGGCCATTTGGATCGGTCGAATATTTCTACACGTTCCGTGGAAAATTCAATTTTTTTGAAAATCAACTGAACTATAGCCCACAAATTCAGAGCGAAAAAATTCGAAAATCTGCAAATGTGCTCCGATTTCGCTGATTGATACCTCTATCAATAGGCGTTGAGACCTGTAATTGTCATACCAACGGCCATTTGGATCGGTCGAATATTTCTACACGTTCCGTGGAAAATTCAATTTTTTTGAAAATCAACTGAACTATAGCCCACAAATTCAGAGCCACAAAATTCGAAAATCTGCAAATGTGCTCCGATTTCGCTGATTGATACCTCTATCAATAGGCGTTGAGACCTGTAATTGTCATACCAACGGCCATTTGGATCGGTCGAATATTTCTACACGTTCCGTGGAAAATTCAATTTTTTTGAAAATCAACTGAACTATAGCCCACAAATTCAGAGCCACAAAATTCGAAAATCTGCAAATGTGCTCCGATTTCGCTGATTGATACCTCTATCAATAGGCGTTGAGACCTGTAATTGTCATACCAACGGCCATTTGGATCGGTCGAATATTTCTACACGTTCCGTGGAAAATTCAATTTTTTTGAAAATCAACTGAACTATAGCCCACAAATTCAGAGCGAAAAAATTCGAAAATCTGCAAATGTGTTCCGATTTCGCTGATTGATACCTCTATCAATAGGCGTTGAGACCTGTAATTGTCATACCAACGGCCATTTGGATCGGTCGAATATTTCTACACGTTCTGTGGAAAATTCAATTTTTTTGAAAATCAACTGAACTATAGCCCACAAATTCAGAGCCACAAAATTCGAAAATCTGCAAATGTGCTCCGATTTCGCTGATTGATACCTCTATCAATAGGCGTTGAGACCTGTAATTGTCATACCAACGGCCATTTGGATCGGTCGAATATTTCTACACGTTCTGTGGAAAATTCAATTTTTTTGAAAATCAACTGAACTATAGCCCACAAATTCAGAGCGAAAAAATTCGAAAATCTGCAAATGTGCTCCGATTTCGATGATTGATACCTCTATCAATAGGCGTTGAGACCTGTAATTGTCATACCAACGGCCATTTGGATCGGTCGAATATTTCTACACGTTCTGTGGAAAATTCAATTTTTTTGAAAATCAACTGAACTATAGCCCACAAATTCAGAGCCACAAAATTCGAAAATCTGCAAATGTGCTCCGATTTCGCTGATTGATACCTCTATCAATAGGCGTTGAGACCTGTAATTGTCATACCAACGGCCATTTGGATCGGTCGAATATTTCTACACGTTCCGTGGAAAATTCAATTTTTTTGAAAATCAACTGAACTATAGCCCACAAATTCAGAGCGAAAAAATTCGAAAATCTGCAAATGTGCTCCGATTTCGATGATTGATACCTCTATCAATAGGCGTTGAGACCTGTAATTGTCATACAAACGGCCATTTGGATCGGTCGAATATTTCTACACGTTCCGTGGAAAATTCAATTTTTTTGAAAATCAACTGAACTATAGTCCACAAATTCAGAGCGAAAAAAATTGAAAATCTGCAAATGTGCTCCGATTTCGCTGATTGATACCTCTATCAATAGGCGTTGAGACCTGTAATTGTCATACCAACGGCCATTTGGATCGGTCGAATATTTCTACACGTTCCGTGGAAAATTCAATTTTTTTGAAAATCAACTGAACTATAGCCCACAAATTCAGAGCGAAAAAATTCGAAAATCTGCAAATGTGCTCCGATTTCGATGATTGATACCTCTATCAATAGGCGTTGAGACCTGTAATTGTCATACCAACGGCCATTTGGATCGGTCGAATATTTCTACACGTTCTGTGGAAAATTCAATTTTTTTGAAAATCAACTGAACTATAGCCCACAAATTCAGAGCCACAAAATTCGAAAATCTGCAAATGTGCTCCGATTTCGCTGATTGATACCTCTATCAATAGGCGTTGAGACCTGTAATTGTCATACCAACGGCCATTTGGATCGGTCGAATATTTCTACACGTTCCGTGGAAAATTCAATTTTTTTGAAAATCAACTGAACTATAGCCCACAAATTCAGAGCGAAAAAATTCGAAAATCTGCAAATGTGCTCCGATTTCGCTGATTGATACCTCTATCAATAGGCGTTGAGACCTGTAATTGTCATACCAACGGCCATTTGGATCGGTCGAATATTTCTACACGTTCCGTGGAAAATTCAATTTTTTTGAAAATCAACTGAACTATAGCCCACAAATTCAGAGCGAAAAAATTCGAAAATCTGCAAATGTGCTCCTATTTCGCTGATTGATACCTCTATCAATAGGCGTTGAGACCTGTAATTGTCATACAAACGGCCATTTGGATCGGTCGAATATTTCTACACGTTCCGTGGAAAATTCAATTTTTTTGAAAATCAACTGAACTATAGCCCACAAATTCAGAGCGAAAAAATTCGAAAATCTGCAAATGTGCTCCGATTTCGCTGATTGATACCTCTATCAATAGGCGTTGAGACCTGTAATTGTCATACAAACGGCCATTTGGATCGGTCGAATATTTCTACACGTTCCGTGGAAAATTCAATTTTTTTGAAAATCAACTGAACTATAGCCCACAAATTCAGAGCGAAAAAATTGAAAATCTGCAAATGTGCTCCGATTTCGATGATTGATACCTCTATCAATAGGCGTTGAGACCTGTAATTGTCATACCAACGGCCATTTGGATCGGTCGAATATTTCTACACGTTTCGTGGAAAATTCAATTTTTTTGAAAATCAACTGAACTATAGCCCACAAATTCAGAGCGAAAAAATTCGAAAATCTGCAAATGTGAATCTGCAAATGTGCTCCGATTTCGCTGATTGATACCTCTATCAATTAGGCGTTGAGACCTGTAATTGTCATACCAACGGCATTTGGATCGGTCGAATATTTCTACACGTTCCGTGGAAAATTCAATTTTTTGAAAATCAACTGAACTATAGCCCACAAATTCAGAGCGAAAAAATTCGAAAATCTGCAAATGTGCTCCGATTCGCTGATTGATACCTCTATCAATAGGCTTGAGACCTGTAATTGTCATCAAACGGCCATTTGGATCGGTCGAATATTTCTACACGTTCCGTGGAAAATTCAATTGTTTTGAAAATCAACTGAACTATAGCCCACAAATTCAGAGCGAAAAAATTCGAAAATCTGCAAATGTGCTCCAATTTCGCTGATTGATACCTCTATCAATAGGCGTTGAGACCTGTAATTGTCATACCAACGGCCATTTTGGATCGGTCGATATTTCTACACGTTCCGTGAAAATTCAATTTTTTTGAAAATCAACTGAACTATAGCCCACAAATTCAGAGCGAAAACATTCGAAATCTGCAAATGTGCTCCGATTTCGCTGATTGATACCTCTATCAATAGGCGTTGAGACCTGTAATTGTCATACCAACGGCCATTTGGATCGGTCGAATATTTTCTACACGTTCCGTGGAAAATTCAATTTTTTTGAAAATCAACTGAAACTATAGCCCACAAATTCAGAGCGAAAAAATTCGAAAATCTGCCAATGTGCTCCGATTTCGATAATTGATACCTCTATCAATAGGCGTTGAGACCTGTAATTGTCATCAAACGGCCATTTGGATCGGTCGAATATTTCTACACGTTTCGTGGAAAATTCAATTGTTTTGAAAATCAACTGAACTATAGCCCACAAATTCAGAGCGAAAAAATTCGAAAATCTGCAAATGTGCTCCGATTTCGATGATTGATACCTCTATCAATAGGCGTTGAGACCTGTAATTGTCATTCCAACGGCCATTTGGATCGTCGAATATTTCTACACGTTCCGTGGAAAATTCAATTTTTTTGAAAATCAACTGAACTATAGCCCACAAATTCAGAGCGAAAAAATTCGAAATCTGCAAATGTGCTCCGATTTCGCTGATTGATACCTCTATCAATAGGCGTTGAGACCTGTAATTGTCATACCAACGGCCATTTGGATCGGTCGAATATTTCTACACGTTCCGTGGAAAATTCAATTTTTTTGAAAATCAACTGAACTATAGCCCACAAATTCAGAGCGAAAAAATTCGAAAATCTGCAAATGTGCTCCGATTTCGCTGATTGATACCTCTATCAATAGCGTTGAGACCTGTAATTGTCATACCAACGGCCATTTGGATCGGTCGAATATTTCTACACGTTCCGTGGAAATTCAATTTTTTTGAAAATCAACTGAACTATAGCCCACAAATTCAGAGCGAAAAAATTCGAAAATCTGCAAATGTGCTCCGATTTCGCTGATTGATACCTCTATCAATAGGCGTTGAGACCTGTAATTGTCATACCAACGGCCATTTGGATCGGTCGAATATTTCTACACGTTCCGTGGAAAATTCAATTTTTTGAAAATCAACTGAACTATAGCCCACAAATTCAGAGCGAAAAAATTCGAAAATCTGCAAATGTGCTCCGATTTCGCTGATTGATACCTCTATCAATAGGCGTTGAGACCTGTAATTGTCATACCAACGGCCATTTGGATCGGTCGAATATTTCTACACGTTCCGTGGAAATTCAATTTTTTTGAAATCAACTGAACTATAGCCCACAAATTCAGAGCGAAAAAATTCGAAAATCTGCAAATGTGCTCCGATTTCGCTGATTGATACCTCTATCAATAGGCGTTGAGACCTGTAATTGTCATCAAACGGCCATTTGGATCGGTCGAATATTTCTACACGTTCCGTGGAAAATTCAATTGTTTTGAAAATCAACTGAACTATAGCCCACAAATTCAGAGCGAAAAATTCGAAAATCTGCAAATGTGCTCCAATTTCGCTGATTGATACCTCGTAGTCAATAGGCGTTGAGACCTGTAATTGTCATACCACGGCCATTTGGATCGGTCGAATATTTCTACACGTTCCGTGGAAAATTCAATTTTTTGAAAATCAACTGAACTATAGCCCACAAATTCAGAGCGAAAAATTCGAAAATCTGCAAATGTGCTCCGATTTCGCTGATTGATACCTCTATCAATAGGCGTTGAGACCTGTAATTGTCATACCAACGGCCATTTGGATCGGTCGAATATTTCTACACGTTCCGTGGAAAATTCAATTTTTTTGAAAATCAACTGAACTATAGCCCACAAATTCAGAGCGAAAAATTCGAAAATCTGCAAATGTGCTCCGATTTCGCTGATTGATACCTCTATCAATAGGCGTTGAGACCTGTAATTGTCATCAAACGGCCATTTGGATCGGTCGAATATTTCTACACGTTCCGTGGAAAATTCAATTTTTTTGAAAATCAACTGAACTATAGCCCACAAATTCAGAGCGAAAAAATTCGAAAATCTGCAAATGTGCTCCAATTTCGCTGATTGATACCTCTATCAATAGGCGTTGAGACCTGTAATTGTCATACCAACGGCCATTTGGATCGGTCGAATATTTCTACACGTTCCGTGAAAATTCAATTTTTTTGAAAATCAACTGAACTATAGCCCACAATTCAGAGCGAAAAAATCGAAAATCTGCAAATGTGCTCCGATTTCGCTGATTGATACCTCTATCAATAGGCGTTGAGACCTGTAATTGTCATACCAACGGCCATTTGGATCGGTCGAATATTTCTACACGTTCCGTGGAAAATTCAATTTTTTTGAAAATCAACTGAACTATAGCCCACAAATTCAGAGCGAAAAAATTCGAAAATCTGCAAATGTGCTCCGATTTCGCTGATTGATACCTCTATCAATAGGCGTTGAGACCTGTAATTGTCATCAAACGGCCATTTGGATCGGTCGAATATTTCTACACGTTCCGTGGAAAATTCAATTGTTTTGAAAATCAACTGAACTATAGCCCACAAATTCAGAGCCACAAAATTCGAAAATCTGCAAATGTGCTCCATTTTCACTGATTGATACCGTCTATCAATAGGCGTTGAGACCTGTAATTGTCATACCAACGGCCATTTGGATCGGTCGAATATTTCTACACGTTCCGTGGAAAAATTCAATTTTTTTGAAAATCAACTGAACTATAGCCCACAAATTCAGAGCGAAAAAATTCGAAAATCTGCAAATGTGCTCCGATTTCGCTGATTGATACCTCTATCAATAGGCGTTGAGACCTGTAATTGTCATACCAACGGCCATTTGGATCGGTCGAATATTTCTACACGTTCCATGGAAAATTCAATTTTTTGAAAATCAACTGAACTATAGCCCACAAATTCAGAGCGAAAAAATTCGAAAATCTGCAAATGTGCTCCGATTTCGATGATTGATACCTCTATCAATAGGCGTTGAGACCTGTAATTGTCATTCCAACGGCCATTTGGATCGGTCGAATATTTCTACACGTTCGTGGAAAATTCAATTTTTTTGAAAATCAACTGAACTATAGCCCACAAATTCAGAGCGAAAAAATTCGAAAATCTGCAAATGTGCTCCGATTTCGCTGATTGATACCTCTATCAATAGGCGTTGAGACCTGTAATTGTCATCAAACGGCCATTTGGATCGGTCGAATATTTCTACACGTTTCGTGGAAAATTCAATTTTTTGAAAATCAACTGAACTATAGCCCACAAATTCAGAGCGAAAAAATTCGAAAATCTGCAAATGTGCTCCGATTTCGCTGATTGATACCTCTATCAATAGGCGTTGAGACCTGTAATTGTCATCAAACAGCCATTTGGATCGGTCGAATATTTCTACACGTTTCGTGAAAATTCAATTTTTTTGAAAATCAACTGAACTATAGCCCACAAATTCAGAGCGAAAAATTCGAAAATCTGCAAATGTGCTCCGATTTCGCTGATTGATACCTCTATCAATAGGCGTTGAGACCTGTAATTGTCATTCTAACGGCCATTTGGATCGGTCGAATATTTCTACACGTTCCGTGGAAAATTCAATTTTTTTGAAAATCAACTGAACTATAGCCCACAAATTCAGAGCGACAAAATTCGAAAATCTGCAAATGTGCTCCGATTTCGCTGATTGATACCTCTATCAATAGGCGTTGAGACCTGTAATTGTCATACCAACGGCCATTTGGATCGGTCGAATATTTCTACACGTTCCGTGGAAAATTCAATTTTTTGAAAATCAACTGAACTATAGCCACAATTCAGAGCGAAAAAATTCGAAAATCTGCAAATGTGCTCCGATTTCGCTGATTGATACCTCTATCAATAGGCGTTGAGACCTGTAATTGTCATACCAACGGCCATTTGGATCGGTCGAATATTTCTACACGTTCCGTGGAAAATTCAATTTTTTGAAAATCAACTGAACTATAGCCCACAAATTCAGAGCGAAAAAATTCGAAAATCTGCAAATGTGCTCCGATTTCGCTGATTGATACCTCTATCAATAGGCGTTGAGACCTGTAATTGTCATACCAACGGCCATTTGGATCGGTCGAATATTTCTACACGTTCCGTGGAAAATTCAATTTTTTTGAAAATCAACTGAACTATAGCCCACAAATTCAGAGCGAAAAAATTCGAAAATCTGCAAATGTGCTCCGATTTCGCTGATTGATACCTCTATCAATAGGCGTTGAGACCTGTAATTGTCATCAAACGGCCATTTGGATCGGTCGAATATTTCTACACGTTTCGTGGAAAATTCAATTTTTTTGAAAATCAACTGAACTATAGCCCACAAATTCAGAGCGAAAAAATTCGAAAATCTGCAAATGTGCTCCGATTTCGATGATTGATACCTCTATCAATAGGCGTTGAGACCTGTAATTGTCATTCCAACGGCCATTTGGATCGGTCGAATATTTCTACACGTTCCGTGGAAAATTCAATTTTTTTGAAAATCAACTGAACTATAACCCACAAATTCAGAGCGACAAAATTCGAAAATCTGCAAATGTGCTCCGATTTCGCTGATTGATACCTCTATCAATAGGCGTTGAGACCTGTAATTGTCATACCAACGGCCATTTGGATCGGTCGAATATTTCTACACGTTCCGTGGAAAATTCAATTTTTTTCAAAAACCAACTGAACTATAGCCCACAAATTCAGAGCGAAAAAATCGAAATTCTGCAAATGTGCTCCGATTTCGCTGATTGATACCTCTATCAATAGGCGTTGAGACCTGTAATTGTCATCAAACGGCCATTTGGATCGGTCGAATATTTCTACACGTTTCGTGGAAAATTCAATTTTTTTGAAAATCAACTGAACTATAGCCCACAAATTCAGAGCGAAAAAATTCGAAAATCTGCAAATGTGCTCCGATTTCGCTGATTGATACCTCTATCAATAGGCGTTTAGACCTGTAATTGTCATACCAACGGCCATTTGGATCGGTCGAATATTTCTACACGTTCCGTGGAAAATTCAATTTTTTTGAAAATCAACTGAACTATAGCCCACAAATTCAGAGCGAAAAAATTCGAAAATCTGCAAATGTGCTCCGATTTCGCTGATTGATACCTCTATCAATAGGCGTTGAGACCTGTAATTGTCATCAAACGGCCATTTGGATCGGTCGAATATTTCTACACGTTTCGTGGAAAATTCAATTTTTTTGAAAATCAACTGAACTATAGCCCACAAATTCAGAGCGAAAAAATTCGAAAATCTGCAAATGTGCTCCGATTTCGCTGATTGATACCTCTATCAATAAGCGTTGAGACCTGTAATTGTCATCAAACGGCCATTTGGATCGGTCGAATATTTCTACACGTTTCGTGGAAAATTCAATTTTTTTGAAAATCAACTGAACTATAGCCCACAAATTCAGAGCGAAAAAATTCGAAAATCTGCAAATGTGCTCCGATTTCGATGATTGATACCTCTATCAATAGGCGTTGAGACCTGTAATTGTCATTCCAACGGCCATTTGGATCGGTCGAATATTTCTACACGTTCCGTGGAAAATTCAATTTTTTTGAAAATCAACTGAACTATAGCCCACAAATTCAGAGCGACAAAATTCGAAAATCTGCAAATGTGCTCCGATTTCGCTGATTGATACCTCTATCAATAGGCGTTTAGACCTGTAATTGTCATACCAACGGCCATTTGGATCGGTCGAATATTTCTACACGTTCCGTGGAAAATTCAATTTTTTTGAAAATCAACTGAACTATAGCCCACAAATTCAGAGCGAAAAAATTCGAAAATCTGCAAATGTGCTCCGATTTCGCTGATTGATACCTCTATCAATAGGCGTTGAGACCTGTAATTGTCATCAAACGGCCATTTGGATCGGTCGAATATTTCTACACGTTTCGTGGAAAATTCAATTTTTTTGAAAATCAACTGAACTATAGCCCACAAATTCAGAGCGAAAAAATTCGAAAATCTGCAAATGTGCTCCGATTTCGCTGATTGATACCTCTATCAATAGGCGTTGAGACCTGTAATTGTCATACCAACGGCCATTTGGATCGGTCGAATATTTCTACACGTTCCGTGGAAAATTCAATTTTTTTGAAAATCAACTGAACTATAGCCCACAAATTCAGAGCGAAAAAATTCGAAAATCTGCAAATGTGCTCCGATTTCGCTGATTGATACCTCTATCAATAGGCGTTGAGACGTGTAATTGTCATACCAACGGCCATTTGGATCGGTCGAATATTTCTACACGTTCCGTGGAAAATTCAATTTTTTGAAAATCAACTGAACTATAGCCCACAAATTCAGAGCGAAAAAATTCGAAAATCTGCAAATGTGCTCCGATTTCGCTGATTGATACCTCTATCAATAGGCGTTGAGACCTGTAATTGTCATCAAACGGCCATTTGGATCGGTCGAATATTTCTACACGTTTCGTGGAAAATTCAATTTTTTTGAAAATCAACTGAACTATAGCCCACAAATTCAGAGCGAAAAAATTCGAAAATCTGCAAATGTGCTCCGATTTCGATGATTGATACCTCTATCAATAGGCGTTGAGACCTGTAATTGTCATTCCAACGGCCATTTGGATCGGTCGAATATTTCTACACGTTCCGTGGAAAATTCAATTTTTTTGAAAATCAACTGAACTATAACCCACAAATTCAGAGCGACAAAATTCGAAAATCTGCAAATGTGCTCCGATTTCGCTGATTGATACCTCTATCAATAGGCGTTGAGACCTGTAATTGTCATACCAACGGCCATTTGGATCGGTCGAATATTTCTACACGTTCCGTGGAAAATTCAATTTTTTTGAAAATCAACTGAACTATAGCCCACAAATTCAGAGCGACAAAATTCGAAAATCTGCAAATGTGCTCCGATTTCGCTGATTGATACCTCTATCAATAGGCGTTGAGACCTGTAATTGTCATACCAACGGCCATTTGGATCGGTCGAATATTTCTACACGTTCCGTGGAAAATTCAATTTTTTTGAAAATCAACTGAACTATAGCCCACAAATTCAGAGCGAAAAAATTCGAAAATCTGCAAATGTGCTCCGATTTCGCTGATTGATACCTCTATCAATAGGCGTTTAGACCTGTAATTGTCATCAAACAGCCATTTGGATCGGTCGAATATTTCTACACGTTTCGTGGAAAATTCAATTTTTTTGAAAATCAACTGAACTATAGCCCACAAATTCAGAGCGAAAAAATTCGAAAATCTGCAAATGTGCTCCGATTTCGCTGATTGATACCTCTATCAATAGGCGTTGAGACCTGTAATTGTCATTCTAACGGCCATTTGGATCGGTCGAATATTTCTACACGTTCCGTGGAAAATTCAATTTTTTTGAAAATCAACTGAACTATAGCCCACAAATTCAGAGCGACAAAATTCGAAAATCTGCAAATGTGCTCCGATTTCGCTGATTGATACCTCTATCAATAGGCGTTGAGACCTGTAATTGTCATACCAACGGCCATTTGGATCGGTCGAATATTTCTACACGTTCCGTGGAAAATTCAATTTTTTTGAAAATCAACTGAACTATAGCCCACAAATTCAGAGCGAAAAAAATTGAAAATCTGCAAATGTGCTCCGATTTCGCTGATTGATACCTCTATCAATAGGCGTTGAGACCTGTAATTGTCATCAAACGGCCATTTGGATCGGTCGAATATTTCTACACGTTTCGTGGAAAATTCAATTTTTTTGAAAATCAACTGAACTATAGCCCACAAATTCAGAGCGAAAAAATTCGAAAATCTGCAAATGTGCTCCGATTTCGCTGATTGATACCTCTATCAATAGGCGTTGAGACCTGTAATTGTCATACAAACGGCCATTTGGATCGGTCGAATATTTCTACACGTTCCGTGGAAAATTCAATTTTTTTGAAAATCAACTGAACTATAGCCCACAAATTCAGAGCGAAAAAAATTGAAAATCTGCAAATGTGCTCCGATTTCGCTGATTGATACCTCTATCAATAGGCGTTGAGACGTGTAATTGTCATACCAACGGCCATTTGGATCGGTCGAATATTTCTACACGTTCCGTGGAAAATTCAATTTTTTTGAAAATCAACTGAACTATAGCCCACAAATTCAGAGCGAAAAAATTCGAAAATCTGCAAATGTGCTCCGATTTCGCTGATTGATACCTCTATCAATAGGCGTTGAGACCTGTAATTGTCATACCAACGGCCATTTGGATCGGTCGAATATTTCTACACGTTCCGTGGAAAATTCAATTTTTTTGAAAATCAACTGAACTATAGCCCACAAATTCAGAGCGAAAAAATTCGAAAATCTGCAAATGTGCTCCGATTTCGCTGATTGATACCTCTATCAATAGGCGTTGAGACCTGTAATTGTCATACCAACGGCCATTTGGATCGGTCGAATATTTCTACACGTTCCGTGGAAAATTCAATTTTTTTGAAAATCAACTGAACTATAGCCCACAAATTCAGAGCGAAAAAATTCGAAAATCTGCAAATGTGCTCCGATTTCGCTGATTGATACCTCTATCAATAGGCGTTGAGACCTGTAATTGTCATACCAACGGCCATTTGGATCGGTCGAATATTTCTACACGTTCCGTGGAAAATTCAATTTTTTTGAAAATCAACTGAACTATAGCCCACAAATTCAGAGCGAAAAAATTCGAAAATCTGCAAATGTGCTCCGATTTCGCTGATTGATACCTCTATCAATAGGCGTTGAGACCTGTAATTGTCATCAAACGGCCATTTGGATCGGTCGAATATTTCTACACGTTTCGTGGAAAATTCAATTTTTTTGAAAATCAACTGAACTATAGCCCACAAATTCAGAGCGAAAAAATTCGAAAATCTGCAAATGTGCTCCGATTTCGATGATTGATACCTCTATCAATAGGCGTTGAGACGTGTAATTGTCATTACAACGGCCATTTGGATCGGTCGAATATTTCTACACGTTCCGTGGAAAATTCAATTTTTTTGAAAATCAACTGAACTATAGCCCACAAATTCAGAGCGAAAAAATTCGAAAATCTGCAAATGTGCTCCGATTTCGCTGATTGATACCTCTATCAATAGGCGTTGAGACCTGTAATTGTCATCAAACGGCCATTTGGATCGGTCGAATATTTCTACACGTTTCGTGGAAAATTCAATTTTTTTGAAAATCAACTGAACTATAGCCCACAAATTCAGAGCGAAAAAATTCGAAAATCTGCAAATGTGCTCCGATTTCGATGATTGATACCTCTATCAATAGGCGTTGAGACCTGTAATTGTCATTCCAACGGCCATTTGGATCGGTCGAATATTTCTACACGTTCCGTGGAAAATTCAATTTTTTTGAAAATCAACTGAACTATAACCCACAAATTCAGAGCGACAAAATTCGAAAATCTGCAAATGTGCTCCGATTTCGCTGATTGATACCTCTATCAATAGGCGTTGAGACCTGTAATTGTCATACCAACGGCCATTTGGATCGGTCGAATATTTCTACACGTTCCGTGGAAAATTCAATTTTTTTGAAAATCAACTGAACTATAGCCCACAAATTCAGAGCGAAAAAATTCGAAAATCTGCAAATGTGCTCCGATTTCGCTGATTGATACCTCTATCAATAGGCGTTGAGACCTGTAATTGTCATCAAACGGCCATTTGGATCGGTCGAATATTTCTACACGTTTCGTGGAAAATTCAATTTTTTTGAAAATCAACTGAACTATAGCCCACAAATTCAGAGCGAAAAAATTCGAAAATCTGCAAATGTGCTCCGATTTCGCTGATTGATACCTCTATCAATAGGCGTTTAGACCTGTAATTGTCATACCAACGGCCATTTGGATCGGTCGAATATTTCTACACGTTCCGTGGAAAATTCAATTTTTTTGAAAATCAACTGAACTATAGCCCACAAATTCAGAGCGAAAAAATTCGAAAATCTGCAAATGTGCTCCGATTTCGCTGATTGATACCTCTATCAATAGGCGTTGAGACCTGTAATTGTCATCAAACGGCCATTTGGATCGGTCGAATATTTCTACACGTTTCGTGGAAAATTCAATTTTTTTGAAAATCAACTGAACTATAGCCCACAAATTCAGAGCGAAAAAATTCGAAAATCTGCAAATGTGCTCCGATTTCGCTGATTGATACCTCTATCAATAAGCGTTGAGACCTGTAATTGTCATCAAACGGCCATTTGGATCGGTCGAATATTTCTACACGTTTCGTGGAAAATTCAATTTTTTTGAAAATCAACTGAACTATAGCCCACAAATTCAGAGCGAAAAAATTCGAAAATCTGCAAATGTGCTCCGATTTCGATGATTGATACCTCTATCAATAGGCGTTGAGACCTGTAATTGTCATTCCAACGGCCATTTGGATCGGTCGAATATTTCTACACGTTCCGTGGAAAATTCAATTTTTTTGAAAATCAACTGAACTATAGCCCACAAATTCAGAGCGACAAAATTCGAAAATCTGCAAATGTGCTCCGATTTCGCTGATTGATACCTCTATCAATAGGCGTTTAGACCTGTAATTGTCATACCAACGGCCATTTGGATCGGTCGAATATTTCTACACGTTCCGTGGAAAATTCAATTTTTTTGAAAATCAACTGAACTATAGCCCACAAATTCAGAGCGAAAAAATTCGAAAATCTGCAAATGTGCTCCGATTTCGCTGATTGATACCTCTATCAATAGGCGTTGAGACCTGTAATTGTCATCAAACGGCCATTTGGATCGGTCGAATATTTCTACACGTTTCGTGGAAAATTCAATTTTTTTGAAAATCAACTGAACTATAGCCCACAAATTCAGAGCGAAAAAATTCGAAAATCTGCAAATGTGCTCCGATTTCGCTGATTGATACCTCTATCAATAGGCGTTGAGACCTGTAATTGTCATACCAACGGCCATTTGGATCGGTCGAATATTTCTACACGTTCCGTGGAAAATTCAATTTTTTTGAAAATCAACTGAACTATAGCCCACAAATTCAGAGCGAAAAAATTCGAAAATCTGCAAATGTGCTCCGATTTCGCTGATTGATACCTCTATCAATAGGCGTTGAGACCTGTAATTGTCATCAAACCGCCATTTGGATCGGTCGAATATTTCTACACGTTCCGTGGAAAATTCAATTTTTTTGAAAATCAACTGAACTATAGCCCACAAATTCAGAAAAAAATTCGAAAATCTGCAAATGTGCTCCAATTTCGCTGATTGATACCTCTATCAATAGGCGTTGAGACCTGTAATTGTCATACCAACGGCCATTTGGATCGGTCGAATATTTCTACACGTTCCGTGGAAAATTCAATTTTTTTGAAAATCAACTGAACTATAGCCCACAAATTCAGAGCGAAAAAATTCGAAAATCTGCAAATGTGCTCCGATTTCGCTGATTGATACCTCTATCAATAGGCGTTGAGACCTGTAATTGTCATCAAACGGCCATTTGGATCGGTCGAATATTTCTACACGTTCCGTGGAAAATTCAATTTTTTTGAAAATCAACTGAACTATAGCCCACAAATTCAGAGCGAAAAAATTCGAAAATCTGCAAATGTGCTCCGATTTCGCTGATTGATACCTCTATCAATAGGCGTTGAGAGCTGTAATTGTCATACCAACGGCCATTTGGATCGGTCGAATATTTCTACACGTTCCGTAGAAAATTCAATTTTTTTGAAAATCAACTGAACTATAGCCCACAAATTCAGAGCGAAAAAATTCGAAAATCTGCAAATGTGCTCCGATTTCGCTGATTGATACCTCTATCAATAGGCGTTGAGACCTGTAATTGTCATCAAACGGCCATTTGGATCGGTCGAATATTTCTACACGTTCCGTGGAAAATTCAATTTTTTTGAAAATCAACTGAACTATAGCCCACAAATTCAGAGCGAAAAAATTCGAAAATCTGCAAATGTGCTCCGATTTCGCTGATTGATACCTCTATCAATAGGCGTTGAGACCTGTAATTGTCATACCAACGGCCATTTGGATCGGTCGAATATTTCTACACGTTCCGTGGAAAATTCAATTTTTTTGAAAATCAACTGAACTATAGCCCACAAATTCAGAGCGAAAAAATTCGAAAATCTGCAAATGTGCTCCAATTTCGCTGATTGATACCTCTATCAATAGGCGTTGAGACCTGTAATTGTCATACCAACGGCCATTTGGATCGGTCGAATATTTCTACACGTTCCGTGGAAAATTCAATTTTTTTGAAAATCAACTGAACTATAGCCCACAAATTCAGAGCGAAAAAATTCGAAAATCTGCAAATGTGCTCCGATTTCGCTGATTGATACCTCTATCAATAGGCGTTGAGACCTGTAATTGTCATCAAACGGCCATTTGGATCGGTCGAATATTTCTACACGTTCCGTAGAAAATTCAATTTTTTTGAAAATCAACTGAACTATAGCCCACAAATTCAGAGCGAAAAAATTCGAAAATCTGCAAATGTGCTCCAATTTCGCTGATTGATACCTCTATCAATAGGCGTTGAGACCTGTAATTGTCATACCAACGGCCATTTGGATCGGTCGAATATTTCTACACGTTCCGTGGAAAATTCAATTTTTTTGAAAATCAACTGAACTATAGCCCACAAATTCAGAGCGAAAAAATTCGAAAATCTGCAAATGTGCTCCGATTTCGCTGATTGATACCTCTATCAATAGGCGTTGAGACCTGTAATTGTCATCAAACGGCCATTTGGATCGGTCGAATATTTCTACACGTTCCGTGGAAAATTCAATTTTTTTGAAAATCAACTGAACTATAGCCCACAAATTCAGAGCGAAAAAATTCGAAAATCTGCAAATGTGCTCCGATTTCGCTGATTGATACCTCTATCAATAGGCGTTGAGACCTGTAATTGTCATACCAACGGCCATTTGGATCGGTCGAATATTTCTACACGTTCCGTGGAAAATTCAATTTTTTTGAAAATCAACTGAACTATAGCCCACAAATTCAGAGCGAAAAAAATCGAAAATCTGCAAATGTGCTCCGATTTCGCTGATTGATACCTCTATCAATAGGCGTTGAGACCTGTAATTGTCATACCAACGGCCATTTGGATCGGTCGAATATTTCTACACGTTCCGTGGAAAATTCAATTTTTTTGAAAATCAACTGAACTATAGCCCACAAATTCAGAGCGAAAAAATTCGAAAATCTGCAAATGTGCTCCGATTTCGCTGATTGATACCTCTATCAATAGGCGTTGAGACCTGTAATTGTCATCAAACGGCCATTTGGATCGGTCGAATATTTCTACACGTTCCGTGGAAAATTCAATTGTTTTGAAAATCAACTGAACTATAGCCCACAAATTCAGAGCGAAAAAATTCGAAAATCTGCAAATGTGCTCCGATTTCGCTGATTGATACCTCTATCAATAGGCGTTGAGACCTGTAATTGTCATACCAACGGCCATTTGGATCGGTCGAATATTTCTACACGTTCCGTGGAAAATTCAATTTTTTTGAAAATCAACTGAACTATAGCCCACAAATTCAGAGCGAAAAAATTCGAAAATCTGCAAATGTGCTCCGATTTCGATAATTGATACCTCTATCAATAGGCGTTGAGACCTGTAATTGTCATCAAACGGCCATTTGGATCGGTCGAATATTTCTACACGTTTCGTGGAAAATTCAATTTTTTTGAAAATCAACTGAACTATAGCCCACAAATTCAGAGCGAAAAAATTCGAAAATCTGCAAATGTGCTCCGATTTCGATGATTGATACCTCTATCAATAGGCGTTGAGACCTGTAATTGTCATTCCAACGGCCATTTGGATCGGTCGAATATTTCTACACGTTCCGTGGAAAATTCAATTTTTTTGAAAATCAACTGAACTATAGCCCACAAATTCAGAGCGAAAAAATTCGAAAATCTGCAAATGTGCTCCGATTTCGCTGATTGATACCTCTATCAATAGGCGTTGAGACCTGTAATTGTCATACCAACGGCCATTTGGATCGGTCGAATATTTCTACACGTTCCGTGGAAAATTCAATTTTTTTGAAAATCAACTGAACTATAGCCCACAAATTCAGAGCGAAAAAAATCGAAAATCTGCAAATGTGCTCCGATTTCGCTGATTGATACCTCTATTAATAGGCGTTGAGACCTGTAATTGTCATACCAACGGCCATTTGGATCGGTCGAATATTTCTACACGTTCCGTGGAAAATTCAATTTTTTTGAAAATCAACTGAACTATAGCCCACAAATTCAGAGCGAAAAAATTCGAAAATCTGCAAATGTGCTCCGATTTCGCTGATTGATACCTCTATCAATAGGCGTTGAGACCTGTAATTGTCATACCAACGGCCATTTGGATCGGTCGAATATTTCTACACGTTCCGTGGAAAATTCAATTTTTTTGAAAATCAACTGAACTATAGCCCACAAATTCAGAGCGAAAAAATTCGAAAATCTGCAAATGTGCTCCGATTTCGCTGATTGATACCTCTATCAATAGGCGTTGAGACCTGTAATTGTCATACCAACGGCCATTTGGATCGGTCGAATATTTCTACACGTTCCGTGGAAAATTCAATTTTTTTGAAAATCAACTGAACTATAGCCCACAAATTCAGAGCGAAAAAATTCGAAAATCTGCAAATGTGCTCCGATTTCGCTGATTGATACCTCTATCAATAGGCGTTGAGACCTGTAATTGTCATCAAACGGCCATTTGGATCGGTCGAATATTTCTACACGTTCCGTGGAAAATTCAATTGTTTTGAAAATCAACTGAACTATAGCCCACAAATTCAGAGCGAAAAAATTCGAAAATCTGCAAATGTGCTCCAATTTCGCTGATTGATACCTCTATCAATAGGCGTTGAGACCTGTAATTGTCATACCAACGGCCATTTGGATCGGTCGAATATTTCTACACGTTCCGTGGAAAATTCAATTTTTTTGAAAATCAACTGAACTATAGCCCACAAATTCAGAGCGAAAAAATTCGAAAATCTGCAAATGTGCTCCGATTTCGCTGATTGATACCTCTATCAATAGGCGTTGAGACCTGTAATTGTCATACCAACGGCCATTTGGATCGGTCGAATATTTCTACACGTTCCGTGGAAAATTCAATTTTTTTGAAAATCAACTGAACTATAGCCCACAAATTCAGAGCGAAAAAATTCGAAAATCTGCAAATGTGCTCCGATTTCGCTGATTGATACCTCTATCAATAGGCGTTGAGACCTGTAATTGTCATCAAACGGCCATTTGGATCGGTCGAATATTTCTACACGTTCCGTGGAAAATTCAATTTTTTTGAAAATCAACTGAACTATAGCCCACAAATTCAGAGCGAAAAAATTCGAAAATCTGCAAATGTGCTCCAATTTCGCTGATTGATACCTCTATCAATAGGCGTTGAGACCTGTAATTGTCATACCAACGGCCATTTGGATCGGTCGAATATTTCTACACGTTCCGTGGAAAATTCAATTTTTTTGAAAATCAACTGAACTATAGCCCACAAATTCAGAGCGAAAAAAATCGAAAATCTGCAAATGTGCTCCGATTTCGCTGATTGATACCTCTATCAATAGGCGTTGAGACCTGTAATTGTCATACCAACGGCCATTTGGATCGGTCGAATATTTCTACACGTTCCGTGGAAAATTCAATTTTTTTGAAAATCAACTGAACTATAGCCCACAAATTCAGAGCGAAAAAATTCGAAAATCTGCAAATGTGCTCCGATTTCGCTGATTGATACCTCTATCAATAGGCGTTGAGACCTGTAATTGTCATCAAACGGCCATTTGGATCGGTCGAATATTTCTACACGTTCCGTGGAAAATTCAATTGTTTTGAAAATCAACTGAACTATAGCCCACAAATTCAGAGCCACAAAATTCGAAAATCTGCAAATGTGCTCCATTTTCACTGATTGATACCTCTATCAATAGGCGTTGAGACCTGTAATTGTCATACCAACGGCCATTTGGATCGGTCGAATATTTCTACACGTTCCGTGGAAAATTCAATTTTTTTGAAAATCAACTGAACTATAGCCCACAAATTCAGAGCGAAAAAATTCGAAAATCTGCAAATGTGCTCCGATTTCGCTGATTGATACCTCTATCAATAGGCGTTGAGACCTGTAATTGTCATACCAACGGCCATTTGGATCGGTCGAATATTTCTACACGTTCCATGGAAAATTCAATTTTTTTGAAAATCAACTGAACTATAGCCCACAAATTCAGAGCGAAAAAAATCGAAATTCTGCAAATGTGCTCCGATTTCGCTGATTGATACCTCTATCAATAGGCGTTGAGACCTGTAATTGTCATACCAACGGCCATTTGGATCGGTCGAATATTTCTACACGTTCCGTGGAAAATTCAATTGTTTTGAAAATCAACTGAACTATAGCCCACAAATTCAGAGCGAAAAAATTCGAAAATCTGCAAATGTGCTCCGATTTCGCTGATTGATACCTCTATCAATAGGCGTTGAGACCTGTAATTGTCATACCAACGGCCATTTGGATCGGTCGAATATTTCTACACGTTCCGTGGAAAATTCAATTTTTTTGAAAATCAACTGAACTATAGCCCACAAATTCAGAGCGAAAAAATTCGAAAATCTGCAAATGTGCTCCGATTTCGATAATTGATACCTCTATCAATAGGCGTTGAGACCTGTAATTGTCATCAAACGGCCATTTGGATCGGTCGAATATTTCTACACGTTTCGTGGAAAATTCAATTTTTTTGAAAATCAACTGAACTATAGCCCACAAATTCAGAGCGAAAAAATTCGAAAATCTGCAAATGTGCTCCGATTTCGATGATTGATACCTCTATCAATAGGCGTTGAGACCTGTAATTGTCATTCCAACGGCCATTTGGATCGGTCGAATATTTCTACACGTTCCGTGGAAAATTCAATTTTTTTGAAAATCAACTGAACTATAGCCCACAAATTCAGAGCGAAAAAATTCGAAAATCTGCAAATGTGCTCCGATTTCGCTGATTGATACCTCTATCAATAGGCGTTGAGACCTGTAATTGTCATCAAACGGCCATTTGGATCGGTCGAATATTTCTACACGTTTCGTGGAAAATTCAATTTTTTTGAAAATCAACTGAACTATAGCCCACAAATTCAGAGCGAAAAAATTCGAAAATCTGCAAATGTGCTCCGATTTCGCTGATTGATACCTCTATCAATAGGCGTTGAGACCTGTAATTGTCATCAAACAGCCATTTGGATCGGTCGAATATTTCTACACGTTTCGTGGAAAATTCAATTTTTTTGAAAATCAACTGAACTATAGCCCACAAATTCAGAGCGAAAAAATTCGAAAATCTGCAAATGTGCTCCGATTTCGCTGATTGATACCTCTATCAATAGGCGTTGAGACCTGTAATTGTCATTCTAACGGCCATTTGGATCGGTCGAATATTTCTACACGTTCCGTGGAAAATTCAATTTTTTTGAAAATCAACTGAACTATAGCCCACAAATTCAGAGCGACAAAATTCGAAAATCTGCAAATGTGCTCCGATTTCGCTGATTGATACCTCTATCAATAGGCGTTGAGACCTGTAATTGTCATACCAACGGCCATTTGGATCGGTCGAATATTTCTACACGTTCCGTGGAAAATTCAATTTTTTTGAAAATCAACTGAACTATAGCCCACAAATTCAGAGCGAAAAAATTCGAAAATCTGCAAATGTGCTCCGATTTCGCTGATTGATACCTCTATCAATAGGCGTTGAGACCTGTAATTGTCATACCAACGGCCATTTGGATCGGTCGAATATTTCTACACGTTCCGTGGAAAATTCAATTTTTTTGAAAATCAACTGAACTATAGCCCACAAATTCAGAGCGAAAAAATTCGAAAATCTGCAAATGTGCTCCGATTTCGCTGATTGATACCTCTATCAATAGTCGTTGAGACCTGTAATTGTCATACAAACGGCCATTTGGATCGGTCGAATATTTCTACACGTTCCGTGGAAAATTCAATTTTTTTGAAAATCAACTGAACTATAGCCCACAAATTCAGAGCGAAAAAAATCGAAAATCTGCAAATGTGCTCCGATTTCGCTGTTTGATACCTCTATCAATAGGCGTTGAGACCTGTAATTGTCATACCAACGGCCATTTGGATCGGTCGAATATTTCTACACGTTCCGTGGAAAATTCAATTTTTTTGAAAATCAACTGAACTATAGCCCACAAATTCAGAGCGAAAAAATTCGAAAATCTGCAAATGTGCTCCGATTTCGACGATTGATACCTCTATCAATAGGCGTTGAGACCTGTAATTGTCATACAAACGGCCATTTGGATCGGTCGAAAATTTCTACACGTTTCGTGGAAAATTCAATTGTTTTAAAAATCAACTGAACTATAGCCCACAAATTCAGAGCCACAAAATTCTAAAATCTGCAAATGTGCTCCGATTTCGATAATTGATACCTCTATCAATAGGCGTTGAGACCTGTAATTGTCATACAAACGGCCATTTAGATCGGTCGAATATTTCTACACGTTCCGTGGAAAATTCAATTTTTTTGAAAATCAACTGAACTATAGCCCACAAATTCAGAGCGACAAAATTCGAAAATCTGCAAATGTGCTCCGATTTCGATGATTGATACCTCTATCAATAGGCGTTGAGACCTGTAATTGTCATACAAACGGCCATTTGGATCGGTCGAAAATTTCTACACGTTTCGTGGAAAATTCAATTATTTTGAAAATCAACTGAACTATAGCCCACAAATTCAGAGCCACAAAATTCGAAAATCTGCAATCATCTGAAAATTTCTACACGTTTCGTGGAAAATTCAATTGTTTTAAAAATCAACTGAACTATAGCCCACAAATTCAAAGCCACAAAATTCGAAAATCTGCAAATGTGCTCCGATTTCGATTATTGATACCTCTATCAATAGGCGTTGAGACCTGTAATTGTCATACAAACGGCCATTTGGATCGGTCGAAAATTTCTACACGTTTCGTGGAAAATTCAATTATTTTGAAAATCAACTGAACAATAGCCCACAAATTCAGAGCGACAAAATTCGAAAATCTGCTCCGATTTCGATGATTGATACCTCTATCTATAAGCGTTGAGACCTGTAATTGTCGTTCAAACGGCCATTTGGATCGGTCGAAAATTTCTACACGTTTTGTGGAAAATTCAATTTTTTTGAAAATCAACTATACGCCCGATATTTTTTGAAAATTAACTATAGCCCACAAATTCAGAGCGACAAAATTCGAAAATCTGCAAATGTGCTCCGATTTCGATGATTGATACCTCTATCAATAGGCGTTGAGACCTGTAATTGTCATACAAACGGCCATTTGGATCGGTCGAAAATTTCTACATGTTTCGTGGAAAATTCAATTGTTTTGAAAATCAACTGAACTATAGCCCACAAATTCAGAGCCACAAAATTCGAAAATCCGCAAATGTGCTCCGATTTCGATGATTGATACCTCTATCAATAGGCGTTGAGACCTGTAATTGTCATACAAACGGCCATTTGGATCGGTCGAAAATTTCTACATGTTTCGTGGAAAATTCAATTGTTTTGAAAATCAACTGAACTATAGCCCACAAATTCAGAGCCACAAAATTCGAAAATCCGCAAATGTGCTCCGATTTCGATGATTGATACCTCTATCAATAGGCGTTGAGACTTGTAATTGTCATACAAACGGCCATTTGGATCGGTCGAAAATTTCTACACGTTTCGTGGAAAATTCAATTTTTTTGAAAATCAACTGAACTATAGCCCACAAATTCAGAGCCACAAAATTCGAAAATCTGCAAATTAAAATTCAATTTGTGTTAACCTTAAAATTATTTGTAATAAGTAACGAAAATACTTAGTGAATAAATAAAGTGTTATTTAAAAATTATATATTATCCTGGTATTGTTATTGACCGGATGAAAATTGTGTTTGTGTGGGACATTTTTATATTTTTGGAGTCAGATATAATATCGTGGCCGTATTACACCAACAACAAACGGTGTACCATTGTACGGCATCTCATATTGGTTACCCCATAATTAGATTCCCATAGGCTCTTAACGGCCTCATTGCTCATTGTGTCTCCAGCCACGCGGCGCATTTCGTGAAATAATTGGCTTGGGCGCAGATCACCGATTGGTAATTCGGATAGTAACCGGTTTATACGACGTTGATTACTTTCGGAAAAATATGCGATTAATTTGCTTTTGATGTAGTCATATCGTCTTTGTTCTGGAGGGGCGTTGATAACTTCGGTTAGCTGTGGTAATAGAGACGGTTCTAGTGAAGCTTATACCGTATTGAACTTTTTAGCGTCTGCCACGATGCCTGATGCGGCAAACCAAAAATTTAATGAATAAAACCATGCTTAAATATCATTGTTTTGAAGCCGAGGTATCGGTATTTTGGCGAAGAAATTAACTTCCGCCCGTTTTTCTTGTGTAGGTGGTGCGCCGTCCCGTTAACACTGCTCGATGATGTTGCGTTGGTTTGATTATTACTATCGAGATCCTCTCCAGCCATGACTGTTCACTTTCAAAATTAAAATTTATATCGATATTGTTTATTCGTTGGGTTATTGCTCGTTAATTCGTAAAACAAACCAAAAAAAAAAAAAAATTGTTAAAATGGTTAACGGTGTCGTTTACAAAAAATATTAACCACGGTAAACAGTTATATTGCTCTTTACTTTCAACGAGCACGTTTTTTTTTCTCTACCACTCGGTATAGCCTTAGCACTAATCGTTAGTCTATGTAACAAATATGCCATACAAAACACGTGATCTTATTAATTAATTTTCGATTAATACAATGAAATTCGATCAGTATTACCAATTAATACTTGACACAATTATTGAAAAATAATTCACGTTTAAAAATCGTCGGTAAGTCACCACTTGTAGAGATATACAATCTCTTTTTATTCGAATAAGACGTTATTAATTCAATGTCGGTACAGCACGAAAACACGATGTTGCTTGTTACGTTACGATTTATACAGAAGAATGTTTTTCTTTATTATTTCTAAAAATGAATACAAAAAGGAATACAAAACTGACAGATGTTTAAGCGTGATTTACACGTTCCAACAATGTTGGCCAACAAAAAATGAAGAGATTAGTATATCGCGAATTTCATTTGAAAGACAAGAACAAATATATAAACAAACAAAATTTTGTTGGAGTTTGTTTCTTTTTTTTTTAACTTTGTTTCCATAAAAAAAATTGTTTGACTATTGACGATTGGAGCATCACGGATTCCACCTAGTGGAATATTTTTAAACTGAGCTACCTGATAATTTGACGTTTGAAATTGTTGTAAATAAATCAATTTTTGATCTGTAAACACAATTTTTACTTACCGGATTGCTAATAAATGTAAATAATTCCAATTTTGGACTATAAAAACAATTTTTAATTACCGCAATGCTAAATTTTCTTTCGTCGTATTTGTGACAAATGTCATTTTATCAGGTGCATCATTTTAACTATTGTCCTCGAGAGGCGCGTTCTTTACTTTTACAATCGTCAATAAAATATACTCAACCCGAGTATATTTTATGGAAACAAAAATAATCAAAATGGCGATTTGTGAAATTTTTATAGCGCTTTATTTTATTTTTGAAAAATTTTAATTCATAATTAAAATTTACGTTCGAAAACTTTTCAGTTTAGCCAAAAAAACTGGTAATTTTAATAAATAAAGCGGAATTCATCAAAAATTACATTGTCGATTTTATACCGCCAAAAAATTATAGCATGTCCGACACTTTCGTTTTATACTTTTCTCTTTTTATCGCATGAACATTTTCGTAGCTCTAAGTCTCCAATAAAAAAAGTTGAAAAAACATTATTGGAACGTGTAAATCGCGCATTAAAATGAATTCAAATGAATTTGTGGTGGATTCTTCATGAATTTAAAGTAAAATGTAGCGGATTCCACATGAGTTTAAATTTGTATGTAGCGAATGCCACATATTATAATAAAGAATATTTGTGCCGTTAGATTACACATAAAGCAAATACAAAAAAAAAAATCACATAAGAGAAAAGAGAAAAACGCATGTCTATTCATTTATAGAAACAGAAATTCCACTGCGTAATGAGGGCCTTTCCCAATATCAATTTTAGTTCATTTGTCCCCACGCTTGGGCAGCGCTGACTACTTTTTCTTTTTTTTACATGCAAAAACAAGTAAAATCATGTTTACAAATCCAAGTTTCTTGTCTAAATTAGTGGTTGTCCCCATAATTTTTTTTTATGATTAATAAAGATGAGTATGTTGCGATTAATAGTAAATATCAAATTTTAAAATTAATTTAGTCGAAATTAATAATTTAATGAAACATTCAAGACCATTTTAACCATATAAAACTACATACGAAATATTTTAGCCAGTAAATGCCCGTGCAAATGCCGATAAATGTACCATTATGTAATCTAGCCGTGAAACTCAAAATAAATTTTATTTAAATAAATAAAAATGATCAATAAATCGTAAAATTTGCCCAAACGTTAATTCGAACTTCGATTTTCATTTCAATTTTTTTGACTGATAAATTTTCAACGTAGAAACATAGGAATATTGGTAAGTTTTTGCATTTTTGTATTGGTTACTTGATGAACTTCATCCTGACGTATGTATGTATGTATCCGCTAGAATATATAAATGTTATGCATTTATTATATCCAAACACGCCACTTTTATTTGTAAATATTTATTGTTTCTAGTTTGTCAATAATTTTCAATTTTGTGTAAATTTTTTATGTAATAAAATTATAATTTAGTTTATTTATTTAATTTATGAACTAATTAATTATATACAACTTATTAATTATATTAACTAAATTACAAATTAATTTAATTTATAATTTTATTTTGTTCACCACCATCATTTTTATGTTTTAATATTTTTTTGTTTTTATTGATTGCTGTGAAGAGCGCACGCGCGTCCTAATCAATATCCGAGTCGAGACTGATTTTTAATTAATTTTTATTTTGTTTTTTTGTGTTCGTGTTTGTTTTATTTTGGTTGCGCAGTTGGTTGAAAATATGGGGTGTGCGCGGATGGCTTAATTGTGGCGAATGAGTGAACGAGTCGCTACAAATATAAGCCGCGCTGTTGAGAATTTAGTAATGAGATTAATCGATCTTTTTTGTAACCACTTCAAACGATTTGTTTACCTCTTTATCCAGGTAATTTTAATCTTATACTTTAACCAGTTATAGAATAGCAAAATAGTTAGTACTTTTTTAATAGAATTTCAAAATATTGCAATAATTTCGGAATTGAATAAAAAAAACGTTATCATTACGTTATTAACGTTATCTAATCTATTCCTTGGATGAATTGTGTAAACTACTATTAAAAATAAGTTGGTGAAGTGCTTGTGAGTTTGTGTTGCATTGTGGTGAAGTGAAATAAAATGTCTCATGAAAAGGGCCAAAGAAAACATAAAGGATCGATTTTATTGTCACACGAGGAAAATCTCAGAGTATTATCACTAATTCAACCAAATTTGGTAAATTAAAATTTAATATTCCTGCTTTAATTAAAAGTTAAAATGAGTTTGAAAATAGCACACATTTTTTTAATATTTGATAGTCTGTATCAACAGCAGTTGCCCAGATATACTCAACGGATTCCGTAGCCAATTCAGATTTGATTAACCATGGAACAGGTGTTTTATGTTTGGAACGAGATTGTCATAAACGCTCATATTTTTTACGATTTTATTGTACCCTAAACGAATGCTTATTATGGGAACTTGACTTTTTATCAAAAATTACCTTTAATCGGGATCTGGAACAACCGAATTCTATAACATTTGAAGAGCACGTAAGTAGTCATTTTAATTTTGTATTTAAGTGTATGCTGTAGTTTAGATTAAGAACTTATCAAAGAACCGTCATCAAAGATTATAAAAAAGTGTAACTTGAAAATAAATTATAATTAGGTAATCATTAAATAATTTCGACAACAATTTAGGGTGGTCAACCTTACCAAATAACTTGATAAAGTCCAAGTCAATATTAATAGTCAGGTTTAGTTGATTGTAGTACTTTGATTGAGCTGAAATCCAGAAACAAAGTCCCTCTAGTAGATTTTATTTATTAAATTGAAATTTTTGATTTGAGTTTGTATGATTCTTTCAAAAATCTTAGATAATGCTGGTCAGTGTATATCAGGGAATTCCGTTTTGAGAACTAACATTTGAATTGCTCGATTGTTCCTACACAAAAAAAAAATCTAAAAACTGCAAATGTGATCCGATACGATGGTTGTTATCTCTGACTATAGGTTTCGGAACCTGCACTAACTTCCTTTTGGATTGCTCGATTACTTACCCAAAGCAGCCTTGGGTTAAAATTTTCTCGTGGTTTTATTGGTGAAGCGTTTATTAAAAAACTGTCGAGCACTTAGTGGCTGTGATTCATTCCCTTTATTACGAGATTTGACGTATTTTATCAGAGCGTTCTAGAGTATAGAGCCATAAAAAAATTTAAATTCTTGAACAAAAACAAACATAAAGCATCTGACATAACCTCACAAAACTCAAATAATGTTCGGTGTTTAAACATCAAATTCTTGTAAACCAAAGGCTTTCCTATTTAATTTATGTTTAAAATATAATAATTATTCTTTTGTTAATCAATTATTTTAATTTGCATTTCGTATCATGATAATTTTCATTGATTTTTTTACAATTTTAGTAGAGCTGTTTTGGGCCAAACTCTATATAAAACAAATGTAAACAAAACTAATTGACCCCACGTTCATATAATCTGGTGGTAAGTAGACATACTAATCCCAAGTGGCAATTTTTGGTACGATTTTTCAAAATGTTTACTGCCCACTGCCATCTATGTATATTGACTTAATGCACACGATTTGTAGTAAGCTTTTCTTTTTAATTTGGCCAGAACGCTGTTGTTATGAACTTTTTTTTATATTTTGGTTTAAATAAATCAATTATTACAAGAAAATGAGAACGACTTACTTAAACGATATTCATATACATATGTATGTTGAAATTCAAACATTTATGAAAATATTTCAGAAATCATAATTAAGAATTTGTAACGTTTTCATTTACAAATTTGTCTTAGGAAAAAAGTGATTTCCCATAATTATGTTTTATGTGTTTTACTATGGAAATTTTGGTTTTTTCGTCGTTTCTAATTCCCTTATAAAAGCTCCGTTTTTTAGATTATGGCTTGTATAATCAAGGTTGCTTTGATTTTATTCTAAAATTAAGCATTTGGTTATCCCAGTTAAATTTAATTTTTAAATCCCATCCAGCTTTTTGTTTTTGTATAATTATACAAACTAGTGTTTAGCTAAGAACTTCGAGGGCCGAAAATCATCTGATTTTTGGCCAGAAAATTGAATAACCGCGAATTGCAGCATTATTGAAAATATGCAAGAATGTTCTAAACTCGATCAAGAACGATCTTTTAATGGATATGAATATTTACATGCCTTCGTTTCCAATTCAAAAGAATACAAAACCGTTTCAAAATTTCTCGAATTTGTCAAGAAAAAAGGAAATTTCTCTCGAAACGAGAAATAGGTAAACTGAAACAAAATTCCGAGAATTCCCAATCCCTAGCAGTAAACTCTTTAGTGTCTAAAGTTCTGTTCGAGTATTAATGTGCGAACTAGACTACCTTGCTATAAAATTTTCAATGTTAGAAGTGCGCATTGAAGAAAAATAAAGAGAACGTTACTAATAAAACGAATTTACAAAAATATTTAAATCAATATTTTAGAGCCGCCTATTTTAATAGTATTTCCGTTTTTATTACAGAACAACAAAGGATACATCATTTTTGCATCTGAGCTAGAGGCACAAGATTTCTATGACAATGCGGTGAATTATGCACAGCGCATGGCTAACCGAAAAAATGATCGATCTCTTAGTGCAGAGGAAACGAAACAACCACAAAGTACAGGTGCTAAGGAAATCCAAGGAGATTTGGTTGAAGAAATTCCAAATGTAATTCTACGCGACGTCGAGAACCCACCTGAACAAATAAATTTCCTTTCACTTTTTGCACCAGATAGATCGCTAGTGAATCGAAAAATTGGCCTAAATAAAAATGACATCGGCAACCCTTCAAATTTCGTGCACGTAGCTCATATCGGATTTGATCAAGATCACGGTTTTGAGACACGAGATGAAACTAAAATTATAGATCAATTTTTAAAAAAAACCGAAGTTTATGATGCATACACAATAGATCGAGAAACGAAAGCTTTTATAGATGATTTAATGCAACAGAATAATGAGATTGATGAAATTAAATCAGAACTTGAATATGACAACGCACAGAACGTTAAACAACCTGAAGCCAGTTGTGCTAAAGATATCCAATTAGATCGACTTAACGAAATTCCACAAGTAGCACAACGCAATGTTAAAAACCCACCCGAACAATCAGATTTCAATTCACTTTTTGCACCAGAGAGACCGCGAGTGAATCAAAAAATTGCCCTAAATAAAAATGACATCGGCAACCCTTCAAATTTCGTGCACGTAACTCATATCGGATTTGATCAACATCGTGGTTTTGAGACACGAGATGAAACTAAACTTGTAGATCAATTTTTAGAAAAAACCGATGTTTATGATGCATACACAACAGATCGAGAAACGAAAGCTTTTATAGATGATTTAATGCAACAGAATAATGAGATTGATGAAATTAAATCAGAACTTGAATATGACAACGCACAGAACGTTAAACAACCTGAAGCCAGTTGTGCTAAAGATATCCAATTAGATCGACTTAACGAAATTCCACAAGTAGCACAACGCAATGTTAAAAACCCACCCGAACAATCAGATTTCAATTCACTTTTTGCACCAGAGAGACCGCGAGTGAATCAAAAAATTGCCCTAAATAAAAATGACATCGGCAACCCTTCAAATTTCGTGCACGTAACTCATATCGGATTTGATCAACATCGTGGTTTTGAGACACGAGATGAAACTAAACTTGTAGATCAATTTTTAGAAAAAACCGATGTTTATGATGCATACACAACAGATCGAGAAACGAAAGCTTTTATAGATGATTTAATGCAACAGAATAATGAGATTGATGAAATTAAATCAGAACCTAAATATGACAACGCACAGAACGTTAAACAACCTGAAGCCAATTGTGCCAAATTCCACAAGTAACACTACGCAATGTTGAAAAACAGCTCGAACAAACATCACTCTAAAAAATTTTAGATTAATTTTACTTCTATAATTGTTTCGTACAATTATTACATTATTTTTAATTATGTTGAATATTAATCTTTTCACGTTGTAAAATTTAACCAAGAAAAGTATTAATATTCAACAATAACTGTTAAAGTTTAAGCAGCAAAATTCATTCTCAACAAATGTTTGTTTAAATAGCAAATTATAGTTATTAATTTTAAATGTTTTTTCATTTAATTTTATACAAAATTGTTTAATTTCTAGTAGAATTTAGAAAACTGTGGTTTAATTTTAATAATAAAATTAAGGTTTAGTTTAAATTTAAACAATAGGGATTAATTTGAAATGTGCGCTTCAGTTGGTGGGCATTGAAGCTAGTAAGTAAATCAATTTTAGTGACATTTCATTTGACCAAGGAATTGGAATTGGAATTGGAATTCAAATTTGGTCAAAAGAAATAACCAACCAATTCTCGTGATTTATTTTGAAAAGTTGGTAGTGTTTGATATTAATACTTTTATTGTTTTCTGAAAATCAAAAACATAGACGGCCGTTGCGCATTAAATAATTTCATTATTATTAGCATGTTCGGAAAAAGACCAAAGTAAATTTGTAGTAAAATTCGAAGATAAAATTTGTCAATCTTTTTCCGAACATGGGTAGTAAATTTGTATGTTGTTGTTTTTATTATTTTGACATTTTTAATCTTTATGGCCGGATTTGTGTGACGAAAAATTAACTTTATGTGGAATTAAATACAAAAAAATATGTTTTAAATGACGAGCGATTTATTATCCATGAAAATGCGTGTTCGAATTTTTTCGATATTGGATTTTATATATTTTAACTTTTTATATGGGCAAGGTAATTTTAGTAAATTTTTTACCAACATACCAAAAATAAAATTTACTATAAATTTACTATGGTCTCTTTTCGAATGTGCTATATGTAGTTTTTTTTTTTATAAAATATGTATAACAAAAATATACAAGATGACAACATTTAAAACAGAAAAAATGAAATACGAAAACTCTGGTGACTAACACAGTAACTACAAAATGGAATTGGAATTGCAATACCACCAACTCAGCAGGAATTCGATGAATTCCAAATTTGAATTCATTATACCGCGTGATTTTTTTAACCTGATACACTCAAATATCTCGGAAAATAAGCACTCTACGAAAAAAATGGTAGTGGTCAAAATTTAATTATTCCGCGGGGGAAATACATTAGTGTTAAAATTAGAACCCCCTTCCCCCTCCTTGTAGGTGGGGCGGGGGGTAACTTTGAAACTAAGATAGGAACTCCTATTTTTTATTGCAGATTCGGATTCTACGGCTAAAAATACGTAGGATTTGGCTGAAACATTTTTTCGATTCATGATAGATGGCGCTGTAATTGACGCAAACGATTCTGCAATACGTCTGCAATCAAAATACCATGGTTTCGTTGTAAATTCACGAAGTTAGTCTTAAACGATTTATTCATTTTGCAAATTTCGAATAATTGAGAAAAGGGTGCTTGATTTACATGAGTCCCCTCGCCTCATCATCTTTCAATTAAATTAAGTACTCAAAATGATATAGATTCGACTTCAATACACTTATTAATCCGCATTTCAAATGAATGTACACAACTGAGAAGTGTGTCTGCTTGAATTTCAGCACAACCATTTCTGATTCGCTCAATCATATTCTCACATATTGTTGGTTTTTGTTTGTAAACTTGGTCTTTGTCTACCGCACTTCTAAGCTCAAGTATTCAAATAATGTTGGCAGTTCATTTTCCAAAATATATCGGAACATTTGACCATTCAAGTTGCCTTCAATAATGTGGGGGCCGATGAGTTTTTTGCCAAATATTCCACACCACACATTGACAGTCCGAGGACGCTGATGTTCATCTTGGCGAAGCCAGTGCGGATTTTCAACACTCCAGTAATGCAAGTTGTGGCGATTAACCGTTCCATGGTTTGTAAAAGACGACTCATCGGAGAACAATACGTACCGAAACAAAATTAGGTTTTGCTGTATTTGTTCACGAGTAAAGTCACATGATACGGATGATACTTATGACGTTTCAAAATTTTCCAAACACTGGTCTGGGACAGTCCGGAATCGCTAGCTATTTCTCGTGTACTAATATGAGGATTATGACCTACTGCAGCCAATATATCAATTTCATTATTTTCTTCGGTGACTGTTGCTGGACGATCCCTATTTTCGGTTGAACGCTTGCATCAGTGTTAAATTGTTTGACAGTACGCTGAAATGACGCACGTGACCGAATCCTATCCGGAAAATGCGGAGAGTAGAGAGTGACAGCAGCATTATCAAGACTCCGGCCTGCTTCTCCATAAACCAGAATCATTTCAATTTTCTCTTGTACAGTTAAATACACCATTCTGAAGTAGTATTGATAGCTTTACACAGGTATTGTTGTTTTCGAAATAATCTTCGGACTGAATCGGTATTTTTAAAACAAAATACAAACAATTTCATTAATTTGAAAGCCGATTTAATCGCATGTTCCTGGGTTACGATAATGACAAGCCATTTTTCAGTAATTGAAAATTTAAGAAATACCAATTATTTAAGGCTAACTTCGAGTATTTACAACGAAACCATGGTATTTTTATTGCAGACGTATTACAGAATCGTGCATAGGTTCTCAGTAGAAGAAATCGAAAAAAATTGAATATCGTCAATTACAGATTCGATTCATGAATCTGCATTAAAAAATAGGGGTTCCTATTTTACTTTCAAAGTTGCCCCCCGCCTCACCTACAAGGAGGGGGGGGGAGGGGAATAATTTTAACACTAATGTATTTCCCCCGCGGAACAATTAAATTTTGATATCTACCCTTTTTTCGTAGAGTGCTTATTTTCCGAAATATTTGAGTGTATTAGATTAAAAAAATCACCCGGTATATCGTTTCGCTTTGGCAATCAAAACAGCAACTTGTACAAAACAAATGCCAATCCTGTTCAAAAATAAAACTGAGAACAATTATCCGTCGAAAAGTTAATCAAAACATCAAAAATTCTCCAAAAATTTCCAATAATGTCTACACCAACAAAGCTTAGTTGAAACCACCCCAAACAGAACGGAAAAATTACACGGCACTATTTTTACCAGGTCCGCACCAAAAGTGCAAAACAACGATGCGTCCCTAGAAAAGTTACCCTTAATAACAAAATCAACTTTACCAAAATATTGAACCAAATAATAAGCATCCGTGCCTTTGCAACCAAAACAAAAATATTTCCAAACTTTAATTGTTTTATTTTAAGCAGCACACTCCATTCCAATGCACTGAACAAAATTCAAAATACGGCACCAAACTATTTTATTGTCTCTCTCCCTCGCACCGAACTTCTTACACTTGACGTTGTTTATTTCTCCTCTATAGCGTTTAGCTCTAATGCGGGCCTCAGATGTTCAATAAGTATTGTCAATATATTATTGTCAATACTGAAAAAAACTATTGACAAACAGCAATTGTCTCAGACGATCAATGCTATTGACAATATACTTAAATGTCAAACAATAAAAAATATTTATTTTCAAGATAATACTGCACTTTGAACCATGTTAGATAAAAGGACGGCTTGTGTAGCTATTATTTTGCTTTGTAAATGAAAAAAATTAAAATAAAAAGAAAATAATATGGTCTAGGGAGTGAATAAAAATCCAAATACTTATATAAATTCAACTTTATATTTATATTTGCATAAATGCAACGCTTAATGTAGGTAATTGTCATGTTTTCTTGGTTTTAAATACCAAACTCAAATGTTGACAGTCTTCGCATTGAGATTTTGTCAATAAAGTAACTCAGAAGATCAATAGTATTGTAAATATTTTATCAATATGAAAAATATTTTGATTTTCATCAAACCATCACCACAATATTTTGTATATTGACAATCCGTCAATTAAGGTCCTCACATGTTCAATAGTATTGCCAATACTGAAATATTGGCAATAGATATTGATCATCTGAGGCCCGCATTACATACGTATATTAAAATCACACACCAAACTGCAATAAAGACATTTGTGTCGATTATTGACGATTGTAAAAGTAGAGAAAACGCCTCTCGCGGTAAAAATATAAATTGAAGTGGATACATACATTTAAAAAAAAATGTGACAAACATCGAATTAACGTCTAGATTATGCAAGAGCTAACCAAATTATTTACGAAAACCAATCTAAATTATAAGAAAACAAATTTAAAACAAGTAAAAACACACAATCAACACGAAAAAATATGTATCTGTCTCAGTTGAACATTTTTCCGCTACGTGGAATCCGTGATGCTCCAATCGTCAATACATAAAACTTAAAATACAAAACATTCGAGTATGGGTAAAAAATAAAAATTAAAACAAGTCGCAATAACAAATGTAGATCTTGTAAAGTGAACACCTTTATTAAGTTGGTGGTCCCGGGTACTGCGCATTATCGTAAAGGCCCGTTATATCGTTTAACTGAGCGAGGGTATCACAATATACAACTTAATAAAATAGATAGTGGTTCCGGGTACTGCATTTTTATATGTATAAGGCCCATAATATCTGTGCAAATCGGAGGTATCACAAAGTGCGACGCAGTGAAAATAATAAATAGACTCGGGACGTCCATTACTTCTTATAGAAGTTTTGGATTTAACCGTTTTATATAAACAGTGATAGGCTATATACGGCAGAAAGTGCTAGTCGGCCTGAGCAAACGATAATAACAAACAAACAAACAAAAATTAGAACCATGCGTGAACAGAAAAAAACTGCCTGTGTCAAAATGACTCAATTCAATATCAATTCAAATTAAATATGGGATGTTTTGTATTTTAAAATCTTATGCACAACCACACAAACCAAATTTATGAGAAATCAAGAAATTTGACTTCCCTCACTACAAATTTAAGATATTCAAGAAAGATATTGACTGATAAATGCATCCCGGTGGATTAAATTTTTCCATATTTAATTTTAATTTAAAACAGTTCACACACTGAGACTGAGTTGTATCCATAGAAGTTTTTGTACTTTTTTTTAATTTTGGTCATAACACTTTAGTCCACTACATTTTCGATCAGTCAACTCAAAAATAAAAACACAAAAATCTATCATTTTTCCTTTACTTTCAATTCTCTCGTGTTATTTTTTTAGGTTAAAAAACAATCAAAATATTAAAATTGCAAAAAAAACAGAAACAATTAACTTCACGTTGAAGTTTTTATTGCAACGGGTATAAAATCCAACAATACAACAAACTATCAACTTTTTAAAATTAAATTAAAGCAAAAACAGGAAAAAATTGATAAATTTAAGGAACGAATGAAAAACACGACTTCACACACTGAACTGACTATTCTAGTACTTCTCCCAATATCTGGTATATTAAAATCTCCAAAAATAAAAAGACGACCTCCGGCTGAAGCAATGCTGAAGATTTCACAGTGTCCACAAACATGTGATAGACTGCAATGCTTGAATGACAGGGTACAAGATGATCAGCGAGTATGAACGGAATCGTACACGAACAGCAACAATTTCGTTATCGCAATTAGCCAACGTTATCGGACTGAATGTATGTATATACAGTGGCTATCATAATTGATCACGATTTCAAAAGACGCTAATATTTCATTACACCAAAATAAAGTTAAACAATTTTTTTAGTTTTAAATTTAACAGTTTATTAAATATTTATTTAACAAATTAAAAAAACAATTCATTTTCAACAACAGAAATATCAATAATAACTGAATATAGAGTGTGCTCAATTTTGTGGTTAACTTATAATCTTAATTAATATTTGATATAACCTCCTTTGGCTCTCAAAGCCGTAGTTATCCTATTCGGCATGCTTACTACCAGCTTTTTGGTCGATTCCGCCGAAATGTTGGCCCATTTTAACTGAACTTTGTCCCAAAGTTCATCTACATTATGTGGTTATTGAAAAATCAGCAAGAGATCTTTTAAGCTCGCCCCAGAGATGCTCAATAGATCCAGGATTCCGCCAAGTCCATTTGAGACCGTCCGAGCCCAATCGGTTAATTTCGGTCTCATCCGATCAGATTACCTTAGCCCACTGAGAGATCGACCAATTTTTATATTTTTTGCAAAATTGAGCCGAAGTTTCTGGTGCCGCTCTGTAAGGAGTGGTTTTTTCGCTTTCATATAGCTTTTCATTCCAACTTACTTTAATGAACGTCGAATAGTTTCAGCTGAAATTTTGGCCAAATTTTTGGATATCAAGCCTGATCTCATCTCTACTGTTCCATTACGAATATTCTTGATAATGAACTGTTTGGTGCGCTGCGTCAACTTTGGTTTAGCTCCAGCCCGGTTTTTGGGGATATTGAAGTTAATTTTCTTTCGTAATTTTGATATTACTCCTAACGAGACTCCGAGCTCTATGTGATTTACCTTCCCTTAGAAATTGTTCAATTTGGCGAACCTTATCTGCATGAAGTCTATTTTTTGCATGAGGACTCATCTATTAAAGAAAAAGCTGATTGTACTCTATTCTTATATTCAATTGTTTTGCATACCTGTTTTCATTCAATTTAACAAATCCAACTTGTCTTCTAATTATTTTAATTATGCAAACCTTCACTTAATCACTTCTATTCTCAAAAATAAACTAAATCAAAAAATTGATCACAGTCGAGGTTTATAAAAATTGTAGATACACAAGTAACGGTGTTTCATATTGTTCCTGTATTATGGTTTTTTGTTTTTTACGGTACTATAAAATGATGATGGAGTGTTGGGTGCCGGAAAAGTTACTATAGATGTTGAAAAATGGTCCAGTCCGATTTTTTGCTATGCGCGGATAATTTGTAAATGGCCAGATTAATACACCAGGAGGCCAAACATCGGAGTTATTGAGTAAGTCGAAATGGGACTCCTTCAATCTAATTTTGAAGGAAATGAACGTCAGTGCATTGTCCATTACCCGATCTTTATAGAGAATTTATGTGTTCCGTGCTACTCCCATCAAACCTTACCATATTTATAGTACAGTTGTAATTCCATAAGTTTCTTTATTTAGCAGCACTCTCAAGCTCCATATGATCGGTAGAAAAAATACCAACCCAACCGCTGTCACCTAGCCGGAAAATATGCTGCTGTCACACAAAGATCTTACAGCCAATTTTGTAAACGAGCACATCGCGATTGAGACGTTCGTTACAACAATTCTACTTAACTAAAACGGAAATAACAAGCGTCACTTTATAGTCAGAATACAAAAAATATTTAAATAAATGATATATACCACTAGGTAGATGTTTATGTTTAACATTTGCTGATTTGGACATTTACGTTGAGAGCGGCGGTTTAACACCGGGTATCTTTTCTGTTACCAGCTAATTCGATAATATGATGTAACAGCGCTAAAATTTCGCAATTGGAAATATTCCTTTAAATCATCATAAAATGTTTAAAATTTATAATTACATATGTTTATTTTTGTAAAATACATAATAATAAATTATTTAAAAAATTAACTTGTAAAAATATAAAACACTAAAACAGAAACAAAACTTTACATATAAATTATACATGTTCTAATACATAATAAAAAAAATTAAAAATAAAAGAATATTTTTAAATAGAAGTATTTTATTTTCTGTTTTCTTATTACAAGATTTTTATTATTATTTTTATTTTTTATTTTTCTCATATTTGTAACATTTAATTCATTTTATATTTTATTTTATCAGTCTCTTCGTGCAAAATAATAATAATTTTAAATATTTGTTTTGTTATGTTAAATATCGATAAAGAATTATTGAAACAATATATAATTTCAAAATTATAAAATTTTCCTGTTATTTTTTTTATTAATTAACGAAATAAAATATTTGATTTGCTTAAAATGTGAAAGTTTAATAAATGTAATCTACAAATTAGTAAGATAATTAATATTTTATTTATTATATTTAATAATATTTTAATCATTTGTTTCATTATTATCTATCTAACTAAAGCTGTCATATCCTGTTGTTAAATATACTTTTATTGGATAATACAATAATTTAAAAAAAACGTTAGTTGTCATATAATTTTACTATTTCCTTTTTGTTTTGTTACATAATTTTTTTTTTTAAAATAAGAAACAATTTCACATTAATTTTACATTGAAACATTTTATTTAATTAAATATAATATTTTTAATATACGAGTTTTGTTTATAATTACTTTATTTTATAATCCACATCTAATAATGATTAACCAATCTGAATCAAGTCTAAGTAAGTATAATAATAAATTTAGTATGTATAAATAATTTTAGACGACTTAACACATTTTCAACCTGTCATGACGAATTTAATTTTAATTTTTCATTTGTTTTTATCCAAAAAAAAAAAAAACGAAAACACTTAATTTGGTCGATTGTCATAGAATTATTAATTATTAAATATCTAATTAAAAAAAAAAAAAAAAGAAGCGAAATTCTTAATAAACACTACGATCAATAATTTTATTTTAAATAAATAAATTTAATAATACTAATAAATTTAATCAATAAAATTAAAATTTAATCATATAAAATTAGCAGACATATCTAACGACTTTAATTATTATGTTTTTATTTCGTATATGTATAACAATGCATAGCGATTAAATTAAATAAATATTTATTAATTGTATATAGTTTTTGAAACCTTTTTAGTTTTTAATTAAATATAAGTTAAACAAATTTTATTTTGGAAAATTTTTAACTTTTCTTTTTTTGTGTTTGTGTGTTTTAGAATTCTTTTATAGAGATGTTTTGTAAAATTAAACGTGGTGTGAGGTAATTAGTTAAAGCTATTTTTTTTAGGCTAAATAGGATTTTATACAAATATTTATTTATCGTATTTATTATACAATATATCGAATATATTTTAAATGTTTTACATTTTATATTGGTGATTTATTTATTGCTGTTCTTCTCGTAGCTATGAACACAAATCCTTGGTAGCTCAGATAATGAAGATTTCACCACCCACTTATGCCTGTTATATAGGGTACCAAATAAAAAAAAAATCGTGCCAATAATTGTTTTACTTTTTTTAATTGATTTTGATCTGGTTTTATTTTCATAGCTTCAAATTGTATTACCAGAAAGTTCAATAATCCTTGACAACCAAATAAAAGTTAAACATAAAATAAATGATTGTGCTATTCTTTAATATAACAAACTCTTAAGATAATGATGCTTATTTGTATTTTTAAAATAATTTAGTTACAAAGAAGTCGATGGTAATATCTGAAATCGCATTTATAAAATGGTCAAACGATTTGGAAGTAACTTTACAAATTGGATAATGCAAAAATTAAAAATATTTAATTAAAAATGTAAAAAGATGTGTAAATAAATAAAAATGATAAAAATGTACGTATTTAGTAATTTAATAATAAAACAAAAAGTTTAATTATTAAAATAAATAAAAAAATAAATTTATTTAGTATGCCCATGTGTATGAAAGATGCTAAACCGCAGTTACAATTAAATGCTTGTTTAAAAATTTGTTGTCTTACTTACTCCTTATACATAAAATGAATATGAAGAGAAACAGAGAAAAATTTGAAACATACATTTAATCGCTACTGCGATTTAGTACCGCTCATACAATTGGCCAATTGTTAAAATTTAAATGGAAACCTAGACGTTAATGCTTTCATAATATAAAATGATAGATTTCATTTTTTAGACAATCGATGTACTCCAACTTATCGACTTTTATTAGTTATTTAAAAATCAATTCAATATAAACTCCTAACATTTTTTAAATGGTTTAAAAATTTTAACTGTTGAATCTAGGAGAGGAGAAGACCACCCCGAAGAAACTGATATATTTAAAACCCTAGATTTACCCTATTACGAAACTTAAGTACTTACATACGTACTTATAAAAGTATCGAATTTGTAAAAAAAACACATTACAATTTAGCAACGTTAATTTTATTAGTCGTAGACTAATCTGGAAAAAAAAATTGTCGCATTCAAATCTTGTTAAATAAAATATTGAAAAAGAAAATATCTCGAGCGAGTATCTCAGTAATTGTTCTTCCAAATTATAAGCAAATATTAGCCGCTTATTTAAGGATGCGTCAGTAATGTTCACCACACATCTGTCGAATGGGAAACCAGCCCAACAGAAAACGCAAAACAGAATAGACGCGTGGCACAGAAATCTAAGAGTGTTGGTAAAAGAAAGTCTCGTACTGGTAAAATCGAAAATGTTGAGGCTTTATAAAAGAAGTTACCATTTAAGTCATCTTTTTCATGAAAACGAATTTACAACATAAACGAATTGTAATTTTGAGCCACCGTGATCACAAGAGCAAAACATTTTTTAAAATAATGTTTTCGACCATAATATGGTCTTGTAATTAAACACATTTAATTGCAAATTTTTTTCTGATGATGACCATATTATGGTCGAAAATGTTCAAATTAAATTAAAATCATTCATGTTTTATTTTTAATTTGTGGTTTTAAAAAAATGTTTTGTTCTTCTGAAGTGGCTGAGATTTTTTTTCCCCATTATTTTGTACATTCGTTTTTTTCTTTCGAATTTTTTAAAAATGATTTTCCAGATTTTGTCCTATCCTAAAATCTTACTGGAAAAATGAGGTGATCCCAATAAATTTAAAAATTATTACATAACTTCTATAATCTGCAAACAAATACATTACATACATATTTAAAAATTAATTAATTTATTTAAAATTGAATATTTCATTTACAAACAAAAAAAACAGAATCCGTCTTGGTAGTTGAATTTTAGCATGTGCTTTCAAGCAAATCGCTTTAGATTCTTTATTTAGTTTCCTAATTCATCACTGTATGATAAACGGAATTTCGAATTTCAAGATGAAGATTTTTATACAAAATTGACTCTTGGCTATCCGGCAACCAAACGCCAATTGATGAGTGATACGGTGTGCTCTAAATCCTATAAACATGCATTTGACATTACAAAAAAATATGCGAATTTAAAATTTTAATTAAACATGAATTTAAAAATAAGAAGAAAAATTTAATAAATAGAATTGAAATTTTGTGATTTCATTCAATTTTTGAACCAAACACCCCAAAAAAGTTTTCATTTTTTGATTTGTTACGGGGAAAAACCCATTAACAAGCGATTAACTTTAATAAATTCATTTCTTTGGTTAACGTACACACATTTTTAATCATAAAAATTTGATAAATCAACATTCGATGCAAAACATTAGCATATATTCAAAGTATATTATCTCGTCCATAACATAAAAGTAAAAATACTTATTAATAAATATCGAAAACATTACATAGTCAATTATAAAAGAATTCTAAAAATACAAAAAAATAAACGATGTTGTAAATACAAATTAAAAAATCAATAAAGAGTAACATTTACCTAAATATTATAATATGTATTTATATCCATACTAATATTTTTTTGTTTCACATTAAAAATATCTCGAGATAAACTTATTCTTTAAAATCACAATTATTATTATTTATAAAATAAAAATAAAATTAAAAATTGAATCACCCACATTAAAAATATTAATTTATAGCCTGTTCGGTCATTTGCAAACATAATGATTCCAATCGACTATTTATATCACCAATACTAGATTTTTGTAATAAATGTTTACTATTACTGTCTGAAATATTATTACTACAATTATTGTAAATACCATCTTTATGATTTCTATTTTCCTTATTACTAATTAAATTTTTATTACTACTATTATTATTATTACTATTTGAATTTAAATTATTATTTTGATTATTTATTTTATTATTTGAACTTACTATTGTTGAACTGGTTGATATTAGATTGTTTAATGAATGGCGATGATAATTATTTGAAGCATTTGTTTGGTGTATAGACGTTGATGATAATGCCGATGAAATCGAATTTTTATTATTTTTACTACTACAATTATCATTATTAGATAAACTAGAATTAAAATTTGGATATGACGAACTTTTATTATAATTATTACAATTATTCACTGATGATAAATTATTTGTATTATTGTTACTACTATTTTTAATATTGGTACCGCCGCCACTATTAGGATAAAATTTTGTATTACAATTACTTTCGTGATATTGTTGCAAATGTGACTGTTGCTGTAAATTAATTGAGAAATTTGAATTTTTTCTTTGGGTTTTTTCATTCGGCTTATGTTGCTTAGGACCGTTTGGATTCCATCTGAAAAGAGAAAATTGATTTTCTAAATTAATATATCTCCACGAGTATTTTTCAAAGCGATTATTAACGATATATTAACTTTACAATTTAATTTTTGTAAATCACTCACCTCGGTTTATTAATTCCATTTCCAATATTATTCGATGATTTATTGTAATGACTTTTTGGTGTAAATTGCAATTTTATTTTGGAAATTTTAAATATATGCTCCTTTAGAAAGTTTGTATTCGAAACAGCAATAAAACCTTCGCTATACAACGATCGTTCCAATATTGTCATAAATATGGTAATGCAATCCTCATCACTTTGGGTTACTATTGGTTTGGTTATTAATATTTTTGCCACTGTAAATTAAAAAAAAAAAAAATTCTTTATTTATAACGTTTTTTTATAATTTTGTCGAATAAATTCTTACCAATATCTATTATCTGCAGTAGTAATCCTGCTACATCGTCTGTATTATATTGATCAACGGGCTTCATAGGTGTAATAACCGTATTTACTAGATCATCTAAAATACCATTTATTGGAACTTGGCCAGACAAGATATCCTTTTTATATTGAGCTAACGTTTTACTGCGCTCCTTTAATTTTTGTATGCATAAAACTAATTTATTTCTAGCGCCTTTCGTTACACCCTCCCTTTCTAAATAGGTTTCATTAATATCTAGCATTTGTTCGTAAGTAATATTTGAAAATAGCCAGATGTATTTATGTAAACGTAAACTTTTTAACCATTGTCCAATATTACCCATTCCTATGCTGAACGAATTAAAATTAATAAAGTTTGGTTTATATTCATCAAGCCGAGTTTCTGATCCGCTTGATGTTAAGGAACTTCGAGGACTTTCCATTGATAATGAAAAACTTCTAGGCTTTTGTGAAATATTGGCTAAATTTTCAGATGACGATGATGTGCAAACATTTGGCGGTGTTGTTGTTGTGGTTGCAGTTGTAGTCAAACTATTCGATCGTCTTGTTTTCATTATATTATTTTCATGAAAATTTGGCACAGTTAAAAATTCTTGTATATGAGTCGCCGGATCAAATGCTATTTGGGTGTTTGACTTATTGTAATCCTCACAATCATAATCTAATATTTCTGTACCATTTTTTGAAAATGATACATGATGATCTTCATTAACATTATCGTATAAAATTGGTGTTTGCTTTGCTGTGTGACTAGAACCGTTTGAAATGACTGCTTGCGAAAATTCAATATTTTTTCCAATTGCCTTACGAAAGTCTACCTCATCACAAAAATCTTGAGTTACTTGTATATTTTTCAAATCCCATGGTGTTGCAGTATTGTCTGTTGCAATTTTTGTCTGTTGTATGGGTGGTGCTACTGCTTGCCATGGCGTTGAAACTGTTGATGAGGTGGATGATGATTCATTTGGTGGTATTAAGAAATAATTTGGTACTTTATTTGGCACAAACGATAGTGACATATGATCCTCCAAGTGCCTTAACCATTGACTCAATGACCTTCGATCGTCATTTGAAATTGCCGGATGAATTAGAAGATATGACAAAATTTGTTGTACCAATTCCATTGGAATCAGTTGTCTAACGGAATCGTCCACAGCACAAGGGATTAATGATAAGAATACGGCTTTTGCATCGTCATTACCTGGTTTGAGTAACGGTAAATACGTTAATATATCATTTAGCACATCCTCTTTCTTATCATATTTTCCAAAATTATCCATAAAAATCTGTGAATTCGATTTTTTAATACCATTAGCGGCACTCGTCTCATAAATAATCGAATCCTTTGGTATTATTTTTGTATCATTGCATTTAAAATTTTTGTACGTGTTGACCAGTTTCGTCAGGAATACGGCATTATTTGAATTATTCTCAAGCATTTGTAATTTACTTTGGGAATTATAGTTTTGTGCTATGTTGTATTCGATTGAAAGTTGTAAAAATTTTAAATTTGCATATGGAACACGTTTTAGCAGAGCATATAAAACAACCGTACGTTCACAGTCGTTCCATTGTTCAAACAGTGACGTCACAGTACCAACTTGTTCACAAAATAGAGTTGAGGTATTTCCACCTGGATACTTCATTGTGTATTTTATTTATAATTTTACAGTATTTTATGTTGAATATTTCTTCTTAATTAGATCTTATTACACTAAAGTTGTAAATGCGATTTTTTCTTAAATTTTGTTTCTCTACAATTAAACAACAACAAAAATAAATTAATGTAAACAAATACGTCACTGTATTGTGTAATCTAGAAAAATTACTTGATCTACATTAAATTATAAATACATTTTATGCAATCATTTTCGATTATATATAAACCATGTGATTATTATTAAATACTGTTATATTATAAAACATCTTTTAGAACGGAATACTTCATTAAAAAATTAAAACAAAAAAATAAAATTCAGTGTAGAAATTAAATATGGAGGCAATTTGTTATTTTTATTGTTGACAAATAACGGCGTGCTACACAAAAATTTCAGTTTACTTACATGTTGGAAATCAATTCATTTCTTATTATTTTATACAACAAAATCACATTTAATACTCGCATCTAACCAATAATAATTTTAAAATTAAAATGTTGCATTTGAATAGATTTTTAGTATTTTTAGAGAATTGTATTTCTATCCAAATGCTGACTAAAATATGACAAAAGTTGTTTTCGATATTTTTGTGTTGCTTTTTTTATGATGCAATTTAGGGTTGTCCTTTTGAATTGAAATTAAAATCACCAAAATATGTCAGAAATTCGTGGTGAATATAAATTTGTAGCTCAGCTCGGCATGTATTTAATGTATGTATTGCTTTGGTAAATTTACAACAACAATTGCATTATATGAAAAAGAGACGTTTGACTGTTTGAGATAACATAAAACAAAAAAAAACTATGTAGTTGTTTTATGTAAAACATAACCAATTTTGGCTAAAGTTAACTTACTGGGTACGTCGAGAAAATCAACAAAAAACAGACTCCGAGCAGAAAAAGATCAAGAAAAATGATATCACATAAAACTAGTTTTATCAAAGCAACACGCCAATCAGTAGCTCAATTTTAGTTTATTTTGGGCGCATTCGGTAGCGCAGTTTTTTCTCGGATGAAAGCGCTAGTGTTTTACTCAGCGGACAATTTATGCGGTTTAAAAACAGCAGCGTTAAAAAAAATTTAGAATTGGAAAATGACTTTTAATTTAAATTTCTTTTCTTTTTGATTTTCATTTCAGGTTAAATTTGTTTATCCGTCATAAATAAAAATTAAATGGTGACCCAATCCAAGTAACGTTTATATATAAACTGAGTTACGTCACTTTTTGGACTTCTTTGTCATCATATTGATTGATCAATACAACGAGATAAGCTCGAAAATTTTCAAGGATTAGTGCACTAATCTCGATTAGTCACTAGGTACAAAATAATCAACAGCGCTGAAAAAAAAACTCTGTCGGGCTAATGTGCATTTGGGGGTCTTTGTAGCCCTTCTCGCCCAAAATTTAACAATAAAGTGTCGAGGGGCACGAATTAAATTTATTAGCTATCCAAAAGGATATTTTACAAATTTTCGAAGTGCTTACAAAATTATTTTAAACAATTATTTTATAAAGTTTCTGTGGCAAACGGAAATGAGATTATGTCGTCGAGTTGCGAATCGGTGAATGTTCAGTTCATTAATGATACCGGTGTTGCCACAAATATGACCCTTTGTGATGTTTTATATGTTTCATCGATTGGTTGTAATCTCAATCAAATTGTGTGGGAAGCAATCAATTAATTTCATTCAGAATAAAGCCAGTATGTGCATTCATGATTGGCATCGGATTTTCGGCCATCGCGACATGAATTTGATCAAGAACTTGCCAAATAATCAGCTCGTCGACGGCATAAAAATACAAAAATGTAGTTCCACGTGTATCATTAATTGCGACGTGTGTGTCAAGGGCAAAATGTGCTGCATACCATTTCCAAAGGAGTCAACCAATAGAGCTATAGAAATTCTTGATCACGTACATAGTGATTTATGTGGTCCGACGCAAAACCAAACCCCACGCGGAAAGAAATATTTTCTAACATTCATTGATGATTTCAGCCGCTTCACAGCAATTTATTTACTGTCACAAAACTCAGAAGTTTTCGTTGCTTTCAAACAATAATATAGAAAATTGAAAGTGCTTAGAACCGATGGCGGCGACGCATATGTATATGTTGAATGAATTTCAGCAATTTCTCAAATTACATGGCGCTCAAATATAACGCACGCTGAAGTTTCCGATGATGCCGAATTCATCGATGATGGCGTTGACAACAAGGTGCGCCTGAAATTATGCCAAACCAATCCGATAAACAAGTCAATTTACACAGTGGAGTGCAGGAACGACGACCTAATCGATCGACAAAAGCCATTCCGCCGAAAAGATTGATTACTGAAATTGAAATGGTAACACAATTTGGTTTCCTTGCTTTTAAAGGTGAAAGATGAATGGATCGGAGCAATGATGAATGAAATAAGCTCGCTTAATATAAACGACACTTGAGAGCTCGTAAAACTGCCAAGCAAACGCTCAGCTATTGGCTCTAAATGGGTTTACAAAATTAAATCCGATAAGAAAGGCAATGTCTACAAAGCGCGACTTATTGCTCAAGGTATCAGTCAAAAAATGTGGTATTGACTATGGCGAGGTTTTCGCTCCGGTGGCTCGGCAAGCCACACTATCTTGTTATCAATTGCAGGGCACAAAAATTTTCCAATTTATTATCTTGATGCAAAAACAACTTTTCTAAATGGTAAATTAAATGAAACTATTTATATGAGGAAACCTTCAGTATTTGAAATTGAAGGTAAGGAAGATCACGTGTGCTTGTTGAAGAAAAGCCTTTATGGCTTAAAACAATCTGCTCAAGTGTGGAATCAGAAACTCCATCAGATTTTGATAAGCATGGGAAATATTCAAAGTTGACGCCACCGGTATGAAAGGGTCTCAGCTTTAAAATTGTGGTAACTAAAAATTAAAAAAGAGGCGAAGCGTATGGTATGTAAAGTACTCTTCCCATCAAAAGCATTAGAGGTTTTCCAATCGACCACCGCAAGTACTTATTCGCGATTTTCAACAAAGTAGCTGACATCTGGTGAAAACAATATGAACAAAATTTAACCATAGAACAAGGGGGATCAGTATAGGAATTAAGCGCAAATTTTAGTGGAAAAATAAAATCGACAAAATTTCTTGTAAATTGCTATAAAAACGTACGTCCATCATTGAACTAATTGTTTTTTGCAGCAGACGTATGTCGCTGCTTATATATTTTGTATTTATATTTGACATTTCGTGTTTTTAACAGTGTCGTGTTCTTTGACAAACAAAATTTAAAATTTGTGTACAATAATGTTTGAAATTAAGAGGTTTTGATTTTTAATAAAGTGAAATAAATTTAATAATATGACTAATTTCTTATTTTCGTTAATTTAAGGATTTTGATGTTCCGATTTTTATTTGTTTCTTCTTGAAGCCGAATTGATTTTTGGGTGGTTTCTATTTTTGGTGTCATTGTTTATTGCAGGAGTAGAGAAAATGTTAAAGAACTAAATCCATTACATTTAAAAAAAATAATTTCATATTTTATTAAACTCATTTTAAGTTATAGTTACAAAAAAGAATTCATATTCATAACGTATGTTATATTTTATTATTATACTTTACGTTTTATTATTTATTGACAATAATAATAAATTATATTTTCTTAATAATTTATTTGTTTCATTTGATGTTTTAATTAATTCTTGGTTCATCTAATAATTCCAGCTTGCATATATTAATGATACTCCAGTCGCACTCCGTTATTTCGGTAGCATCGCTTTTAAATTATACATACTTTAAGCCATTGTTCAGCAGTGTTTGAAATCGGTCCAATCACGTTGACTGAATCTGCTATTATAAGCCAAGCGGCTGCATGTTTTCCTATAATAAAAAATAAAAAAAATTGAATTTATAAAATAACTTGCTGGAAATATGGCAGACATTTGTTTTTAAATTTACTTTGAATAAATTCAGAATGCTCCTCTACCAAATCAATGAGTGGATTTTTCTGGCGATTTCCTAACCGGTTCGCATTTGACTGAAATTTTATTTAATACACTTTAATAAAACGAAATAAAATAAATACTTATGTTTAATGTAATAACTTTCTATACAAGTATTTTATTCTTAACAAAACGAAACAATATACAAGGAGCTAGGACCGTTAATAAGTCCGCTCTGCACCCAATTAAACAATTTATAAAAAAAAAAAATATATCACAAAACAAAACTTACCATATTTTGTACTTATTTCTTCACCAATATAATTATGTATTAAATATAATTATTGTAAATATTGTATATTGTAAATTGTTTCATTTTACTTTTAATGGGTAAAAACTTCCAAATAAAATCATTTTTATGTTACAAATAGTTTTAAATTTTCAAACAAATATCCACTAAAATACTCAACGGCTACGTATTTCTCTTTAGAGATACCTTCGTATGTTACACTAAAAAAAAATTTCGTATGGCGAATTTTTTTTCGCGCGAGAAATGTTTCTAGCAGTTTTGGCTGCGTACAATTTTTCTCTTAAAATTTTTTTTCTTATGACGACTTTTTTTTTCCACTAAAATTTGCGCTTAATTCCTATACAGAACTGTCAAACAGATGAAATTGACAATACTCTTTGCTTAGAAACCAACACCGACTACATTTTTTTTTTTCGTTTTATTCTACTTTACGCAGTAGTTGACAAATCGAGAACGTATGGACCCGTTTTGTATAAACCACCTGCACATTGCAATTTGCATTGCTTCATGCCAGCCTTTCATGGATTCTGCACTCTCATCGTCATCACCCTTTTGCATCACGCCCCTATCGGGATTCGAACCCGGCACCTCCGGATCCAAACGTCACTGCATTGACCACTGAGCCGTTTGGTCGGTATCGACTACATTTGATGGAAATCGTCAATAAGCACATATGGCTCATGTTTTTCATGAGCAGCTACAAGCATTTACGTCAACATTCTCCGCTATGTGATATTTGATAAAAATTTAAACAATAAAGCTAAAATTTATTTTTTAAATATTTATTTTAATATTTTATTACCATACATTTAAAAAATTAAATCACATTCGCATTATTTTTTTGTATTATGCGATTTAAAAATTTAGAGGTTATGTTTTGCTCATGTCATAATTTTTTGTGTGTTCCAATCGAACATTTAGCCGAGACATATTTGTCGCGCTTTTATAATGGAACGCACCCAACAAATTTGGTGTATTTCCGAAAAAAAAATTTCCCAACACACATCTGGCAACACTATTAACAGATGTTCTTAAAAAAAAAAAAAAACAACGAGATAAAAAATCAAAATGTTTAACTTTTTAGTGTTTTAATCGAATAAAATTTTTGGAAAGTGACGTTTCACAAAATATTAATTAATTTATGTGTTTATTAATAATAAATTTTTGTAGTTATTTTTATAATATAATGTAGTGTTAAATGAAACAAAATATAATAAAAGCCGTATTAAACTCTTGTGATATAAGATAACAAAAATAGAAAAATAATGATAAATCGAAAAATAAAAATGAAAAAGTTTTTAGGTTTAGTTGCTCAATGATTCATTTTATAAAAATTAATTTAATTAATTATTAGATTTATAATTTTTGTTAAATACCAAGTGTGTGTGTGTGTGTTGTTTGCTCAAATATAGTTTTAATTAAAAATAAATAAGTTTATTACATAGTTCAATATTTATTTGATTTTATAAAAAAAATAAAAAAATGAAACAACATCGAACAAGTGTTAGTAGTCAAGATAAAAAGGCTAATAAACCAAGTGTTTTACTGACAAATGAGGAAAATGATTTGGTTTTTGAATTATTGGGACGAAAATGTTTGGTAAGTTTTTTGTTGGTGACTTTTTGGGGTATTGAATTACAAAATTTAGAACGAATAAGTATTTGTGTGTTGTTGGTCGTTCGACATTTAATTATACCCCCTACACGAATGCATTTGCATTGCCCTCTTTATGCTTTTGAAACAATACACGTTCAACAGAAAGTTTCGATGTGAATCATCGCTTTGATCATGAATTCCTCGAAAAATACCTACCTAGCAAATTAATCGGCAAATTGATGGAATAATTACATTTTGAATAAAACAAACAATTTTGTGTTATATGTATGTTGTGTTTGCATAACTACAGTGTTTGTGGTTTAATTTTTTCACATATATAAACCGATAAAGCGTGGCGTTTTGTTTTCGTTGATATGATAAACCTACTTTTAGTTTGTGGTGTGAGGTTTTAATTTTGATTAAATGGAAATGATCCAGATATGATCTATAAATAAATACTGATATGATTTGTATCATATAATATGTAATTCTGTAACCATTCCCAACCTTTCCCATTAAACTTGCGGCGATAGTTAACTTACTGTTAAGGTTATTCAATAAGGCTAAATGCACCGGTGATTGTGAATGGGGCGAGTACAAGATGGCCTTGACGGAATATATAATATAATCTCGAACTAAGAATATCCAAAAGAGCTACCTGGAAAAATTTCTGTGAGGGAATCAATGAATTGCCCTCTGCAGCTCATCTCCAGAAAGTCCTTTCCAGGGATCATTCTAATGGTTTAGGACTTCTACAGATGGCAAACGGAAGGTTTCTTAGAGGTACTACTACACACCCAGATCCGGATTCAATAGTGGACGGAGCCTAAGAGGGCTCGCTTCCAAGTGAGGTAGCCTACGCAGCACACAATAGGATCTGAAGTCTCTGGGAAGATTTTCACACCCAGTAACGTGAGATGGTCTATTGGGTCTTTCAAACCTTTTAAATCCGCTGGAGGAGACTGTAACTTTCCGGCACTACTTCAAAAAAGTATTGAGGAAATACTCCCTAGCTTGATTTAGATGTTTCGGACAAGTTATGCTTTTAACTAGCTAGATTTCGAAACCCTGGAGGAGCGTAAATGTGGTTTTTATACCAAAGGAATGGGGTCGTCGGGACACCCAGCTCATGGCATATTGGTCAATTAGTCGTACATCGTGTCTATTAAAACATCGTACATCGTGTCTCGGAAGAAATCTTGGATTATCAAATAAGAAGTGAGAACTTCGTTAAAAATCGGCTGGATCAAAACCAGTTTGCTTATCAAACTGGTAAATCTACTGTGATGGCTCTTATCGGTCTAGGCACAACAAACAAATTGCCCTTTGTGCCTTTGTGGGCATTGAGGGGGTATTTGATAATATCTCCAATGAATCGATATAGAGGGCAGCAATGTGAAAGGGGGTTTCGCCTTCTACGATTAGGTGGATCCGCTCCATGCTGAAACATCCCAAGATTACAGCCAAATTTGGTCACAAGTTTGTAGCCATCAGGGCCGTAAAGGGTTGTCCCCAAAGTACCATACTACCTTCTCTATAAGGCAGGCCACACACGTACAGTTTTAACTGACAGTTTTAACTGTGCAATTATAATTGTCAGTTTTAACTGTGAACTGAAATGCACACACACGTTCAGTCTAATTCATCAGTTATTATCATGGATTTGAATGAGCGGAACGATCCAACAGGTCGTAATAGCAAAGACCCGGCTTATAAATGCTGTCTGTAGATGTTCCAGATTTCTTTGAACCCTAATTAATTTTTATTTACTTCAAAATAAAATGAAAATTATATAAATAGTCGAACTAGTTTTGTATAATTCAATATTTTAATTATTATATGAAACGTCCTCTCATCTTAAAATTTCGATACAAAACTGAGAATTGTGTAGTTAAACCCCCACACACGTTCAGTTCAGTTAATTGTTTCAGTTAAAAATATAAAAATTTTAAAGTTCTCAGTTAAACTGTACAGTTAAGTTTAACTGAACTGAAATACCCACACACGTACAGTTTTAACAGACAGTTTTAACTGTACAGTTAGAACTGTCAGTTAAAACTGTACGTGTGTGGCCTGCCTTATGGTCGTTGGTTATTGACAGACTACTCGTCCTTCTGCGTAGCCATGGATATGATATCCAGGGCTATGGGGATGATGTGGCTATCATAATCGAGGCAAGTTTGATGGGATCATCTCTGATCTCATGCAAAATGCAATCAATACAATTTGGCAGTGGTGTGCCCAGGAAGGATTTAGTGTTGATCCAAGCAAACCTGTCACTGTTCCTTTTACCAGGAGCAAAAGGCTTGCGTTTATAGCTCCCTCGTTAAACGATACTACTGTACCTTTTTCTAAAGAAGGGATTATCCTAGATCAACAATTGAACTGGAAACAACATTTACTTAAAGTTCAAAATAGAGACACCAATGCTTTCTGGGCCTGCCAGAGACTTTTTGGACGTACTAGGTGATTTCAAAGAAAAATGATCTGGTCATTTCTAATAATAAGGTTCAACGTATAGGCTGCATCGGTGTCACGGATACAATGAGTATATGCCCAACTGCTCCGATGGAGGCAATTCTAGAACTGACTCCGTTGCATCTGCATGTTAAAAAGGATACTGCAATTATGGCTCTGAAGATGCAGACAGAAGGATATATCTGGAAACCAGGCAATATGGTGGGTCATCAGGAAATCCTTAAGGATTTTAAGACAGACCCTATACCATAGGAATGCCTTCCGACTGAATGCCAACTAAACTGGACTTCCACAATCTTTTCTGTGTTAGGTTACCTGGTCGGGATATGTAGACTACAGGGGGACCGTCAATGGTATGGAATACAGATGGATCAAAGACGGGGTTCGGGTAAGAATATCCTCTCGAAGTCCTTGGGTACCAACTACCAACGCTAACGTCTTTCAAGGAGAAGTACATGCTATAGAACTTCGCGCTAGGATCTCTTAGATATTGTACTGTTGAGTCCAGGTTGATATGCGACTCTGAAGGTTATTAAACTTCTGGCAAGCTCAAATAAGGTAACACTTATATGGGTGAGGGTTCTGCTTCCATTCATTGGACCAAAGCCCTTCTGCAGCATCATTAAGGGGTACATTGGGGTATCGATAGAATGCTGGGAAAACGTGCAAAAGTTCTACTGGCGCAGAATTCCAGGTCTACGACATGCGAAGAGATTCATATCACCTTAATCAGTCAGTATAAAGGCGTGCCTATTAACCGGCTTCCTCACAGGCCACGTTTCCTTAAGGTATCACCTTAAGAAAATGGGCCTAAGTACGGAACATGTTCAGGAAAAATTGGAAAATTGTCCCGAATAAATTACTTGCACTATCGAAAAACTATTGATGATGATAGATGGTCCAGCCTATCTTCTTGGGGGCTATTGCTTTCAGCTGTTCTCATGATTTATCGAGTCTAGCATCGTTCTCTTCCAGGTTTCCCTTGCGGGTTCCTTTCTAAAGACATTCGTGTTATGTCATTAAAATTTTTCTCAGTGTGTGCCCGATCCATCTGTTTGCTTTGTTTTCCGCAGAAGTTCTATGTTGCTGCATTGAACATTCGCATCTTCGTATTTCTTGACAGAATGGACGCATTCCAGATCTTGTGAAGCATGTTGAAATAAATCCAAGGTCTACGATTTTTTCAACCACTTCGATTGGTGCGTCGTTGATGGTGATTGGTGTAGTAATGTTCGCGTTTTAGTCTCTTGGCTTTTGTTTTACTGATGTTGATTTTGAGATCGCCTTTATGTGTTAGATCTGATAGCTTCTGTATTTTCTGCTGTATGTCGGGGTATATTTATGTGTTAGCGGGCATATGACATCTGCGTAATCTAGAATCTAGATCATTGAGCCGTCTTAGTGGTCTCCATTGGATACCATTTTTTGTAGCATTGTCAACTTTGCGCATTACTTTGTTCAGTACTATCAGGAACAGTAGTGGAGGTAGTATATATCCTTGTCTTACTCCTCGTGAGTTGAAGTATTCCTTGGATTAATTCAATTATTTTTTTCGATATGCCTATTACGCAAAGTGGTTTTCTTATTGTGCTTCTGTTGATGGAGTCGAATACGCGTTCAAAGTCCATGAAGAGTAGATATAGTGGTGAGTTCCATTCATTTGATTATTATATGATGATACGGATCGTGTTGATATGATCTATACAGCTCCTACCTGGCGTAAAACCGGCTTATTCATTTCTTAGGGAGGGATATGCCTCGCCAGTTTTTGCATTCTTTTTGGGATTGTAATGGGCAAACCTTTCCGTTTCTGCGGAATTCTCCCTTTATTCCATATGTTAAATAATAGTGGTGCTAAAGTCGCCTTTAAATATTTGAGCTGGTATATTTTCTGTGCCGGCGGCCTTATTGTTCTTGAGCTTCTGAATGGCAAATCTAATTTCTCGCTCCGTTGGTGGTTGAGTGTAATTTACTTCGCTATCTACGCAGTTGCCCTCAAAGTGTTCTTTCCATCTATTAAATTGTTGCTGATGTGTGGTTAAGATTTGTCCAGATAGGTCCTTTATGGGTGGAATATTCATGTATTTTCCGGTGACCTTCCTTACACTTTGATTTAGTATGCTTCTGATTGCAGCTACTTCTTCTGCCGTTTCAAGAATATCTTCTGTGTAAATATTTCTGTGTGAATATTTTCTGCGATCTGGGGAATGCAATACCGGTATTATATAAAAGACAATACCGGGATCCCGGTATTCGGTATTGACAAAAAACAGGGATTTGGGGATTTTCGGATTGACAAAAAGACCGAGATCCCGGGATTTGATAAAAAGACCGGGATCCCAAGATTTCAACGGGATCACGGTATTTCGGGATTCACCAAAAGACCGGGATCAAGGGATTTGACAAAAAACCCGGATTCCGGGATTGCACTCCCTACGAGTGCGATCCTTAGGATTTCTGTTGTATCTTGGTGACATACATACTATGTGGTTGTAGCTTAAGTTGACGACGTTTCTCGATTTTCTTCCACGTATCATCTTTAATCCATAATTTCCCGGTGTTGTCTTCGTAGCCGAGTACACTGGTAGCATGATATAGGCATCTTCTAATTGTTTCCATTTTCGAACGACTTTACTGGTTTCATTGCTTGCTAGATTTAGTAGAGCGTTTCTTTGAATGTATTTTTTGTGTCAGTATTTCTCAATCTATTGATGTTAAACTTCCTCTGATTTGTCTTCATGACTGTTTTTACAGCGGCTGGTTTAACTTTAAAGTTGCTATTACCAGTTGGTGGTCGCCGTGAACGTCCGCTTCTCGCATTGTTCTGACACCTTGAAGGGAAGTTAGTAATTTCTTATTAACCAGTACATGATCAGTTTGGTTCTTGGTTCTGCCATCTGGTATCTCCTATGAATAGTTCGTTTATGACACAACAGTTGATGAGTCTATCTGCATTATTCTGCTACTTATTGGTTTCCATTCGAGTAGTGCCTTCTTCCTTACGCTTGTTCATGTGTGTCTGCTCTACCAGAATACATCAGATAATTACCCACGCTTGTTGTAAGTTCTCCAGTATTTTTTGATCTTACTTCGCTGATGCCTGGTATCTCGATGTTATACCGCTTCATTTCCTCCACTCTCCATGTACGCTAGCCAATGGTCGATATTTGGTTGTTTGCCGGTTTGTGTTATTTGTTCTAGTATTCGTTTCTGTAATCATTTTAGTTTCAGATTAATGAATGATTGGTCCATCGAATCCTAGCTAGTTGCTAGGGCTAGTAGCGTAACGTAGTTTGTATTTTGTGCAGTGTGCAAGAGTGACTAAAGGGGGAATTTCAGGGACTTTTCAATAAACGTTGTGGCAAGGTTAAAATCCAGTTCTTTTGAATAAGTTCCTTCTAGCGATATGAAAGGTTGGGAGTATTGATTTCAACTTACTTATAGAATTCTACTTTTAAATTCAAGATACTAAAGTTTTAAACTGATTATAAACTAACTAATATCAAAATCAGGTATTTTGCGTGACCGAAAACATGCCGTGTAGCAGTGCGTAAAATACAAACCACCATACTTGTTTCTTGCCTGGCAAGGTTAAAATATTGCGGAAATTGTTTGGTACTCTTATTTTTATAATTAGATGAGCTTAGAAAACTTTGAGATCATAAATTTCGATGCACACACATATTTCGGCACGACCGAAATCTATTCATATTAAAGTGTTGAAAATTCAGACGCCATTTATCTTTTTTATCTGGTAAGGCTAAAGCACTGCAAAATGCCCTCAAGGATGCTTCTTTTACTAATTCTGATGTGTAAGTGTATTAAACGTTTGGGGTTTATGGTACAATTTTACGATAAGTGTAGCTCAATGATGTGTAGTGCTCATCATATAAAAATAAATCCTACCAAAATGTTGCAGTGGTGTTTAGAATAAAAAAAAATGGTATCTCTTAATATGTTAAGAAACCATACCATACTTACAATATAAAATGTAAATTGAATGTCATCCCGTGATATGTAAATAAAACCTTTAGTCAGTCATTCATTGAATCGACTATACTAATCCGCATAATATGCGGACAACAATTTTAAAGTTAGCTCACAAACAATAAAGGTGTTTTGTTTGTATTATCATAAGTATTATAAATTTAATTTTTATTGTTATTGCTGTGATATAATAATGGAATGGCACGACTGACTGTTAAATACCAACATTTTTGGGTGAAAGCGATCATTGCGCAATTTACGCTATTCAAACATTTTAACCGTGTATATGTATAATTATTATGGTTCTTAAATTTGTTTTGCATCATTAGATTAATAAATTTCCATTCCTTATCTTAATTTCGAAGAAAAATTTGATGAAGTTAATCATCCAATTTTTTTTTTTCTTTTACAGACATTGAGTTCAGCAGTCGTCCAATTATTTACAACTGAACCACCATTGCATAGTCAATGGCTAAAACGATATACAGGTGCATTATGTTTTGTTAAAGATAGTGTTAAACGTTCATATTTTTGCCGTTTATATTGTTTAATGAAAAATGAATTAGTTTGGGAACAAGAAATGTATGACAATATAAAAATTTATCAATTACATTCGTATTTATTGGCATTTGAAGGACAAGATAATTTGGTGGCATTAAATTTTGCCGCTGAAGATGAGGCCGATGATTTTTATAAAACAGCCACAACAGTTATTGGGAATCGAAGTAGACGGCGAGAAGGTAAGTTTCGAAAAGAACCAAATTTGCTTGTTGGTTTATTAATTAAATAATTTTATTCCGCCCAAAAAACAAAATAATTAAAAATTTATATTTTTTTTTTTTGATTAACTTAATTAAGTTTTGTGTGCGGCCTGGAAAAATGTAAAAATATTATTTAATACGATTATTGTTTGGTCATCGTTTAACTAATTTTATTTATTGTGTTTGTGTGCTAAGCGTGACCATGAAATTTATAATTTTCTATTTAATTTTTCACTTTCTTATAAAAAAAACTGTTAATTATACTTAATTTGCGATATAATGGTAAGATTGTGATTAAAAACAAAAAATCATGTTCGTCTAGCTAATATAATTGAACCAATAAATTGGAAACATCACCGTCTGTGGGTGTAAATAAATCCGATTAGGTATTGTGAACCAGACAAGTTTTGTAAAAATCATAGGTGTCGCTAAGGTAACTCTAAAAGGTGGCATCGTTTTGTATATGGATTAAATTTATTTGTGATGGTTGTGCTAATAAATACGGAACGTGCTAAAAGTTCTTGAAAATCAAAAGATTGATATTGTTAATTTAGTTTGATAAATTAAATAGTGTGATGAACGATATGAATAAAATGTTTGAAGATAAAATGGAGGAGGTTGTACGAAAGGTGATTGATGGGTTAAAATGTGAGATGCAAGTAGTAAAATAACGTGTGATGTTAAAGGGTAACGATAATAGTAAGGAAAGTTATGCGAATGTGTTGAAAGTGCGAAAGGATATTCCAGTGCTCATTGTTAAGCCGAAGGAAGGTGAGAAAGAAACTTTTTCGGAAAATACTAGAAAGAGGCTGAAGGAGGCAGTGGACGTTGTGAGCTTAGGAATCGTAATAGAAAAGATGCAGAGTATAAGTAAAGAAGGGGTATTAGTTGAATGTAGATGGCCGGAAGATGTGCAGAAACTAAAAGAGATGGCGGAGGTATCCATGGGACAGAAGTTTTTGTTAGAGATACCGAGAGCTAAAATCCTATGGTGAAGTTGCAGCAAATCAAGGAGGATGCTAATATGAACTAGGCAGAGCTGGTGGAGGCCATAGTGACATAAAATAGGCTGGATAGGGAGAAGGGTGGTTTTTGCTTAAGGGTAGTGAACGTTGTGGAAAATAAACGATTTCGGGATATAGACTTGGTTCTAGAAGTTGATCCGGGTACGCATAAATGGATGTTGAGTAAAAGGGAGTGGTATACTGCAAGTGGAGCTGTGCCAAGGTAAAGGACTATGTGTTTGTGAGAAGGTGCTATAATTGTTTGAGCCTAAGGTATTTGGCCAGAGATTGTTCCTTGAAAGGGAAGCCATTGTGTTGGAATGTCGAAAAGAGGATCACGGAAAGAGGAATGAGGAAATGAATCTTAATGTTGATTACAAACACTCAGCATGAGCTGATAAGTGGTCAGCATATGTAGAGAGATCAGGAGAGTGATGAAGAGGACGGCGAATTCAGATTGACAGGGGGATGGGGTGGCAGGTGGGCATCTAATGCTTGTTAATACGGCGAGCATATTAAGCAGTTTGGATGAAATTGTAGAGGTTGTGAGAGTGCCGCTGTCTGCACCTATTGCTCAACCTGCAATGCCGATTTCTGCTGGAGTTAACCACCGCATGAAATATATTTGTCGGTGTTGGAAAATGACTATGATGTCATTTGTGTCGCGGAAACATGGCTGACTGTGCGGCAGACTTATGATAGCGGTCTCGAAGGATATACGTGCCGATATTACAATATTATCCTGAAGAGTAACGGGCTATAGATTTTAGCTGTTAACCTTGCTTTCAAGGGTAAGTTGGTGTTGATAGTCAGTGTTTATGTTCCATGTGGGACCTCAGCTTATATGTACGGAGAGTTGTCTGCGTGTTTCTCAAACCAACTTGCAGTTGTAGCTGCTGAATTCGATTCTATGATGATTTTGGGTAATTTTAACCTGCCGAAAATAAAATGGCTAACTGTTGATGATGATCTTCTGCCATTAAATGGTGATTTAATCTCAGGCCTCGTGATGAAGTCTAGCTGTTCTCTTGGATTAAGACAGATTAACAACATTGCTCAACACAATTATTGCTTGTGATGGCCTAGGCAGTTCTCCGAGTATTTCTCATACACCACTACATATCCAATTAACTTTTGTGAATTGGGTTAATGTTAACGTTAATTTTAATTCTAGTGAGTCTTTCAACTTTAAAAAGAGAGACTATCATGCTTTAAATGAGTTTATGGACAATATTAATTGGGATCAATAAAAGACAGGTAGTTTGGACGCTTATATTGATCAGTTTTATAAAATAACGAACTCGGCAATTGAACAATTTATTCCTCGGTCGCCTGTAGTTTTGTCAACACGTGAGCCGTGGTTTAATCGTCGCCTTTCAGGCTTAAAAAATCAGAAATCTAAAGTTCATAAAAGGTATAAATTGAATCCATTCGTCGTAAATTATGAAATATTTAGTGCTCTTAGAGCTCAATTTAAACTTTTAAATCGTTTCTTGTATAATCCATATATTGTTGCGATTGAATCGAATATTAGAATCAATCCTAAATGTTTCTGGACTTATGTTGATTCGAAGAGGAGCTGTAGAGATAATCCCTCGCGAATGTCTCTCAATTCTGTGACTGTTAGTGATCCACATAGAATCTCTAACATGTTTGCAGCATTTTTGGATAATGTGTATCCCATCTTCGAATGATGTTTTCGACTTTGATTTTAGTAATAATTCTAACAATCAAATTCAGTTTGCCACCAACGACGTTCTGCAGGCATAGTGGCCCGGACAAAATTCATCCTATTATTATGTTAAAAGAGTGTGCTTATGGTTTGGTTCAACCGCTGACATACTTCTTCAATTTGAGTTTGGCGAATGGAGTATTCCCTTCAATTTGGAAATCCAGTTTTATTAAGCCAATTTTGAAGAGTGGACGGAGATCGTCTTCTTCTTCCGCTGGCGCTACATCCCATGAAGGGATTTGGCCGCCTCAACGATGCTCTTCCAAATAATTCGATCCGCCGCAAGAGAAAGCCAGACACGGTGACTGAGTGTGTATAGGTTCCTTTCGACGTCGTTCATCCATCGGGTAGGTGGTCTTCCACGAGGTCCTACTTTCGTTGGTGCCGACTCCAAGGCCTGTTTGGTGGTCCGATTTTGTGAACGAAGTACGTGCCCAAGCCATCTTAGCCTTGACGATTTTATGAGTCCGATGATAACGACTTTATCGAGATCATTTCTGATCTCATGATTCATTCGCATTCTGTACGTGGCTCCCTCTTTAATGGCACCAAAAATTCTTTTTATGATCTTACGCTCAGTTACAACGATTTTCTGGATGTTTTGGGCTGTTAGTGTCCAAGATTCGCAACCAAAGGTGACAACTGGTCTTATCAGCGCCTTGTAGATGTCCAATTTTATTTTGCGCGATATATGAGGAGACTTGAAAATTTTTATATTGGCGTAAAATGCTCGGTAGCCTGCTGCGATCCTCGATGAAATGTCCACAGAAACGGAGTTTTGCTCAGTCCGAGTTCGCGACAATATTCTGCGGAAAAATTTTCAGCAGGATTGCATGCGATTTAAAAATATTTTATTCGGAAGGGGAAATTTGTTTACGAAATAGACTACATTGATTGGTTGCCTGCTGAAAATTTTTCAGCAGAATATTGTCGCGAACTCGCACTCAGTGATCAGTGATCCTAGGTATTTAAACTCATTCACCTTTTCATATTGAGTATCTCCTGAAATGAAGTCCCCACGAGTCTGCCTTCTCGCGATCACCATGTATTTGGTCTTCGCTTCATTGATCTGAAGGCCTATTTGTAGGGCTGTTAATTCCAATGGGAGGAGGACCTCTTTCAGAGAAATGATGTTGCGACCCAGAATGCAAATATCATCAGCGTATGCTAATAGTTGGGTTGATTTATAATACAGGAAGCTACGCTGCGCCATATTGAGTTGACGAATGACATACACCAATGATAGATTGAATAGAGTTTGAGCTATTGGGTCTCCTTGCCGCACTCCAGATGTTACCTCAAAGGCATCCGAAATTTTGCCGTTTAGCACCTTACATATTGAGTCATCAATTAAAAGCTGGCACATTTAAACCAATTTTGACGGTATGCCCAGGTAGGACAATAAGTTTCATAACGTATTCCTCTTAATGTTTTCGTACGCCTGTTGAAAGTCTACGAAGAGACTGTGTCCAGAGATGTCCTTCTATAGCATTTCTCCAGCACAATCCTCAGCGTAAAAGTTTGATCGGTCGTTGATCTATTGGGACGAAAACCACATTGATAATCATCCAAGATCCTCTCGCTTTAAGTTGATAAATTTGCTGCGACTACGTTGCCCAAAACCTTGTAGCCTGTGTTCAGCAAAGCTATACCGCGATAGTTGTTGCAGTTCAATCGATCTCCCTTTTTATGAAGTGGACAAATAAGAGCCGTCTTCCACTCTACTGGGATTTCTTCTCTAAACCAAATGATTGTTATTAGCTCAAACATGCGGTTGAACAGATAATTGCCGCCATATTTAAGCATTTCGTTGCAGATTTGATATTATCCTCGTAATTTTTCATCTGCGACATCACGTTTCGCACTTCATCATAATGATGGAGTAGGTGGTGGTGTCATCTCGACGTTAATATCCCGTTGAAGCAAGAGGGGTTCTTGCTATTTCTCTTATGCAACGATATCTATATCTCACGCTAGATTTTTGGATGTTGTCTGAATCGATGTTAGCTTCACGTTTAGTTCTGATGTCTTTAGGCTAGAAAAATGTCTCTTGGAGACAAGAGGATGTGGCCGATTTGGTTGACCGTTGTCCCAACGTTTGATTTCCATGTGGCTTTGTGAATACGCTTATGTCGTTGTTTTGAATCCAAAAATATCCGAGGCTCATGTTAAGGTTTCGTAACGAAAATGTTTTACAGGTTGGGGTGTTAACACATCAATCACAATTTAGCCTACTCATTTACCAGAGTAGTTTCTAGTGGCCGCCACGAAGAGGCAGTGTGAGCACTTGCTGAAGTTGAATGCAGTTACGGCACTGGTAGTGAGTCTTTTATTTATCCCCCTGCATACACTGCAGCCTGACCACCAAACTCGTTTAATACTTTCATAATCCACCATCAGTCATCTCAAATTTTCGGATTTAATAGTTTTACATTTTTTTCCATGAAGCTTAATTTTATACATTGACCAGGTGGTTTTCGTTCAAATAGAGTAACGACCGATCAAATTTTTACTCTGAGGATTGTGCTGGAGAAATGCTATGAAAATAATATCTCTGTGCACAGTCTATTCGTAGACTTCCAACAGGCGTATATGGCAGGTATTGTAATACCTGGGCATTCCGTCAAAATTGGTTTCCATAAATTAATATTGAAGATTTGAAAAGTGAGTTAATTAACTTGGGCCGCGATGTTGACTGGAACTACTTCAGATATAAGGTTAACAGAGCAACTAAACACAAACATCAAGTTAACGATGGAAAGTGATTTAGATCAAGCAGTGGAACATTTCAATAAATGTATTCAGTCTGCTGCTTAGAAGTCCACACCACTACAAAATGAGAAAGAAAAGAAAGCGGATTGTTTAAATGTTGTCAAGAAAATGATTAAGGATGGCTACACGAATTAAAAAAGGCTGAATTAAAAAAGGTGTTCATTAATGAAATAAAAAAGGCGAATTTTGTATGAAAAAGGAATACCATTTTTATTTCAGAAAAAAATGAATTAAAAAAGGTAACAGGTGTTCATACAAATTCATACAAAATCACCATTTTTAATTCAACCTTTTTTAATTCAGCCTTTTTTAATTCGTGTAGCCATTAAGGATTCAAGAAAGTTAAGACAGTAAAGGCAACGATATCGACTAGCAGGAGATAAACGTAAACTAAACAAAGCCATCATGCAGTTAAAATAACTGCTTCTCAATGAAAAAAAGAAGCTGAAACAACCACAACAGCATATTCCGCCAATACTTAAAAATGGCCACTGGGCGAGAAATAACGAAGAAAAGGCTGAAGTATTAGCAGACCATTTTGAAAGGGTATTTCAAGCATATCCGTCAGGAAGTACGGATGTTTGAAAACACGCTGTTTTCTATTTTAGAAGTAAGAACTGTGATACAGAGAGTGTTAAATTCTAAAAAGGTGCCAGGATATGATCTTATCACAGGAACAATTTTGCAAGAGTTACTAGATAAGGGTATTCAATTTATAACTTACTTATTCAACGCTATACTTAGAACGGGATATTTCCCAATAGAAGGTATCACATGTAATATTAATACCAAAATCAGGCAAGCCTCCAGAAGAAGTTACGTCATACAAACCTATACGCTTACTACCAATTATGTCTAAATTATTTGAAAAATTGCTTCTTAAACGTCTAAAGCCTATATTGTTGGATAATAAGTAGATTCCAGATCATCGCTTTGGATTTAAGCCAGAGCACTCAATAATAGAACATACAGAATAGTTTAAGTAATTGAAGAAGTCCTGGAGGAAAAAAAATATTGTTCCGCTTTATTCATGGACAAAGCACAAGCTTTTGACATGGTGTGACATGTGGAATTACAATACAAAATTAAGTGATGTTTGCACATCAAGATGCGTATACAAATGTCCGCCCAATTAAATTTGGTGTACCACAGGGCAGGGTCCTTGGAACGATATTATATCTGTGCTACATACCGCAGATATATCTACAAGCAATCAAGTAACTGTCGCGACATTTGCAGAGTACTTTCATCACATGAAGACTCCGATAAAGATGCAGAAGTTTTGCAGAAGAATATTAACTGTATTCAAGTATGGATGAAAAAATGGCGAATTAAAGTTAATGACGCTAAATCTAACCATGTAACCTTTACAATGCCAAGAGGTATATGTCCACCAATACACCAGAAATACCAGAAATAATCAGAATACATCTCAAACTGATGAAGTAAAATATTTAGGTATTCACCTCGACAAATGACTAACATGGCGTAAATATAATATGGACAAAAAGAAAGTAGTCAGACAATCAAGTTTATTGAAAATAAACCTATCTGGATATATGGTATACAGCTGTGGGGAACGGCCAGCAACTCGACTTTGGACATTCTTCAGCAATCCAGTGTAAATTTCTAAGAATCGTAGTAGATGTGCAATGGTTCGTATCAAACGATATAATTCACAGAGACCTACAGGTCCAAACAATAACTGAAGAAATTAGGGATTCCAGTACCAGATATCATTCATCCAAACGATTTGATGAGCAAGTTTCTCACTATCACAATGAAAGAAAGATTAAAACGTCACAAAAGTTTTGATTTGCCAAATAGGTCTTGATATACTCTTAGACATTAATTTTTAAAATGTCAATGTATCGAATCAATAATAGTTAAATTTATGTGTTAATATCAATTTATACTAATCTGGATAAAAACACTCCGATCATGACAATGTAAAAAGACAAAAGTGACAAATCGTAAAAAAACGGTGGATTAAAATAGCACTAATCGAAAACTGAGATTCCGGTTAAAAATCTCGAGTTGGCAACCCTGACCAAAATGAACCCAATGAGTTAGCACTACTTTACCTGATAAATATTGACAAAAAGCTTTAGTTGTATACCGTTAAATTATTATGTGAGTATTGACGATTGTAAATGTTTGAAAACGCCGACCTACCAGGAAATTTCATAATTAAGCAAGCTATCCTTAAATGACATTTCATAATAACGAAATATAAACATAAATGACGTTTCATAATATCTTAAACGTCAAATTGGGATAGCTCGTTCAGTTCCAAATTTCTCCGCTACGTGGTACCCACGATCTTCCAATCGTCAATAGATCATGTTTAAATGTCAAATTTTCTTTAACCGTAAGAGCTACCATCTTTCGTAAAACTTCGAAAGCATAAGCAACTTTCACATTGTGCCACTAGGTGTTACTAAATATTTGCTGTCAAAAATTGTGTGATATTTTTGTGGCATTTTTAAACATTAACAAAAATATTTTCGTGCTATAAAAGCGATTATTATTAATACGTGATAATTAAATTAATTTTATCTGTCTCCTTTTGAAAAACGTCAGTAATATTTTTTTGATTGTGTAATGATATCTAGTCGCAAACGATTTGTACTTCTTTTTTGATCCTGCTGCCTCTTTCGGGAAAAGCTCTGTACCTTTTTCTTTGATCGTGCTGCCTCTTTAGGAAAACATGATCTATTATAGTGTCCTTGACGCCATTTTGAAAATTTTCGAGATTTCAGACTAAAATTTGTTCACTTTCCAAATAAAATTTTGTTGAATTGTTAATTTTAATTTAAAGTTCTAACATTTCTGAATATTTTACAAAAAAGATAAATTAAATTTTCATTCCGTTAGAACCGTTAGAAACAAATTTTCTCGTAAAATGTCATAATGGATATAGAACACTCGTCATAATGTATTGTTAATGCGGGAAACACATGAGCAAAATTTCTGCTAGCAGCACTGCCGGCAGAAATTTGGGTGAATTACATGAGCGTCTTTTTTGACAAGCAGAATTTTTATTTGTGGTATTTATTTGATACATATTTAATTTTAATGTACAATTTTTTAAAATGAATTATGCGTTGTTTTGTGACAAATTATTTAATTTTTATCTTCCAATTTGGCACTTGCCACACAAAACTTATTTTCTGTCAACAAATTAAAAAAAATGGATTGCAAAAAATTAAAACTATACAAATTGTACTAGATTTGTTACCTTTTACGTAATATAGCCTACTGATTCGCAGCAAAATTAGAAATAGAGACACAAAGCAGAATTTTACAAGACAAGCAGAATACATGTACATAGTTCAATTCATTTAAACTTGTGTATTCTAATTTTGCTGCTTACAGAATTCTGCTCATGTGTATCCAGCATTACACGTTTTTTTTTGGTATACATAGAACAGACAAGAAAATTTACAATACAAATACAAAATAAAAAACCAAAATAAAATGCCAACGTTTTTTTTTGTTTCATGATTATCTCATACAATAAGTAGGATAACCGGAAGATCTGAAAATATGAAAGTCCTTTCTTGGCCAAATTTATAAAAATCCGTTGATAAGTTATTTTTGGGAAAAATGGCCTATAAGACTCACGTGACGAGACTTAAAGAATGCACATTAATACAGAAAATAGTTCTATGAATCATTTCTATTTTGAAATATTTCAAAAATACATTTTTATTACACCGTATAACATAACTATAAGTTGAACAATAACCGGTAAATAACTAAACAATATTTTCTCCAACATTTGTTGCGCTTTTTAATGTTTAAAAATTTAAAACTAGATACATTCATTGCCAACCAATTATGTACATACAGCAACTACAATTTTAATGTCAACATCTAAAAAACCAGTGTTCAGTAACGAAACACCAAATATTACTAAAAAAAATTACAATTGGTATCTATGTACATAGAAATGGGAAACTAATCCGCCTACAATTAAGCTGTCTATCAAAAAAAATATTAAACAGTAAAATGTTTAATCAACTGTGTATATACGAAAAACGTCATTCACCCAACAAAACTTTTGGTTTAGTGTATAATCAAATACCGTATAATATTTAAATTTCTACTTTTACTTTTCTTTTTCGTTTTTTGTTTTTTGTGTTTTCTTATTTGCAATTTACCTTTTTTTCAATAGTTCTTCTTAAACTATAAAGACACAGAAAAAGTAAATTTTTTGAAAATGACGGTTGCAAAGTTGAACAACCGGTATGGGCTGGCAATGTGTGATTTCTGTTTAGAATATACATACATTACATGTAATTACTTTCTATTGTACGCTCTCGGTATGTAAAAGATTATCTCTAGTCATGCATACTTTTAGGATCAATTTCAACGTACATATCGATTTTTGTTGAATGTTAAGTGAAAGTATAACACAAGTAATTTTTTATTGATCATCGTAAAACTAGTCATATTTGACGCAACAATGATGCTGATAATTTATTGATGATGTTATGTTGTATTATATATTATGTGATAGGTAACGTTTTTAATTTACTCATTTACTTAAATCAAAAAATTCGTTCTAATTATACGAGAGGATTTTCGGTTGAAGGTGAATCTGTTTGTATTTGATATTTGTGGTTTGTACTTTAATTGTTTAAAATTTAAAACTTTCCAAAAATCCCTTTTATTTCAGATAAGGTATTATAATAACACAAATAAATAAATAGATCACGCTAACATTTTCGTAAATCGAGCTATAGTTTTTCCAAGAATTTTTCGAAAGTTAATCGTTAGATGGTTATAATTAAATTAAATAAATAAATTTGAGCAAACCGACTTGTTAAATCGGTCTGGTAGTGGCTTAAAACTGAAAATCTCTAAGAAAGATGATGTGATGCTCGTATGAGAGATTAAAAGAACTGCAACAAAATCCAGGGCTGGGGAGCCGGAGCTGGAGCCAGGAACCACGAACCCAGGCATTTTTTATAAGCCTTTAAACATATCGTTTTTTTATTTATTATTTTGTCAAAATTAAGTTTCTGTTCAAAAATGCCAACAATAAAATTATGAAACTTAGAATAAAAAAATCGAGATAGGTAAGCTGGCTTTGTGTCTAGCTGCGGCTCCAGCTCCAGCTGCTTGGCTCCAGCTCCGGCTCCGGCTCCAGCTTCGGCTCCAGCTCCAGTTCCAGCTCCAGCTCCGGCTCCGGCTCCAAAAAGACGAGACAGAAAAGCTGGCTTCGTCTCCGGCTCTGGCTACGCTTGGGACCGACTCTGGCTTCAGCTCCAGCTCCGGCTCTGGCTCCGGCCTATAAAATACCCAGCCCCGTGGCTCCTGGCTCCGGTTCCAGGTCCGGCTCCCCAGCCCTGGAGAACCAAAGGTGCTACACTACTTGAATTGTTCAACTCGAACTATAAAATGGTAGCAAAAAGAAAGTAGATTGATTAAATGCTACCAACGATGCAAACCTTTGCCTTTTATTAGCAAAATTAACAAAAAGAAACGGTTGAGTTTGGTAAATAAGCACCTGCGGAAAAATAAAGAACATTGGCATTCAATGCTATGGTTTGACGAGTCTAAATATGAACTGTTTGCGTCAAAGAGGTGTAAAAGAGTTTGGCGTAGTCGGGTCGTGGGGCTCTAAGATAGAATTTTAAAGATAATGGAAGGATTATGGTATGGGGTTGCTATCAGCTAACGGAGTCAGTGAGCTCGAATTGGTTGATGGGATAATACAGGGGGACGTCCACGTATAAATATTAAATCGCAATTTATAAAACATCTGTGCATAAATTACATCGTGGGCGACGTTACGCCTTTCAACAGGATAACGACCCCAGCACACTTCGAAAGTTGCAACAACAATGTTCAAAACAACTAAAATTAAACTGCTTAAGTAGTCCCACAAAGCTCAGATCTCAACCTATTGAGAATTTGTGTTCCACCAACGATAATAATAACGTACCGCGAAAAGGACAAAACAAAAGGGAATTTTTCAACTTGATTAAAGAGACATGGGGCAACATTGTGATATAGGTCACAGCGAAGCTAGTTGACCGCATGCTACAAGCAGTTAAAACGCTAAAGGAGGACCGATAAAACTTAAATCCTGTGAAATCAGTAAAATGAATAAAACCACTCAAATTTTACTTCGAACGGTTTATTTTGCCACAATTATTCTAAACTGCTTGCTTGTTAGGTTATTGGGTTAAAAAAACATTTTTTAGTAATCGTTGTTTACTAGAACTGGAATATGTAAAATCACCAAAAACACAAAAAGTGATTCAATTAAGTTTAAAACGATTCAATTTTTTTGTTGTTCAAACGGTTAGTACGCGTGTTTTCAAGCGGTGTGCTGGAAATCAGTTTTAATGAAAAATTTTGCCACTTATTAGAAACATTGGGAACCTTATTGTAGTGAGTGTCCTGAGCTCGGAAAAGTTGAAATTAAAATCATTCGAACTGCCGTTCTTTTTGGCGGCAATTTTAAAATTTAAATAAATTTCACAATATGAATGCTTATTTTATACTTCGTTTTCAATTTAGAAGTTTGAGATTTGTTTGTATTATCAATTAATTGATATTTTCGTCTATTTGTCAACAAATATATTATTTTTAGTTGCATTCGCATTGTAACGACTTGTTAGTGAATGAAATAAAGAGGCTATATACTCATAATACATCTACCAAAAAAAAATAGAAATTCACTCTCCTCGTAATTTTCGTAAGGGTTATACGAAGTGTTATACCCTTTCAAAAAATGAGAACTTTCCTTAAGCTCCTGGTAGTTGGGTTTTGTACTGATAAAAGTTGGTCTACTTACCAGGTAGCTACGACCAAACTACAAAAATACAATTCCGACCTTTTACGTATAGTACTAGGTAAGAACGTAATGATTTAGCGAATTATATTGACCAAATCTAAAAACTCAAGGAAAACTCTCATTATGTGTGTATTAAGCCCATACTAATATAATTTAAGGCGGGACCAGACGGTGTGGAAATCAACAAGTGTCGGTGGACCGACGTTGACACATGTGTCCACACACAATGAACATACTGTTCATGTATATATGGTATACACATCCTACACCCGATACGTCCAATGTTGGTTACGTAAATTTAAGCATGTAACAAACTACATATTTACAAATATTTGGAATAGTGCATTCGAAATTTTAAAAATATGTTTCTGTTCATAATTTGAATTTAATTGTTTGTGCATAAGTTATGGACAAGTATGGGACCAAGAATGTATGTGCTAACATGTTTTCCTACTGGAATGGCCCTAATAACAAAATTTAAATTAACAGCTTTAACCCTCTCAAACGCCTTGTACAATATATTGTACATCAACTTTCATCGCTTCGACCAACCGTAATTTTTAATTTTTGACTCATTTCTCTTGTGCGATCGTTCTCTTATGTATTTATGTTCATACTACAGTTTTATGAGCAATGCCGTATCATAGCAGTGCATAGTTGTGCTACGTATTTTATTTTTGGAAGTAACTTCATTTTAAATGGCGTTTGAGAGGGTTAATTAAATAAATATAAAGGAAAGACAGTTTTCTGATCTCGACAGGATATGTGAACCTAAAATTACATTTGAAAACAATTTTCTAAGTTACAAAACAATATTAAACTTCATTGTCGTTAAGAAACAAATCAATTAGCTTGCTTAATTATAATTTCATATACCTTATCGTATTTACGCGAGTTTTAACATTAATAGAAAATGCCACACCGTCTGGACGGCATGACCAGTATATCAACCAAAGTTGGTGGTCTCCTTTGATGTGTATTCATTTACCGTCTATTTTAGCGAACGTATATACCAATGTACCAAATGTCACATTGGTGATATGAAAACTGTCTAGACTACTTGTCATGCATATTACCAACATTTCTCGATTTTCACATCGTCTGGTCCCGCCTTTAGAAGTTTGAGATTTGCCTGTATTATCAATGGGATACCATCATATTCCCGAACAAAAAAATTCCCCAAAAATATACCAAAAAATACAAATTAAAATGTCCCATCGAAAAGGAAGACCCAAACAAAAGGAATCTACATAATTTCATGTCATCCTTGCGCGGAAAGGACCAATGCTAAGCGGCTTGGGGAGTTTTTTATTTTAGTATGTGAATAATTATTAAAAAACATAAATTTTTCCAAAATGCTCTAATCTCTATGAATGTCAGAATTTCAAAAAATCCTTTCAGCGGAGGTATGGGGCGGCAGCCCCCATCCTCTAAGATATAAAACGAATTAAAATAATATTTTAAAAATTTATTATTTTAAAAAACTGGATTTTTTAGAATTTTTCAATAATTTTTTGGGTCAATATAATTCGCTAAATCATTACGTTCTTACCTAATACCATAGACATTCATACTAGATTTCTCATTTAATAGTAACTAAAGGAAAAAAACAAAAACTTCTGATAATTCCAATGTATCGTTGTGTTGTGTATTTTATAAGGCAATGATTTTAGAATGCGTTGCAAATATAATACGTATATGCAATACACCGATAATATTTGAATGGAAAATTTTTGTTTTCATTTTCTGTTTTTAGTCAAATGAGAGATCTAATATGATTGTCTATGCTAATACTATACGTAAAAGGTGGGAATTGTATTTTTGTAGTTTGGTCGTAACTACCTGGTGAGTAGACCAACTTTTTATCAGTACGAAACCAAACTACCAGGAGCTTAAGGAAAGTTCTCATTTTTTGAAAGAGTATAATACTTCGATAACCCTTAGGAAAATTACGGGGAGAGTGAATTTCTAATTTTTTTTGGTAGATGTATAAATAAACACTTAATAAATTTAATGAATCTTCGTTAAATAAGATCTGTCGATTTTGCGTCCAAATTTAAAAAATAAATGTCAAATCCAAAAAAAAAATATTGATGCGAAAGATATAAACTTTTTTATTTCACGGCTTTTATTTTTCATTTTTTATTTATTCATTTTAGTTTTATTTTTCTAGGTTTAACTGATGTATTAATTTATTTGTTGATTTATGGTGGAAACAGATGTGCAGAATTCTGCAAGCATCGAAATTATAAAGCACTAGTTTATATGGAATGAAATACATGCAGTCTGCTTACCTCGCAGAATTCTGCAAGTTCTCTCTATTTCTAATTTTGCTGCGAATCAGTAGGCTACATTACGTAAAAGAAAACAAATCTAGTACAATTAGCATACTTTTTATGTTTTCCAATCAATTTTTTTAATTTGTTGACAGAAAATATGTTTTGTGTGAAAAGTGCCAAAATGGAGGATACAAATTAATTAATTTGTGACAAAATAAGACATCATTCATACAAAAAAATTGTATATAAAAATTAAATATGTATTAAATAAACGTCAAAAAATAAAGAGCTGCATGCAGCACATGTGTTTTGAATGCATATCTGCGTGCATCACTGCATGCAGAAATTCTGCACATCTGTTTCCAGCTTTAACAACATTTTTCTGATGCATTTTTTCTAAAGGGTAAAAAATGTGCTCATTTTGTACTCGTAAAAAATTATCTAGCCCTATTTTGTATTGCACATAAATAATAAAAATTTGTAATTTAATATTTTTTATTTTGTTTATGTGTTGGGTCCTTTATTAAGTTTATAATTTTTCGCTAGTACAAATGTCAAAAAACATTAAGAAAAGTTAGTGTCATTAAAATTCCATAATTTATAAATTTTCGCTGGTTGAGCCTTTATTTAATTAATTTCGTTTCCTTGTTTGAAATGGAATATATCGTATAAACAAAAATTTAACAAAACTGATGTATTCCTTAGAAAACTGATGAAAATAAGCGATTTAACCTTCAAAAGCAATCTATTCATCTATTCATACAAAAGAAAACAAAACCGGAATAGATCCATTTTGAAACTTACTTCCGTAAAAGTACGTGTAAAAGTGGGTAAATTCCAAAATTTAATTTTCAACACTGCTTTATTCCAAAAATATTTTCAAAATAAAAACTTAAGTAATCAACAGACATTATTTTAAACGTTACGTTACTTAACACGTTCGCTACTCAACGTCACATGCCAGTTTAAAAAAAAACTCGTGTCACAAATATGTGACGCAAAATTTTACGAAATAAAAGAATAGTTTATCTGTTTATCTTAAGACTCAAGGAACAGCGAGGAACAGCGATCTACGCTTTTGTATCTTTAATGTTAATATTAAAATACAAACTACAATTTTGGGAACCGGGTTAGTCGAGTTCCTGTACGGTTTTATCTTAGACCATAAAGCTTTTAAATGAATTTTGATGAAACCTGATCGTTTTTAAACGCGATTCAAAATCTTGCTAAATTTCTTAATTAAAACTTTAAATGCGATTTCCAAACGTTTTGATTTTTGACAGTTAATTACATTTTGTTTAATAGCACGGATATTCGCATCAAAAAATTATTTTATTACGTAAAGACAGCCTTTCGTTTTCACCGGTAATTTATACAGTTGTGGCATTATAATTAAGCTATTTTCGCTTTAGTGAACAGGAAATTACAATTGAGCAACCGGAACTTAGCCAGACTCCATACGTAAGACGACCAAACCAGCAGCATACCACTCGGTTTGCTAGAAAAAACAATGCATCAAAGCAATGCATCAGTAATGGTTTGGGGATACTTCACTTCTCGGGGATTTGGCCTGTCGTCAAAATCAATGGAATTATGGATGTCCTTAAATATTTCGAAATTTTCGATTAGAATTTAGATGTTTATACGGTCTTCCGTTTCGGTGACGTTATTAACACTCCAAATATATTCTAAAAGCATGAACGGCGTATTTAGAATAGTACGTCCGAAACGGTTTTAAAATATTCTGGAAAATTCAAATTTCCAATGAAAATCTCAATTTTTCAGAATATTTGAAAATTAAATATAAGGTATTCCAGCCCAAAAATATTTGACCGAAGTACCTTTCAAGAAGGTCGTTCAGTCCAAATAAGCAAAGGGTATTTCAATAAACGGTCTTTTGACCGAAACACCTTTTTTTCAAAAAAAAATTTATGACTAAAACACCTTTCGTTTTTTGACTATATTCCCTGAGAACAATTTTGCCTGGAATTCCTTTTTAGTTGTTTGCCTGAATTTCCTTTTAAAAAGGCATTTCAGTTTAAAATTATTTGGCTTAGTTGCCTTTTAATTTTTGACTGAAACTCCTGTCTGTTTTTGATTGAATTGATTTTGACCGGGCCCCAGAGACAACGTCTACGAAGGCATTTCAGTCATAAAAACCAAAGAATCAAAAAGTATTCCAGACAAAAGTGCCTATAATGCCTTTCAAAAAGGTTGTTAAGTCCAAACACACAAAGGGCATTTCAGTCAAACTGTTTTCTGACTGAATTACCTTTTTTTAGAGTGAAGTTCCTTTCTAAAAGGATTTTTAGCCATAATATTTGTATGAGAATATATTTTCTGTTTTTGACTGGAATTTCCGGAGCCTACATTTTTTATACCAACATCATCAGTGACTTTTTTGTGCGAATTTCAAGAAACTGGCTCTGTATCGAATAAAGGGAGACGGAAGACCATAACTGGCCCAAGGGCCTTAGTTTGCCGACTCTTGTATTAAGATATGAGTAGTAGAATTTTCTACCGATTACCTAATATTTAAATTATAAATACAAATGTTATTAATAACGGTCAGTAATAAATGGGCATAAGAACACTACATGTGTATGCATAAACTTATTTGAGAATTATAATAAAATTAAATAAGGGCAACCAACTCCAAATATAAAACTTTAACAAAAATTAAATCTAATTGTTCTATGTACATAATGTATGTATTTTTAAACTTAACGGTTAATTTTCTATAATTCGCAAAAGTTTTGTAAGATACATTTACAAAATAATAAAATTGTCTTATCCAAATCTAAATTATGTTGTCTTGAGCGGTTATATGGTTTGTCACAAGTTTTATTGTGTTTCCAATTGTCATACTTACATATACATGGTAATTTTAAGTTTTTAAGTTACAAATACTTGACAAACAATCAAATAATACTTGGATTAAAAAAAAAACAGTTATGAAAGTTATTTGAACAAAAAAAACTTATTCCATGTGAAGATGTTTCACTTTTAAATAATATTTTTACTTACGTGCACTGGTGAATATGGCAAAGATTTGTAAAAGTCATCAGAAAAAAAAAATATTTTAACAGCCTAATTTTCTAATGAACGATCTCTAATCAATCAAAACATATTTTAGTGACCATAAAATATTGCACATTTTCTCCTCGCACTCAAATTTATCTAAATATATAGCTGCTACGACTACACCAATTAATTTCATAAAGGTGCTGTGGTTTTAATAAGTTTTCAATTTTAATTTTTGTATGTAGGAAGGTACTCTTCGATGACGGCTAATATTATAGCTCACATTTTAATTTCTCTTTTATTTATAAACATTTAATTTATCGTCGGTCATAAGTTATGGTGTTGTCAGCTATACTCAAATGATTTATAGTGTGAAGACTAAAAACTTTTTTAGCAACAAAAAATTTACTGGTTTGCATCGTTCATATAATGTAAAATTCCAAATATCAAGAGTATTTATTAGCTTGTGTACCAAAAATTCTGGTTTAATTTATTCATACACTAAAGTCTAAAATGAAGTGGGGCGGTATAACATACTGACGATAAGGTGTGGGTGCAAGCTTGTATTGGAAGTAATGAAAGAATAAATTAAATCACTATGCTGTTTTATTGTATTATTTTGTTTTTTGATTTAAAGATTTTAATTATGGACTGACCTGCCCTCCCCCCGAATGTTTTTTTCGTTGTGATTTCTGTTGTTTTTCATTTTCAGCAGTTGTTATTATTTTTCGACCACAGAAACAAACCAACTCCATATAAAGTAACTCATCGAATTTAGTCAAGTTTTCTACCAATGCAACCAAATTATGTGGGCGGTAGTATTTTTGGTTGTGAAAAGAAAAATTTATCGATTTATGTCGACATCGAAATTTATTTTGGCATTAACAACTATTTAACGTATTTTTGGTTTATTTATTGTGCATAACTAAAATTGTTTTCCTTATAATATTCAGATATTTTGATTTAAATAAATTTATTGGAAATATTTAAGCGTAAATTTGCAAAAATAAAATTAGAAAATTATTTTTGTTGTCGTAACGATATTAAAAAATAAAACAAAACGAAAATGGTCATGTACATAAATCCGTAAGAATTAATGATACATTCTCTTTGAATGTCTATTTTTTACTACAGTATATTACAACTCATGTTCACTACAATCAGCTGCTACTTTCTTCGCATCGATGTGCAATCAGTCTTAACCTGTTGTAAGCACAATTTGCCATTCGTCCTATATTTTTCAGTTTCAATTGCAACTTTGAATCTGGAACATGGGTTGATCGTTCTAGTGGCTTAATGGGATCCTCGGCAGACAATGGCTAATCGGCTGATCTATTTGAATCTGTAAAAGTAAGAGATAAATTGCCGGAACTAGTTTCATTTCCAGTAGTTGAAGCTTCTTAACATGACAGATATTTCTTCTAATTTTCTTGCCGTATTCAAATATCATGAACTCATTTCTAGTCGTTTCAATCACCTTGAACTGTGTGAATGAGTAAGTTGGTGTCAGCTTTTGAGGAAAAATTACGTCGCGAAGTAAGACCATGTCTTCCACTTGAATATTCGATTCTTTGCCTTGATGATTCCTATTGTCTGTTTCCTTTCCCTTTTGTTTATTTATCATGTACAAGTTTGGCCGATGCGTCCAATGCAACTGCGCCATCTATGATATCTTGAACAGTGGGGAAGTTTGTCTTGTATTACTCGGCTGAACATCAATTCGTAAGGTGGTATGCCTGTTGTTCCATGCCTGTTGTTCCGTATTAACAAACATTTCTAAAGTTCTTTCTTGTAGTCGCTTTTATTAGCATGTATATGCCGCCCCGGTGGCACAGTTGTTAGCATGCTTGCTTTAAGCTCCGGAGGTCCCGGGTTCGATTCCCTGCGGGTGATGAAAAAATCACGGCTGGTTAATGGTAAGGATCAATGAATTAATCACTCATTATCCGTTGAAAAAATGATTACGAAACTTCATAATGAAGCGGCCAAATCTCTCTATGGGATGTAGCGCCAGCGAAAAAAAAAAGATATGCAATTTGAAGACGCTTGACGAGGGACCTGTTCATGTTTTCTATTTCCCCATTTGCTTGTGGCCAGTAAGGTGGTGATGTTATCAACTGAAGTTGTTATTTTGACATAAATCTTTAAACTATCGACTTACAAACTGACGACCATTGGCTGCTGTAATGACTTTAGGGTATCCCAGTCTGGCGAATATTTCTCCTAAATTATCATTTATGATTGTCGACGTAACGCTTATCAAGTATTTCAGTTCGACATATCTCGAATAGTAGTCAATAATATCAAATACATACAGGGTGAGGAAAAAGTCTGGAAACCCCTAGAAATCTCGTTCGGTTAAAAAAAAACATTGCCAAGGTTAAATTTTAGGTAATTTTCAAGAAGGAATTCAATGGTAAGCTTGGATGTGACCTTGAACCGCATCTTCAAGGTCATTTTTTAAATGGAAAGCCCTATTTTTAAACATTGGATTCGGAAAGAGCGGGGAATTTTAGGTCCAAATTTGTATTTCCCATGACCTCCCAAGATAACCTATTATATTTTAGTTATATGATTTGCTACGAAAATTAAATAAAAAAATTTAAGAAATAAATTTTTCATTTTTAAAATTATTATTTTTTAAATTTTCATAGCAAAACATAATTAAGCTTTATAACTAAAATATATTACTTTAGGTAACCTTGGGAGGTCATGGAAAATACACACTCGGACGTAAAATTTCCCACTCTTTTCGAACCGATGTCAAAAATAGAAGTTTCATTAAAAAAAAAATGACCTTGACCTCAAAATGACCTTGAAGATAAGGTTCAAGGTCACCATTGAATTTCTTGTTGAAAATTACCTAACGTTTAACCTTGGCAATTTTTTTTACCAAACTCCGCGAGATTTCTAGGGGTTTCCATACTTTTTCCTCACAATGTATACTCCTTCAGGTGACCTTGGGAGGTCATGGAAAATACATATTCTGACGTACAATTTCCTGCTCTTTTCGATTCTGGCATCAAAAATTGGGATTCACAATTAGAAAAATGATCTTGACCTCAAAATGGCCTTGATCTCAAAATGACCTTGAAGCTGAAGTTCAAGGTCACATCCAAGCTTACCATTAAATTCCTTGTTGAAAATTACCTAAGATTTAACCTTGTTAATTTTTTTTTTGACCCCAACTCCGCTAAATTTCTAGGGATTTCCAGTTTCCATACTTTTTCCTCACTCTGAAAATTTCATACGCTAGCCTAAAAGATCCATAGCATCACAAACCCATGGTCCATTTGGCATTTTATGCCTTTTCATTGGCGAAGGTTTTGACGGATTTGAATCTATTAAGCAATCTCGACACTTTTTAACAAATTGTTCTACTTGATGATTCATTCCTGGCCATTAACTTTTGAACGAAGCCGGCGCTTCATTACGGATTCCCCCGGATATCCTTCATGTGCAAGATGTAAAATGTGAGTTCTTATGCTGTACGGAATCAGAATTTTAGTGCCTCGTAATAATACACCTCCGACTACGGCTAGTTCCAATCGAAATGGGTAATAAAGTGGGTAGACGAATCGGAAGTCCAGGTACCTGTCATGACATAGTTAGTCGCCGTTAACGATTCTTCGTCCACTAAGAGCTTTGTTGAGCAATTTCTGTGATGATGACTGCTTGTGGCACGCCATTCTCTATATTTAGAAATAAGTATATAATTCATAAATGCTACCGAACGATTCAGAATTTTTGAATTTGCAAAGATGTGAAACTGAATCGGCTATAGTTTCCCGCCTTATACATATGTTATTTTGAATTTAAAGGATTCAAGTCGAAGCACCCATCTCCCAATCCTTGCCGGAGGTTTCTATGTTGGTTTGAAGATTGCATCGAGTGGCTTATGGTCGACTATAGTTCGAATTTAACGTCATCTAAATAGTAATAAAACCGCTCAACACTACACCAACGCCAGGCTATTTTTTTCTGTTTGTGAGTGCCTTTTTCCCACTTTCGACAGGCTATTACTTGCAAAGGCTATAACATAGGGATCTCCATTTTCATCGAATTGTATTATAACTGCTTCTACCTACCAAACCGAGAAAACTTTGAATATCTTCTTCTTTGTTCTTTGGCGCTCGAAACCCTAAAATCGTCTTTACTTTATCAGGGTCTGGTCTTATACCAGAAGTAGGCAAGATATTTAGCAAAAACTTGAGTTTTGTGGTATTCCAAACGCACTTAACGTTGTTCAATAGAACATTGTATTTCTTAAATATATGCGCAATACCTTTTGTACTGTTTCCTTCAACTATGTTTGCGTTGATCCAAATGCGATGACATCATCCAAATAATTAATGGTATTCGCACAGGGAGCAAGAATGTTTTCTAGGTGCTGAGTTCACTGCAAGCATGATCCTTTTATACTTGCAAAAATCTTGCAAAAAATTTAGCGCTTTGCAGTTTAGTCATAAATGATTCGAAAATTGGGAGTGGAAAATGTTCTCGCAATATGTCAGTATTAGCAAGTCGCATATCTGCGCATATACGAAACTCTTTGGTTTTTTTAAAACACCATAGTTCATCAAATATTTCAATAACATCTAGTCGAAGAGCTTGTTCCAATGCTACTGGTATTCTTCTCAAAGGTTATTGTACAGGTTTGATGGTTCACATAACCTTACAGTCACTCTTCTAATTTTTTGGAAATGGTGGTTTCAATTAAACGCGATTTATATCTAGTTCAAATTTTAGGACTTTTAATTTGATATAGCAGCATTACGACTCAAAAGTGATTGTTTCGAATGCTTAATGACATAGAAAGAACAGATTACCTCGACCGAGGTTTGTCTGTTCACTTGTTGCATAAGATCGAAATTTGCTATCAGACGTATCTCGCACGTTCCACATAATAGCTTTGCTATTGCAAAGCATTTCCCAATCTTTTTCTCTAACCAGATTAAAACAGCTGCCTCGCCAATTTCGAACATCATTGGCGCATGAATGAATGAATGATTGTTTCTAACTCATCAACAATTTTATGGCAGCTGTTATCCTCATTTTCATCTGGATATTGATTCATTTACAATTAAACAAATTTAAGAATGCTCCAAAATTTACAATGGTCGCAGTTCAACTTGGCGTCTGATTTGATAGAACAAATCGGGTCAAGTTTACTAAAATACGGCCCTTATATATCAATGGTGTGTGGTGCTACTCTTGATAAAATTCGGGACAACTGATACTTGTTGATTTTTAGGTTCCGAGCATACAATTTTATAACTAACTCTATGAAACCTTTTGACCACCTTCCAAATTAAATACCATGAAACGCAATCGAATCCGGTTCGTTCTCTCTCTGATTTAAATTTATTTCTTCAAGTCTAATGAAGACACTATCAATGAAGAATCTATCAATCTTATTTTTTCAATTAACTGGCTGCAGAATAATCCAATCGAATGGAAATTTCATCGAACTTGAACGTATTTTGATCTGTGTCGCATTCACAAAACGCCAAGTCGATTTTTTTTTTTTTAATTAAGCCGTTACTGCTTTAGCGTAACACCTGGCCGGTGTCTGAGAGGCAGGCTCTTACCACACTAATACACTACAAATTTTTAATTTTAAACATTTCAATTTATACTTCTTCATATAAACTTATTTACACATGTTTCTAATTTCAAGCACACTTCAAAGAGAATTAAATTGTATGAGACTGGTTAACCGTAACCTTAACAGAAAAGAAAAATTAAAGTTAAAATAAACAAATTTCTAATTTTTTTATTTTTTTTAATAAGATCATTAAATATTATTTTATACATATTGTCCAATCTCAAGTTTAATGATCTTTGATTTTGATATTGTATATTATAGAAAAAGAAAATTACGACAAAACTTTCTGTATTTAACGGTATGGTGAGCATTCTGTGTTTTTTTCTTTATTAGAATAGTGAGATTAAAAAGGTGAAATTATTGAAAAATTAAGACAATTATGTACTCAAAGATCCTCATATTTTACATTTCCTTCACGCTTTCGTTAACATCCTTGGCAATTTGCTTCACATATAAAAAGTGAGTTTAAGATAACAATAATAAAATTACAGAGATACTAATTAATAAATTATTCAAAAAATGAGTTCGGTCTGTGAAAATATATCATAACATAATTATGCGACATATGTAGTATGATCATCACCACTTTAATTAATTTGTTTGTATGTGTTCATATCATATTTTGATAAGGGTGATATTAAATTTGAAATGATATACAATAGTATATTTCCTTCCGTTATAATTAATATCATCAAAATGAATCAACAGCAAAATCGTTTTACATAAGTAAATAGTGAAAACGACTTTTTTCTATTTTTAAATTGGCGTTAATATTTATTAAGTTTACAAAATGGTTAAAAAATGTTAAAAAATTAGTTTATCACTTTTTTTTTATGCAATCGATACGTTGAATAATGATTATAATATTTAATAATCAATTATGATAATCTATATATAGAGATACAAATGTGTGGTGATAAATAGATAATATTTTGAGAGTTTGATCATTTAAAATATAATTTTATGTTATTCGTTTGGTTCGCTTATGTCGTTAAATAATAATTTATAAATTAATTTTGTATATCAATCTACCTGCTTGTGGCTGGCTACAATTTACAGTGTGGCCAATAGATTCGGTTACAAAAGTTTGAGCAGCCGCGAATAACAAACAAAGCTAACCCAGTTGTACTTTGAGCAATCGAGAAATTTTGTTTGAGATGGCACCTTAAAAATATGAATCAGAAGTATAAAGCAAAACAAACGAAATGTTCTGCTTTTTAAATGTGTTTTTGATGGGACTAAATTACAATGATCGCATTTTGTTCGTTCTTTTTTTTACGAAATATGGGGACATGTGATCATCACGGTGAGGTATAAGAGATCATCACCATGATTGATCATTGATCTTTCTTGGAGCGCTCAGTCGTACAACAGGGAACTAATCTTGAAATTTTTAAATCGTGAAGTACCGTTAGTTTTTCTATATATGTACATACTTCCTTTATATCGAAAAGGATTACTTGACAGACAAAATTTTGTCCGGACGTACGGACGGGAATTTGGCTTGTAAACCCATATTTATACTTCGTTAATACCAAAGACATTTAAGGAAGTTCAACGGCGATTTATAAGGAATAAAATTTGGTTAATGAATCGATAATAGACTTGTTAGCAGTGAACAAATTTAAAATTTATAATTTCGATTTTTTGTTTATTTTTCACTTCTCTCCTTTGTTTAGTTGTTTATAAATAAATTTTTGTTTCCTCTCTTTAGAAAAGAAATACATAAATCGATCGCTATTTCATTCCCTTCCCTTTGTTTTTATACGAGGAGAGATATTTTATTTTTTTGAATTTCGTTCCCGGGGAAAGAAATAAAAATTTTTTTTTTTTGTTTCCTTTCGCAGAGAGATTAAAGAAAGGAACCAAAAATGAATTTAAACACTGCTTGTTAGTGATAAAATATTTTTATTGATTTTATCCTATAATTTAATCGCAAAATTAATTGATGGTTTTTTAGTTAGGAAAATAATATTTTAGGTTCATATAAATAATCAATTGACAAGGGAATCATTTTGGTAAAACGTTTAATAAATGATATTGATCATAGATTTTTAATTTGTAAATCTAATTAATTCCCGTCAGATTATTACAGAGAAATTTTTTTGCTAAAATAGCAAGCCTGTTAAATCAGTCTATTTTGAGTTACGTGTACGAAATAAACCAACCAAAATAACATTACACTGATAATTTCCCTAGGGAAGTTATCAGTGTAATGTTATTTTGATTGGTTTATTTTGTACACGTGACTCGAAATTGACCGATTTAATAGGCTTGCTATTTTAGAAAAGCATACTCTGGCTACTAGATGAAAAGAATTTATAGTTTTATTTTACAATAAATACTGTTTCAATATGACACTTTCATAGAACAATTTACAATCTAGCAGCCTTACTACTAGAATAAAATAAAATTGCAAAAAATTTTCTCGTCGAATACCCCTCGAGCATTGATAAATACCTCATAATTTTATTATATTTTCCTCAAGCACGTTGCTTTTAGGTTACTAAGCAATGTGCTTTCGAAAAATATAATAAAATTATTTCGGGAAATTATCAATGCTCTTGGGATATTACTGCTGAAAATCACACGAGATAAAAACATAAAAATTTTATTTTATCTTGGTGATTTTTATTTAATTAGTCAGTCACAATTGCATCATTTTGAAATGAAATGAAAATAAATAAAACGAGTTAAAAATAACATTGTTTAATTGAATAGCGCATACTAAAGTTTTGGGGGCCCTATTAATTCAATCACCGAAAACCCAGTAAAAAAAAATATTAACTGTTTTTGTAGTTATGAAATAGAGTGTATATAGTAAACCCTCGTATTTTCGTAGTATTTTCTAAATAGAAAATATCGATTTTATTGCATTTTGCATAATAATTAACATATAAACTATTTTATGCTGTACAAACAAAACACGCACATCAAATTACATCTATTTACTGTTTATTGTAATTACTTATCTGTTTTTATGTTTTCATTTCGGATTTTAATCCAATTCACTCATTAAACAAAAAATAGAAAATTGTATTGCGTTGCATACTCGCGCACATATTCGACAAATTTGATTTTGTTTGTGTTACATGAAAATTGTTTATCAAAAGAATGTGAAAGCAGGATTTTGGTAAGAAATGTAAATTTTGATTATGTTTCAATGCGTGTAATAATATTGTCATTCTTGAGAATTAATTTATAAGTGAAGTATTCAGACTTTCAGAGCACATGTTGTTGAATTTTAAACAAATTCTTGTTGTTGAAATGTACAAATTTATTGAATAAACAAATAAATATTACATATTTTTATCATATACTAAAACCTTTGAGTGATTCAACTGTTTTTATGTAAATAGCTATAATGTTTTCCATTAATGTACATAGAAACTATATAAATAAGACCAATACTACATACATAATCAATTATTTATCTCAATGTCGTCGTAGTACGTTGAATCATTATTTATGGATTGAAATTTCTTTATAAAGGAATATTATAAAACTAGTTCATAATTACGCAACTATAAAGCCGCTGAACGGTCAAATGAAGTCTGCATTAAAATAAGTATCATACATAACACAGTAGGCCAAACAAGAACCATTACAACTTATCTCTACATAGTACTCTTCAACCTTTATTTTGTTAACAGTCTTAATAGGGGTAAACATCAAAACATTAGTTCCAGTTTATCGAAAAGGATTCTGATTTTTCAGTTTATAAGCAGCTAACTAAGTTTATCTTAGTGCAATTAAAACTGGTATTTGATTCCGCTGAGATGATGTTTTAGCCGAGAAGAAAAAATAATCGAAAAATGAATCATAAATGTTAGTCATTAAATTTGAAGACAAATTTATATTCATAACAAAAATAGACTGCTCTTATCTACTCTTTATTTCACCAGCAGTTAGAAGCTATTTACGATTTATTGAAAGGTTATGAAAATTACGACATTAAAAATTCGCAATTCAAAATTATCGGGATTCTTAAATTTTTTTAAACCTCTTTTATTATTGAATTTTTTTTACAACAACAATTGAACTTCCAATTCCTCTGTAGGAATTCATCGAATTCCTGCTGAATTGATGGAATTCAAAATTCAGTTCATACCTATTTCACGCTGAGTGCGCTACATCAAATTTGTTTAGGTAGTTCTATAGGTTGTCTTTGTGAAATTTATTATTATTTTGACACTTCTCTCTGGCATTTATAAATAAAAAAAAAAATGAAAAAAAAATAAATAAATAAATAGATAGGGCTTGTGACATTTTAAATAATATGGTTGGTCGTGTCAATCTCTCTATCTTCTTATCTTCCTACCTTCCTATGTCATAAACACAGCTTAAGTGAGAAAAGGGCAAAATAAAGAAAGAAAGAAGTTGTAGACTACAACAACTAGTTGGCTTGTGATAGTAAAGTAGGTCGCATAGTGACATTTTTTTGAAAATTTTATTTACGAAAGATTATCTGAAATCTATATTTTGCACATAGTAAGACATTACTAGAGCTGTATCAAAAATCATTTGATTCTTGCTTGTTAGCCTATGTTGGGTCGTATACGGAATATTTTACGTTTTATGCGGAGGAGTGTGAAAATCTTAGTTGAGTTTCACGTCGAAAAAGGGCAGTTAATGGGGATGTCACTCTTCTGGAATGAAAGAAGTTTATTCTGTTTGAATTTACATATCAATTGATTAACGGGCCATTATAGCAAATGTCCTAAACAAAATAGAAGAAAAGTCAACTCTCGCGCAAAGAGATTTTTAAGTGAAAATTCGTATGAAGATATAAAATTCAGAAACGTTATATTTCCCTCTACTGAAATCGGCTCGGCATTTGGTTGACGCAGCACGTCGGTTGGCAATAGCCGAATTAGCAGATTTTCCTTCAACATATCATTGTGAGTTTATATTTTCACAGACGAATATTATGACAACAATAAGGAACAGGATGGCCACAGACAATAATTGTCTCGGATATTGAAGAAAAAAAAAAAGAAATCTGGGGTATTATCGGTCCGAGTGTAACTGATCCCTTATATTATGCTTAAAAAAATATATTTTAATGACACGCCAATATACAACTACTTGCGAATCCTGGTATAAACTATGTCATTTTAATATAAGAATCGACTATTTTCTCGTAAAAGAAAATAAACTATGATAAGTAGCTTTGTCTCATATTAGATCCTTTAAATTTATTTAAAAAACTATGAATAAACTGATTTCATAGACAACCATTTCAACAATGGTAAGTTCTACTAAACCATATTGAAATACATATTTTCACTTAATTTCAAATCAATAGGTTGACCGTCTTTGAAGACAACAAAAAAAGTAGTCTCATGTAAAGTTAATGTTTTCAACTTGTCATAGTATTAATTGGGCGGTGCGAAATGTAAACAAAATATCAAAATGCTACCAACATTTGAACACCAATCGAATTCCAAACGAGAACCGGATGGCTCTTTTATTTAACAAAATTGAATTCCAATTCCAAATCCAATTCTTTGGCAAATAAAACAAGAGTTTTGATTATTTGAATCGCTCTGAAATCCTTGAAATTTCTGAAAATTTCTAAAATTTATGAATTTTTTAAAACTTTCGGACATTTTGTAATTTTTAATCCCGTTAATATTGCAAGAATTTTGAGGTTTTATCTAAATTCTTCGAAAAAATTGTATTTCAAAAGTTTTTAATTTGTTAAAATCCTTAAAATAGTTTGAATCAGCGAAATTCTTTGAAAATTTTTAAAAACTTTACTGCGGCACTTCGAGTATTACTGTTTTTTTCAAGTACCTTGATATCCGGGGTATTTTAGAATTATTAAAATAAAGTAAACAAAAACTGCATGCATTTTTTCCCAGAGTTCACTTCACAGCACAGCAGTTAAATATCATTCGGTAATTTGATTTTGGCAATTCCACATCTTGGCTTGAATATTCAATTCTATTGCTAATAGTCAATCTTCAAGAAAATTACAACTGCAACATTGATGTAGGTATTTTTAATTACCTGATATTAAGTAGAATTTTACTTTGGCTTCTTTTATTTGTTGTTTTAGTTTATTCGCAAATTGGTAATAAAAACGAATTTTGTTTCTAATATTTTGAATATTTCAACATATTTTTTCCGAAGGCGATTCTACTTGATGATTAATATAAGCAAATATTTACAATTCCATGTAAATGCAGTAAATTCACATTGAGATATACAAGGTGACTCATTTTAAAATAACCACTCAAATAACTCTCAGGGAAAGGCCTAAATCGAAAAAAGTTTAGATACAAAAGTTGCACAATTTTTAGAGGGAAATCAAATGATGACCTTGAATTTGACCTCGAGGTCAAATTTCAAGGACACTTCAAGGTCAAGTCGGCTTTTTTTTATGGAGACACCCTTTCCGAACCCGGAATCAAAAACAAGTGTTTCTATTAACAACAATAATGACCTGACCTTGAAATTTGACCTCAATGTCATCATTTGATTTCCCCTTAAACACTACAAATTTTTTATCTATGTACCCATTTTTTTATTTAGACCTTCCCCTGGGAGTTATTTGAGTGGTTCTTTGAAAATGGGGCGTCATACGTTATATTGCACTAAAATTGAAAAAAAATATTAAAAGCACATGAATTATTGGAAATACTTAGAACTGATCAAGGTTCCTTTACTAACATTTTATTTATTAAATGAAATACGGAACTTAAGGGATTTAGCTGCTCGCTTCGAAGTTATATTAGTATTTTAATTAATTGTCAGTGGAATAAATACTGCACAGTAAACTGTTATTCTTAAATCTTCACTAGATGACGTAATACTAAAATTGCAACATCTATAGAAAACACGGTCGGTCAATACATACATGCACCTGAAAAACTCGAAATTCTAGTAAATACTTAACATCCGAAACCAGACCTTGACATGGTAATTATTTAGAGTATTAATATTCATGTCAACTTAGATTATAGGGTCCATTCAAGACTTTTAATTTTTCTTATGTTGGTTGGTTATCACTTCATACAAAAGGCTAAGATTAAATTTTCATCACATTATTATCAGGGTTATATACACAGCTTAATTGATTTAGATTAACTCACGACTTTTCTCAGAAAGTAGATGCATATTATGTAGATGGTGTAAAATGGAGTTTTGTTTAGTTGGTGAAGATGCAGAATAGTTTTCAAACGTAAATATTATTGGAAAAAAATTTAGAATGAAGAGATTTCCCAGATTTCTGAAAGATGGCCCAGTTCATTTCTAAAAAATAAACATACTTTTAAGTACGTTCAAAGAAATAAGGACCAATCAATGAGAGCTTTCAGGTCTAGCACACCTTGTTGGCATTAAAAGTTTACTGAAGAAACAAAAGGAAATCATTTCATCTTCAAATTTTCCAAAAATTAGTAATTGTAGAAAAAAATTAGAAAAATTTAACTTCGTCAAGTTCTCCTGTTGAAAAATACCGAAAAAAGTAATGTCGACAGTTTTGTTTAATCGAATGTATGGAATCAAATGAATTCAGAAAGAAAACAACACGTTTATTTTAATCAACAACATACCAACAGTTGGCGGATTGAAAATGTACGTATTATTAAACAAAGATTAACGCAGATAACCACTTTCTTGAGATATTTTCACCAATAAATTCAACAACAGTAAGCTCTGTGCATAGGTATCGATTTTCAAAAATTGTCCTTATTTACAAGCAAATTTTGCTCAAAACAAATTGTCTTGATTAAAAATCAAAAAAAATATTTTGCAATATCTGTTGATCTTCAGAAACAGTATAAGTACTTTTACAAAACTGAATGATACAAATTTAATTTTTTAAGTTTTTATGTAAAATTGTAGTGACAATTATGACAATTTAAACCTCCGTTACTATTAAAATTGCTTTAATTCATATAATATGCTAGAGAATCGATGAATCGTCTTCTTACTTTGTTTGTGCCAGTAAATGTGGCGGTTTGCTTACATCAAAATTGGTTGCTTAACATCACTTACTCGATCAGTATTTTATTTTAGCATGCAAATGTCTTTGCGCTGAATAAAAATATAATTTAGAAACGTAATTAAGTCAAAATTTATTTTTAACTAAATTTAATAAAAATATAATCATCAAAGTCAATAAATTGTTGCAATAATTTAGACGTTAAATAATAATTGCGAATACTTTAAAAATCGGGATAAAAATTTCGAGTACGTTATACCTTTTTTATGTGGTACCATTAATTTCCTAGTCTCGCAAGTTTGCAGAAAATGTCTTGCTAGGTACGCGATTTTATTTTTATTTGTATTTAATTTAAACAAAACAAGTTTTGAACACTATTCAAACAAGTGAAAATGACGGGTAGTTACTAAAATTAATAAAACAACAACAACATCTAAATTAGCCCGAAGTAATCTCTTTCATTCTTAAATAGATGGAAAAATTTCATATTCGAAAGTTACCCTGAAGTTATTCAAAATATATTTCCGAAAATGCATGTTCTTAAAAAACAAACTAAAGTCACTTGAATTTTTAGCTAAGCCACGAAAAACCAAATGATTCTACCCGTACATGACCATAGGAAAAACTCGTACAAAATTTACCGCCTCATAAATTTTGCGAATTACCAGAAAAATTGTACACAGACTTTAAGACAGACTAAACTATTGATTTGATATAGAACCGTGATGTAACATCCACATAAACATAATTTTTAAAATATACATATGTACATACATTAAAGTAATTGAAGGAAAATTATAATACAATGGTAATAAGATGAATACAACGTTTCATAGAATTAATAACCTTCCCACAAATCACGAGAAAAAATTGTTTGTTGCTAATTAGAATACATAACAAGTTCCTTTAATATCTTCGCATAAACTTTAGTTTCAAATTATGTATATTTAATTTTGTAATGTTATTAAAATATGTACACAATTCTAAAATGAGAATTTGCTTCAAAAGTCAGCTATGTTAAAAGAAAATTACATATATGTATCGTTAAATATTTCAATTTTTTTTTGCCATAGAAAGTGGAATCATTTATTTCGTTGTTTCGAGACATCGCTGCGAGCCTGGCAAATTTCAAAAAGCCATCATGAGTCACAAAATGTGATTCATCCGGTAGTATAACATTTTGATTTTTGAAGTGGCCACTCAATCGAAATAGGTTCAATCCATTAGAAAATTAACGGGCAAATTCTGCAGATCGCCCATTCAGCACGAAAATTCGACAATTCGTTACTAACTTTCATTATAATTTGTCTAATTGAACGGTAATCAAAATTTTGTACTTTTGTCCGACACTGTATTTATTATAAAGTGTTCTTAATTAAAAACGTAACCACAAATAATTTGAAAACTACATAGACCCCATTTTGATGGTTTGGCGTATATTGGAGGGAGGGGGGGGGAGGGGGGAGGCAAAGTTGAGAGACTCCGTAACCTTCCCTCGAAGTCCTTGAGTCCCAATGCTACTGTCTTTCCTGGCAGAAGTAAATTCTATTGTAAATATCAACTATCTAGGAGGGAGAGCAATGAGCCCAGATAGTATGTATCGCATGCCGGCCGGCAGTATTATTAGGTTCATTAAGAGCCTGAATATTGACTGGACCGATAAGGTCCAAGCACAAAAGATCTTTTAGGTCGCAGTGCAAGGTGGCTGAACGCCAACATGACCCTTCAACAATAATAATAATAATAATCGACCCCCTTGAAAAAAAAAATGTTTTAAACAAAGGTCGTTTCAAGGTCATTTTAAGATCAATATTGTGTTTGCATTATAGCATATATTTCTTCTGAAGAATTTAGATTCTTCAAGAAAAAGGAATATTTGTTTTTACCCGATTTTAACTTTTTGAGATTATTGTTCATATATTTGGAAACAACATTAACCTTGAAATGACCTTGCATTAAAAAAAATCACGTTTTTATCTTTTCTTCTCTGTTTGACTCTCAAATCATACAACTTTTGTCTACAATTTTATTTGATTTGGCAACTTTCAAATTTTGGTGTAAGTTTTCAAATGAACACATGATAGGGTGCCCCGTTATATTATGAAATAATAATGACAATGACCAAAAAATAAGTCGATTAGATATATCGAGCTTCACTCATAAAGCTGGTTGAAAATAACTCAAAAAAAACTTTGTTTGCTCAGAAATGTATTGCTTTGAAAAAACCCTACAATTTCACTATTTATCTCCAATCGTCTAACACCTTCAAGTTGTAACTTGTAACTTTTCGACGTTTACAGAGTGATCACTATATATGACTAGCTATATTTTTTAACTGATTGATAAAATTCAAATTTTATTCGTGAATTAGTAGCAAAAAGCTTCATAGTTTAACACAATGACACTATAACAATATTCAATTGTAACGCTTCTGTCCTTTATTACGCGATTAAGTCTTTCTTCGAAATCACCACACGCGGCACGGATGAGTTCTATTAGGATCCCAAATACGGAAAATTACCGTTTAAAATTCATCCAAAGTCTTGTATCGGTAATCTTAAGCTTTTGTACCTCAAAACCACAGATAGAAAAATCCATTTGATTTAAATCTGGTGAGCTAAGCGGGCATTCTTATTTCGCAATGAAGTCGGTTAAATTAGCCACACAACAAAATATTTCGCGTTTATTTTAACACCTTTATCAATAAAAACAAGTGGAAGGGTTCCTCTTTTGGATATCTTTTGGCTCCCCAAACCATTACCGATAACGCATTTTGGAACCTCGGTCTGTGCTTTTTATATTTTAGGCCATCCTTTATAGAAACCGCCCAAACCTGATCATTTTGAACAATATTCAGAATTTGAAACATGAAAAGGTTTTTATCTGAGAAGATAATATCGTCACCTGCGTGCCATGAAAGGAGGTCCTTTTTTCTAGCTATACGTTTCTCTTTTGCGGCATCCGTGAGCCGATGAATTTTCTTTTTCTTGAAGACTGACATTTTTAGGTCGTACCTGAGTACTTGTCGGATTGATTCGCGCTTCAAATTTAACTTTCCTACCATTTTCCTTGCCGATCTGCCACTATTATGCTGGAAACAGATGTGTGGAATTTTTGCCTGTAGTAACGCGCGCTTTTCCGCACCCAAAACACATGTGCCACTTAAAAATGCGTATTTTTTGACGTTTATTTTACACGTACATATTTTATCACAAACGTATTAATTTGTATCTTCCATTTTGGCAATTGCCAGCAAACACAAAAAATTGCCCTGAAAAAATGAAAATGTAGAAAAATCGTACTAGATTCGGTAGTGCAGCCTACCAATCCGCAGCTAAATTAGAAATAGAGACAACTTGCGGAAGAACGCCTACTATGCGGAATACATGTATGTATTTAATTTAATTTAAAGCAGTGTATCCTAATTTAAACGTAAGCGTTTTTCCGCACGTCTGTTTCCACCATTCGCACACTTCGTTTTCGACAAATTTTTTGGCGATTTTCATTTGATCCCGTATACAGAAACGTTTCACTGTACGATAAACAAATTGTCTGTTGATTCCAAGATGTTTTACTTCTCGAAGATCTCTCCACATTTTAACCCACTTTTGAATTTATTCACAACACAATTAGAGACCGTCACAACAACGGTATTACGCAAAAAAACTAACTAAATATTTTTTTCATGTATGTATGTACATATTTCATTTTTCCTCTGTATCGAAAAGACATTGAACGCCAGCAATGTAATTTTCCATGCAAGTTGAAATGACCAATTCGATTTTCGTTAACGTTACATTTTTCCTCTTGGCAAACACTTGTAAACAACACTGCAAAGTTAGCGAATAATTGTTTTGCAATAGAGTAACGAAAACAATTGAATTATATAACATTAATTGAAATGTGTAATTCTGTCAAGATCTGTGTATTTATAATTGTTTCATATGTAATTTATGTTGTTACCTTATTTTTTTGCGCTCTACTCAATTGAAAAACTACCTCAGCGTAATGCAATAGTGAAAAAATAAATCACCGGATAATACGTAGAGGTGATTATGTTTTTTTTGTATTTTACGTTTGGTGAACGAAAGAGAAAATAATTGTATTCAACAAATCATGATTTATGTGACAATATAAAAGTCTGCACTCTATGGGTACTTAATTGTGACTGATGAATATGAGGTAATGTTGAAAAAAATATAAATTCAAGTAAGATTTTCCAAAGCGCAATTTATTACGTATTGTTCAAATAACTAGGATAGATATTAGATCGTTAGTGGTTCTTGCTAGGATAGCTTTATCTCTTTGTGTATTTTTACTCACGTTTGTTTAATGGTTAAATTACATAGATTTCGTTTAAAGCGACTACGGATATAACGACATTCGTATATAACGACATAAATTAATCGGTCCCTTTATGGTCGTTATATGTGAAAACTACTGATTAATTTCAATTAATAGTACAATTTAAGGAACAATAAAATTTGATTATTTTTTATTTTATTAATTTGGGTTTACCTTAGTAAACAATCTATTTGGAATAGAATTTACTAAATTTTGAAGTCTTTTTCAATTCCTCGTCAGCACTCTAGTACAGATTGCTGAAGCTCCAAAACTGTTGCATATTGTCGGGTATTTGTCCGACAAGGACACCGCACAGGCTTTCCATAGTCACAGGTTTAGATCTGGGCTTGTGGCGGGTCATTCTAATAGAGGTACCAAATTATATAAAAAAACTGTTTTGTGTATTTCGATACATGAATACTGGCATTGTCTTGTTGATAAATGGAACCCCTTATCGTTATTTTCAACTGAATATGTTATTAAAATATTTTCTAACAACTTTAAATATTTTTCCGATGTAATTTTGGTGTCTATAAAACATAGTTGTAGTTTACCATAATATGAAAACGCTGCCCATATCATTAATGAACCACCCCCAAAATTTTTGCTCATTTTGGAAGGATGATCTCTTGCAATTGTAGTCTGCCAACTTTATGTTGAGAAGATAACACCGGTCGTTTTACTGGATTTTTTCATTTCACATTTTCATCGGTGCTTAAAATCTGTTGTACACGACTTTTTTAATTGGTAAATCCAACTTGGAAATAATTTGGGTCGGGATAAGTATATTTTTACTGCTTCAAATTTGGTTTGATTTCGCTGACGTAATGTAATCTTCGTATTTCTTTTATTTTTCTCGGTGGTGCTCCATTTGTCCCCAAGTTTGATATAGTTCCATATTAACCCTTTCAAACGCCATTTAAAATTGACTTTCTTCCAAAAATAAAATACGTAGCACAATTATGCACTGCTATAATATGGCATTGCTCATAAAACTGTAGTGTGAACATAAATACATAAGAGAACGATCGCACAAGAGAAATGAGACAAAAATTAAAAATTACGGTTGGTCGAAGCGATGAAAGTTGATGTACAATATATTGTACAAGGCGTTTGAGAGGGTTAAATATTCGGAGTACCCTATTTTGGAAGATGGAAACAATTGCACTGTTGGACAGGCCACATTTCTTGTAAACTGTTATTTCGGTTTTTCTGTGTCACTTAAAAATGTTTCTCGCCATATTTATTACCTGTAACTTAAAATTTAATATTTAGCTATTCATCAAAATATTTAAAAATTTACTAAATTATTCTATAATTAAAATTACTCACAATTAGTCGATTATTTACGAATACCACTAAATTCAAATGACTGCGTCTAAATAAATTACAGTATTACACCACAAAATAAACAATTGATGTATGATAGAATAGAATTCAATACCGTTAGTTATTAGTTTATTTTGCTTGCTCATATATTTTGTTTATTAGTATATTCCAAAAATTGTATTAACACAGCCTTTAATGAGGGACTTTCCCAATATCGATTTTAGTTCATTTGTCCCCACGCTTGGGCAGCGCTGATTAATATTTTTTTTAAATTACATATACATATACAAAAACAAGTAAAATCATGTTTACAAATACAAGTTTCTTGTCTAAATTAGTGGTTGCCCCCATAATTTTTGTTTTATGATTAATAAAATTGAGAATGTTGCGATTAATAATAAATATCAAATTTTAAAATTAATTTATTGAAATTAATAATTTAATGAAAAATTCAAGACACTTTTTGACCATATAAAATTATATACGAAATATTTTAACCGCCAGTCAGCAAGTGTTGGAATTATATTTGAGAAATTCACTAATTGAATAATTTTTTCACAATTTTAACTCTGCGCCTAAGTAAATTAGTCTTGGTTTCGACCGCAAAGTTCGTTGTTATTTTAACAACGGAAAATATTTTTTTGTATGGTTGTGTGGGTATTTCGTTTGGATATGTATTTGTACTTTTTGACGTTTGATACAATTTTGAAACTGGTTGTAAATGAATGACAAGCTCAAGGTTGAATAGAATTGCTGCTTGAAAAATTCTTGAGATTCGTACGAAGAAAGAGAGTTGCGTCAAGGATGTGATTTCCGATTTTATTCTGAATTTATTAATTCAAAATTGATAGAATACTTTTCAATTTAAAAATATACATCTATAATTAATATTTTATTTATAACTTTGTGCCGCATAACATAACATTCCTTAAACCTGTTCAAAATAGACAAATAATATTCTACATCATGTATTAGTCAAACCATTCAATAAACGTCAAAATAAAAATGTATTTACAATATAGGGTGGTTCAATATTTTCGTAGGGGAAATTTGGTATTTTAGTACTAATGTAAATATAACAACCAAACAATATCTAGGCATTAGTACTTTTTGGTTGTTATTTTGAATATTTTTTATTTGTGTGGGTTACGGGAGAAGCGTTGCAAAAATACCAACGAACTTTGCTGTCGAATCGTACACTTACGCTCACTGTATGTCTTTTCAATTTATAAATTCAATTCATAAATCTGTTGAGTCGTGTGACGTGTTCTTGCTTTTATTTGGATGAGTAGTGTGCGTTGCGGCGTGCTTCATTTCATATATTTTGGTGTTGTCAAGTTGGTATTCATACTTGATTTTTGACAATTGACGTTTAAATGTTTTCTGTGTTTCTCAACAATAGTGTTTATATTTGTTTCCAAAATATAAATATATATTAACAATTAATTTTGGGTGTTTTTAAATAATTAGCTGTATATAGATACGAATACGACTACGTAAAATTAATTCAGTCATATCGTTTTACAATAAAAAATTATTTTTTACTTTGAAGTCACCAAGCATATTTGACACAAGATTCATCACCGCGAGAACTTTAATACACAAAATTTTAATGCGGCGAGTTAAAGTCACCACTAAAATATGAGAACCGTAATAGAGACATTAAAAATAACTAAGTTGGTTTGATTATAAAAAAAATAGTCGGAGGTGCCGAATTCAATATGTTTACATTATAAACGTGTTCGATTGAACTGAATTAACTGAAGTAGTAGCCGTATCTGAAGTAATTGAAGTGAAGAGACTGTTCGATTGACAACTCTTCACTTCAGTTAAAAATTGAGCAACTTAATTAACTGAAGAGATATTATCACAGATAAGAATATCAGATGTTTCAAGCAGAACAAGTTTTTGGCAATTCAATCTGGAACCCAAAACCTGAAACTCAAACCAATTTAAATTATTTATACTGAGGTTCCATCTAGCCTTTAATAGAAGAAACACAGTTAGTAGAGACACATTTTAATAAGCTCATTATTTTTTAGATGATTTAGCCCATTTTTGCTGTAAAGAATTACAATTACAATTTTTGCTTTAATAATTTAACTTTACAATTTAATATTACAAATAAATTGTTCAATAAAAGCAAATATTTGTTCAAAAATATTTATATTTATTTACGATAGATGGTGTTACGTGACTCATTTTTGTATTATTTTGAGTCCAAGATAAAATATTACAGACACATTTAATATTGGGTTCCAGTTCATAAAACCGCAAAATCATTCGGGCTTGGTTCATCTGATATTCTTATCTGTGATATTATTCAGATGAGTTATTTTTTTTTCTTTGTTTTCGTTTGTTTTTATTCTCGCGTGTAGATTTAGGGGACTGTTTAGTTGGGAATTTGCGACCTAAAAAAATAATTTTTAATAATAAATTTCTAGAAATTAATAGAAAATTAAATTTTGAAACATTTTTTCTAACACAAGCCAAACTGAAATAAATTGTTTTATTTTTATTTTGGCATTTAACTGAAGTGAAGAATACCAATCGAACAGTCTCTTCTCTTCAGTAACTCAATTAAGTGAAGAGTAACTCAATTAACTGAAGTAAAGAGTTATACTCTTCAGTCCAATCGAATACGCTTTATATTAACCTTATTGCCAACTTTATTCAATGTTTTCGAAACAACTAGATCAATTGTTTTTTGTAAAAAACTATAACTTCTTTAATAAATGCTGAACCGCTAATAGATGTAGTAAAGTATTTAATGGGATTGAATTTTCCAGAAACTTGAACAATTGTAAGTTGTCCACCCTGGTCTAATTGTTTTCCGGTTCAGTTATAGCAGCGTTACAGCTACTGTTTGAATTAAGAATCTTTTAATAACCTCGAATTTTATTTTATAATCAAAGTCGTATTTTATGTGCCAAGGAATTGGAATTTAATTCTTGCCAAATAAAATATCTAACCAATTCTCACAGATTCTAAAAGAAAAAAGTTTCGCAGCTGGAAGATGAATATAACATCCAGGCAAACAAAATGTAACGTTTTAATATGCAAATTAAAGGGAAATTACTGATTTTAAAATTTAATTAAAAAATAGTTGGCTCTAACTATATCCAATAATTCATCATTAGGTGGAAAACAATATAAATTAAAATCAAGGAAGTGGGATTAATAAACGCAAAACATGTTCGATAATATTTTGGGAAGCAAACAATATTCAATTTTTTTTTTTTTAAACAACCAAGTATACTTTTGTTATCTAGAAATGATTAGTTGGTATTAGATTAAAAGATGATCATTCATTAAGAAAAATTTCTTTTCTTTTGTACAGAAGTTAAATATATGTTTTTGCTCCATACATAAAAAATATGCTTTACAGTTACACGTACATCACGATATCATCTACCTATTTTGTTGATTACTGTTTAATGAAACGGAAAGGTTTATAAACTTAATTTAATTTCTTTCTATACAATTTCATTATGTATGCACATTGTTTTTACGAGCTTTAATTTAATACGTTCATTTTTTTCAATTTAATTTAGTAAATAATCGTAGAATTAAAATTTTTCTTTTCCCAAAAAAAAATTAAATTATCTTTAAGACCGATTAGTTTTAGTCAAAGCGAAAAAGAAAGTGAATTGGTGTGATGCAACGTAATATCGCCTTAAGAAGTAATGTTTGATTTGTATGAATGCAACAGATTCGAAATTTATTTATTTTTTATTGAACATTATCAGCTTATTACCTTTTCACTTTCCAATTACGTAACATTTTTTTATTTTATTGATGTTCAGTTGTGTCTTATGATCTCTAGAAAATCTCATTATTTTAAATTACTTTTAAGACAGTTTTTGTAGGACTATCATTTTGGACATATTTACCCGTGAAATTTCGAGGTTTATTAGAGGATAGCGAAAGTACTGTTTCTAATAGCTACTTTTTCTCCTTTTAATTTCAGAAAAACGAGTTCGGGTGAAGAAAACACCACCTCCGCGACCAACGACAGCGGCGCCGCCGCCAAGAGTACAAGTGGACGAAAATGTACCACCACGTAATAATAATCAAATAACGCCAGGTAAATACAAATTATATTACTTAACCCGATGTTTACGTATTTTCAAATTGTGCTCAAATGTTAATTTTTATAGTTAATCATATTACAACAACACCATTACCACCGGTGCCAACACAACAAATAAATTTTAATGATAAAAAGAAAGGAGCCAAACGATTAACAAAAGCAGACATTGGACTGCCTACCAATTTCAAACATGTTACACATGTCGGTTGGACAGCACAACGTGGCTTTGATTTAACCGGTGACGATGTTGAAACGCTGAAACCATTTTTACAAAAGGCCGGTGTATCAGACCAACAATTAAACGATAGTGAAACTCGGGCATTTATTTATGACTTTATACAAAATCATAATGTCTTGGAATCGGTTAAATCGGAAAGTCAACCAAAATCGGATGAACGACCGCGTAGCGAACATTCTAATAATAAGCAACATAATAGGGCACCGCCGCGACCTCAACGAAGTTCTTCAACTGTTAGTCAGACACAAAGATTAGCTCCTCCGCCGCCACCATCAAGACCTCCAGCCCCAGCTCCTCCACCAGCACGAAATCCACCTCCGCCACCAGTAAGTCGACCACCACCACCGGCGATAGTATCTAATTCTATGGCTGCGGTAAGTGTAACCATTATTCGCCTCGTTTAACAAAATAATTAATCAAATTAATCAAATTTAGCCACCGCCGCCACCACCTCCTCCACCACCGATGGTAATAGCACCACCGCCACCACCACCTGCATCCAATGATGATGCCGTATCAAATAAATCAAATACATTAAGCGAAGGTGTTCCCGATCTTAGAGAGCAATTAATGGACAGTATAAAGAAAGGTAGAACTCTGCGGAAAGTGGATCAAACGCCATCACCGTCATTGTCGAGCGGTGGTGATAAACGTGACAATCTCTTGAGTGAAATTCGACAAGGTTTTGAATTAAGGCCGGCGGCCGCACGAGAATTAAATAGTACACCGGCAAATAGGGAAAGTAATGGCGCGGGCACAGATGCCTTAGCCCAAGCTTTGAGACGTGCTTTATTAGACCGTGATCGAGTTTTTCATTCATCGGATGATGATAGCGACGAAAGCTCAGAAAATGAAAACGAATGGGATGATTAAAGTATTTCGTTTAACTAATAAAATATAGGTAGATTTTTCGATATTATTTTTAACTCTATTAATAATTAAATTAATTTTATTTCGTAATATTATTAGTATTACACCAATTAAACATTAAAAATATATTGAAAAATAATGGTGCAGGATTAACCAAGCAAATATTATAAAAAATGCATGTTTGTTTTTTCGTTTTACCAACCCACATCCACACATACAAACTGACGATATTTTGTGCCAAAACTGATAAAAAAAATTGTAATTGTAATTTCTCGAATAAAACGAATCTCGTAATTGTAAAGTTAATTAACGTCACGATATCAGCTTCTATCATCTCAATACAAACAAATCAAAACGATCGATCTTAGTATATAAGAATCTCCCTTAATAATATTAATTTTTTTTTTGTTTTTATTCAAAGTAAATAATACTACCTTTATTATTATTTCTTATTAATTTTTTTTTGTTTGTTTTTAAATTAAACTTGTTATTAACCTTTTTACCAAAAATTTGGTAAATTTGTTAAATTTATTCATAATTATGTACATTATGTTATTATTATTATTTTTTTATAAACTATTAAAAAAAGCAACAATTTAATTAATATTGATTAAAAAGATATTAACTAAATTATTAAATATACTCGAATAAAAATTATTAAAAGTTATTTATTTATAGAGGTTTTATTTTTAAATTTGTTTTTTTAAAATACCATTTTAATATTGTTGAATGTGAGTTATCTCTCGTTTCTATTTTTGTCATGTTGCTTTTTGTTGCTTTAACAGATTATAAAATACAATTACTAATTATTCACGAGAACTAGGTATTATTTTTTGAACGGGAAGTTGCTGCCAATAGTAGGTAATTGATATCTAGGATAATAAATATTTTTAACAGTTTGATGTTGAAATTTATGAATAACATTATGGTTGAAGTTTTCAGCTTGACTATTCGGATTCATTGGAGGGAATCGAACTCGAATTGGAAACTGTTTATAACAAAAATAGGATCTTTATAAATAATAATTTTATAGAAATTCGTATGGATTACCTACTTTACACTATGCAATTTGCATGAAATATTTATTACAGTATTTTGCTGTATGGAAATCACGTAGAGTAAGCGTCACAAAATCGAATTGCCGTGAATTGTATGAAATTCCAGCCGACCGCATTTAATTGCAAGAGTAAAGAGGTAAAGTTAATTTAGGTCAACATTTTTCATCATTGATGATTTTTCGTTTCAGATATTCTGCTACAAAGTTGCCAAAGACGGTATCAATTTCCTATAGCATCAGGACTTTCCCAAACAATATTATGAAACTCGAGATCCTACATAACTGACAGGCACTTCCGTGTAAAATACGAATAATAATAATTGGACCTGAAGAAAATTTCAGCAGGAGTATCGCAAGGTAGCGTATTGGGCACCATCTTACACCTCCTGTTTACTCGAGACATACCACCAATGGAAGATTCAAACATAGTAACTTATACTGAAAACACTGCAATTTTGACAGTGGGACAATTGTAGTAGCAGCTATAAATAAACTGCGGCTGAAGACTGATGCTAAATAAAGCGGCTGAAGATGATGGTTTTTACTATGGAATGGAATCCCGGTATTATATATAAGGGATCCCGGATTTCGGTATTGACAAAAAAACAGGGATTTGGAGATTTTGGGATTGACAAAAAGACCGGAATCCCAACATTTCAACGGGATCCTGGATTTCGGGATTGCCAAAAAGACAAGGGATCAAGAGACACAAATTCCGGATCCCGGGATTGCTCTCCCTAGCTTTTTACCATCGAAATGCATTCCACATAAAAAAAAAATTATAATTAAATAAATAATAATTCAGCGTTTTTATTTAATTTAAAAATTTGTGAAACAAAAATTTGGTGGTTTTTAAGTTATTCATCTCGTATAATTTTCTGTATAAACTTAACGAAGCTAAATCTGTGCATGTGAATTTTACTAATAAAACCAATTCTAAATCCCAATCATAATCAACACTAGTCCAGTTACTTACGCGAATACGGCGAAGTATCTAGTAGGTACAACGCTAAATGCTAAGATGGAAAGAACATGCAAAAAAAAAAAAGAAGCTGAACATGAAGTATAGGAAAATGTACTGGCTTTTAGGTAGGCACTCTAAACTATCCATACATAATAAATTGCTTCTGTATACAGCTTTGGGGCTGTACCAAGAAAACGAATGTCAAGATGATAAACATTCTAAAATAAACAATACCTCCACCGAGACTTAGACCTCATCGATGTATTCCAAGTTGGATTACATCGATGAGGTTATTGCGCATTCTGCTCTCAAGCATGATTTACGTCTTCGACAGCTTGAGAACATTATGCCTTATGCTGGACAGACTGATGGTAAAAACCGTTCGTAAAGGATCAAGCCAATAGACCTAGTTGATGTGATCTAACAATCACACCACTATAGCAAATATTTATGTATATAAAAAATTTTAATCTCTGGGATTAAATACGAAATTCAATTCCCCTCATTTTTGGTAAAGTATTTTATCCGCTGTTCTTACCTCGCAAATAATAGTTGAACTGCTTGATCCCATTATTAAAATTGCAATGGAATATGGAACTCATCTCGTCAGCAAAGTGTTTTTTTTTTTAGGAAACTAGTAAAATGCATTTTTGTTGATTTTGGGTTATGAATGGTAATAACTGGCAATTGTCTAAAGTTTCAAAAATAAATTTCAGTTTTTCAATACATATTTTCCTTCAATTATCCGAAAAATCTAGAATGATTTACTACTAAAACCTACTGCGACTGCTTATTTCAAATGCGTTTTCTGAAAAATTTACTTTTTGCGGTTAACTAGTTTCTCAAAAAAACCACAGATATACATTTTTAATGTACAAATAAATATTATGTATGTTAATAATTTTATATCTATTCAAAATGCAACAAACTAAAAGGTTATGACATCAACAACAAATCAACACACCAAAACCAATAAACTTTATATATACAATAGATGACACTACATACAATTAGAGCAGTTTTCATCTATTCAAGTTGCAATATTGTAGCCTAGACTCCAACCAAAAGTATTTTTTAAACTAAACAACACGAGTTGTATTTTATTTTCGTTAGATGGCACATACTAAATCAATGTATTTAGTTAGTACTTTTTTTCGATATTTTTTTTTCGATTGTTCCATAGAGATATTAAGCTGAGTTTATGACATAGGATGATAGGAACATAAGAAAATAGGAACATAAGAAGATAAGAACATAAGGAGATAGGAAGATTGACACGACCAACCAAATTATTACCGAATTATCGAGACAAAACTCGTTTTTATTTAACACAAATTTCCAAGATATGGGTTATTAGTTTATTACCAACTGAATTATGTGCTTTTCATACCGCCTGCGTTGACTTTGGACTTTAATGTAAAGTCGTTTTGTAACTTTAAAGTTTTGTAATTTAGTTTTATTTGATTAACAGTGATATATTAAGTGATAATTATTAAAACTAAAACGCAAATTTTTTAAAGTCCAAAGTCAACACTGCCGGTATGAAAAGCACTTTACTCTTTCGAAGATTTGAAAATAAAAGATCACCTAGTCTGGCTTGAAAAGAGTCGTAAATTAAAGACAATTTTTACGAAAAATAAAATGAATTCACACTCTATTTATTTGATTTATTTGAGAGGATAATGACTTGGAAAATGTGGATAATGCAATTATTCAAAATTAGGAACATTTACTTCTTAAAGATACGGTAATTTTGGATCCTTAATAAGATCAATAATGGATATCCATTTACTGATTCACATGCAAATTCATTAAATCGTTTTGGATAATCTTTTATGCATTTTCCATCTCTCATTTATACAGAATTTGGATTAAGTATACCGCATGGACCATGTATTAAGTGTTTTACAACAAATTCATGTAATGTAGGTTGTGTTTGAATATTAGGAATCTCCGCAGATTCAACTTTATCAATATCGGTAGCATTAATAATTTTATCTAGCTCATTTAAAGAGACTAAAATGTGAGCATGATGCAATCCTCTCTTTTGAAACTCATTGTACAAAATGAGTGCTTTAACTTTACCGAAAATTTTTTTTAGTGTAAGGCCCTCAATTAAAGCATTGACCAGTCAGTCTTTAAGAAATTTAAGTAAGAATGCGACCATAGGAACATGCATGTTACTGACCAGCGAAACTTTAAGAACTTTTCGTTCAGTTTCGTTAAATTTGAATTGTCATTTAACAATCTTTAACAAGAGCGAAAACTATAGCCCAAACTGAAGGAAGAAACGTCAATGTATTCAGTTTTGTGATATTTGTGAATTAATATTATGTATTTATGTTTTATTAATTAAAATAATAATTTAAATGCATTTTAAACATGTACATAGAATATTATGTAGTGTAATATGTACTAAAAATAATAAAATACAAATATTTTGAATTTTTTTTTGTCAAATCGAGTTAAAGATTCGCTGGGCGATCTGTCAAAATTTCCGTAATAATACACTTTCGTTAGATTCTGTAAGGTTTTATTACGGATTCTTAAAGACTGACTGGTCAATGCTTAAGGCGGGTTTTGAGTTGCATTCGTTCGTTCGGTAATCGTATTCCTTCAAAATGACGTTATTTTCCGTTCGTGTTCCTTTGATTGGATTAAAAAAATTTCACAACGAAAAACGAACGAACGACTGCAACTCAAAACCCGCCTTTAATGCTTTCAGTTTGAACTTGAATACACGCACAACAATATCATGTCGAAAACTAGCTAACTCACCTACATCAATATTGCTAACTATTTCAGGCCAACTTGGATTGCAACTCATTGTAATAAACAAAGAAGGCTTTCCGAATTCAAGAGAGACTTCGCGCATTTAATTGTTATTGCATGTTTGATTAGAGTGTTCATGTAATCTATAATTGAAAGCAGTGTCAACATCATAAAAATATAATTGCACATAACATATAGTGAGTGACCATATCCAGCAGTCATTGGGCCTGATATGTGATAAAAAACATCATGTATTAACAGTAAAATGATACTCTCCACGCGTAACTGTATCCAAAATTTCAGTTTCTGAGCTAACCATAGCAAATTACGAATGTAATTTGGTCGAATTTAGGTAGGTTTTAGTGGGAAGTTAGATTGAGTTGAGTTCAACCACATATGCAGCTTTCGTATCGAGTTAATTTTGAGAGAGTCGCGATTTGGTTCGAGCTAAGTTGAGTTTAAGTTGAGTTAGGCTTTAGTTAGCTTGCATTGGGGTTAAGTGAGTTGTTTGGTTGTGGAATTATTTAAGGGTTGATTTGGAGTTAGGTTATTGGTTGATTTGAAGTTGAGGGTTGGGTTGGCGGTTAGTTTGGTGATTGCGTTTAGAATTATGTCGCGATTGAGATAAAGATTGAGTTGGAAATTAAATTGGAGGTTGAACTGAAGATTGACTTAAGAGGTTCTGATCACCTCATGAGGTTTTAGCCCTTTATATTTTTTTAGTTGAATTTTAAATGCTTCGTCTAAATGATGACCCCTAATTTCAATATTGTTGAATTGGCGTGATATTTTAACTTTCAGTGGAATTTGATGCCTGGTGAGATTGTGATCTTTTTAAGAGTATTATCAAAAATTATCCCGTCAAAGGTGCTTAATCCTGGTAGGAGAAACAAAATTCTTTCGATATTATTATCAAACTTTTTAAATATTGGAATTTTTTGTTTGATCTGTATATTACTCCCTACTGATTTTATAATAAATGGTTCCTTTATCCATTGTGGGTTTTTGGCCAGTTCTCGTTTAATAAAATTTTTGTTTGCGCCCGTATCGATGAGAAATTTTTGGATTTCACTATTTTGGCATTTGTATTCCAGTTAAGGTATACTTGAGCGGTAAAATTTACCGTGCAATTGTCTTCTGCCTCCGATTCGTCTTCTTTCTCTCTATAATTCGATATATTCTTCATATGAGTCTCCTCCATTCTGCTCTTCCAAATTGAGTAGGGAAAAAATATACTCCTTGTTGTTTATATGGATTTAGGTTTACATCTGAGTTTAAATCCCTTTTAGGTTGGGATTGAAGTGATTAGGTCGATTCATATAATCTACTTTTCTTGTTTTCATTGACTCGTCTACTTCCATCAGTATTGGTGGCTTGGGTTGGAATGGCCTCGGTGGTAGTTTATGGTCTTGTCGTTGCTGAATGTTATATCCCATATTCCTCTGTTGTAGGGATAATCTTGGAAGCGGCCTTCGTTTAGGTGTGATTTATTGACCTCGAGATGCAGCTATTTCATTAAGTGGAACGGTAACCGAGTTATTGAAGTTTCTGTCATGTACCGAGAGGTTTCTAAAGTTCAGATTTGGGATCTTCAGATGTGATGAATAGGCTTCTAGTAGGATTGAAGGTCTTTATATGGTGAGCATTTTGGATATTTCACCTGTTTAGTATCTTTTGAAAACATCTACCTAGTATACGGTTTCTATAAGTTTCTCTTAGTACATTCATAGTATCCGTCTTCTAGTTTTTGGTTTTCACTTTGTTGATTATTAGTGATAATTGGTGGTTAACATTAGCATAGAACTCGTCGATGCTTTTGCTTCCTTGAAGTTGGAGCGTTCTTTGGTCTCACTTGTCAAATAATTTAATGATAGACAGCGTTTCTTCTGACGCTGAGTCTGTGGTCCTCTTATTTTCTGGCGGATGCTTTGTAAAACCGCTCTACATAATGGTTTTCCTTTTAAAATTTCGTAGTCTTTTAGATTACTCTCTACGCTGTGTATGTAACAAAGTGTAGCGGATTTCTATAAAATATTTGGAGTTCCTTGACACAGTCGGGAAGTCTACTGATTTCTCGATGATCATTTTCATTTGGTAAATCCAAAAAATACAAAAATTTGGATCAATCTGGCTTTGCCATCCCTTCCCTGTACTGCAACATTTACTTTACCTATTTTTTAATAAAATATGAAATTTCCTGACACCTATTAAATTTCTTCACATCTCCTTTTTTTGTATTACCACTTTAACGTATTAATAAAACACGACATATCAACTACTCTTATACGTGAACGATAAAAAAAAAATATTTTATCTCCATTAAATTTCGTTACTTTATAATTTCTTCGGTTTAATGCAAACGTTGTAAGTGTAAGATAGCAACAAAATCGAACGTGTACATACAAACAATCAAAAAATAAAATTATAATAAAATTCAATTCACTTCAAAGGGAAAACAAATAAAATATTTTTCCATTTTCCCATTTTTTATCGTTTTGTGTTTTTTTTATGGATGTATAATACCTATGTATATAAACCGAAGAGAAAAGGGAAATCCAATTTGAGTTTTGACTGTAACCATTGTCACTGTTTTCCCATTTTCTTATTCGGTATTTATTTTTATTTACCATACACCAACTCACATTGTACACACATACATATTTTGTATTCTGTGAACAAAAAAAAAAAAAAAAAACGATGGATGTTATGTTGGATATGTAATGTGTATTCGATGCTGTAAATTTGCTCTCAAAAACTATGACCGAAAAGCTCATATATCGAATCGAATCGTAATAGTTGAACTTTTTTAGCTTCTGCTATGGCAAAACTTTTAAAAGAAGTTTGTTTCGGTTGAGCTATTTCTATAATAATAAAACAAAATTAGCTAGATACTCAATTCTTGAATTTTGGGTTTGGTAACGTAAACACAATAATTGAACAGGTACTACATAAATAAATCAAACTTTTATACTTTATTACAATGTGGTGAAATTATTAAGAGTTTTGTAATTTCAGTTAAGACCTGACGGACGTTATGAAACATTTATTTTCAATCATCTCATCAGACTATAGCGTCTCAATTGTTATTTATTTTTTATATACATACATACTGCATGTGCTGAATAGTATCTTGTATCGGTAATGAGTTATCATTATTAAAATGTTTTTGATGATTGCGTTCCAGGTCAAAAGAGGTGACAAGGCCAGAAATGATAGAAAAATTCTGTGGTATTGTATTGAGTGATCGTGGAGTAAAGTTGAGTGAGATTATTGACCTCGTAGACATTTCAAAAGAATGTATAGAAAATATCCTACATTGGACATTTGCAGCAAATTCTGAGCCAAAAATATCCAAAATTTGCAATTGTGCTCCGATTTTGGTTCTTCATACCTCAGTTGATGAAACATAGATTCATAACTATATACCCGAGCCTGGATAACAGTCTGCACAGTGGATGGAACCTGGTCAAAACCGGTCACTGTTGTGGCTACTATTTTTTGAGACAGTCATGTAATATTTGCTCATCGATTATCTACAAAAAGGAAAAAGAATCACTAGCGAATATTATAGTGCGTTATTGATAATACACTCGCTCACAAGTACAACAAAAATTGTTATTGATAGCGTTATAGTAAAGACTAATGGAAGGCGATAAGGTAGAAATCGACCACATGCAGCGTTGAATAGTCGAGTTACTTGCCACAATGTCCACCATAGGCCAAAAATTCATATAGACCTAAAAATGTTTGGCTGGACGATGATTGTCTTAGCTCGAGGTTTGCATGACTGCGGTAAAAATCTCCAATCGGATACGCAGACGGAAATTCAAAACTATAGCCTGATGGGATATAGCTATCACAAGAGAAATAGCTTTACGGAGTTTCTTCCCCTTAGCAGAGCTATTCGTAACGAATCCGGAGAATTAAAGATGGACACTAAAACCGTTCTCACAAAGTAGCGAAATTATTTCTCCTTGCTTCTAAATAGACAGACACCACTCTCCGAGCTACAATCTCTCTTGCTTCACTGCGAAATCAACGTCGAGATGACACCACCACCTCTTCCATCATATGATGAAATGAGGAACGTGATACCTTATAGATGAAAAATTGCTGCTCATATCAATAATTTGTTCTACAGAAAATATCCCAGAAGAGTGGAAGAAAGAGTGGTTAAATTTATCAACTTTATTAATGTGGTTTTCGTCCTAGCAGATCAACTCATTAATCGATAAAACTTTTACTCTGAGGATGGTCCAAGAGGAGTGCTATGAAAAATGCTTCCCAGTGTACAGTTTTGTCCTACCTGAGCATACAGTCAAAATTGGTGTCTATGTGCCACCTTTTGAACAGCTCAATATGCAATTTGCTGATAGGAGGATGCCATGCAAAATTTCGGATGCCATCAAGGTAACATCTGAAGTGCCGCAATGAGATCCAATAGCTCAAACTCTTCAACCTACCATTGGAGTATATGTCATTCGTCAGCTCAATAAGGTGCCGCCCAGCTGTCTGTACACCAATCCCTCGATTTACAAAATTTCTCAATAACACAAAAATAAATTTCGATTTACGCCCAATTTTTCGGAAACTTTTTTCGAAATTTTTCGTAATGCGGGGTATTGGTGTACTATAAATCCACCTAGCCATTAGCATACGCTGACGTTACTTACATTCTAAGTCGCATCATTATCTCTCTGAAAGAGGTCTTCCTACCATTGGAATTAATAAGTAACCCAATAAATTAACCTTCAGATCAACGAAGCGAAGATTAAATGATTGCTGCGAGAACGCAGAGGATTCATTTCAAAAGATACACAATATGAGAACGTGAATGAGGTGAAATATTTAGGATCACTGATCCAATGTCCGTTTCTACGAGCATTTCATCAAAAATCGCACCAGGCTACCGATCATTTTAAACCAACCTTGCGAGGCTTGGCCACTGACAGCATAAAACATTCAGAAAATTGCTCTAACTGAACATAAGATTGTTTGAATAATTCTCGGTCCCATAAAAAAGTGACCAACAATTTTCTTGGTTCAAAACCACTTTTTGGCAAGTTTTCAAAGCCTCTGAGTCCGAAAAAGTAATTAAAAAAAAGTTCGTCCGTCTGTCTGGATATTTGTCTGTTCCCATGGTATCTCAAGAACGGCTTGTCCGGTTTGATTTTTTTTCACCAATGGGTTTTAAGGTCAACGGCGAATTGGAAAGATTTTGGAAGCTGTACATGCAGAAGATCGGATACCTGCTACACGAATTAACTCAAAACCACGTAGTGTGACTATCACGTTGACCAATTTTTTATTTATGCTGGTATGAAAATTGAGTTGGTTGTTGAATTTGCGGTTGAGTTGATGGTTGAGTTGGAGTAGAGTTGGGGATGGGTTAGGGTTTAGTGAGAAGTTCAGCTGGGGATTTATTTATATTTTGAATTGACGGTTGAATTAGAGTTGGCTTGAGTTGAGTTCATGTATGCATAAAGTTTTTAAAACCTTGCTGATTTAGGAATTGAATTGGGCATGAGTTTGGGGTTGATTTTAGAGCTGGGTTACAGGTCGGGTTAAGATTGAGTTGGGGTTGGACTAGGGCTGGGTCAGAGATGAGTTTACTCGGGGTCATCGGTTAAGTTAGGGTTGTAGCATCAGCAATATTCATCCATGTTATTTTCAGTTCTCGAATCGATTGTACCGAGCTGCGCGCAAGGCATTTTTTTTTCTTCGTGCTTGCCATCGTAGTTTAGCATCCTGAGCATCCTGGCCCCCTGGGTCATGCCAAGATATTTAGCTGAGTTCGCATACAAGACTATTTCTCGGTTTGTGGTAATCGGAATATGTTTGAGCAGTCTGTTTGTAAAGTTGGTGTAAACTGATTTAGTTTCGCAATTAGTTTCGTTTTGTCAATTTATGTATTTGAGTAATAGCTGGTTGTAACTTCTGTGTTGCCTCTTCGTCATTTTCTGCAGCAACTAGACCACCGTGTCAAATGTAAAAATCGCCATTGTGTTGTTTTCTAATGCAGGAAGATCATAAGTGTACAGTAAGTATAAAACCGGCCCTAATACACTGCCCTGTGGTCTAGAATTATCGTTGAACAGACCTTCTCTCCTCTAGTGCTTTCCCAATTATACTGGATATTCTGTGAACTTGATCAATTGTTGAGTGTTGGTTATGAAAACCGAATTGATGATTTGGGATCAAGTTTTTATTCTACGATTATGGGATTTAACCTTTTCACCAGTAGCTTCTCAAAAATTTGGACATGACTGGCAATATCGAAATTAGCCTATAAGATGAGGTTATGTCTGGTGGTTTCCCAGGTTTTGGGATCATAATTATTTCTGCAATTTTTCATAAGCTTGGCACAAAGCTACTCATTGAACCCAATTGTCCATGAGTAGTTCCTGATACTCTAGTTACCCGGATGATTTTCTTCACAGTGAACGCATTAAGGCTGAACATTTTTATCTTGTACACAATTTTTTGGTATGATGTTTACCTAAACGTTTGACACACCTGGGTTTCCTGTTGCAGCAATATTTTTGTGTATGTCCATAGGCTTGCCATTGTTTACATTGCGTTATAAGCTTAGATCTACTTAGAGGCTGAATAACCACTTTGCACCCCAAGATGTACTTAATTTGATATTTTTTTTCGATATCTTCATCATTATCGAAGGTCAACATAAACATGTTGAAAGTACTTTGCCTCTCCGTTTTAGCTTAATTGATGCTTCAGTAGCCTTAAATCCTTTTGCTTTCAGATCATCAATTATTTTTTCTGGTTTACACGTAGAGTGTAGATTTTTAGCCATAATCCTTATTGGTCTGACTTGTTTGTCTTCAAACGTGTGCCAAGTACATTTTTCTTCGTTTAACATACTTGTCATTTTTCTGTAAGTGTAGGCTCGTGCACTCGTAGAAAAGATGGGCTGACTCGTTTACGTGCAATTAGGCACCACAAAGTAATTGACTCGCGAGAATCCAACTTGGTTATTAATTGTCACAAATGAGAAGTACAAACGCAACACTAATTTGCTTATAAACACTTTATTTTTCTATATTGTCCGCTTCGACTCACTGATTACAACTTTCCTTTTTGATGATTTGCAATTTTATTAAAGATGGTTTGCCATTTTACTATTTTTTAGTTGTTGCTTCTTCGGATGGCTGATTGCAATTATTCTAATAAAATATTGGCACCAATCGACAGAAGATTGGCTTGCATAGTTCGTGTTGATACTGAGATGGCGCGACTATTCAATTCGGCCAGTTTTACTTTTCGGACAATTGGTGTATTCCTCTTGTTAATGGATTCCTTGTTTTTGACATTTTGACAGTAAATAAATAAATTAACATAAACAAGACAAAACATTAAATAGGTGAGTAAACTAATAATATAACATATTTTTAAACTATTTTTATCATTCCAATCTACTTTTAGAATGTGTATCATTCTGCGGATTCATCGATACGATTGGAATTGGAAAATATGACCTCATATAAGTATTTGTTTCCAAGATTTGTGTTTCTTTGTTTTGATTTTTGTTCCCTTCCTTTTGAGATATATTCCTGGTTTCTGCCGGTCCCGAACAGTAAGTATCACCATCTTCCAAATTTATTTTGATGGTGTTTCCATTCATCACCTTTGCATTAAACTTATATATATTGGTCTGACTTGTTTGTCTTCAAAAAATTTAGTTACCTTTTTTTTCTGTGGCCTCTAACTCTTATTCACTCAGTTTCTCGAGCTAGTTCATCTTCATCCGTATGGTACTCTTGTTCAGTTGTAGTCTGGCTAGTAGTAGGACTGATTGCCTCCTTTGGCTTAAGAGCTTTAACTTCGTTTTCAAGCGTTTTCATACGCTCCTGGATCCTTGCAATTGTATCATTCAGTTGCTTGTTAATGTTGTTGGCCTCAACTAATGCATTATTAGCTTTTCACAACTCATTGTGAAGCTTTTCTTCGTTTCTAGAACGAATGTTCTTGCACTCAAAGAAAAATATAGGTGAGAATCACATTTTTCGAGGTAAATATTACTGTTTTTTCGTAAATATACAACATACAAAATTTTTTGTACAATTTAGAAATTTACTAAATATTATACATTCTATAAAAAAATCATTGTAAAAAATACAAAAAAAAATCTCAAAATAACAAAATACTTTGTAAGATTCCTAAATTCTTTTTTATAAATGACGGAAAATCTTTAACGGTGAATAAACATTTTGTAAAACTTACAAAATGAAATAGTTAAATTAAGAGAGAACACTGTGATATTGGTAAAATAAACGTAATTCTTACAAAATGATATTGTCACTTTCAAAACCATTTTTATTAATTATACAAAATGATTTTTATTTTAACAAAATTTAAATGATGTAAATCACAGAAATGTTTTAGGGTTTTGTAACTATTTATAACAAAATATTTTGTAAGATTCATACCGATCCATAAGATATATATATATATTAGGGTGGAGTGAAAATTTTTTTTTTTTACAATTTTGGTACGGGGGCCTTTCAGAAAGTTACTTTATAGTGTCGTTAATGACTGGTTAAAATATTTTTAAAATTCATTAAAATTTAGCGGTGGTATTTTCCAATTGAAATTTTTCTTTTTAGCCGAATTAAACTAGACTTTCATAACTAGACTTTCATACAAAATGAGATACAAAAAATCCTGAAGTACATGATTCTTTAGAAACCGATAGAATACCGTTTAATAATTGAAATTACTAACGTCTCGAATGCCACTCCTGTGATAAACGCCCACTATCCACTTTTAGGGAGAAGAAACAACATTTTGGTCAATCACTTTTTACTTTCTTTTGCGTAAGTAAAATAAAGTACAGAAATCATGAAAATGTTGAACCTTGACATTATTGGTAATTTATCGATTTTGGGGTCCTGCGAGTCCGAAAAATTAGATTTCGAAGTGGTTTTTGTCGGTCTTTAAGTTAAAAATCTGCAATAAGTTGAAAAAACATACTTTAAATGGAAAATACCATCTGTAAATATTAATGAATTTTAAAAATATTTTAACCAGGTGGTTTTGGCACTAAAAGGTAAATTTTGGGGGGCCCCCCTAATTTTTGTTTTTTTTCACTCCACCCTAATATATATATATATATATATATATATATATATATATATATATATATATATATATATATATATATTTATAATAAATATTATTATTATTAGGCCACTGCAGTGAGTAAAAAAACAAATTATTACTTTTTATATATTATTCATTAATTCAGTGTTTCTTTATTTTTATGCTCAATTCAGTTTTCAAAAATTTTACAGTTTATCTTTATCTAAATTATTAAACTACTTAGATTAACACAAGTAAATTTCATTCATTTTAATTGACTATTCTAGTACTAATATTAAATAATATGTTACATACATACTTAAAAACTAAATATAATTTTAATTTCATTATTTCAATCTTTCAATTAAATATTTTACAGCCGGGTTGTTTACATCATATTTTATTGTAAGCTTATAAAAATAAGTTTGAATAAACATCCAAACTAAAAATGAATGTAATGTATATTTTAAAATAAATAAGAATTATTGCGAATAAAATATTTATACCACGAAGGATTGAAACTAACTTGTATCTGACCTAGGGCATCCAATTCCGGAATTCAGAATTCCGATATTCTGGAATACCGGCCCATATTTTAGTTTCAATTATTCCGGAATTGAAAACATTAATTCCGAAATTATCGGATATCTATTTCTCACACTAATTAATTTTTGTACTATAAAATAGTGAAACTTCTCTAAAGTGACCACTCAATAGTCACAGAAATTGTTTTCACTTTATGGAGGTGGTCAGTTTAAGGAATAGCACTCCAATAATTTGAAAATTAAAAGCCTTGCCAATAAATTATTTTGTAACAAAAGTTACAGATAATATTCCAGGGACTGAGAAAAAGTGGTCATTTTAGAGAGATGTTCAAAATTGGTCACTTTTGAAAGTATTACTGTGTTTTTCTTTTGCGTTCACTAGGATATGACGCCTAATAAACGGATTACAAAACAATAAGTGCACGTCTATAATAAATACATTTTATCCATCCCTAAAATACACCTGTTAAATAAGTGTTGCATTGTTTCTTAGTTTTAAAAACCGCCAAAAGGTAATTTGTACGTAACAACTATGCAGCGCCGTATATATCCCTGTAAAGAACTATGTATTTAATAGGCTAGGTCTTCATTCCAATTCCGACTCAAACAAACAAATTCAGAAAGTTTCTCGTCTTTACAATTCCGGTATAAATTTGATGAGAGCAATTCAAGCTCCGACGGCAATGATTTAACTGAACAATTCAATAATTATACTCCTTGGCCAGAATGCTGATTGCGGGAATCATTGCGGGACCGTCGTTTCAACACAAAATATATGATTTGATTAGTCCTTCAAAAACGAAAAAATAAACATATCGCAAAAGTGTATCTACAAAATTCCTTAAAAGTTTTTATTGATTTACCGCTAAGAAAATTAGTGTTTGCTAGTCTTTTGAATTAAATTTGTGACAGCAAAAGTGTAAAAGTGAAAAAACATTCAATATTGTTAGTTCATTTTAGGTTTCTGCTATGGCAAATTCGCTCGTTTTTCAGGCTTCCTGAAACGTAGGTACGTAGGTACACGCTTTTGCATTGTGACTAGCGAACTAGCCGTATGTAACAACGATTTTTCCATCAATCAGCATCGAGCCCGAAAAAGCGTATTTAGCAGCAGAAAATATTGCCACTAAAGCTCTAGCCTGCCTAAATGACACAACCTTCGGTGCGTTAGGTTTAATGAGAAAAAGCAGAAAAACAGGAAAACAAATTTCAATCAATTAATTATTAAATAATGAAATAAAAGAAATTGGTTGTTTCTTGTAAAATTTAGATTTTTAATTTTTAATCAAAGATTATTTTAAAAATATCAATTCCGGAATTCCGGAATCAAGAGCATTCAAATCCGAAAATTCCGGAATCTCATTTTTCCCAAAAATTGGATGCCCTAATCTGACCCCATCGAAAAAGATGATTATAGTTGACGGGTCTGGATGGATTTCTGTTTAGCCATTTCAATTTGAAGTTTTTTCTCCAACACTTCCGCTGTTACACCAACTAGAATAAAGCTGTTTTGTGCGTCTTGAACGCTAAATCGAATATTAACTTTTTTTATGTTTCCATCCGTACTTCCCTTGAAGTCGGCAGTAATACATGATGTAATAAATGAAATAAAGTTGCTGCTTGACCATCTGCGAAAATTTATAAAGGCTTTATTTAGTATAAATGGCGCCTACAAATATAAATACATAACGACGAGTTTAATCGTAGAAATAGTATAGAGGATAAATTCTGCTTTATAAAATTTGTTTCGGTATTAGATTTATCTAAGTATATTATCAAATTATTCGATTATCTAAGGACATTACTAAATCAAATTATCTTATAAATTGTTAACGGCCTTTCATATAAAGATTTTTAATGCCTGAACAATTTCAAATTTTTTTAATTTTCCACATGCTTGATTATATTTTAGGCAAAAAAATTCATACACAACCTCAATACCAATTTGAAACTTAATTACGTATTCATATGGAATATGATACTCAGGCTGCGGTCGAATTCTCGAGTAAATCCGTAAAATTCGGTAAATGCATTTACCTTTTTTTGCTGGAGAGTAAAGGAAATAAAAAAAGGTAAATCTTTTACGTTTAGATACTTTATTCTTTATTGTTATAAGAATTGAACGAGTAAAAAATAGAAAAAAATGCGTAATTTAGCAGAAAACGAATATTAAAAATCTAAATTTACCGCAGTAAATGATTTACCCGAGAATTCGACCGCAGCCTCACTTGAATATTTTACTCGTATAATAATTAATATTTTGTAACTTACTTTCATTAAAATTATCCTTTAATTTTAAAACTGCCAACAAATTCCTATCCGCTGCCCCTTTTACTTTTTCATTCAGGATCGGTATTATTTTGTGCAGAAAATCTGCAAAGTTAACCTCGATGCTATTTTCCTTGTGAAGCGCCTTAAAATCCGTTTCAGTCTGCAAAAACCAATAAAAAAATGTATGTCCAACAATTTGCACTGTGAAAATGCTTATAAACTATTAACTTTCCATTTTTGCGTATCGTCAATTAGGTAGATTAGTTTATGATAGACGATTAAATTCTGGTGATATAATATCAGCTAAACGACATTCATGGTTAATAATTTCATGTTGCCGCTGATAGTTTAGCCGTTTGCTGAAGGAATAAATGATTTTTCAAAACTGCCAAATGTTTTAATAAAAAACTAGTATAGGTTTTTCGACTAATTAAAATAATAAAAAATGAAAATATTAATTAATAATTAATTAATTGATTTTAGTTGATCCGTGATTTTATTTATTTATCGTTGTGATCGGATCCATAATTAGCGACGAGGGATGAAGGGTGATTGTATATGGAAGCTGTGTTAAGTCATAAATTTGAATAGAACTTACATGGAAGTGATTGTTGGAGGCCACGGCAGGCAAGGACTGTTGGATAATATGGATGCGAATATCAGCGTTTTTGGGTTCAGGTAGTGAATATTTTCAAAGATTCTCCAAAATTAGAAATTTCATCGTTTCTTTTGTAATGACAGCCAATGGACAACGGAAGTTTAGGCCATGTAATTATTCCTATTCTGTACTTAAATACCGCACTCGTTTGTATGTCGCGCTCGCACAAGACTTAGAACAATGATTATATTTTTGTATAAATTTAAAGAACATTCGGTTTAGCTCAAACCATGATAAATGAGTTAGCCTATTCTATCGCATATCCTTTCGAAACATTCAGTATGGATTAAAAATGAACGAAATTGAATTATGGATTCAAATTAATTATTCAAAACTATAAATTGAAATAGAATTTGACAATTTGTTGCTGTAAAATTGACAAATAATAAGTTGATTTATAAAGTACAGTTTTATAAATCTAATAAACTTTTTTGGTAAATGATACTAAATAGATTTGAATTTCATAATTGTGCAATTTCTAGTTATGCAATTTACAAAAAAACGTAAATTTTCAAAATAAATTCTACAAAATATTTTGTAAACTGCTTTTTTTTCTTTCCTTTATCGTAAGTAATACTAACAATTTTTTTTTACAATTTATTGGTAATTTTAAATATAAATATACATTTAACAAAATTTTAGTAAACATAATAAAAATAATTTGTAGTTTAACATATTTTTATTTTTAATTTAATTGATAAAGAAAATTATAAAACGTATAAAATTTTATCAGATTAATAGAAAACTAAATAAATTTTACATAAATTTGGAAGAAATTAACAATTTTATCTTAAATTTACAAATTTATTTTGTAAGCACTTTTACAAAACGATTTTGTAAATTTAACTGGTAAAATTTTTTTGAGTGGCGCTGCTGGCCCCAATAGAAGGACTACCGCCTCTTATCGGAGAATACGATACTTTCTTACTCCTCTGGGAGGGACGTGAAGTATCATTTTCTGATTCGCTCAGTTGAGCATGTTTATTCACCAACATATCTTGGGATTGGTTAAAATAATTGTAGTATAGCAATGGCTGGTCTGCCCCAGAATCCGTGAGACCGACTTCCGAAGAGGGTGGATTTGCGTTAGAAACAGGTGTACCACCTGGGGTATTATTTTCAATATTTGTTCCGCTCAATTGCTCATTTATAGTTTACTGCACTCGCATCTAATATTTAGCCGACGTATTCACATCGTTGCCCGAGTTTTACCACTTAGAGGTATACTAGACACATTTGGTGGTTTCTACATAGTTGCAGCATTAGATTATAGACCACGAGATACATGGCTATAGACGGTCAACTCCTTCCCTATTGAGACGCACCCAGTACCCATATATAAACTGACTAATTATTTACAACGTGGCGTGGTGTCTACAACATATCCATGACAAAGTTAGTGCGTTACTACTGGAAAATTAAAAGGCTACAAATTGGGTTGCCTCATATACTCATATTTCTGAATCCTCAGATTCATTAAATCTTGTTGAGAAGCATTCTCAGGCTTCTATGTAAAAACATACGTATTTAACGGGAACCGTTCATAATGCCGCGTTTTAAAATGTCGCGTTTTAAAATACCGCGTTTCAAAATGCCGCGTGGTACAAAATGTCGCGTTTTAAAATGTCGCGTTTCAAAATGCCGCGAGGTACAAACTGTCGCGTGGTACAAAATGTCGCGTTTTAAAATGTCGCGTTTCAAAATGCAGCGAGGTAAAAATGTCGCGTGGTACAAAATGTCGCGTTTTAAAATGTCGCGCTTCAAAATGCCGCATGGTACATAATGTCGCGTGGTACAAAATGTCTCGTTTCATAAAACCGCGTGGTTCAAAAAACCGCGTGGCACAAAATCACGAATTTTAAAATGATGCGTTTTAAAATGACGCGTTTTGAAAAATCCCTTATAAATCAACACAATATGATGTGAAATAATAAATAATTTAATAAAAATTATTTGAAACAAGCAAATTGTGTTTAAACATATAGTAAAATTTTCCTTCACTGAATGGAAATTATTTATAAATGTAATTTTATGTAATTATAAAGTGGGTCTAAGAAAAAGAACGCAAATGTTGAAATTTATTAGAATATTCCTTCACTAAAATGTTAAAGTTAAGTCCTTATATATCGGAAGCTGATATCAGATACACAATTTAATCCAAATTGAAACATTTTTTAAGAATTCTTATTTATTCAAATTTTTTAAATATGTATTTAGAAACTGATTTAAAAACGAATTTATACATATCATCTCATTTATAAACGAATATATAAATATATATTATATATATATATATATACATATATATATATATATATATATATATATATATATATATATATATATATATATATATATATATATATATATATATATATATATATATATATATATATATATATATATATATATATATATATATATATAATATTATAATATTATTTTTGTGCACCATTTAAATAAATAACCCTTTTCAAATGGCAATTATACGCGAACCACTTTGGTTTGTATGGTTCTCGAGAACTGTCAGACCAGAGTTTTTCCTTCTTTACAAACGCGACATTTTGTACCACGCGACATTTTGTACGTCGCGGCATTTTGAAACGCGACATTTTAAGACGCGACATTTTGTACCACGCGACATTTTGAACCTCGCGGCATTTTAAAACGCGACATTTTAAAACGCGGCATTTTGACCCGGATCCGTATTTAACATGTTTTCACATTTTGATTGTTAGTGTTTTTTATAACTACATAATTATAATATTGACCAATTATTTTATTTTAATGTAATGTGAGTTAATCAAACAAATAAAATAAATCCTGTAACTGGTAATTGAAATAAACAAACCAGAATTTTTATATTCTACACAGCTTTAAACTAAAAAAAAAACTTTTCGTTTTTGTTAAACAAGGGAAAATCAAACTTCTAATTCCAACCTCATTTTTTGATTAGATGAAAATTTATCATTTTTTTTTTGTTTTACAAAAATATTTAAAAAAAAAATTCGTATTTTCAAAATACACAGGAAATTATCAAACCAAAAATATGCTCTATTATGGGAACTTTATTAATTAAAACGAAAAACATACAAAAAAAATTTGATGATTGAAATAGTAAAGGTGTAGCAAGTACATATATACACAAGAGTACCTACATATAGTACATTATTTAGACGTGGTAAAAGAAAAATCGAGATAAAATCTATTTTAATTTAATCAAATATAGTTTTTTTAAATGCCTACCTTCTTGTGAACTCGTATTTCAGTTATTAACCTGTTAGATTACAAATTTTTTTTTTATTTCATAGTCAAACATTTTGTGTGGTACTAACTAACTAACTAACTAACTTAGTTTAAACAAATAGGAAGAGCAATTTTCTATTTTACTACTAATTTATATATAGAGCTATAATAATGTTATTTAAATTTTAAAACATAAAAATGTATAAACCACAATTTTTTTTATCTCTTGATAATGTATGTATACAAAGAACTAAATGTATGTTCTGATTTAAATAATGCGATAAAAGTTTAAATATGTTATATTTTATATTCAATCTGTAGAGATTTAATCGGATGTATTAGAGCTTTCTAAATTTTTGGTTGATCGAATAATTTAGTGGGAGGAACAATTCGAATAATTTAGTAGTTCTTGGTATGGCTGATTTATTTATAAACGGTTACATTAAAAATATGTAATAATAATGGTATAATAAATATATCCGGAAAATGTTGTTAGAAAAGGACACAAAATTGTTGATTTATCAGGTCCAACATTTTAGTTAGTAAAAATACAAAAATACTTATTTTTAATTAATAAAACTTTAAAATTATATTTATCTATTGAATTCAAAATGTAGTTTCTGTTATCTTAATTTCTTTTTTTTTTTAGAAAACCATAACCATAAAAATTTTAGAACGAGCTTTTCACTTGTTTTTTTTTAAATACATATAATAAAAACAGTTTATAATTTCTCTGTGTGTTTAGCATTTTATAAGGAAAGAATTGAGAATAACAAATCCTTAATTAAAATTAAAATAAACAATAAATGGTATATTGTTTAGAAATTGTAACTATTAACTTTGCTTATTTATTATCTTTTTGTATTCCAAGTACTGGTGAAATATAATTTTCTGTTTCTATTTAAATATTTGTTGTTGGTGATTTTGTTTTTTTAATGTTAATTTATCTTTTAAATAATATTTAATTATTTTGTTTTAAATGAGTTTTAAATTGAAAGTACAAATACATTTTAAATAATTTGATAAAAAGTTTTAATGAGAATTTCAGTTATTTATTTAATTTTGTTTTTTTTATGGATTTCTTTATGTTGGTTCTTTTAAAAACCCAATTTAATTATTCCTTTTACATTATGCGTAATGATTTGTAGATGTTTTGGTAAAAAAGGTTCATTTTACCAAAATAATAAATTATAAAATAATTGGCTACTTAGTTATCAATATGGATCTGATGATTATACAACAATAAACTTAGTGTAGAACAAATTAATACATTTCTTAACGTTTTGGTGACCAAACTGACTCAGAATCCTTGAGCTCGCGAGGAAAGGTTAAATATTTGTTAAAGGTTTGTTATGAAGAAACCTACTGGGGCGTGCTGGCATTTTCCACATTACAGCTCAGTGTTCACCACCAAAACAAATTTTGCATTTTTATTTTAATCATAAATATGTGCAAGGCCTTTTTGATAATAACAAACTTTTTCATATTGACATACGCCTAATTAAAAGGAATTTATCTCGTCCAGTTTCATAAAATCTGAACGTCGCTTATCCGGTCCAAATCAATTTAACTACCTATAATAGTTAATTCCAATAATAAAATTCTTGATTTAATTTTATCTAAAATCTTACCTAATTCTATTATTGTTATTCAAGCAACTGATATTCTATGTGTTGCTTAGAGTAATTTTAATTCAACTTTGTAACGTCACTCTTCCATGTTTATATACATAGTTAGTTCATTTGGCAACATGCCATTATAACCCACCAAACAAAGCGATTCGTTTACGATACGAAAACGATGTTTGATTTTCATATAAAATATCGTTTACGAATCGTTTTTACGATTCGAAATCGATACGTTTACGAATCCAACGTCCCATGATAATTAGAATTTTTTACGAATCGGAGTATATCGATTTTTGCGTTACGTTTGCGATACTTATTTTTCGTATCGGAAACAGACTTAATTTTGCGATCAATTTACAAATCTTATTTTTCGAGTTGATTGCGATGATTATTAGCAAATATAAAAATCGTGTTTTGTATCTTTTATAATATGGTTATTTTTTATTTATTTATTTAAAATAAATGAATAATTACAATACAAATTTATAAATTTGCATGTTTATTTTTTTCTGCTCACAGCACCTAAAATATATACAATATATGTATCAAAATAATAAACTTAAATGGTTTAATAAAATAATAATATAGGTGTATGTACTTACTTTGCGAACCTCACAACACAAAATATTTTTGAATAACTTTAATTTTCTTTTAACACAAATATGTCCATTTGCTTTTGTGTTAGAACTTAAATGGCAAGAAAGAAAGTGTATATGTAGTTGAATTGTGACGTACACCCTTTGTGTATATTATAGTATCGTTTACGTATCTATAACGTATCGTTTTTTACGATTCGCATTTTTTGTTTAGCGGGAATGTATTACGTAATATTTTACTTCACACGTATTTTACTTCACTTCTCTAGTTGTATTCTCTTGAGAAACAACATGTTATTTTTCAAATCTAACCTTAAATAAATAATTATAAAAGTAGAATTATGTACACTGTTTTAGTTTCCGTTGTGATAAAAACACATTATTTTTATCAGGTTATGGGCCCAGGGAACAGTTTGTGAGTTTTATTTTTTTTGTCGAGTTTGTTTAAAAAAAAAGGAGAAATGATTTCTATTCTGGAAAACAACACATCGAAGGTGGCTCAATTCGAAGGCACGAATTTTGGCAACTGGAAATATGGTCTTAGTATTCTTTTGGATGAAAAGGGATTACGTAAATTTATCGAGGCCGATTTAAGTTATATTTTAAAAGCGGAGGAAATCAATCTCTGCATAGAACCATCGAGAAAGAGGAGAAGTCATGTATTTCGATTATCGTGCAAAGCATTCATGATAGCCAGCTGGAATATGTGAAGGACAAAACGATCGCAAAAGGTATGTTTGATAATATATCTTCAGTGTTCGAGCGAAAAAGCATTGCGGGACAACTTTGACAACGAAAATAGCTGCTGACAATGAAAATGTAAGATGGGGATAATATTAGTGATCATTTTCTGAATTTTGACGTGATTTGAAATCAATTGGTGCAACAATGGAAAATATCGATGTCATTTGCCATTTGTTGTTAACATTACCGAGAAGCTACGATAACTTGGTTACTGAGATCGAAACGATGAATCCAAATGATTTAACATTAGAATTTGTCAAGAGTCGTCTGATTTATGAACATGGGAAACGAAACAATGGCGGCTCGAGTGGTAAATCAAACGAATCATATATGCAATGCACATACGAAATCCAAACCTTGTGTGTTTTAAATGTGGTAAAAAAGGACACATAAAGTCGATGTGTTTCTCCAAATCTTTTAAGAATATGGAAAAATCAAATACAAAATCGAGTAATGTAAAAGACAAAGCAGGTAACATAACCTCAACTAAATGAGAAACTAATCTCGTATGCGCAGTTGATAACCATGATAAATTTGAAGCAGCGAATGCATCCAACCGAAACAGTAATAACGAAGAGTGTATAAACATGGTGCAGAATCGGGACGATGATTCAGCATCGATTAAATTCATATTGGACTCTGGTGCTATCACATGGTAAATAGCAAACATTATTTCAGTGAAATAACGAATATAAATGAACTAACAATCCAGGTAGCAAAGAAAAATCAACAATTGAACTCGAAACAGCGAGGCAACATAAAAATTAAATCTTTTTTGAACGATAAATTTAAAGCGAGAGTGATTAATGATGTGTTGCTGGTTAATAATTTGGAACACAACTTACTTTCAATAAATGCTTTGACCAATCGGGGATTTGAAGTAAATTTTGTCAAAGATTGTGCGTACTTTCTTTCGATAAGAAATTACAATTTGTTGCAAGCAAAAAAGGAAAATTCTACGAGACAACATTAAATGTTATCTCGGAGAATTTTCCTGTTTTGTTTGCAACAAATTGTAATTTGTAAGTGAAATTTTAACGTTGATAGTGATGTGTTTGCTGGTTTTTCAAGTGAGCAACGATCGAATGTGTCCCAAAGTACGTTGCATTTTCAACTAGGACACCTAAATGTTTTCGACATGAAAAAGTTAATTTCAAGAAAAATGGTTACTGGTTTGGAGCAAATATAAATAAACACCGAACCGCAATTTTGTGAATCATGCGTCTGGTAAACAAACAAAAATGTCATTCCCACCGAATAAGCAGTTACGATCGAGTCGAATTTTGGAATTAATCCACACAGACGTTTGTGGACCAACGAATGAACCAGATTGGGATGGATCTCAATATTTTGTCACTTTTACTGATGATTTTACGCGTGCAACAATGGTTTTCTGTATTGAACGAAAAGCGACGTACTCGAAAAGTTCAAAGAATATGTGGCGATGACTTAGGCACTCCATGGTAGATCAACGGCTTTTGTATGTAGGAGAGCGTCAAGCGGCTGGCCAGAGCCGTGGTTGATATTGCAAAATAAATACCTTTTTTTAAAGATTCAGTATCGGACTTATTGTTATCTTAAAATATACTATCTCAGGAATACACTTCTAAATTTTTAGCTAAAAATATTGAAAATTAAAAAAATACGGTTAATTTATGTAAAAAAACCATTTTTTTATTTTTTTCACAGACCTTTTTTTTTTTGGTATCATAAAATTAAAATTTCACTAATGTAATAATTTGATCTCCTTTAGTAAGCTTTAAACTATATTGGAAAAAATTGTCCAAGCTAAATATAGAAAAATTCAAGGAATAATAGGCAATTTTCATGCTGGGGTCGAAAGAGCCCAGTGTGGCATTTATGTAATTTTTCTTAAGTGTGTCATTTAAGGGTTAAGACACGTACTTCTATTGTTTTTTCACATTCCTCAAGCCATCAAAAAAAACAATCCTAAGTTTTTGTAATCCGAAGTCGTTTCGATTTCTCATGTTTTTCTTCTACTTTTTCAACTGGGTTTTCTTGGTGGTTAATAGATGAAGATGACGGCTGGTCACTGTGACTGTGAGCTTTTCGGTAATATCGAATGTCAAAAGGCTGAATTTCGAAAGGCCGAATGTCGAAAAGCCGAATGGGTTAAAAGGCTGACACACATTTGTGGTCATCTATCAGTAGAAGCGATAAGAGCGATACAATTCCTTTGATCCGTGTCTGCAAGGTTGACGAAGCATTAAATCAGCAATTCGTTCCAATACATTCTGATGCCATACTAACCCAACGAATTAAGCTAACCACAAAATAACTTGAAACATTTGTGGTAGAACTACCAGTAGAAGCGATATTAGCGATATAATTTATTTATTTTTCGGGTTGGCTACCTTATCTAGAAAAAAATCGAGAAAATAAAATCCAGAAAGAAACAAAAATCAGAGAAACAAAAATCCAGAAAACTAAAATCCAGAAACGTAATTATCAAAGTGCGGACCAAATTAAAATTAAAATTTATAAAATGTCTATCGAATTGACTTTTTCCGTAAAGTTTTTACGATGGAAATTGCTTCGTCAACCTTTCAGACACAGATCAAAGGAATCGTATCGCTCGTATCGCTTCTACCGATAGGTTTACCACAAATGTTTCATGTTATTTTGTAATTGGCTTAATTCGTTGGTTTAGTATGGCATTGACGAATGTATTGGATCGAATTGCGGATTTAATGCTTCGTCAACCTTGCAGAGGAATTATATTGCTCGTATCGCTTCTACTGATAGATGTACGGTACCACAAATGTGTGTCGGTCTTTTGACCCATTCGGCTTTTCGACATTCGGCCTTTCCACACATTCGGCCTTTCGACACATTCGGCCTTTCGGCCCTATTCCGCTGGTTCGCCTCTATTTTGTTGATAATCGCTTAATAATACTCTAACCTTGGGGACGACATAAATTTCCGCCAATAATATTTCGTTATCAAACAGAACAATTAATCTGTGAGTTAACGATGATTTTATTTCTGTTGCGAGGATATTTGAGGTTTTTCCTAAGTGAAACATTACACTATGCCATTCTTCAATAAATTAACCGGGGCTCAAATATACTGATTGGAGTCTTTTTCTAACTAAGGTAAGATGTATTTTAGGAGAAAAAGAAAATATAAAATGCGGATTGGGAGTCGGTCAGTATTTTTCCGACTCCCACTCCACTAAAATAGTCCGACTCCTCTTAGTTTTTATTAAAAGGGCGAATATTATGATGAAAATTATGACTATTATACCGAAGTCTATAAAGGTTGTGCTTCCTTATGTTTTGTAAATAATTTTTGTAGTTGATCTACATTATTTAGGTGCAGGTTATGAAGGTATCCCTGTCTAATGTTTACACCTTTATCTGTTATGTTTGGTTGTAGTACTGTTAGTAGTACATACTGTGATTTCTTAATATCTCTGCTGGTGAAAGTTGTATTGTTCTCCTTAATTGTTTCATTATCATATTGTAAGTTTGCATTTTTGAATGATCCCGAACTCCCGAACCCGTTTACATCATAGGTTCTGCGTATTTTGTTGCTTCTATGTTGTCGAATATGGAAGGGTTTCGATTTCTGCAACCAAGCGACTAATTTCTTTTTTACCCAATAAATTTGTATTGATTATTCTTGCTAACTGTGTAGCTCGGATGATATCTTTTATTCCCTCTTTGATTATGATTAGTCAGTTGAATAAGACTTGTTGGATTATTTATTTGAGTCTTCGTATAATTGATCAACAATTTTGTTGATGATTCGTACAGTGCCTTGTTTGCGAGATTCGTACATTTGTAGATGGTAAGTGATCTTGTCAAGCCCAATCTCCAGAAACTGGAAAGAAAAAAATATTGTGTTACATTTTTTATTTGGGCTTTTTGGGCTCGTTTTCCGGAGGTGGTTGTAATTTTTACTCTATTATCTTTAGTCACAGTTTCTTCTTTAAATCTGGGTTTCTCTCTCTTTTCCTGGGTTTCTCTCTCTTTTGATTGTAGCATATATTTTTTCTCCAGGTTTATATTTTCTTTGCGTTTTCCCGTTTGATTTTAACTTTTTTGGCTTTTCCTGATTTTTCTGCTACATCCTTGTTTATCTCTATCAAATATTGTGTAAAGATTTTCCAGATGGTCTTAATTGATTTCTCCTCCGAATATGATGATATCATCAATATACTCACCTGAAAGGTAGTCTTAAGAATTCATGCTTTGCAGTCATTGTGGAAAAAGATGTTTTCGGAGTATCCTTTTCTTTCATCCTGATGGTGGAATTCTTGATTTTCCGGGCCTTATGATTCCGTCGTTTAAAAATTAATCTATTTACTTCTCCACTTCTTGCATCATGCTGACTGGATATGGATATGGCTTCGGCAGATTGGCTCATCTGTTGTTGTCAGTGTTGCTAACTCTTAAAGTAATCAGACCTGTAGATTTTTTTTTTGAAAACCCCATAAAAGCGGAAATGACTTATTTTAATGAAAACAATTTGTTTCGTTATTTTAGTTAACTACAAGGATTTGGGCGTTCCACGGGGCAAACTCTAGGAGCCAAGTTCGAGCACCTCTAGCGCCGCCATTTTGTTTTTTTACTCGTAAAAAATAATCTTTGTATTCATTTGAACGTTAATTCAATAAATGCTCTCAATTGTTTGTAGAAAATATTGAAAAATCTGTTGTCTAGAGGAGGTTCTAACAAAAAATAGCAAATAACAAAAAATATGTATTTGTTAGTAATTTGTACACTTAAAATCCAATAAGAATATTAATTTTTTTATATTTTATTAGGATTGTTCTCTAAGCTGTTAAAGTGAGGGAAATAAACGCACTCAGAAAACTAAGGAGTAAAGTATAGGGTGTCGCTTTGAACAGAAAGACAATAACCAATATGTTTGAGCTTCCAACTTCATATCATGGGGATAAAGTTGGATAATTTAATTCCGACCATGCCAGATTTCGTGCATTTATAATGGTGAAACCAAAGTGGCAAACAGCAACTACAAGAGATAAATCTAAGTAGCGGAGTATATGGTTAGCTGGCGTAGGATAATATCAAACATCTTTGAGCTCCCCAACTTCATGCTTCAGCTGACCGTATACTTCGCTACTTAGATTTATCTCTTGTAGTTGCTGTTTGCCACTTTGTTTCACCATAATAAATGCCCGAAATCTGTCATGGTCGGAATTAAATTAATCGACTTTACCCCATGATATGAAGTTGGGGAGCTCAAAGATGTTTTATACACTCTTGGGCCACACTGGCCATAGAAATACAACTAAAATGTTAAAATAAAAAAATAAAAAATCTTATTGGATTATTCGCCATTTTTTTGTTAGAAACTTCAGATCTGAAAATTCTTATTGGATTTGTATATGTATGTGTTTATTGTTTTTTGTTAGAAACTTCACAGGCTCTATAATTACATTGTAACGATGAAGTCGTTACAAATTTTATCCAGAATTGGAGGATAATTACTATTCGAGCGCGAGTACATAACAGTGTGAATGGTGTGCGTGTGTGTGTGTTTTGAACGAGTGATGACGTGTGCGAGTTCACGGAATGAAGTTTGATGGGTTTTGACTGAGTGGCGTTGTTGTCGGGGAGGGGATTTTTTTTTTTTTTTTTTTGATGTGATGAAAGCGAGTTTTTTTTGGAAGGGGATTGGTAAGCGAATCGTCAAATCGTGAAGATATTAAAAAGAAAATTTCAATAAAATTAAAATAAAATTCAAATAAATTGGAAAATAAAATAATACGTCAAGAAAGAAATACGATTAAAACAGTTTTGTAGTAATAAAATATACGTGTAGTGAGTAGGTTGACTATAAAACTCAAGGAAATTAATAAAGAAAAGAAAACCCCAGCACTCAGTTTTGAAACTACAACCTAGTTGGAGGTGGTGGTCATCGTCAAAATTATCGACAAAACGGATAACATATTATTACTAGCCGCTTCTTACGGTAACGTCAACACGTCATTGGACATCTGGAGGCGGGAAAATCAGTATTTTTATCATCCAAGAGATTGTGACGTGAAGAACGATATTGGATATGGCGGGATCCTTGAGCATCTGTTCCGGTTGAGAACATTCGATTGGGGTGGAATAACCAAATTTTTTTTTTGTTTTTTTTCAGTTATTTATAATTAATTAATTTAGTTTATTAGAAGTTTTATTTGTTCGGGGCATTCTTGGATTTTTCTTATTGAAGGAATTCATACAATTTTTGTTTCCTTTTTTTTTTGTTGTCTATTTCAGATTCTACTGGGTACGGAGAGCTCTTCGGAACCAGCGAGGAAAAATTTTCATGCGCCCGGGAACAAACCAAGAAATGTTTTCGAGGAAATTCAAGCTTTTGTTCTGATATTTCTGTAACTCCATTTTAATGTTTGCCTTAATTAAAAAAATACAAAAATATATAAATTTGGTTGTACCACAAATGTAATGTCGTGATTAATTAAATTCGAGGATTGGCCATGTGTGTGATGTGTGCGTATTGATCTAAAAATCCCATAGATGCAGGTAACACGACCCTGAATGGACACCACCAAAACCCCACGACAGACTGCGCGATAGCTGGAGCAAATGCTGCAGGTGGTGATGTCGGGTAATTCTGTTGTCGTGGTCATCTTTAGGTGGGCTTCGTTACAACATCTCCGGAGTTGTTATTCAGGTCATTTCGTCTTTCATTTTATCTTGTTGGGATTGTATAAATTTCCAATTGACTTTGCTATAGTTCTCCTCGCCTTGCTGCAAAAAATATTATTTAATTATAGGCCAACAAGCTAAAACTCTAGCTACTGCCTTGGATAAGCTTATCCACCTATAGTAGGTACATTTTTTATATAACTGAATATTCCATAGAATAAAGAAATTTAAACATTCGTTTAATTCCCTTGCACTGGTTGAACCAATGTTTCGACATCATACATACTTTAACTTCCCATTGAGAAAACCCTTGATGTACGTTGTATTTATTATCAGTATCTTATTGTGAAGGCTAAAAAACTTCTTTATATAAAAAATAAATTTTTTATGAGTTTTGATTTAATGCCAGAAAATCACGACCAAAACCGTGACCCCAGAAAAATAATTCAAACCCCAGAATCTACGGATTAAATGTATACTGTTGGTAAGCCAGGCTGTTGTTTTTATTTCTGCCTTTACATTAGTATCAATCGCTTCAATGTTGTTGACTCCGACAATTTCTTGAAGGTTTCGTTTGACTTCTGAATATAGGTGACTGCCCCTAACTTCAATGTTGTTTACTTGAACTGAGTGTTTTTCCTTGAATGGAATTTTGATATTTGGAGTTATAAGTCAAAATGTTACTTTTTCAGTCGATAATTGCTCCAAGATTTTTTAGAGTATCGTCCCCGATTATTCCGTCGAATAGTTTAGACCAGGTAACACAAAGAACTCCGTTATTGTGTATTCATAAATAGATTGTTTCCACTCTGGTAAATCCAAATCCATTTCTTTCTCCATTTTTATATAAAATTTATCGTCTATAACTTTGAAATTAGTCTTGATATTGGAATTTATTTTTAAAGCCTGATTTTAGCTTAGCAATATTCTCTGGATCTTTACATGCTTTTAGTTTAAATTCTGAAATTTCAATATTGGGCCGGGAAAGGATAAGTATTACTTCATTTAGAGATACCTTCCTGCATTCGACCACCTAGCTAAATTATCAGTCATATCTCGTTGAATTATCAAGTTTTAGGCAAATGTGTTTTACTAAGACTGGTGCCTCAACTAGTGCTCGTAAAGTCTATTTTTCGAAGTGGTTACAATAGTGTGACACGAATGGATGATAACAGTCATTCCCAAAAATCTTTAGATCGCCTTAACATTTGCTTGGAAAGGTTTTGTTGTTATTTTTTCAACTAATTCTGATTTCGTGCTACGCTGATTTTCTTATTCTGATTTGGCGCTTTGTGCAACCTCATCTTTGCCAACACGTGTCTCTACTACATTGATTACGTCGCGACTTAAATTAGTTGTTGCTATGTACAGCTATCATTAAAATATAGCCATTTTCACTTTTCATATTGATTTAAATTTATTGTTCTTTGACAACGTTTCCGTTTAATGAAAGCATAAAATGAAATATGGACGAGTTCTTATAAGGCCACAAAAATAATTTCCAATTATAACCATCAGACAAATGCATAGGCGAAAAGTTAATTACAGTATTTAATGCATGATTGTTCATGTCTGATAATTTCCATTTTATTTTATTAGAATAGGTTATGGAAAAAAAAAATCGTTACACAATTCAACTTGAGTTTGGCCCTGACCGTTTGCTCAGAGTCAATTGCTTAATTACAACAATTATTGAAATACACTCTGATAAGAGATACCCCTCAATGATTATTCCTAATCTTATCATTGATTTCACTTTTTTTAATACCTAATAGAGTATAGTGTAATTTTCCCAGTTTGGGGGACTACTTAGTAGCGTATAGTAATCGTGTTTAAGCGTTTTACATACCTATTCGAATTAAATTATTAAAATGATTAGTGCAAAAGTGTATAGAGAATTTTTAGTGACTTTCGTAGTCAATTTATCGGCTATGGCTTGTGGAACGGCTATAGCATGGACATCGCCTGTGATACCCAAACTCGAAGATGAACTATTAAAAGATACACCACTCGATAGGGTACCAACTTCAACTGAAATACAGTGGATTGGACCGCTTGTTCCACTGGGGGCGGTAATTGGTAATTTTATAGTTTTAATCCACTGTTATGATTCAACTCTTTTTAATTTTTGAATTTATACAATCCACCACGTAGCACCTTTTATTACCGGACCATTAACACAAAGATTCGGCCGTAAATGGATATTAATGAGTATATCAGTTTTTTTTGTTATCGCCTATATAATATTTGGAGTATCTACTAGCATTGAAATGATTTATTTTGGACGATTGTTGCAGGTTAACTACATTGACAAACAAATAGTTGAGTAGAAAGTTTATTAACATGATAATTTGTTATTTTAATAATAGGGTGTAGCGGTTGGAATTACAACATCTACCGTTCCATTGTATGTTGGAGAAATAGCAACGGTTACGTACAGAGGTTCCCTTGGATCTTTTCTTAATTTACTAATTGTCAGTAAGTTGCATGAAACACTACCTATATATACAGTTTTTAAATAGTTAATTTGTTATAGTTGGTATTCTATTGACGTACGTTATTGGGCCATACGTATCATATGTAGCATTACAATTTATATGCATGTCGATTCCTATAGTATATGGCGTGACATTTTTCTTTATGCCTGAGTCACCCCTGTATTATCTAACCAAAGGAGAGAAAGACAAAGCAGTTGCTGTTTTGCAATATTTACGTGACGAAACTCAGGACGGTGTGTCTGATGAAGTAAATCAAATGCAAATGGCAGTCGAAGAAGCGACAAAAAATAAGACATCAGTTAAAGATTTATTTACAAATAGAGGAAATTCATGGGCACTTGGGATAAGTGTTGGTTTAATGTGGATTCAACAGTTTTCGGGAATAAATGTTGTTCTATTTTACGCCCAAAGTATTTTCAGCAAAGCTGGTGGATCTGTTGGTGACGATATCGCACCAATCATTATTGGTGTAGTGCAAGTCGTTTCATGCGGTATTACGCCGTTAGTTATTGAGCGAATGGGTCGCAAACTTATATTATTGATTTCGGCTGGTGGAATGGCTATTGGTATGGGACTACTAGGGCTATATTTCTTTTTAGATGACCAAAAATCAAAAGCTGCTGAAGATTTATCATTCCTTCCAGTTGTATCACTGTTGATTTACACAATAGTTTATAGTTTTGGTTTTGGCCCAATACCATGGTCAATTTTGGGTGAACTATTTCCACCTAATATTAAATCAAACGCATCAACTGCAACATCAGCATCAAGCTGGCTATTTGCCTTTTTGATTACATTATTCTTTGCGTCTATCGATGAAGCGATTGGATCACACTGGGCATTTTGGATATTTACAATTTGTTGTGTAGTTGGTTTCATATTTACATATTTCGTAGTGTTTGAAACAAAAGGACTGACAGCACAGCAAATTCAGGATAAGCTAAACGGTGTTAAATCAATGTAATAACTAATAACTAATTATTATCAATTGTCAATTATTTATTAATAACATTTTTTAAACGAAATCGTCTTTTTATATCAAAATTGTCCAATAGCCTGCAGTAATTGAAAACAATAGACGGAATACTTGTGAATTTGTGATATTCAATTAATCTTATCATAATGTATAATAATCTGCGTATCTCGCGCATTGTTAAACGCGTTATCTAATTTAAAATTATTGCTGTACTACTAGTTTTGAAGAATATTTAATCTATTTTCGGGTTTTACGATTCACGTGTCTAAAGTGTCAGCAACAACATAATTATTCAGGTTTTAATTACGTAATAAATCAATTAATGTTATCATTATAATGCACTTAGTTAACAAAAGTGCACGTTGCCTTTGAAATTTTCAGGAAGATAACTAATTTACAATCGCGGTATATTGGTTACTATGGAATCTTAAACAGGTGATCAGTTTTATCGATTACACTTAAATGGTTTTAATTACGATTACCTCACAATATTTCGAATTATTTAATGCCGCTTGTCACCCCGCTGTGCCAAATCACTGTAAATCTATCTATTCTAATTACAATACTCTACAAGCTTGGATAACTAGAATCCAAAAACAGACTATAGCGTACAAACAGATCTTTTCAGTTGAATGCTAAAATCAATTAATTTTGCAACCTTTTCGCCTTTTTAACAAATATTCGACCACTGGATTGTGATTTTGTGATTGAAAATTTTTTTGAATGCGTTACTAAAATAATGGAATTTTATGCAAGTAATTTTGATGTAAATAAGCAAATTCACTATTTTTACTGAGTTGCAAGTTGCGAATTGCTAAATTATCGAGTATATACCCTAATAATTCATAAAATCACTAAAAATACTTTTACACAAATCATGTTTATCTATCGCACTATTTAACCTTCACTCTTTCTAATTAATAGTCTACTTAAACTCCTACCTGCCTCATTGCCGTATGGAGCTCGTCCACTGTTACTTCTTCGCATCCAATGATATATTTTATAAGTCGTTTGGCAATCTTGTTGGATGCCTCCCAAAGACCTTCGAAATTTGGTGACCTGGGTGGTTTAAACTCCCATTCAACCGATGACTGAGCACAAGCTTGCCAGATAGCATCCTTATCGTCCTTCAACATTCTTTTCACTTCGAGTAGTTGAATGGCCGTCCCCTTAAAATTAGTCGCATTATCTGTATACATTTTATTTACCATTTCCCGGTCAGCGATGAACCTCTTCAAACAACGAATGAATGCTTTGATAGGTCGACCACGAGCTCCAGATGAACAGCCTTCGTGGCAAAACAAACGAATAGTGACACATAAACTTTCTTCAGTACCTTGCATCGAATGTGATGATGTACTGCAAGAGGTCCAGCAACATCAACACCGCTGACTTCAAATGGTCGAATGTCCTAAAATAATGATAATGAAACCCATCCAAAAATGGGGCCAACGACTTTAAACGACTGCTGCTCGATACCGCGTGGTTTTCTTTCAGAAGGTTTAATTCTGCAGTAAAAGAAGACTGTTGAATATTTGGAATAAACTGGAATTCCGCATTCTTCTCATCTTCGATCATTGGAGGCACCACTCGCGAGTATAGATAGGTTCACATATTTATCTCTGAGCATTTTCTTTCGCCATTCTTTATCGACGACGGGAATCTGGCAGTTCCGAATAAATCGGATGTCATAAGCAAATAATCGACGGAGTGCTCTATCAACTGATAGAGATCCTCGATGATTTTCGAAGAAAGGGCGAATTTTATAACGCGTTTCTCCGCGACATCATGGCCAATCCGATTCATCACATTTTAGAAATGTTGGGCCTCTAAACCAAAACTCTAAGTCGAAAATTTTATCAGGCATCATACCTCGACTCATCAAATTGGTAGGATCCAAAGTTCCTGGAACATTTGCTGAATCTTATAGTTACGCGATGTGCAACTAAAATGTTCCAGTTGTGAGGCTCTGCACTGATCCAACATAGCGTGATTAAAAAATCAGTCCAATAAAAGCAGTCTTTTACATTTAATTGGCCAAGATCTGTCATAAGTTTAGCCGCTAAAAGTTCGAGTCGGGCAATACTGACCGTTTCCGTTGGGGCCACCCGTGATTTCGCGCAAACCAAACGGCAGAACAAAATCATTTCGAAGTTGTTGTCAGGGTACTCGAGACGAACTTGCCGGTACATTTTTTGAATGTCGGCCGTTAAAACGTACCGATAAAGACTGAACTGCAACAAACTGATAAATAAGTCATCCTGAATTTTTGGTCCCGACTGCAAAATGATACGCAACTTTGTACTGAAGCTGGACGATTTTTATTACGAAATGGTGTGGTAAAAAACAATGCGGAACCGTCGAGTCAAAATCTCTTTATCTCAGGCTATTTATACAACCTCTTTTCCAAATTATAAAAACGTTTCATGGCAATTCCCATCGATTCACCTAGAACCTTTAAAAATGGTAACTGAACGACGTATGATCCGTCCACATTGCGATGAGTGTGGAATGCGTAATGTTCTTAACACTCTTAATCTCTAGGGCTCATTCTTACCTCAGCAACAGGTAGAGTATCGACCTCCCAGAAACGCTGAACAATCTCGTTCAATGATGACTCTGACGACTTATTTGTAAATGGCGTATGATCACAAAATAGTGATGTTGAATTGCGATTGATTTTTATACCAATAATCCAGCCAAGACTAGGCTCCTGTAGTACTGGCAAATTTTCACTGAGCTTAATTTTTCCGGGATGAATAAGATGCCAGAAGAGCCCAGCTCCGATCAACAGATCGATTTTTTGAGGCCTGAAAATATATTTATCAGCCCGTTGCAAATTAGTTGGGATCACCAAGTCCGTTGTAGAAATTGGAATTGCGGGATGTGTTTGTGCAAAACAGCTGCACAAAGGTGAGACAATATAGTAATAAAATATGTTTCTTTTGATTTTGTTGAACTAGCACCAATTCCGTCAATATTTATGTTGTTCTTTTGTTTGCGAATATTCAAAGTTTGAACAAACTGCTCCGTGATGGAAGGGCTCGTCATGGAACAAGCAGTCCATTCAAATCTAAAACATTGAATATTGCTGTAGCCAAAACAGTTGGCTCATTACCAAATTCCTCAGTAACCAATGCAGAATGCTTGGTTTCAACACTGCTCAATGATGCATCTGATGGACCGCTGTGAAAAGAGCTCAAGAGCTTTGAACACTTCGCTAGTGTATGATCAAGTGGCAAACATTTGGCGCAGGGGGACGAATTAGAAGTTATCAACACAGCATGAGCTTTACTTGGTTGCGGAGGATTTCGAGTTGTGGTTGATTTTAACTTGCTTTATTGCTGGTTATTGTATATTCCAGTTTTTCCAATGTCATAGAACGCTTTCAGAGGAAAGAATGAAACTCGTACCACATCGGGATCTCCCTAGTTGTCGTCTCTTTCCACTTTTCAACTGTGGTGGCGTCCAATTTCGGCAACATCAACCAGATAATGAAGTTTTCAGCTAGCTCCTTATTAGATCCTAATGGTTTTAAAGCGCGAATGTGGGCGCTGACCTGATCCACCGGCAGATATTTTGTAAGGTGTTTGCATTTATGGATGATGTCGCTTATATGCGATTGAAGAATAAGTTACATATTCTCATATCGTGTTGTGTTAATGATTTCCAAGCTGATTTAAAATTGGCTTGCGTCGATTCCATTTTCGAAAGGGTACGCTTAGCGGAGCCAGATAGACAAAATCGTAAAAATTGGAATCTGCACGCAAAGAAAAATATGATTACTACATGATCATTGCAACTAAACTATTTTCCTCGAATTGAGAAAGGGGACACTTTCAAGGATTTGGGTATCACTTTCGCTTCAAATTTATCATTCCACATTCATATACAGGGCATTGTTTCTAAGGCGTTTTTCATGTTAGGGTTTGTTAAACGATTCTCTAAAGACCTCTGGGATCCTTATGCGATTAGAATCTTGTATATTTCGTTAGTGCGTTCGCAATTAGAGTATGGTGTAGTTATTTGGGACCCATTTTATCAAGAATCTTCTTCGGATCTTATTGAAAGAGTTCAAAAATAGTTTTTAAAATATGCCTTGCGTTGATTACCGACGGACAATAATCTTCCCAATTATATTCTTCCTCCTTATAGGGGTAGATGTAAAGTTTTAAGATTGAAACCTCTCTCTATTCGTAGAATTGCGACGTGTGCCACTTTTGTTCGTGATCTCCTCGTTTGTAGGATTCATAACGTACGTTACGATCACGCGGGAATTTTGTTCTTAAATTACTAATACGGAGGAGTAATTTATCTAGGAATGAATCTGTTTATATTGTCTCGATTGCTTTTAATAAAGTATGATCGAGTTTTGATTTTAATTTGTCAAGAGAATCGTTTGAGGTTTTGATGGTTTTCTGAAAGGTGCGGGTACTGAGTTGGCACTTGTCGAAATGGCTAACATGATCTATAATGCCTTTGATCGAAAGAAATATGTTGGAGTTCTCTTTCTTGATCTAAAGAAAGCTTTTGACACGGTTGATCACCAATTGCTTCTAGATAAATTCTGCTGTTATGAATTTCGCGGAGTAAACATTAGGTTGATTAATAGTTACTTAACTAATCGTCAATAATACGTCATGATTAACGGTTCCACCAGTGATGTCTTAAATGTGAATTGTGCAGTGCCTCAAGGCAATACATAATAGTATGAAGCATATATGGACTTTCTACTGGAATATTTCAAATCTAATGTGATCACTTTGACTTGATATAAAACGAAATTTATCATCTTTCATTCCCCACATAAAAGTCCTATCAATCTGTCATATTTTACTATAAATAATATTGTAGTAGTTAACTGCCGCCCCGGTGGCACAGTTGTTAGCATGCTTGCTTTAAGCTCCGGAGGTTCTGGGTTCGATTCCCGGCGGGTGATGAAAAAATCACGGCTGGTTAATGTAAGGATCAATGAATTAATCACTCATTATCCGTTGAAAAAATGATTACGAAACTTCACCATGAAGCGCCAAATCCCTCTATGGGATGTAGCGCCAGCGAAAAAAAATTATTGCAGTTGATAGAGTAGAATTTTTTAAGTACGAAGGAGTAACTTTTGACACGCATATGTCTTGGGCTGAACACAATAAAACCATTTGTAGTAAAATGGCTCCATTAGTAGGATTGATAAGGAAAGTTTCTTTTTGTGTGCCGAGTTATGTACTGAGATTGATGTATTTTACATTTATTCAAACCAAAATTGTTTATTGAATTATTGTGTACGGAACTGCAAGTCGAAGCAGATTGAAATCTTGTCAAATCATGCAAAACAGAAGTTTAAAAGTTGTTTTAAAGCTGTCTACACGTTTCCCATGGTTAGTTTTATATGAACCCGTGTCCAATGGTGTTTTACCAGTAGGTGCGTTGTATGACTATCAAGTCTCGCTATATATGTACAAGATGTTAAATGTTTCTTTAGCGCAACAGACAGGATTTTGAAATGCAGATTAGCCCTGTAAAATGCGAGCTATATGGTTACCATACTAAAGAGTGATGTAAACGGTCTATAAGTGAACTAAAATAGGTTGCTATTTAGGCCAGTCCACCACACATTTCGTGGTGTAAACTACCTCAGTGACACCAACAAACATTTCGTTTTACATTTGCAATCTACTTTATATGAAAACTGAAAACTAATAGTAAAACAACAAATGTGGTCGTTGTGGGGATAAATTAGATAAATGAACGTGCAAATCAAACCTGCCCTGCTCAAAAACAACAGTATCATACATGTGGATATAATGGCTTACCTTCGGCTGCAAAGCATCATCGGAAATAAATATGAGAGCAACGAAGAGGAGAACATCTGGGGAATAAATGATTCAGGACCAAGCAACGACACGATTTTAGCTAGTGGTTAGGTAGGGTCATTTTAATTAATATGTACATTGATTCCAGGTCAAACAAGAATTGTATGTCACAAAGCGTCATTATTTCGACATTATTTTCACTTGATTTTTTGTGGCCAGTAAGTTTTTAATTCTAAGATCATGTAAAGTTAATTTATTCTAATATAATAAATTAGGGTTCGGAACATATTTCTAATATAATGAATTAATACCACAAACTATTAATATAGAAATGATTTATTACCTCGAGCTGGGATTTTTCCCAAAATACCTTTTTGTAAGAAATGACTCTTGTGCTTTATTTGTTATCGAGATTTCATAAACCTATATGTATCACAGCTAATTATAAAATATTGTGAAAGCCAGTTTGGAAAATACAATAATCTTCAACTAAACCTTTTACCTATACACATACTCATTCTAGTAAAATACGTTTTGTTTTTGTTTTTAAATATCCTGAGATTACAAAGTTTAACCCTAAAATATTAAGTTCCTGGCTATATTCACACACAGAATTATTTAACTACCGTTTTTCCGAAGGTATGAGTTAATGATTTTTCTAATTGTATAAATACGTCCCAAATGGTGGAAATATTTTTATTTTCCTTATTTTTATATATAGGTATACGTTAATGGTTCGAAAATCGTATAATACATATGTGTTGATCCTCTTTTCCCCAAATGACTCTTTAGAATAAAAGTGGAAATTGTTTTAGGTAGTTTTACGTTTAACGTATTAAACTTTCAGCAATTTTGACCTGGCAATATGTAAATTAAATTATTTACTTTAATTTAAAATTGTTACTATAGATAAAAATTGTATTTAGATTTATCACCTGTTTTGTATAAAGGAATGAAAATACTTTAAAGTGTTAATAAATTATTGGTAGGCTGATAATCAGCAAGAACTTCACAGAAAGGTTTGCTTGTTTAGAGTCTAATTTGTGAAACTGTGTTTCTTATTTCCATTCTAATCGATCTGAAAACTAAAAAGAAGCAGATCTCGAATTACAAATCGAAACCAAAAACGTAGAACTACGTAACCTTGTCTTGGTAAGTTCATGAATCAATAAAAAATATGCAATGGATGTTGTTAATGTTATTATTTTTATATTTACAAATTTTTATTTATTTATTTATTTTTATTTTCTGTGTACGTGATAAAGTTATTTTATACAGCCAAGATGTTCATTCGGCTGTTTCTGAAGTCATTGTTGTTGGTGAGGTCGGTGGGCTCTTAATTATGGCAAATAGCGGTCGGTGGTATGAAAAATAAGATACATAGGTTACTGTACGAAACAGTTGGATGCCACGCGTAAATATCGCATCAATAGTCGTGCTTCCAAGCGTCATGTGTTTATCCGGATCAGTAGCTAAGCTCAACTGGAACTCGGATTGCATAAATTCAAGAATGGTTGTCCGATTTACTGATGTCTATATTGAAATCTCCGGTAAGAATTATCGGTATATTCCACAACTCGTCTAGGTCACTAAATATCTGTGCAAACTTGCGTTGATCTGTGTCGATAAATATATAGTGATGATTAGGCATCGCTTACCGTTGATGTCTGCGATATTTGAGGTATTACCATTATTCCACTTGAGCAGTGTTTGCGCCGAAGCCGCAGTTACAGCATCCTCTTTCTCGTAAATTGCGATACCTCCTGCGTTTATCTTTCCATGCTTATGCAGTGAGACGCATTTGAAGCCCTCGATACTTATAGCCACACCAGTAGTGTATCCCATCCAAGTTTCGCTCAATGCTAAAATGTCCACTGAACTCAAGACAGGGTCAGTTTCGATGTCGTTACTGTGAGCCACTAGACTTTGCACATTGTGACTCATTAAGCATAAATTCGTCGGCGCCTTTGTATTAAGAACTTCGACCGCTTGATCGCCCAACGTTTGCATGCGATGATTGTCTATCCTTGCTAATTCGGATCGCAAATCCGGAAGTCTTGGATTGTTATTCTCCACCGTGTGGAGAAGAAGAATTTGTAAGAACAGTTGGTTTTGAAGAATCAAACGACGATGATATCGCGAGTAGTTCGACAGCGATCGAACGTGATGCCGAAACAAGAAAACTGCAAATTGGTACGATTAACTAATGTTGAGCAACGTAAGTTGGTGCTGCAGGCAATATATGTTTTACATGACAACACTGGTGAATGACCAATTCAAACCTTCTTCACCGAGCCCGCTGGTTGCGGTAAGACATTCACTTTGCGTATACTAATGGAAACATACAAAAGATTTGCGCAGACTCATAACTCTACGCACAACGCGTATGTCGCTTGTGCAACCACAGACAAGGCTGCAGTGGTCATAAACGGAACGACAATACATTCTGCATTCAGAATAACCATGGCCAGAAGACAGTGTAGCAGCTTGGGACATGAAGCACTGCAAGCTTAGCGAAATGTTTTCGCTAATGTAAAAGTAATAATCATTGATGAGGTTAGCATGATGCGCTGATCTACTGAATATCGTACATGCGCGCCTCACTCATATCACAGGAAACTTCGACGAACCGATCGGCGGGATGCACATAATCTTCTGCGGCGATCTGCGGCAACTACCACCAGTCAACGATACTCCCATCTACAAGCCGTACAAACAAGCAATTGTGGGAGCAGTGCTCTGGCATTCGCTGGAGTATTTATCCATTGCGACAAGTTATGTGCCAAAGTGATGTGATGTTCTCGACAATCCTAACGAAAATTGGTAACGGTCAAGCTTTGCTTTCCGAAGAGCAAGCACTGCTTAACACACGCTTTCGAACAATTAATTGGATTGGTGCCGAGAAAATGTACCAGGGGCGATCAGGCTCTTTAATATAAACCGAGATGTTGATGGTTTCAACTTCAATGCATTCGAATCTACGACCGATTCCATCTCTGATCATACGTTCTCGGGGTACAGGACTCAACAAGAGTTGACGAGCTGCCGTAACGATCTGTTCAAGAAGACTGTGATGGAGACTAGTGGTTTGGCAAATTTGCTGCGATTGTGCGTTGGTGTACCGTACATGATAACAACAAACGTCGATGTGGCCGACGGGATTGTTAACGGAGTGATCGGCGAACTGAAGCATATCGAACAACCTCTGCTCGGAGAGATTGGACTAGTTGATATGGACGACAATACAGACCATGTAGCGGTATAATTGTGGGACAATCGAGTTGTGGGGCGAGCCGATTGTGGTTCCAATTCGACAATAACAAAATTGGTGCAACATTACGCCTGAAGGCTAAACCATACGTCCTGAGCAAATCCGTGTCGCTTAGTTGGACTCCAATTTCCAAGCGATCGGTGACAACAAGTCACAAGATCAGCAGTTCATGCCGTTTCGTAATTCATACTTTTGGATAATATTCGAAGTCCACACATTTGTAAAGTCTTCAGCAACTCCTTGGTCGTTTATCTGCTTGATTGATTTGTGGGATTTAGTACGCTCTTGAGGCCACTTGTCGGCACAAAGACCACTTCACGACTTGATTCAGACATTGGTATACGCAGCAAATACCAAGCCGCTTCTTGACTGCTCATTTCGACACTATTTAATATCTTGATGCTGATTGTCTTAAGAACAGTGGTGTAATCATGATCCGGGTTCTCGCTCTGCAACTTGATCAATTGACGATGAAGATTGGATATGCCTCGATTGGTTTTGTTCACGTATTCGACAACGTACGCTGCACAAGAGTACTCCTCTAATATGAATTGTAAATCCATGTTCGAGTTCAACACGCTAGCGATCCATGGGTTAAAAGAATTTGTCCATAGCTGTTTCATTTCTCGCTTAAACATAACAGATGGTCGATTAATCGATGCCCGCACACAGTCCAAATAGTACGGTAATGTTACGTTTCCGTCAACTAAGCATGTTTCCAACGTATCATAAGATTTTTGTTCCAGTAGCTCCCGCAATTTTCGCGACTAAAATTTCCCGCCGACTGTCGCCTTTGGTGATAGGTAATAAAATTCTTGTTTTTTCCATTGGCCAGTATGGAATATTAAATCGACAGCACTTGTTATTCTTTTTATAACACATAAACGTGTGCTTGTGTATTTGTCGCGCATACTGTGCCTCGCTCAACATACTGTCGTCATTGGACACGGAGCAGAGGTCGGTAATTAATTTTACTGTCTCAGGCATCTGTTCACTAACCGTTGCTCTGGGATCGTTTTCCAGCCAAATAATTATGTGAGCATGTGGACTACCTCGATGTTGGAATTCAGTGCGCTTGAAATAATCGATGACTCGATATCGACCAAAAGCATTGAAACCTTTAGGTGGTGACAAGATGCCCATGATGGTTTTCACCAGACGATCGAAGTATATACATCAAGTTACTGGGTCTTCATTGACAAGGTTCGCACGCTGCAGGCCATTTAATTGTTGCAACGGATCCAATAGGTCATCTTCCAATAGGTCGGCTCCAATGCAAGTTTTAAGTCTATGTAACGAACGCAACAAGTGCGGCCAACGGATTTTATTAGCACTTAATGTAAGAAACATAATCGGTTTGCCTAACTGCCTAATCATAGCAAATAGGTCTTTCTTACGCTGAGTCCAATATTGTACCGAGTTAGGTATCGACTTGAAAAAAGGCAAATTCTTTTCAACGCACTCCTCTAAAAATTGTCGCGGTCTACGATCATCTTGCGTGTAATGTTGGCGGTCAATCCCTGGCACTTGAACGTGTTATACAGTCCTTCCGATACACGTAACCTTAATATATTCATCGCCATGTACAATATTTGTTGTGGCGTGACTCATCGACGATCACGACGGCGCATACCTCACTCGTTGCCACCATAAATGGTGTCACGCGCACACCCTGCCGAAACACTCTGCCTCATCCCAAGTAAATAGCCGGAAAAGATAGTTCTTCTGAATAGTCATCATAGATAATCGACAATGGTTGTTGATTCACACCGGGAGCTATATCAAAGCACTGATCTTCATTTCATATCATGGTGTGCTGATGACCAATCAACAACTCGGCATCGTTACATCGTAAAATGTCCAGATCGTTCTGTGAGAAATTTCCTTCATCAGTGTCGCAGCCAGTTGCCTTCATTAAGCGCTGCTGGATTTATCGTAATGTTGAAGTGCTTGTATAATGGAGTATTAATAAGGTAATTCAACCAAGTCTTCACCGTCGCCTTCTTCACAAAACCAGACAGATAAGAAATCTTGTGTATCGTGTGTTTCTTGATGTTGACGTTAAACGTGTAATCGTCATCTAGTTGTCTCGGTAGTTGTTGAACCATGTTGTTTACGTCAACAGGTACGTTTATTACCTGTCTCACGATGCCGTAGCTTCCAGTCTCATGCCTCAATCGACGAATCTGCATAAATGGCAGCCGTGGCGCTATCAGACGTTCAGAGATGCAATCCAGCGGCGGCAATTCGTTTGGTAGGTAAATGACTTTTCTTTAAATTAGTTCTGCAAGTAACGCACGCTTTAAAGTGATTCGTCATAATATTGGGAATCAAATTACGAATAACTGTCTGTTTATTCTCATCTATCAAACGCAAATCATTCGCAAACAACAACCGATCGCAGACATCGCATAATCGACCAAACTCATTGTTAATAAATATTTTGTAGAATTGCGCGGTTGCTTTTTTATAACAATTCACAAAAGTTGTTGGCTTTACGTAATCGGGCTCCTCCGTGCCATCGACTTGTGCACTAGAGGTAGTCGCAATGGGCTGATTGTGACGAGGGGGTTTGGCATCGCCCTTATTTATACGCGATCGTTTGGCATCGTGATAGCGTTTGCAACGGTCGGCATGAGTTAAACGTCTTTTCGGGTCCATACAAATGTCGATTAATCTGGTTAATTTTACAAAAACGTATGTAAATTACTTATCCGATTAATTTAAACAAATGTAGACAGGTTTATATTAAAATGAATGATTTGTACTTACACACTATATTTCAAATACAAAAAAAAAAATAAATTTTATTTATGCACTGCTGTGTTGAAACAAAATTCACTAACTCAAAAACTGTCAAAATTTTGTTTTAAATTAAATAAATAATTGATAATTCTAAATAATTCAGCACATCAATTAGTGATTTTCCCAAATATAATTGCAACGCTTGCTGACTGACGGCTAAAATATTTCGTATGTAGTTTTATATGGTTAAACATGTGTTTGAATGTTTCATTAAATTATTAATTTCGACTAAATTAATTTTAAAATTTGATATTTATTATTAATCGCAACATACTCATCTTTATTAATCATAAAAAAAAAGTAGGGGGACATCCACTAATTTAGACAAGAAACTTGTATTTGTAAACATGATTTTACTTGTTTTTGCATGTAAAAAAAAAAAGGTAGACAGCGCTGCCCAAGCGTGGGGACAAATGAACTAAAATCGATATTGGGCAAGTCCTTCATTGTTTTCGGTAATTTTTATTATTACAAAAACTACAAATACATTCTAGTATGCCACGCACGAAATGACAAATAATATAACAAAACGTTTAACTGTTGTAGGGTTTTAAGCATTTGTAATGGTTTCATATTTGCTCAACTCATATTTAAACTTTGATGTACGATAATTCTTGAACCTGGATATTTTTCGTCACGATTTTTGTGGTTATGAGCTGTTATTTATAGCATATACATATTCACATGCATAAACTCCAGTTCCTAGCGGTTTTACTTTTAGGTCCGTAAGCTTGAACGAATAATAATCAAAAACCGAGGATTTATCCACCGATTACTATGACCAAACAGTGGATAAATCCTCGGTTGTGGATTAATCATCGTTCAAACTTACGGACCTTAGGTTAAAAATAATTAAGAATTTTGTTGTAGATGTCAATATTTTTGTGTCTGTTATGAACGACATGGCAAGTCACAAAACATGCAGTTTCAAATGCAGTCTCACAAAGTTATATGCAACTTATATATTATACCTCGCTAATAGTAGACGTAGTTCTACGTCAAAAGTTGTCGATTTCTCAGGTTGATTTTAGTTTAGTTCACTTCACTTTACTCAAGCCGCTAATCATAACGCTCAATAATTTCATTTAATTATTCTCAATTATGCCATCATGTCTATTACATTATTTAAAGTTTGCCGTACAAATTCTCCATTTTTCAACTCAAACATCCGTTCAATGCGAATGAACGATGAAATGTCGCCATTTAGAATCCTAAATATTTCTCATTGACCTACGTGTGCCACCTAATAATAACTGGTACGAAATAATTAATAATTTAGAAAAGTCTATGACATGAATTCTATAAAATGTTATTTAAGAAAAGCACATAAGAAATAAAAGTGGTTAGCAAGTTTTTATTTTAGAGAAACTACCCACAAAAAATTGTCTCAAAATAAATATTTTCACATTTTATAACAAAAACTATTTTTATGGTACAAAATCTTTATTAATGTAAAACACGTATGCCCTGTAAATCATTACTTTTTTGTTTATTTCATTATTACATTATTTAACAAATCTTAAATTAATTTTAAAACGATTGGCAACTAAACATTTTCAACCGAATCATCCGTCTGCAGCTTACTAATTTGATGTTTCCTATTATGTACAATACGTTCCAACACACATGACGATGATAGTCTTGCCTCGGTATCATGATCCCAGCATTCTTCTATGGTATCACACATTGCGCTCAAACCCTCATAATTTCTCCATGACTTTTCAATATGCGGACGAAGTTTTTTTTTCGCCACATTTTCCTGCATTTCCTCAAGTGTTGCATGTATTCCAAGTTCCGATTCAAATGGCAATGCGTAACACGGTAAAACATTATTGTGTGCAGAACATCGTGAAACTAATTCCCATAGTATGAGGCCGCAAGCATAAACATCAATGCGTAAAAATGAGTCACGTGTAAAATTAATTGCACCTTCCAATACTTCAGGTGCCATATAACGATATGTTCCTACCTGATCATGAATATCACCGCATTCTTGTCCCGGCTTAAAAACAAGAGCCAAACCAAAATCTGCTATACAAGCACTCAAATCATGTTTCAGTAAAACATTTTTACTCTTAAAATCACGATGTGCTATCGCCGGTTTTGAACAATCAAATGTACTGCCTTTAATCTCTTCATGCAAATACGCTAGACCACGTGTCATACTTTCCGCAATCAAACTTAGCTCAGGCCAAGTGACTGTATTTGATTTTAAAAAATCAAACAATGAACCATTGCTATGATAGGCAGTCACCAACCAAAATTCTGTTACCAAATTATCAGCTAAATGTTTTTCTGCCGCAATAAATTTCAAAATGTTTGAGTGTTGCATCCCAGCTAACTTATAAATTTCATATTCGGCTACCCAAGAATCTTTCTCCTGTCGTGAAAATATTTTTACAGCCACTTCGGCTGGTTTTATTTGAGCTCGCCACACAACACCAAATCTTCCGCGAGCTTTCATTTCAAGAAGCTCTATCGGGCGTAAAGTTAAACATTCGAAGTGCTCGCTTATTTCAACATTATTTGTTTCGGATGTAATTGCCTCTTGTTTTCGCTGGTGAAAAACATACACAAAAAGTATTACTGTTATAAATGCAAAAACTACAGTCAGTGAAATGACTGCATAAATTATATATTGCTGTGCATTATCTGGCAACAAATTTTTGGGTTCACTATTATCAGTTATCTCTGTTGTTGGTATCCATTTTTGATTTTGATTGCATAAATTACCCTCGCAGCAACAAAAATTTAGCTCACCATTTTTTTTATGTGCCGAATTATCAATACACTCCGTTTGGTGGCACACTGCGTTGTGGGTAAAACACCCTTTCATTTGAATCGAAACTTCACCCGTCACATTATTCGTCCGCCATAGAGCAAAACAATGACTAGGTTTATCACTAATTTCACATTCAATTATTAATGGTTTGCATATATGCTCCGTGTTACACAAGACATGCTCATATTTTTCACATAATACCGGTTCAATATACGGTGAAACGAAACTTTGATTAATTAAATACAGAATCGTTACGATTAAAATCACTTTATTATTAATCCATGGCACCATTTTTAAATGAAAACTGTTTATCGTCACTCTTTAAACTAAACTAAAAATGAAATTAATTACCTTCAACGACAGGTGACCCTTCCATAATTACTTATAAAACAATTCAATTTCATTTTAAGATACATAATAAACAATTTTATTGTATTTTCAAAATTTTTTGTTGACTGGCACCAATAACTTTTATTCGTTTTGTTTAGAAACATTTATATAATAAAAGGTATGCGAATGGCTAAGTCCATACCTTGCTAAAGTCGTAAAAAATATTTTTTCCTCTCCAATAAAAATTTTAAAACAAAAGGCAGGTACCCAGCCAACTTAAGATACATCAAATTATGTACATAAATATTAAGCCAAAGGTAATTTTGGACGACAGTAAGTTGACAAATTTAATAATAGACGTCTTAATAAATGCGCCTAAACCGAAAATTATCTCGAGGTAAAACTTGTGAGCGACAAAAAATGTAAATTTGCACTATTTATTTTATTGAATTCCGTTTTTTTCATTCTGAAGCGACACGCCTCCATTGGCACGTTTCTTACTTATTCAAATTATCGATGGCTACAGAGGATTATCGTGTATCTACAAAATTACTCATAATCGTTTTATTATTGCTTTTTTTAATTAAATGGCCATAAAACGTACAAACGTTATCAATTATTCAATTCTGTTAGTTCATTGTAGAGTATCCTCATTGCAAATCGGAATAGTTTTTCCCGCCTCCTGTAAAAATATAAAAATCGCAGATACACCGTAATGCGTTGTAGCAGAGCACCCTTTATTATATAGAGCCATACTTTTGATTGAAAATCGTATTGTAAATTTGTCTATGATTGCATAGATAAATGTATATACTGACCTGCATTTTTTTGAACGTTACTATCCTTGTCAAAAAATGTAAAATAGATACCAAATAATTACAAAAATATTTAGGCGACAACTCATTAGAGTTGGTTTTTGAAAGACATTTTCTGTTCTAAAGTTTAACACTTTAACCTAAAAGATCGTGTGTTCACCTTTCTTTGAACCAAATCATTTCCGCATGTTGAGGGTGACCAGGTCAAAACCGACTAAGCCCGGACGAAGTCTGAAAATGTTTAAAAAACCAGAACATTTCGACTTAAAAAACCAGGACAGTTTTTAAGTCTCGAAATATGTTATGTATTTAACTAAAAAAATTGCTGTATAAAATGGGTTTGGTGGCACCGATCATCCATTGGTCACAAAACAGATGTGTGGTGAAATCTCTTCTACTAGAAAAATTTCAAACCCGCTACCTTGATTCATCATTTGGATATGTTGCAACTAACTCATTGTTCATCTAATAAGTTGGTTAAGTCAGATATAAAATTTCAATGGGATTGGTGAATAATCGCAGAAGTTCTATTTGGGGGCAGGTATAGAATTTCTTAAATAGAACATGGCCAGAATTCACCAAATATTGGAGACACTACAAGCTATACGTAGAAAAAAAAAAATGGATTTGCCAAAAACAATTTTTTTTTCATACTTAACCAATCCCAGGTCATTACTACATTCCCAGCATCAAATAGAACAAGCACGATAGTCAATGGATTTTATTGAAATTTTATTTCTAAATTGTTAAGCCAATTCTATAAGTAGTTTCTAATATAAAAACAAATTTTTCACGTTCTCAAGAATTTGTTGAATATAATTTGGGGTTGGATTTCTTAAATAAAATAAAAGCCAAATTGAAGAAATATCGCGGATCACCACTAATGATATTATGGTTGGTATCATAATTGAAAAAATTGTTTCAACATTTTTTTTTTCTTAAACAACCAATCCAGGCAGCTAGATACGTCTTCCGCTCCCAATGGAACTAGGCAGCACGTTTATGGATCAATTTTAATAAAATTGTATATTTGAGATATGGGATGTGAATTCGATTTTTTAAGTAGGTACAGTTCCTTGCATAAAATAGAAAATTCCTTTGGTCATATAAGAAATATTTTAGAATACTACTCGTACTGATGATATTAGGGTCGATACTATAATATTTTAAAATTTTGGTTTATAGCGGACCCAGACAATTTTCTCCGCCTTCAGCACCAAACAGAGCACGCACATTTACCGATTAATTGTAGTGAAATTTTACATTTGATACGTTAAGCTGATTCTATAAATGTTCCTAATCAGAAATAGATCAAATCGCTTTTTGAAGAATTTTTTATATAATAAATAATTTTATAAAAAATCCCGATGATTCAGGATTTTTTACTGGTCACAAAGTTATCCATAATTTAATGTATTTTTTTGTTATTATACATAGCTATGGATTTTATAGGTATTCTGTTATTGCTCTACGATTTTATTTTCGTTTTTTTTGTGAATATATTCCTCAATTTGACTAGAATCTGAATGTTTGCTCAAATGTCATAACACAAAAGTCATTTTAATAAATTATCTCATATCCTAATTGGTGTGATAAAGTTGGTTTCCTTGCATACACAGTGCATTATTTACGATGATGTACCATACTAAAGTTTAGCCAGTTAACAACTTAACAAAAAAATGTACTTATGAAACTATTTCAGTAACTTTTTTATTATGGTGGATTATTCAAGAGTATTTTAACTTAAACTACCATAATTATGTTTTATATACCAAGGAACAATACTGATCAATTGTATTTTGTTGCAATAATAATTAAAATTATAATTGATAATCAATCATTTATTCAAATTTAATTTACCTTTGGTATATTTTATAGGTTTGGTATGTAGACTAGCTATATTAACACAAAGTTCATTAATTAATTATTTTTGAATACGGTCTTTTCATATCTATAATTAAACATCTCTTCTTATTTACTACAATCACAAAATATAACTAAAACAGTTAATTAATTACTAGTATATCGAAAACAATAGGACAAGAAACAATTGAAATTTAAAAAGAAAACTACAAAAATGTAGATCCGATATACTCGTACTCCAACCAAAAAAAAAATGTTTTATGTAATTATTTTTTGTAGTTTAAAAATTTTCTATAAAAGAATTTACTTATCGACTTATCGTTAATGTACTCGGTATTTGATTCGATGAACGAAGTTCATGAATATTAAGCTAACTAATTCTAGCTTTAAATTGATATTTATTGATAAATTACTAAAAAAAATATGTTTGTCCACGGCTATCTTATAATATACATATTAATTTTAATTTTACCATAATTTGTGATTTTTATCAGGGGTGACATATTGTTCTACCATCACTTTCGATTCGTTTTCGATAGTGTTTTGTTTTTTTCGATTTCGCTTTATCAAGTATGCTTTTTCTAAAGCTATCTCAGCTTGCTCAAATAAAACAACATTCTATTTCTACTTTCATACATCACTCTTTATCACAAAAAATTTTGTTTGCGAGATTTTCTCGATGCGAAGAAAAGGAAAAGTATACAGAAGGCTGATATCGCATTAGAAAAATTGTATTGAAAGAAGAAAATAGCGTACAATTTTGTTCTTGTTACAAGAGACAAAACACAATCGAAAACGAATCGAAAGTGATAGTACAACATGTCACCCCAGGTCATTAAACAAATATGTTCTGATATATTATCAGCAGTAATATCCCAAGAGCATTAATAATTTCCCGAAATAATTTTATTATATTTTTCGAAAGCACGTTGCTTGGTAACAGCCCGAAGCCGTAGGCTGAGGGCTGTTACCTAAAAGCAACGTGCTTGAGGAAAATATAATAAAATTATGAGGTATTTATCAATGCTCGAGGGGTATTCGACGAGAAAATTTTTTGCAATTTTATTTTATTCTAGTAGTAAAAGCACTGCCACATGCCATGACTACAGACGTTTTTCTAGAAACAGATTTTCCATTTATGATTAAATGGATCCATATTTTGTATTTAAAATAATGATAAATAATATAAACTAACTTAAATTATTAATTAAAATAAAAAATTTATAATAACTTTACAATTTTAATTGAAAAATAACCATTTAAGTCAAAATCCGTTTCCGGGGAACGGCAGAAACGAAAAGTGACCATTTTTCAATTAAAATTGTTAAATTATTGTAAATTTCTAATATTGATTAATAATCTGAGATATTTTATATCATTTATAATTATTTTAACCACGAAATACGGAGCCATTTAATCATAAATGGAAAATCTGTTTCTAGAAAACGTCTGTAGTTATGGCATGTGGCAATGCTTTTAGGCTGCTAGATTGTAAACTGTTCTATGAAAGTGTAATTTGAAACAGTATTTATTGTAAAATAAAACTATAAATTCTTTTCATCTAGTAGCCAGAGTAGATTTTTCTAAAATAGTAAGCCTATTAAATCGGTCAATTTCGAGTCACGTGTACAAAATATACCAATCAAAATAACATTACACTGATAACATCCCTAGGGAAATTATCAGTGTTAAAAAAATTAAAACTTAATTAAACGACCAAATACCTGTCTAAAAACTGTTTCATATAAAATCTCTTCATTTGATTAATTTAAGTTTAAGTCTTTTTCCGACTTTTTCTAAAAAATAATTTTTTATATAAAACTATTAGACCAATTTTGTGATCTTGTCCGAATATTTTTAAAAAAACAATAAATTGTTATTTGAAGAGAAATACACTAATATGGTGGTTATGATTTAAATGCCAAAAATTTTTTTCCGATTCTATAATATGATAGATTATGTACATTGATCTCTTTTTTTAAAAAAATCCTATTGCTGTATGTAAAAAAACGATCGATAAGGAAAACATGAAAAAAGAGAGGAAAAAACAGATATCAAAAAGCTTTAATGTACTAAAGACTATTGAAAAAGATGAAATAGAGAAAGGAAAAAGGGAAACAACTATTTGAATGTGGAAAAGTATTAACATTGTATGAAGGAATACAAACTCTGTGGTGGAAAGAGGAGTGACAAAATTGACTTATATACATAGATCAACAAACTTCGTCGTCACGTCATGTTTATGATAGAAAATAAAAATAAAAGTAAAAACATTTTACTTTTATTTATTCAAATTTTTATGCTTTTAATTTATTGAACAATTTTTTTGTGTCGTTACTTTTTAAAAAAACAGAACGGAAAAAACAAATGTAATATCTTAACATGAAGTGTAAAGCCTTTTCTTTTTTAGTTTGTAAATGTTTATTTCCTATGATTATGACTAACAAGTCGAAATATCAGGAACAACAAAAATTATAACTACACTGCGCCAATTAAAATACGGAACAGAAATTTTCTTCGAAAAAATACCGAGATTTGAACGCTTGTATCTTGGTCAAATAACACCTTTCAGAAAAAAAATTTGTTTTCAAGTTGAAGGAAATTTTGTTTTCTTTTCGATACTGGAAACCGTTTTATTTTCTTTTGTTTTTTATGACTTTTTTGAGTAAAACAAAAGGTGTCTAAAAAAAATAAAAATTTGCTGCTGTTTGAAACTGTAGACGAACTTGCTCGATATTTCATTCAAAAATCCAAATCGGCCATTTTATAGAGAATTTAGAATCCTTGCAAAATGATACTAGGAAAATTTCAGTGCGGCCACTCCTTGTAAAGTTATTGAAGTTTTAGAGAAAATGTATCGAAAAGCGTAGAAGTAAATTTTTTTTTCTTGTAAACTTAGCACTCTACGATAAAATATTAAGTCACTTTAATACTAAAACTTTAACACACTAAAACTTCAATAACTCGATAAGGGGTGGCCGCACAGAAATTTTCCTAGTATCATTTTGCAAGGTTTCTAAATTCTCTATAAAATGGCCGATTTGAATTTTTGAATCAAATATCGAGCAAGTTCGTCTACAGTTTCAAACAGCAGCAAATTTTTATTTTTTTTAGACACCTTTTGTTTTACTCAAAAAAGTCATAAAAAATCAAAAGAAAATAAAACGGTTTCCAGTATCGAAAAGAAAACAAAATTTCCTTCAACTTGAAAACAAATTTTTTTTCTGAAAGGTATTATTTGACCAAGATACAAGCGTTCAAATCTGGGTATTTTTTCGAAGAAAATTTCTGTTCCGTTTTTTAATTGGCGCAGTGTATATAATGTTATAAATTGTTAATATTTAAAATAAAAATTGTCTATAAAAAGCTGAAAAAATAAATTACAATAAAAAATAATTCATTAAAAAACCGACGAGCTTGAGTCCGAGACACGACCTATTAACGTAGGACTATACGTACAATTGAGAAACATTTATTTGTTTCACTTAACCAAAATTTAAAAATTACCAATTAAAAAAACCCTTAATTTTTTTTAGTGCGGACCTGGTAAAAATAGTTGTAAGCAAATTGTAAGACACCTAACAACCAACATTTTTTTTTTTTTTTTTTTTGATAATTATATAATAAATTTAAATTAAAAGTGCACATTTTTTATCTCAAATTACAATAATTACATCACAATTTTAATTTCGTTATATATAAACCACAATAAAACTTATCGATGAAAAGAAATTCCAGATAATTTGCTGCGAGTGTTGTTACGACATTTTAAGATTAAACCACAGATAAGAATAGACAGATGTGGATCTTGTATGGGCTATATTTACATTCCAAAATTTCAATACCAAATTCCAATCCGATCCTTTTAGAGCAGGACGTACATTTCTATCCCTTTTTATCTTTTTTTACGTATGGCTATTTTGATTATATCAAAGCAAACATGGCATGGCTATTTGGATTATATCAAAGCAAACAATACCAACTTCAAACAAAATTTTATTTTATAATATATACGTCCTGCTCTAAAAGGATTAGATTGGAATTTGGTATTGAAATTTAGAATTTAAATATGGCCCATACAAGATCCACATCTGTCTATTCTTATCTGTGATTAAAAACTTCATTTTTCATAATTTTTTTGAAATAGTTTTTCACAAATAATAATTATGTATGTACAAATATATATACTTTTCCCACTATAACGAAGTTATATTAAAAAATATTGCTCCAGATTTTCACATTTCACGACGAATTAGGGTACCAGGCCCCCAAAACACCGATCAGAAAAATGCCGTGTCCGTCCTTCCATCCTTCCGTCCTTCCAGCCGCAAATTTTTATTATTTTTGTTTTGAATGGGAGTCTCACAAATATTGATAGTTTTGGTCGAAATTTTGTACAAAGACAGATTTTAGTAATAAGCAGTTTCTGTTAACTTTTAGGTCCATTCGAGTACAGAATAGAGTGGGTTGCAGTGTAGGACGATTTTTTTGTTATGTTGATGATAAATTTAACAATTCATCATCTACTTGTTCACAAAATTTGAAGTCGATTGAAACATTGCGTGGAGGTTATTTTAGCAAAAGGGAGTGATACAAATTTGTTTATCTGTTTACCGAGGTAATGTCGAACTTTCCGAAGAAATATTTTTCTACAGTGAATAAACCTTGCAAATTCCAACAATTGTTCTCTAGGTCGCTTTAACATAAAATGAATAGATAATTTAAATTTCTAATTTTTTTTTTTTAATTGTTATGTTTTATTTGATAATTTTGAATTTTCACGAAACACTTTTGAACAAGAATTAAACCTAAATGGTTTGTTTACATAAAAGAAGGAGCATAAAACATAAAAGATATATAACCATCTCTCGCCAACTATAGTTACACTTAAAATAGAAGGTTTTCTATGGAAAAAAACGTTGTTTTAGGTCTACTAGTTTTTATGTCTATGGTTTTTGCCTTTGGCCTGTGCCCTGTATTACATTATCACTATTCTACGTCGTAGAAATGGATCAATATACATCTACGATAGTTTAATATGGATATGTTGCAACATTTCTGAGTTGCATTATTAATATGATCGTAGTTAGCCTCATGAAGCTAACTATTGCAATATCTATTTGACAGCTCATAAAAATGGTTGAAAATAATAAATATGACTAATGAAAATGACAAAAAACTTAATTTTGGAGTACGAGAGCAATGAAATATTATTTAATACGAGGCTGATTTCAAAAATCGCAATAAGAAGCTACAAGGATATCAACGCATATTAAAAAATTTGAATAAGGTACAAAATGTGTTGGATATCCCCTTATCGCGGCACAATTATAGACTCGCTTGTGTTTCATTCTTTGATAACTAGGTATCATGAACAATATGATTCAAAATGGGTGTGAAGTTTATAACAAATAACAAAATATATGTATGTATTAGAAAGTACACAGTTAATAAAATTCCAATAAGAATTTTGAGTGAAATATCAAAGTGTGAAGTTTATAACAAAAAATATAATAATAGGATTTAGAATTTTTTGACAAAAATAATATATTTTCGAGAACGATTGGCAGTAATAGTTTAAGTGAAGTAAATCATACGGTATATGTGCCATTTCTCAACGGTGGGGAGAAATCGCAAATTTAAATTTTTTTGTTACGTCATATCGCTTTTGCTTGATTGAGTAATTTATTGTTCAAATCAATAACATGAATTTCACAGGGATTGTCGCAAGATGCCACTAATGGGGAACAATAGCCTTAAGTGTCGTGAACCTAATGGTGTATATCCCATTTCTCAACAGTGGGGAGGAATACCAAATTCTAATTTTTTTGTTACATAATATCGCTTTTGCTCGATTGAGTAATTTATTGTTCAAATCAATAACATGAATTCCACAGGGATTGTCGCAAGATGCCACTAATGGGGAACAATAGCCTTAAGTGTCGTGAACCTAATGGTGTATATCCCATTTCTCAACGGTGGGGAGGAATACCAAATTTTTTTTTTTTTTGTTACGTCATATCGCTTTTGCTTGGTCGAGTAATTTATTGTTCAAATCAATAACTTGAATTCCACAGGGATTGTCGCAAGATGCCACTAATGGGAAACAATAGCCTTAAGTGTCGTGAACCTAATGTTGTATATCCCATTTCTCAACGGTGGGGAGGAATACCAAATTTTAATTTTTTGTTACGTCAAATCGCTTTTGCTTGATTGAGTAATTTATTGTTCAAATCAATAACATGAATTTCACAGGGATTGTCGCAAGATGCCACTAATGGGGAACAATAGCCTTAAGTGTCGTGAACCTAATGGTGTATATCCCATTTCTCAACGGTGGGGAGGAATACCAAATTTTTTTTTTTTTTTGTTACGTCATATCGCTTTTGCTTGGTTGAGTAATTTATTGTTCAACTCAATAACACGAATTCCACAGGGATTGTCGCAAGATGCCACTAATGGGGAACAATAGCCTTAAGTGTCATGAACCTAATGGCGTACATCCGATTTCTCAACGGTGGGGAGGAATACCAAATTTTAATTTTTTTGTTACGTCATATCGCTTTTGCTCGGTTGAGTAATTTATTGTTCAACTCAATAACATGAATTCCACAGGGATTGTCGCAAGATGCCACTAATGGGGAACAATAGCCTTAAGTGTCGTGAACCTAATGGTATATATCCCATTTCTCAACGGTGGGGAGGAATACCAAATTTTATTTTTTTGTTACGTCATATCGCTTTTGCTTGGTTGAGTAATTTATTGTTCAACTCAATAACATGAATTCCACAGGGATTGTCGCAAGATGCCACTAATGGGGAACAATAGCCTTAAGTGTCGTGAACCTAATGGTGTATATCCCATTTCTCAACGGTGGGGAGGAATACCAAATTTTTTTTTTTTTGTTACGTCATATCGCTTTTGCTTGGTCGAGTAATTTATTGTTCAAATCAATAACTTGAATTCCACAGGGATTGTCGCAAGATGCCACTAATGGGAAACAATAGCCTTAAGTGTCGTGAACCTAATGTTGTATATCCCATTTCTCAACGGTGGGGAGGAATACCAAATTTTAATTTTTTGTTACGTCAAATCGCTTTTGCTTGATTGAGTAATTTATTGTTCAAATCAATAACATGAATTTCACAGGGATTGTCGCAAGATGCCACTAATGGGGAACAATAGCCTTAAGTGTCGTGAACCTAATGGTGTATATCCCATTTCTCAACGGTGGGGAGGAATACCAAATTTTTTTTTTTTTGTTACGTCATATCGCTTTTGCTTGGTTGAGTAATTTATTGTTCAACTCAATAACACGAATTCCACAGGGATTGTCGCAAGATGCCACTAATGGGGAACAATAGCCTTAAGTGTCATGAACCTAATGGCGTACATCCGATTTCTCAACGGTGGGGAGGAATACCAAATTTTAATTTTTTTGTTACGTCATATCGCTTTTGCTCGGTTGAGTAATTTATTGTTCAACTCAATAACATGAATTCCACAGGGATTGTCGCAAGATGCCACTAATGGGGAACAATAGCCTTAAGTGTCGTGAACCTAATGGTATATATCCCATTTCTCAACGGTGGGGAGGAATACCAAATTTTATTTTTTTGTTACGTCATATCGCTTTTGCTTGGTTGAGTAATTTATTGTTCAACTCAATAACATGAATTCCACAGGGATTGTCGCAAGATGCCACTAATGGGGAACAATAGCCTTAAGTGTCGTGAACCTAATGGTGTATATCCCATTTCTCAACGGTGGGGAGGAATACCAAATTTTTTTTTTTTTTGTTACGTCATATCGCTTTTGCTTGGTCGAGTAATTTATTGTTCAAATCAATAACTTGAATTCCACAGGGATTGTCGCAAGATGCCACTAATGGGAAACAATAGCCTTAAGTGTCGTGAACCTAATGTTGTATATCCCATTTCTCAACGGTGGGGAGGAATACCAAATTTTAATTTTTTGTTACGTCAAATGGCTTTTGCTTGATTGAGTAATTTATTGTTCAAATCAATAACATGAATTTCACAGGGATTGTCGCAAGATGCCACTAATGGGGAACAATAGCCTTAAGTGTCGTGAACCTAATGGTGTATATCCCATTTCTCAACGGTGGGGAGGAATACCAAATTTTTTTTTTTTTGTTACGTCATATCGCTTTTGCTTGGTTGAGTAATTTATTGTTCAACTCAATAACACGAATTCCACAGGGATTGTCGCAAGATGCCACTAATGGGGAACAATAGCCTTAAGTGTCATGAACCTAATGGCGTACATCCGATTTCTCAACGGTGGGGAGGAATACCAAATTTTAATTTTTATGTTACGTCAAATCGCTTTTGCTCGGTTGAGTAATTTATTGTTCAACTCAATAACATGAATTCCACAGGGATTGTCGCAAGATGCCACTAATGGGGAACAATAGCCTTAAGTGTCATGAACCTAATGGTGTATATCCCATTTCTCAACGGTGGGGAGGAATACCAAATTTTATTTTTTTGTTACGTCATATCGCTTTTGCTTGGTTGAGTAATTTATTGTTCAACTCAATAACATGAATTCCACAGGGATTGTCGCAAGATGCCACTAATGGGGAACAATAGCCTTAAGTGTCGTGAACCTAATGGTGTATATCCCATTTCTCAACGGTGGGGAGGAATACCAAATTTTTTTTTTTTTGTTACGTCATATCGCTTTTGCTTGGTCGAGTAATTTATTGTTCAAATCAATAACTTGAATTCCACAGGGATTGTCGCAAGATGCCACTAATGGGAAACAATAGCCTTAAGTGTCGTGAACCTAATGTTGTATATCCCATTTCTCAACGGTGGGGAGGAATACCAAATTTTAATTTTTTGTTACGTCAAATGGCTTTTGCTTGATTGAGTAATTTATTGTTCAAATCAATAACATGAATTTCACAGGGATTGTCGCAAGATGCCACTAATGGGGAACAATAGCCTTAAGTGTCGTGAACCTAATGGTGTATATCCCATTTCTCAACGGTGGGGAGGAATACCAAATTTTTTTTTTTTGTTACGTCATATCGCTTTTGCTTGGTTGAGTAATTTATTGTTCAACTCAATAACACGAATTCCACAGGGATTGTCGCAAGATGCCACTAATGGGGAACAATAGCCTTAAGTGTCATGAACCTAATGGCGTACATCCGATTTCTCAACGGTGGGGAGGAATACCAAATTTTAATTTTTATGTTACGTCAAATCGCTTTTGCTCGGTTGAGTAATTTATTGTTCAACTCAATAACATGAATTCCACAGGGATTGTCGCAAGATGCCACTAATGGGGAACAATAGCCTTAAGTGTCGTGAACCTAATGGTGTATATCCCATTTCTCAACGGTGGGGAGGAATACCAAATTTTATTTTTTTGTTACGTCATATCGCTTTTGCTTGGTTGAGTAATTTATTGTTCAACTCAATAACATGAATTCCACAGGGATTGTCGCAAGATGCCACTAATGGGGAACAATAGCCTTAAGTGTCGTGAACCTAATGGTGTATATCCCATTTCTCAACGGTGGGGAGGAATACCAAATTTTATTTTTTTGTTACGTCATATCGCTTTTGCTTGGTTGAGTAATTTATTGTTCAACTCAATAACATGAATTCCACAGGGATTGTCGCAAGATGCCACTAATGGGGAACAATAGCCTTAAGTGTCGTGAACCTAATGGTGTATATCCCATTTCTCAACGGTGGGGAGGAATACCAAATTTTATTTTTTTTGTTACGTCATATCGCTTTTGCTTGGTTGAGTAATTTATTGTTCAACTCAATAACATGAATTCCACAGGGATTGTCGCAAGATGCCACTAATGGGGAACAATAGCCTTAAGTGTCGTGAACCTAATAGTCTAAAAAACGCATTCTAAATAAAAACATCAAAACAAAAAATGGTATATTAATTTTCGACGTAGAACCACTAAATAATTTAACCAAATATGCGGTAAAACTAGAAAATATTCAGTCTCAATTAAACATTTTAGAAGAAACTGTCTATTTAAAGGGAATTGTAAACTATATACATCCTTCTTTATCTGGTGGAATAGGGCACTATACGGCTTATAGCAAAAGGCCAAATGGTACATGGGAATGTCACGATGACCTTCGAAAATTTATAATTCCCACCAAACTAGATTTTTGTGTTAATCCCTCAATTTTAATTTACATGAAAAATTAAAAGCTGCAAAAAAAATTAAATAACCAAAATAAATAATGCAAATTGTTACAAACACATACGGTTGTCCACACTAGAAACTTCTATAGGGCCCGCCTTAATTAAGCGAACGATCGAAAGGTGGTGCCATTTTCCTATTTCTGTATAATTTGTTTTGGAGCGATATTCGCTAAAAGAGCGATCGAAAATGGTTAAATTGTTTTATGAGCAAAACAATTTGGAAAATTAACAAATCGACGAATTTCGCATGGAAAAAGGACACTGTTCACTATTATACCAAATAGTACGAATCTCAGCGATTCGCTTATTAATTTCTTATTTAATTAATTATTAATCTTTAGATATTAATTATTAATTTTTAATTATTAATTATTATTTATTAATTATTAAGTATTAATTATTAATTAATAATTATTAATAAATTATTATACCAGCCGAAGGGGCAACAAGAACGTCAACCAACTGACTACTGGCAAACCCTATAAACGGGCTCTCCGTCATGAGTGAAATGGATCCCATTGGCTTGGGCGCTCCATATGAATATTTGTATGAATGAGGATCCCTATAAACGGGCTCTCCGTCATGAGTGAAATGGATTCCATTAATTTGGGCGCTCCATATGAATGTTTGTATGAATGAGGATCCCTATAAACGGGCTCTCCGTCATGAGTGAAATGGATCCCATTGGCTTGGGCGCTCCATATGAATATTTGTATGAATGAGGATCCCTATAGACGGGCTCTCCGTCATGATTGAAATGGATCCAATTGACTTGGGCGCTCCATATGAATGTTTGTATGAATGAGGATCCCTATAAACGGGCATGAGTGATTGTGTGAAGATTAGAGAACGGAACGTTTCGGAGAGTTGACGAATGGTGCGATCTTCTTAAAATTCGGTATAATATAGAACTTTATTCTTGTTCCAATAGAAACTCGTCGATTTCTTAATCGCTTTTATTCCCCATTAGTGGCATCTTGCGACAATCCGTGTGAAATTCATGTTTTTGATTTGAACAATAAATTACTCAACCAAGCAAAAGCGATATGACGTAACAAAAAAAAATAAAATTTGGTATTCCTCCCCACCGTTGAGAAATGGGATATACACCATTAGGTTCACGACACTTAAGGCTATTGTTCCCCATTAGTGGCATCTTGCGACAATCCCTGTGGAATTTATGTTATTGAGTTGCACAATAAATTACTCAACCAAGCAAAAGCGATATGACGTAAAAAAAAAATAAAATTTGGTATTCCTCCCCACCGTTGAGAAATGGGATATACACCATTAGGTTCACGACACTTAAGGCTATTGTTCCCCATTAGTGGCATCTTGCGACAATCCCTGTGGAAATTATGTTATTAAGTTGAACAATAAATTACTCAACCAAGCAAAAGCGATATGACGTAACAAAAAAAAAAAATTTGGTATTCCTCCCCACCGTTGAGAAATGGGATATACACCATTAGGTTTACGACACTTCAGGCTATTGTTCCCCATTAGTGGCATCTTGCGACAATCCCTGTGGAATTCATGTTATTGAGTTGAACAATAAATTACTCAACCAAGCAAAAGCGATATGACGTAACAAAAAAAATAAAATTTGGTATTCCTCCCCACCGTTGAGAAATGGGATATACACCATTAGGTTCACGACACTTAAGGCTATTGTTCCCCATTAGTGGCATCTTGCGACAATCCCTGTGGAATTCATGTTATTGAGTTGAACAATAAATTACCCAACCAAGCTAAAGCGATATGACGTAACAAAAAAAATAAAATTTGGTATTCCTCCCCACCGTTGAGAAATGGGATATACACCATTAGGTTCACGACACTTCAGGCTATTGTTCCCCATTAGTGGCATCTTGCGACAATCCGTGTGGAATTCATGTTATTGAGTTGAACAATAAATTACCCAACCAAGCTAAAGCGATATGACGTAACAAAAAAAATAAAATTTGGTATTCCTCCCCACCGTTGAGAAATGGGATATACACCATTAGGTTCACGACACTTCAGGCTATTGTTCCCCATTAGTGGCATCTTGCGACAATCCGTGTGGAATTCATGTTATTGAGTTGAACAATAAATTACTCAACCAAGCAAAAGCGATATGACGTAACAAAAAAAAATAAAATTTGGTATTCCTCCCCACCGTTGAGAAATGGGATATACACCATTAGGTTCACGACACTTAAGGCTATTGTTCCCCATTAGTGGCATCTTGCGACAATCCCTGTGGAATTCATGTTATTGAGTTGAACAATAAATTACCCAACCAAGCTAAAGCGATATGACGTAACAAAAAAAATAAAATTTGGTATTCCTCCCCACCGTTGAGAAATGGGATGTACGCCATTAGGTTCATGACACTTAGGGCTATTGTTCCCCATTAGTGGCATCTTGCGACAATCCCTGTGGAATTTATGTTATTGAGTTGCACAATAAATTACTCAACCAAGCAAAAGCGATATGACGTAACAAAAAAAAAAAAATTTGGTATTCCTCCCCACCGTTGAGAAATGGGATATACACCATTAGGTTCACGACACTTAAGGCTATTGTTCCCCATTAGTGGCATCTTGCGACAATCCCTGTGGAATTCATGTTATTGAGTTGAACAATAAATTACTCAACCAAGCAAAAGCGATATGACGTAACAAAAAAAATAAAATTTGGTATTCCTCCCCACCGTTGAGAAATGGGATATACACCATTAGGTTCACGACACTTAAGGCTATTGTTCCCCATTAGTGGCATCTTGCGACAATCCCTGTGGAATTCATGTTATTGAGTTGAACAATAAATTACTCAACCAAGCAAAAGCGATATGACGTAACAAAAAAAATAAAATTTGGTATTCCTCCCCACCGTTGAGAAATGGGATATACACCATTAGGTTCACGACACTTCAGGCTATTGTTCCCCATTAGTGGCATCTTGCGACAATCCGTGTGGAATTCATGTTATTGAGTTGAACAATAAATTACTCAACCAAGCAAAAGCGATATGACGTAACAAAAAAAAATAAAATTTGGTATTCCTCCCCACCGTTGAGAAATGGGATATACACCATTAGGTTCACGACACTTAAGGCTATTGTTGCCCACTAATGTCATCTTGCGACAATCCCTACTGCCATTACTCCTAAGGATTTTAATTTTCATTAATGGGATCTTGCGGTATTCGCTTTGTTGTTTATTGGGGAGAACAATGCCCATTCTTCGCAATACTAAATATTACGTAATAAATATTACAAGGAAATTGATATAATAATTAAACAAGATAGCATGTATTATCTCTTACACTTGTATATGGCTTTTTCATAAAATAATGGTTTTAACAGTGTAAATCACTCACACTTATGAATAAACAAAAATTCCAATTGGAATTGTATACGTATACGTGTTATTTTTTGTTATAAACTTCACACCCATGATTCAAAGTGTAATATAGAAAACTGATTTGTAGTATTTCTGTTATCGTGTTTTTATATCAAAAAATGTTGTGTTTATTCTACGATATAAAAATGTGATAATTAATACAGACTAAAGTCAAATGAAATTGGCGATAGTATTCTCTTAATTTTTTGTTGGAACGGGTAAATTACACTTTTTATCTCGAGATAAGTCAGCGACAATTTGGCGATTAAATTCTTATACACACACACAAACAATTTTTTTGCCTTGCTTCTTTTTTCTACGGATGCACATTTCAATTGGGTGGTGATGGTGATCAGTGTTGTTCGAACAATAGGCTATTGAATAAATAATTTTTGTGAAATTAAAATAAATTAGAAAGTTTAATTATTTTTACGGGTAAATCCAATAGTTTTTATTAGTGAATTAAAATATGGCGGAAAATCAACATCATCCCGTACAAATTTTAACCTATAACAAGGAGAAGAAAAATTTCGAATTAAATTCGAGAGAGTTGGAGATAATCTTAGAAGATCCAGATGTACGCGATGCTAATATTGCTATCGTTTCGATTGCTGGCGCATTTCGTAAAGGCAAAAGTTTCATGTTGAGTTTTTTTCTTCGATATTTAAACGAAACTTTCATAAATGAACGAGAGGATTGGCTGGGTGATGAAGATACGCAGCTATCTGGATTTTGTTGGCGCGGTGGATACGAACGTAATACTACCGGGCTGTGGATTTGGTCAAAAGTGTTCACAAAAATTCTTCCTAATGGAGAAAAAATTGGCATCATACTAATGGATACCCAGGGTACTTTTGATAATAATACCACAATGCGAGATAATGTAACAATTTTCTCGTTGAGCACCATGCTGTCGTCCATTCAAATATACAACGTGTTCAATAATTTACAAGAGGATGACTTACAACATCTGCAATTGTTTGCGGAATATGGAAAATTGGCATTAGCACAAACCGACGAGAAAGCTTTTCAAGTATTATTATTTTTGATACGCGACTGGAGTTTCCCATATAGAGCGGCTTATGGTTTTACAGGTGGGCGCCATGTTTTAAAAGAAAAGCTTCAAGTGACTGAAGACCAAGAAGATGAGATAGTTAACATACGAAAATATCTCAAATCATGTTTTGAGAAATTGGATTGCTTTTTAATGCCTAGTCCTGGCCAGGTTGCTGTCACTTTTGAGAACTTTTCTGGCCAATTGAAAGATATCGATTCTGAGTTTAAGGCGATGCTACTCGAATTTGTACCCGCTCTTTTAGCACCTGAAAATATTTGGTTAAAAAAAGTTGGCGGTCACAAGCTGAACGGAAGAAGTCTTTTAACTTATATACAAACGTACTTTAACGTTTTTAGCAAAGGCGACTTACCGACCCCCCAAAACATTCTAGGTGCTACGTCCGAAGCAAATAATATAGCCGCCAAACAAGAAGCAACCGAGTTTTATCACCGGGAAATGTTAAGTGTGACTGGTATTGATAAGGATATTTTACAATTTGGAGAAATGGTCGAATTAAATGATAAAATTGTAAAACAATCCCTTGAATTAGTAACGTATTCAACATTTTATTAAATTAAAACAATAACTAATTTATTTGATTTTCCTTAGTTTCGGTCAAAAGCTGTCATGGGAGATGAACGGATGAAAACCAAACACTATAATAAATTGGAAAGTTCACTTCAAAAATATTTCTTGTCCTACCTGGAACAAAATGAAGCAAAGAAGGTAAAAAATTTGAAAATTTACAATCGATAATCTATCGGCCCAAATTAATCATTATCGTTCGAATATTAATCAACAGGCAGTAATGATGAACAGACTTGAAGTTGAATTAGAAGATGTAAATGAACTTTTACTGAGCGAACGTACGGCGTTGAAGGAAAATAAAAAAATAACTGACACCCAGAAGCAACGTTTGGACGAGTTGGAAAAAGAACTTGCACGAAATAAAAAATTCTACGCAGAACAACTAGCTGAATTAGCTAAACATTTATTACCATCGCTGCTTCTGTTCGCATTGAGGAAGTGAGCAACGATAAGCGTACCAGCTGGAGCAGAACCCAAAGTATCAGCACCTCCATGTACCATTATGTAATCTGGTCACGCCTTTTCTTTTAATAAGTTAAATTGATCAATAAACCATTGAATGTAATTAAAAATAAGTCAATACAGAAACATTTAATAAAATAAAGGCAGTAATTTTTGTCGGTTCGTGGTTTCATGTATTGTTCATTTGTTCACCATTAGAGTAATTTGAAGAGTATGATTGGACTCAAGATTTGGCATGCAGAGCTTAGGGTTTAATTTATACCCCTATCATGGTTTTAACATTTGCGTCGCTTGGTGAATCAAACTCGCCGCAATCAAATTTTGGTATTATGGGTTTCGCAGTGAGTGAGAGTAATGTCAAAAATGTTCACCCATATTTTCTAGGTGAGCGTAAGAATAATTTTATTGTTTTTGACAGAATAAAAAGAATGGCTTCCAACAAGGTCATTTTTGGTTATTATATTTTTTATTAATTTTTTTGCATATAATTAACATTTTAATAATAAATAAATATAACATTACGTTTTATATTATTCTTAGATAAAAGTGAAAAAACAACCAATAGCAACCAATTTATAAAAATTGTTGAAATTTTAGAACAAAACCAAGATATAGCGCGGGGATTCCCAACTAGAGGAAAATCAAAACAAGATGTAAATAATTTCTGGCATGAACTAACAATAACAATAAACAGCTTAGGGCCACCAGTAAAAGGGCAATTGGAATGGAGAAAGGTAAGGATATATTTAGGTAATACGTTTCGGTTATACATATTTTCTTATTTGTGTTTGTTTATATATTTGACAGGTTTGAAAAGATTGCGAAAATTAAAGCAGAAGCTAAAGAGACTGGTTGTGGAAAAATACTCAACTTACACTTACACCACTAGAACAATAAGTAAATGCAATTATAAATCCAAGTCTATCAGGCGCTTCCAGGGGTCAGGTGTATCCTAATGAAACTATAAGACCAAACACAGGAAATTTTGAAGTTCGGCTAGAGGATAACAACGATTATTATGACAGCAATGACGAGAATGAAAATATTCTGAATAGTGTTGATACCCGAATGAATAATCCTATAATCAATAATAGGCGAATGCTGAGTTGTACGAACACCTTTACTTTCAATGCAGAAAAAGAAAAAGTTAAGCTACGAATGTGGAATGCTCAAGTAGTGATGGTTGATTGTTAACTAAAATACATTTACAATACCAAAGCAATTTTGTGATAGAGGACGTGTCATTGTCATTGAATTGATAAAGATAATCATATGATTATTTATTTATTTTTCTAATTTTGTAAGTTTATAAATTTATCAATTAGAATAAATATTAAACCAGAGAATTAATTATCTGATCTCTAGCTGTTTTGCCTTCTTGCGACAAATTATTTATAGTAGTTGCTATATGTTCTGGTTCTACCTCATTCTCTACGGTTTCGAAAATGTCTTCCATAATATACAAATTATAGTACCTATATACACATATTGTGTAGTACACAATAACTATTTACTATTTGTTTTGCCTTATCTGGGCTGTAATGCAGCTCTCTGGCTCCAATTAGACACCGAAAGCGTGACTTCAGCACTCCAATTGTCCTTTCTACAACATTCCTTGCAGATGAGTGAATTTTATTAAATTTCGCTTTGCGACTTTCAGGAGTTGGCTATTTATATGGTGTAATTAAGTAGGGTAATAATAGATATCCTGAATCACCTGTAACTGCACAATAACACCAAAACGTTTCACTGGACCATCCCTCTGTCTAAAAAATTCGATTTGGGCTTAAATTGCTCGTATAAGCATATGCTTTCGAAATTTGACTGGCCTTCTGAATAATTCAAGATAGCGGATTCAAAATAGCGCCAAACTATTCCACTTATTAGACAGGGTTCAGCGCCGCGCTATCAGAATAATACGGAATCCCAGACTTACTCAAGAACTATAGACAGCTTACAGCATCGCAGAGATGTTGCAGAACTCTGCGTCTTCTACAGATGTTTACATAGTAAATGTTCTGCAGAACTATCGGAGAAAATACCACCATTCGTTACAACAACAAGAGTAACAAGAGGAACAATCAATGCACATAGGTTTACGGTGAAGCTCCCGAAACCTCGAACTGAAGAAATCAAGCACGAATTTATATACCGAACATCAAAAGAGTGGAATTCGCTAATACACTTCAAATTTCCGAAGGAATATAAAATGAATAAATTTAAGGTAGCTATTAATCTTTACTTGCAGGATCGCGCATTGGGTGCAGAAGCTTTGACAGTTACGAGGAGCTAGGACCGTTAATAAGTCCGTTCTGCACTCAATTAAAAAATTGATAAAAAATAAAAAAAAAAATTCTAGTTTTAAATTGAGATTTATTGATTAAAAATATGTTTTAGGGGCATTCTTTTCGCTACATTGATCGCAATACCCATATAAACGTTGTAAAAATTTACTTCGTTATTTATTAATGCTGAGTGCTCCCCAAAATACTAATTAAACTAAACTCATTCAATACTATTAGTTCCAGCAATATATCAATAGATGTCACTAGTGAAAAAGCCTTCATCTGTGCCTCATATTCAACTAAACTAAGCCACGAAAAAAAAATTGAAGGAAACGATTAAGAAAAATAATTGATGAGATATAGAATTTTTGAGGTTAGGTTATAGTAATAATAGTTTTATCTTATTTTTAGCGTCCACGAAATTATTACGACAGTGAAATCTTCAAAAAGATTTTGTCTAACGACGATGTTTATATCCGAAAACACCTAAGAGTATCAGCTGACTCTCAATACTCAATGTGAAATATTTTTTTAACAGCGAACCATGAAAGGTTTCAAATTTACATTAAGATTTCAAGTTTCTGTGTTCCGGTATTGGCTTACCTGTGGAGCGAGCTATCGGGCTACTGGTGTAAGCTTCGGCTTATCGAGATATTCAGTAAGAATAATTGTTCACAAAATGCTAGATATGTTTTTCAAGCTTACACTCAAAGTGATAAAATTACCAAGGTTTGATTTTATACAATAAAAATATGTCGTTTAAGTTGCATAGAATGTATGGAAAATTATTCAAAAAGAATTTTATAAAAAAGTATTATCTTTCAACGGGATACAACACACGATCTGTTGATTTAACAAGTTTGCGCGAGTCTCCTAAATCACGTTGTGTTAATTCGACAATTAGTGTCATGTGCGTGTGTGTGTGTTTTGTATTAACTTCTCTTGATAAATCGGCTTGTGACAAACAGCATTCTCCTTTGACGTCACACTCTAGCTTTGTTGGCGAGAAAAATGATGACTCAGCCAAATGACAATGGTTCGACCACAAATTAATATATACAGATGCTTTATGTCTAAGAAATTTATGAAATTTTACAAAATCACTGATAAAAGCGACAATTGCGTGAGTAAAAAAAGAAGTTTGCCATGTAACCCATTGTCTTTGCTAAGATGGTATAAATCTTTACTATTTATAATTATAATATTCAGTGTCTGCATCTAGCGTAAATATTATTCGTTTTGTCAATCTTTTGTTCTTGCATAGCTCTAACCATTTTCATGAAAAAACCCGATTCATATTAAAACTGAAATAAACGAAGTGCACGCATGATTTGCTTTAAGTATGTATTTATTACATCTATAGTACGCATAGATACAATACATGCATATTTAGCTTTTAGTGCATTATGTATTTTACAATTTGGTTTTTAAAGAAATTTCCGTAAATTACTATATGCAGGATAAAAACAAAACAAAGAATACGAGTAGGGCTAGGTACGTATGTACTCACTTAACGTATTCTGATTTATAATTTATTTGAATTTTGAATATTCAAGATAAATTTGTGGCCACATGGAAAAACGGCAAACTCATAAATTCACATTTTTCAGGAAAACGTTTTTAAAATTAAGAGTTACTTAAAATCGTATGAGTTTTTTGAATTCTTGTTTTTTTAAATGATTATTACGGTTGTTTGTAGTTGCTGGATTATTACAAAAAATTGATATAATATGAATTCGAATATAGAAATTTCAAATTTGAAATAAACCGTAATATGGAATAACTCGAGTTATGCCGTTTTTCCTTGTGGCCACAGAAATATTGTTGTTGTTGTTACGAAAGTAAATTATAATCTACGTCTACTTATATACTCAATGTTGTTACTTTTTCCGTGATAACATCATTACACCTCAGAGCCTCATGTTCGGAAAGCGAGCGACTCCAAATGTTGCCCTTAGTCGTGGGCAATTATTCATCATCATCAACAATAAGCATTACCTTTAAATTAAATATACATTTGCATAGTTTGGTCCTTAGGCTTCATGCCTCACGTATATAATATATTGTCGAAATTACATCATCTAGTAGCGATGAAAGCCGCGCCACGCACCTCTTATTTCGAGCGATTTATAATGCTTGCACCATTGAAACTATCATAAGAATGATTCTCGGTCCAATAAAAGAGGGATCCACGTACAGAATACGAATGAATCACGAGATCAGAAATGATCTCGATAAAGTTGACATCATCGGATTCATAAAATCGCCAATGTTAAGATGGCTTCGTTCGCAAAATCAGACCACTAAACAGGCCTTGGAGTCGGTACCACCCATCCGATGGATCGACGACGTTGAAAGGGGCCTAAATACACTCAGTCACCGTGTCTGGCAAAATTGCAACTTGATTTCGGCAGGGATGACTCCTTGTCCGGATTAATAAGATTTAGTTGTTACTCGATTAAATCCAATTTATTATTCTCATTTCGGTTACAAATTCTTACTTATTTATACTTAATTTTAATACACAAACTATACTCTAATTGAAATTTACTTTACTTCTTAATTTGTAACATAACTAAAATTCTTATACTACAAGCTTATATTTCATAATATACAAACGATAGGAATGCGTTTGTTTACATTTTTAATCATAAGAAAAGTAATGCAATATGTCATTACAGAATGTAGCGCCAGCGGAAGAAGAACAATTCTAACGAGAGAACGTTACATCTGATAGGAACAATTCTGGTGTCAATTTGTGAGTAAAAAAACAGTGGCAGTTAATTAATTTTCAATTAAAATAAACAATCGCCACATAAATTACAAACTACAAAAAAGCGATTTGCAATGCTTGAGATCACTGTAGCGAAAGGACGCCTCATCTGATCGAAGCAATTCTCTTGTCAATATTTTCGTAAACAAACAGTGGCGATTAATAAATTTTACATTAAAATAATAAATCTACTTGAAGCTAATAATAATAAATTATTACAAACATTTGTTTTCAGTCTATCATTAGTCTCATGCGTACAAACGTTACACGCAAAACACTTACGGCCGTGTAGACGACTCAGATTTTTTTATTTGAGAAGTTGCGGTTTTAGTGTGAGCTTGTTCTTTTAAGCTTTAAGATATTTACACATAACTATTTCAACTACTAATAGACCACTCGCATTTTTTGTAATTTCAAATTTGAATGGCAACCCTTTACTGCGGGATTTTATAGCTTAATCCAAGGAATTTTCAACATTTCTAATTTCAACCCATATACTTCCTCGGTTATATGTCTTAAATCATAATTTAATTTTTGACGTGTAACAATAGAAAGTATGTAGGTTTGTTGCCAATAGATAAAGCAATAGATGCCAGTATTTAAGTTAACTAACCATTTTCGGCACCAGTTGATTTAGAAACTCACCAAAATATTAAATGGATCACACTTATTTCATTGCTAGAGATTCCTAAACATATATATCAAGCAATAGTGAGGCTCTATCACCACATCAACACTGTGATCTTGAAAGAGTGGGTACGCGTGTACAAATGAAAATAAAAATAATTCATTAAATTAAAAGAAATTAAAAATACGTTCATCACCAAATAAAACTACAAATTAATATATTTAAGAAAAATAAATTTATTTTCCTTGTAACAGAATTCTCCAGTGCGGATCTTGGGTATTTTCTGCGTGCCAACTATACAATGTTTTCTAATTAAAACTAAAAGCTGATGGAATCATTTTAAAAATTATTGTCTCTTTTTAAAATAATGCATTGCATTATAACAGTAACTTTAAGGGTAGGTTCTCATGAAACTCGATCCGATAATCCGGTTTTTTTTATTTCATTTTTTGATAGCCTATTTTGTGTAGAATATATTCCCCAAACCGTTTGACTGAAATAAATTTCATAGAAAAGTTATGGCATAATAATTCGACCCACTTTTCTACTTTTCAACTCAAAAAAATCGTTAACACAATCTTTAAATGCATTTCCTGAAAAACGATGTTTTTTATATCTGCCTCCACGATAACTCAAAAACTACTCAATGGATCACAATCTTTTTGTTTTTATTGTGAAGTTCATTTAATTTGTTGGAGGATAAATCTAAATGCAGATAATATTTTACGTTTTTTTAATTTTTTGTAGCACTTTAAAGAGTGAAAAAACGGTTCCGAAAAATTGAATGTCCGCCATTTTTTTAATTTTCGACTTTTTATTGATATTGGTGGTACAACCTCCAGCAAATATTATATATTTTATAAAAATCTTTGGTTTTCTGATGTTTGATAATTTTCACAAGTGGTACAGTGGAGACCGATAAGTCACCTGTTTTGGAGAAGGTCACGTTACAATACGTATAAGCAATTCCCATGACGATATTATTCGTAAATTAATTTTTTTTTTGTACACTAAAACTCAATAATTAAGTGTCCAAAATCATTAAGTTGTTTATTTACGTCAAAAATTGAGAAAATCACATTATTTTTTGGTCGCTTGATGAGAACCTCCCCTTAAGACGTCGTTTTTTAAGATGATTTTTGAATATTCTTGCAAACCAATAAATTTGTTCTCATTCAGTTGGTGCTTTAAGTTTACCAAACTCGTTTTCAACACTTTTATTTATGTATTGAATCAAATATGCTGACGATTACATGATAATTTTTTTGACATGTTGAATGAAACATAAACAGTAAAAGAAATTGAATTTTTAATAAAAATTTTGTGAATTTCTTCTCGTAAATTTACATTGTTACTATAATATTACATGAAAACAGCAATTATACTTTCAATATTCAGTAAAATTGGTGATTAAGTATATTTTTCAATCAGAATGCAAAAATGCAAGAAATTTATCGGAACTAAAAATTATGCTTTGGAAATCGAGAACGATACAGACCTAATAAAAGTAGTTTCAAAATAAATTATAAGTGAAAAGTGGTAAACTTTTTAAAAAAAATATTGCATAACCTTTGTTTGCATAACATAAAATTATAAATTTTTATTTTTTTTTTAAATGTAAAACATTAAAGTTTTGCATACGTTTACATAAATAAGGAATGATTTATAATAAAGTTTAATATACATAAATGAACGAAATTTAATCTTAAGAAAATAAATGAAATTAGAAACATGGAGTTTCTTTAACCCTCCGAAAACACACAGGGCAAAAATTCATTGATCAAAAACCAGCTGTATCAGAAGATGATCGACCGCAATTACAAAAAAGAGTTAGATGATCAATTTGCCCTTACGCGAAGGATAAAAAAACTAAAATGTAATGTCCGCCTTGTTTGCGTTCTATGGGCGATGAACATCTTGCACCCAAAGTCATGGGCGGATCCAGATTTTAAGTTTTAGGGGAAGGGATGTAATTATTTATACGTAAACAGAAATATCTTTTAGGGGCAAGTTGTTAATTAAAAAGCAACACATTTTTTGTTTTTTTGTTTAACAAAACCCGGTTTTAATTATTTAAGACCGTGTTCGAAACCTGTGATACAATTTTTTTAATACAAATTTAACAATTTTTTATTATGGTATCCGAATAGTGTAATCATTTTTTGGTACATTTCCCCGCTTCACATTTTTGTTGCTTCATTTTAATTACTATAATATTCGAGAAATGGATAATTCTTTGACAAAATATTTCATGAATGGTATATTTATTAAGAATACGTTTTGGAGACATCTGACGATTTCAATTATGGTAGAATCCATCACAAGTCTTTTAGGTACAGACAAGAAATACATTGCTTTAATTATTTTATCTCTCACATATGGAATGGATTTAATTTTCATGCGAAAAAATTTCAAAAATTTTGTGAATTTGTACACACATGTGATGAACTTCTAATCAGAAGGAACGGTTTGTTGAAGTAAGGGAAGATATTAATATGTCCGTGGAGGATAGTAGCTCTTTGATATGTAAAATTGCTTGGATTTCTTCCTTGTTCTTGCTGATTTGTACCGTTTTGGACTGGTTGCTTTTGTTTGTGCATTTTCTCCTCTTGTATAAGGTTGATCAGTGGCTTGGCTATCTTTGCAAAGTCTTGTATAAAACGCTTGTAATAGGACGCTAATCCAAGAAATGATTTTAGATCTTGTCGATTTGGGAGCAACTTATACTCTATAAGTTAGTGATACTGATTAGGTAACCCAAGAATTCTGTTTCTTGTTTCAGGAATTGTCTGTCTTGTGCAGATTGACTCTTAGATTGGCTTTCTCCAATTTTGTGAAGATTTTCTCGATGTCCAATAAATGTTCCTCTTCTGTTTTCCCTCCAAACATTATAATGTATACGTAACATATTTCGCCGATGAATTCTTTTAAGACGTTGTCAATCATCCTTTGAAAAATGGCTGTAGAATTCTTTGAGCCAAAAGGAAATCATAGGTACTCGTACTTCCAGTTTATTGTAGAAAAAGAGATTTTTTGTATATCCGCTTCTTTCAGTTTTATCTGGTGGAACCTCGACGTTAGGTCTATAGTTGTAAAAAATATTGTCTCCGAGATTCGCTAATATACTGGATATATCGGGAATCGGATATGAGTCTGATATTGTGATGGTGTTCAGCCTTTTGAAGTCTATGGCCGACCATCCAAGTTTAGAATTTCTAGATAGGTAGTGGTTGGTTTTTGAATTATAAGAATCTTAGATACATTTCCGATTTTTTCCTTGAGTTTCATTCCCTTCAGCCCCCGGACGAAAATGTCTAAAGCTCTATTCCTGTATGTTTCAGTCCTTCCTTTTGGCCTTGTTGCCTATTAACTAGAATTGATGGTTTACAGTAGCATAGAATTCATCCACTGTCATATTTCTTTGTGTTGTGGTGCGGAACTGGTACTCAAGGGTATAGAGATCCCTTTTATCTGCATAGTGTAGGGAGAGGAATTTTTTTATTGACGTCCATTCTTCAAGCGGAGTCGGCGTGTCCTCGGGTTTTTTGTCTTATTTGTTGAAGTATTACCCTGTAAATAAGTTTATCTCGTATGATGTTATATGCCCGTGAGATGTATTGCGTGGGATTCCCATCGAATACCTGCAGTTTTCCTACACAATCAGGTAGCCTGATTATATCTTTCAGGTCTTGTTTGTTTTTTACCGAAATCACAGGGTTTTCTAATTTTTCGAGTCTTCTTTTGAATTTTTTGTTAGTTCGAATTGGACGTTCAGAGCCCCAGTTAATTGCTGCAATGCGGTTTGAATTTGAACTTAAACTTTTTAATATTAAAATATTGTTTTAAAACTTACATTAAAATGAGTTGGATTTTCATCGTTTAGCGTTTCCAAGAAAATGTTTCCTTAGTGTACTCTGGGTGACGTACAGTCTTGACACCAGCCGTGTGTGCGTAGGATAGTACATAGTCTTCCTTTTTGGCTGTTAATGTTAATATTTACCATCGGCTTCTGCGGTATGTTTTAACTGTTACTTTCCCTCTAGTAGTATATACCCAGGGTTTTACCAAAAATAACCAAAATAACTTGGGATATGCAAACGAATGACTTGCAAAAAAAAAAATCAAAAAATGAAAGCATAAACAAAAAAAAATCAAAAAAATAAAAATAAAAAACAAATAGTGTTGTTGTTATTGTAAATTTTTAATCGAAGAGTATAAACAAACAATTAATGTTCTTGGTAGTATATTTTTTAATTGAAAACAATTGAATTTTATCCCATATGTTATTTTGTGGGTATGTATATATTGCTAATACTTTAGACAGAAAGTATTTTGTACACGAAAACAGAATCTGGTGTATAAAAAATCTTTGATTTACTTCTTTTAACAATATTGTATCCTATGATTTTCTAAATAACGTGTTCGGACATGTTTTTTTTTCGGGCGATACTGTGTGATCGTTTGAGAATGTACTAATTTTCAAGATCGTCGATATATGTCGTATGTTATTTTCTCCTGTTATTTTTTCATATGTATTCAGCATTTTCCGAGATTTATTGTAAAAATGCGTTATCCGGAAATCAAAAAAAATCGAATTGAAAAATCGATATTAAAAATCTGGTAAACAAATTCTATTCCGTATAAAATCGTATTTGGTAAGAAATCTACTATGAGAATAAAAACTAAAATACATAAGCGTAAACGAAAATCAAAAATCAAAGTATAAAAATCAAATGTTGTCGTTGGTCAGATTTTACTATGAGAACAAAAAACCAAATTCTTACAAATCAAAAATATAATATGGGACGTATCAAACGAAAAACATAAACAAAAACTGTACTGTAAAATAGTGTTGTTGTTTTGAAGACAAAAAAACAAAAAAATCGAATTGAAAAATCGATAATAAAAATCTGGTAAACAAATTTTATTCTGTATAAAATCGTATTTGGTAAGAAATTTATGCCGTCTTACTTTGTCAAAAGTTATTCCTATCCAGTCAAAAAAATCGAATTGAAAAATCGACATTAAAAATCTGGTAAACAAATTCTATTCCGTATAAAATCGTATTTGGTAAGAAATCTAATATGAGAATAAAAACTAAAATATATAAGCGTAAACGAAAATCAAAGTATAAAAATCAAATGTTGTCGTTGGTCAGATTTTACTATGAGAACAAAAAACCAAATTCTTACAAACCAAAAATATAATATGGGACGTATCAAACGAAAAACATAAACAAAAACTGTACTGTAAAATAGTGTTGTTGTTTTGAAGACAAAAAAAACAAAAAAATCGAATTGAAAAATCGATATTAAAAATCTGGTAAACAAATTTTATTCCGTATAAAATCGTATTTGGTAAGAATTCTACTATGAGAATAAAAAGTAAAATATGTACAAAAGCGCAAAATGCAAATCAAAAAAATCAAAGCATAAGATATAAAAAAATATTGTTGTTGTTGTTGGTAAGAGAATAAAAACTAAAATACATAAGCGTAAAACGAAAATCAAAGTATAAAAATCAAATGTTGTCGTTGGTCAGATTTTACTATGAGAACAAAAAGCCAAATTCTTAAATATAACACGGGACGTATCAAACGAAAAACATAAACAAAAAACTGTACTGTAAAATAGTGTTGTTGTTTTGAAGACAAAAAAAAAATATTATTGTCGTCGTCATCGTTGTTAATTGATTGTATACAATTTTTAATTGAATACAATTTTCAATTGAAAAGACAATTGATTTTTCTAACCCATTCGTGTATGTTATTTTTGTGTGTATGTCAAAAGTATTTGACGTTAATATCGAAAGGGTTATCGTGTGCGAAATTTATTATTATACATCTTCAACAATATTATACCCTGCGAATGTTAGCTATTATGAATTCCAAGGGGGCGGCCGTTATTTTCCGTCGGAGAGGGGCGAACTCAATTGAAAGAAATCAAAAAACAATACGAAAAGAGAAAAATCCAGCGTATTATCGGAAATCAAAAAACCGGATATCAAACATTCCTCATCTAAAGTCTTATACTAAAAATCCGGAACATTCTTAATATAAGTTAAAGAATAAAATCGTTTGTCATCGTGTCGTCTTATTTTGTCAAAATGTAGTATTGAATTTTAATTGATTACAATTGTTATCGTAACCCACACTCGCCCATATTATTTTTGCCCATGTTGAAAATATAAGATGTCAGTATTGAACGGGTTATGGCGCTAAATATTTTGTTTGAAAATTATTATTATACATCTTTAACAATATTCTATCCTGTGAATGTTAGTTTTTATGAATTAAAAGGGGCCGAGGTGAGACAAAATATCTAGGTCACATAGTAAACTAAATTGAAATTGATGATAGGAAGTAGGCAGAAATTTGTATATAAATAGAACATGAGTTAATAAAATTTTAGTAGTACATTTGTATCGATACCGTTAACAGATTAAAAATGTTTAAATCTCAATTGGAAAACTTACCACAACGCGGTGATAAGATCGAAACCGACTCCATGAAGTGTTTATTTAACGCTGATGACGTAAGTATTTCTTCAGAAGATTACATCATTAGAGCAAAAATGAATTCTACCGAATTGAAATATTATGCCCCACACATGATGAAAGTGTCAGACAGGTTGAATACATTTCGTCACTCGTGTTGGACACACTATATGATTGATACTCAGGCTATGGCACCTGCGGGGTTTTATTATACAGGCACAGACGATAAGGTTAAATGTTTTTGCTGTGGTGGAGGCATACAAGATGGAATATTATCGATAATCCATGGGAGGAGCATGCATTTTGGTACTCAGAATGTAATTTTGTTGCTAAGGAAAAAGGTCACTTGTTTATAGAAAGTGTGAAGAAACGATGGATTCAGCATTTGAAAATGTTAAAAGCGAACCGAAGGGTACTTGATGATATCACATTTTTTTATTAAATAAAAAGATTTATCTCAAATAAAATATTTTTTGTTTTTTATTTTGAAAACGTTTTAAAAATTTTATACAAGCATGCATTTAGTAATATAAAAAAGAAATTTCCTTCATTAATAAATTTGGCCGCATTGAAACTCGTCCTCGGCTCCCTCTATCCAAATGTGATAAAGAGGAGCATTCATGTGTTTGACATCCCTACCAATAAATTTTATTTTAAGGTTTGACGGCGGTGAGCTGGAAATTTTTTCCTTTGTGAATAATTTTGCAATCCGTTGCGGCATCCATAAGAAGCCCAGATCTTCTATTTGGAACTGTAATTGTTCCCCGTACTTTTTTGTTTCTACGAATTTCCAGTTTATTACATTTTGGGGCTGATTATCCCCCAGTTCTTCAGGCTTCACACAGCTATACACAGTTTTTGCGCTGTTATTCAACGTTTTTATGAAATCGACCTGTAAATAGAAGGAATATTCATTATTTAAAAAATTCATAATAATAATAATAATAACTTACCATTTTTGTTTCTCAACTTCTACTTTATTGATGTGAATACTGGATAGGAATATATTTTTTCGATAACAATGTTGGTACTTTATATACCAGAAATATTTTGCATATACAACAACAAAAAATATAGTTTTTAATTAAAAGAAGGAGATCATGGATGGACAATATGAATGACAACCATTTAAGAATATAGTACAATACAAATCAATAAAGATAATAGATTTGACACAATTTCACCAGACATACTATTGAATTATTAATTTGGCCTGAATTATGAATTTTTTTCCAAAGAAGTTTTGTGGAACAAGGTATCGTCACAAAAACAATAATAATAAATGTTATTATATTGTTTTATTTTTTTGAGCAATTTAACCAGACATGCGTAATTGGTTTTATAAACCAAAAATGAAGGTCAACCATTTAAGAATATAGTACAATACAAATCAATAAAGATAATAGATTTGACACAGTTTCACCAGACATACCATTGAATTATTAATTTGCACCGAATATCTGTGTAATTTGGACGACAAAATTTTTTAATAGATTTGGTCTATTCGTTGAATTATTTTTTCAAGATCGAAACCGACTCCATGAAGTGTTTATTTAACGAAAAAGGACCGTTAGTTTACTATTAAAAGAAATTTTTTATTAAAAGAAAAAGGGCCGTCGTTTGCAACAAGTACCAAGAAAAACTGGAAACAATATTTAAAAATGTTAGACCATGACATAATTAACAATGAAGATGAATCAAATATTTTTTTTAAAAACAGAATAAAAATAAGGGTAAATAAAAGTATATAGAAAAAAATTTGTTTTTTATTTTTTAAAATATGATTATAAAACTTTATCCAACAATAATTCAAGTTAAAAAACAATTATTTTCTTATAATTTTTATTATTTAAATCAATATATTAAAACAAAATCATTTATTACATCGTATAACTTAAATGTATCCTATAATATTTCATTTATATATATATATATATATATGCGTATAATTTATCTATTATATTATTTTAACTAAGTAGATTATCATGCTTAGCTATTACTTATACTTTTCTTTTTAAAGTGAAGCATTATATATGTAGGTAAGTAGCTATCAACAAAATCAATTCTTTCACTATATCCATCCGTTATTAAAATAGATATTGAGTCAATATAAGTTTTTTCTAATGGACAATATTCAACATGATCAAAACGAACTCGGTTTTCATTATTAAAAATTGGAATTAAACGCAAAAATCTAGATTTATCTTTCCCGATAAATCTGGGTTTAATTATATCAGTATAAATGTATATATATTCAATAATATTAGATTGAGGTGTTGATGGTAATTGTGGTATTGCATTAACAGGATTTTGATTAGATTGAGTCGGTGATGGTAATACCGTCATAATAATCGGTTCTATTATTGTATCAACCATCTGCCGCGGAATGTGAAATAATGATGAACCAACCTCATCTGGTGCTGGTAAAATTAATACATTTTTAGAAGGAGGTGTTAAATTTTGAAGTGCATATGGAACTACAACAACATCTCGTCCGTCAATTTTTGTGTATATTATATCATCCGTCTGAGGTATTTGTCTTCTTCGAATCAAAGCAAAGTTAACTTCTAAATATTCTATTAAAATGTCTACATTTCTTTTATCTTTTAGAAGTTGTAATAAGATTTCTTTTAAAAAGTGTTGTATTCTATCATATTGTTTTATTTCAACAATAATTTTTTGCATTTCAAATGTATAATCTGATTTTTTTGCAACTGGAATATTAATAGAAATGGTATTTTTCGATTCAGTTTTAGTAATTTGATTAGCTGTAAAATTATCACCACGCAACGCATCTATTATCGAAAATTTAATATTATCTTTTAATGTTAAATATTCTGTTATAGATAGATTCGGAGGTGTATTTAAGTTTTGAAAAATAAATAACAAAAAATTATCTAAGTTAGTAGGTTTCTTAAATATTTCTTGAAGTAATGTCTCACCAGCTTCAAATGATGTATTAAATTCTGAAAATGTAATCTTTAACAAATTTGTAGGCTGTTTTTCAGTTACATTCGTTATCATATCATATTCACTATAAAATATATTAAATAATGATTTTAAATCTTTTTGTTCTAGTTTTACGGATTTCGAAATTTGTGATAAAATAAAATCTAGAAATTCCTCAATACTGTTATAAGTCTTATATTTTAAAGTTATATTCTTTATTTCACTCTTATGATTAGGTAAATTAATTTTAAAACTATATTCTAATTCATCTCGTTTAACTTTTTTATGTGTTATATTATCTAAATTTATTTTACTAATTTTTTCAAACAAAATTTCTTTAATTTTTCGACATGCTTTATCCTTTTCGTTACTCACAACGTAATGATGCATATTTTCAAGAAATGTAGTAAAAGATATAAATTTTGTTTTACTAAGCTTAGCAAGATCGTCCGCAGTAAATCCGATTCTATAATCTTTTTCATCTTCTACATTAATTGTAACTTTGTTGAATGTAACATTTCTTTTAACTTTCTTACTTAGATAATTTTTCCTAGAGATATGCTCTCGATTTAATACTTGGTTTAAATTTAATATTTTTGATATTTGCGATGAATGAAAATTATTAAAACTTATTTCAGTTACCCCAACACACCAAGAATCATTAAAAGTAATTGGAACATGAAGTTTATTGGTGAACGTAGATAAAACATTATCTGGATAAATATCTAAAGAACTATTACTTAATAAACAGATATAAAAGTTATCTTCTGTAATCGACATGTTGTTGAAATATGTAAAACATTTTTTTTGTGTATCTTCTTTTATACCTTTTCTCTGTATACCGTCCAAGTAATTTTATATGTTTTAAGCTTAGTGATTCTCGATGATACACTCTTTCCAGACTGTTCTTTATTGGGTTAAAGTCGACATTCATTTCGGTTCAATAATCACTCTGCTCTCATCGAAATGTGTTAATCTAAAATGCTATGCATACATTGTTTTCAATCCCGATAGCGGCGAATATTTTGAAGTATCTAAATGTAAGGGCATAACATATAATAATGAATCGAAAAAAGTATTGAATTTTTCTACCCTAAAAAGTATGGTTATTAATGAGGATGATGAAGGAGTTCGAGTGGTACACGATAAGAAAAAAATAAAACGTCAAAAAATGCTAAAGGTTGTTTCGGAACCTGAAGCCAAAAGCTTTGGATTCACGTATACAAAACGAATTTGTGTTGACGATTTTAAAACGATACCGTTTGGATATCAGTAATTTTATAAAATAAGAAGTAGAATAAAAAAATTAGTTATTAAGTTTTATGTAATAAAAATTAAATAAAATTGTTTTTATTTATCCAAGAATTGTGTTTATCATTGAAACCTAACCATTTAACATATAATCGATTTTTTTGTTTTTTTAATATTTTTTCTACCAGGTAAACATCTGAATACTTTGTCTTCTGTAATTCATATTCGTAAAATCGACCGGCAATAGGTTGATTTTCAAAATCTTTCAATAAATATGTTACTGGGATTTTATTTTTCACTTCAGCTATTCGAAAAATTTCTGTAGACCAGTTTGCAGTGTACCCTTTGTCAAAAACCGTTTTATGTTTGCTAACACGAACATAGTCACCTTTTTTAAACTTGGCCTTCCCAAGTTTTGGACCATAGTTGAAAACCGTTTTTAGTAGAAATTTCTCATTAGATTTTGTTACATCGATCGGTGCCATTTTTATTGTACGATGTTTACTATGATTGTACTCCTCAACAATTGTTTGTATTACATCTAACCATTTGAAAGAACCACGATAACTAAAGATTTTCCACATACGCTCTTTTATTGTTCGGTTTAATCTTTCCACTATACTAGCCTTCAATGAACTGTACGACGAATAATGGTTGATATTATAATTTTGCATCAGACTTTTGAATTTACTATTATAAAATTCTTTCCCCATATCGGTCTGCAGATGTGTAGGTGCTCTCTGACTTTTTTCCATAATTTCACGCAAAGTTTTACAAATTTCTTCTCCCGTCTTATTTTTAAGTGGTGAAACCCAGCAGAATTTGGAAAATGTATCGATAACTACTAAAAGAAAACGGTAATTATTATTCTGTTTCCGGTACGCGTCCAATTCAACAAGATCGGCTTGCCATAAGTCATCTATTCCTTTAGTAATTACTTTTCTTCTAGGAAAATTCTTTCTGGCAGGTTTGTGTAATTCGTTTACCACTTGTTGACGCTCCATCTTAACGACAACACTGTTTGTGAAATTCATAAGTTTATTTTATTTATAGATTTGGATACAAAAAAAAAAAAATCTATATAATAATGAACAAATTTTATTATTTTTTAGTTTATAATTTTCATCGCGCGGTGAAACACTTAAAAAATGGATAAAGCTGCTGCTGCAGAACAAGTCAAGAAAGACAATTATAATAAAACCAGATATCCAATACCAGATTTATTGTTATCATATGTGTATTTTTTAAACGAATATAAAACTTCTGCGATTATAATTGGATACGATGCGGAAAGTTTTCAACCGAAAATACTTTTATTGAAGGGAAAGGAATACCAAACTCTTACATGGGATGAATGGCATTTCTTTTACAACTACAGCTGCACCATTCGACAATATTTCGACGAGGAAAAAGATAGTGAAAAAACTAGTAAGATAGTGAATGAGAAAAGTCAGCGGTTTAAATTAGTGCTCTACAATCGGGAAAAACGTCTCATTTTCATTGAGAAGTCATCCAAAATCAGATTGGATACCTGTGAATGGGAAAGATTATGGAACTTGGCACCACTCTTACATTCAATATTTAGTTGGTACATGCTCACCGGTAAGGAGATAGACTCTTATTACACTCTATACTTGAATAAATGTATTCTACAAAATTGTTCAAAGTTAGAGTACAAAGATTTTTTCACGCCGATACATCAAAATAATAATTATTGTAATTATTCGAGACTGTTTAATGAAATACCGATTTTATCTAAGAATAAATTAATTAATGATTTATATTATGCACTATGTAACAATACTGTACAAGAAAAATAAAAACACATTTTTTTTAATTTTTGATTTATTTATTTATTGTGACGTATACAGGTTTTTAAACATGTTTATTCATGTTTTTTCTTTTCTTCTTAAATATTTTTTGGAACAGAAGATTTACGGTTCGGTCATTCTGCAGAGGCATTTTCTCGTTGAAACGATTTATAAAATTCTTCATAGATTTACCGCTACATCTGTCCAAAATATAGAGACAACAATATTTTCCACACATTAGACTAAAACGGTCCTGCAACTCTGCCATATTATAGATGTATCTTGTTGAGTTGTTCCTCATGAATGTTTTAAATCTTTTATTAAATGGAGCACGACCAAATGAATCAAAAAATTCGGCGGGTCCTCTTGCTGGAAAATGAATTGCTACCCAATGTGTTCCGGGTTGATATGATGGATCAGTATTTATGACATAGCTTGAAGGTTTTTTAGAAACAAAATTTGGTATCATATCAATTGAATATACACCACGGAAACAGTTTTTGGTTAAACGGTTGTTTCTTAAAATTCTTGTTATTTCTTTTGTATTCATGTTTTAATGATCCAATATAATGTTACGATCTTTATCAATTTCTAATGTTGCATCATACTCTAAATAGATTAAGCATGTAGTTGTATTTGGAAGTGAATCCTCAAATCTTAATTCAAGCCTTATATTACCTCGTTCAAGTAGCGAAGAACAAGAATCGTTTGATGCCAAATCAGGAGTAAGATCATATGCAATCATAAAATAACCATGAGAATACATATGTTTAGTAATCAGATTCCCGTGGGATGAATGTAGTAAACCTGTAGCGGAAAATATTGAAGCGTATGCTCTTGAATATTCTTCACTGTCTGAAAAATCTGTTACTATGCCAGCACTTGGTGTCGGTATTCCATTAACGTATAATGTAGACGAAGTAATTTTGTTATGTTTAAAGTTGAACGGATTCTTTTTCTTCAAGCCTGTATACGCATCATTGTCGACCATGCAAAAGATTAGATTTGTTGGTAGCTGTCCTAAAACAATATTATCCAAATTTAATGAAGTTCCTTTTGAGGCAATTGTATAAGATTTAACTTCACATCTTTTATAATGATATTGTGCGTTTGAATGTTCAAGAATTTTATGATGTGCTACCAGAATATTAGGATTAATGGTACAGTGTTTTGCATACAGAGTAGCTTCGATTATTTTTATAGAAGTGTCATCGGTTGCGGTTTCTGTTAGAAGGTAAAATTCGGGTTTATTCAATGTAAACACAAATCTTACGTCAACATTGTTTAATAACAATAATGGCTGATTTAACATGTCTGCATGTACTTTTCCAAATAGTTCTACAACGGTGCTGTTTTTCAAAAGGGCTGCTCTTTTGATAGAACCATCAAGATCCTTTAATGTGTCTAGATTTTTTGAATCCGTATAATATCCCGATAATTCCAAATGAGTTCTACTAGCATCCTCACCATAATTCAGCAAAGTTTCTATATATACACGATAACTGTAGTTACCATCAGAAGAGTTTATATTTTTTCCATTTAAATGTACATTTACCTGACGAAACAGTGAAGGTAACATATTATTAATTACACTCGGTTGTCCTACATCTACGGTCTTATATTCAGTCCCATTGGCTTTCAATAGTTGTATTTTAAAACATATGTTTATTGAAGATAAATCTATGTAAGTATCGCCGCGTCCATGACATACAAACTCAATGACGGGTTGGTTTTCCAAACTTGTCAAGGGTTTGTAGGCTAATTCTTCAGTTTTTAAAATATTTGTTTGTAAATTACGTGGTTTGAAAAGATCCAATTCGGATTTCATACACTCTATAAAAGACATTTTATTTTTGTTTTATGTGTATATATCCAAAATACGACACTTTTTATTTTTTGATCTTCTAGCAACGGTTGGTCTCTTTACACGTACCGCTAGCGTTTGAGACCTATTTCGTTTTGTCTTCTTATTTATTGATTTTCGCGAGGTACGTTTACGTTTACCTCCAACCATTGTATTTATTTTATCGACGGCATTGTTTCTCAATTTATCGACCACTTGTACGGACCTATCCCGAAGTATTTCTTTTATTGGTTTTTGTGTATTTAAATTACGTAGCACATCAGCTCCCGTATCGATCAGCTCGTCTTTGACAAAATTTGCTCCTTTCATCAAAAGCGGTTGAAGGTATTTCCAGAAGCTTGAAAAAATTCCCCCCAAACCTCGTCCTCGTTGATAAACTTTAGGTAATTTAAGTACATTACCAAATTCATCAACACTACTGCCACCCTGTTGTTGAATATAATACCTTATGTACGCACTCTGCATTGTAAATAACTATAGATTATGATATGGTGTTCTCCTTTATATACCTTTACGGAAATGTAGCACTACCATTGTACTAAACGAATCGCGTTTGAAATTAATTTGTTCTCCATTTTCATCTGATATTAAAATACTTATGTCAGTAATATGAGACATTTCCAATGGTAAATATTGAATATTCACGATATCACAATTTTGATAATTGTCATATTGTTTTTGATATTTAACCGGATGCATTACCATACCTCTGGCCATCACATTACCAAACATTTGTGGTTGCACTACATCACTATAAATACACATATAATTAGGAATACCATAATCTTCTGGTGTAACCACGATTCCGGGTTGTTTTATTTTCACTAATCTCTGAATTTCAAGTTTTGTTTGAGCATCTAAAGGTTTAGGAGTTTTTTCTGCAATTGATTTTTTCAAACCTTCAATAACTTTACTTCTATCCTGTTTTGGTATTTGATAGAAAATTGCGTCAAACAAATTTTTTATCGTATACTCTTTATTAATTGTTACTATACAACGATGTGTTCCCACTATGATTACGGCAGTATCTTTTCCAAAAGTATTATCAGACACGTCATTTGCATAGGAGTCAAAAAAATTTTTCTTTTTAATCAAACTGAATAATTCTGGATACTCCCTCAATATGTCGATTATATCAAAAACGTATTCGTCTGGTTTTTTGATATCAAACAATTTTGGCACAATTGTTGCGTCAGCAATTTCTTTCTTTGCATTGGTAAAAATAATCATTGGTGATGGTGGAATCGGTTTTGCTTTAACTTCTATTTTTGTACATGCGAATTTTACGATACCCACTGACCATTCGCCATTATTTTTAAAATCTAAAGCTATTGGAAGTTTTGTTGTGAATCTTGATAACGTATTTTTTGGATAAAGATCAAACGATGTATTGCTTGTCAATGTGACAAAAAATGATTTTTGGTGTGTCGACATTCTTTACTACAATGAACAAATTTCAAACAATCAGACTATTTATAGCTCTTCCAAGGTAAATTCTCCTTCTTTTGTGATTTTTTTGGTGTAGAATGTTTTGTTTTTTTCTTTCGGTGTGGAAAGTCCAAGACGGTTTGAGATGAGTCAGTATTCGCACCACGTTTAAGTTTTCCGCGTGTGATCATCTGTTTTTCAACTGGTACATTAACCGAATCTCCGGTATTTAACTCAAATAACCGATATTCGTTTGGATCAAAAGAACGTCTTTCTTTAGATATTTTGACAGATGGAGATTGACCTTGTAACGCTCTCTGCCTTACGATGTCATCCACATCAAGCTCGATTAACTCGCTACTAGGATCGTTTTTGATTTCGGATTCGTCTTCAAGATTAGAAAATCGACTTGAATTAGCGAAAACATCCTCTATTGGGGGTATTTCCTTGAGTTGTTGCATTCTTCTAACTTGTATTCCAACAGTTCTAGTTTCTGGTGGTAATGTCTGTACTTTTTTGTGATTAAACTTTTTTTTTTTTGTTTGAGTAGTCGCATTGATTAACTGGCGGTCTTCTAAATTATCTAATGTGGTTTGAATTCCAATACTATCATAATCAGGTGATGATGTTTGTGCTTCTTTGTGATTATAATTTTCAGATTCTGTTTGGGTAGACACATCATTTCGTTTAGTTGAATCTACAAAGCTATTCCGTTTTTGTTTTGTATTTAAATATTTTAATAGATTTTGGCGATATAGATGCCACTTATTAATAACATTTAGTTTATTATTATATAACACTTTTTTCATTTCCCGATCTAAGTCCGATAATTTTTTATCCTCCACTATAATTTTCTTCCAGCGATCGAATGTATCCGGTGGCATAACAATCATACGCTGCAAGCTCATTTTGCGACTTGATCAAGTAATTTCCCTACGATACCCGATAATACGGCTGATATGATGACGGGTAAAAATCCGCCTTTTTGAACTAAAATTTTACGCTTACTTGATAAACTAGATTTTGGTTTTGCTAATTGTCTTAATGTTGTTTTATATTTTCGTAAACGATTTTTATATTTATTAGAAATTTTTGCATTACCATTTAATACATTCAAACAAACTTCACACAAAGTTTTTATTAACTCTCCACTACAATTTTTTAATATATTCTTGCGTGTACACGGTTTACAGTTTCTTAAGACATGTAACATATGTTTGTGCACCCTCAATCGCTTCATACCGTTCCAAATGACTTATAAAATGTGAAGGTATATAACACGTTTCATATAATGAATTAAATATATTTGTTCGAAAACGAAATAATTCACTGCATACCTGCGTTAAATCCATAAACAAGTAACCGTATGGTTGCGATGCTACTTCCTTATATACTCTTACAAATTCTTTTGCATTATCTGGAAATATTTGTCTTGCGAGAGAATAAATTTGTGATTTATCTCGAGGGTTATTAAATACCACCAGATATTTACAGTTTAACGAAATATCTCGACAAAATTTCCCTTGATGGAATATATTTTGAGTAATCAAAATTACTGAAATACGCCGGTGATGTGAACCTTTTTTGAACAATTCACAAACATTCTTGGTATAAGCGTCTGTCATGAGATCGTCAAGAACAATCAAGGTGTTATCTACATTGTCGAAGTTAGTTGGTACCGTATCCATTACTTCTACATCATAATCACAATTAAAATTGTTTAATGGTATTGCGTTTGTTTCTGCATTACACCATAATATCTTATTCACCCCCCTAACAATCGGTAAAAGTTTTAATACAAATGATGTTTTACCACAGCCGGATGGACCTGCGATCATCATCGTGAATGGTGTTTCAAGGCCTAACATTTTTAAATTAAACTGTAACCTACATTCAAAAAGACTATTTATAGATTTTCTCTTGATTGTAATCAATTAAAATTCAATACTACATTTTGACAAAATAAGACGACACGATGACAAACGATTTTATTCTTTAACTTATATTAAGAATGTTCCGGATTTTTAGTATAAGACTTTAGATGAGGAATGTTTGATATCCGGTTTTTTGATTTCCGATAATACGCTGGATTTTTCTCTTTTCGTATTGTTTTTTGATTTCTTTCAATTGAGTTCGCCCCTCTCCGACGGAAAATAACGGCCGCCCCCTTGGAATTCATAATAGCTAACATTCGCAGGGTATAATATTGTTGAAGATGTATAATAATAAATTTCGCACACGATAACCCTTTCGATATTAACGTCAAATACTTTTGACATACACACAAAAATAACATACACGAATGGGTTAGAAAAATCAATTGTCTTTTCAATTGAAAATTGTATTCAATTAAAAATTGTATACAATCAATTAACAACGATGACGACGACAATAATATTTTTTTTTTGTCTTCAAAACAACAACACTATTTTACAGTACAGTTTTTTGTTTATGTTTTTCGTTTGATACGTCCCGTGTTATATTTAAGAATTTGGCTTTTTGTTCTCATAGTAAAATCTGACCAACGACAACATTTGATTTTTATACTTTGATTTTCGTTTTACGCTTATGTATTTTAGTTTTTATTCTCTTACCAACAACAACAACAATATTTTTTTATATCTTATGCTTTGATTTTTTTGATTTGCATTTTGCGCTTTTGTACATATTTTACTTTTTATTCTCATAGTAGAATTCTTACCAAATACGATTTTATACGGAATAAAATTTGTTTACCAGATTTTTAATATCGATTTTTCAATTCGATTTTTTTGTTTTTTTTGTCTTCAAAACAACAACACTATTTTACAGTACAGTTTTTGTTTATGTTTTTCGTTTGATACGTCCCATATTATATTTTTGGTTTGTAAGAATTTGGTTTTTTGTTCTCATAGTAAAATCTGACCAACGACAACATTTGATTTTTATACTTTGATTTTCGTTTACGCTTATATATTTTAGTTTTTATTCTCATATTAGATTTCTTACCAAATACGATTTTATACGGAATAGAATTTGTTTACCAGATTTTTAATGTCGATTTTTCAATTCGATTTTTTTGACTGGATAGGAATAACTTTTGGCAAAGTAAGACGGCATAAATTTCTTACCAAATACGATTTTATACGGAATAAAATTTGTTTACCAGATTTTTATTATCGATTTTTCAATTCGATTTTTTTGTTTTTTTGTCTTCAAAATGACAACACTATTTTACAGTACAGTTTTTGTTTATGTTTTTCGTTTGATACGTCCCATATTATATTTTTGGTTTGTAAGAATTTGGTTTTTTGTTCTCATAGTAAAATCTGACCAACGACAACATTTGATTTTTATACTTTGATTTTCGTTTACGCTTATATATTTTAGTTTTTATTCTCATATTAGATTTCTTACCAAATACGATTTTATACGGAATAGAATTTGTTTACCGGATTTTTAATATCGATTTTTCAATTCGATTTTTTTGTTTTTTTTTGTCTTCAAAACAACAACACTATTTTACAGTACAGTTTTTTGTTTATGTTTTTCGTTTGATACGTCCCGTGTTATATTTAAGAATTTGGTTTTTTGTTCTCATAGTAAAATCTGACCAACGACAACATTTGATTTTTATACTTTGATTTTCGTTTTACGCTTATGTATTTTAGTTTTTATTCTCTTACCAACAACAACAACAATATTTTTTTATATCTTATGCTTTGATTTTTTGATTTGCGTTTTGCGCTTTTGTATTTTAGTTTTTATTCTCATAGTAGAATTCTTACCAAATACGATTTTATACGGAATAAAATTTGTTTACCAGATTTTTAATATCGATTTTTCAATTCGATTTTTTTGTTTTTTTGTCTTCAAAACAACAACACTATTTTACAGTACAGTTTTTGTTTATGTTTTTCGTTTGATACGTCCCATATTATATTTTTGATTTGTAAGAATTTGGTTTTTTGTTCTCATAGTAAAATCTGACCAACGACAACATTTGATTTTTATACTTTGATTTTTGATTTTCGTTTACGCTTATGTATTTTAGTTTTTATTCTCATAGTAGATTTCTTACCAAATACGATTTTATACGGAATAGAATTTGTTTACCAGATTTTTAATATCGATTTTTCAATTCGATTTTTTTTGATTTCCGGATAACGCATTTTTACAATAAATCTCGGAAAATGCTGAATACATGTGAAAAAATAACAGGAGAAAATAACATACGACATATATCGACGATCTTGAAAATTAGTACATTCTCAAACGATCACACAGTATCGCCCGAAAAAAAACATGTCCGAACACGTTATTTAGAAAATCATAGGATACAATATTGTTAAAAGAAGTAAATCAAAGATTTTTTATACACCAGATTCTGTTTTCATGTACAAAATACTTTCTGTCTAAAGTATTAGCAATATATACATACCCACAAAATAACATATGGGATAAAATTCAATTGTTTTCAATTAAAAAATATACTACCAAGAACATTAATTGTTTGTTTATACTCTTCGATTAAAAATTTACAATAACAACAACACTATTTGTTTTTTATTTTTATTTTTTTGATTTTTTTTTGTTTATGCTTTCATTTTTTGATTTTTTTTTTTGCAAGTCATTCGTTTGCATATCCCAAGTTATTTTGGTTATTTTTGGTAAAACCCTGGGTATATACTACTACTCCCTCTAATTGTTGTTATAGTTTAATATTTGCTATAGGGTTTCGCACTGTAGCACAATCTAGCTTCATTCTTAAATTTTTTTATTTTATTATGGAAATCACTGTAGTATTTATAGTATTTGCTGTACACTTCTTAAAAAATTTCCACAATAATTATTCTTCCGACTGGTCCCTGTTTCGGCGCCAGGGCCCATATTTTTGAAATTCACCGAAAATAATCGCCGTTGACTTTGGTATAAAACAATTTAAGTTTTCGACTAAAATGACGTATTTTACTAGAAAATAATCAGCGATTTTTTCGGGTGAATTTCAAGAATACGGGCCCAGTTAACGAGCTTAAGTACGAGTTGACTTAAAAGAAAACCTTTCTTTCTCTTTGTTCTTTCTTGAAATTGTATCCGCATAACTATAAGCAGAAGAGCTGGCCATCTCAATTAAATCCGTAAGCTATTTGAGTCCCGTTTTATGGAAAATTCCCGACCGAACGGCGCTGGTAAATTTGGTCTGTACAATTTATATTGAGAGACCCTGTTGCTATCGCACATTTATATCACTTAAAATTCCGATTAATATATTGTTTACCCATATTTAATTATGGTACTTGATGATAAGTACAAAATGTTGGTTGATACACTGTTCCGTAGGTTACTTGAGATTGTCATTGGTTTGTTGTTGCTGTTTGTGTTTATCGCGTATATGTGCTACTGGCGAACTGTATCGATTTAGCTAAAATCGTTTCAAATTACAGTTAATACGCTTAAACTGTTATTGTTTTCAAAATATTCGTCAAACTAATACACTCCCATTACATTGTTTTAGTCACTAAACTTAAAATAAAGCATAAATACCGTAAATCTAACTACGGCTAATCTCGAAAATTCATTAAATCGAACTAGATAATACAGATTGAATTCTTGTTTATTTAAATATTAATTTGCATAAAAAAAAAATCGTTGGTCGTCATATTTGCCAAGAACTGTCTCTGTATAGCGTCAAAAATGTTAAACTGCTACTTGGAAGTTCGATAGGGCGTCGGCGGAGCTCGGTGCATCGTTTTCTTTTTAAATATTAAGTAAGGCTTAATTGAAAGATTTCATTACATCATTGAGTATTACATGCAGATAATTTAATGCATAAACGATTTAAAAAAATAAAATTTCAGCTGCACAAAATGGGTTGGTAATTGGTATCGTTATCCATAATAAAAAAAATGACGGAAATAACAAAAAATCCCAAAAAATCAAGTTTTTTAAATACATTTAATAAATTTTTTAAGAGTTTATATTGTAGAGATTGTAGCATTTTTGAAAATTTATGTTTTTTAATAATTATTCACATACTAAAATAGAGAACTAATAACTAAGCCGCTTACCATTGGACCCTTTGCGCAAAGATGACAGGAAACCGTCTAAAAAATTTCAAAAATATTTACATTTGTAATAAGATTTACGTTTGAATTTCACATACTAAAATAAAAAACTCCCCAAAGACGCTTAGCATTGGTTCTTTCCGCGCAAGGATTACATGAAATTATGTAGATTCCTATTGTTTTCATATTTTATTTATTTATTTATTTAACAAAATTTACATACAATATCAAAAAAATATATATATAATAAATGCCCTGTGGACGATAATCCAGTGGCGGGCAACGCTTCTATTGACAACAATCAAAAACAACATTAAAAATAAACAAAAATATTCAATCAGTTATCTAAAAAAAGAGTGTTAAAAATACATTAAATTTATGTCGAAGCTTTGAAATACATAGATTGTAATAACACAAGAAAAAAAAATCGAATCACGACGCAAAATAGATATGAGACATCTGATGTTTCGAATAGCCAATTTTTGACGCAGGATAAAAAATGTTTAGAACAAATAAGACGTCTAATGTATTCAGGAAGTGCATTAAACAATGTTGGAGCGGCAACAACAATATAGCGCCGGAAGTGCTCACAACTGAACCCGGGAACAACATAAAGAAAACGATTATTAGTGCGAAAGTTGTATCGTGTATCACTTCTAATAACATGCTGACCACTGCGCTTAAAAAATACTCTTAAAACCTTATAAACATACAAATGTTGTAGAGGTAGTATATTGGTCGACTTGAATAAGGGCCAAGATGGTTCCAATCTATTCTTCCTCAAAATTGTTCGCAAAATCATTTTCTGTTGTACATACAATGGTCTTAGAGTAGTTGGATAACATCCACCCCAGCATGACAAACCGTATTCCAATTTAGACATCACCAAAGCACAAAAAGTAATTTTCAGCACAGAAACTGGGCAAAGATCACGTAGGAGGTAAAAAATACGTGAAGCAGATGCCATGTAACTTTTTAACTTAGATATATAAGTTTTCCAATTAAGGTTAGTGTCCAAATTAATACCAAGATACTTAAAAGAGTTGCCTTGCTCAATATTAAGACAATCCGCAAGACAACTAACAGAAGTACATTTAGAACCACTATGATATGTAACCAGGGAGTGATTAGTAGCTGCTGAAATGCCAGAAATTTTAAACCACATAAACTTAGTTTTTTCACTTAATATCAGGAAGTGCTTATCGAACCATTTATGTAAGACCATTAGGTCAGCATTAGTCATAGAAATCACATCGCTGGCAGATTCCGCAGAATAAGCTAAAGCTAAGTCATCAGCAAATCCAGTACTGTGACCATTCAAATTTAGTTGAAAATGGAATTCGAATAAATTAAAAACAGCAAAGGGACAAGCACTGATCCTTGCGGCACCCCCACGTTCACAGCTCTAAACTCACTAAAAGTGTCATTAACTCTATTAAAGCCGATTCAGTACCTTTACCTTGGCGGAACGCATGTTGGTGAACGCTTAGTGTTTTACATTGTTCAAGAAATATGGTAACTTTATTTTTGACTGCTTTTTCCAGAATTTTGAGAATCACTGGCTGGAGCGCAATGGGCCTATAGTTACCCTTATCACTATGCTCACCACTTTTAAAAATGGGGACAATAGCAGCAAATTTAAGCCTCTTAGGTACTACTCCCTGTTCAAAGGAAATATTGAATATATGGGCAAGAACATTACTGATATATTTAGAAATAGCTTTCAAAATATTATTACTATACCCATCAATATCTAAAGACTCTTTAGGCTCCAACGATTCAATAATAGCTAAAATTTCACTATTACACGGAGAGAATTATTTTACAATTTTTAAGTATTGCACTTTCTTAATTCGTGAAATTCATAATTTAGTATATTAATCATACATTTAGTAATATATGCGCTATTTAAAAAAAAAAAAATATATTAAGAGAATTTTTCTTAATTTGCATGGTTTTTTTGTTACTGTTAATATGAAAATAACGCTTCATCGAAGAAAATTATTTTGCGCTAACGATTAACTGATCCAGTAAATTTTCCGCTTGATTTATGAAATGTATGCAGTATTCAGGTATACAATTTTAGAATCTCTCAAATATGCATTATATGCTTATTTTATTCATAATAGTATACTAAAAATTAAATTATTTTTTCACAATTCAAGCATATGATGTGCACATATTAACAAAATGTATGATTAGATCAATTTTCAATCTAAACTTAGGTTCAAACCAGTTATTATTTTCTTTGGTGTGTTAAATTAATAGTTTTTTAGTTTACTTATATTTAATTATATAATTAAATGAAAATATTTAATAATATTCAAATGTTTAAAATCAACTTCAAAGTATAAGGACTATAAAAAATAAATGCGAAATAATAACGGAAATATGTATGTATACTCGTACATACTTCGTTCAAAATGGTAATACAAATGGTTTGGGATATTTGTACTCTTCTTGCTTATTTGATTTTATAATTTTATTTGTTGTATTTACTGAAATAGAAAAAGTAAACCATACTCATATATCTACATTGCCATTCTGAAAAAATTTAGAATACAAATTTTATATGCATTTTCATTATGATGACACTCAATACTTTGTCAGCTAAATAACTTTTTTTGTCAACAAGTGTTTGATGTGATTATCTTAAATCTACGTACAGTATGTACTGTACGTACTGTATATGAAATGTTTTACTACCTAGATGTGCTGATCATAATAGGACGTATAAATATTTATTATTTGTACTAAGTGTTTGTCTTCATTATAAATAAATTAAATGCTGGAGATAACTTTTGTTGGCAACATTTCATTTGGTTTTTGTTAACGGTTATTTTTTAACCAAGCTTATATTGATCCCGAAAATACTTCATTTTATATGGAATATTCAGGCAAAAACATAGTACGTGATTAAGTGTTTTACTTAATTTTTAATAAAATAAAATATAATTAAATTAACCATAATTATACAATATTTATATTATAAAAGTACCAAATTAAATATAAAGTGAATATACATAGTGTATAATAAATACAAGTGAATATATAGTGCAAGGAAATTTATGGATTATTTGAAAATTAAAAATGTATGAGTTTCTCGATAATACGGTGGAACAAGCGGCACTTAAGAATTTATTGGTGTCATGGAATTTAGGTGATTTGTTTCAACATTTTAAAAGTAAGTATAATTAGTGATGTGTGTTACTTTGTGCAGAAAATAAGCATTTCTGGAATGATATAGTGATGTGTGGTAAATTCTGATTAATTAATGTTAGGTTAGATTGAGGTTAGACACGTGTTTTTTGTAGTAGTTATTTTCGTTTACTTGTGAAGTATCCTGTAGTGAAAATTAAAATTTGAATATTTTACCAATATTTTCAGACTGCTGTTTGGATATAAATTCGTTACCTCTTTTAACACAGCAGGATTTAGACCGTTTATTTCCTGTAGAACAAATGGGAGTGTTATTGGTTTTTCGGAAGAAATTACATGAGTGGAGGGCTCTTAATTTTGAGAAAGTACTTTTTAAATTTAATTTTTATTCATAATACATACATGTTTCATTACAAAATAAAATAGTAAGAGCCCGTACTAAAAATTTCGCTTTTCATAGGTTTGTGTTGAAGACAGTGTGTGTTCATCTCAGAAGTTAATGCCTGAAACCCAAACAATTCCACCAACTATAAAAGAATTTGTAAGATAAAGAAATTACATTTATCTTTACAGACACAACCTTATTAATTATGTATTTTTATTTTATATTGTTCAGGATCTTAACTTGTATCTAACAAATAGTGGACAAGCCATACATGAGGAATATTTAAGAAATCATTGTATACCCGACTGCCTACGGAATAAACTAATAAAGGATTGTGTGGAATTTTATTTAAATAAGAAAATTTTTATGAAGCATTCTCAGTTTGATAAAATAGCAGACGATATTTGTGAAATATTTAAAACAGAGCGAAAAGTTTGAAAAACTAAATTGTACGATCAATACGAAAAAAATTACAATCACTATACATTTTCAGGAAACATACTATTGTAACACAAACACATATCATTCAGGAAGACTATACAATACTTATCGAAATAGTGCTGCGAAACTACGAGCCGCAGGTATACTTCCAAGAGAGAAACGGACAAAACGATGTAATCTTGCATTAGATTCCGACCAAGGTAAATATATGAAATTGCGAGACCACTGCTGTCTAAACACAAACCCATATATGTATATGGGTTTGTCATTTATAAATATATAATTGATTTTATCTAATTTGATTAAATATTTAGCAACAGAAGATAGTGACGCCATTTCTGAAGACAACGATGATCAAATTTGGTTGCAAGTTTATGCAAGCCCGTTTGATATAGTGCTCGAGAAGTGGAGAAAATCCATTGAAATACGTATTCCACATAATCCAAGAAAAAATATTAAGCAGATTTTAGAAGTTTGGCCAAGATATTCACATTCGAATGGGGCACAGTTGGTAAAGTTAAATTATTGTTATTCACGTAAACGAAATAATGTGTGTTTTAATTGATTTTCTTCACAGATTGACATTGATTTTAATTACATTTACCCACACAAGGGATCTTTGTTATATAATAAATGGGAGAAATTTATAGTGGACGTGGTTCCAATCTTAAAATCTTCAATTAAGGACAAACATTCACTAAAACAACTAGAGAATTTTGATTTTTCAAACAGCAATAACGACAAAGGTAGTTTATTATTGTCTTTTCTAAATATCATTGCCTACATTGATCATTTTCTTTTTCTAGACTCTAGATATTTGCTTGTGCTCCAATCATTGCACGCTATACTACCTCCAACTGGCCAGTCAAAACATAACTTAACCAAAAAATTATGGAAGTATACTCGATAGCCAGAATGCTTTTATAAGAACGGCTTACTCATTTACTGCTATCGAAGAAATGAGAAAATCAAAGCAAATTGATTATTTTAATTACAATTTACATTTGCAACCGATTGTATTTATAATAAGCGAAAATAACAATACGTGTTATTATGCGACTTATGATTCAGTTATTTATAAGTTTGATCATCTTATACAAGCCATCAACACATGTTTTAAAATACATTATGTATTTAACTTAAGATATCAATCTGAAGCTAAGCACGTATGGGAATTTATACAAGCCTATTTTTTTGAAATCGATGGAAATTTTAACTCGACATCCGTATCAACTTTAATTGGTAAACTAAATAAATAGATCCTCAGTTTCATCATAAGTTATTAATTAAAGTTTTGTTCAACATATACAACTATTTCGCTGATACATATACATATGTACATATGGTAGGTACATTTTCGTACAAATACCATTAAAATATTTTAACAAATCAAATAATTTTTATTATCTAACAAATCATATAATCTTTATTATTTAAATTTAGTAACAGTATCTGAAATATCATTTTAATTAGGGAACATGTATTTATGTTTTAAATGTAAGGACACTTTTGCAACCATAGACAAGTTGATTGTTCATTTAAAATATGTTCACATGTTAAAGGCTAATGACAATTTTAAATGTAATCAATCAAGTTGTCCTCAATCTTTTTCTTCATTACGAACATTTAATTTACATTTAAAAAATTCTCATAACAATGCATTAGAAAATACTCGTAATTTGAATAACGAATCTTGTAAACAATTACATATTATAAGGGAAAATATATGTAGTACGCAGGATGCGAAATTATCTTTACCACAAATTCAGGAAAATATAAAACGAATTCTTTAATTCTTGTTTCTAAATTAAATAGTTACAGCCATTTAACAAATAAGCAAATTGAAGAAATTTTAAAAGAATTTTCGGAAAATATTTCTCAAATGTTCGCTCTTATAAAGTCAGTTCTTTTAGAAGAGGTAAATTCAGCTAGAGAAGAATATATTGTAAACCTCATAAATATTTGCTCTAAACCATTTGCGAATGTGAACACTGAGTATAAACTAATAAAGTCTTTAACTCAATTAAACGTAATGAAATCGCCCAATCAATTTACGATTGAAAAAATAGTAAAAGAGAACAGTCATGGTGGTACTTCACGATTATCGGAAGTTGAGCTGAAAGGGGTTCTTTCACCTATAGTATTCCAAATGAAAACTTTTTTCGAACTTCCCAATATGTTGCTTGATGTTAGAAATTATATGAAAGAATTGGAAGATGTAGAATATATAAAACATTTTATTCAGGGCGAATTATGGAAAACTAAATTACAACAATTAGGCAATAAAATCGCAATACCATATTTTCTTTATTATGATGACGTAGAAGTAAATGATCCAATTGGGAGTCATGCGGGGGTGCAAACAATTGCTTCGTTTTATTATAGCTTCCCAGTATTACCTTTAGATAAAATTTCCAAACTTGAAAATATTTTTCCAGCAATGTTTCTAAAGTCTTCAATTTTTAAAAAAGTTGGAAGCAATAGAGTATTACACAAACTAATTGAAATTTTAAAAGACCTTGAGATAAATGGGATACTGCTACATACCGTTAAGGGAGATTTTCAAGTTTATTTCATTTTGGGTCTTGTTATAGGAGACAACAAAGCATTAAATGATCTGCTCTGTTTTTCAAAAAGCTTCACTCACAATTATTATTGTAGGTTTTGTTTAATGCATAAAAAGGATACGCAATCTCTGTTATGTGAAGATGCACTAATGGTCCGTGATCGTGATAATTATAGCAAGCAAATTGTATTAGGGGATTATAAACAAACCGGTATCACTTCAGAATCTCTTCTTAATACAATTCCAACATTTCATGTTACTGAAAACTTTTCTGTGGATGTAATGCATGATGCATTTGAAAGAATTGTCAAATTTGGTTTAGTTAAAGTTCTCAATTTTTTATTGGTAATAATAATTTTGATCTAGAAACTTTCAATTTCAGATTAAGAAATTTTAATTATGGTAAAATCGAAATTCGAAATAGATGTGAGGTTATTAAGGAAAACCATTTAAAAGCAGAAACACTTCATCTTTCTGCAAGGGAGGCTTACAGTATGTTACATTTTTTTTTCATTATTAGTAGGAGATTTAGTAGATCGTAATGATCAGGGATGGAAATATATATGCCTACTCGAAAAACTGGTTGATAAAATGTTATTACCTTTCTATACGGAAGAAGCAATAGAAAATTTAAATAATTTAATTATGCAGCATCATCAGCTCTATATTAATCTATTTCAAACTAATTTGAAAAACAGAGAATTTAAAAACAGAGAGATGAAAAATTATACCAATGTTACTGGCAGTCGAAAAAACTTACCATTATCAGTTGCGAAAAAGTATGCTATGAAATTCAGTTATTCCATTCTGAAATCTCCTGTGAATTTTTGAAATAAGAGCATCAATTTTATGAAATTAGCAGACCTTAAACAGCAAACTTATTTTACTCTACTAGAAGAAAAGTTCTCAACTGAACAACTGAAATCAGTTCAAAATATAAAACTTACTTATTTTAACGGTTCTCAGTACACGAGAAACTTATTTTTATTTAAGGAAAATAAATTATTTAAAATAACTGAGATTTTAGATATTGATAATATTAATTATTTGATTTTAAATCGTTTTAAAATAAATTTCAACAATCATTTAAATTGTTTTATGATTTTAGGAAAATATAACGAATTATTAAATATTGTTTTAACAAATTTTTTATTGGTTTTGAGCTCTTTATTTACAAAATATTTTATAGCTTTAGCTATCGAATCCAATTCGGATTCATTCTCAAAAGCAAATGAATTGTTTTTTCCAAAAAATTGTTTCCTCTATATAATAAAAAATTATGGCAATCACAAATTCTTTTTGAAAACCGACTTTTCATGGAAACGCACCGCTATATAATTTTTCGAAAAAAATTGTATACATTATATCGGTAACTCATATGATTTGTTCATCTAATTTGGTTTTGTCTCATCAAATTTATTTTTATTCAAATGTACAACCTTTTTTACGTGAAAACGCTTTAGTATACAATTTTTTTCGAAAAATTATATAGCGGTGCGTTTCCATGAAAAGTCGGTTTTCAAAAAGAATTTGTGATTGCCATAATTTTTTATTATATAGAGGAAACAATTTTTTGGAAAAAACAATTCATTTGCTTTTGAGAATGAATCCGAATTGGATTCGATAGCTAAAGCTATAAAATATTTTGTAAATAAAGAGCTCAAAACCAATAAAAAATTTGTTAAAATTATTTAAATATTAGCTCAATAAACATAAATATAATATTAAATATTGCTAAAGTATCTGAATTTGAATACAAACCTTTTGAATCTTATAAACTATTTAATGGAGACGAATGTATTAAAATAAGATATTTATAAAAAACTATCGCTTAATGTATGTATGACACAATGAAATAATATGAAATATTTGTATAATTAAGAAAAGTAGAACTGATTATTTTTATTAGTGTTTAGAATTTAAAATGAAAATACCGATAATGTAGATGGATATTATGATTTATTAAATTTAAGTGAAATACATATTGTAATTTGGTGTAGAAACTCTATAGTTAATATAAACGTATTGATTTATATCATTGAAAAACTGATTTAATTTTTTTATGAAATTAATATGAAATAAATTTTTTATAAAATCAATTCTGTCATTTGTGTTTTTCTCGTATACCATGGATTTTCTAGTATAATGTTAGCAAATCTGCCTCTTATTCTAATAAAGTGAACATTAATTCCACGCACCATATTCTAAAACGTTAACCATAAGTTTCTCAAATTATGAAATTTTTCGTAATATTTTTAGTAAATCTGTTTCGTATTTCATGAAATAAGAGACATACTTGCAGCACAATATTCTAGAATGTGTACCACATTTTGCTGAAATTATGACGATTTGTAGCATATGTTTAGCACAATTGATGCTTATTTCTTAAAAATGAATGCATATTTATAACGCAATTTGCTAAATTGTTCACTACATTTTTGCTCAACTTTTGAATTTTTTTAGTTTGTTTTTAGTTAATCAATTTCTTACTTCCTGAAGTTAAGAGCAACATTTCAGCATAATTTTCTAAAATATTAGTCATATTTTTCTCAAATTATGACTAAGTTTCTTATTATTCAAAAAAACGAAAATTCTTTAATCAAGTAAAGTATCTCTCAAGGTAAGTAAAGTTACACTAGGCTCCAAATCGGTATGGCATATGCACAATATATGCTTAGTATGCTTAATTATTTCTCTCCGTGTAGAAACCGGAGTCATGAAGAATGTTTTCGAACAGTAATCATAAGGAAGGTTGTGATTTATGGGTATGACATTCGCGAAAAATTTAGACCTTAACTTATCGGCTACGCTCGTAAAATAATAGTTGAACTCATTAGAAATGTCAACCTCATTTGTAAGCAGAGAACCGCTATCGGATGAAATATTATTAATCGAAGTTGATTTAACCTTTTTTGTTAAAATTTCATTAACAAGGCTCCAATTTTTTTTAACATCCCCTCTATTAATGGAGAAACGATTCATATAGTACGTTTCCTTTTACGATCATATGTTACGCTTAGATTCATATCAATGGGATGTTTCTTTAACTTTTTGCGAAATTGGTTCCTTTTTTTAATTCGATTAGCAAGATGATATGAGATCCATGGCTGTAACAGCTTGATATTTTTGACCCTAGAGTAAACATAACACTGCTTCAAAATGTTCGAAATAATGCTAAAAAATGAATCAAGAGCTTGAGACAGATCATCTAGCTTTAGAACAGACGTCCAGTCAACCTGCTCGACAAGTTCAATTAACAATACCATATTAATTTTTTTTTTCTGACCACAATAAAAATTAGTACGGGATGGCAAAGCTGTATTAAAATTGAATAATATCTCGATGAAGTGATGATCAGAAATCTTAAGGTCGATTGCAGATGGCTTGAGACATGAAAGATCATTTGATCTAAGACGAGCAAAAAAATGATCAATGCAAGTGGATGATGATGATGTCACTCGAGTTGCAACATTAACCAATGATTCAAGACCAAAAGACGACATAAGGAACATGTAATCATCGAAGTGCGATGAAAAATCAAGGATGTCAATGTTAATATCACCGACAATGAAGAGATTCTTAGACTTAATATTATCAATAAAACTTGAAATTTCGTGCAAAAACACGTTAATTGGAGTATCGCGTAACCTATAAATACACAAAATCACATAAATATCATTAGCTAAACTCCAATCAACCCTAACGATATCACACGAAACTAAGGTAAAAGTTAAAAGTGAACAGCACAAATGAGTATCAAAATAAACACAGACCCCACCTGACCTATAGGCATCATTACAAGCACCAAATAACGTGTAGTCGTTAAGATTATAAGAAGATAATTCATCACTATTGATCCAAATTTCACTCAAAAATATAAATGTAGGTTTATTCTTATACGCGTCAACATTGGCTACCAAAACATCAAAATTCCGTCGAAGACTACGAATATTCTGATGAGTAATCAATATATTAGAGTTTACCATGTCAGAATCCATAGAAGAAATGTATTAAAAACATTGTTAAAAGATAACTAATTATTGATAATATAATGATTATAACATTAATATGTACAAAACTGCATAAAAATGGATAATACAAAACTAGAATAAAACTGAAAAGTCTCAGACTAATAAAACATAAGTTATACAAAACCAAAATAATGAAAATAATGATCAGAAATAAATTAAAAAAAACTATACATATAAATATAAATAAAGTACTAATAACAAACTGAAACAAATTATGATCCGAAATTACGATGGTAGGATAACACATACGTGGGGTTTTGCAAAATATGCATATGATTCGAATATGAACTAAATTAAAATTAGATAGGATAATAAAATTTAAACAGAAAAAAATTATAGAACCAAAAAAAGTAGAACAGAACAATCTATAACACCTACGTACGATATTAAAATAAAACCAAAGACAAAACGGAATTACATGTTTCATGAGCAGCAATTCTAAAAACATTACCATTCTCAAATTGATAGCTATTGCTTGAAAGAAAAAATTATCATGAACTAAAAGTAGCTGTAGCGATTCACTCAAATGTAACGCATTTCAACAATCAAACATAATTGTATTTGAACAACTCTTTACTGTACAGTAGTGACACTCTAGCATATTTTACTCATTAAATATACTTGGGTAGTGTGTATCTTTGCTTAGCAAATGAAAATAAATTCCACATATATTTTATACACCTCAACTACTGTGTGTTAAAAATCATTTACCACCATCTATTGTCGACATTTACAACTAATCAAAATATAATTTGATTAATCATAAATGTTTCTAACATCTGATTATACACATACAACCGTACGCACAAGAGAAAATACACACTCTTGCCGCAACATTCATTCTGTCAACACAGAATTAGTTAGTTTACTTTTAATTAGAAATCGATTTTGTGAAGCCAAACATCGCCATTTTCTTAAGTGCATTTTCTTGAAAATATTTACGCGTTTTTCCGCGGAATAAATCCAGTAGTGGTGGTGGAAATTAATTTCTACATACATATTTATATTGTACACAATTTTCATCTTTGTAAATAAAGACGGCGCATATTGGAATACATATTGTGCGACCGCATAAACATTTAATTTAGTGTGTTGTTAATTTATTATTATAAATTATATACGCAACGCTCAACAAGCGTTATACTGATAACACGCGATTTCGTATATAGCATTTGTAAGATTTTAGAATTTCTAAATAAAATACAATAAAAACAATTATGAAAATTATATAATAAAAATTAAAATATTAACAGTAAAACATTAGCCCAAAGAACGCAAATAATGTTTATAGAGCATAAATAAAATTTTAAAAAAATGCGTACAATTAAAACAACTACATTTACTCTACGAAATACAGCAGTACAACAAATTTCAAAAAAGCATATACATATAATGTTCTATAGCAATTAAAAGGTAAATAAAACAAAAAATTTTGTGAAATAGAATGTATATCACATAAAATAAACAAACCTAATCAATAAAAGCAAAAAAATTGAATGTATAGCCAAAAGTACATAAACAAAAATTAGAAACTAACAAAATTAATAATAATATAATAAATAAAAATATTCTATAATACCAGTAGTGCAGCAATGATAACGCTGAGTGTTTAGCCCACCGGACTAACAATATCACCAGATGAATTACTAGCCGGGAGAAATGTCCGCTCCACGTAATTGATGTCATTGTACGACTCAATATCAAACACTTTTGAAGCACTATCCTTACGCAGCAAAATTTTTCCATGTTTACACCATAGGAATCGTAAATTATGTTTCTCCTTAATTTTTTTCGCTTCAGCATACAATTTTGATTGAAGAGCCGTGAAATGTTGCATGATGTGCAAATTTTGAGATGTGTGCGATGCGGGCCATTCAATGTTGAGATCAGATGTTCTGATATGTTTATTATTTTTAGTTCTATTTTTGTAACTTAATAAAATTTTATTTTTTAAATCAAAACTATTTGTTTTAATTATTAACAACGCTTTAGCATTAGCCTGATGATTATTGGCTTTTACAAAAGACGAAGTGATTTCATTATCCTGAGCATTCACATCAAGAACCTAAAGACGATTGACTGTGCGTGCTGCGGACAGTATGGTACTCCAGTAATCACCAAATTATTTTGAACCAAACTTCTAGCTTTAACATCTAAAATTGCTTCAATTTTATTTAATTTGAAGTCATATAGTGACTGCTTAGTTTCCATGTTTTTAACTTTCTGAGACAAGGCACTATTTTCTTGAAGAATACTGCTAATAAGGCATTTGAGCTCATCAAGAGAATCAGATAAGAATTGTTGAGATTGTTCAATATTTATAACTTTTTTATTAAGATCCTTTAGAACATTTAACATCTCAGAAAGGTCAACTGTCAATAAAAGAACGACTTTTAGTGGTTTTGCAAGCACTGCAGAACCACGCAGCAGAATCCTTTTTAATAAAATTTAAAAGATCATTGTAGTTAACAAAATTTTAATGGGGTCTTCTTTTTCGGTGGTGCACATTGCTTTGTATTTTTTGGTATTTTTTCCGTGATTTTTTCATTCAGGAATATGATGGTATCCCGTACAAAATATTTACTTTACAATCTGAAAAACACATACGTCGAATTCTAGTAAAATCAAATTGCTATAAATAACTATCTAAATCAGATATGCTCATATATGCAACATAAATTTACATTAACCAATCATTTTCTTATACATACATAAATAGATAGAAAATTCATTCGTTTTTGTATTTCCATTTGGCGCATAAAACCATATGTGTCTCTCTATATGTCTAGGAGTAAAACAGTAGCACAAAAAAAAACCCCAATGGAACAAGTAATAAAATAATAAAAAAGTTTTATCGCATTTAGTTTTATTGTTGTTAGTAAATTTATTTAACTATATTTAGTTTTTACAACTTTTTCTATTGTCAAGTTAATTCCTTTTATTAGAGATATTGCCATGCAAAAAATGCACAGTAAATTTTATTTCATGATCTACATAATTTAATGGTAATAGGTATTAAATCATTAGTCTATTAACGTTTTTTTTACGAACTCTTTTTAAGGAAATCACATTATGAAATATTTTTGCAGAATGACGAAATTGTAACTGAGAATACATATAAAAAAAATAAATTATTTATGTATTTTACTGCAACAAAAAAACTTGAACTACTTAGGTAATTAAGGAAACCGACAGCAAAAAATTATTACCCTAATTAATTTAATATCCTGCATAATATATGTATAATAAAAATTCCATTAAAATTGATTAATTACATTGCTAATTATTTTTGTTCTACTACATACTAAAGTAACAATTGTAAATAAATACTATTATAGTAAAAATAAATCAGAAATATTTATGTAATTACAAAATTTAGTAATTGTTTTTTTTTTTTTGAACAACAGATGTTTTTTATACTTTTCACATCCTTCAAAATAATTTTATTACGTAACTTTAAAAATAAAAAACATGAAGAATAAATTTTGAAACCTTTTTTTTTTGTTGTTTTGTTTTACAGGATTTTCTTGTTTTTTATTATTTTCTCCCACTTGTTTGTTTATCCAATTGAATGAATTTTTTATTGTTTTTCATCGGTTTTCTTTTTATAAATTTACAAAAAAAAAATAAAATAAAATAAAAACTAAACAAATTGAATTATTATTATGATTACATTTTTTCCTTCCATTGTTTCTAAGACCAAATCCAAAAACAACAACAGTAACAAAACGAAATTATTCTAACCATCCAACCCAAAATTTAAAGGAACAAGCAGACCGTTTATACTGGCATTTGGTATAGTAGCAGTATTACACAATACACAAAAAAAAAAAAATTAATATAAATAATCGATTAAACAATGAATATTCAATTTTAAAATAAGCAAAAAGAAAATTATAGATTATATTGTATAAAATTAGGTTCTATAAAATTAAAAGATGTAATAAAAAAATAAAAATGGGAAATAATGATTTGAAATTATTCGTCCATTGAATCAATTTGCCACGATCAATTTACTGTATTTGATTATCGATGTTGCCTAGGAATTTTCACTGTTGAAATTTGTAAGTTTGTATTATATTAAAATCTCCTCGGGAAACAAACCAATCCTTGGTAAAAGAACTACTAAGCAAAATTTGTAAACGGAAACATCGTGATTTGTGAAAGGAAAAAGTTTTGAAACTACAACGACTCGCTAATGAGCGCAATTCGTTTCATTTTTTTCAAGGCGTTAGAGGGTTGTACCTTGCACCATACTTTCAGGCATAGGTCAACTGCCATTCAGGACTCGGAGATGTGCATTTAAAATTCGTGCACGAGGAATTCATAACGACCAAGCATAGGTTGAAGAGAAACCGTTCACCTGGTGTTGATATCATTAGTTCGGCTTAATATTCAAAGCGGACATTTTCGAACAGAAATAGAGTGAAATAGCGATAGATTTCTTTCTTTTTTCTAATGTATTGATTAAGTCTTTCAAAAAATGCCTTAAGGACCCATCTTAATGTAAAATTTGACGCTCTTTCAAAATCCGGGGTCCAAAATGTGAGTTCCAATTAAAATAAGAGTTGACCTTCAAATAACCTTGAACACAGGTTTCAAGGTCGAACGATTTTAAGGTCACCAATCGATTGCCCCTGTAAAATCCTATAACTTTCCTATGATGAAATATTTGAGTGGATCTTTTAAAATGGGACATCTTGTATTTATATAGGGTGACCCATTTTAAAAGAACCACTCAAATAACTCCCAGGGGAAGGCATAAATAAAAAAAAACTTTTGATACAAAAGTTACACAATTTTTAGGGGTTAATGAAATGATGACCTTAAATTTGACCTTGAGGTCATTTCAAGGTCAAGTCGGTTTTATTTCGAAAAACGATCCAAATTTTTTCAGGTACGTCATGTTTTCCGATTTCAAAACTACCCTTATTAAAATCCAACCAGTCGATCAGCAAAATCGTTGGAGTCTACAACATGGTGTGGTATCGTTAATGGTGTTCTCGTTGGGCGTCGTTTTTTGATGCTACTATTAATTTAGAAAGATACCTTAATTTTTTGCCAAATGCATTACCGGATCTTCTGGTTGATATCAATGTACAAACAAGAGGACGTATGTGGTTTCAGCTTGATGGGACACCCTTATAGTTATCATTATTTATCGTCTAATGGTTTATGCTGGCATGTAAAATGTGTAGCGTTACCTCTGCAAGATTTGAAGAAAAATCTAATTGATCCGAATATAACCTGTAGCGCTTCATTAATTTACTCATCGGTTCATGCATTTTATTTAATGATCTCGCTCATTTATTTCATCACCACAAATCAAACCTATAAATTCAAATTACTTTGGAGTTTTATTCTCATTTTTTGTCCATTTCTATTTATGCTCTGTTATACGTTGTTGAAGTGGTTGTCTAAATATTTTGTATATCACATTAAGGTGTGATGTCAGTTGCTGGATTAGTCTGTAGCTTTCAAATTCCACCACGGATTAAGGAGTATTTAATATTTTTTAATATTTCAATATTCTGTGGAATGAAAGTGGCAGTCTTAAAAAAATTTTTATTGTACCATCTTTGCACAAACCTAGTGCAATTCAAACAGGAGCTTTATTATATTATGAATGAATTTTAATTATTTACTATTTAACTTATCTTATAAAATTTATGACCAAAATAAAATAAAATTATAATTTATTTAGGTGTTGCAATAAAAATGAATAATAAAATTGTGATAATAAAATCAATATCAGAAAAAATCTGACTACGCGATAAAACTGTTGATTTAGAAATTTTAATTAAAATTTATATTTCAACTTGTACAAAGTACGTAGTACTCGTATTTTTGTTTAAATTATAATAAAACGATAGAATTATTTTATTTTTACATCCGTGTAATAAAATAAATTAAATCCATATGTATTTCATTAAACAAATGTTTTGTTTTATATCCGTATTCCGTACACTTTCACAATTTTGTACGGATTTTTTCGTATAATTTATACTCGTAATATTAAATAAAAAATTGTAACATCATAAAATACAAAGTAATTCGTTAAAGATAATCCGTAAAAATTACTTGACAAAGCACTTTATTTTTTTTTGGTATTTAAGATAACTTCGGCTGAGTAAAATAAATAATTGTATTTATATTTTTAATCCTGTTAGAAAAAATTATTCAAAGAAAAATTACGGCATGCCTTTAACATTTTGGAACTGTCCTTTATGCCAAATTCAAACTTATTTTTGGTATGTGTCGACGTTTGAAATTAGGAAATAGGGTTACAAAAGGAATATGCAAGGATTATAACGCATTTTGAATTATTGAAGTTATAACGATTTTGATCCTTAGCTATTTGAGTCCCTGCCACATTCACATTGATAAATACCACGGAAAATCACAGACTGCAAAGCGAAGTGTCGTGTCTCAACTTAGAATATTGATGTAAATTTGCTGATCGAAGGCCAAACAGTTGTCACCTCTAACAACACAAGCTTAAAGATCCATCCAAGACTGTAACCTCAATTTTGATATAAATTCATTATTTATAGTTTTCAATCGCTGTGGCTTTATTACTATAATTCAGTGATATATGGTGATTTACATTATCGATTCGATTCTTACAAGTAAAATTTTCTCTGTTGTTTAAAAAATATGACATCTAAAACTATTTCCATTTTAAAATAAATATTTAATTTATTACAAGATTCAAATGATTTAAATATTATGATAGAATTTTCACTTCAACTAAATATCTAAACGGGTGCCTTGAACATTGGTCCTCCTGTAAAATAAAAAAACAAACAAACGTTGTGAAGCCATTAAATAAAATGCACATAAGCAATACAATTTACGATATAAAGAAACGTTGTGTTGTATTGTATTTGTTTGTAGGGGCTATTAGAATTGTTATTAAATATTAATCTTATTTCAATGAAAATAATAATAAAGTTGTGTTGAACTTTTGTTTATGGCCAGCTTTACGTAGTTTCAACGCGAGTACGAAATCATGAGAACCTTAGAGTGCTGATCAACAATTCCTCAAAACCAAGCCGCAATATTAAATGATAACCGTACTTTTACAAGAAAAGTTTTGATAAAAGAATTTTTGAATTATTGTCTTATTTCGTATTCTTCTAGAAACAAACATTTTACTTTCTAGGCTATAAACATAAAAATGTTACGTAACATAATATTTTCAAACACAACTGTATATATGTTGTTTCTTACTTCAACTAGGCGTATTTATGTCGATTCTGCCGAAATTGATTATGAAAAGCGAAACATGTTCAAAATGTTGTTTTTACTCCAAATTTATCCAATTTGCAGGCAAGTTCATCATTATTTCGGCATTTCTGAAGAGTCACGCAACGAGTGAAAAATTGACTTATAATTTAAAAATGTTGATCCATTTATGTTACGTTACGCCTAGGAGAGCGAGGGATTCTGGATATTATGCTCTGTTACGAAGGGTGGAGGGATGGGTAAAAAAAGGCAAAAACAACGTTACGTAATATGTGGCATCTATATTGAGTTTTCAGAAACTTCCGTCAGTTTTGACGGGCAATTACAAAGTAAGTACAATAAAATAGAAAATAGGTTGAACAATTTACAAAAAAAAAAAAAATGAAAATAAAAATACAATTAAAAATAGAAATCTAAACATAAATATACTATAAATAAAAAAAAAAAAGTTTAAAATAAAAAAATAAAAACAAAAATTTAAATAAAAATAAAAATTTAAATAAAAATAAAAATTTAAATAAAGATAAAAATGAAAATAAAAATAAAATTAAAAATAAAAATAATAATTATAATATAAACATTAATATATAAATATATAAATATAAATTTAAATAAATATAAAGATAAAAAAAAATAAAATAAATAAAAATAAAAAAAATTCAAAAAAAAACAAAATATAAAAAAAATAAATAATAAATATTAAAATAATAATGTTAATAAAAATAAAAATTTTAATAAAAAATTAAATAAAAATTAAACAAAAATTTAAATTAAAAAATAAAAATAAAAATTTAAATAAAAATAAAATTAAAAATAAATATTTAAATAAAAATAAAAACTTAATTAAAAAATGAAATAAGATAAAAATAGAAATAAAAATTAAATAAAAATAAAAATAATAATATAAATACATATATGTATGTATAAATATTAAAGAAAATATAAACATAAATGTAAATTTAAATAAATAAAAATAAATTAAAATCAAAAAAATAAAAATACAAAAAAAAAACCATAAAAAATTATACATGAATATTAAATAAAATTTTAAATAAAAATTTAAATACAAATATAAATAAAAAATAAAAATCTAAACATAAACTAAACATGTTTATAAATATAAATATGTATACCTGCTATAAATATAAATTAAAATTAAAATAAGCAAATCAAAAATAAAAAAAAAACAAAATAAAAATAAAATAAAAAATAAAAACAGTAACATAAATAAAAAATAAATTAAAATAAAAATATAAATAAAAATTAAAATTTAAATTTATATTAAACTAAGATTAAAATTACAATTAAAATTAAAATTAAAATTAAAATTAAAATTAAAATTAAAATTAAAATTAAAATTAAAATTAAAATTAAAATTAAAATTAAAATTAAAATTAAAATTAAAATTAAAATTAAAATTAAAATTAAAATTAAAATTAAAATTACAATTAGAATCAGAATTAAAATTAAAATTGAAATTACAATTTAAATTTAAATTTAAAAAACGTAAAAATTAAAAATTTAAATTTAAAAATTAAAAATTAAAATTAAAAATTAAAATTAAAATTAAAATTAAAATTAAAATTAAAATTAAAATTAAAATTAAAATTAAAATTAGAATTAGAATTAGAATCAGAATTAAAATTAAAATTAAAATATAAATTTAAATTAAAAAAATTAAAAAATTTAAAATTTAAAATTAAAAATTAAAAATTAAAAATTAAAAATTAAAATTTATAAATTAAAAATTAAAAATTAAAAATTAAAATTTAAAATGAAAGTAAAAGTGAAAAAATTGAATTTAAAACTAAATCATAATAATAGAAATTAAAATTAAAATTAAAATTAAAATTAAAATTACAATTAAAATTAAAATTAAAATTACAATTACAATTACAATTACAATTACAATTACAATTACAATTACAATTACAATTACAATTACAATTAAAATTAAAATTAAAATTATTATTATAATTACAATTACAATTACAATTACAATTACAATTATAATTATACTTATAATTATAATTAAAATTAAAATTAAAATTAAAATTAAAATTAAAATTAAAATTACAATTTCAATTACAATTACAATTACAATTACAATTAAAATTAATTAAAATTAAAATTAAAATTAAAATAAAAATTAGAATTAGAATTAGAATCAGAATTAAAATTAAAATCAAAATTACAATTTAAATTTAAATTTGAAAAATTTAAAAATGAAAAATTTAAATTTAAAAATTAAAAATTAAAAATTAAAATTAAAAATTAAAGGAAAAGTACAAAAATAGAATTTAAAACTAAATCATAATAATAGAAATTAAAATTAAAACTAAAATTAAAATTACAATTAAAATTAAAATTACAATTACAATTACAATTACAATTACAATTACAATTACAATTACAATTACAATTACAATTACAATTAAAATTATTATTACAATTACAATTACAATTACAATTATAATTGTACTTATAATTATAATTAAAATTAAAATTAAAATTACAATTTCAATTACAATTACAATTACAATTACAATTACAATTACAATATTACAATTACAATTACAATTACAATTACAATTACAATAGTAAAAAAATAGAATTTAAAACTAAATCATAATAATTGAAATTAAAATTAAAATTAAAATTAAGATAAAAATTAAAATTAGAATTAGAATTAGAATCAGAATTAAAATTAAAATTAAAATTAAAATTAAAATTAAAATTAAAATTAAAATTAAAATTAAAATTAAAATTAAAATTAAAATTAAAATTAAAATTAAAATTAAAATTAAAATTAAAATTAAAATTAAAATTAAAATTAAAATTAAAATTAAAATTAAAATTACAATTACAATTACAATTTCAAGTACAATTACAGTTACAATTACAATTATAATTAAAATTAAAATTAAAATTACAATTACAATTACAATTACAATTACAATTACAATTACAATTATAATTACAATTACAATTACAATTACAATTACAATTACAATTACAATTACAATTACAATTACAATTACAATTACAATTACAATTACAATTACAATATTACAATTACAATTACAATTACAATTACAATTAAAATTAAAATTAAAATTAAAATTAAAATTAAAATTAAAATTAAAATTAAAATTAAAATTAAAATTAAAATTAAAATTAAAATTAAAATTAAAATTAAAATTAAAATTTAAATTTAAATTTAAATTAAAATTAAAATTAAAATTAAAATTAAAATTAAAATTAAAATTAAAATTAAAATTAAAATTAAAATTAAAATTAAAATTAAAATTAAAATTAAAATTAAAATTAAAATTAAAATTAAAATTAAAATTAAAATTAAAATTAAAATTAAAATTAAAATTAAAATTAAAATTAAAATTAAAATTAAAATTAAAATTAAAATTAAAATTAAAATTAAAATTAAAATTAAAATTAAAATTAAAATTAAAATTAAAATTAAAATTAAAATTAAAATTAAAATATATATACACTACTCCAAAAAATTAAAGGAACACTAATTTTTTTCAATTTTTTTAGTGTTTTTTGAAGAGCTGTATCTTAGTAAAATACGGTCGTACAGAGATGAAAAGAAAAGCATTTTAAAGCTTCAAATCTCTAGTTTTGAGTATTTTGAGCGGAAAATTTTTGTGAGATACCGTTACCACGCAATCATAAGAAAGAGCGCGAAGAAAAAAATTCGAATTTTTTTTTTTTTTTTGTAAGGTGCCATGGGCGCGGGAAATTTTTTTTAAGTTAAACCAATGCATAGGTCGGTTAGCCTGTTAATTAGGCGTAAATTTAATTTCATTCTGGTCTCTCTATGTCAACTTTTTGCTGAGATATCTGACTTTGAATCAAAAAAGATCCTTTTGCCTTTGATCGTCGATATCTCAGCAACCAATGACTGCACAGTAAACTTTAGGGCAGCCTTAGAAACTTCAGTAAATTTCCTACAAGACCCTTTAATGACTAGTTGAGAACAAATTTTTTTTTCACCCTCAATACTGATTTGAAAAAAGTACAAAAAAACGACTTTTTAGGTTGTCTTAATAAATCTACCGTTACTTTACCGTTATTGATGAAAAGACTAATGTTGCCAGGTCATTTTACAGTTTAATGTACTCCTAATAGCCCTGTATTATTTTCAAATTGAACCATCCAACCGTTTTTTCGGACAGATTGATCAAAGTTTTACAAAACAATTAAAGGAACAAGTATTCATCAAAATAAAAAAACGACTTTTTTCTCATTTTACGTTAGTTACTTGTTAACCCTTAACGATCGTACGGTTTTTTTGGTAATACTCGCCGATAAAAGACGATAGAAAATTAAATAAAGTTCTGCAATATGAGCAATAATTATGGAACTTGGCCATTTCTCATCCGATTTTAGTGAAATTTGGTATGCACGATGGAAATGGGTTTCTAAAATGATTTTTGGATAAAGTTCTGGAATATGGCCAACTAGGATGGAACTTGGCTATTTCTTAACCGATTTTGATGAAATTTGGTATGCACGATGGAAATGGGATTCTAAACTGATTTTTGGATAAAGTTCTGGAATATGGCCAACTAGGATGGAACTTGGCCATTTCTTATCCGATTTTGATGAAATTTGGTATGGGCGATGGAAATGGGATTCTAAACTGATTTTTCGATAAAGTTCTGGAATATGGCCAACTAGGATGGAACTTGGCCATTTCTTATACGATTTTGATGAAAGTTAGCATGTACGATGGAAATGGGATTCTAAACTGATTTTTGGATAAAGTTCTGGAATATGGCCAACTAGGATGGAACTTGGCTATTTCTTATCCGATTTTGATGAAAGTTAGCATGTACGATGGAAATGGGATTCTAAACTGATATTTGGATAAAGTTCTGGTATATGGCCAACTAGGATGGAACTTGGCCATTTCTTAACCGATTTTGATGAAATTTGGTATGGGCGATGGAAATGGGATTCTAAACTGATTTTTCGATAAAGTTCTGGAATATGGCCAACTAGGATGGAACTTGGCCATTTCTTATACGATTTTGATGAAAGTTAGCATGTACGATGGAAATGGGATTCTAAACTGATTTTTGGATAAAGTTCTGGAATATGGCCAACTAGGATGGAACTTGGCTATTTCTTATCCGATTTTGATGAAAGTTAGCATGTACGATGGAAATGGGATTCTAAACTGATTTTTGGATAAAGTTCTGGAATATGGCCAACTAGGATGGAACTTGGCCATTTCTTAACCGATTTTGATGAAATTTGGTATGGGCGATGAAAATGGGATTCTAAACTGATTTTTCGATAAAGTTCTGGAATATGGCCAACTAGGATGGAACTTGGCCATTTCTTATCCGATTTTGATGAGAGTTAGCATGTACGATGGAAATGGGATTCTAAACTGATTGGAACAACTAGGATGGAACTTAGCCATTTCTTAACCGATTTTGATGAAATTTAGTACGAACGATGGAAATGGGATTCTAAAGTGATTTTTCGATAAAGTTCTGGAATTTGGCCAACTGGGATGAAATTTGGCTATTTCTTAACCGATTTTGATGAAATTTAGTGTTCGCGATGGAAATGGGATTCTATAATGAATTTTAGCTAAAGTTCTGGAATATGTCCAATTAGGTAGGAACTTGGCCATTTCTTATAAGATTTTGATGAAATTCAGCATTTGTAATGAAAATTGGGTTTTAAAATTATGTTTAAATGGAATTCTGGAATAAGCGGTATTAGGATGGAACTTGGCCATTTTTTATCCGATTTTAAACAAATTCAGCATGTAGTATAGAAATAAAACTCTAAAATTATTTTTGGTTAAAGTTATATGTTAAAGTTGGAAGGCGCCTGCCTATTCCTTAAACGAATAAAAGAAATTCGATATGTGCTTTAAAAGTGAATAACTAAAATCGTTATTCCTTGTATTTAATGATTTATTTTATCAATAATTTAAGGATCTCATTTTCATCGTGAATGCTGAAATTCATAAAAATAGGATACAAAACTTCCAAGTTCCATGACAATTGGCCAAATTCTGGAACTTTATCAAAAATCAGTTTAGAATCCCATTTTTAAGGCACGTGCTGAATTTCATCAATATCGGATAAGAAATGGCCAATTTCCTTCCTAGTTGGCCATATACCAGAACTTCATCCAAAAATCATTTTAGAATCCCATTTCCATCGTACATGCTAAATTTCATCAAAATCGGATAAGAAATGGCCAAGTTCCATCCTAGTTGGCCATATTCCAGAACTTTATCGAAAAATCAGTTTAGAATCCCATTTCCATCGCCCATACCAAATTTCATCAAAATCGGTTAAGAAATGGCCAAGTTCCTTCCTAGTTGGCCATTTTCCAGAATTTCATCCAAAAGCAGTTTAGAATCCCATTTCCATTGCTTATGCCAAATTTCATCAAAATCGGATGAGAAATGGGCAAGTTCCATCCTAGTTGGCCATTTTCCAGAGCTTTATCCAAAAATCAGTTTAGAATCCCATTTCCATCGCCCATACCAAATTTCACTAAAACCGGATGAGCAATAGCCAAGTTCCATCCTAGTTGGCCATATTCAAGAACTTTATCCAAAAATCACTTTATAATCCCATTTCCATCGTGCATACCAAATTTCATCAAACTCGGATAAGAAATGGCCAAGTTCCAACCTAGTTGGCCATATTCCAGAACTTTATCCAAAAATCATTTTAGAATCCCATTTCCATCGTGCATACCAAATTTCACTAAAATCGGATGAGAAATGGCCAAGTTCCATAATTATTGCTCATATTGCAGAACTTTATTTAATTTTCTATCGTCTCTTATCGGCGAGTATTACCAAAAAAACCGTACGATCGTTAAGGGTTAACAAGTAACTAACGTAAAATGAGAAAAAAGTCGTTTTTTTATTTTGATGAATACTTGTTCCTTTAATTGTTTTGTAAAACTTTGATCAATCTGTCCGAAAAAACGGTTGGATGGATCAATTTGAAAATAATACAGGGCTATTAGGAGTACATTAAACTGTAAAATGACCTGGCAACATTAGTCTTTTCATCAATAACGGTAAAGTAACGGTAGATTTATTAAGACAACCTAAAAAGTCGTTTTTTTGTACTTTTTTCAAATCAGTATTGAGGGTGAAAAAAAAATTTGTTCTCAACTAGTCATTAAAGGGTCTTGTAGGAAATTTACTGAAGTTTCTAAGGCTGCCCTAAAGTTTATTGTGCAGTCATTGGTTGCTGAGATATCGACGATCAAAGGCAAAAGGATCTTTTTTGATTCAAAGTCAGATATCTCAGCAAAAAGTTGACATAGAGAGACCAGAATGAAATTAAATTTACGCCTAATTAACAGGCTAACCGACCTATGCATTGGTTTAACTTAAAAAAAATTTCCCGCGCCCATGGCACCTTACAAAAAAAAAAAAAAATTCGAATTTTTTTTCTTCGCGCTCTTTCTTATGATTGCGTGATAACGGTATCTCACAAAAATTTTCCGCTCAAAAGTCTCAAAACTAGAGATTTGAAGATTTAAAATGCTTTTCTTTTCATCTCTGTACGACCGTATTTTACTAAGATACAGCTCTTCAAAAAACACTAAAAAAATTGAAAAAAATTAGTGTTCCTTTAATTTTTTGGAGTAGTGTATATAATTAAAATTAAAATTAAAATTAAAATTAAAATTAAAATTAAAATTAAAATTAAAATTAAAATTAAAATTAAAATTAAAATTAAAATTAAAATTAAAATTAAAATTAAAATTAAAATTAAAATTAAAATTAAAATTAAAATTAAAATTAAAATTAAAATTAAAATTAAAATTAAAATTAAAATTAAAATTAAAATTAAAATTAAAATTAAAATTAAAATTAAAATTAAAATTAAAATTAAAATTAAAATTAAAATTAAAATTAAAATTAAAATTAAAATTAAAATTAAAATTAAAATTAAAATTAAAATTAAAATTAAAATTAAAATTAAAATTAAAATTAAAATTAAAATTAAAATTAAAATTAAAATTAAAATTAAAATTAAAATTTAAATTAAAATTAAAATTAAAATTAAAATTAAAATTAAAATTAAAATTAAAATTAAAATTAAAATTAAAATTAAAATTAAAATTAAAATTAAAATTAAAATTAGAATTAGAATTAGAATTAGAATTAGAATTAGAATTAAAATTAAAATTAGAATCAGAATTAAAATTAAAATCAAAATTACAATTTAAATTTAAATTTACATTAAAAAAATTAAAAAATTAAAAATTTAAATTTAAAAATTAAAAATTAAAAATTAAAATTTAAAATTAAAGTAAAAGTAAAAAAATTGAATTTAAAACTAAATCATAATAATTGAAATTAAATTTAAAATTAAGATAAAAATTAAAATTAGAATTAGAATTAGTATTAGAATCAGAATTAAAATTAAAATTAAAATTACAATTCAAAGTTAAAAAATTAAAAAATTAAAAATTTAAAGTTAAAAATTAAAAATTAAAAGTTAGAAATTAGAAATTAAAAATTAAAATTTTAAATTAAAGTAAAAGTAAAAAAATTGAATTTAAAACTAAATCATAATAAAAGTAAAAATGGAAATATAAAAGTTTAAATGAAAACGAAAATGAAATCAAGAATGAATATGAAAAGGAAAATGGAAATGAAAAAATAAGCAACTAAATGTTGTAAACATTGTGACGTGTAACAGTTTTTTATAAACTTGATATTGAATTGAATTAATCTTGAATTTTATAGTAATATAGAGTATTTTGTAGCAGATCATAGATACACCTTGTAAATTTCTTCAAAATACGCTAGTACTACACTGCGCCAATTAAAAAACTGAGCAGAAATTGTCTTCGAAAAAATACCCAGATTTGAACGCTTGTATCCTGGTGAAATAACACCTTTCAAAAAATTGTTTCTAGTTGAAAGAAATTTTGTTTTCTTTTCGATACTGGAATTCGTTTTATTTAATTTTGTTTTTTTTTTTACTTTTCTGAGTAAAACAAGAGCTGTCTAAAAAAATATGCTGCTGTTTGAAACTGTAAACGAACTTGCTCGATATTTCATTCAAAAATCCAGAATTTAGAAACCTTGCAATTTCTGTGCGGGTACTCCTTGTCGAATTATTCAAGTTTTAGAGAAAACGTATTAAAAAGTGTATAAACGTTAACAAGTAATTTTTTTTATCTTGTTAACTAAGCACTCTACGATAAAATTTTAAGTCACTTTAAATTTTACGTTATTTTATGGAAAACAATAATTTTTTTTATCGCATGGTTATTTAGAGAGTTAAGCGAGATGAAACGAAAAGAACAATCACTAGTTCGCGCTACAAAAATTTTGGCTTTAGTTAAATCAGGTCTAACTTATCTTGATATTGGGGCCTATCTATTAATTGATATTAATGTATCTGTTGGTTTACCAGTTCGAAATTTAACACAACTGCAGAGTGGTGCATAAAAAATTCCGAATGATTCAAGAATAGGGTGTTTGGTGGAATTTACATAGGGAACAATTAGGAACCCTTCTTGTATTATATTTACAATTTTTAATATGCATGTGGTTTTTAAGTAAGTCATTTTAAGTGAAATAATGTCTCATAGACCAATAGTAATAATATAGTATGTACTTAGTAAATTCAATAATGACAAAAAATTAAAATAAATATAACTACAATTTACAAAAAAAATCAAAATACTATGTAATTTTAAAGAAGATTTGAGATTTAAACTCACTCCGACCAGAAAATATTCAAAAAAGAGACATAATTATGCGTACTTATCTTACAATTCCATGATTTACATAAAAAGATCAGAAATTTATTTTGAATCTATTAAAAAAAATGGATTTAATTGTTGGTTAAATTCGCAGTCATAAATAACTTTTACGTGTTTTTTTTACTTACTCCAGATAAATATCGTTAATCACTTTTAAAAAAAGTCAACTGAATAAAATGTTCCACGACCAGAAATAGTACTACGTAATATGTACTACCACCATGAATAATAATAATAAAGTGGAAAAATATGCTTTGAAATTTTCATCTCATTTAACCATGTAACATTATTCTATTTTTGCCTTATCACTTTAATCACTAAATTTATAAAAAAAAAATGTAACAAATCTGTTATTTGGTTGATGTGAAAATTACTCAGCCAGTTTTTTTTTGCCCCGAGGTATTTCTTTATCATTTATTTTTTCTATAATTATTTTGGATGGAATTTAGGACTTTGTGAAAATTAAGATACACAAAACGTTATAATAAATTTTAATTTTGAGGAAATGGCTGAAAAATTCTAAATTATTTAATCGCAAAATTACTAACAAATTATATTGTAAATTTACTTGAAGATAGTATATTTTGCTTTGTATTGTAATTTTTTTAGTTTTTAAACTGGTGTTATTGACATAATTAACCGACCCTGCAAATTTATTTTGCCCTGCATTCACAACAATCATTAATCTCGCATCGTACATTTTATTTTGCCATAAAAACAGTAATTTGTTCATTAGAAATAACAAAAGATAAGCAAGCCTTTCCAGGTTGTAAACTGTGTTGTAAATCGCACCTTAAACTGATCACAATTCGGAGTTTAGATTTTACCCTTTTCTCATTATCATTATTGTTCATACAATTTTGCCAACTGTTGAGAGACCCAATAATTATAAAATGCCGTGTGTCATACCAACCGACTAAGATTTACATGACGAATATTAAAACTTAACTGTTATTGAGCGTGAAAAAGGTTAATGTTACCACAATGATACAACAAAACGGTTATTATTAAACCTAATGAAAAATTAGTTTCAAATTAGTTATATAAAACCAAGTTAAAGCAACTTGATAATTTTCCATCTCTTTGTATATTCGAAAGAAAAACTTTAATACAAACTAAATAAGATTCTTAAATAGACGCATTATTATGTTTGTATGTTTCTACATCATATACATAAAGAACAAATACACCGAATACAAAACATTGAATGAATAGATTTTTTTTTCTTAAAGACATGTTACTTTATTATAAATACCATGTCAGAAATAAACCCGAGTATAAGAAAGGAAAATATATCATCATCGTGGTACAAAAGAAAAGATTTTATTAAGGCGAATTAAAAAAGTATCAAAATTGTAACAAATTTTGTGTTTGTTGATAAATTACCCTATTTAACCTATAAACATACAAAAATTTGATTTTCTCAAGTCAAATATCATTACTCGCTAATAAAATTGTATTTTGGACAAATTGACGGGGGAAATAGAGGAGGAATTAAAGGGAATGTATTGATTTGATTTTTTATGTACATTGGTAGATTAGTTTCGAAGCACAAACCGAAAATCGATGGTGGAAACACTAGTTATGTAGATGAGAATTATAGTTCGGTGGAAGTTATTGTATTATTGTTGAAAAAGAAATAATTCAAATTAAATGGCTTACCTGTTACCTGTTGCTGTTCGACACCCATGAAAATTTAAAGAATTACAGTTAACTTACCAAGAAATGTTTTTGTTCCAAAAGTTAATTAAATACATAATTATCGGAATTTTTAATATTTAATAATAAAGGGTTAATTCAGGGTATATGGTTTTTGTAGGTAATATGCATACACACATTAATATGTAACCGTCCCACAGCTTAGTTAGCTTTCTTTCAATAATATTACAAATTTTCAAAATTGTTCTCATCAACTATCAAGTTGATATTCTAGATTTCTAAAAAAGAACCAGAAAATTAAAGTTCTGCTGGAATAAAAATTCCAAAAGAAAATATTTTTGATCTCTTCCTCACAAAAGAGAGCTTACACTACCATAAATATCGTTACAAAAATATTTTGGTCGAAGAGACACAAACAAGTGCTTTTTATGGGTAGTGTGATTTTTGAAAATAAAAGAAAAATTGAGGGGCTCATAACTATAGTGGCTGAATAACTGTTTCTAGAATAGGAGGAAAAACTTTAAATATGCGGGTTAGGCCACAATAATTCTGAGCCCCTCAATTTATGTTGCCTTCAATTTTGATGGTTCAATTTGTCACTAAAATTAAAAAAAAATTCTACAAATGAAAACTAATTGAGTTTTAAGCAAATTTAGCAAAAAATTATAACTGTTTATTAAAGTATAATAAATCATAATTCATATATGAAATTTTTACTTTTTTCGTTGAGTGGTACAAGAATAAAAAAATTTAAAAATTATTCTTGATTAAAACTCCATTTCAGATTGCCGGCAAAAATTGTAACAGACAGAATTGTAAAAATTAATTTTCAACCACTTTTATATTAGAATCGAATGCTATTAATTTAGCGTATAACTCCCAAAAAACATAAAAATAGCCCATCATCGATATTATACACTTTAAAATTGAAATCGATAAATTATTATTATGATAATTAGCTAAATTATTAAAATAATATTAATGTTTCACCAGGTTGGTCAATGTTAAAATACCATAATAATTGTTATTACAAATTTTATTTAACCCTCAATTGGTTGAGGGATCCGTAACGTATTTTCATTTTAATGTTTAGACCGAGCTATCTGAAATTTTTTGTAAATCATGTATTAGTATGTACATATCACAAAAATGTCGTACTGCTGGTTTACATGGATAGTTATCGTTTCATAATTTATGCATAAATAAATTCATAATAGTTTTTAATTTAAAAAACAAACTGTACATAATTTTTTTTTTTTATTTGGTCAGCATCACAACTATAACCATAAATTTATTGAAATTTTGCAATTAGGCGTATTTTGTTACCATAATTAATGATATTAATTACTATACCGATATTATAATACGATTTATTAGGTTTGGTTTAAAATTCATGATATTGTTATTGAAATTATGTGTTGCACTCGGTTGTATAATATATGTACTTGTTTGCCTATTTCGCGATACATACATATAGGAGATGAGTTTAAATGTTTCCTTGCAGTACAGTTTAATCAACATTGGCACTTCAACAAATTTTTGTTTTATTTATATGCCTGAGAAAGAGCGCGCTTGGCTGTTTTAAGACTTAACATTACAATTCTTAGATTCTTGAGATGTTAACTGAACATTATTTATTTGTTACATTTTTTATACAGTCTTTGGCCAAAGAACTTGCGCACGATTATAATGTTTAAATTTTTATAAAAAATATGCAGTTTGGATGATACCCGATGCAGCAGATTTTTATTTGTCGCTGATGATTTGTCGAGGATTCCACCCATTTCTTCAAAAACATAAAATTTGATAATCGTACACAAAATTTCACTTTAACACCGCTGTACGCAAGAAACCAATTTTTAACATACCACAAAATATAACGTATTTGTTGTTGAGTACACACTTACAGTCGTTGGCCAAAACACTTTGCGCGACTACATCATTTCAACGTTTTAAATTCATTTACATTTTGTTTTCTAATTTTTATCTCACTTACAGTGGTGTTAAAGTGAAATTTTGTGTAAGATTATCAAAGTCTATGTTTTCAAAAAACAATTAGTAACCGCTGTCATTGAAACTGGGCAACAATCCTATAGTGAGCATAACCCGAAACCTGGGCATACTTTTTCTAAATTTAAATACTGTAATTGATTAGAAAAAAAAAATATTTATGTGGTTTCAATCACGGTTGGGCAGTAAATTACGCTATGTAATTTACACAGTTTTTTACAGGTAAAAATCGAGTAATTTACATAAGGTCATTTTTATGTATAAAAATACGTAAAAAAACTATACCGTAAATTAAATAAATTGACTATATTTAATTATTTTTACACATATTTTTAAATTTTTTAAAAACTTTTGTTAAATATTTCGCAAATTACAAAAGGTTCAAAAAATCACTCGATCGATTTCGGCTTGTTAGGCCATCATCAGGAGTATCTACTAAACTGTAAAAATAAAAATGTAGCTATATTATGTATATAGTTGGAAAAAGTAAAAAGTGAAACAAAAAGATACAAATAAAAAATGTGAGAGTGGTAAACAATAAAATTGGTGAGAGCAATAAACATTAAAAATTAAAAGAGGGTGAGTTAAACAGGTATATGATTATTGATTATTCAACGGCCGGGCCGAATAACAAAATTCCAAATGCTTTTTATTTTTTATTTATTTTATTATAACCCGACGTATTAGTCATTTTATGGGGTGGTATAAGTATGGAAATTAAACAGTGCGGGGTCGGTAATTGGTGAGAAACGGATTTCTCTCTGTTCCGTTTCTCACCAATTACCGACCCCGCACTGTTTTCTTCCCATACTTATACCATCCCATAAAATGACTAATACGTCGGGTTATAATAAAAAAAATAAAATAAAAATAAAAAAACAACAACAACATCTGGAATTTTGTTATTCGGCCGTTGACTAATCAATAATCAATAACCATATACCTGTGTTTAACTCACCGTTTTTTAATTTTTAATGTTTATTGCTCTCACCATTTTTATTGTTTACCACTCCCACATTTTTTATTTGGATACATATTTTTGTTTCATTTTATGTTTTTTCCAACTACATATATAATGTATATGTATATATCTATGATACATTTTTATTTTTACAGTTTAGTAGATACTCCTGATGATGGCCTAACAAGCCGAAATCGATAGAGTGATTTTTTAAACCTTTTGTAATTTTGCGAAATATTTAACGAATATTGCATGATATTTATTTATTTATTTATTTAATCTTATATTTTGAGCTTGGGCTGATCGAACATATATTTCGAATTTTGACATCCATACTCAAGCTCTGACATGAATTATTGAATTCTGATATCATAAAGTCAAACGCGGAAACAATTTATCGAATTTTAATATGAGATATGGGATTCTTTGATATCATCTCAAGATTTCAGAATTCGATATATCATCCCAAATTTCCAGATGTTATGTCAGCATATGACATGATATATCCAATTCTGATGTGCCATCTCGAATTTTGAGATATGTATCGAATTCTAAAGTCACGAGATGACATATCAAATTATGATAAGACGTTTCGAATTCTGACAAAACATATCGAATTTTGATCGAATATGTCCAATATGGAAAAAGTTAAAATATCGAAGTGACGTATAAAATTTGACTTTTGATATCAAATTCTAAAAACCAAAAATTGAAATTCTGATATAACCTGTCGAATTTTGAGATGATTTACAGAATTCTGAAGGCTTCATGACAGATTTATCAAATTGTGACAACCATCCAAATACTGGAATGACATAACGAATTATTGAATTAGGATATAAATAATTCAAATTCTGGCTTGACATATCGAATTTTGTCATCATTTATCTAATTTTGATATAATACCTGAAAGCGAAATAATCCTGTTTTTGTGAAAATTGTGTAATGCCAGACAGGCAAAAATCCTTTAATAATCTAAAATTCGCGATTATTCGGTTTGTGTCTGCGCCTACGGTATAAGATATACAACTCTGACGTTATAAATTCATATTCTGACATGTCATATCGAATTTTAACGTCGTATGTAGAATTCTGATATATAGAATTCTGACACCAAAAAATCAAATTCTGATTTCAGACATATCGAATTTAGACAACATTAACTCTAATTTTGACAGGATAAATCGAATTCTGAAATAACATACATACATAAATGCGAATTCTGATATGACATATCGAATTCTAAAATTATTTATTGAGTTTTCCCTTGATATGTCAAATTCTGACATAATATACCGAACTACATACTACATCAGAACATTACGTATCGAATTCTGGTATGATTTACCAAGTTTTGGCATGATACATTTAATACATAAATTTCGACAACAAAAATGTAAATTCTGACATGATGTATCAAATTCAGATGTGATACCTACATAATATATCAATTCTGGCATCATATATTCAAATTCTGACTTGACATATCGAATTCTGGCTTGATATCATGAAATATCAAATTTTGACATCTGATATTTAATTTATGACTTGATGTATCGAATGCTGACATGAAGTAACGAATGGTAAAATTTATTGGATTCTGGCATAATATCTTGAATATGTGATATGTCGATTTCTGGCATAATATATCGAATTCTGGCATAGTATATAGAATTATGACATCATAAATACAAATTTTAATATTTCATATCTAATTCTGACATAAAGTATAAAATTCTTCATGATAACTCGAATTCTGGCATCAAAAATTCAAACTTTGATATGAGATATCGAATTTTGACATTAAAGATTTAAATTTTAATAAGACGTATTGAATTCGCTTGTGATTTTAAGAATCTTGATATGAAGTATCTATTTTTGGCATCAAAAATTCAAATTTTGACGTGATATTTCGATTTCTAACATAATTTATTTTATTCTGGTGTGATGTATCGAATTCTGATATGATATACTGAATTCTAACAACAAAAACTCAAATTTGGTCATGACATATCAAATTCAGACATATTATATCGCGTTCTGACATCATAAATGTGTACCAATTCTGATATTGAAAATCTAACTTTTACATCATTTGTTGGATTCTGACATGATAATTCGAATTCTGGCATCAACAATTCAAATTCTGACATGACTTGGATTCTGGCATAATAAATCGAATATGTGACATGGCAAATTCTGGACGATATGTCGAATTCGGACATAAGATATAGAATTCTGATATCATAAATGCAAATTGTACTGATATTGGATATCTAATTCTAACATGAAGTATATTATGAAATTCTGACATGAGATATCGAATTTTGACACCAAAGATTCGAATTTTGGCATGGCACAATACTTTCCGATATAATTTTTTGATTAAATCTCCAAAACCAAAAAGAAAGCGGAGAAAGCGAAGGCCCCGACAGAGAAAAATAAAACTAGAAGCCTTGCTGATCAAAACTGGAGAGGGTAAAACTTACGCACAGGTTCTTGGTACGTTAAAGGACAGTGTTAAGCCGGAGGATTAACACGGGAATTAAATCCGTACATCGCGTACAACCAAAATGAGTGATGTCCTGCTAGAATTTGCAGCGAAATCGGGCAACAAGGCAAACTTCTGCAATGCCTTAAGAGCTGCCTTGGGAGAGACAGCTACGGTGTGAAACATGGTACCGAAACTCACTCTCGAGATCAGAGATCTGGGCCGCCTGACCACCGAGGGTGAGGTAAAAGAGGCCGATAAGAAAGAAATTTAAGCCACTGAAGAGCTGAATGTATCACTCACGAAAAAAAATACCAGGGAACAAGAGATGGCCTTCGTGGAGATCGGCACACGTGCAGCCTCTGAGCTATTTAGTATAGGCCGCATTCAAATAGGATGGCTATGCTGCAGAATTCTGCGAAAAACTGTGGTATTAAGGTGCTACGCTTATTTTGGCTATGGCCATCATCAGACGAGCTACAAAAGATCAGATAGAAAGAAGCTAGGGATATGTATCCAATGTGGGAGAAGGGTCACCTAAGGAAGGATTGCCAGGGCCAGCCAAAATGTTTTCTCTGCCAGGAACAAAAAATTTGACCCGAAAGACTGAAACATGTACCCGGGTCAGGGGCTAGCCAAATATTCAGGCAAGCCCTGGACGAACCCAGAAAGAAAACGGAAAGGATGAAGGTCCTCCAAGGAAATAGTCGAAGGTCACGGAGCCGAAGAGAGATTTGTATGGGCTAAAAATAAAAGGAGGCATATTGCATGATCTTATGGGAGGGGATTTTATAAGATTACAAGAGTAGTGACCACTAATACATCACTTTCAGTATACAGAGAGAATTACTACAATCCAGAAATAGCACCGGTCGTTTGACGGGATGGAACATGGGCAAACTATGTGAGGGAGACCCCACGATGACTGTCGAAGCAGGGAAACACATAGCACTGAGAAAAACAGGATCTCCTGAAAAAATTGCAAGCGCCACAATGAGGCAAGTAAACCAAGCATATGATGCGTTGACACCCATGAGAAAACACTGTATGGGGAGAAACCCATGGTTTAATGGTGGTTTGAAGAAATTGCAAACCTCAGGAAGAATTGTCAACGCCAAAAACGCGTACTCACTAGGGTAAGAAGAAGACACTAGAAAACGTAGAAATAAGCAGAAGCAAGCGTCTCAAATGGGAAAACATGAAACGAGATTTCGACACGGAACCCTGGGTTACAACGTTACTGGTACGCCCAGCCCATTAATGGAGGCAATCCAAAGGTGGCATATTGTGAATTTCCTATTCCCGAACCATCCAAATGACAATCGGCCACCTTGCTCCGATAAACCGGAGGGAGTACCAGTTTTCACGGTAGAAGAGATTCAGCAGGCCGCTGTTTTTCTCCGAAATAAGAAAGCACCAGGCCCAGACGGAGTGCCCATGGAAGTTATGAAGGTGATTGCTAGATCTCATTCGGAGGTACTTCTAAATAATAACTGCGGGTAAACTATTAGCACAACAAGGGAATTACTATTCACGGAAGCTAGTGTTACTGGCTACAATGGAAGTTCAGAACGCTTTCAACTCGGCAAGGTGAGAGGATATGTTATCGGCGCTATCAAACGCTTTCCGCATGCCAGACTATCTTTTACGGATAATGCACAGCTACCTAAGAGATAGCAAGCTAATGTTCTAAACCACGGAGGGTCAATGCAGTAAAGAGGTCACGGGGGTGCCGCCCAAATTCCAGATGACACCTTCATGGTTGGGTACGCAGACGATATTGCGGCAGTAATGATCGTCCGGGATCTAGACGACACCCAAAGCTACCTCAACCAAGTAATGAGAAGAACTACCTCTTGGCTAACTGGTCATGGTCTGTCCCTAGCAATAGGAAAAACAGAATTGCAGATTGCAACCGATGTGCTGTTTCAGGTGGGAAATCAACAGATACAGTCCAGCACAGCAATCAAATACCTGGGGGTACATCTGGACATGAAACTTAATTTTAGAGAACAGGTTAAGCGGTCCTCAGAAAATACGTCGAAAGTAACGTTTGTCCTTAGCAGATTGATGGCAAATGGGGGAGGCCCAATGGCTGGATAAAGGAGGCTTCTAATGTCAGTCACGAACTCCAACCTTTTGTATGGGTGCGAAATATGGGCAGACACAATTAAAACGAAAACATACCGTAAAAAAATGGCAGCTGTACAGAGTCGTGGGCACTCAGGATCTGCAGTTTTTACAGAACTGTCTCAGAACCTGCTGTGTTGGTTATTGGTGTTGGTTATTGCTGGAGTAATTCCTATAGACCTAATGGTGAATGAAAGGAAAGCTCGACACCAGGAGCGATCTTGGCGTCTTAGAGGCAAAATAGGCAACCAGAGAACACGTTATGCTTTGCTGGCAGGAGAGATGGTGGACCGAGAGCCACGGAAGTTGAACGAAAAGGCTACTTAAAACCCTGTCTGCGCGGGTGCATATTATTACTTGAGGGCCATGTGGGCGTTAAGCCACGTCGCACTGCGACCTAAAAGATCTTTTGTGCATCAAGCCCTACTTAAGTGGGTGAATAGGAAACGGGGCGAAGTAAATTATTTTTTGACTCAATTACTCACGAGTCATGGGTACTGTTGCAAATATCTGAAAACGATGGGCAAGGTGGAAGAATCGTCATGTTTCTATGGTGTTGCAGCAATTGATGTTTGAGAACACACTTTTGAGACGTGAAGAATTAGTAAGAAAGGTTGGCAGGGTGACGCCCGATAATATCGTGGACAAGATGCTCGAATCGAAACGGAACTGGGATACAGTGGCGAATTTCGTAGAATCGATCCTACAAAAAAAAAACCCGAAATGAACGACCACCATAGAATGTGAAAGCTGTTATTTACAATACGAATGTAGAAGACGAAGCATAGAAAAGTAAGGCCGACACATTGTAAGTAAATACATTTTCTTACCCGTCTTAATATAAAAGAAGGTGTTGTAATAGCAAACTATATTAATAGCAATACCTATGGTGACATCAGGGATGAAATCATCATAAATTTCAAAGTACTAAAATGTAGACAAAGGACTAAATTGGGCTAAAAATAACAAAAAGACATTTTTACTTTTTTTTGTTTTAGGTGGGTTCGATTAAAAGGCTAAATGCTGATTTTGTGAAGCACTAGAGACAGGTACTGTTGCTAAATGGACCAGAACTTAGAAGTCGGTACTCGTCTTTAGAATTATGGGCCATGAATTGCGAAGGCGAGTAAACATTTTTTGTAAAATTATGATATTAATGTCACTATTATGTATAACATTTTTGCCTCTTAAGTATGATGTTTTCCATCAAATTCGCTCGTAATATGGCATTTTAGTGTCATTTTTGTTACCTACCTCGTCAGAGAAATCGACTAAATGAGAACAACATCATTTCATCAAAAAAAAATTTAATTATTTGCTTAATAAATTTTCTAAAAACATTTATGTTCCGTTCGTATTTTTGTTCTACAAATAGATTCCGGTATTATCATCGTCTAGAATAGATTCTCGAATTTTAACAGAAAATATGATACAAATCGTCATAATAGTAGGAACGCAAAAAAATAAAAACAAACAACAAAAAATAAAAGTGAGATAAAATTGTCGCCAATTCAAATTAATTTTACTGTTGTGTTGTTATTCAGACTAATAGTCGCCCTTAAAATCAGGAAAGCAATTAAATTTTAGAATTTTTTTTTTAGTTTGAATGTTCGTCATTTAACTATACTGCATATTATTATCATTATTATTATGGGTTATAAATGATTGTGCGAAAACATTAATTTCTACAGCCTTACGAATTATCTAAATAAACAACGATAAAAATTCTTTTTAATGATCGTCTAAACGAAAAAGAATTAAAAGTTTTAAAATTTAATTATGTATACAAATTTTCTTAAAATTAAAATAAAAAAAAGCTGTAAAAGCATAATCTACATATTTACACAACCACTATATACGTACGATGTATTAACCGAAAATTTTTATTTACTTACATAAAAAACACAGTTGTGTTATTTTTATTTTATACTCGTGTTTACCTCTTTCGCAGTTGCTTGTGAAAAAGCTAAATAATATCCTGGCTTCGTTCCACATTGTTTTTTCGATGTGTTGCTTTTTGCAGCTCTCACATTTTTTATGGTTATGCTAAATTTGATTTTCTTTTTAAAGAGTGATTTACACTTTATACATAATATTATTACGTTTCGTATTTCATATGTATAGCTAACTTCTTCAAAATGTTCTATACAAACATATTATTATTGTTACTATTATACATATTTCTTCCCAGACAAGGTTATAAAAAATAAAAATAAAAATAAAATAAAAATTTAGATATTTTCACCTTTTCTTCAAACTAATTTTCATATTATTTTGGGCGAAGTATAAACCAGAAACCGTAGAGAGCACATAAAGTTAGTGAAAATTTTCCTTTTCCTCTTATTTTGTTATTTTCAACATTAATTTAAAGCTTTTTATTCTTTGTATTTTCATTCATGAATAAGAAAAAGGTAAAAAATAAAAAATATTTTAAGAAGGATAATTAGAATTTTTTGTGTTGCTTGTGCTGTATACTGTTTACAAAATTTATGTACTAAAAGTAACCGGAAATTTAAATATAACTGAAATGACAACAATAAGAATTAATTTAAAGTTTTTATTTTTTTGGCTAAACCGAATATTTCATGCTACAATTTCTGTTTTGGGATTTTCATTTAAAAATCGTTTCAAGTATACATTGGCTCAAACACCGTGAGAATGTTTTTTTTCGTTTTATGCAGATTCTCAGTAAATATAATTTAAAAAAAAAAAAAAATGTTTCTATAATTAAACATCTGTATACCGGTTATTCCTGAGAGGCTGGAACAAAACAACCAAACAATTTGCTCACCACATTTGAATCGTACTCTACTCGTTAGTGTGTCATAATTTTTAATGTATAATGCTATACAAAAATCTTGGTAACTATGCGTGCTCGTTACGCTACCGCATATTTGTGGAACGGTTTACATCAATAGTGATATGATTTTTCGGCTATGTTTATAGACAAATATATTATTTTTAATAGCATTTCAATATTTACGACTTGGTGAGCCAGTGAAATAAAGAAGCCATCTACTCATAACATATCTACACGAACAAAAATGTAAAAATATCACCTCTCCCCACTAAAATATTAGTGTGGGCTTTAATAAACACAAAGAGAGTTTCCTTGAGTTTTTATTTTTGGCGAATAAAATAATTCGCTAAATCAGTACGGTCTTACTTTATATTAACGTATAAAGATCGAATTGTATTTTTGTAGTTTGGTCGTAGCGTCCTGATGAGACTCGTAAACCCCAATTCCTTGCACTTGCCGACTATCTTTATATGGTTGTCTAACATTCAAGCAGTAAAACCAATCATTAACCTTGTTATAATATGAAAATATTAAGGTTAAATATAAAAAAAAAATTATATTAAATATCCTTTACCTGCTTAAAAAATTCAGCACACTTCTGCCAACTTTCTGACGATAATTCACCCAAACTTACAGCACGGTAAATTGCATTGGTCACAGTATGCGAAAAAAAAATGGTCGCTAGTTCAACTTTTTGGCGTTCTGCGCCTTTAACAGTTAAATTGGTCGCCAAAATTGTATAGGCCACGGTAAGGTTCGATTTGTCATTAGTTTTACAAATTCCTCTATAATTCGCGTAATAATGACCCCGCCATCAATTTCGAACCCGTTATCAACGAAATGATTTCTGATTAATTTAGTTAGATGGGGTACATCGAAACGTAATTTTTGTTTGAACTTTCGGACGGATTTGTTAAAAACGGTGTTTTTCTTGAGATATTCAAATCTAGTAATATGCCTTGATTCAACCCCCCCAAATCACATACGATAGCCACTACCCGAAATCCGTAGTCTTCTATGGAATTTATGATTTCGAACAAAATGTTTCGTGTCATTTTTTGGTCAAAATCGTAATATATTGGTTATTTCCAATTGCCAATAAGCCCTTTTAGAAACTCTTATTTTAATTTTTATTATCATAGTTTTTATGTAAGTTTTATTTAATTATTAGCGTAACAATTTTGTTTATATTTTTATAATTATTAATTCATTATTTATTTTAAATAAAAATTTTAAATACAAAATTTATTTATTTTAATACACATTATTTATTTTCCACCACCATTTTTGCACCACGCGATGTGGGCGGCATGTCACCGCATTGACGATCGAGTGCAGACTGATTATTGATTTTTTTATTTTTAATTTTATTTTGTTTGTGTGTAGTGCGCTGTGATTAGTCCAGCACACGTGCGAAGGGGAAGTCAACCCACTATACATTCAAGTTGGAATGTGCTCTGCTCAGTTTGTATTGGTTCATTGGGTGAACCGCTACACCCGCGAACCATCGCGACCTATACATATTTTAAGGCTTGCAAAGTTTTGCCTTTGGTTTTGTCGTATACAATTTTCTCTCACACTGCAATATTCCAGGATATACATCAACTTTAGCAATTAGCACAACATTTCTTCAAAGTTATTACAGCTGGCTGTGCTTTAGCAATATTATCCCATTTTGCTCGCTTCTCAGGATTTTGAAGTTTCTGCAGTTGTCCTGTTGTGAATATCTGGCCAACCGAATTAATAATTTTTTGTTGTTCCCAACATTTTTTTCGCAAGTGAACGACCTCTTGCTGTAATCGTAAAAAGCAAGCAAGAAATTAATAAAAGCATTTGCTTATTTAAAATATATTAAAGTATTAACATTAGAAAACAGATTTACACATTTCATTAGTTAAAATAGTTTTTCCTGAAACCTCCAATCGAAGAAGAATCCCTAACATGTGCAGGCAAACAATTCCATAAACTGACGCCACGAACGAAGAACGAAGTATAAAAGCAATTGTGTTTATTAGGTGGTAAAATAAGTACCCCGGTTCTTGAAGATTGTGCTCCCTTAAATTTCTCATAGAGGTAAATTGGACTTTTATTACGCAGATTTTTTAAAGATAGTCAAACAAATCCTAAAATCATAATATTCTTTTAGTTCGCAACTCAACACTAAAGGTATGTACATAGAAATACAATATGATCATATGTTTTTAATCCAAAAATGTACCTAATCCCTTCGTTGAAGGCCCTTTCAAGCTTTTTTATATTATAGTCAAACGTTCTGAAAAATATTAGATCAGCAAATAGGAAATGTGGCATTATATACGACATAAACAATCTCTTTTTTAGTTCAGTAGATGCACACTTGGTTGCCGATTTTAGCTTTCTTAGACAGAAATATATTTTCTTCACCATATTTCCAATCTGATTATCCCAAGTGAGAGTACTGTTAATCATAACCCCAAGGTCTTTTACAACATCAGTATATTTTAAATTAACCCCATCAACATTAATCAGCGGAATACTATTGCACACTTTAGTTCTGTATATCAATATTGACTGGGTTTTATTTACATTTACTTTAATTTTATTGATATTCAACCATTCCGAAATCCGACGTATGTCATCATTTATTTTACTTCCACACTCAACATAGCTTTCATTGGAAGAATCCAAATAAATTTGGACATCATCTGCAAAAATATGATATTTACAGTAGAATAAAAATGATGATTTATCATTAATATACATTGAAAATAATAGAGGCCCTAATACAGAGCCTTGAGGAACTCCAAAATACAAATTACGCCCATTCGAAAATGTGTTATTACAAAAAACTACGACTTTTCTTCCAGTTAAATAAGATTGCATCATCCTACAAGCAGTTGCCGAAAATGAGAATTCATCACATAATTTCTGAATCAATAATAAATAATCGATTGAATCAAACGCCCTACTGAAGTCCAACTTACTGAAGTAAAAGCAACACTTCCGTTCAGCATAAAACAACTGCATATCTCTAAAGTGTGATCGATTGGATGAACCAACGAATTCATTTAAAAACTCATGTGGCGTAAAATTATCAAAACATGTTTTTTCGCAGATTTAGAAATACCTAACTCGTCCACGGACTTCCAGAATTGCTTAGTTGACTGTGCAGGACTAAATTTTTTATTAAAATACTTTGATTTACTCTCTGATCAACTTAGTAGCATCATTCCTAATTGTACAAAACGTCATTCTATCCCTAATATTCCGGCTTCTTTTTCATACATGGTAGGCATATTCTCGCCAACATATTTTATCTAATATTTCACTATTCAACCATGGAGGCTTCCCTCTCTTAGGTTTATGTATTTTAATTGGAACCCATTTATCAAACAACTTACGAACGAAATCGTTAAACAAATCGAGTTTGGCATCTACACCAACTATAATTCTAGTCATTTCCCAGTCAAAGCTAACACATTCCGAAAAGAGCCCATTCAAATCAATAGTATTAAAATCACGATAGGTTATCTCAATTTTAGTTCTATTCAATTTTATATCATAAGTCCAATACAGAAAATCATGATCCAAGAAACCCAAAGGTTATTGATTAATAAAATTAATTGACTCTGTGTTAGTGATAACTAAATCAAGCATTGGGCACAAATTACTAAAAAAATGCGTAGGTTCACTATTGACAACTTTAAGCGAAAAATCATCCAAAAGATTAATAAATTTCCTAGTAGACTCGGACTTCTTAAGAATATTTAGAAGCAGAATCGTATTTATTTTGGTCAATGAATCATTGCAATAGACACGAGACTGGACGTTCAGGGCAATATCACTCAGTTTTAAAGCACCAACTTTTCTATACTGTTTAAAAAATTCTACTTTATATAGCAGCAATGGATTGATTTATTTCCTCCATTTTGACAGAATACACTAAGATCAAAGATCAAGAAAAACACAATATAACAACAAAAAAATTGTTTACAAGATCCAAAAATTGATGTTCTACTCAGTGATCGCCATCTTCTTTTCACTGTAGTTTTCTTACTGCGAGTATGTTACTGCACATAAATCCGTTTGAGTACTGCAATCAATTTTACACACGGTAATAGGCACTGTTTGGCAAAAAATGTTTCCTGTGGAGGCATGATCAATTATAGTATGTGTTGGCGTATACTTGCCGATGTGCTGGCTTCTCCGAAAAGTTTGATAGCTGTTGCACTATTAAAATACCTTGTACTTATATTATCACATATACATATAATTATAATTTATCAAACAATTGTATAGCATACCTGCGTAATGGATGATCGAATCCTTTATGAATTATTCTGGAATCCTTCTAGACTTTTAGTAACTGTTGAGCTATTAAAAACACAAATTTATTTTAAATAATTTGTACACAAAAATATGTCCAATTTTATGCCAAACCTTGATTTCATTTCACGTTTCTGTTTTCTATCAAATCGTGGTGTAAGCAAATGTGTCGGTTTTTGCAACGGCAACAAAAGCGATGGAGCTACATCTCGTTTTATTTGTACATTCGATTTCATTCCATATTGTGCAAATATCGGAAATGGATCTTGCCTTCGGCAAGCAAAAAATCATTGTTTACATAATTTCTTTTCATTTGGAAATTTATGAAATGATACTTTATCATTATTTCCACTATTATTATTAATATCGCACCTATAAACTGCCCACCTCATTGTCAATAAATTATTTAATTTGTAATATTAAATACAATTTAATACACTTTCTAACACTCAAATATCGATAAAATCACTTCAAAATGCATAAACGATGCTAAACGATGTATGTTTAGTGGTTAATTTGTCATAATAGTCGCCCGTTTTGAAAGATGTGCAACCATGAACGAAAATTAAACCGATGAGTATATTACTTGTGTTCTGTGTATGTATACTGTGCCGTGCGACCAAACTACAAAAATATAAATCGAACTTTATACGTTAATCTAGTGGTCTTACTTGACCGTACTGATTTAGCGAATTATTATATTCGCCGAAAATAAAAAATTTAAGAAAAATCTCTTTGTATGTATTAAAGCCTACATTGCTGTGTTAAAATTTTGAAAATTTGTCTGTTTTTAAAGAATATGCCTTCTTCGGCTTTAACTTAAGGAAATTTCTTGTTTTTCTAAGGGTATATGGGGTGAGATGATATTTCAACTTTTTTGTTATAGTAGATACCTTATGAGTAGGCGTCTCTATTTTACTGGCTCACCAAGTCGTAAATATTGGAATGCTATTAAAAATAATATATTTGCCTATAAAAAAAGCCGGAAAAATAATATTGTTAAAAAACAGACAAATTTTCAAAATTCCTAATTATGTAACAATATTTGATTAACAGCGTTAATCACACCACGCAAAAGTAGGGTTAACCATGTACAATAGAATTAATAGTGTATAGTTACATTTATCAACTATGCAATTTTGCGTATATTTCTTAAGTAACAATGTTGTATATAAATTAGACAAATTGACTAATAAAATCAGTATTAACCAAACTATACTCATCGTTATTTCACTCTTTGGTAATAGCCCCATAGTGCATAAAAATAGATTCAAACTGAGGTGGAATCTAACAATTTGCCCAGTTTTAGATATTATAGCATTATTTCGCATCAATGTATTTTGGTTGAGATGTACATCACTCTTGATTAACATTTGAATATTTAACTGACCCTATAACGCAAAACAATCGTCCCCCTCAATATAAATCCTTTAAGTATTAATCTAAATTTAAAGCTTTAGAACTTTATGATAATTTCAAAATGTATAATCAAAATAATAAAAATTTAATCCTAATTGAATTAATATTAAATTATAATTCCTTTTTCTGCTCAATCTACAGATAAACGATGGTTTCCAATTTAAAAATTTAAATCTACTATAATTATATTGCCCAAAATTTCCCAAAAAAAAAGAATAACGTTTTAGTCTGTTTCTTGTATTTCTCGCCTATTAGTATTTCATCAAAAGCTAGGATTTTTTTTTTCAATTTTTGCCCATTTTCTAAATTAGCGAATAAGAAATGAGGGAAAAATAAACTTTACAATTTTCATTAATTCCATTAGAAAAAACAAAAAGTAAATAAGTAAATCCCACAAAATGGGACTAATATTAATTAATGTATTATAAAATATAACAAAAAATAATAATTAATTTCGCCTTCAGTTTTAAATAATATAATTATTAATCCAATTAATTAAAAAGGATTTTATTTTTAGATATCTCGCGTAATTTTGCGGAAAAAATAAATAAAATCTGTTCGCTAAAGTTTTGTTGTTGACACTGCAAATATATTCTGGAAAAAAACAAAAAATTCGGAACCTTACTTACGGTTAGTAAGTTAACATATTGTTTTGGAGGGTATTAAACAATCAGAATAAAATACCCCAAAAGTGTCAGTTTGAAATGAATATTTAGAAAATTGTGTCTTATTTCTAAAATAACATACGTACATTAAACAGGGTAATTTAAATTAACAAAAAGTCTTCATTAGATCTCACGAAGACAAAAAAAATCATTGTACATTTTCAGGCAAAAGATAAATGATTTATTATGTTTTTACCTTGTATTTTTATATTCCCAACAAAAATCTAACCTTTTTTATTTTTGCTCTGTTTACTGTGTTGTTGTTTGGGGCATTATTCATCAAATGATTAATGTTCCAGCTGTTGATGTTATTTTCAAGTATTTTGTTTAGTTTCAATTCGCCCCCCTTTTTTGGAGAGAAAATTCGCGGTAAAATCAACAAACAAGAAAAAAGCACAAGTAAATTAGAACTATAATAAAAAGCATAATTTATACATTTGTTCATTTGCTGGTATGTTTTTGTATCTGACTGTAAGTGCGGGAGAATATATTTATTTATTTATATAATATGCACGCGGTGAATTGCACTAACTTGGGAATTTTTCAAGAACACTTAAAAAGTAGAAAATACAACATTATCGTTTATTAAGTCCCCTTCAGTACGTTTTCCCTGCCTTGGTCCTTGAACAAATTTATTGTTTAGAGTAGTGGTTGTGTTGCTCTTGACAGTGCTGTGTAAAGCTGGCCGAGCTTTGTGATTCATTTATTTATTTTGAAAATGCAAGGCGCAAATTGGTATCTAAATAAATTGAAAGGCATAAGACTGGATCCAGTTAAAATGTCGACTTCTACTACCTTCCTTGGAAAATATGTATCTGCTAATCTTGTTCCATTACAAAAATGATTTTTAATAGATAGGTTTCGCATAAGCTATACGATGGAATTTTTTTTGTAAATTTAATATATGTAGAGGAATACGCCAGAAGGGTTTAGCGTACTCAATAATTATGTTGGGTTTCTATATTTACTCCGATGCCTTATGCTCATCACAACACAACACAATACAATAGTCCGAGCGTGATTAGCCAATATACAAAATAATTATAAGTAAAGATGGAATAAATAAACATACGAGATAATCTGTGGTTTAAAACTAGTGTCGATTATCAACGAGCTCACAACAAAGAACAAACCGAATAAAAATATTCAAATATTTAAATATTTAAGGGTTAAATTGAAGTTACTAATAAAAAGTTATAAAAATTTTAACTATAACCTAAATATAAATCAAAATTTAAAATTCTTCAATTTTCTAAAGTGAACAGCCAGGGTTTAAGTTCTCTGAGGAATTGAATAACACTTTTTTATTGAAATGGGAAGTTTATTGAACAATGTAGGGGCCAATACTGTAAATGTTCGAAACATGTAAGTGGTATTATATTTGGGAACATTCACAATATTTTGGGCATAACCTCTAATTTGGTGGGAATTAATAACACGAACATTTCGATTACCACTTTTGAAATAAAATAGGCGTAATATTTTATAAAAGTAAAGATGCCGCACTGGTAAAATTTGCTTATTAATAAATAATGGCCACGAATGGGTTGGTTTAGGCTTATTACATAAAATTCTAACCATATACTTTTGCAAAGTTATAATAGGTTTAATATTAGAATAGTAAGCACCACCCCAGCATGATAACCATATTGAAGCTTCGAAGCACCAAGAGTGAAATAAATAATACGTAACAAGTCGGGACGACATCAACTTTTTAACAAAAATAAATTCTTAATGAACAATAAACAGTAAGATTTTAAAACTTTAACATGCTGTTTCCAATTTAATCTATATACTGGTATTGTTAACGTATGTAAAAGCCATATCATCAGCAAATGAATTAATTGAACCTTGAAAAGCTTTCGAATAAATTGAATTAATATAAACTAAGAACAGCAATGGTCCAAGTACGGACCTTTACGGAACACCACACTCAACACGTCTAAGTTCACTAAAATGATTTCTTATCCGAACTTTTTGGGTTCTATCGGATAAAAACGACTCAATCCAGTCATAAAGAAATCCGCGGAAGCCATAATTATAAAGCTTGATGCATAGAAGCAAAGTAACCTTGATTATACAAGCCATAATCTAAAAAGCGAAGCTTTTATAAGGGAATTAGAAACGAGGAAAAAACCAAAATTTCCATAGTAAAACACATAAAATATATGGGAAATCACTTTTTTTCCTAAGACAAATTTGTAAATGAAAACGTTACAAATTCTGAACTATGATTTCTGAAATATTTTCATAAATGTTTGAATTTCAACATATATGAATATCGCTTGAGTAAATCGTTTTCATTTTCTTGTAATAATTGATTTATTTAAACCAAAATATAAAAAAAGTTCATAACAACAGCATTTTAGAAAGAAAAACTTTCTAGAAATTGTGTGCATTAAGTCAATATACATTACATTATGGCAGTGATGGCAGTAAACATTTTGAAAAATCGTTACAAAAATTGCCACCTGGGGAAATTTCAAGTTCAAAAATTATAGGAAAAGCAAAACAAATTCTCAAAATATTAAGAACGTGTCATACTTTTGTGATTAAACAATTTTTTTCGTATTTTTCTGTATAAATCTTAGATATCTAGCGCGCACTAGTAAAACTAAAGATTAATTTAGTAAGTATTATTTTAATTCGTCATAGCCAACTTTGATGTAGTATTTCAGAATGAAAGTTCGAAAAATATATTTTAGAAATAATTTAATTTTAATATTTGTGCAATTAACATTTATTTAATACCAATAAACCCTTCTTGTATATTTCTGCTAAAGATATGTAGAACAATTTTGTATACCCATTTTGTAACATTTTTGCTTTTTTCATTGAAAAATTTGAAGCTAAAAAACACCATTTTTACTATGGATTCCTATGGAAATCAGTGAAAAGTTATACCACTAAAAACGCTTCAAAAAATACGTCATAATGATTATGGCTCTATACTCTAGAAGGCTCTGATAGAAGACGATGATCGACAATGTGAAAAGCTTTAGATATATCAACAAATAAGCTGGCTGTAAATTTTTTCTGATTTATTCCACAATTTAAAATACATATTCAAAAACTTCACCTGTGAAATGACCAATTCATCTTCAGTGAAATGACCAAACCGAAAGCCAAATTGCAGAGTTGAAAAAATATTGTTACTTTCAAGTAATTTATTAAATCGAATTTTAACTAATTTTTCAAATACTTTTCAGAACACTGCCGTCAATGAAATTGGTCTATAATTCTTTAATTCTGCCCTTGGATCCTTTTAATGTAGAGGAAGCACTATGGAGCATTTAAGGGAGTCAGGGAAAACACCGGAAAAAATTTAGGTGTTAAATAAATGCAACAGAATATAAGCAATGTTAAAATTTATTTGTTTCAAGCAAAAACTACTAATTCCTAATATATCCGTTGAACGCTTATTTTTGAGTGAAAGCGAAATGCTGAATAGAATAAAATGAAAACTATTGGAAAGCCCAGGATTAATAACTACGTTATTGATTTGCATAGTTGAGAAGCGTTTATGAAGAATCTATTAAATTCTTCACAAATAATAATGGGATCGGAAATAGTGTTGCCAAGATGATCGACTAAAGGCGGCAAATCACAACAAACATGATGCGCATTATAAATCAGTTCGTTAAATATACGCCATTTTTTCCTTAGATTTCCACCTGCGTTATTCAACTGATTCTTAAAGTAATCTGCTTTTAATTTGTGATTCAGTATGGCTGCTTTATTACGGTATTTAATATACTGTTCCCTAATATAGGAATTGGTTGAATGCTTACGCAACAATGAATTGAAGTATTCACGCCTCCCTATCAAAAAAATCAAATGATTATTAATCCAAGTTTTTTTCCTTTTCGGCTGTTTTACAACAGTAGTGTTCTTTTTTTCTACAATTACTTTATATTTGTAATCTAAACAGTTTGAAATAACATAATCAATAGTAGTAGATACAGTATTAGAAAATCTAGTAGCATAAATAGGCAAAGGAGAATTTAATATAGAGTAGCCTTTACAATTAACAGCTGATTTCAATGATATTACACTAGAATCAGAAGAATCCAAAAAATTTATATTAAAATCTCCAAAAATAAGTGCCTTTTTGTTGGCGGTAATAAAGTTTGTAAGCTCATCAATAAAAACATTAGGTTGCACATCTGGGGGTCTATATGCTCCAATAATATATAAATTAGTTTTAGGTAAATTAACACAGATGAAACTACACAAATGGGAATTGAGTTTGGAAATGATTGTACAGGGCAATCCATGTCGTATAAAAATAGATACACCTCCCCCTCTTTTATTATTACGACTGCAATGAAAGCTAGTAAAGCCCGGGATATTATAATAAGTTTCTTCATAATCGTATAGCATGGTTTCCGTGATAACTAATACGTCTGGAAAATTTAAGACAACTATCATCTGCTCAATGTCGTTCAACTTATTACGGATACTGCGGGAGTTTAAATGAACACATCTCAAAGTTGAACCCCGTGAGGATGTCGTGTAAACATTTGAGTATTCAATAATCGGTGAGATAGACATCGCTGAATGAGATTTGTTTGATACCTCTGAAAATAAAAAAAATAAAAAATTATTATACAAACTAAGAATCAAAGACACACACAACAAAAGAGAAAATTATAACAATAAAAATGTTTGTGTTATAATTTGTATTGAAAAAACTGTTATCAAATTCAAAAATTGCATAAATTTGCTTTCGGCCTTGAGCAATATAGATTTGTAACATTATTCACCGCCAGTTAGGGTGACGTCAGCTTTGGTACAATAAATTTCCAGCTCCGTCAAACAACGGACAATTCTTCTTCTTTTGTCGTCAATATGTTCCACGTAAACTGACTGGTTATTGAAGTAACATTTTGATATTTTTTTTAATTTCAATAAATCACGACATTTATGTAAGATTCGTAAATTAAAAGAAGTCATACGCTCATTTATGTAAATCTTTTGGATATCACTAACACTACAATTTGTTAATATTTGCTTAGCAAACAGCGGACCGTTCTTCCTGACTTTGATCATAAAAGCTACTTTCTCATTGTAATCACGGAAGCTGATGAAAATTGAATTGATGAATTTCTGTTCACGTTGAGATTTCACCAGTTTAACAGCTTGCAGACTCTCAACATTGTGCACTAACAATGTAAATATTGAAGACACAACTTGTTTCGGATCACAATCATCTTGAAATGGCCCAGATATTATAACATCATTCTGCAGCAACTTTTGTTCAAAAACATTTAGTTTCGATTGCAAAATTTGAACGTCACTATTATTATTGCTAACATTTTCAGCAAGTTGATCGATTCTCTTGGAATTATCAACTACTTTAATCTCGATGGAGTTGATAGTCTCTTGTAGATTGGTAATTTTGTTTGACAAATCGTCATTAGAACCTAATATGGCAGCCATTAGATCTTTATTAGATGGGTTGTCGGTATTACACAAACCCTTAAGACTACGAGTAACCGGCATTATAGAAACAAGTATCGGTTAATTGCTCTTATAAAATACACTTGTTATAAAACAAACTAGCTGATTAAAGACTCTCAACACATATGTATTTTAACTCCCACTGTATAAAGTTAAGCACTCAAGTTCACAAATATGACGTAATTATAATAAGTACGTGAATAAAGATTGTTTAATGTCTTTATAACTTGGTAACACAGACTGCTTGTTAAAATTCACCACGATTATTATTAACTGAATTAATACAAAATTTCAGCATTATAAATTTACACAATGATAATTTAGAATTGACAAATTATATGTGCAGTGCAAGAAATATAAATACACAAGTTGATCACGAGAATTTCTAATGGTGGCGATATTCATTGATTGATATGAAAAGAGCACATTTTTACACAAAAGTCTATTAAACTATTTATTGGAAGTATACAATTTATAGTATTTTACTTTATCACAGATTATATTAGAAAATATGCACCAATAATTTTGAAATTTTATGTTTCAATAAACTCACAAACTGTATGCGAATAAAGATTAATTATTAAATTAATTATAATAATTTTTGTAGCTAGCATAAACCAATTGTTTCATTTTTGAATTGCCCGAGAAATAGAAATATATTTTGTATTTAGTTTAAAAGTATTAAATTTAATCTTAATTTGCCAACTCTCATTGTATGATCCTTTAAATATCTATACAAATTTAAGTTTTATAAACTTCACTTCTCTATTTATTGTAAATTTACAATAAGTTATTTAATATAATAAACGCATACAACTAAATAGTACAAAAACATTAAGTTTGAGATATTTGTGTACAAGCAAATTATTTACAAACACAATTTTTATACTTGTTTTATATAATATACTAAAGCTCGGTATGCTGCTCGCGCTAAGATAAATTTTCCATACAAATTTGACGTAAAATTTAGCTAGCGAAATAACAAAAAAATATTTAGCTCACGATTTCGCAGATCCGGTACGCAGCTGACGTGAAAAATTTGTAGTTATCTCATTCAATACAGACTGCGCTAGTGGAAAGTCTACAAACGTTTTTGAAGCAATTTATCTGCCTAGCGCAATAAAATTAAGATAAATTTTGACAGCGACTAAAAAATAAACATTTATTTTTTTTAAATCGCAAAATGGAGTACAGTGAAGAAGATCTAGACAATAGCTGCGGCACCAATAATAATATTGTCTTCGTCACTTGAATCCATTTGATAAAAGTCGCTCAATACTTTATTTAACTTTCGCTCGAACTATATTTTTTTTTGTTGTAGGACAAATAAAGCAAATGTAAAAATTTATCTCTACATAATCTTTTTAGCTTGTGAATTTATCTGTAATTTAGTGGAGACTTGTGGAGACCGTGTTAAAATTTATCTTAGCGCGAGCTGCATACTGAGCTATACTTGTAAATTGCAATCAATACCTCAATATACTATAAATCTAGGAGGCATTGATTCGTAGATGTTGTTTTTGTATTGCTTGCAATTTCATTCAATTTCGTTTCAATTTTCTTTTGTTTTTTTCGAATCATACCCTGTCTAAAAAAATTTCAATTCAAAAATAAAAGAAATACTGTCGATTTTTTCGTTTCATATCGCTTCTTCATTTTTTGCTTGTAATTTTTGTTTTGTTTCATCGATTTTAGAAATCACCCCGGTACTAAAGAAGTTTCACTTCAAAAATCAATAATAATGTAATAATAATTTCCATTACTGTTGTCACCGTATAAATTAGTATTACACGTATAAATAGATTTATTCAGAAACTGACTGTTTTCTTAAATTGGCTCTGGTTTTCACTGTCATATTTTATAACTGTTCAAGTTTTTGAATCATTGCAGTCATAAACTATAATGACATTGAATTTCTCTCCATTATGCAAAATATCTGGAAAATTATGTAACATACTTCTATTTCGGTAGTAATATTACCGTTTTCATACACATTGCCGTTTATCAAAAATATCATTTCAATAAAAATGAAATTTGAAATCATAAAAAAATTATATTGGTAATTTGGATATAAGGAGCACACAATTTCATTCTGTTACATTATAGATATGATACGGTTCATGAAACATACATAAAAAATATTAAGTTTGAACAATATTTGATCATGATGAATAATCGTAGTGCCTGTTCTACAAATTATTAACTACATATTAAGTTAAGATTATCTTGGTCGTTTCCTCAAAGCAAATAACACTGCATTATACATATGTACGGCTTTTACTCGTTTTACCTGAAGTAAGACTTCTTTATATTCTTTAACGTAATATTTCTAAAATGCAAAAATTCCAAATTACCTTCTAATAAAAACATGTCGATTACTTCCGTCTATTTTGTGAAGTCCTAACTACTTAAAGCAGTTATTAACAATTCGTCTTAAAAATAAAAAAAATAAAAATTAAACTTATACCTTAGCAGAAATAGCATTAATAAATAATTTTTTATTTTATGTAAAACAAAAAGTTTATTTTCTTACATTTTCTTGGGTTTTTCTTGCCTCTTATACGAAACTATAAAAACATTCAAAGAATAATAATAAACTGTAGTAAAAAAATTAAAGTCCAATTAGAGCGATGGAAAATTTCTTAGAAGCGAAAAGTTTTCAGATAATTCTTTTGGTTTTTCTTTTTGACTTTTTCCATTTGAAAACCTATTTAAAAATTTCAATTTTTACCATACCTGGTAGAAAAAAAAAATACAAAATTGCCAAAAAGGTAGATGAACACAATAATTGTTCGAATCCGCTGTGGACATATTTTTTATGCAAAGTGTTATGAAATGGTGTGGTCGAGGAAAATTATGTTTTGATGAAAATGTATTGAATTATTGAAACACACACTTTGATAATGAAATTTAAGTTGAACACTTTATACATTCTTATATTAAATTGTTGCAGTCACCTATAGTATATTACTCGTGTTCTGATATAAACATTTTCAACCAGAGCAGTAATTTTCCATTGCACATCATAAATGAAAATTTAGAAAAAAGGAAAATTTAATGCAAACGACTAAAATGGAATTGCTTTTCTTTGAAAAAAGCAATTAGTTTTGGAAAGATAGTTAAGACAGTTGTTAGTTAATTTGTTATTTGAAAGACATTTTTTTAATAGGAAATCATCGCTTTCAAATTTAAAACTGTGGTCAATATGTACGTACATATAAACAGATTGGAAGTGTGTCAAAGAAACAAAATAAATGACATGCCAAAATATTTATAATATAAACACTTTCTCGTCCACGGAAGTCATCACTTCTGATTGGCCGATTTTCACTAAAAATCACTGGAACCTCCCAATTTAAGAAAAAAATTTGAATATGAAGTTTCAGTTCAATTGGATAAACCAACTTGGATTTAGAGAGGACACAGGTTAACAGACAGACCGGCAGATAGCCATTACTTCAAAACGAAATTTTCAGACTCAGTGGACCCAAAACTATAAAATTTTTTACAAATCTCAAGGTCGAACATTTCATGATGACTAAACTGTATTTTACTAACGTAAAAGGAAGTAAAAGTAAATAATCAGGCGCGGAAGGCAAAGATCTAAACCGAGTGATAGCTGTAATCTACTCAGTAATTAGGAAGATTAAAGCTCATCAAATAATAATATTCGCAATAATGACCTGCTTTAGATATGATCGTAAAGGACATTTACCTTGAGATTATCGGTGTCCAACTCGGAAGGCGAATGCTATAATATATTTTGGATATTTCAAACAAGTATTTAAGACATCAAATTTAGTTATATGAATTTTGATATTAGGTTGGGGAAAAATATTGAGAGGATTTTTGTCATTTCTTGATTAAATTATTAAATATATATTGGCCATTATTATCTATGTCCTTTCGCCATTTTTCGTGAAGTTTCCTAATTTCATCGGTTTAGAACTTCTATGGTTTATCAGCGAAAAACTTGGCCAAGTGATTTTCACAGCTCTTTTTTGTAGCCAACTATAGATCATCAAGGGAGTTTTGCAGAGCTCGAAATAAATAATAGTCAGAGGGTGCAATGTCGGTTATACGGTGGATGCATTAAAAGTTACCAGCCAAGCTCTCTTAAGTTTTTCCGGGTTATAAAGATAATTGTATTTTGGCGTTGTCATTAAGGAAGACAATACCCTTGAAATGGAAGCGACCAAACACCACAAATTCTTTCCCGGGTTTGGGCAGAGTTTTTGCCTTTTTCGTAGTAAAATTTCAAAATATAGCAAATTTTTTCAAAAATTTCACTCATTCTCACACTAATATAATTTTTGACACTATTGACGAAATTCAAAACTATCTGTATGAAAATTGTAGACTGAAATGACACATTCGAGTCATTGACCGAGATATCGCAAAAATATCAGGAAGCAGCACATTTCGACTCTGTTCAGACCATCTGCCAGCCAAAATTAAACTTGCGGAAAACTGCAACATAGAACAAACGATCAGCCACCGTGGGGTCCTTGACTACCGAAATACAGATTGGGAAGGATTTAATCACTTTATGCACCATTCGACGAGTTCGGCAGCAGACCGATCGAGTCCTCCACGTAAACTGAATTATGGCTAATCATGCTTGCGCAGCTAATTAGGCTGGCTGAGGATAAATATGTGCTCAGCATCGATTCTGCTGCAAACTCCAGACAGCTTCCACGGAACACAATGAAAATGATAAAGATCCGATATTACCATCGCAACATGCACCGCAGGTCCATGTACTTTTTACCCCTATCTTTATAAATCACATTTTATACATGACAGCATAAAATTACACTTCCATACTGTGTTCAGTAACGAACTTAACAATATCAGGCCTGATAAAACAAACCTGTTGGAGGTGGAGTGGATTCGGTGTCTAACTTCAGCACCAACTATAAGGAGGTTATAAAATTAACCAAGCGATTGAAAAAACAGTAGGAGCCCTGGGGTTGATGGTGTCACCAACAGGATAATAAAAAATTTGCCTCTGTCAGGTCTCACATTACAACAAGCGGCAAGCTGTGCTGAATTGTCAGAATAAACATTAAAGAAATTCTGACTTTAAATTTCACCACTTTCCAAGTCAATCCAAATTAAAAAAACAATGGATCATAATAATTAGAACTGGGAAGATACCAACAAAATGGTCTCAAGTTTGTAGCGCTGATTTTACTGAAGACGATTACCAAATATGCAGTTTAGGTACGTCCGACGATGCACATATAAAATTCTCAAAGCAAGATCAATCCCATTCCGAAATATTCCACGACGGAAGTTTGACTTACCGAGAAGTAAAAAAGTAAACAGAGACGAACGATATTACAATCAGAAGAAAATTGGACTAATATTTGTTACTAATATTTTAGTTAAGTAAAAATGCCGAAGCGCTGCTAATTACTGATGCTGATTTTATGCCTGTTTCAAAATCGGAACTTCTCGAAACCATTACCCCAAATGAATGAAAAATAATTAATAAAACAAAGAAGAAATAAACTAAAAAATACATTCTATGATTAAAATAATAGGGTGCGAAATGATCTTCATAATAGTTTTTAAAAAGCCCAATACTAGCTTCAATTAAATCTTTAACATAAGAAATATTTCGAATAAAAATCCCTTGGCTCGTCCAAACAACGAAATCAAGAATCTCAATCTTCGATACATGCATTTTCACTTGACACTGAGTGTACTCCTTATGTTTTTTATTTAATTATCCTTTTCGGATATAGCTTGCATCTGTAGGCTATCAATAAGACACTACTATTTTCGTTCACCCAATCGTAGCTGCTGAAAAATGATACTTTTCGTCGATAATTAATCCGCTTGAAAGAATTTTAACACCTTCGATTTTTTCGTACTCCCTTCTTGCTGTTACTTCATTTTTTATGCCCCATTTGAGTGCACTTGAACTGATATATAAATCATTGATATAGTACTTTAAGAATGAGGCGCTATATTTTTTACTTTTCATGGTTGTTAAAATGCTATGGCACTTTGATGCTGTAATTCTCGTTTTCCTCTCATTCTTCCAACGAATTCTTTGACCTCTGGCTGTCCTTTCAATTGCTTGCCGATATTTTAAAGTGGTAAAATTAATTGATTTGAAAACATGCTCTCGAATAGTAACATATTACCGGGAAAGAAATACCGAAATTAATAATTGCGTTAAGGAAATCATTAGTTCTTGATAAACAAGAACTAGTAATAGACACATACTGAACATAGCATGTTATTAATCACATTTTTTTTCTAAATTTCTTCCACCTATGAGATGGTGGGAAGTCTGTAACGTGTCAATACAGGGTTAATTCAATTTAATTTCTCCAATTTTACCGTAAAATCCTATAGCATATAAGCTAGCGCTTATATATTTGCATGCTAAACTTGTGCCGTGCCCAGCCGGACAAGTGAAGTTGGCTTTCATGATTGATCGATCTGATTTACTTAAGTGTAAGCGAATTTCATAATCAATAGATTTTTTTTGTTTCGGCACTACACTTAATTTTAAAAAATAAACCATGTTCCACAGAATAATAAAATGCAACAATTTCCTGCCCTGAAGGTCACCTTTCCCAGACTTGTTTCCGGTCTAATTTTTCCAGTGCATGCTAAAGTTCGTCATTATCTGTAAATCCCAGGTGACAGTCTGACGGCACAACGTTAGCTGGACATTTAATATTACTAAGACCCAAATTTTGCCACAAGCTTAACCTAAAGAAGATTTATTTAATTTCATTTCCGTAAAATATTGACATTATGTATGTAGTTACTTTTTTTTGTAGCTCTGGCTTATTTCCCAAAATTTTAGCTTCTAGTTGTTTCAACCTGGTTTTTACAGTTTTTATATTAGAAGCCATAATTTTTATTTATTTCCTAACCAAAGGGAACACTATAAAACTAAAACGAAAAATAAAAAACTTTTACGTAATAATCTGAAAATTTTTGAACTGATAAGACAGAACTTTGAAATTCTTAAGTATTTACAAGTTGTGGCAATAAAAACAAAAATTTTAAATAGACACAACATAGTGTTGTATTAATAATATCATAGCTTTAAAATATTTAGTATGTATTTATAACGCTATTTAACGCCTTTTCCCACACTAGCAACACAAAATTTTATATCAAATTTGTATTTTTTGGTTATGTTTTGTTTTACAATTAAAATTAGAAAATTGTTGATAGGCTACTTGTTTCATCTTATTTAATAATGTTAATTAATTTATGTATTTCCTATTAAACAAATTTGTTTTTATTGAATTAATAAAAATATTACAAAATCGTATAATTTGTTCGCCTCTTAATACACCATACAATACAAAAAATAACAATAAGGTTTGACAATTGATAATACCCACTAGCGGTGGTGCGGCTAAGAAAACAGCGGCGAGGATTGAACTATAAGCATGCCCCATTATTCAAATAGAAAAAGTGCAGACTTTCGTGTGTATTAAGTAGGCAACGGAGGAACAAGAAATTAAATAGATCATCGAAAGATGTCACCACTAATAAAAAATCAATAAGTGTATTTTGTTGAGAAAATTACAATAACAATTGCATTAGATATAAAGCGCCGCAAGATTTAAATAAAGCCGAAAAAATATTGCTTTATTTAAATCGTAGTAGGTTTATAGGAAAGAATAGGACAAAAAATAAATCAAAACTGATTTTGTTTAAATTTTTCTCAACAAAATACAGCAGATATGCACTTTGAAATTTATTTGTGATTAATCTAGTAATCCAAGTACTCTTTCCACAGTTTTCTATTTCTCGCAGAGTATAAAAATTCAAATTTTAGGCCCGTTATACATTTCAGCTAAGCTAAGCGAGAAACGTAGTTTTTATTAGCCCATTGCACATTTGTGCTAATTACATCGCTCACACATACATTGATGTTTTAGCATAATTTATTTATTATGATTTATGACACGATACCTAATGTAACTAAGTAGCTCAAAAAGCCCTACACACGATCCAATTTCGTTGGTCCAACCAAATTAGAGTTGCCTACACACGATCCAATCGGTTGGTGTATGTTGAGTACAGACGATCCAATTAGTGATTTTCCCAAATATAATTGCAACGCTTGCTGACTGCCGGCTAAAATATTTCGTATGTAGTTTTATATGGTCAAACATGTGTTTGAATTTTTCATTAAATTATTAATTTCGACTAAATTAATTTTAAAATTTGATATTTATTATTAATCGCAACATACTCATCTTTATTAATCATAAAAAAAAAGTAGGGGGACATCCACTAATTTAGACAAGAAACTTGTATTTGTAAACATGATTTTACGTGTTTTTGCATGTAAAAAAAAAAAAAGGTAGTCAGCGCTGCCCAAGCGTGGGGACAAATGAACTAAAATCGATATTGGGAAAGTCCCTCATTAAGTCGGTTCAATTTTGACGTTTGTTTGAAAAACAAAACACTACGTCAACAAATAACAGCATTATTTATTTTATCTTTTTTCCTAACTCAGCTATCTATGAAATTTCACTATTGAAAATTGTCGACCGATAAAGGCCGGTCTCCACTCGCCACGACGAAGAAAAATTGTCACGAGCTTGTGCTAATTATTGTTTATTGGGTAAAATTAGTATGAATACATAATATACAATGATAGGATTGTGCTCATGCGCATTACTCGTGACGAAGAGAACCAAAACATCACAATATCCATCTTTTTTGAAATTTTGTCATGACGAAGTGAGCGTAATTTGTGTTTTACTCTCAATTATTTATGCCAATGCCAACAAAATTTGTGTTTGTTCAAAATTATTAGAAAATTAATAACAACAACAATAAACATTATTTATTGATAATGAAATGTTACTTTTGAATTATTTCAATTTAATAATGGTTTTTGTAACAAGACTTGTCTCGTACATAAGTTTTATTTGTAATTTCAGTTGGAGAATTTTATTTGATGGCTATCGGTGGCAAAACGAGCGACATTCATATTATTAAAGGTTTAATACATTTCTTTCAGTTTATTGTCAGCAGGATGAATTTAGTTTATTTATATAAAAAAAAAAATCCTAAAAACTACAAATATAAACGGGCGACAAGTCTAGATTTGATATATTTTATATTTATTATCTCACTAACCAAAATGACATTTCTAAATAGATTTGCATTTTGTAAACAAAAACAGAGAAAATAATACTTTTGTTATGTTAGTAGTTGTAAGTATAATATAACAATTTTGTCGTGACGCCATGACAATTTTAGTTCGTTGCGACGAGTGGAGACCGGCCATAACTCTACACACGATCCAATTTCGTTGGTTGGTTGGCTGGTCAGATTGAAATTTTCATCCGTCTAATTTTTTTCAACCAATGTGCATTCACACGTAGCAATTCATTAATAAAACTCGTAGAGTTATTAATAAAATTTACTAAAACTTCAGTGTATATGTGAGCGATGTTAGCTTACCTAGCAAGGTGAAGACAACGCGAGCTAAGATAGTTTGCATTGCTCAAAACAAAAAACATAGCCAGCATAGTTTAGCTCAAGTGTGCAACGGGCCATTAAAATTCTTTATTTACAACCTAAAGCTATGCACATAGCCTACATCGCATAGCTTAGCTGAAATGTTTAACGAGCCTAATAATTTTTGTTTACATAGTACAGTTGGTCATGACACGTGATGTTTTCTATTTACTCATTTTAAAAATCAGAAGCCTATATGGAAATTTTTGTCGTGCTGTCGAATATCTAATTAAGGTATTAAAATTAAATAAAAGGTAGTTAACTGTAATTTCATTATTGCAATTTAATAAATACTCGCACAACCAAACTTGGAATTAAATACAATAAAATGTATAATTTACATAATTTTCCATGCTGTGAAATGAAATTCCTTGTTAAGAACTATTAAAAATTTAAATTACTGTGTAGTATATTTTAATGGCAATTTTAAAATGAATAATAAAACGTAATAGTAGTAAGAAACTGTTATAATACTACACACTTAGGTCTGTTATTCTATTAAAAACCAATTTTTATTTTAACATATCATTTTACTTCCATGGTATGGAAAATTGATTGAAATTGCACAAAGGTATATGTGTTTTTTGTTAACACAAGAACATAAAATTTCTTTACTGGCCAAACATAAAATTTGATTACCAAAATGTTTTGCCCTAAATGTAAAAATCAATATTTATTTTGGAATTTTTTTTTTTTTGTTCTGATATTTTTTACTTTATGTTAATTGGATATTTGAAACCAATTTTTGCTTTTTGTTGGCGTTGGTATTTTTTTTATATAGGAAGTGTTATGAGTAAGATGTACATATGTATGTATATAGCATACATACTGCGGTAATTGTCTCTTAGCTAGTGGAAACAGTATAGGTAACTATTGAGAGCATTTCAATAGAAAATTTTGATAGTTTGAGTGGCGCGAGAAAACACTGTCTCAAAAATACAATATTTACGCTTCTTATGACAGAGCACGGAACTTGCATTTGGAGTAAACTCGGCCGACGATCAGATAACCTTCAAGGGATCTTTCTCATAAATTATTTCGAAAACCAGTTCCAAAATTACAAATAGTATTTCCTTCCCAATCTAAATTCATCCATCCGTACCAGCAGACCTAAAAACTACTCAGAAAACAAGATTACATAATTAAAAAAACTTGTTGAAACCTTAATGTTCTAATCCAGATTTAAGCATATGGGACAAGAATACAAATAGGGGCAGTCCAGGAAAGACAAAAAGTCACAAATTACTGTACATTACAGAATTTCTAATACTCATCCTATCTATTTTTTCAAAAATTGAAATTCAGAGTTACCGAGTTTTGTATTTTGTTCAACTGTAGAAATAGTTAATTTTGGTAATTTTCAATTTATATTTAAGAATTCTAAAAAGTTAAGGAACATTATTTAATCCTATATATGTAAAACTTGAAAATTAGGAAATTTTAGAGTTAAAATTATGAAATATTAAAATTTTTAGAAATACCGCTTAGGTTGCTTTTATATTCAGACAGCAATAGTCAAGAAAAAATAACGAACCAGACAATAAAAAAAATGAAAAAGAATTTAGAGAAAAAATCTTCAAGCGTTTAGGAGAGCTGCAAAAGAAGGTAAGAAGTTCTCAAACCGGGGATACATAAATCTGAAACCATCTTTTAATCGCATTTTGATGTCTGAAAGTGGATGCTGTGATTCTCTTAATTCACCTTTTCCAAGAAATTGGGTTGCAAATTTATTGATTATAATTTTGGTATGAAATTCACCATTATGACGCAGTTGTGTTTACTAATTTGCGTATAGAGAATGCCATTGGAAATATCTTGACCTACTAGCAATTATTTCAGCAAAGCATTAAAAAGGGTACTACGCAGTTTCGAGGTTTGGTCAGAGGTAACCCCCTAGTTGTAGTATCAACGTACCGTACATATTTGTGAAATATCCTTAAGGTAGCATTCCAGCTAGTCCTTTCCGGTGTCAGGGTGTCAAAAAAAAAAATCAGAAATTTGTTAGGAAACTAAATTCGCTGAACAAATATGTTCCGCAAACCGGAACTGCACCGATTGATGGACTGTTGGAAGAGTCAGAGATTAGCTGAGTAGGTGTTATTGTTAGGCTGTGGATTAATTTGATTAATTATGTCATATAATCGATGTAAAAAAAAGGACTTGTATACAACAGGCTGAAATCGCAATCGATAAGCTAGAGTCACCATTTTCACAGGTTTAAATCAATTATTTTGAACTTCTTATAAATCCTCGGTTTCAATAATTGGTGGGACATTTTGTTAATCGACGGTGTTTAAATTGAAGAAAATCAGTTTTTCAAACATTTTTGGTTGTTTACTTTTTTGCCGTAATTAAAGCTAGTTTTGCGCGATATTTTTCCCTCTGTGGAGTTTTTGAGGAAAATTTCCGCTATCAAGGGTATAATAACCGCATAGATAATTTGAAGCTGATAATTGAGTTCCTCCTTTGAAGATTTTTACTGTAATTAAAATTCTACAAACTACAACACAAAAATGAAAAATTTGCCAAATTTTGTACATTTTTAAATTGCTTGTTGAATTAAATTAACAACAGACCGCCAAGTTTTTCTATAAAATCGTCAATTATTAATGTATTAATGTCCTTATATGATATATGTATAGTATGATCGGATTCGCAATAAAACAATGCTTAATTCAGAGCTTTAGCTCTTGTGATTCTTTTCAATTTTTTCCAGAATCGCTTTAACAATAGATACACTGATAATGGTTGACTTGATGAATCATAATTTCAACGGGAACGGTAAAGTTAGATATATGTATGTTTAACAGTAGCAAAAAACTTCGCTAATTAGCAGTCATGATATCTGCTGCGGTTGCTAGAATTTTCGTTGATATTTGAGATGGGATATGCCTCTGTTGAGTATAGAAAAAACGTTCGATTTTTATAGAGCCTTTTTCCTTGTGGATAAATTCTCCATATGTTGATATTTTGACCTAAATTTGGCGTAGAAAAGTTTGCGATGTAGTTTAAATTTGTAGAAGTAGCTTCACGGTATAATTCGAATTGATACCGTTAAAATTCGCATAAAACAAAAGAAGTGGTTCTTGCGGAGTGTCAATCAAATCTACCGGTGGAACGCTCCAGATGGAGGAGCAAAACTTTTTAGCGAAGTAAATAATTTATTCAGTGGGTTGCCAAATTGCTAGAGATACGTCGAATCTTGCTGGGACATGCTGAATCCAGAGGATTTTTAAAGAGCAGGTATCTGTTATGTTTAAAAATGTTGTTCTAATTATTGAAAACATTCAAAATACAAAATTTAAGTTTGTAGACCTTGACAGCTTTTCTTGGTTTTGATTTTTCGTTTTTCGCCTTTTTTCTGGCGATTTCAGCGTCGCTTGTTTTGACCAACACACCAATTTTTTCGAATGCCGCGTCTTTCAAATTTTTATTTATGTAAGCTTTAGTTCGCAAATCCTTTAAAAAACGAAAGCTGTACAATGAACGATAACATCATCGAAACTAAACGACCACTCTATCTAATCTTAATTGATTCTGAAGTCATAACAGAAATATTGTTTTGAAAAACAATTACAACAAAAACTATAAATGAACGGAAACTGTACAGCCTGTACACAAATTTATTTAACATGTTAAATAGAGCATACAGTGCTCCCCAGACAATTGAAAGTGTTCACACAGACAGTAGCATCGCTGTAAGTACTGTATGGTGCAGTAAAAAATTGACTCTCCTGATGACAGTACACTTTGTTGCGTTGACACGTGTAGACAGCAAATTTGCTGTCTGGGCACTACATTATTGTCTCGTGTGTTGGTACCATGAGACTGTGTCCGAAACTATGATCAATATTTTTTAGTACTAATTTTTGACAGTTATTTGAAAAAACTGCATACACTCAAATTATCACAGTCAATTCCAATTCCGCCTTAGCGTTTTGCTTAAAAGAAATAGATTTGCTCTGAATGATTTAGATATGATTTAGTTCTCTTGCTGTAATTTTGATTGACTATTTAAATGGCTTAATTCTGTGGTTATGAGTGTTACTGTGAGTGTATGAGTGTCGTGAGTATAAATATCCAGAAATCGAAAATTGTTGATGTAAATATGCCCCTAAGTAGCCACAATGCAAAAAACCATCAAGTTTTTTTTTTGGACTGTGTCCGAATTCCATGATAAAAATGTTTTAGTACAAATCTTTTTTCATTTATTTCAACAAATATTCCCCTACGTTCACAATTTTTTATTATGCTGTCCGCATAGTATACTCATTTTTTGGTATATTTCCCCGCCTCGCATTTTTGTTGCTTCATTTTAATTACAGTAATTTTCGAGAAATGGATAGTTGTTTGGAAACAAAATGTTATGAATGGTATATTTATTAAGGTTAACTACGCCAATTAAATTTAATCGGTACAGTACGTCAATCACACTAGTATATCAAATAATGAATTTATTTTGTAGCTGTCACAAATTATCATATAGGAATTGACTATGATAATTTGGATGTGTGCAGTTTTTTCAAATGTCAAAAATTAGTACTAAAAATTATTTATCACAGATGTGTCCGACACGGTCATTGTATCATTCACGTAATTTTCTGTTCAAAATTTTTGTCCATTTCTCAGAAAATATTTATAGTGAGGTTTTTTATTCGGACACATTAATAAAAAATTGTGAAGGTAGGGGAATATTTTTCAAATAAATGTCAAATTTTGTACTAAAAAATATTTATAATAGATTTCGAACACAGTCTAAGTACAATTAATAAATTTGGCAGAAAATAACTTTTGTGTGTGTACTAAATATTATAAATACTTTTTAGTAATTATTCCAGTATGTATATACTAATTTAGAATATATGAATCTAAAATTACTCCCTGGGCGCTTTTTCTAGATTAGCTCGACACAAAACGCAAAACGAACGATATATCTAATTCAGATAAATAATATATTCCTAGTTTTAGTACATATGTATGTATACCAGTAGAAATATTTATTTACAATATTACTATTTTATTCAGAGAATATATTTTAATTTACAATAAAAAACAAGTACAAATATTACACGATGTTTTCTTCTGATTATTTTTACATCGACTGTCACTTTCTTGTTTTCAACCTGCTTTTTTATCGTCTCTTTTTAGTATTTTCTTTTAGTACTTAATATATTCGTCTATTATTTTTCCCCCTCCTATTGCCATCTGTCATTTGCTATTATGATACGTCATCCCACTTCTATGTACTAATATTTTTTATTTTGAATGCACCTAATATTTAGAACAACATTTTTAAACATAACACATTTTTGTGGATGCACTTTAAAAAATGTTTAGGTAAACAAATATCGTATCCATAATAATTTAGAACCCTATTGTACCCTTATAATTTTGTTGCTCATTTTTAGGCATCTCAACGCAATCACAAAGCTAGAACGAATAAGAGATACCTTATAACTTCGCTGCTGATGTCTGAAGAACCCCATGGAAAAAATGTTATGAGTAAGACACGTATACATAGGTATGTTGGATTAGGAAGATTTAGACTCACAAATATCTTTACAATCCATACATTGATGTAAAAAACAATAAAAAGTAACACAATAATACCTTCAGCGTAAGAACGAACGAAAATGTTTTTGTTGTAATATTTTCTCAAATCCTTCTATAGATTATTATCTATTAATGTTGCTAGTAATTTTCGTATTTCGTTTTGTTATTACTATATTGATACCTATCCACACACAATAGCATTGCTGAGATGCCGGTTATGCGAGTATATCCTGCCATCGGTTTTCCTACTTTTTTTTTTTAATTAAAACTTATTTTCGTCGTTTATTTAATTTATTTAAATTGAAAATATATTTATTTCATTCCTTGACTCCAACGTATAACAAACACACACCCTTATAAAAATATTATGTTTGTACATAGAAAACACTACACAAATTTGTGACCAAAAATATTGTCTGTGTTCAAAAATTGTTTGCTTTTCTGAGATCAAACCGAAAATTGAATCGAAATGTTTATGTTTAAAATTTGATGATTTTAGAAATTCGAATACATGTATAGAGGTTAGGTTAATGTTGTTCTTATTTTGGGTTTAGCATAATGTTTATAAAATAAAAAACGATATATTTATATTTATTTGGTATACTTACTCTTGAAAAGCGCACACACCCTAAACAGTACAAACCACTAGAATATTTTTTCCGACACAAGATATATAAAAATTTAGATAAATTGTTGAAAAATATCTAACTTTTAAGATGATTATGTATACAGAAATTGTTGGATATGCTTATTAGTATGTTGGTTGGAAACAAAAGAAGAAGATGGTATTTTTTATATTCAAAATAAGTTTGCAAAATATTACCAAGTAATTTACTCGATGTTTGAAGATAAATCTATTTTTGGTACACATATTAGGTTATGCGGCACAAACATGTATGGGTTTATAACTTGTACAACAAGGATAACATATTATGGAAGTTTCGATTTAATGCTTTTATTTGCCAACGTTTTTTTTGCACACAAAAATACTTCAAGTCTTTTTTATTTTTTTCGATTCTTCATTTTTATTTAGAATATCGTCATAGAAACTACCAATTTCGTTAAAATACAATCAATAATACAGATACTAAATCTATTACTAGAAGCATCCAACTGAGTTGATTTTTTAATCTAATTGATCAAATACGAATTCCAAAATTCCTCGTCTATTATTGCCAATCAATTAACCAAATTTAACATTTTTTTTTCTTTATATATCTCTTCGAGATTTTTATTTCGTGCATTAAAAAAAAATAAAATTGAATGAAAACTAACTAGAAAATTTGCTAAATCCTCAAGAGATGTTTAGAATGATAGAGAAAAAAAAACGAAGCTATAAAATTGAACGGAATTCCAATCCACAAAACAATATCTGTTATTGTCAATCGATTTATTATCTAAATAAAATTGAATTTGATTTTCCTTTTTTTACCGTCCTATCTCTCTATATATATATACCTCAAAAGCTAAATTTAAGACAACAACAAAAAAAAAACGGTTTTTTGTTTTCTCGTATTTTATCCCATTTTTCAATTCCCATCGAAAGCTCACAAAAACGTAAAGTAAATGTGAAATCTATATAAAAATTACTTGGTTTTCAACTCTTTGAATTATTATTTAGAATTAATTGTGAATCGAAAATTTTGTATGGTTTTTTATGGTTAGTGGTTTACACGGTTAGTGGATTAATGATAGGAAGGTTAAAATCAATGTAGTGAGTTGAACTCGGGTATGTAAAATATGGCAATAATCGCTCCGGGTAACTGCAGGAGATCTTTTACAGCTTTCATTATCCTTAATTTTGTGTTTTTCCTAAATTTAGGGAAATTCCACCACCAAGTCGAACTCTTTGTGTCCGTTGCAGTCTAAAATGCTGTAACTGAAATATTTTCATTCAAGATAATAATAGCTTGGTAATATTGTACAAATGTAATTTTACAAATGAATTTGAAATTTATTTTCGATTAGTGTTGGAGGGGAGGACCTTTTTGAAAATATAAAAAACTCAAATGAGGGGGTTTTAGATGGTTCTGCCCTACAGCTTTGACATTTTAAGGGAAATCTTTGGTCGTTAGCACAAAACTTCGGACATCCGAACAAGAGGATCTGCTTTGGAAATACTTCCTTTTTCTTGAGAACAACCTGGTTTATATGGATACAACTAGTTCACACAACTAGAAGAATAGTGCACCTTCTAAAAATCAACCTCATAAGCCGAAGAACTACTTCTGAGGATAATATTACTAAGGATTACAAGAGTGTTCCAGAGAATACCTAAGCGAAGCCTAGGTATTTTGCGGGGAAACGCCTAACTTATGTGGAACCGCATCAGCTCTATTCAGTGAAAACGCTTTAAAGCAGTGGAAACAGAACAAATGTTAACTACGGATGCGACAGCGGAGCTGCCAATATGTGGCATACGCCTACTTTTCAAAACCTTGGAGGAAAAGTGCATGAACGAGAGTAGAAAGAAAATACTAGGAAACGCGTATTGGAAAATTACCAAAGAAAGGCAGACTGGACGTTCCATCGCAGTCCGTTTTATCTAGTTATCTAGTAGAACCGTGGAAACACTCTAGAGTTCCTAATTAGAAAATTTAACTGGTTGCTTGAGACAAAAGCATCTGCTGCCTCACTTACCAATACCTTGGAAGGGACTAACTTGAACCTGCTGGTAGGCCAGATTTAACAGCGAATGCTTCGAAGGAACATTGTGGGAACCAGGCTTTCAAATATAATCAAAAACATTTCTTTCCTCCATTCATAGATACACAGCCACTGAATCAGGATTATATAAAATGTAAACTTGTCAAAACCATGTATAAGCTATTATTTCCATGTAGTGAATTTAATGGCTATATGTTATTATTTTGGATTATCATGGCTTACCATAGGAATTTCTCGTTAATTTTCATGAGAATACCCGAATAAAAAATGGAAAAATTTGTATAAATTCAACGTCATTTTAATGATGTGAGGAAAGTGGTTCGATTAGGGTGCCTTGCCAATACTTATCCCTAGAAAGAATATAAGGTCAAGTTTCATGTGGGAGCCCGAGAAAAAATGAATTTGTATAAATTCAGTCTTTAAATTGTCCCTCTGGAAATTCGTTAGAATGAAATGCCTGCATAACTATTTGGTAATGCACTCTAATTGAACCAATTTCCAGATGTTTCATATCTTGGGTTTACACAAATTTTTAAATTTTATATCGGCCTTCTGAAGATAGCACAAAATTCAATCCCCTAACACTATAAGATGTCATGATACTATATTTATTATATCTTGATAGTTACTTAATGCTTACACAGTTTTGCCCTTGGCCTCGAAAAATATTTATATCGTGACAATAATTTGTAAATTCTAACAGAAATTTTAAAAATCTTTCTGGAAAGATTACTCTATAGATTATGACGTAGAAATATAAATTATTCGCTGCCCTGTTACCTTAATGGTTTAATTCATTTTTTGTAAACTTTTTAGAATTTTTGTATATCGGTGAGCTGTGATATATTCGCTTGAAGTCAGCAAAAATTTGCTGGCTGGCTGAGATGATTATGGAAATAGATAGAGGATGGTTTAATGCATTTGTTGTAAACTATAAGGGGTTTTCCCGCGCTTCCAACTTCAAACTTGACTGATATTTTTTCCAGGGATAACTATTTTCAATACACTCTCATTATTAGGCTTAGGATTTTTAGGTTTTAAAAATCAAAATAATGTTCCTAAAATATGTAACTAAAATTGCAAAATATGTGATTAAAATGAAAAATATGTGGCCAAATTTTTAAAAGAAAACTAAAAGTACGTAGACGTTAATTAAATTAAAATTGTTCACTAGAACTAAACTATAGGTATCATCTTGATCTGATAAATGTGTTTCACTAATGCAAATCAATATTTTCGAAAAAAGAATAAATTATTTTATTTTAACTACTAATCTGTACCACCTTATTTAAATATTTTTTAGACAGTTTTGTCCTTATTATTTCCCAAAAATAAAATTCGTAATAACGAGACTTTATTCTTTTTTACTAATACAGCGTGTGTCCCATTGGGTTCAAACGAGTAGGGCATGTAATTGGGTCAATGTCATTAATAAAAAGTCCAGTACGCATATGTCCTGAAATGAGCGTACGGCGTTACCCACCCACTTAAATTGTGGTTATTGTGCTAATAACTCTTCTAAAAATTAAGATAACTCAAATGTTTCTATATAATTTTAAAAGCACAGAGTTCTTCCTAATAATTTTTTTTTCAACAAGTACAACATTGAAATGATTTCAAAAAGTATGCGTGATTAGCTAAAAAACGACGAAACAATTTTGTCGCAATGGGACATCCTGTATATGCACGCACAATATTTATTTTTTTAATTTTTAGTACAGATCAGATTTAGGATAAAATTCACCTACATTATAAACAACTAAATCCTTATTTATTGGTTTTCACAATTACGAGCGGCGATGTGTTTGCCATTTATTATTTGGTAGAGCTTTTTTGTTATGTAAAATAAATAATTACCGATTGGTGTTAAATTTCATCAAATATTAAAAATAAACTTTATTTATTTATAAAATTGGTTCTTTTGTTGTTGTTTTTATTTAACATATAAAACCAAATAATGAATTTTCATCATGTTTATACATGGAAAACCACAGTTTTCTATTTATTATGTTATGTAGTAGAATGGTTTTAATTCAATTTTATGTGTGTTTTGTCGTAAACATGTTAGGTAGATCTTTAATCCACACACACACACACACACATATGTACTGAATGTATTTTGTAAAAGCAGTAAGAGGTGAAACCCCATTACAGTATTTGCAGAATTGTTGGAATCAATGTCAATAAGAAGAGATTTAAAAAATTCAAAATACATATTTTCGCTTCCTGGAAATGAAAATTGTTTTGCGGTTAATCTAGCTAAAAAGAAGTAAACATGTTCTGTGAAAACCAGATACAGTTTTTTTATATTAAAAATTAAATATTTTACTTATTAAATTTTAAAGGGACCAAAATAATATAAAAATAAAAATTTGTCTATGTACTTAGATATTTAATTTTATGATCTTATGAGATGAACACAAAAAAAACTCACTTTGGAAATTTTTCCATTGTTATCCAAATTTCTGATGTTATATAGAGGGAAACTAAACAAAAAAATAAATAGAGAGAAAATGTAATGAAAAACAGGAATGCTTTTGGAAATTTGAATATTTATAAATATTCTGTTTTTAACAAAAAAAAAAAAATTTGTATCTCCTCCGTTTTTTCCTCATTTGATATTTTAAACACGTCATATGCGACATTTGTATCGCCTACATTGCAAAGAATTTAAATTAATAAATTACGTAAATTCCTGTTTCGATGAGCCGATGAGCATGTGCAAAATTTTTCATAGTTTCGTTAAATTAAAATCCAAATATTTGTTTAACTTTTATTAAGGTGATAATAAATTATCAAATTACAATTTCCCAAACACAATCAAATTTTCTAAAAGTAATTTAAATAGTTTGAATATTAATTTAAATTCATCCAATAATAATGTTGCTTATCAAATTTTTAATAATACCGAGTTTTTTTTTGTTTTTAATTTTATTTTGATTAGTCACAAAGGTGGATTGAACTCGCGGTACCGGATAACTCCCATTTGCTGCTTTATGGTTTTGGTTTGCAGTCGTTGGGCTTTCAAACATTTTTGCAATAAGAAACGAACTGTTTTCCTGCAATTGATAATCTAAAGGCTTTTCCAGATGCAGGCTAACACCAATTGAGTTCCGCCATGTAGCGTTTGTGAAATTCGAGAAACATAAACCGCATATACATATGGAATACTAAATAATTGTTATACACCCCTGAATTTTAAATCATGTAATTGTGTTTGTAACTTGTATTTATGTAATTATAATTATTGTTGATGGAAAAAATAAAATAGAAATCAGTCGATTCCAAGCCGCTGACCAAAATTATTTGTATATTAATTAGTGAAAATAAATAAGAAGAATCGACAATTGGGGGCTCAACCGGGATATGAATCAAGAATATCCTACCTATAAAGAATATTATGTGGAAACGGTGTAAAGTTGTAACCGTAAGAACATTAAAATAGATTGAACTGTTTTAAGTGGTGTGTTAATATTATTAATATAAAATGGATTTTTATTGTGTAAATCATCGTGATATTAAATTGTGATACAAAAAAAAAATCAACATCAAAAAGTGTACAATTAAAACGTGAAAGAACGCAAAAACACACAATTATCTGGTTTTAATTGAACGTTGTTAAATAGAATATAGTCCTATAGCGTTTATTGTTTTGAAGTTACTGTATTTTTCGCATATAAGATATCGCTATTTAGTATAAGGGTATTTTAACAGTATCGTTTAGAAAGTTAAACAACTTATATAGATTATTCTACTCGAACTATGGGTCGCAGGAAAAATAAAAATAACCGAAATGCCCATACGGTAAATTTTGATGATTCATTGTTAAATGAATTTTATACGAGTTTTGCTACCCATGTGCAATCAAGATCGGCTGATGTTAATAACGGGAATTCGGATAAAAACGTTCATCAAAATGGTTCAGTTTCTTTACAACAAGTGCCTACTACAAGAGGATCTGCTGAATCCGCTTCATTATCAAATCCAAACCGTTTAGTGACTGACTTGCAAAGTTTAAAGATCGCCCTTAATAAACTACAAGAAGATCATCGAGTCTTATCACAACAAAACCAAGTATCGAATAGAATAGCAGTTACACAAAATGAAAGCTGTTCAACGGAACAAGTTGCGCATAATATTTTGAACGAGTCGAACGCAGTGGACAATGATGCGGTTGCCAGTGGGGATGCACGTCATATGGAAGAAACCAGTGATATTGGTTACAGCGAGGTTAGTGGTGCTATTCCAGAATTTGATGGTCTTAATATAACAGCTACTGAATGGGTTAAAGAGTTTGAAGAATTTGCAGTTTTATGTAACTTGAAACCATTGAAGAAGCTTCTGTGGGCCCGAAAATCCTTGACTGGGTCAGCAAAGCAAGCGCTTTATGGAAGAGTCGACTTAGATACGTGGGGTAAGCTTAAATCGTATATTTTAGATGAATATCCTTTCAGAAAATCTAGTGCCGAGATTCACAATGAGCTGAGACGACGTAAGAAGAAATCTAATGAATCGTTACGTGATTACTTTTTTGAAATGAGACGCTTGGGCAATCAGGGAGGTGTTGATGAAGAGTCTGTAATTGCGTACACAATTAACGGAATAGATGACTCCCCATTGAATAAAACCTTATTATTCGGTGCAAAATCATTTGGATTCGGAAGGAAATCAGGAAGGTGTTTCAATTGTGGTGTAATCGGACATTCATCCAAAGAATGCCCTAAGCGAGAAAGTGGTCCTAGATGCTTTAAATGCCATCAGTTTGGGCATAAAGCTCCGTCTTGTGATAAAATTGATAGAACAAATCAAATAAAGAAACCCACGGAGTTAAAGTTAGCTAGTTTAAGAAATTACGAGTTTATGTACCAGTCTAAATATAAAAATATTTTTATAAATGAAGTTCTAGCTGAAGCACTTGTTGACACGGGAAGTGATGCAACCTTGATTCAAACTTCATTTTTCAATACTTTAGATGGTACTGAGTTAGTGGTATCCGAGAAAAAGTTTAATGGTTTCGGTGAGAATGAAGTTGTTGCTAGTGGTTATTTCAATGCTACCATAAAGATGGATGATGAAGTATATGAATGCCGCGTTTATGTTATTCCAGATCAAAAAGGAATACCAAATTGTATCATTGATCGAAATATGTTACAAGGTTTTTGTATCGAAATTGGTAAAACAGGAATGAAAATTAAAAAGGTAAAATCACTAGCAGTAAACGAAGGAAATTTTGATGAGTTTCTAAATTGCTTTAGTCTTTCGAATACTGATCAAATGTTAGAAATCGGAAACGAACAGCACAAAAGTGAATTATTAAAGATGATTCGAAATTACGATCCTAAGCAATCAGTTGAATCGCCAGTGAAATTGAAAATCGTGTTAAAAAGTGAAATTCCTATATGGCAACCACCGAGAAGATTATCTCCCGGAGAAAAGATGAACGTCACTAAGCAAATTGAAGATTGGCTGGACGAGAAAATAATTCAACCAAGTACATCGGATTTTGCATCACCGATTGTACTCACAAATAAAAAAGATGGTACCAAACGATTATGTATTGACTACAGACGGTTAAACAGACATGTCGTAATGGATCGATTCCCTTTGCCGCTCATAGAAGACCATGTTGATCAGTTAAATGATGCAACAATATTTTCAACTCTCGATTTGGAGAATGGCTTCTTCCATGTTGAAGTTGAAGAAAATAGTAGAAGAATTACTTCATTTGTCACGCCAATGGGACAGTATGAGTTCTTACGGATGCCCTTTGGCCTTTGTACAGCGCCGCCCACATTTCAGCGTTATATAAATTATATTCTCCGAGATATGATTGCTAAAAACAAAGTTTTGGTATATATGGACGATGTGATAATCGCAACAAAACCAGCTGAAGAAAATGTGTCGATTATAAAAGAATTATTCAAGATGACTGAAAATTACGGTTTGAAATTCAAGTGGTCCAAATGTAGATTCCTCTTCAACGAAATTGAATATCTTGGGTACAAGATAAGCAAAGGTACAATACAACCTTCGAATTTAAAAATTAATGCTGTCAAGAAGTTTCAAGAGCTGAATTCATTGAAAATACTTCAAAGTTTTCTCGGATTAACGGGGTATTTTCGAAAATTTATACCACAGTACTCAATTGTAGCTCGTCCATTGACTCAGTTATTGAAGAAAGATGTAAAATTTGAGTTTGGCAGTAATCAAAAAGAAGCTTTTCTCGCCCTAAAACAAGCACTAATTAGCAAACCCGTACTAAGCATTTATCGACCCACCGCTGAAACAGAACTCCACACTGATGCATCAAAGCTAGGCTATGGAGCCATACTACTGCAAAACGATTGTGAAGATGGCCAATTTCATCCCGTTTACTTTTATAGTCGAAAAACCACAAGTGCGGAAGAGAAATATTGCAGCTATTATTTAGAAGCATTAGCTATAGTGAAGGCCGTAAAAAAACTTAGGGTCTATTTACTTGGAATTCAATTTAAAATTATTACAGACTGTGCCGCATTTAAACAAACAATGGCTAAAAAAGATATCAATCCAAGAATAGCAGGTTGGGCTTTTACATTAGAGGACTATAATTACATTATAGAACATCGTGCTGGTGTTAGAATGAGGCATGTAGATGCCTTAAGTCGAAGTCCCATGGTTATGGTAATCGAGAGCGAAACTGAGTTTTGATGCAAATGCGCAGGTCACAAATGAGTGACGAAAATGTGCAGTTAATTATAAAATTGTTAAGTCATGGTCCTTACGAACAATACCAATTACATGGTGGAATACTCTACAGGCAAAATGAAATAGGCGAACCATTAATTTTCATTCCCAAAGGCATTCAGGATGGAATAATTCGTAGAAATCACGAAGAGGGTCATTTTGCAACTGCAAAGATGATGAAGCTAATTGAAAGGTCATATTATATTCCAAAATTAAAGCAGAAGTGCGATCGCTTTCGTCAAAATTGCATTACTTGTATACTAGCAGCAAAGAAGACTGGAAAGCAGGAGGGGTTTTTACATCCTCTCCCAAAAGGAGAGTACCCATTATCAATTTATCACGTGGATCATTTTGGTCCACTTCCAAGTACGTCTAAATGCTATAAATTTATATTTGCAGTAATCGATGCGTTTTCCAAGTTTGTTTGAATCTACCCAGTGAAGACAACAAAATCCGAAGAAACCATCCAGAAGTTGGAGGTTCAGCAAAGTACATTTGGGAATCCCAGTACGATCATCAGTGATAAAGGACCGAGCTTTACATCTTCAATATTTAAACAATACTGTAGCGAAAACCAGATCGTTCATCAGACAACAACCACAGGAGTACCTAGAGGCAACGGGCAGGTCGAACGACTAAATGGACAAAATTATCGAGTTCAAACCCACAAGATTGGTATAAGTTCACGACCAGGCTCCAAAGATTTATCAATGGGAGTTGGCAGCGTACTATTAAAATGAGCCCTTTCGAAGCCATGTTTGGTGCGAAAATGAGGAATCAAGAGGATGTCGAGTTAGCCAAAATCGTGGAAGGTGAAATTTTTCAGCAATTTGTTGCAGAACGAGATGTCCAACGCCACTGCATTCGAAATAATGGGGTCGATTCAATGCAAGTCTTCTATTTTTCTTTTCTTCTATTCTACTACTATTTCTACGAGGACTAGATTTGATTTTCAAACAATCCGTAAATTTGTGCAGATTTTTTTTTAAAATTGCATCGAGTTTTCCTTGAAATAATAGAAGAATAGAAGAAAAGAAAAATAGAAGATTTGCATTGAATCGACCCCAATATTGAAAATGCACAAAGTGAGCAACGCCATACGTATGACAAGAAAGGAAGCCTGCTTATAATTACAAATTTAATTACAAATTGGACGATTTAATAGCCATAAAACGTACTCAGTTTGGCAGTGGCCTTAAATCATATACAAAATTTTTCGGTCCATATAAAATCATAGCCGTATTACCCAATGAGAGATACCAGGTTCAGAAAGTTGGTGAGCATCCCGGACCTAAACATACGACAACCTGTGCCGACTACATAAAGAAATGGGCAGAAGTTTTCGTCGATATCGGCAGCAGTTCTGAGGACGACGAATAAAATTACCTACCTCCAACCTATCAGAAGGATTGATTCAGACGAAAGATGATGCCATATTAGTTCAGACGATAGCTGTTGAAGGACGTTCTTGTGATGAGAGACTTGTTTAAAAGTAGACGAGTTGAAGAATACTTACCTTACATTCAAAAAGAAGATATTGAGGACAGATGATGTTACTTCTCGATTCACTTCGTTAATTAAATATTACCCTTATTTACTGGTTTTACCGAGGCGGTAAAAGAGTCGGATGGCCGATTGTGGAATACTAAATAATTGTTATACACCCCTGAATTTTAAATCATATAATTGTGTTTGTAACTTGCATTTATGTAATTATAATGATTGTTGATGGAAAAAATAAAATAAAAATCAGTCGATTCCAAGCCGCTGACCAAAACTATTTGTATATTAATTAGTGATAATAAATAAGAAGAATCGACTACATATTAGTGAACTCATTTTTTGCCGGCAGTATGATTGGGATTTTTTTATCATAACTCATAGAACGCTCTAAACGACCTTTTACCCTCAGGATTTGTGGGGCGTCCAGAAACAGGTTTAAGTTCAGCAGCTTACTTTTCGTGGATATTAATTTGCCATGCATTGACTCGTTTCGTACAGCACAAAATTCATGTTGTTGCAATGACTCGTATCCATTAGTAAGCATGAGTTAGGTTTAATTGTTTGACTGTAAAAGGTAAATTCGATTCATTTTTCGAACAAACATTTGCAGAAGAGCAGTAATGCGAATCAATTTATTGTATGAGGAGAAACGTTGTATTATAGTAGCAAATGTTAAAATGTTCAATTTGAAGCTTTGAAGCTCTCGATATACTGTCGGCTATATTTAGTTCAGAGCTGTTTACTATCAGGAATTACCTCTTGTATACGACTTATGCGATTAGGTACAGATCTTTCTGGAAAAATAACACTGCAACACTATTTGCTCCAGTGCAGGCGTGATCTACGTAAATATAATTTATTAGAACAGGGTATGCTAACGGATATTTAATTTAAAAATCAGGAGCCAGCTGTTGAATAGTACGAAAACTAACTACGGAGCACTAGGCATTCCGAAGGTAACTGTTTTAAAAAAATATTCCCGAATTGTCTCTGTACAGTTGCTTACCCAAACCACACGTTAAAATGAACCACAATCTGTCGAAACATTTGTTTTAAATCTGCGGTGAATGCTATCTCGTACAATCTCCAATTTGTTATCACGGAGTGTAAATCATTCTGCAATACGTGGATATATAATGTCATTCAGCGAATTCTTATTAGTGTTTTTTATTTCGGCAAATATCAAGCATTTTGTCAAGTTTCGCTTGACAATTTTAAAAATATTCGTTAATACATTGACTGTATTCAATTGCAATATAATGAGAAATTGAGTTTCGTTATAGAAGCTTTCGCACCATTTATCTTTCGTTCCATTTGAATCAGATAAACCTCCCATAATTTCAGAATAGTGGCATCAATTTCCACCTTGGTAATTAAAACACTAATTTTCAGCTTACATCCGTTTGAATTGTTGATGCCTCCAATTAAAATCGAGCCAATTTGCATGTTCTGTGCTGTAGGCAGACCTTCATTTTTAATTCGGCAATTTTTGTTTCAGCATAAACTCCACTACCCAAACTCAGGACCTGCTAAAGCGATATTTTGAATATGTGGCCATTCAATACCAGTGATTGCTTTACTTGGCAGAATATTTGTGAGCACAAATATTGAGTTACAAATTCTGAAATATTAGTTTGATAATTATTGAATATAGATAGAGAACACACCATTATATGAATCATTTGGTTACAAGAGTCTGCCTCAATGTTAGCAATTCCCGTAATAATCGTTTTGATTGATTCCGTTCGGTAGATTCAATGACTTTGCGGCTCGATTGATAATAAGAGACGCTTCACTTCCTTTATTTATTAAAGCACGAAGTTTTACTATTGTTCTGCTGGATCTGATTGCGATACGTTAGATTTTGTTGTTAGATTACTAGCTTTTGAGGTGTAACAATGTATGATGACGTTCCGCACATCGGAAATAGTATCTGCTTCTGCAACTATGACTGTATGATTGTTTGCGAGCCAATTCGTGCAAACTTAGCACCCTTGGGGCCATGAAAGTTGACCTTGAGAGGTCATGGAAAATACATACTCGGACGTGAAATGTCCACTCTTTTCGAATCCGGTGTCAAAAGAACGTGTTTTCATTTAAAAGAATGCCTTTGGCCTTCAAATGACCTTGAAAACTGACTTGTAGATCAAAAACATTGGTATTATAAATTATTATCGAAAAACATCTGAATTCGTTTATTTGTTTCTGTCACTGCTAATTTTACCACCCCAAGCTATTCGACTATATATTACAATTTTCGACCGTAAAATTTATAATATTCGCTTATCACTTTTAACAAAGTTAGTCCATTAATTTGCCATTTCAATAAATGAACTTTATCCATGTGTAATAGATAGCACATACAGTGGGATAGAGGGTAAAATTAACGGCAAAATATTTCCGATTTACGTTTGTATATTTTTTCCCAATAAAATATGAAAAATGATAATCCGCCCAATAAAGCCTCTCTTCATTAAATTATTGCTAACAAACCAATTAAAATTTAATTTATTGTATAAAATTTATGAACTCGATGTTTATGAATTTTTTTTTTTATTATTATTTGGATCATCATCATTATACAGTCGCGATATTTGTATGATGTTGTAGGAGTTAAGAGATGCTGTTCAATTTTATTTTTCCTTCATAAATTCATTCCACATGAACAATTTGTTATCACATCTTTCCATTTATTAGTGTTTTATGGTATATTGTGTATATAAATTTAATACGTTATTAAATTGATAAAACGAAGCAGATTTGGATAGTATAGTACTTAGTACATATAGCAAATAGAAACTACTTACACCATATTATATAGAACAGAATTCACAATTCTTACTTTTTATCTACTTTATACAACTTTTTATTGTCTAGAACAGTCCACACGTTGATTATACCATATAATAAGAGGGCAAAAACTATTCGAAGCATAACCACTAAAAGATTAGATAAATGAACACCTTAAATACTATACTAGAGAGTTTTATCCATTTACTAATATTTTTATTTTTATTTTTTGTAAAACTACATTTAAAAAATGCAAATTTTGCAAACTTTTATTTTAGTTTGAAACCAGCTAAAGTTAATAAATTGTAGCATTCTGCTTATACATATCCTATTAAATGTTGATAGTTTTGTACATATGGAAACCGTAAACTTGATAGGATTACCTGAATCTAAATACATACAATACTTATTATTATGCTATAGAATGGTTAGGTACAGGTGCAAAAGATCTCACGATATACGTTTGAATTTGTGGAATACTCTTCAATTGTTAAAATAACAAACGGGCGATTTTTTATTTTATTCTTCCGATATACATATGTAACGGTTTTATTAAAATAATACCGTTGTTATTGGAATCAGGTTAACAAATATTCAAATAGCTCAAACGATATAAAGCATTTGTAGTAAATTAATTAAAATACATGGAAACTCAAATAAACAAAAAATAGGATTTCAGTAAAAAAAAAAAAATTTAACAAGATGACAGTAAACCCCATAACTTTTTTCTTAGTTGGAGGTCATTTGAAGGTCAACTTGTTCAATTCTGTTTCTACGTAAAAAAAAAAAGAAACAATTTTTATATATGATGCTAAGCAATAAACCCCAATTGAGTGTGATTCGCTCATATGAGATGTATCAACTGGTAATTTCCTGGAGTCGGCTCCAAAAGTATAATTTTTAAATCAAACGATGCACGAAGTTTCGGCGGTCGCGTTTTTTCTCCATTTTTTTTTTTTTGTGAAAAAATATTATTAAGTCAACCATTTTGGTGTATGATAAAATTATGGTGTTAAAAAAATTATTGGGCACCCAAATACAATTTTTTTTATTGTAAACTACTTCAGCAATTCGTATTGGTAAACTATCGATAAGTCGCTTGCAGATCGATGGATTTAAACGACTTCTTATCCAGATCTTCCTCTTCAGAAAATCCCATAAATATTCGGTTGGGGTTAGGTCGGAGCCATTGATCGGCCAGTTTGCTCAAATATAAGGATCCTCTTGAACCATCATAAATGATTAAAAAATCTGTTGAAGCTATAAACAACCGTTTCTGCAGCAAGCCCTACAAGTATCATTGAGCCAATACAAGTCATTCAGATTCCAAGTACTACATAAATCTCTATAACCGCACAAGGAACAGTAAACCACTAAAATTATTAAAAACAATGTCACTGAAAACATTTACATGTTTACAGTTAGTTTTTAAATTAATCTACTTTACCCTAATATATCTTTAAATACATATGTACAAAGAAATTATTTCCAGTCTTAAACCAAACTAATTTCTAACTTGAAATGTTCTATATAATGTTGAAAAAATGGTATAAACCTTCTGGGACCACTTGACTTATGTATTATTACTTCATTTTTTGTTGTTGTTGTCGTTGTGTTGTATAATGTTTATTTTTTTTTGTACTTACACTGAAGAGTCTGATGTAAATGCCATTTTTGTACAAAAAACACGTAATACTTTTACTAAGGGTAATAAGAAAATGTACCCAACAGCAAACGGAGAAGCAAAAAATGTATGTGTGTATGTATGTATGTATGTACTACACGAGGATATGCTAGAATCGTTTAATTTTGTGTAGGCATTTTCACGACCCAGTAACACCAGAAACAAAATTATTTTAATTCACAATTGGGGATTTTTAAATTATTGCTGGTGAGATTTAAGTATTTTTTAAATTTATGAAGTTTATTTACTGTTTTTTTTACAACCGAGCAATAAAATGTTACAAACAATTTAATTTTTTTTTTTTCGTTTTAATGTGTCGGCTCGAGCTTTAAACATTTTATTTTCGATGTATATACTTAACAGCAAATTAAATGATTGTCAATGTAATAGATGAGATAACGCAGAGATTTAGAACCAAAATAATATATCGATAAAATGTTTAGCTAATTGCACATCATGGCTAATTGATTTCATAAGAATTTACTTGTGGCACTCAGTGTTAGCGCCAAACACAACATCGACTTAATACTATTTTCGCAGATAGTAGAGTTATTTCTTTGTAATGCACTTGTCTAATCAATAATGACGTAATATGATGACGAAACAGAATAATTTGATGTTTTTGGTCCATTAATAATGTTTTACTGTTCTCAAATCGACATACAACTCGAACTGAACCATCTTCATCAATGTATATGCAGTGTATAGTGTCTTAAAAGGCATCTATTTAATTTTGCCAACCGGGTACCTGATTTTAACATATTGAGCTCAGGTACAAAATTATGGCTAATTAAAAATTTGTTCAAATATATAGCAGTGTCCAAATAGACTACACCAGGCAACTACATGAACAAGTCTTGACATATAGTATAACTATCTCACTATAACTATAACCGGCAAAATTAATTTTGATGTCCAATCGTCTTCAGCATTTTTCAAAAACCCTTGCCCGTACGACCACATGTTCTGCTGGTGAAACATGGAGTGGCATAATTTATCGGATTTTACTTATTCGGTGTGATTCATAAATTTTTAATTCATGAACTATTGGCGAATCCGAGAGGCAGATCATGAAACTTTTCAGGAAAACCCTCAGGTTAAGTTCTCCGAAGCTTATCGTTAAAGCTTCCATTTTTACAAAAATATTATTTGATTTATTATTACAGAGGATTGTGTTTTGGTTTAATAAAAATTTAGCTTGCACAAACTCTTTTTAATGCATGGGAATATAAACACCATTGGGTAAAAGTAACGCTAAATTACAGAAAAACATGAATGCAATATTACCTACGTTTTTAATGCTTTAATCATAAATTATCTAGTTCGATACCGTAAACACCTATTTACAAGTAAAACATATCATAATCGTATCAAATCATTTTTCATAACTAAAGTCACGTCACATCATTTTTGCCATTCTCTTAGTTGTTTGACACGTCTATGTAAAGTCACTTTATATGACAGATCACTTGATTTTTGCAAGTGACAGGCGAATACAATAAAAATGGTGGAACGAAATTATTTTATTTTATATAATACATTTTAAAATGTCGTTTTTTGAATAATTTTGTACACTATTTTAAATATATTGTTGTGTAAAATAATAATTGTTGTTATAAAACGATTTTATTTTTAAGTTGTCTAATAGATTTCAAGTTGCAGTCGTGTCACTTGATCTGCTTTTAATACATAATATCAATTTTCGAGTGACGTGACACGGTTATAGTTGCGTAGCCTTAGGAAGAAGTATCGCGTGCTCTATTCTCATTGTTTAAAATAAAAATATTAAATTTTTTAAATTTTTAGGGCATAAATTTAAGAGTTAAGTATTGTTCCTTTGTTTACTTTTTCTGGGTATTTGTTACTTTGGATTCTTTTATGTTTCTTCTCATTTTAGATTTCCAGCAATCGACGTTCATTTTGAAGCCAAATGAAGCTTTCCTTACCTTTATTATTGTAAGTATGGCACATCAATCACGCTCATGTCATGTTTACACTTAAGTTTTTATTTTAATAATGTCATTTAACAATCCTAATATAGTTCTAGAATCTTTGTTAGCCCATAGATATTTATTAAATGTAGATAGCTTGAACATGCAAAGTCTGGTCTCAAATATTGACGAGATTCGTCACATTTTTAATGGTGCTTCAATCGACATACTTTGTTTCTCTGAGACTTTATAAACCCAAATATCCCTTGCTCAGCCATCAAAGGCTTTGATATATCAAGGAAAGTAATAATATATCTCATGTAGGTTCGATGAAATGTAATGTATAATACCCCCCCTCACCCTTCCCCCGATCACAATTTCGATATCCTGGATTATATGAATCTTTTAAATAGTCGTAATTTATCAGTACACAACACTGTGCCCAACCGGTAGGGGTGCTTCTTCTTCTTCTTCCGCTGGGGCTACATTCCATGAAGGGATTTGGCCGCCTCAACAATCCTACTCCAAATAATTTGATCTGCCGGAAGAGAACGCCAGACACGGTGACCGAGTGAGTTTAGGTCCCTTTCAACGCCGTCCATCGATCGCGTAGGTCATCCACGAGTTCTACTTTTGAATCCGATGATGCCAATTTTTTCGAGATCATTCCTGATCTCGTGATTCATTCGGATTCTGTAAGTGGCTCTCTCTTTAATAGGACTGAGAATTATTCTTATGTTCTTACGCTCAGTTAGAGCAATTTTTTGAATGTTTCGTGCTGGCAGTGTCCAAGACTCGCGACCAAATGTGATAACTGGTCTTATTAGCGCCTTGTAATTGTCCAGTTTTATTTTGCGCTTTGTAATATATGAGGAGACTTGAATATTTTGATATTAGCATAAAATGCTCAGTAGCCTGCTTCGATCCTCTATAAAATATTCACAGAAACGGAGTTTTGCTCAGTGATCTGTGATCCTAGGTATTTGAACTCATTCACCTTTTCATATTGTGTATCTCCTGAAATGAAGTCTCCTCGAGTCTACCTTCTCGCGGTGACCATGTATTTAGTCTTCGCTTCATTAATCTGAAGGCCTATTTGTTGGTCTATTAATTCCAATGGGAGAAGGACTTATTTCAGAGAGATGCTGTTGCGACCCAGAATGCAAATATCGACAGCGTATGCTAATAGCTGGGTTGATTACTGGCAGCTATGCTGCCTCTTGGGCCTCTTTATTTTTTGGAAATCTTTTTTATTTTTATTGGAAATTAAAGTAAATATGGTCGGTCCGAATTGCGAATTTAAATGCACATTTTCGAACTAAAATAAATTCCATTCAAATCATTAAATTAATTTAAATTGGACAACTCTGAATTAAAAAATCGATAAAGAAGATTAATATCAAAATAAATTGACATCAAACAACGTGTTAAAAAAGCACAGAAAAACTACATTGCATGCAGTTATTTGAAATTTGTCTTCAATAAATGTGCATTTTCCATTTCAGACGCACCCATTGGTTGCGTTTAATAATGAAAAGGAATGTCGTTCAAGTGACCTTCTCTGCTAGCTCGGAAGGCTGTCAATCTTTTTTCAAAATGTTGAATAAGTTTTCGCATAATGATGGTTCAATCAGTGATATGCTCGATGTTGTTGTCTTTGAGGTTTTGAACAGTTTGAGGATTATCCGCATAAACTTTACTCTTCAAGAAACCCAATTCACGTCTGTTATTCGAGAAATTATTCGATTATTAAACTTCTCTTTCAAAAGATCGATTGATTCCGTTGCTGTGTGGCATGTTGCACCATCCTATCGACTCCGCAAAAAGTTTCTAATCATCTCTCGATATCGAGCTCCATGTTTATTACATATTAATGTACCTGAAAGAAAATTTTGGCAGTCACATTGGCTGAAATAAAATAAATTTATGTAATCTAATTGCATAGTGAAATTTCTTATTACATAGTTACCTCTAAAATTAATCGTAAATCTAAATTCCATATTAAATGTCATCATCTCATTAACAATTTATTTATCATATTATAACATGAAATTACATAACTTTAAAATCTTAAAAATCCTTGTAAACACAGCTCACCAAATAACATCTGTCAAAATCTCAAAATCTAGCTGAGTTTATGTTCAATTTGTGATGCAGTCCGAAAATTATGAACACCGACTCGACATCTGTGAGAATAATTGGGAAGATGCTGAAATTTTTCGAACATAACTTCCGCGACTGTACGCTTTTTTGCTATGTATATTTTTTATCATTTTAATTGTGGCCACCATTGTGCAAACAACCAAATAGAAAAAATCAAGAAAATCTGAAGTTTTTAAAAGTATAAAATAAAAATCATTAAACAAAAATTGGTCTTTTATATTGTGGATAAAATGGAAATACGTGCGTTCTAGTTCGGGAAATACATATAACATATTTACATTGAAGATACAGCCCATTCAAGTATAACGTGGAAATAAATGCACATACATTGCCATTTTGATTTTCGAAAAAATATGGACCAATTACGCCACCACACCAAAATCTACACCATATACGGTAACTTAGTCTAGGATTTTCTTCAGCCCAAAAGCGGCAGTTTTGTTTGTTGACTTAGCCGCCAATTTCAAAATGTGCTCCGTCGGTGAAGATGATTTCATTGGAAAAATTCTCATTTTCTTCTTGTTTTTTTATGGCCCAATTAATGAATTGCCGACATAATGCGTGGTCAGTTGCCTTTAATTTTTGTGTTAACTTATTTTGTAAGCTTTACATGAAGATTTTTGTGCAACATATTGAACAAAGTTGTTGGTTTGAGGTTTAATTGCTGAGAACGATGACGAATTGATGTCCTTGGCTCTTCAACAACACTCGTTCTAATATCTGCAATATTTTCACTTGAGCGGCCACCACGATAACAAATTTTGCTTCTCTGATCTTGAACTGAACCAGTTTCTTCAAATTTATCAATGATAAGTCGAAAAAGTGTTGCCAGATAGCGCGGTATTAACCAACATTTTTATTGTCTAGTAACAAAAATTAATTAAAAATATAAATCAAATTCAATAAGTACAAATTTACTAGTTTTAATTAGTTGAACAATATAATTGCCAAATCTATAAAATATTCTGGTGGAATTTAATTATTAATATAAATATAGTAAGATTTTATAATGCCCTATCGCAATGTACAAATGCGCCAAACTTTGACAGTTGATCTTCAATGTAATGGCTGTGAAAATAAAATTACAACACTACAAGGTTTCTTCGAATGCGACGAGTGCCAAAAACGATTCCATCCGTTTTGTAAAAACATTCATGGTATTCATATAACACGTCTTGCTGGAAATCCAACATGGTTCTGTAATGAGGAATGCGGGAGAGGCTTCTCGCTGAAGTTACCTAAAGACCGACCTCAGGCAATTACTTCAGAAAGTGGCGTTGATGATTCAGCACTTCATGGTCAAAAGTCAGACACTAGTGACAGAAACACTCTACAGCAAAAAACGTCCAACCATCCAGTTATTGAAAGCGTCAAACAAACGGTAACATCTCTTTCGACACAACTAACAGATCTACTAGTGACAGTCAATAATCTAAGTTCAATGCTCGAACAAATCCAGTCATGCCAAAATGAACTTTTCGAAAGGGTAGATGAATCTGAAAAACAGGTTGGTGAGCTGCAGAATAAACATCATGCATTGGAGCATAAGGTATCTGAAACTTCCGAGGCTCAATTGAAACAGGATGTGATTATATCAAAATTGGAAAATAAATTGGAAAGTGTAGAGCAAAAACTAATCGAGAATCATTTGATTATAACTGGAATCCCAGACAAATCTCAAAAACCTGAAGAAGTTATGGTGAAAATATTGGCGAATCTTCAAAGCAATACAACCCTTGATCAGATCCAGGAACTCAAATACATTGAAACAAATAATCAGGAAACGTCAACCTCAAAACCCAAATTAAACAAGGTTTTTCTTCAAGTTCGTTTACGTGATAGAGCTACAAAAGAAGAAATCCTTTCTAAATTTCGAAAAAGGCAGCAATTATTTGCGAAAGAAATGGACTACAATGTTGCTGATAATAAGCGGCTATTCATCCGTGAAGAACTTACAAGGCTTCAAGCAGGCATATTTCGAAAAGCTCTCCAGTTTAAGTCGGAAAATAATTTTAAGTTCCTGTGGGTCAAAAATAACCATATCTACCTTAAAAAGGAGAGTCACAGTAAAGTCATCATTATCAGGCAGATATCGGATTTGGATGAAATTAAATCTTCACAATCACATTCACAAGCAGATTCAGCTGGTGGTCAAAGTCAATTTAATGCAACAACAACACCATTGGAAAAGTAAGAGATTCAATTTATTTTATTTTCAATACAATCCATTTAATCAACATACACACATTAGATTAGTTTCATTTATTTATTTGCAAACTTTATTATTATTAGTAGTTTTACAATTAATTGTTATCCAGAAAGAACATATTTTTATTTTTAGCTGCAATATTTTAGTTTTGATTTTTGTTTTTAAAAATTATAAATATGATGACATTACACAATAATATTTTGTCAAATGAAATAGATGAATGGAAAGCAATGAACAAATATTATACGTGCGTTCAAAAATCTACAAATCATTGTGGAGACTTTTTGAATATTCTTTATTTAAACATTCGAAGTGTTCGATATAAGTTAAGTGATGTAGAGCTTTTATTAACAGTTTTACCGTTCAAAACAGATGTAATTGTTTTAACAGAAACTTGGCTTTGTCCTTTTGATCGGGAATTCTGTAACATAAGTGGTTTTATTTCATATCACTCAGTAAGAGAGGAAGGTTATGGTATGTGCAGCATCTTTGTTAAAGAAAAAATTAATTCTTTCATTTTACATGAAGAAACATACATGAACAGTAGTTTCTTAGTAGTATGTTTTCCTGTTTATCGATTAAATGTAATTGCTGTATACAGGCAACCAAACCATCTCATAGAAAGTTTCTTGGCAAAATTTGAAATTATTTTACTGAATTATAGTAATAACATTATTCTAGGGGATTTCAATTTGAACTTATTATCTTCAGAAAAGGTTCTGGACAATTATGTTCGAATGTTAACTAGTCTTGGATATATTATATTGAATAAAATAGACCCTGACTATGCGACGAGAATAAGTAATACAATTAGAACCATAATAGATCATGTTATTTCGGATATGAGTAATTTTAGTTATGAATTTTATCTAGATGATTACTCCAAATCGGACCATAAATTAATATATTTCAGATTTGTAAAAGATAAGCGCATTATTTTGTCAAATAAACCGTCTTTCAAAGAGATAATTGATTATGATCAAATGGATAAGGATGGCTTGTGGAATGATCTGAATACTGTAAAGAGTTTTTCAGAATTAATAAATAAATTAAAGTTTCTAATAATGAAATATAGCAAAAAAATTAAATACAAATCATCTTCCAAGTTTAAAAAAGAATGGATGAATAGTGCTATATTTTCTCTTATTAAGCAGAGAGAGAAATTCCATCGTCTTAAAAAAAAATATCCATTTTCCGATTACTGTAAAGAAAGGTACACGTATTATGAAAAAACTGTCAGTGCTAAAATACAGGAAGCAAAAACTGCCTATTATTATAGACTATTTGGTGATAGTATTGATAATCCAAAAATTTTATGGAGTAATTTTAATAAGCATATATTGAAAAAAAGAACTAATAATAGAGAAATCAATCTAGAAATTAAAAATGAAATCGTTAATGACACCAATATACTAGTGAATGAGTTTAATGCTTATTTTAGTACAACACCGGTGAATTTGGTAAAGCATTTACAAACGCCACCAGAAGCAGCCTCTCATCACCTCAGTCATAATATTACTTGCCCTATAGATTTTAGCGATGTTACTGATGGTGAGATTCTTAATATCATTAAAACACTAAAGGGTCGCTCAGCAACAGGTCACGACAATATTTCTAATAGATTTATAATTCGAAATGCCGAAAAACTTAAAAATATTATTAGCCAGCTTATTAATGATTGTATAAAAAGAAAAATATTTCCAGATTGTTTGAAGCTATCCAAAATTACTCCAATATTTAAAAGCGGTTCTGCAACCCTTGTAAGTAACTATCGGCCTATCTCAATTCCTAGTTCAATTACAAAAATTTTCGAAAATGTCATAAATGGGAGAATTGAGTCATTTCTAGAATCAAACAACATAATGTCGGGAGAACAATTTGGCTTTACCAGGAACTCAAATACTAATGCAGCGTGCCTTAATTTAACCAATAATATTACTGTTGAAATAGAAAAAAAGAAATTTGTCTCAGTTCTGTTTTTGGATTTAAGTAAGGCATTCGACACAGTTAATCACAAAATTTTATTATGGAAATTAAGGAAACTAAATTTTAATTGTGAATATATGACATTCTTTGAAAGTTATTTATATAATAGAGCGCAATTTGTTGAGATCGGTAATATTAAAAGCAATATTAACATTTCAAGTATTGGAGTTCCCCAGGGTTCGGTTTTGGGTCCGACCTTATTTAAGATTTTTATTAACGACATTGTTGATGTAAGATTGAGGGGAATGATTCAAATCTATGCTGATGACATAGCTCTGGTTTATAGTAGCTCTGATACAACAAGTTTAATTAGTAGTATGCAGTCGGATTTAAAATTGTTGCAACAGTGGTTTAATACTAACCTATTAAATTTGAACGTCAATAAAACTAAATATATGATATTTGAAAACAAAATTGCAAATGAAACCGAGGCAATCCTCGAGTTAAAATACAACGATGAAGTAATTGAAAGAGTCAACAAATATACCTATTTAGGGCTGGTTTTGGACAGTAAAATTAAATGGAAGTTGCATGTAGAGAATGTGAAAAACAAAATAATGCCTTACATTTTTCTACTACGAAAAACAAGGAAGATATTACCAATAACCGTTAAAAAAAACATTTACTACGCTTATATTCATACACATTTAGTTTACTTAAACCCAATTTGGAGCGGTGCGAAAAAAAAGTATTTAAATGAAGTATTTCTACTACAAAAGAAGGCCATAAAAAATGTCCTAGGTTTGCATATCAGAACACCTACAGTCAACCTATTTCAAGAATTCTTATCCTTAAATATGATAATATCAAGAGAATTATTATTATTAATACATAAAATTATATATGACCATATTAAGCACAATTTTGTATTAACTCGTATGTCAGAAATTCATGATTATGATACAAGAAGGCGATCTCTAATTAGAAATACACTCTTTCTTACATCTGCATCCGACAGCAATGTTCTTTACAGAGGGCTAATGATTTATAACCATCTTTCATCTTATTTAAGGCATCAATCCGACCTTAATCTATTCAAGAAGTGTCTAACAGCGCACGTACTTGAAAATGTAAGTGTACTATTATAAAAGCGAACATGTACTTCAAAAGTGCGGTTAATTCTCTTTCCATCCATCAGTTTCATTATATGACATTTATTTACTTGTAATGGTTGTTATATTACTTTGTGTGGTGCCTAACTAAAATATTTCAGCAGCTAAAAATTTATTTAGTATTATTTTATTATTTATTTATGTATTAATTAAATTTTTCAACCTATTTGTTAACACTAACATTATAATTACAATACGCTATATGTTTCAAAATATGCGACTGCACTACGGTTCTTTGGACCGACGCAGGCATTGCACTTAAAAAAAAATTTATAGATAAAAGAAATTGAATATATTCTATGTATAATGTAAAAAAAAAAAAAAAAAATTGTAATATCTATAAATCTAGTAATAAAGTAAAAAAAAAAAAAAAAAAAAAAAAATAGCACGGTTTGTCGGAACATTTTCTCTATCGTATTTTGAACGAAATTTTTTTTCAACTTCTGAATAACTTTCACCATATCGAAAAATTATGTTTTTGTACGGGATTTGGCGCATAACCAAACCAGATGGTAAAAACCAGATGTTTTGTAGAAGAGAAAAATTGGAAAATCTGAGTGGAAAATTCGGAAACTTCCGGAAAAACCCGAAGAAAATTGAATTTTTTTTTTCAATGAAATTTTGAATTTTTTGTATGTTTTGATGACCGATTGGGCTTAATCATTTTTTATTGTGTTTGAAATTGCCAGGAGATGGTTCTTACAAAAGAAAATTTTTGGAAAATCCTTTGGAAAAGTCGGAAAATTCGGCAAATCAAAAAATTATGGTTTTGTACGAGATTTGGCGCGCATCCAAACCAGATTGTCTTTTAGAAAAGAAAAATTGGAAAATCGAAGTGGAAAACTCGGAAACTTCCGGAAAAACCCGAAGAAAATTAAATTTTTTTTTCAATGAAATTTGGAATTTTCTGTATGTTTTGATGACCGATTGGGCTTAATCTTTTTTTATTGTGTTTGAAATTGCCAGGAGATGGTTCTTACAAACGAAAATTTTTGGAAAATTCGGAAAATTCGGCAAATCAAAAAATTATGTTTTTGTACGAGATTTGGCGCGCAACCAAACCAGATTGTCTTTTAGAAGAGAAAAATTGGAAAATCGAAGTGGAAAACTATGAAACTTCCGGAAAAACCCGAAGAAAATTGAAATTTTTTCAATGAAATTTTGAATTTTTTGTATGTTTTGATGACGGATTAGGCTCAATTAGGCTCAATCTTTTTCTATTGTGTTTGAAATTGCCAGGAGATGGGTATTACGAAAGAAAATTTTGGGAATATCCTTCGGAAAAGTCGGAAAATTCGGAAAATCGAAAAATTATGTTTTTGTATAGGAATTGGCGCGTTGCCAACCAGATGGTAAAAACCAGATGTTTTGTAAAAGAGAAAAATTGGAAAATCTGAGTGGAAAACTCGGAAACTTCCGGAAAAACCCGAAGAAAATTGAATTTTTTTTTCAATGAAATTTTGAATTTTTTGTATGTTTTGATGACCGATTGGGCTTAATCTTTTTTTATTGTGTTTGAAATTGCCAGGACATGGTTCTTACAAAAGAAAATTTTTGGAAAATCCTTTAGAAAAGTCGGGAAATTCGGCAAATCAAAAAATTATGTTTTTGTACGAGATTTGGCGCGCAACCAAACCAGATGGTCTTTTAGAAGAGAAAAATTGGAAAATCGAAGAGGAAAACGCGGAATCTTCCGGAAAAACCCGAAGAAAATTGAATTTTTTTTCAATGAAATTTTGAATTTTTTGTATGTTTTGATGACGGATTAGGCTCAATTAGGCTCAATCTTTTTCTATTATGTTTGAAATTGCCAGGAGATGGTTCTTACGAAAGAAAATTTTGGTAAAATCTTTCGGAAATGTCGGAAAATTCGGAAAATCGAAAAATTATGTTTTTGTATAGGATTAGGCGCGTAGCCAACCAGATGGTAAAAACCAGATGTTTTGTAGAAGAGAAAAATTGGAAAATCTGAGTGGAAAACTCGGAAGTTTCCGGAAAAACCCGAAGAAAATTGAATTTTTTTTCAATGAAATTTTGAATTTTTTGTATGTTTTGATGACCGATTGGGCTCAATTAGGCTCAATCTTTTTCTATTATGTTTGAAATTGCCAGGAGATGGTTCTTACGAAAGAAAATTTTGGGAAAATCCTTCGGAAAAGTCGGAAAATTCGGAAAATCAAAAAATTATGTTTTTTTACGGGATTTGGCGCGTATCCAAGCCATATGGTCTTTTAGAAGAGAAAAATTGAAAAATCGAGTGGAAAACTATGAAACTTCCTGAAAAAACCCGAAGAAAATTGAAATTTTTTTCAATGAAATTTTGAATTTTTTGTATGTTTTGATGACCGATTGGGCTTAATCTTTTTTTATTGTGTTTGAAATTGCCAGGAGATGGTTCTTACGAAAGAAAATTTTTGGAAAATCCTTTGGAAAAGTCGGAAAATTCGGCAAATCGAAAAATTATGTTTTTGTACGGGATTTGGCGCGTATCGAAACTAGATGGTCTTTTAGAAGAGAAAAATTGGAAAATCGAAGTGGAAAACTCGGAAACTTCCGAAGAAAATTGAATTTTTTTTCAATGAAATTTTGAATTTTTTGTATGTTTTGATGACGGATTAGGCTCAATTAGGCTCAATCTTTTTCTATTGTGTTTGAAATTGCCAGGAAATGGTTCTTACGAAAGAAATTTTTTGGAAAAGCCTTCGGAAAAGTCGGACCACCGCATAACTTGATGCTCAAGGTTGGATCTGTAATAATCATGCTGCGCAATCTGAACCATCCGAAATTGTGTAACGGAACGCGATTGAGGGTGAAGAAACTGATGAACAACGTGATTCAAGCGACGATCATCAAGGGCAAATTCAAAGGAGAAGATGTTCTAATTCCAAGAATTCCTATGATTCCAACTGACACACCGTTCGACTTCAAGCGCATTCAGTTCCCGTTCGTTTGGCGTTTGCTATGACGATTAACAAATCGCAAGGTCAATCGTTTGAAGTGTGCGGAATAAATCAAGAATTTCCGTGTTTGTCTCATGGTCAGTTGTACAACCATTATCGTTGTTCATTTATGCGCCGGAGAACAGAACTAGAAATATTGTTTACCACAATGCATTGTATTGATTTGCGTCTGTATTCGATTTAATTCCACTCGAATAAAATACATTGAATGCTTTTGAATTCCAACTAACTCCAATTCATTTCCACAATGAGAGAAAACATCCAAAACACAACTCAATTTTCGAAAGATGCCTGAGTTTGAATCGACATTTCATTCACTTTTCAATACATTAGTGTTGAATTCGATGAAAATGGAATGGAATGTCCACTCAACTCAATCATCTATTGAGAATAGAGTTGAGTTGTTTGATTTTTTCTATCATCAAAATCAATTTTCGTGAAGGACAAAAGTATTTGCTCGAAACGAAGTAATTTGGGGCAGGACGAAGTTCGCCGGGTCAGCTAGTTTAAAATAAGTTTTAATAATGAAAACTCATTGCTGACTCGTGTAGCGATCCATTTTAACTAACCGGAATGTTTGTACTTGTCATCTGTCAAATAACATATGGTACTCTAGTACAAAAAATATAAATGGCGGAATATTTAAAAAGATACATACTTGTGGCTTTGTGAATACGCTTATATGGGAAGTACGTGCTGGCAACCACCAAGTTGTGCATTAAAGCTAGATCGATGGTGCGCACCTCGTTATTGTTTGATGTAGGGTGTAAGGAGTTTGGGCCGATAGTACTACGATATACACTGGCAGCACCAATTTGACCATTGAAGTCGCTCATTTAACGTCATGTTGCGGAATTTTTCACGCAAACAACAAAACTCTTATTAAAATGAACTAGCAATGAGTCTGAAAGCTCAAGTAAAAATATTTAAAAAAATTAAATTAGAGCCCAAAACTATTAAAAATGGTACCTTCATACTACTAAGAGTTACCACATAATTTGCTTCGATCTACACTAAATAAAAGATTAAACCAGGAACCCATGAGAGATTTAGTTTGATCTATCGATTTCAGATTTTTATTCGTTGTCACGTAGTCGCTAAATTATCTAAACAAATTGAGCCTGCATTGAATCAAAACGATAAAATTTTGATTACGTCTTAATCTTAACATATAACAACTTTTCTATAGAAATATAAAACGTGTATCGTTTACTAGTGGCCAAGGTTATATTATTCAGGTCATCCCATATTATACATTTAATAATACACCTTACACTTTTGTTTTTTTTAATTAAATCGCGTTAAGCTTCACAAAATTACTTTCAAGAGGGTTAGTACTCTATATTTATACAATATATAAATATCTATAGCACTATTTAGATCCAAGAATGAACAAACAAAAAAAAAAAATTGGTGCGAGGTATTACACCATACCAATACGAAAAATATAACAAAATACTATATCAAGGTTTTGGTGTAGACAAAAAGCTTATTCACTAAATCTGTAGAAATTAGAAAAGTTGTGGACATAGAAAAAAGTGATTTACTAAACAACATAACAGTTTTAGAAAATTGTTGCTATATTTTGTTCCTAATCAAGGCATTTTATAAGGCAATCGACCAAGATTTGTTTTGTGTATCTCTTTTAGGTAAAGCTTTCTTTCATTAAGAGATTTATCATACTGTACTGCATAATTTATTTTGAATTCTGTATGAAGATTTAAAAGTTTAACTTAATACGGTTTTATTTTGATTGCGGTAAGTGATAAGACAAACAATGGCTGTAAATAACCAAAAGAATATCGCAAACAAAAATTTGTCATATTCATATTTTAGTTTTAAATAAAGTATAGTAATCATAAAAATTCTAAACCTTGAGATTATTGAAGATTTATCTGTTTTGAGGTCCCCTGAGTCCGAAAAAGGGGTCAAAACAGCAAGTTCCCACCAAGAATTTTATTTTTTTTGATTGGTGGGACGTTTCAATTTTATTACTGAAGTAAATGGTCAGTCAGGTTTTAGCTTCGAAAATAGTCCAAAACATTTTTGTTTTTGGGATTTTGGGGTTCAAGCAAAGCGTATAGTCTGGCTAGTACCAAGGATTTTGCAGCAGCCTATTTTTCGAGGACAAAAACAACCCTTCTCCAGAAATGATACAGAGTCTGAAGGGATCACCAACGTTAGCTAATATCGGAGAGATTTTGAGAAGTACTGGCTTGGGAAATTCCAATGCCATTTGGATTCGCATGGGTTGAGATCTCTCTTGGATCACCACATTTATATTCGATTGGTCAGAAAAATTCAAAATGACAGTATGTATTACAATTTATACGAAAATAATACAGTAAAATAAAGTAAATGGAGTAAAATTTTGTAATTTTATCAAACATAAATTTATTTTATTAAAATTTTTTTATTTATAAAATCTGTTTTTTGCATTAAAAAAAAATATTAATTTCTGAATGAAACAGATTTATCTAATCCACTTAAACATGTATTATTCTGCAGAACAGTTACAAAACTGACGGTACAGACGCAAAAAATCAAACATCAATGTTTCTAATCAACTTACACTGTACGAGTATATTTTGTGGAGTATAATCTAATTTTTTACCCTTTCCCTAAATAGATTTCCTCATTACTATATGTATATACATAACGCGACATATTGATTTTTGTTATACAATAGCACCGAAAGTATTAAAACATCGAGCAATATTTAAACTAATAAACTTTTGTGACAGCACAGAACAAAAATTTTTGAATACGTTCTACATTTTATTCTTGTTTCTGTTTAATTTTAAAGAAATTTTAAAGTTATTGAAATACATTAAAAGTTTAGTTTTCTTCTGAAAATATATAAAAGGAAATTTCAAAGTATTTTTTGTTGTACAGTAGAAATTGTTTTTGATAGAAATTCAACTTATAGTTTGAAAATTGATCAATTTATTTCACTTGCCACTTAGTAGTAGTTTATCACGGGCTAGTGTGAAATCAATAAGTTCCATCGAAATACATACATATGTACATACTTCTATTATTTAGAATTGTTTCAAGAAATCAACAAAAGCTGAACTTTTGAAATCGTGATTCATTTAGTTAAACGTCTTAATATAATTATTTTTATTTTGTTGTTTCAATAATTTAATTTAAACATGAATTAGGGCTTTCTATTTATTTAAAAAGCTATTTAAAGCTTTAATAGATCAAGTTTACAAGTAGCTTTTTTGTCTTAATTTTTAATGTGCTCAAACAATTTTGAATAAAGCTTTATTAGTTTAGGTTTTATGCTGTACATTACTTCAAAAATTATACGTACTTTTCTTTCAAATAACCTTGAAAATTGACTTTAAAGTCAAGGCCATTGACACTTTTGCATCCTGCCTACCTATTAAAAATACTTTAATCATTTATTATGCCCAGGAATCCCCACATAATCGAATCAACAACTTCCGAGTGGTTTGTAATCATTTAACCTTGATTTGACCTTTCAAGGTCACAATAACAAATTTTGAAATATCATTTTGAACGTAAAATTTCTTCCTCTTTTCGAATTTGGAGTCAAAAATAGGAGTTTCCAATTTAGAAAAAAAATTACCTCGACCTTGAAATGACCTTGAAAATGCACCTGTCGGTAAAGGTCATTGGTACAGATAAACGACTCCCATCGTTCTTGACAATTTTTTAAGCCATTTTTTGGTAGCTGTATTTTAGAAGATATTTGTATCCATCGATTAGAATGGGTCACCAGGTCGGTGTGTAGCGCCAGAGTCACGGTTGATTTATTTATTGAATAAATACTGAAATAGGGCATTTTAATACAAATGGGGAAAGGGGCCTTATTGCAAAACAATTAGGAATGATTGGGCAAGAGGTTTCTCTCGTGATGCCCCTAAACATTCGAGTTTTATTAATCATATATCACGGAAAATCGTGTACACGGAAAATTACAAAAATTTTAAAAATCGTTTAATCATAAACTACAAAACAAATCACTTAGGTAGTTTTACTAATGTCGAATCCTTTCGGGTTTCATAAAAAAAATCCTGGTTGTTTTTTATTAAATAATATGATAAAAACGTCTATTTTGAGGTTGTAGGATTTGACATTCTCCACAATTGGAGAAGTATTTTATTTTCTAAATTAATTAATTTTGTTTATTAAGTAAATGAGCAAATTGTTCAAAATTACAACACGGTTTACCAGCATGAAGCATTATTTACCAAAAAGAGAGCCAGCAAGAATCAACAATCCATGTGAGAGCCCCAACCTATAGAGCTAAGAAATTGAAGATTGAACATTTTAAATCGTGGTGCTTCGGCCACTGTAAGCTGGAAATATTACACGTGAAGGAATTCGATGACTTTGATCAGGCAGACTGAGATCCTAGTCACACAATAAACGAGCCGTTTTATTATTAGGATACTCGCATATTTTGGTATGCTCTGTTGTAAATGTGTAAAAGCTCAAAATGGAGTATGCCAAAAACTTTTGTAAATTTTTAAGTGTACCTAACTAAATATTGATGTTCAAATAACAAAATAAAATATTTGAATATGACGCTTAATAAATCACATCATTCTTATTCAAGACGGAGTCTATGTGAATTATCATAAAGTCGTTTTAACATAAATAAATATTATTTATAATGTATAATAATGTTACGTTTTTGCCTTGTCAATCAAGCTCCGTATTACTGGATTGTGAATAAAACACAACACTTCAATTTATCACAAACGATTTTATTTATTAACTTTATTAATTCACAAAATCAGTTTTTATTATTTTTGCACAATTACACTGTTCACTTACAACTTTTATTTCGCACTAAAATACTTTTAAATCACTTACCAATTTTCTTTTTAATCGTCACATTATCGCTTAACAAAAACTAATGTTCTAGTTTCGCTCCTTACTCAAACCAAAACTTCTCGAAATTTCATGATTGTTCCGGTAAGAATAGTCTAGACACATTTAAGACAGTTCTATCATTCCATTGTAGTACAGTAAATTTGTGCTATTATTAACTTATTGTATTCTTCCCTAGATGTTTGTATAAACACCATTCACAGCTATAAGCGTATTTTGTTGACCAAAATTTATTTCGAATTATTTTGGTTTTATTTTTTTCTCAAGAAAATAGCCAATTTGATTTAATTGGCAAAATCCAACCTTCCGAAATAAAATATAAATTTAACATGGATTATGACGTCTGGTTACGTCTATCGCTAAGTGCGAAAACTAAAAAATGGGATAAGATATAAATAATCCCAAACAAAATTTGGGATTATTTAAACCCTTTCAGGGATTATTTAGTGCAATTGTTGTTGTAAATGTCTCAAGTAAATACGCTAAATAATTCACAAATAAATCCTGAAAATGGCGCCATCTCATTTTTTCACATTTTCCCTTTGATGTTTTAATTTTCTATGTATTTGAAAAACCTCAAATAAAATCTGCCGAAAATCTCGGATTTTGAAATTGATCCAGGATTAAAAAGATGATCAATATTTTCTTTCAAAAAATATCAAAAGTATTTGGGATCAAAATTATTTGATCTGGGATCAACATTTTTGTTCCCGTAATATTTTTTTTTCCAGGAAAAATTCGACATAAATGTATCTTTAGTTTTTCTGGTGTACGTCAGATGTCTATAGTTGTTTGCAGAAAAATACGAAAAAAAATTTTTAATAACAAAATTCTTAATATTTTGGGAATTTGTCTTGTTTTTCTTACAATTTTTGAACTTGAAATTTATCCAGGTGCTAATTTTTGGTTTGGTTTTACCAAACTTGTTCTGCCAAAGTACCAACATACCATCTATGTAATGTGAATAGAGTTAGGGACCACACGGTTTTTATTATGAAAAAATGCGACTTATTGGTGGCCTTATTTTAAAATGGTATAGCGGATTTTGGCGAAATTGAAATTGACAAATGCGACTAGTCTGTAGCAGTCGCATATCACATTTGCGAAGTCATTGTGTTAATTTCTGCTTGTATTTAATATACATTGAAAATTATTTTGTTTAAAATTATTTCAAAATAATAATTTTTTTTTTATTTGGCAAAATAAATTTCTTATAAGAATTGCGATATGCAATAATCGCTTTTTATAATATGTACGCACATGCGAAGCGAATCGCATCCGAAAAATCGCAAAAAATTTGAAATGCGATCCATTTCATATGGCATCACACTGGTTTTTTCCTCATTTTTAATTTCTTTATAAAAGCTTCGTTTTTTAGACTATAGTGAAAAATTATAAACTTCAAAATTTTAACGGTACTAATATTTCTTTATTTTTTTAAATAGTATCTGAACAATCTCTAGCACCGAAAAAACACATAGTGAAAAAACGTTTCGAGAAAAACGCGTTTAAAGTTTTGGAAATGGAAATGTGTTTGATAAAGTTACTTACGAATTAATCTCCTATGCCGGCTCCACACAGTAAGCCTTCAGTTTCCTCAAAAAATGAATTTTGCTGCATAGTTAGAGATCCTATTCCATGGGAATATTTTCCCATAGAAAAAGAGAAAAAATCGAATACCACATAATAGAGAAAGACAAGGTGTTTTTTTCTATTTTTTTTAAAGCAAAAGTTTTAAGGAGAATTTTGACAGCAATTGTAACTTAACCTACAAAAAACCAAAATTATTTCTTGTTGTACAAGTCGATTGTGAATTTGTCAATGTATGCTTGAATGTGCATTCGTGATTTGCGTCGCCTTTGTTGAGACCAGTGATGCGGGGATAGGAGAAACTCGTCGAAAAGACTAAGCGAGATAGAAGGAAGAATTCCACCAAGGAAAAAGTTTAAAACATGTCCAATTGCAAAATTTCTAGGATCAGATCCACAGAATTTTGTCTTAAACTAAGTTTGGTTGGGAACGATAACAAATGAAATTGCAAGGCCCTGACAATCCGCAAAAATAAGCAAGGTGTTTTGATGCTCTGGTAGCTTCTGTTTATGACACTTTATGTACATATTGCGACACGTAAAATCTCTTGAATAGCCTCCTCACATAATAGTTTTCGTCTTACACAGGTAGTTCACTAATCCATCTACAATAAAATATGTTTTGTAAATTAATTAGTAAAATTTTCTTGTTGCCCAACCGGAACGTGAAATTTTTGCGAAATGTTCTGCCAAATATTTTAGTAAGAAAATAAGTAAGTACTTCCCGGATATATTTAAATCGTCCGAATCGTACTCAAACTCCAATGATAAAATTGAATTACTTAACATAATTGTGGTGTCCAATCTAAGCGTAATCGTAGTGTCCAAACTTATTATTCTCTGAACTCGATTTATCCATTCTTGATTTTAATAGTGTAGGATCTAGACAGGTTGATAGCATATCCTCTAGCTCGATTCGTTCCTCTTCTGCACGAATTTCTAGTCGGTCACTATTATGGGTTACAGACCAGAGTGGGGATAAAAATTGTTTCATCGTTTGTAAGAAATATTGACACCACATTTTTTCAAATTCAACTAGAAATCCATTTTTATGTATGACTTGTTCACCATGGGATACAAAGTTTTTTTCAATTTTTCATTATGCGAAAGGTCAAGTAAATAATTAAAGAATGTCTCGGACAACCCATCGTTAGGGTAAATCTGCCGAATTACATGACGTAGTTCCACTTTTCGGTTTTCTGGAATATTATCTTTTGAATTAAGTAAAGCTTGCGCCGCTGAATGGATTTTCTTCATATTTGGAATCTCCTTGTCCTTAGGTTGATTATCCTTAATGTGTAACGAACACGGAGATCTCTCATATTACTGGTCTGATGGTACAGGATACACAACAGTAGAATTTTAGAAAGATCTTATATTCTCGTGAGCCAAGGACGATTAACACTAGAATAGGAAGTGATGTATTTTGATGGAAATCGTTCGATTTTACAAAAAACAGTATCATAAACACGGCGTTTACGGTAAATTTCCATCAAAAATCGCCGTCAACTAATATCTAACGGACGATTTTTGACGGATATTTACCGTGAAAGCGGTGTTTATGATACCGTCTTTTGTAAAACCGGGCGATTTGCGTCAAATTTCCACCGCTACCGGATTTCATGATATCACCCCATTTCATGATACGGTTTGTTTCCCGGTCGAATTTGCCAGCAGTGACATTTTACATTTTACAAAAAAAAAAAAAAGTCGAGAATTTTTCGAGATTTTCCAGCTTTTATGCCGCCAGGATTTGGTAGCGTTAGGATTTTATTGAGTCAGGATTTTAATTAGATGAGTATTTATTGGATCAAGATATCGTTCAGTCGAGATTTTGTGGAGTGAGGTTTTATTACTACGGGTTTTCTGAATCGGGATTAACTACCATACCCTTTAATTTTCTATATATTTGAAAAGCCTCAAATAAAATCTGCCAAAATTTCGTATTTTTTAAATTGATTCCGGATCAAAAAGAAGATCAATATTTTCTTTCAAAAAAATATGAAAAGTGTTTGGGATCAAGATTATTTGATCCGGGATCAACATTTTTATCGAGATTGACAGAAATCGATCCTTCTCATTGGGTACAGAGAACACACCTTCATTCCGAGAGTAGAAACTTCAAAAAATTTGTTAGGTTTAGCTCCAGGAAGAATCTCGCATTACTTATATGAAAAATTTCTTGTATCTTATGGGTACCGGATGTCAATGCACGATGAGTTACAGATTAGTTGTGACTTTAAAATCATCACAAATTTTAAGAGCTCCATTTTGACTCGTGGTCTAGCCCCTCGGTCTAGGTGGTTCCAACAATTTTTCCAAAATTTCGATTTAAAAAAAAATACAGGACTGAGATTAGATAAATGGTTAAATGAAATTAATCGTATACTCGTATTGGAAGGAGCGGTTGCCTTGTTTTCGGGAAGTTACAATATGTTTTACCACCTTTTGAAGAGTACACTGGAAAAATGATAGAAGTTAATTTTTAAAATAATTAAATTTTGGTGACATCTTTGCTAAAATTAAAATATTTTATTTACCCCGCCCGGGCAACGCCGGGTATCTCAGCTAGTCGAGTATAAAATCAGAATTTCGAACTACATCTTAATATGAATCAAAAGCTAATCGTAGTGTTCAGCAGAAATTTAGTTATAAATAGAGTTTGAATTCCAATTTTTGAATAAAAATTCCAATCAGGGCTTAACTAAATATTAAGGGAATTTTTAAAAAATACTCCGGTTTTAATCCATAAATTTTCCGTTTAATTGAGTTGCAATTCGAACCACGACGCCAACAACATTTTGAGTGAAATTTAAAATAGAAATTTAAGGCCTGAATTTATAGTTGTTACTATTGCTATTGTTGTAGCAACGATTTTTGAAAATCATTTCAAAATCTTGTCTAAAATTCGATACAAATTTCGAATTTACTTTGCTATTTCCGATTTTTCGTACCAATGCTTATAGTGAAGGATTTTGATCACTATAACCATTGTTATATTACAAACACATTTTATAGTGAGGTCTATAAATACGAAAACTGTTACTATAACAGTAATTATAGTACTACAACAGTAGTTGTAGTAACGACTATAAATTCGGTCCTTCGAAAATGTTCCTTGATTAAACTACATTTCGCACGGAATTTAAATAGTACAAATTGTGGTACAGGGTTTTGAGCAAAAATCCGAGTGCAAATTTGGTGTTCCGAACTAAATTTAAACCTAGTTTTATTTGCAATTAGGTAAAAATTTGGTTCCAATGCGACATTTGATATCAAACAACCAACAAAATTTACTTTGAATTTTGGTTAGAAATTTGTATCTGAAATTTTGAGTTAAATCTTAATTAGGAATTGAGTTAAACTTCCAAACTCTACTTGAATGTTGATTGTAATTTTGATCACGTTCATTGAATTAAATTGAAATAAAACTTTTTATTTAAAATTTTAACAAATATTTAGGTAATCTAGGAATTGTAATTTTCCTTTTAATATGTGAGTGGTATTCGAATTCCGAAATCTAGTCTGTGCATTCATAAATCTACTATAAATTGGCCAATTGCATTCGACAGCGGAAATTGATTAGGAGAACGAAATTTTAAAGAGAGAAAATTACCTTGAATTCTAAACTAAGTATAACAATTTTGAATGAGGTTCTAAATGAGTTTAAATTCTAAACAAAGTTTCAACAAATTTTTTAGTTTAACTAGAAAATCAGGATTGAGCATAAATCTGAATGCATTTTGTTTTATTAGAAGCATTTCAATTTTAAACCGTAATTGAATAAAATCTTAAGTAGGAACTGGCTGTATGGTACTCATTTTACCAAAATAAGGGTATCGTAAAAATCAATTTGTGGCTACAAATATTTATCAATTCACATATTTTTTTTTATTGACAAAGCTTAAGGTATTTTTGAGGGATTAATACAGGATTATTTCAAAATTATTTATAGTTTATCCGTAATAAAAATCCAAAGTTGACCAAATTTTGGAGAATGGTGCTTACGGAAAATTCAATTTTCTTAAGTTTTTCTCGCTAAACCATTTATATCTTTTATATTGACCTATGCAGAAAGATATTTTTGAGGTATTAATTCATGATTATAAAAATTAATATTAAAATAAGAAAGATATGATCAAAATACTTAGGCCCGAATTTATAGTCGCAGCTACAACTATAACTACTGTTATAGTAACAGTTTTCGCATTTATAAACCTCACAATAAATCTTATATATTTGTAATGTAACAATGGTTATAGTGATCAAGATCCATCACTATAAACGTTGCTACAATATATCCAAGACAAGAAAGTAAATTCGAAATTCGTATCGAATTTTATACATGATTTTAAAATGATTTTCGAAAATCGTTGCTATAGCAATAGCAATAGTTACGATTATAAATTCGGGCCTATACCAAAACAGAATTTTTTTTTGAGTACCATACAGCCTTAAGCATGAGCTTACAGCTTGGAATCCGGACTGCTTTTAGTAACAGTTTGATTGAATTTTAAGAATTTATGATAGTTAAAATTATTCGAGCAAATTTTTTATTTAAAACGTCGTAAAACAATATTTGAACAAAGTTTCTAACAAAGAATTAAAAATTCAATTGAGAGTTTAAGCAAAAATTTGAGTGCAATTTAATTAAAAAATATTTAAAAATTGAGTTTAAATTCAAAATTGAATCCTCCAATTAAGCTAAAAATTTTGTAGTATTTTGTTTACAAATTGAATAAAAATTCCAACCTAGATTTATCTAAATGTGCTTGATTAGAATTTAAAGTATAACTTTAGCTTTAGTTAAGAGTGCATTTAAGAAAAATTTGAGTATTATTAGGAATTTAGGAGTAGGATTTAAAACTCTAATTTGAATCAAAAGGGTTGTTAAATGTTGAGCAGAAATTTGAGTAAGTATTGAAGTATTTGAATTTTAAGCAGTAATTGAATTAAAGTTGAGTTTGTATTTCGAATTGGACAGGCAAGCGATAAATGAAAGATAAGTTACAATTTTAAAACAGATTTGAGTAAAATTTTATGTTTAGTGACATAATTTTGGTTGCAATTAGATAGAAATTTTGTAATATTTTGAATACAAATAGGCTAAGTTTCAAACTCGATTTGACAAGATTGAAGGAGGAATTGAGTTATAGTTTTGAGTGAAATTTAAAAAACAAAATTTACAGTTCAAAATGAAACATGATTTTTATACCATGATTTTTGATTGAATATAATCTACGAAATATTGAGTTGTAACTGAATATGTATAATACGAAACATGATTTGTGATTCGTTATTGAATATATACTTGATGGCAACTTAATTTTAAAATTGAGTTTGAATTACAATTTGATTTGAGCAAAAATATGAGCGTAATTTAGTTTTTCTATAGTTTGAAGCTTGATACATTTTTGTTAATAAGTGAATTGAAATTCTCTTAAGATAAGGCTAACGTAGACTCTGACTGTAGGCACACAGGTGAGGTTTGTGCTTACTTAAAAAGATATTGGAATTTTGAAATAATAAATAAGGTAACTATTTCTCTGGGCTTTTGGTAGTTAATTTAAAAGTCAGTTATGAAACAACATATTCAACAAATCGCCCTACTCAAAATAACGCATAATCAATACACGTATAAAAAAAATTATCAAGATACTGATCTTGAGATAGAAAAAAAAATCCAACGGTGTCCTACCATGCCATATCATGATTTGCAAATGTTTTTTTTCAAAAAAATCATCGATCATCGTGCAGAAAAAAGACACTGCCAATACAAGCATTGCATTGAACATAAAAACGCGTATTGAAATTTGCCCATTTTCTATTCTTTTTTTAAGAATACTTTATAAAACGTCTATACCATCCACACATTCCCGTAAATCGTCTTATTTGTTTTCGGTTGCGTTGAATTGGGAAATTCGTTATTGCCTGGGCCTTCTCAGGATCAGTACGTAAGCAGCCGCCCTCCAACCAAATATTCCAAATATTTAACCTATTTCAACAAAAAATAGCTCTTCTCAACGTTTATGGACAGACTAGCATAAGATAGCAAAGCCGCAACCTGTGCAAGCAAATCAAAATGCCTGTCCAAATTTGCAGAGGTGGTCAACAAGACATCCAAGTACACACAGTCGTGCAAAGTATGTGGGATCACCTTCTGCATTAGTCGGGAAAAAGTCTGAAATGCATTGCACAAACCAAACGGCATTACATTAAACTGGAACAGTGGTTGTCCAAGCACAGTAATCGCAGTTTTGTCACGAGAATCATAATATAAACGGATTTGCCAGAAGGCATCTCTGAGGTCGAAATTGGATATGTAACTCGTATGATCTAGTCTACTAATAAGACTTTCAATTAATGGCAAAGAGGTGGAAAATTGTACTCTATATGGTAGTAATAGTTGTATTTCTTAATTAAAAAAGAGTTTAGTTCCCACTAATCCCAATTATTCAAAACCCTTGTGTAAAGTATGCAGGCAGGGCTAGCATAATATAATAAGCTTGAAGATATTTTCAAACTTTTGAATTATTCTGCTGTATTCCAGATTGATAAATATTTAAGAAGAGGAGAAATTGTTTAGAGAAAGGGGAATGTAAAAATTCGCTGTTAATACTACAAGTGCACGGTTGATTCCGATATATAGGAAAAAATCAGTGTAATAATTTAGCAGTTCAGTCGCTATAGCCTGATAAGATGTACTGAAAAATGATTTATTTTTCACATGCTCGCAGATCGAAACTGAATTGCAAACTCTTAACAATTTCTCCTCTTCTTGAAGATATTTATTTAATATTCTGTTGTACATATTCAAGTAGTGCGCTATAATATCTAGGGACACCATTGTAGGTCACCATATCATATCATATCATGTCATATCGTATCATATCATATCATATCATATCATATTATATCATATTATATCATATCATATCATATCATATCATATCATATCATATCATATCATATCATATCATATCATATCATATCATATCATATCATATCATATCATATCATTTCATATCATATCATATCATATTATATCATATCATATCATATCATATCATATCATATCATATCATATCATATCATATCATATCATATCATATCATATCATATAATATCATATCATATCCTATCATATCATATCATATCATATCATATCATATCATATCATATCATATCATATCATATCATATCATATCATATCATATCATATCATATCATATCATATCATATCATATCATATCATATCATATCATATCATATCATATCATATCATATCATATCATATCATATCATATCATATCATATCATATCATATCATATCATATCATATCATATCATATCATATCATATCATATCATATCATATCATATCATATCATATCATATCATATCATATCATATCATATCATATCATATCATATCATATCATATCATATCATATCATATCATATCATATCATATCATATCATATCATATCATATCATATCATATCATATCATATCATATCATATCATATCATATCATATCATATCATATCATATCATATCATATCATATCATATCATATCACTAATCTGTTTCTTGGGTTAAGACAAATTGAAATGGTTTTGGAAACTGATTTATGTTGTTTTGAGTTCATGTAGGAATATAGTTTTCCGAACCGCCTTGATTTGAAGATTTAGTTGGAGGTTGAGTTTTGGTTTATGGTTGGGTTGGAGGTCTAGTTAGAAGTTGTGTTAAGATTGAGTTGAGCATTTGGACGCGTGCAGTTCTTGGACCGTTTTGATTTAGGGATTGAGTTTGGGATTGAGTTGAGAGTTTAGTTGGGGTTGAATACACGTAATTTTCCGTACCAAAATTCTGATTACCTCGTCATATTTTAGTCCTTTATATTTTCATGTGGTTTTTGATTTTGGTTAGATTAAAAATTGAAGGACAAATGAATGTTCAGCCAACCGCCAGTTTAATAATATTTCCTTCATCTCTTCTTCTAAAAAATTGCGATTTGTTTCATAAATCAAACAAAACGCAAGTTAAAACCCACCGTTGGCTCTTTTTTAAGCAATTTGGCATTAGAAGTACAAACAATATTCTATGTGAAATATTTTTTTGTATTCAAAGCTTGAAAAATTATAAAAACTTTTTGTTCATAGAAAATTCTAGGAATTTATTCTTGTATGTTGGGATGGTCCAACCATACTCTTGACCTGTTTTTGAAAAATTCACAGAATATTACTTTGTTTAGTTGTCTATATCTTTGATGTAATTTCATGTGCAATAAAGAGTTCCACCTTCACAATTTGTTTATGTCGAATAAATTGGTAGGTGCAGTATAATTTTGAATACATATAGCCTGGAGCTAACAGTGATAACGTTGTTTTTAAAATATCAAGATTCTTAAAAACTATAAAAAATATTCTATTCCACAAAAAATTCCAGCAAAAAATATGTTTTTATTTGTAAAATTCCTTGAAAATGTAATTAAATTTTCATAACGTTTTTGAGCGCTTTTACTGAAAAGTCATCATAGAATCGTAATGAATTAATTTCTACGAAAAACAACATTGTGTTCAGGTTGGAACAATATTTTATTGTTATTATGTTACACGTATTGAGGTTCTTAGTGTATCGGTTGTTGCTTGATTTTGTAAAGCATATTCTAGATTTTGGACTTGACATTTTTCAATTTAATATTTAAAGTATTTACTCTCTAATTTAATTTGCGAAATAAAAAAAAAAAAAACAAAAAAAACATGAAAGATAAATAAATTTAATTATAATCTTGTTTTATTCGTCAAAAATTCTTTTGAATTTTCTTTTCTTTCTCTACAAAATCTAAAGAAAAGAAACCTTATTAAATATTCATACATTAAATATAACATTAAAGCTAAGTAAATATATATAAACAAATTTAATTAAAACATTAATATAGAAAAGATTATTATGTTACAGAGTATACGTACTTATGCAGATTTGTTTAGAAGAAACATAATAAAAGAAACTATTCAAAAATAAGTAACATAGATTTCATTAAGAAACTTAAAAATTTTATTGTGCTGGTTTATATTATGTGTCGGTTAGGATTATTTGGGAAAGGTTCGGCTATCTGTCCTCTAGATTTATTCTATGTTGGGGCACATTATACAGAAGACGTTTTTTCTAGTCGGAATTTGGCACCTTGAAGGCACTTTTACACTTAATATTATGCATATTTTCCCTTGATGGCTCAATACCAATGAACTTTGCTCTTGAAACTGTGGATTATTTGTATGGAATTAATCTTTTGTGCACCGATAACACTATGGAAAAATCCTTACATAACCTAATTCATTTTGGTATATGGAATTTTTTACAGTAATGCTATTGGCCTGCTTTTATAGTGACCTCTACCAAGCGAGAAAGATATCAGAATCATAGTCAAGTGTATGCGTTCAGAAATGCCACCGTAAAGGAGGAGGGACCCGCTGCAAAAAGGCGGCTGTTGTTCGCTCAGAATTTAAATTACTTTACATGATTGGTTCAAAAAGTCAATAAGTTATTCTATTTTGGATTTGGCGGACGAAACTTACTGACACTAATTGAGCATGAGCAAAGTACAGTTCTGTTAATTTAATCACCTAAACCTGCCATGTACGCTTTAAAATGTACCATTACTCGTACACGGCAATATTCTTTCAGATTCTATATTTAGACTGTAGTGAATGGTCACGGTAAAGTCGCTGAACAAAGCAAAAGCGTATCGTTTTATCACTGACCAGTTTGAAATAAATTTAAATTGAGCGATTTTATTAGGGCGCAATGTTGACCGGAAAATCATAGCAATTAGAAAGACGGTAGTGCGGAACCCCCATCATTTTCGCCAGATAATCTCTTTTTCATAATTTTCATAATACATCTTTTGTTTTCTATCAATTTTAGAGAGGTTGGTCAACAAAAGCCGAATACCTTCAACGTAGTAAAGTTCAAAGCAATAGAGTTCTTTCCCATGAATTGCTTGGCTGGACGTTCAATGTAAAAGCTAAGTTGATATATCCATCTGACGATGCACCCACAAAACAAACAGAAATTAACTGCCAGTGATATCAACCCAATGTGTATGTATCCATGCTACCACCATTCAATAAATTCGAAGTATATGTCAAAATTTGATATGTCAGAATTTGAATTTGAAATCATATCAGAATTCGATATGACATGTCAGAATTTGAATCTTTTAGTGTCAAATCGATATTTCAAAATTATAGACATACAATATCAGAATTTGCATTTATGATGTCAGAATTCGATATGTCACACCAGAATTTGTCATGTCAATCGAAATATTATGCCAGAATCCCAGTCATGTCAGAATTTGAATGTTTGATGCCAGAATTCGCATTATAATCCGATTAATGATATTAGAATTAGGTTTGCAATATCAGAAATTGTATTTATGATGTCAGAAATCTAAATATTATGCCAGAATTCGATATTATCATACCAAAAATCAACAGGTCACATATTCGAAATATTATGCCAGAATGTGATAAATTATGCCAGAATTCGTTACTTATTCTGTAAATTACATACGTTATGTCAGAATTTGAATATCAATGTCAAAATTCGATATATCTTGATATCAGGTCAGAATTCGATACGTCGTGAAAGAATTTGAATTAATGCTGAATATATGTATCATATGTGTCAATCATGGCATAAGGCAAGTCAGATTTTGTATGATGTTGAGTTCGATATATCGTGTCAGAATTCCAAATATCATGCCAAAACTTGGTAAATCATATCAGAATTCGATATGTCATAAACCATAATTCTACAAACGGGGTTATGCCAGAATTGTATATCTTATGTCAAATGATTATTTGATAAATCTATCATAAAACCTTCAGAATTCCGTATATCATTTCAAAAATCGATATGTTATATCAGAATTTCAATTTTTGATCTTAGAATTCTACATATGACGTAAGAATTCGATATCATAAGACAAAGTTTATATATCACATCGATATTTTAACTAATTCGACATATTCGGTCAAAATTCGACATGCCTTGTCAGAATTCGAACGGTCTTATCAGAATTTAATATGTCATCTCATGAGTTCAGAATTCAACAGAATATCTCAAAATTCGCGATGTTATATCAGAATTGAATCCCAGAAATCAACACAGTTTTTTGAATTTTGATACTTTATATCGAATACTGACAGCTACACTGAGAAAAATTGTTCTTAAAAACAAAGAATTTCTAAAGGATTTGCGCCGATTTTGCGCAAAACTTTTTGAGGTTTAAATTAAAATATACAAAAACTTTAAAATAAATACCTTTTAGTTACTTAACCCAAAACACTTTATTCTTTATTAGTAAAAAAATACTTCAAATTAAAAGTTTTGTCATCTTTTATTTTAAAAAAATGAATCATTTCAATCAAATAATGATTTTAATCTTTAGAACTAATGCTTTTTGGGATTTAGATGAAAGAATTAAAAGTCTTTAGATTAAATTCCTGTTATCTTTGATTTAAAGTACTGTAGTCTTTATTTAAAGGGACGCTATTGAAGGGTTGAGGAAAATAATTAAAAAATATAATTTTATTGTTCAAATTAACTTTTTATTTAAAATATTTAAGAAAATAAATTCCACTTATATGTATATATTTATTTCTAATTTACAAAATTCACTTCTATGTTTTTATTTTTAAATTATATTTGCCAAAACATAATTTTTTAAATTTATTCTTTATTAAAGAGAAGGGTACAACGTTAAACTTGTTCATTAGCTTTCTTTAGTTCTGATAACCTTGCAACCCAATTTCATAACAATGGTTAATGAGGAATGAAAATAGGGTTACTGAATAAATTGCAAACTGCAAATATGCTGCTCTATTTTGATAAATCAGTATCTCTATTATTTCATAGATTGTTTTTGTGATCATATTAGTAAAGAAATATCCTATTATAAATTTTGTGCCACGGAAAATTATACTGTTTGTATATTCTTTAATATTTTCGAAATTTGTAAATATGCTAGAGTACTTTGAGTCCCTTTCTTCACAACGAAATAATTTATCAGTTAACTTGAATTCATTTTGTAAAAATTGATTGGATAATAGAACATATGAAAATTTTAAAGACGCTTTTATTGCTAAGGTTAGAGGAATGTTAAGCCGCGATGTAATTCTTCTAGCGTATTGCTTATGTATCTGATGTTCAGCTTCGAAACGAAAACATTAAAGAAATCTTAGCGGACCCCGGCTTCAATTTTTCCTTAAATAATTCCACATAAAGTGTGTTATGTTTCTGAATCAACGACTCCATTTCTTCTAAAATGCTATCACTGTAAAATCCCTGAACACATATATCAATTAATTTTATGAAAATAAGTAGAAACTTATAAACATTATCAGTTGCCGGTATATCACATCCAATAATCAATGGCAAAAAAGTGTACAATGTCCACACTTCTCTAGCCGTCAATTTGAAATTTTCGTTCTTTATGTGGCTTCTTTGAATAGGTTCACTGACGTTGCCAATTTCAATTTCGCCATAGTTAAATATTTGCTTTTTATAGTTGAAATTTTCAAGCGATAAATATTTCATCTGATAAATAAAGTAGTTCAAGATACTACGTAAATTGTATTTACAAATTCCTAGAAACATATCATGCATTACGTCGCATGCAAAATTATCTGTAACATGGAATGATGGAATCTCGTTAAATATAGAATTTTCCTTAATTCCTGTTAGCTGAATATCAGACAACATTAAGTCGTTATTAAAATTGTCTATATTTCTCAAAAATTCAGGTAACTCTATTGAATCAATTTGTGTTTGCTTTTGTTTCGTTTACATATCCGGCAGAAATTAGAAGCATTGAAAGATGATGAATACCACAAAATATTATTTAGCCCTAAATTATCACCTAAAATTTGACCTAACGTAAAGTGTACCTACTTGAAATGTGGAATGGTGAGTTTTTATTTCTAAACCATCTTGCTCTAATATTTTTATTATTTCAATTAAGGGTCTCAAACCAGCTACAAAAATATTGTTTAATTTGGAAATTTGAAATTGAGGTATAGTAGGAAATGTGCAATAAATACCACATATTGAATGTTTTCCTGCATGTGAACTGAGAGGATCATTTATTTCAAAGTCATCTAAATAAAGATTAAATGGAATTACAATTTTTGTTCCAAACTGGGTTTGTTTTTATTTCCACAAAGGACCATTAGTAAAATTATTCCATTTGTTTTCTGTAACTAATAGTTTCATATTATTTAAAGTTTTTTCCAAAATATGGGTTGTTTCGAAATACTTCGTAATTTGAAATTTCATATCAAGAAAACATCCTTCAACTTTACTATTCTCTAACGATGGGACACCATTAATGAAAACTTCAACTAACTCATTGTTAATTAAAAAAGGATTCAGGATTCGGTTTTGAGTAAAATCCCAAATGCTCAATCTGCTTAAGAAACCTATATTCCGTGTTTATAAGTTCGAATGGATGATTGAGAAAGCTTAGTATTCTATTATATTCTGTGTATGAGTTGCCAGATAAATGATTAGAAAACGGGAGTAAAAAAGAACTAATAGGTTTGAAGATATTATCCACAATCAAATTTTGGATCGAGCATACCATATTCCTTGGCAAAGTCCTTTCAGCAATTAACTTTAGTGTAAATTCAAGAACACATTTTTGTAAATGTTCAATTGTAATTTCATGATTTTTTCATATAACATAATTTGAATTTATTGAATCATCTCTAATTATTGTTGAAGAACTGCCATTTGTTTCTGGAAATTCATTGGATTTGTATGTAGATACATTTGGTAATAAGAATTCTTTTACATTGTTATTAGAAATAGTTGGCCCTTCTAATGAAATAGTTTCATTATTTATATGTTTCTTTAAATGATTTTTATACTTATAAATATTTTGAAATTGTTGATTACAATTGTTTTGAATGCACTTAAATTGATATAAAGACGTGTCCCATGAAAACATTGCAAATGTTGTACTATCTCTTTTATAGAGCATGTTTTAAAATTTCATTAAAAAAATTCAGTTAAATTATATTTTGCTTAAATTATACGGCGGAAAATATGGTTAAAAGTTGAAAAGTAGAACAAACTTTTTAATCCTTGCTTGTTTCGATTCAATTTCGAAAAAATATTCCTGGAGAAAATACCAGACTCCTTTGCTTATTGCAGAATATTCTATATTAAAAATGAATGACAGTTTGATGAGAGTATCCAGGCACTTTCTAAATGATCCACACTTATATTTAATGTCCTCATATATAATAAAGACCATCTCTTCGATTTTATGCCACATTTATAAAATTATAAAGTCATTTTGAGCATCCTATTGTAGGTTTACATTTTTGGTTAATGCTTTGCGGTTGTATGACCGAGTGTAACAGCAAACATACTATAACATCCCTAGTATCTGTAAAAGTAAAAATAATATTTGATTAAGTAAGTTATGAGGCCCGTAGTGTGGTAAAGTGCAAACGTTTAAATGGGTCTAATCAATTTTTCAAAGAAAATTGCTGACACTGGGATGTCTACTTTAAATATGCGATGATACAAATTTATTGGACTAAATAAAATTCTTTAAATATTTGCACTTTAGTTTCAAACATTCTACATCAAAAATTACAATTCAATATTTACTTTCATCTAAATTTTTGGCTTCGTTTAATTCTTTTAAATGTTGTTGGTTAGTTTTGTCCTTAATTTCCGATACAAATATTTTTGATTGACATTTGCTGGAAAATTCGCCAAATTTATCCAACAACTTGGTTAATTTTGTTGGAAAATTGATTTCAAAATCTATATCAATCTGAAATGCATTGAAAACACAATATGTACGTAAATAATCGTTTGACGGAATATGAAAAGAAATATTTTGGTACAAATTGTGGTCAAAGAACCAACAAAGGCTAATGTGATCATATTTTAATTATATCCGTGCTCCGTGCATAATTTTATATTTCTGTGGTAATATGACTACATATATCATAAAATAACTCGAGAATAACTCGAAAATCGCATTTTTCAGGAAAACATTTTTAGAATTAAGAGCTTTTCAAATTCTTATGAGTTTTTAAAATGTTACACTAAAACAAATTATTTGTTTAAAATCGTTTGGTTCTACCTATTCTATTTAGAAACCAATATCCTATAATAAAAATGCAATTAATATTATGCCAGGTTCAGAAATTCCTATTTGAAATAAATAGGATTCCTATTCAAACCACAAAAGATTACTGTGCAAATTTACGTGAAAAATGTGCATTATAGAATTATGTAAAACATTTTGGAGTGTGAATTTACAAAAATATTAATAGTAACTAAGTGATATCCCAAATAATGTCTGTATATTGGCCATTCTATTAAAAATTCTGTGATATTTTTACTTGTTGATAATTTAAAAGTATTTATCCGTTCAAGCGAGGTTTCCCTCCATGGTTCGATGTTATGCTTAAGCCATTGTTTGTTGTTCACAAAATCTTCTAGAAGTTATTAATTTAAATAATGATATATATTTAAAAGTATAATTAAGAAACTTGATTAGTATAAGTTATTTACCAGAAGATAATGAGTCGGGACTGGATCCTACAGAAACTTTTTCTATTGTGGATTCTCTTTGAAGTTTTAAAAATTTGGTATTAAAGCACATATTACTGTACCGATCATATAGTCTTCCTGATGATTTTTTTTGCGTTTGCGAGGAACATAGTCCTCAGTCTGCGGCGAAAATACATATTAGAATATAAAAGAATTACATTTTTATTTTAAACTAAAATCTTTAAAAACATTTGCGATATTGTGCGATAGCAGGTCAAACTCGGCTCCAGGCTAATTTTGATTTCTAGCCATAAAATGGTGTATAATTGTATGTACCATATATTGCCTGTGCTTGTTATCAAGGCGCTTATTTTGCTCATAGTACTTATTAACTAATCGTCCTTTTATAGTAGTATTCAAAATTTGAACAATATCGTGACTCGCGAACGCCGGCATACAAACTTAAAATTGTAATTTATTATTGTGATTAAAACATAATATTTAAAAACATAGATTTAATTGTTTACCTATTAAGTGGTACAGGACTAGAAGCAGGCGAGGATTGCTGATTTATCCATCCTTCCACTCTGCTGTTGAGTGATCTGGTAGCATCAGAAGCAGGTAATGGATTATTCTAACGAAATATTTAATCATTATTTAGATATTATACGAATTCTTCTTATGTGTAACGCAAATAACTTATAATACTACAAAGAAGATTCTTTTGAAAAATAGCGTTGACATCAAGGTCATAACACAAATTACAGAGCCAGTAAACAAACGAATCAAACTTACTACGGAAAAATAAGGAAACCAACTTCCTATAATATTATAAGCTATTTTTAGTAAGTCTCATGAAGCATGTATACCATTTCATTACGCCACTTTCGTAATTCCGCCTTAAAAATTAGTTTTTCTCCTATTGGATAATCCGTAAATAGTTCGTCGATGTTATCTAGATCCATGACTTCCAAAATTTTTATTGAACATTCAAGTGTATCCGATAAGTAAGTAATGGATTTTTGTGATAATCCCCATGATGACACTAAATTCCTAAATTCAATAACTTTATTTAAATCGTCATCGGGGGTGATTACAGTTATAGTTGAACACAAATAATCATTATTTACACAATTACATTCAAGATCGCATTCACTATTATTAATTGATTCAATATTATCGCCACCCAAATCCATTTTCCTATATTTAAAAAATTATAGATCAACATTTACTGAATTTATCTAATATTAACTATAATTTTAGAGTGAATCTCTAAATACTGATATTTAACAAAATAACAAAGCCATATTTGGTAACCACTGATAACCACATGTTTTTATAACAAAGCACAAATCATATGATCAAATCATTACCTGTAAATATTGAAATATTAGCACAAATTAAACACTTTTTGTAAAAATTAATTAAAATTTTACTTTAATAATAGCTATTTCACTACTCGCAATTTACTAATAATTTATCTAAAATCTAATGAATAAAAAATTAAGATTGATACAAAAAATACTTCCTATTATTCTGTCTCACTTTTTAATATAATTAAAAGAATGAATTCGCTTAACTGTAAATTGAACAATAAACTCACAAAATTATTTAAAATAAACCCGTTAACCTATAATTTAAAGGATTAGCTAAAATCAGATCATTTCACAACAAAGATTTTTTTTATAAAGAATTAATTTCTTTGAAATAAAATCCCACATTTTTCTCGGTGTACCCGATATCATTCTACCAATATTTACCGGCAGCTTGTTACATTGGACAGATTTTTTTGAGTCGTTTAAACTTAAACTTTCTTAAGTAAAAGTTTTTTTCTTAAGTAAAAACAGCTTTAAACGTAGGTTGAAGCAACATTTTGCTCCAACCTAAAAATATTTTTATGTCAATTTTAATTCTTTTTTTGTTTAATTTAATTTTTATTCTACCATGTTCAATATGTTATAAATTCAAGTCAAATTTGTAGACTTTTCTCAGTATAAATAAATAATAAATAAATAAATATCAGTTCATTTAAACAAAAATCTGTCTGATATTGTAAAGTTTATATATCAGAAAAATTTGTTAAAATAATCTGCCTTGTCTACTATTGCATCTTTGGATTTAACTGCCAAAAAGTATTCAAAGGCAATCGAACTGTTAATAGAACGATACAACAACGCAAACTACATATGCGAGGAACATACATATAAGACCGTTGTTTAACTTTAAGGTAATCGATAAGACTTCATCGAAAAAATTGCTAGAAATGGAGGATAACTTCAAGTCCAATGAAGCGGCCAACTGCTCAATGTGATGACCTCATTGTTTTTCTGTTTGTTTCTAAGTTATATTCAGAAACCCGATCGAAATGGTTAGACCTCCACCAAAGAAACTTGCAACATTTCAAGAGTTATTAACATTTATTACAATTTATTGTTATACACTTAATGTACAACCTTAAACAGCGCAGGTTCCTCAGAAAATATCATCGTCTTCGATCGCATCAGTACATAAATCCAGATTAATTCATTCCTATCAGCGCATGCAGAGAAGTATTTTTGATTATTGTGCAACAAACCAGGACACTTGATTTTTCGTTGCCATCAGTTTTTGTCTAAAGATAGTTCGGATCGATGGAATAAGGTCAAAAAACCTAAACTTGGCTGCAATTGTTTGAAAAATGGGAATATTACTACAGAATGTCCTGATCCACTACATTTCGCACTTGTTCAAGGCGACATCATACACTACCGCATAGTACCACTACAATGATATCTTCCATCGTTTCAAATTCACCAATCCAACCTCATCGAAATCACCTGCACATCAAGGATCAACAAATAACAATACTTCGTTAATTTCCACGTCAAAAAACTACATCTTTCTGGCTACTGAAATCGTCCAAGTATTGGGTAAATATGGAGAGCCAGTGCTCGTGCTAGAGCACTTCTAGATTCCGGGTCTCAAATCAACTTTATAACTAAGGATTTATTCGAAAGGCTAGGACTCAAATTCAAAGGATCTAATAATAGTACTGTTTGAACTTCAGAGGTTTGTGGTACAATCAGAATTATGTCGACAATCTCGGACTACTGTGCTACAATCAATGGTCACGTGTTGCGCAAAATTTCAGTAATGCCAGTTGATATCCAGAATTGAAAATTGCCCTCTAATATTAAGTTGGCTGATGATAATTTCAATAAACCACAACACATCGATTTACCATTGGGAGCTGAAATATTTTTCAACTTGCTGACAAATGGACAGACTTGGTATGCCACCAATATCTCAAAACTCAGAATCGAGCACCTCTTTGTCGTGCTTGTCTGCATCGCTCGACTTAGAAAATAAAATAGAGTCGTTTTGGAAACTAGAATCAGTCGAAAATGAATCTAAGTCGATATCGTTAGAGAAACAAGCATGTGAGGAACATTTTATCCGTAATGTTACGAGGTATGCCACTTCATAACTAAATTTTTTCGCATAATTGTTTGTTGAAGCGTGACAGCTCAACAACAAAACTACGTAACGTTTTCGATAGATCTGCAAGATCAACAAATGGAAAATCATTAAACGAGATTTTAATGGTGGGCCCTGTCGTTCAAAATTACTTATTCACCATTTTACTTCTACATCAATTATCAATTAATCTTATGGCGTGACAATCCATGTAGTGAACTTCAGTTTTTTCGACTCAACACAGTCACGTATGGTACAACAACTGCATTATTTCTTACTACTCGTTGCCTCAAAGAATTAGCAACACCTTCACAAGCTACGTATCCATTGGGCTCCGCTGTTGTGCATGATGACATCTATGTAGACGACATTTTGACGGGAGCAAATTCTATATTCACCACTTGATATCTATAAAATTGGAAATAACCAAGTTACTGCATTCTGCCGGTATGAAACTTTGAAAATGGTACTCTAATTCCTCAGACATACTTCAAGATGTGCCAGTTGAAGATCGCGAACTGCTACTACGATTAGATGAAGGTGACTTTGTAAAGATATTGGGTGTTTATTGGCAACCAAACAGCAATGAATTCCACATAAAAATAAACGTGTCTCACCATTCAGCAATAATGAAACGATCAGTGATATCAAACATCGCTTGTATGTTTGATCCTCATTGGGATATCGGCACCAGTCATCACTGTAGGAAAATTATTTATGCAAAACTTATGGAATTTAAAGTTAGCCACCAGGGCTCATTAATCAATCGACACAACTTTACTCCAGGCGATTTTTTAGTTGGCCGTTCGTTGTTAATGTCACTACCACAACCAAATAATACAAACCAGAAGTTATCATACTTGAAACGATGGGAGCTAGTCGATGCTCTCGAACAACATTTTTGGGTTCGCTGGACGAAAGAATACGTCAAAGCGAGTGATCATAAAGGATGAAGGTCTTCCACCGTGCAAATGGTTACTTGGTAGAATCGTCGAACTACTTCTGGGGGTAGACAAGAATGTTAGAGTAGCGACTCGTTAGAGTAGTTAACACCATTCACACGGGCAACCATCAATTCGATTTAAAATTTTCGACTATAATAAATCAGCCAATTCTAAGCCAAAAATCCATCTCTGCAATTGTGCTCCAATTGCGGTTCTTGATACCTCTAAGGATAGGTTTGCGGGACCTGTAATTTTTGTGCCAGCGCGAGTACTCTATTTATGAAATAATCCCTAACAATTCTCTGTATAGGGTAAGAGTATTTCTCTCCAATTGGTAGTATTGAATTGTTTTTTAACGTCTTAACGTCGAGTGTGAGCACAGCACAATATTTTTTCTTGCCACCTTTTCATCTCTTTCCCTCGATTGCGTTTTGAGCAATGTTTTTGATAACGCTCACCTTTCCTAAAGCCAAATTGTCGTATTCAAAAGACCACCAACTTATTCTGTTGAATCAAGCCTTTTGCATATAATACGATCAAACGCCTTCACCAATGCATCAAAGCAGACAAATAGGTTGGCGGTAATTTCCACCTTTACTGCCTCGTTTGATATTTTATTTGAGCCCAATAATCATGAAACAAACATGTTTTATTTAATGGATTGCATTAAACAATAGCGCGTATAAGGTGTTACCTGCAACGTATTCTATACAGATAGACCTTCCAATCCAAAATAAAATATACACAAAACATGGAATTATATCGATTATATACTTGCCGAAAAACCTAAACATTTTTATCAGGTCTAAAAGATAAATTGTTAAAAATCGTGCTTTGAAGAATAATAAAGAGACTATAGATGTTTGAAGAAAAACATTACTGTTCCTCCACGGTGGTGTTTAAGGTTTTAATGAAAAAAAAAATCATTTCTACGCATTTTCATCTACATACACATACATAATATGTACAAATAGCTTTTATTGGATTCAAAAGTATTGTGAGGACTGCCTATATAACCGCCAACCGAAATGGATACAACAATAAAATCGATGAAAATAAAAACAAACAACAGCTTAAATAAAATTGGTTTAATGGAATCTAAATCTAATGCTGTTTTTGTTTTTTTCGGGGCGAAAGCATTAATTGCTTTTAAACACCTTGTTTATACTATCTGCGATAAATACAATAAACATGTCGCACTTAATACGCTTACTAAAAAATATTCTTAGATAATTTAAAGTTAAAAGAATTTTACGTACGTATGTTAAATATTTGTATGTATGTATATGACAATGTTCAATTTAGACTTTTTGTCAATAAATAGAATTTATTAGGTTTCGACATGTTTAGAATAATTAATTCAACATGTTATGTTCATTTATTTATTTATTCTATAATGGTTTGTTGTTTTATAATTTTATGTTCCCGCTGTTATTTGGATGCTGTAATTTTTGTCCCTAATGAAATACACGACGACAGTTAATATTCATAAAAGCATTTAGATACGAAAGTTATAGGTTGATGAATTTGGATTTTCGTAGAAATGTTTTTTTTCATTTTGGTATAATCCATGTAATTTATAGAATTCTCAGCACTGAATTAACCGGCCAAAGCTGCTGTTATAGATCAGTAAACCAAAATAGCATCCACTATGAAAAAACATTTTAAAAGAAAAACTAAAGTCAACTTCATTTTTGTTTGGGTTTCAAAATTTTGTATGTCAAATTATCTTAGAACAAACGAAATTAGTAATTTCGTTAATTCGACAGAAAAAACCAACGAAATTAAATTTGTCATCTCAATAATTTGGAAATTTTCGAATTTTAGTGAACTTCATTCTACAGTAGGGTGAGTATCATGTGATCTGTTCTGGTCATGTATTAGGCAGCTGCGTGATGGGTACAATTGTGTAACGAGTAACCTCGAGTAACAACCACAATTCGCAAGTATACGTGCTGCATCCTAGTGGCAACCACTGGTAACTGACACCACTAGGCAGAATGTGCCCTTTTCGCACAGGTAAAAGTGCGGCGCTAAAGGTGAAAACCTTGACAAAAAACCCTAATCTAAGGTGGAACAGCATATGCCGAAGGATGAATGGCTGATAGGTTAATCAGTACAAAGTAAGCGAACTCTGGATACTAGGCACCCTCTAGTTTTATTTAGACTTTCTGTAGTAAAGCTGGGTGACTTACAGGCGACTTTTCATTCCCAGCAACTCGTAAGTAAGAGTAAAATTAAACGGAAATTTAAATTAACGCAATACCTGGTACAAACAGGGCCGTTCTTATATATTTAGGCGCCCTGGGCTAAAAATATTAGGCGCCTTTGTAAATTTCCCAGTGCAGAATCATTTTCTGTTTTAAAACCAGTACATTCGACACCATAAAATTCTAGAGAAAATACAAGACATGAAGTTCAAACAGCATTTAAAAAGAGAGGCAATTAATTCCAGAAACGAAAATCGTTAGGGCTTTCGACGATTGGAGACGAAACAATGAATAAAATGAGAACACCGGATGATTGTGAAAATGCGTACTAGCATTGATACCTCTATCAATAGGCGTTGAGACCTGTAATTGTCATACCAACAGCCATTTGGATCGGTCGAATATTTTTACACGTTTCGTGGAAAATTCAATTTTTTTGAAAATCAACTGAACTATAGCCCACAAATTCAGAGCCACAAAATTCGAAAATTTGCAAATGTGCTCCGATTTCGATGATTGATACGTCTGCCAATAGGCGTTGAGACCTGTAATTGTCATACAAACGGTCATTTGGATCGGTCGAATATTTCTACACGTTTCGTGGAAAATTCAATTTTTTTGAAAATCAACTGAACTATAGCCCACAAATTCAGAGCCACAAAATTCGAAAATCTGCAAATGTGCTCCGATTTCGATGATTGATACGTCAGCCAATAGGCGTTGAGACCTGTAATTGTCATACCAACGGTCATTTGGATCGGTCGAATATTTCTACACGTTTCGTGGAAAATTCAATTTTTTTGAAAATCAACTGAACTATAGCCCACAAATTCAGAGCCACAAAATTCGAAAATCTGCAAATGTGGTCCGATTTCGATGATTGATACCTCTAGCAATAGGCGTTGAGACCTGTAATTGTCATACCAACGGCCATTTGGATCGGTCGAATATTTCTACACGTTTCGTGGAAAATTCAATTTTTTTGAAAATCAACTGAACTATAGCCCACAAATTCAGAGCCACAAAATTCGAAAATCTGTAAATGTGCTCCGATTTCGATGATTGATACCTCTATCAATAGGCGTTGAGACCTGTAATTGTCATACCAACGGCCATTTGGATCGGTCGAATATTTCTACACGTTTCGTGGAAAATTCAATTTTTTTGAAAATCAACTGAACTATAGCCCACTAATTCAGAGCCACAAAATTCGAAAATCTGTAAATGTGCTCCGATTTCGATGATTGATACCTCTATCAATAGGCGTTGAGACCTGTAATTGTCATACCACCGCCATTTGGATCGGCCGAATATTTCTACACGTTTCGTGGAAAATTCAATTTTTTTGAAAATCAACTGAACTATAGCCCACAAATTCAGAGCCACAAAATTCGAAAATCTGTAAATGTGCTCGGATTTCGATGATTGATACCTCTAGCAATAGGCGTTGAGACCTGTAACTGTTATACAAATGGCCATTTGGATCGGCCGAATATTTCTACACGTTTCGTGGAAAATTAAATTTTTTTGAAAATCAACTGAACTATAGCCCACAAATTCAGAGCCACAAAATTCGAAAATCTGTAAATGTGCTCCGATTTCGATGATTGATACCTCTATCAATAGGCGTTGAGACCTGTAATTGTCATACCAACGGCCATTTGGATCGGTCGAATATTTCTACACGTTTCGTGGAAAATTAAATTTTTTTGAAAATCAACTGAACTATAGCCCACTAATTCAGAGCCACAAAATTCGAAAATCTGTAAATGTGCTCCGATTTCGATGATTGATACCTCTAGCAATAGGCGTTGAGACCTGTAATTGTCATACCAACGGCCATTTGGATCGGTCGAATATTTCTACACGTTTCGTGGAAAATTCAATTTTTTTGAAAATCAACTGAACTATAGCCCACAAATTCAGAGCCACAAAATTCGAAAATCTGTAAATGTGCTCCGATTTCGATGATTGATACCTCTAGCAATAGGCGTTGAGACCTGTAATTGTCATACCAACGGCCATTTGTATCGGTCGAATATTTCTACACGTTTCGTGGAAAATTAAATTTTTTTGAAAATCAACTGAACTATAGCCCACAAATTCAGAGCCACAAAATTCGAAAATCTGTAAATGTGCTCCGATTTCGATGATTGATACCTCTATCAATAGGCGTTGAGACCTGTAATTGTCATACCAACGGCCATTTGGATCGGTCGAATATTTCTACACGTTTCGTGGAAAATTAAATTTTTTTGAAAATCAACTGAACTATAGCCCACAAATTCAGAGCCACAAAATTCGAAAATCTGTAAATGTGCTCCGATTTCGATGATTGATACCTCTATCAATAGGCGTTGAGACCTGTAATTGTCATACCAACGGCCATTTGGATCGGTCGAATATTTCTACACGTTTCGTGGAAAATTAAATTTTTTTGAAAATCAACTGAACTATAGCCCACTAATTCAGAGCCACAAAATTCGAAAATCTGTAAATGTGCTCCGATTTCGATGATTGATACCTCTATCAATAGGCGTTGAGACCTGTAATTGTCATACCAACGGCCATTTGGATCGGTCGAATATTTCTACACGTTTCGTGGAAAATTAAATTTTTTTGAAAATCAACTGAACTATAGCCCACAAATTCAGAGCCACAAAATTCGAAAATCTGTAAATGTGCTCCGATTTCGATGATTGATACCTCTAGCAATAGGCGTTGAGACCTGTAATTGTCATACCAACGGCCATTTGGATCGGTCGAATATTTCTACACGTTTCGTGGAAAATTCAATTTTTCTGAAAATCAACTGAACTATAGCCCACAAATTCAGAGCCACAAAATTCGAAAATCTGTAAATGTGCTCCGATTTCGATGATTGATACCTCTAGCAATAGGCGTTGAGACCTGTAATTGTCATACCAACGGCCATTTGGATCGGTCGAATATTTCTACACGTTTCGTGGAAAATTCAATTTTTCTGAAAATCAACTGAACTATAGCCCACAAATTCAGAGCCACAAAATTCGAAAATCTGTAAATGTGCTTCGATTTCGATGATTGATACCTCTATCAATAGGCGTTGAGACCTGTAATTGTCATACCAACGGTTATTTGGATCGGTCGAATATTTCTACACGTTTCGTGGAAAATTAAATTTTTTTGAAAATCAACTGAACTATAGCCCACTAATTCAGAGCCACAAAATTCGAAAATCTGTAAATGTGCTTCGATTTCGATGATTGATACCTCTATCAATAGGCGTTGAGACCTGTAATTGTCATACCAACGGCCATTTGGATCGGTCGAATATTTCTACACGTTTCGTGGAAAATTCAATTTTTTTGAAAATCAACTGAACTATAGCCCACAAATTCAGAGCCACAAAATTCGAAAATTTGCAAATGTGCTCCGATTTCGATGATTGATACGTCTGCCAATAGGCGTTGAGACCTGTAATTGTCATACAAACGGTCATTTGGATCGGTCGAATATTTCTACACGTTTCGTGGAAAATTCAATTTTTTTGAAAATCAACTGAACTATAGCCCACAAATTCAGAGCCACAAAATTCGAAAATCTGCAAATGTGCTCCGATTTCGATGATTGATACGTCAGCCAATAGGCGTTGAGACCTGTAATTGTCATACCAACGGTCATTTGGATCGGTCGAATATTTCTACACGTTTCGTGGAAAATTCAATTTTTTTGAAAATCAACTGAACTATAGCCCACAAATTCAGAGCCACAAAATTCGAAAATCTGTAAATGTGCTCCGATTTCGATGATTGATACCTCTATCAATAGGCGTTGAGACCTGTAATTGTCATACCAACGGTCATTTGGATCGGTCGAATATTTCTACACGTTTCGTGGAAAATTCAATTTTTTTGAAAATCAACTGAACTATAGCCCACTAATTCAGAGCCACAAAATTCGAAAATCTGTAAATGTGCTCCGATTTCGATGATTGATACCTCTATCAATAGGCGTTGAGACCTGTAATTGTCATACCACCGCCATTTGGATCGGCCGAATATTTCTACACGTTTCGTGGAAAATTCAATTTTTTTGAAAATCAACTGAACTATAGCCCACAAATTCAGAGCCACAAAATTCGAAAATCTGTAAATGTGCTCGGATTTCGATGATTGATACCTCTAGCAATAGGCGTTGAGACCTGTAACTGTTATACAAATGGCCATTTGGATCGGCCGAATATTTCTACACGTTTCGTGGAAAATTAAATTTTTTTGAAAATCAACTGAACTATAGCCCACAAATTCAGAGCCACAAAATTCGAAAATCTGTAAATGTGCTCCGATTTCGATGATTGATACCTCTATCAATAGGCGTTGAGACCTGTAATTGTCATACCAACGGCCATTTGGATCGGTCGAATATTTCTACACGTTTCGTGGAAAATTAAATTTTTTTGAAAATCAACTGAACTATAGCCCACTAATTCAGAGCCACAAAATTCGAAAATCTGTAAATGTGCTCCGATTTCGATGATTGATACCTCTAGCAATAGGCGTTGAGACCTGTAATTGTCATACCAACGGCCATTTGGATCGGTCGAATATTTCTACACGTTTCGTGGAAAATTCAATTTTTTTGAAAATCAACTGAACTATAGCCCACAAATTCAGAGCCACAAAATTCGAAAATCTGTAAATGTGCTCCGATTTCGATGATTGATACCTCTAGCAATAGGCGTTGAGACCTGTAATTGTCATACCAACGGCCATTTGGATCGGTCGAATATTTCTACACGTTTCGTGGAAAATTAAATTTTTTTGAAAATCAACTGAACTATAGCCCACTAATTCAGAGCCACAAAATTCGAAAATCTGTAAATGTGCTCCGATTTCGATGATTGATACCTCTATCAATAGGCGTTGAGACCTGTAATTGTCATACCAACGGCCATTTGGATCGGTCGAATATTTCTACACGTTTCGTGGAAAATTCAATTTTTTTGAAAATCAACTGAACTATAGCCCACAAATTCAGAGCCACAAAATTCGAAAATCTGTAAATGTGCTCCGATTTCGATGATTGATACCTCTATCAATAGGCGTTGAGACCTGTAATTGTCATACCAACGGCCATTTGGATCGGTCGAATATTTCTACACGTTTCGTGGAAAATTAAATTTTTTTGAAAATCAACTGAACTATAGCCCACTAATTCAGAGCCACAAA